>CM051491.1:10382500-11832500 GCA_028015225.1 Carex myosuroides | reverse complement strand
AGCCGATATTGAACATTTTATGGGGTTGGATACTGTAATAAGCTCCGTTTGGTCCTTTGTAATACGTCACCACCAAAATAATAAGCAATTCCAATCATAGTTGGTTGAATTAATGGACAAACCTAATAATTAATAAATTTTCAGTAAATTAAAAATACTATTAAATAATTTTTTAAAATAGAACTAAAGTAAAAAAACTCACAAGTTGCTATTTACTGTTTAGCTACCTTGTCTGCCTTCTTACTGAATGAAAAAATGTTCAAAACTTCGTTGATATACAGTGGACCAAAGGGTGCGCCTACCCAGTTCGCGCACCAAGGGGTGCACCTCCCCAGTCCGCGCATCAAATTGGTGTCCTTCCTTAGTGTGGGGAGGAGTGGTATTGATTTAATTTCTATTTTATGGGATGATAACTAAAAAAATTTCGGAACAAATCTGTGTTCCCCTGAGAAGATAGGCTTAGATTTCAGAATTTTTATTCATAAAAATTATCATAAAACAATATATGGTATTAGAATGATTGTCCTGAAATTTTGATGCGTAGACGAACCGTAAAAAACATTCGGCTCTAAATAGACAATGGATCTGAACTTTCTTTTGGTTCCAATATTTGAAATGTTCGGATTCTATGTGGCCAAATCAAACAACATTTTTTGTGTGTAAGATTAATTTAATAGATCCAAATACAAAATTCGGCTTCCAAAAACAAAACTGATTTTTTTTTTACAGTTCTGTTTCGTCTGATACCTAAAACGTAAAACCTACGACAGACATTATATTCTATATCATTTTATATGAATTTCTATAAATGAAAAATTGTCGACGGTCGCAACTTTGCAATTTTTCCTGAAGCGGGTCGTATTAGCAACAAAAATTTATGAAAATAATTCGCATTGTTTTCCTAGGCCGGAATCTTTGCAGCACTCAGCATAAAATCAGTCTTTGGCATATGTGGTCGGGTCAGAATCGTCCCACACGCAATGAAGCAGCGATTTTGGGCACTGGGGCTTAGGGTTTAGGGTTTCGATTGCTACCACTAGACGACAAGAACTGAAATCGACCGTTTGATTCGACCAGCGATTGTGTGTTTTTAACCTAGCAAATTGCCATTCTATAATCAAGCAATTGTCATTTTTCTAATATTTCTTTCCGATCTCGAATCAACAAGTAGATGTATGTGGCACAACTCATTTATTGTTGGCTTTATTGCATAAATTTTTATTAATATAAAAAAAATTAATTTTCAAAATCTGCATCTATTTTTAAATTATTTCCGAATCTGTCCAATCCAGAAAATTATTTCCCAGATCGAGCACCTCTTTTAGGAAAATAATTCTTCGGATTCAAAAATTCTCTTTCTGGAGAATTATTTTTCCGCATTTGGAGTTCTAGAAAATAATTTTCCGATTAGGTTTTTTTATTTTATTTTAATTAAATAGAAAATGTTATGATTTATTTATTTTTTGTTTGAAATATTAAATTTTTTTTATATTTTTTTAAGAATATATGGAATACTATATAATTGAATTTATTAGAAAGATTGCGACAAATAATCCGAATCAACATTTTTTAGGCCGGATTTTTTTCTGCCGTAAAAAAATTAAAATATTTCTTTGTGTGTTATTGAAAAAAAATATATTTTGGATCTGAGTTATTGATCCCGGTTGAAAAGTCACTTCTGAGTAAATAAATAAAATATCGTGATACTTCTAGTACATTTAAATTCTAAGATATTACATCTATTTTGAAAAAGGATTGATATGAAATAATTTCGTCTCATCAGAGCAAATTCTTATTTTTTCGAAAATAGAAGATCCACAATATTTTCTTTATTTACCCAGGGACTTTTGAACCGGGATAAATAACTCAGATCCAAAACATTTTTTTATTTTTTTCCAATAACATATAAAGAAATATTTTAATTGTTTTTACTGCTGCAAAATATCTGGCTTGAAAATCTAGCATGTACTCAAAATAAAAGAATTACAAACGTCTAGTGGAGTTGATAAGTGTCAAAACACATATAGGTGATATTGAGATTTTAAAAGTTAGAATACAAACTTTGGAGATCGAAAATAGGGCTTTAAGGTCACCTAATGAATCAAGAAATGTCATTAGGTTAGACCCATATTTTCAAGCGAGAGATCAAATAGAAGATTGAGAATTCAGACTACTCGGTCTTGGATACGAGAAGAGTCAATTCTCATTCAAATCCAATCAATCGCAAAGCCAAAGAGACAAAGGGGAACAAACACAAATTTTTGATGATAATAAATTTTTAAAACTTAAATTTGATAACAAGAAGTACATTACATTTCAATCAAACAAGAACACAACTTTTGATCCAAACGAACCAACCAAAAATTACTTTAGAAATCAAAATGGAACATGGTGTTATAGAACAAATGAAAAGTGTTGCCAAAATGGAACCCAAAGCAATGAGTCAACTAGAAGTGTTCTCCAACATCACAAGAAATTTGAATCTAATAGAAATAAAAGGAAAAAATGTGACATATAGAGTTGTTAATAAACCTAATTGCAATCCAAAAGTTCAAACTCAAGAATCCAAAGAGCCATTTCGTTATAACTTCAAGCAATGACCGAATTTGGAATCAATCAATCCTTCAACATCTCATAAACCTTCTCTCACATTTTGCAATTATTGTTGTAAAATTAGACATACATCATTGGAGTGTAGGTTTAGGAAGAAAACAGCATGTTGAATGTTGTTTGGGTTCATAAATCTAGAGAAGAATAAGAACCTAGGAGGACATCTCCTCCAAAATCCAAAACTTCAAAATAATTGTGGGGGAGATAAAATCAAGGTATGTATTAGTTACTAACTCTTTCTAATAACTAATATGTACTCTTGTAGGTGTGTTTGGGATATATCCAAGAATACTCGGCTCCTCGAACAACACAACAAAATGGAGTAGCCGAGAGGAAAAACCGAACATTACTACAACTTGCACGAACCATGTTAAATGAATATCCCTTACCTCATCACCTTTGGGCCGAGGCCTTTAATACGGTTTGCTACATATTTAATCACATAAATATAAGACCAATTCTAAAGAAAACACCTTATGAATTGTGGAAGGGATACAAACCCAATATATCTTACTTTAGAGTATTCGGTTCTAAATGTTTTGTTCTTGATGAATCACAATAAATTGCCAAATTTGATTCCAAAGCTATTGAATGAATTTTTGTGGGTTACTCAATGACAAGTAAGGCCTATAGAATATTTATACCTCAACATCGTATTGTCACTGAGTCCGTTCATGTTAAGTTTAATGAAAGTACTAATAAGATAGCCGAGGAAGGTGTTGAAATTGTAGGTATTGAAGATCCAACAAACCATGAAGGTGGTGAAGCCATAACTATCGAGAAAGAGAAAGGAGACACACCAAACAATGAAATATTAGTGTACCAACGCTAATCTCACAAATGGCTAGTGAAGAGATTCATATGGAGAATCCCGCGCAAGAATCATTACCAAATTAGGGTGATGTTAGGATGTCTGTTGTCCTTTCACTTTTTGTTCCGACCCGACTCACTTCGTTGATAGTGCTCCGCCACAGTCTCTACTGTCCGCTACCACTTTTTCCATCTCTAAACTCTAGACCATCGCTCTTAATTTTAGATATGAATGTAAACCCTATCTCTGTTATTCTCCCTACCTCCAAACTGGTTATATAGAAATCCTAAACAGGGTTTAGGGAGGGTGTGGTATGCGTCGTGCCTCCCTCACCGACCATCCTATATACTCCAAAAAAAAAATTGTCCGATGTCTTCTCCTTCTTGTTTCTGGTCAGCTAGTGCATCGAAGAACAAGAGGGTGAGAGAGGAGATTGATGACCAGTTGAAGTCGGTTTGCTAGGTGTTGTGAACTTGCGATGCTAGACGTTGTATTGTGTTATTACATGAGATCTTAACTCGATTTCTGGGGATCACAGATTTTCTGGAACTAAGTTCTACTTGGGGAAGATCATCACATCCGTGAGTTTCGAAATCGCAGTTGTGTTGTTAGATGTTGATGTTTTGTTTAGACTTGAATGCGGTTATATTTTTGTAAATGTGGAAGGATGAATGGAATTTTATTTTATTTAATAAAAATTATACTTGACAACTGCTACTAATATTTACAAAAAAATAAGTAAGAAAATGCATCGGGATACAGTAATTAAAATATATAATAAATAATGGAGGATTAAACGATATTCAGACAAAAACTAAAATATTTTTTTTATTAAATTTTCCCTTTGGGCTAATTAATTTTTTTAATTAAATTCTAAAAGATAAGTATTCAGAAAGATAATTGAATTTAATGTTTAACGAATTGAATATTTTCAATTTTATCTCCAAGTTTGTAAATACTACAAATGGAGAATTTAAACAAACACTAAAATAATTTTTTTTATTAAATTTTCAAATTAAAGAATCAACACATTTTTCTTTTCTTTTCTTTTTTTAAACTTGGCAGGGACTCAACAAAATTTTCAATGTTGCCTATCTTCTCGGTGTTCGTTTGTATATTATTCTTTTTTTCCTTTTGTAAAATAGAAGATTAGTTGTGTATGAGTGTATCCAGTATCTTTATATTTTTATTTTATTTCCAAAGGTACGTCTATGAAGAACAACGGATGCATCTCAAAGCGTGGATACAAGTCCTAGTTCGAGTAATATATAACTAAGATGCTGCAAACCATTTTAATTTACTGTCGAGTGCCAAAGTTTCTAAATTGTTTTTAAACCTTGGCAGTAGTGACTGCCAAGTAGCCTAAGTTTCTAATTTAACTTAATAAAATTTCGATCATATCATAGAATACAATTTGAAAAATTAACTAGGCATGCATGTTAGTATCTCTGATATATGGGAAATTGATGTGAGCCTGAAAGGATAAATGAACTTTCTTATTGGCAACATCAAGACAACAAAAATAACACTCAAGCACAAAAAGAAAGACTTAATTATTAAGATAATTGGAGTAAAAAAATAAAGAAGTTGAGGAAAGAGTACCATCAAAACATGAACAAGCAAGACTCAATATATTAACTTGCACCACAGCACAGAGACGAATTATCCAAAGATGCTCATAATTTTTTAACTACTTAACAATCCAATGGTTGGTTCTTTATATTTACAAGTTTGTTCTCATTAGAAAATATTTTTCTTCACCGTATGTGTATATATAGGGTCAAATTGAAAACAAAAATAACTCAGCAAGAACTTTACCTGCTTCAGTACCAAAAAATTAATCGACCAATAAGTTAATAATGGTATAAAAAAATTAATAAAATTCAATCACCACCATCAAAATTTAATCAGTCATAGGATCCCTACTGTAAGAAAAAATAAAGTGAGTTTCTAGTTTCTACTACTATCATCATGTATTATCTAGCAATACCCTATTTAGTATGGATTCACCGGAGGTGGAACATGGTCGTCGACAATTTTGTCCACTGGTCCCAAATCCAAATCGAAATCCAAATCCAGATCATAAAATGCATCAGGTAACTCCATCAAATTTGGATCACAAATTGGATCAATATCAGGAAACAGATTTATGTTCTGCTCCTTGTCAGGTTCACTATGCTGCTGCTCTCCCATGATACCTTTTCCCTTTGTACCAGGTCCGTCGGCACTTGAACCGCCATGCAAATCCACTTGCAGAAGTCCCACTTCCGGAAAGTCATCTTCTGGTAAAGGGGCGGCTTCCAGATATGGCAGGTTCCTCACCAGCTCGTTACCTTGCTCCAATTGTATAATTGCTTCATTCCAAACAGCATCAGGTGGCGAGAGAAGTGAGCTGGATTGGCCTTGCTTCGGATGCTTCAGAAATTTTCTTCTATGCCTCTGTTCTTGGTGAATCCTAAATCGCGCCAACATATTAGGATTTCGAAGGATCTTTGCCAAGAAAGAAACCATCTGTTTTTGCCGTTCTTCGGCCGTTTGTAATTTCTGATTTAGCGAGCTCATCTGTTGGATAGTCGTCATATGGTCTTGTTGCAATTTGAATACTTCTTGTAATAAAGTGTTCTTGTCTCTTCTCAGATTCTGTAATTCAGATTCCAGACCGGGCTTTACGATTGCAAGGGAAGAACTAGTCTGAGCACCAGCATGAGATCGCCGTCTATTTATACTCTTTAGCAACTGCTTATTTCCTCGTAGGAAAAATTCATTTGCAAACTCCCATCTATCCGCACTGATTTTACGAAAGCCCTGTTGGAAAAATAAGTACAACAGATATTTGTTAAATACTACAATTATTTTTAACCAGAAAGAGAGGTACATTTTAAAAAATATATGTTATTCAAGAATTGCATACATCATTCAAATTTATTACTCACAGAGAGGATAAAAAAATTCTAAATCAGTCGGGTATAAAAGGCATTCAGGAACGACTTGAATATAAGCACTGAAACACTGCAATCATGAGTATCAACCAACAAGACCTCCCTTTTATTATTTCTCCCTAATCTGAAACCTTCCTAGATGTGCCGTGCATCCATCAAATCCCCCTCTATTACGAATAAACTGATCTCCAGTGCTTGCAGATATGTGCTGAGCTGATGATGACAAGGACCAATTGGAAAAGATAGGAGAAGCAAGGACTTGAAATAGAGATATAGACTAAACTAAAGACACTTGAATTTGGGGTTGGAATTGCATGGGAAATCAGAACCGTCCAATTTAGAGATCAAACATATCAGATAAGAAGGGTTGGTGTTTTGGTCATTGGACTTGAAATCCTTGCAATTAGTGCTATCCTGGGGTCCATCTCAAGGATCTGTCTTTCAAATTAGTGCTTCTACTTTAACCACCAAATCTAAGTGTGCTGACTATAGTTATTTGATTCTATCTTTGGCAAAATTTTGTTCTTTTGCACTTTTGAGTGAAAAAGGCAACACTCAAAATAGACAGCCTACTTAATACCCCCTAATACACTACCTTTAAAAGATTACCTGTGAAGTTACTGTTGAGATTAGATTCGTGTACACAAAATAATTAACCTAAAATATAGTCTATCTATCATAATTCATAAGACAAGCAAAGTACTGGTAGTGTATGCTTACCTTAAGCTGACAAGCGTTTGCTCCAAGCCGATGCGATCTCAAGGGGGGGCTAGATTAGAACTAAGAGAGGTTCGTTCACTCTCCAAATAGATTATGACTATCAGGTGATCTCATGATTCTCATTCAACAAACTCAGTTTATATCAAGGCGCTCCCAATGACTTTTATACAACATTTCTCAGTCCAGACCGAAATTAAACAAAAAAAAGCTGAACAATTATGAAACTAGTAGTAATTTACAGAGTTACAAAAAAGAGGAAAAAGATTTTTACATTCTAAGAGTTTACAAGAAATAAAAAAAAAAATCAAAAAGAAAAGAGGAAAGGAAGAATGGAGATACTGACATAGGTATTGAGCTGACGAACAAAACTGGAGAAATTTCTGTGCTTGAAATTCCTCGGTAGAACAGCTCTCTCGAAGAGATGCGGGTCCCAGACCACAAAGCTGTTCCCTGCAGGACCCCACGCGATGACGGTATCCACCGAATGGTCGTCGACAATATCGTACGTCTTTGATAAGAACGGAGGGATCGGTGTTTCATGGAGACACTCCAGTGGCCGGGGGCTCTCCATTGCTCCCTGTTTTGCACACTCTGATTCCGCTTCCTCTTCCTCTGTTTCGAGAAAAGTTGTAGAGGGGAATTCAATTTTGAGCGGAAATGGAAACGAAGAGGAGGAAGGACGAGGAGGAGGTGGGATAGGATTGGTTGAATCTCTTTCCATGGCTGATTGGGGAAGGTGTAAATGTGTAATGGGAGAGAAAAGGTCCGCGAAATGAATTAACCCAACAAGTGCCCGACTATTTATAGGGTTCGGGCGCCTTAATTCATAACAGTCACTGGTCGATAACAGTAACTCTCCAGTTGCAACCGACTCGTTTGTGTCGTTAGTTCAACCAATCGCCTGGTGCCACGTCGGATATTGAAATTTTGTATTGGGCGAGGGAAAACGGTCAGTCCCTTGAGTGGACCCCGTTTCCTTCTACGCGAAGCAAATCTGAGATATTTTTACATGGCGGTGCGCTCCGACTTGGACTGATCTGGGCTGAATCTTTTCTGGTTCGATTTCACCTGGACCGTGTAGAGCTGCTATATATACATCGCTGTCGTACAAAGATTTACATCGCTATCATACAGGTCAGATCAGATACTATCCAATCTGAGACCAGAACCGACAAAAATTGATATCAGCTGCGGACCTGGTTTATTCAACTTACTTTTAGCCGTCTGATTTTAACCAAACGATTCAAATCAGATTACATAGACGAAGAAAATAATTTATTCTGCTTATATAGAATGACATCAGTCCCTGATTTACAGCCCAAAAAAAAAAAAACATTGCAAAGTCACATATGAAATCGGAGAACTTAGCGACGAAATGTAACGTTCAACTAAACCATACGCTATACGCTAAAATTAAAATAGAAATAACTAAAATTAATTTTAAATTAATTTTAAAAATATTGTACCTATGCAATTTATTTTGATTTTTTTAACGATAAAAAAGGAAAACAAAAATCCATACATTCTAAGACTTAATTATTAAGATAGATGAACAATAAGGAACTAAGTATCTGTGTCGATATTATGTTTTGAAAACAATTTCATTATACAAAAATCTTTTATTTATAAAATTATCATATATTTCTGAAATTACAAATAAACTTGTCATCGAGAATTTAAAAGTGAAATGAAATTATCAATATAGATGCTCTAAGCATAAAGATATGAAATAAGGGGAAAAGGTGCTATTGTAACGAAATTTTTATATATAACATTTATTCAAAAAAAATAAACCAAAACATTATTGTTTCTGAGTTTCTCGAATTCTACCCAAGTCGCACCGGTGTTCTGCGGCCTCCAATACTGGAGTCCGCACAATGCCAATGCAGTCCCAGTCAAGAGGCCGCTCAATGCCCCTATGGCCCTCATTTTTTTTTGGGTTTTAGTGCCTTGGTTTTACTCAAAAAATTTAATAATTTATTTTACTCAAAAGTTTTTTGGAATCTGTGACTGTTTGACCAAAAAATCACCGATTGACCACAAATGCACAAATTCTAAAATTAAACAATGACCCCAAATGCAGAAATTCATTTATTTTACTCAGCGGCCACAAATGCACAAATTTTAAAAAAAATAATTGGGTCGCTTTGGCATTATGCAGATCCTGACTGGGGCCACATCGGCATTGTGCGGACTCCAGTAATGAGGGAGGGCCGCAGAATATCGGTGCGGCCTGGGTAGAATTCGAAAACCAAAAACAACAGGGGTGTTTTGATTTTTTTTTTTATTTGAGAAAATGGTAAAAATAAAAATTTCGGGCTATTGTAGAAAGATCGAATGAAGAGCGAATCATGACGTCATACATGAGATGAGATCATGAGAGCAATATCTTTCCGAAGGAAGTGCCCGATGGGCACAAACAAACACCTCAAAGTGCATTGGGCCCAACACAGTTGCCATGGGCCCATGGCAATGGGCAACTAGTTAGAAAAAAAATGTCATATCAATACTATAGTAAGATAATATCAACTTTTCGACAATCGCTACAAGAGTAACTGTATCTTGAAAAGTTAATCTTATAGGGCCTTCGAGAATGATCTATTGCATCTGTGTATAATTTAATGAGGCAAAATGCACATAGTTTCAACTTTCAAGCAATATTTTACACCAAAAAAAAAAAGTTTCAAGCAATAATTTAAGAAATACAATCTGAGTATAAAACTTCAGAAAATAACTAGCCATCCCAATGTAAGTACCCAGCAGTTAGATCAAGTTGCTGCACCAAGGCTGATAATTATTCCGAGGTCCTGAGCTCAAATACTGATGCTAACAGAATTCACATTTGCACTCATCGTCTCTGTGTATGGTAACTATAGCACTCGTATGATAAAAATATAAAATGAGACAGTTTAGATCAAATCTCAAAGAAACCTGCTAAAAAATTGCAGCATGCAAAGATTAAATCGGACCTAGAAGGGGATCAAAACACGAGATTCTTTCACACTTATGCATCAGCATTGAAAGTAAACAACACGGTCAATGGGATTGAACATAACGGAAGAACGTACATGGATCAAACAAGGAAGGCAGAAGTGTTTAGAGATTTTTATATCAACTTAATGGGAACTACACATGAAGGAATGCCAAACATTGAATGGGATCAGCTATACCTAGCAAAGATGGACTTGGAAGAGCTAGCACAGCCAATAAGAGAAGAGGAGATAAGGAATGTAATTACTTCATAGCCGGCCAACAAAACACCGGGCCCTGACGATTTTAGTGGAGAGTTCTACAAGTCATTTGTGAACAGTGTCATACCGGACATAAAGGCAGTAATTATGCACATCATACAAGGGGCTGGTTCCCTACACCCGCTAAACGGTGCATACACGATTCTGATACCAAATAATCAAAACTCCAACAAGGTTAAAGATTTTAGACCAATCAGTCTAATTAACGGAATGCAACGCATTTTTTCGAAGATTCTTTCAAATAGATTGCAAAACAAGATAGGGCATATTCTACATCAATCGCAGACTGGTTTCTTGAAAGGAAGGCAGATAACTTAAGGTTTCAATTGTGCACAAGAACTACTACAAGTGGCAAAGGGGAGTAACACACCATTAGCAATCTTGAAAGCAGATATACACAAAGCGTTTGACACGCTTAGTTGGGAATTTCTGCTAGAGGTTATGAGACATATAGGTTTTTCGCAACAGTGGATTTCATGGATCAAAAGACTAGTGTTACCTAGCTCGTCACAAATCATCATTAATGGTCTATTGGGAAAAAAAATCGTGCTTAAAAGAGGTGTACGACAGGGTGATCCAATGTCACCATTCCTATTCATCATTGCCATGGACTACATCCCGAGGTGGCTAGATAGACTAACAAACATGGGGGCTCTCAGAATGCCAATTCATGGGATGAATCCATCGTTGCTTTACGCAGACGATGCCCTTTTCTTCATTAAACCAGAGAAGCAACATGTTCAGATACTAAAAATCATCTTACTTACTTTCGGGATACAAGGAAAACAAATTCTCATTCACATATCTCGGTTTACCTCTATCAGATACCAAACTACCTAAAACAGCCTTTATGCCATTAATTGAGAACATCAAAAGAAGACTATCAAGGTGGAAGGCAAAATTGCTGTCAAGTACGGGGAGAATAGTATTAATCAATTCGTATACTTCATGATGATTTTTAATTTGCCAATTTGGGTACTAAATGAAATAGATAGGGAGAGAAGGAATATTCTGTAGCGAGGTGCGGATCAGACACAAAGAAAAATGCATTTGGCAAATTGGGAACTGGTATGTATACCGAAAAAATCGAGAGGAATGGGTATAAAAAATCTAAAGAGCTTCAACCAAGCACTATTGGCCAAGTGGCAATGGCAGAGTAAGGAGAAAAAACTATGGAAGTTACTATTTCAAATGTTGTATGGAGAACAACACGAGGGAATTTGCAACTCAGTTTTCTACAAAAAAAAAACTTAAGATGGCGCAGTTGCTTTGTGATTGTTTCATTCTCAAAATAGTTGGCAGAGGAGACACCATCAAACTGTGGAACAAAGACTGGGGCATTGGCATCATAAAATACAAATTTGAAACCTTGTATTTGTTTACTACTCAAAAGGAAGCAACTCTGCAGGATTTCATGCAAAGTCAGAGCATACCGTCTATGTTTAGATTGGTATTGTCAGATGAGGCAAACCAACAGATTTCATGCAAAGTCAGAGCATACCGTCTATGTTTAGATTGGAATTGTCAGATGAGGCAAACCAACAGCTGCTACAACTGGTATACCACATGGACTTATTGCTACAGGGTTAGGAAAACCAGGTTCTGAGGGAAGACGATGCAAAATGGAAAATGGAAGCAACAGGAGCATTCACGGTTAAAGAGGCATATTATACAATGGAATACACACAAGCAATTGAATCAGGCATACACAGGATTTGGCGGATCTGGGTTCTACCAAGAATGTGTGTGTTTGGATGGTTGTTGTTACATAATAAAGTGTTGACGGCAAATAATCTGAGGATTAGGGGTTTTCATATTGTCGGAATGTGCTATATATGTAGAAGAAGTGACGAGACAATGAGACATTTATTCACGGAATGCCCGATAAGCAAACAAATCTATAGGGGGACGCTACAGGATGTACTGGTACGAGTACCGGGACAGGATAATGTCCAATTTCTCATAAAAAAACACTACTGACAAGACGAGAACTCATGTTGATCTCTCATTTTGTAATTTGGTGTGAAATATGCAACCGTATCTTTAGAGAAACAAGCAAAAACACGATCGAGCTAATCCAAGAAGTAATTACGCAGTGGAGGAGTGGTGCATCCCGGCAAGCACAGGAGAACAATGTGGAGTGAGAAGAGAAGCCAAAAGATAGAAGATTTTTTTTTTTAACTTGTGTTGTTTTAGACAAATTTTACTTTTCTGTTATTTCTGTTATTTTCCTTTCATTTTTTACTTTTCTGTACAACGAATTTCTACTAAGAAACTCAAAAAACTGTTACCAATTATGGTTAATGAAAAAATGAGGGCTAAACCCTTATTGATTCTCAAAAAAAAAATTGTAGTGTCATAAGGCAGTGTCGAATTTTAATCGGACAGCTTACGTAATGTAGTATGTCATAGTTATCCTATCATCACAACTATGGCCACAAGCCTACAAATGTAAGATCATGCACACGAGCCCAAAAAAAAGCATGTAGCTAACCTAGGTCTAGTCAAGAGAAGCGCAAGGAGTTAGTGTTTTGACTAGTGGCTTAAGCGACTCCATGATGCTAGAAAAAGATGGTCGTTTCCACGGCTCACTGAAAGAAATAATAATCTGCATATTTAATCATCGCCAAACCAAACCAAAGAAAATGGCAAGCAAGAAAATTTGCAATAAATACAATATACGAAATAGCATACTCGGCCCAACAAGATTGAATGATAGAGGCCACACTTGCATTTACATCACTTGGAATGTCAAGTCTTCTCCCCTTAAATCCAACTGCAGCCACCACCTGACCATATCAATTTACAGGTCAAAAAAATTAAATTATGCAAATCAACATTGAAATGTTGTCAATTAATAAGAAAATACTCAGAACCTGTGAAGGGTTTAAATTACTCCATGGCTGTTGCAAGGTCATGAGTTCCCACAAAATAACACCAAAGCTATACACATCTGATTTTTCATTTGATGGTTCATCTCTTAAAACTTCTGGTGCCATCCACTCAGGCTATCAGAAAAAGTTAGGGAAATTTATTACTGACATTTTATTAAACAAAGAGAAAGGACAAAGCACAAAATAAAGCTTTACCAAATTGAAAATACAGTTTGATAAAAGAGTGAGGCTATGGTACTTTGCAAAGCGCGGATTGGTCCGTGCTATAGATACATATCTCCATTTTCAAAGTCCAAACAATCCGAACTGCTCAATATGATCTCCGTATGAAAATGTACTTGCAGACCAAATTTTACATTTTTTAGAATTTTTTACTATTATTTAGATAGGTAGAAATTCACAACTTTTCTACCTATCTAAAAAAAAAATCTAAACAACGTAAAATTTGGTCTTCAAGTACATTTTTATAATGAAGATAATGCTGAACGGTTCGGATCAATTGTTTGAACTTTGCAAACAGAGATATTGATCCATAGCACGGATTTTTCTGCGCTTTGCAAAGTACCGTAGCCTCACTCTTGATAAAAACTTGGCCAAACTTACAATCCCTGCTGCAGTCTTACAAGACAAAAATGTCTTCGCCTTCATTCGGGATAGGCCAAAGTCACAAACCTGACATATGAACAATCAAAGGATGGCTTAATTGAGAGGAATAGATATGTATTGTAGGGCGCAGAAAGCTGCACAGCGGGTGGAAGGTGTGTGCATGTATTAAATGCCTCGAGGTTCAATGCTCTCGGTTTTCAAGACATGGGAGAGAGCATCAAACTTGAAACATTTATTTTTCTTTCTACAATTCCTTCGGTTCACCCTCGGCAGACCTACTGTTCATAATCAGTCTATCGAGAGAGTTTATTGATTGTGAGGACGTTTAACTCCCAGCGGGCGCAAGCCCCCGCTGTTAATTACATCAGATGATCATTTCAAGCCATACTGAACACCTCGTCCATTCCGGGATTTGTGCCTATTTAAGTGAATTGAATAAAGGGGCTAAAAGGGGGGACTCATGTATTGACTTTGATTTTGATTTAGTTTTCTATATGCTTGGACATGTGTACGTGTGTGATGTTTATATTAAAATAGTGTTCATTGTATTTTAGAATAGGAATTTGGATATTTGAAAAGTGTATGTACATCATTTGTTTATATTTAACTTATAACATATTTATTTACATTTTTATTAATTATTTACATTCTATCAAGAAATCATTTAATTTTGGAAAAGGGTATTTTGGTCATTTCAGGATTTGTCTGATGTTTGAATATGTTCAATTTTGATTTAGAAACATAGAGAATTTGATTTGGGTTCATTTGGAGGTGGTTTGAGTCAATTTGGACTTAAGATGAAAAAGTTATGCTTGAAAAGGACTGAGAAGGGCCTATTTGTGAAGTTTTATATTTTCTCAGGGGCCTCTTTATAAAGCTGAAAGGCTTTGGGATTTGCGTTGGGCCTTCAAAATCTGTGCTGAGGGCCTCTTGTTACTGCTGCCTTCATGTTATTCGTGGTTTCGACTTGATTCTTTTGCGAATCGGGATTGCAGAAGAACTCTTGTCAGCTTGCGACACCACTTTAAGTCAACAGCAAAGACTCATTTTTTCATGGGATTTGATCATATGATACATTGATTTAAACCTGCAAGCATGAAACGTTAAATCTGGAGGGCATGTGGAAAATTTACTACATTTTCATATATTTATTTGGCATTCATTTCAAGGGTGTGCATTTATCCTTTCGCATGTGCGGTTTTACCAGTTTGGTTGATTTTTGAGACTTGATATCTCAAAGAGAAATTCTCTTTGAGGTTTTGGATGAAACTTCACAGTATTGTTCTATGACGTCAATACTATGAGTCAGCCAATTTGCATGATTTTTCATGATGTTTAGCCGTGCCAATCAATGGTGCGAAGTGATGACCTGAGCAGCAATTTTACACATTTTTACATTTTTACAGTTTTCTGGATTTTGTCTTTTTCATTGTGATTTATCCACTTGGCCATTTTAGGAGTTCTTTATATGGATTTAAAGCTTGACAGGTGATCTACCAAATGGTCAAGTATCAGATTTTTCAGCCATGGGAGGCTATGATGAACAGTAAAGTGACGTTGTGACCATATGACAATTCATTTACTGGTTTTTTCCTTGTTCTTTTGCAGGAAATTGGATTTTGTATCACAGATTTGAAGCCTTTAAAGCTTAACATTGAATGATTCGGTTCCATGGTTTCGAAGAGGGATTAACAGAGAGCAGTTCAAAAGTGAGTTTGAGACATTTGCATTTATACCCTTCATTTTATGGATTTTCAAAGAGGGGTACTTGTCAGTATTTTCTGCAGTGCAGTTCATGAAGCTGAGGGTTCAAATTTCACCTTAATACTCAATTACTTTTTCATGAGTACTTGATTTAAGTGCACAGGTGCCTTCTTTATATTGTTAGGCAGTCATTGTCCAGATTTCACATTTTTATCAATTTTATTTCTATTTTTCCACTATGATTTTTTAGCAGAAGGGTATCAGTTTTTTATTTTGCTGCTATTAACTTGTGATTTTTGCTATGAGTAATCGGCTACATGAAATTTTGATTTCTTTATGTGGAAATATTCATCTTGGTCTCTACTACATGCATGATTTATTTAGTGACCTCATGATTTTTCTACAGTGTGCTGGTGAGGGGTTTTAATACCACATTTTTCGGTACCAGCAGAGCTTCATTTTGTTTAAATGCTGATTTTTCTGTTTTTAAACCTGAACTTTGAAAATTCATATAAAATCGAAATAAAATCAGAAAAATGTAAAATTTGTGTCAATTCTGTGTGTTTTGATGTCCTTTATTTGATGGTGATGTCCATCTTTCATTTTGGTCCATGTGTCAATCTGGACCGTTTGATTTACCAGAAATGGTCATTTTGGCACTTTTGAGTGCTTTTCTTGTACCAATGGTACTCAAGCTTGGTTATATCTCTGAGTTGTTGTTCATGGATGTGTATTGGGCTGGTTCAAGATGGTTAGAACCGAATTTGGGGTTTATCCATTATTTAAACCAATTTTGGTAGCTTTTGAGCTATATTTTGACATTAACAAACAAGAAGAAAAGAAGAGAAGCTCCACAAATCATTCCAAAAATCATCACTTCAATTCAAAATATTAGAAATCTGTCAAGAACTTGGTTTTATGCAGGGAAGCCCCTGATTTTGTTTAAAATTATGTTTTTGATGTTTTGAAGGACATATCATATAGATTTCTTTAGATTTAAAGATGCAAACATCATGAACAAGCATAACTTGTTGTTTATTTGCATTTCAAACATTCTATCTCTCACCATTTATATATTTGAGATATTTAACTTCTTTTTAGCATATTTGCTCAAGAAATTAAATATTCTTTCATACACAAATGGGTCCAAAAAGGGCAAGTCATTGAAATATCATAGGTTTAAAGCATAAATGACATATCATAGTTAATGCTAATGTCTTTTATACTTTAGACCTCAATTTCTCACTATTTGCACATAGTTTTTAATTTTGCCAACATTTATGCATGTGAATGCACTAATTATTGACTAAATCAATCCCTTTGTGCAAGTAGGCCCTTTGATCATTTTTTTTTTTAAAAGAGGCATAAGAGCCCATTTCATTGCTGAAATCAGATAATTACAAAAATCAGTTCATCACTAGCAAAAGCTAGACTGATACCACCATCTGCATAGCATGATAATAGGCATACTCGCCAAACACAAGAACTATCTAAACACCAGAAATACGAGAGAGTTGAGCTGACTAAGCCACAAAGTAGTGTACTAAGGTAAATGGTTGCAAAAACAAAATAGCAGTAAGATAACTTGGTCTTCATTCAGTAGGCATAGTCTCAGCAGGGCCTTGGTAAACCACCACCTCCATGGGCATATAACTGGCCAATGGTATGGCATCTTCCATGACAGGTAGCCACTCAATAGCTGCAACTTGAATATTAGAGGGGAGATGTCCTGTCCAAAATATAACCATAGATTTTATCAGTAAAATGACCTGCCTAGCTGATTTGGGAGATGTATTATTGAAACACATATCATTTCTGTGTTTCCATATATTCCAGCATAAAGCACTAAGCACAATTAAAAAACCTGATCTCTGCACAGCAGTTAATTGACAAGCAAAATTGATTATATCTGTAAAAGTATCCCAATTATGCATGATATTTTGACTTTGGCCTAACCAGAACCATATTTGTTGAGAAAAGGTGCATTTAAGAAATAAATGAGATACTGTTTCAATTTCTGAGCATAATAAACAATGTTGGTCCCCAGCCCACCCTTTGGTTCCTAAGTTGCTTTTAGTAAGGATTTTATTGTGGTGAGTAAGCCACATAAACACTCTGATTTTAGGTGGTACTGGTAAAGCCCACCACAGTAAGGGTAAAAAGGGTATAACACCTCGAAAGTTAAGAAAATTATATAATGATTTAGTAGAAAACTCCCCTGAATGTTCCCATCTCCAAGAGACTGTGTCCCTATCATGTGTAAATGATGTAATACTGATAATTTGTAGAATTTCAAACCATTCCAGTAGAGTTTTCCCAGTTAGGGTTGTACTGAATAGTATGCTTGTCCCTTGAGTTTGTATTACTTCCTTTAATAAAATGTCTTTATTCCTACAGAGTTGGTATACAAAAGGATATCTAGTAGCTAAAGCACAATTAAGATACCAAATATCAGACCAGAAGTGCACCTGAGATTGCCCCCCTGGTTGATAAGTAACACTAAGACCCCCTATGTGTTCTAATTTACTTACACTAGACCAAAAAGGAGATAAAGGAGTGTATGGAAATGTATCATATTTGTATTGAATCATAGTTTTCCACAGCCCTTGATAATCAGCATTTTTATATTTCCACCACCATTTCAATAATAAGGCTATGTTCATTTCATTTAAATCAAGTACCCCAAGACCCCCAAATTGTTTGGCTACACAAATTGTCTCCCAATTCATCAATGCATACTTGAATTTCTTTTCAGAGCCTTGCCATAGAAATCTACGTCGAATTTTATCTATCTCTTTAAGTACAGTAACAGGGATTCTAAACACTGACAGTGCATATAAAGGAATGGAAGTTAACACTGAGTTGAGAAGAGTAACCCTACCACCTATGGATAACAGCTGCCCTTGCCAACTAGGTAGTCTATGTTCTATCTTATCAATTAAAAATCTCCAATCAGCAACTGAAAGTTTATTCCTATGTAATGGTAGCCCTAAGTACTTAATAGGGAATATGCCTTTCTGGCATCTAAATAAGTGATGAATATTTTCAGGTGCAGGATTATTTAAGGTATACAATTCAGTTTTTTCATAATTCATTTTAATGCCAGATAAAGCTTCAAAAGCAAGCATGGCCCACCATGCATTTTCTACATTGTTTTCAGTAGCAGCTAGGAATAAGATGGTATCATCTGCATAATGACAATTTGTAACCGCTAAATTATCTACACAAGCTGGACCTAACCCTTGAAGAACATTTGCATGTCTCCCCTTAGTGAATATCCTACTGAGAGTATCTGCTGCTAGTATATATAAGAAGGGTGACAAAGGGTCACCTTGCCTAACACCTCTTTTACAATAAAAATAGTCTGTGAGTTCTCCATTAATTGTAAGACATGATTGAGAGCTGGTTAACCAAAGGGTCATCCATTGAATCCATCTAATGCCAAAATTTCTACTAATGAATACCTCTAAAAGATAGTCCCAATGTATCTTATCATAAGCCTTTTCAAAATCAACTTTTATAACTACTCCTGGCTGATTACTACTCTGACAAGAATGTAAAATCTCTTGGCTAAGAATCATATTATCTAAGATATATCTATTTTTAAGAAAGGTTGATTGGCTTTGGTCAATTAACCTTGGCATAACTTGTTCCATCCTAATAGTGAGTAGCTTAGAAATAATTTTAAAACTACAATTTACTAGACTAATAGGTCTAAATTTCTTAATGAGAGTAGCTCATTTCTCTTTGGGAATAAGGCAAATACAAGACTTGTTTAGTTGATGGAGATCCAATTTTTGTTCATAGAAATAGTGTATAAGTAGCATCAAATCAGATTTAACTATGTCCCAAAAGAATTGATAAAACTTGAAACTAAAGCCATCAGGGCCTGGTGCCCCATTTGGCTCTGAGGAGAAGACTGCTAGTTTTAGTTCTTTTTCTGTGAATGGTCTTTCTAGCTCCCATTGTTCACTATCTAATAGCCTATCTAATAGCCTATCATGAGGATGCCAAAAGTTTTTATCTAAATGACCAAACTTAAATCCTGAGGTGCCTAATAAGTCCTTGTAATAACCTACAGCATGTGCTTTAATATCCTGCATATTATTAGTCAGAGTACCATTTATTTCTAAAGAGTGAATCATATTCTTCCTAGATTTGTGTGTGGCAATAGTGTGAAAAAATTCAGTGTTAGAGTCCCCTTGCTCCAACCATTTCTGTTTTGATATAGTTTTCCAATAATTCTCTTCTTCTTGATATATTTCATCTAATCTAGTTTTACTATGCAGCCACTGTTGTTCTTCTAAATGTGTGAATTCTCTATGTTCCCTGATAATGTCCAAGTCATGTAAGATATCATGTAGAAGAGATTTCTCTCTTTTCTTTTGCCCATAAAAATTCCTAGCCCATCCTTGAATTTTTTTCCTAACATTTTTAATTTTCCTATTCCAACTAGCAGCAATATCAGCTTCTTTTAATGGTTTTTCCCTCCACCATTTAGGCATCAATCTAACAAAATCTTCCTGTTCAGTCCAAATGGGATCAAATCTAAATTTATGATTTTTAGGAGTTATATTATGGGAAGTTTGAAACAACAAGGGGCAATGATCTGAACCAGTACTGGTGAGGTCAGAGATAGAACTGGAAGGATACTGTTGATCCCAAGCCAAAGATGTGAAAATTCTGTCTAACAGAACAAAATGCCTACCATTATTCCATGTATATTTCCTAGTTTGTAATTTATGTTCTATCAAATGATGTGTATTTACAAAATTATTGAACTGCCTACTGAGTGGAACATCAAAGTTAGATCCAGACTTCTCTTCTTTTTTCCTAATTGAGTTAAAATCCCCACATATTAACCATAAATCTATATTTGGGTTTTTAACTTGAGATAATTCTTCCCAAAAGTTTTGTTTAAGATTTCTCAAAACTGGACCATATACTACTGTGAGTTGCCATTTAGAATTATCTCATTTATGTTCTACTACTAAATCAAGACAAAAAGTATGTCTAGTGTGATGTAGTAAATTAATTTTATTACTGTCACAACCAAACAGTATCCCTCCTGATCTACCTCTAGATGGAACCCATACCCACTGATCTAGTCTATTAGATAAATTTTTCAAGGTTCTATTATTAAAATCTTCTTTTTTAGTTTCTTGAACATCTACCATGTCTACATGATGATTAACTAATAAATCTCTAAGTAACTGTCTTTTTCTACTAGAATTGAGACCCCTACAGTTCCAGTTCAGAAGATGTATATTCATGACTGTGTGAGGAGTACTCTACTGAGTGTACTATTGTCTACAGCATTAGCTACAGTACTAGTACTATCTAAATCTTCTAATGTAAGAGTAGCTAATTGAGTAGTTGGCCTAGGAGAACTAAGTATATTTCTAATTACTACTTCAAAATGAGCTCTATCCATTTGTTGTATGCAAGAAATAATCACAGATCTATCTTCATCACAGTTGCCTAAGTTAATTTGGTAAACTAAAAATAGATCAATGATTTGTGCTAGAGTTAATCTAGAGTAGGGAAAGGTATTGATTAAGCTCATACCTGATGAGCTGCTACCTGCATCTTTCTTTCTCTTTTGTGCCTTGCTCATTGTGGAAGCTGGATCAGCTTGGACAGTAACTCTAAGACTCCTTCTGGGTTCAGCCGGCTTGGGTCTCCTGGCATTACTGAGTAGTTGAGAGAATAATAGGGGAGACCTCATGGCTCAACCCTATTACCTCTTGTGTTTAATTTTTTGTATTGTCACTTTATTATTCTTTTAACTTCTTCATAAGATAATTAATATAGCTTCCATATGAAGGGAGACCTCATGGCTCAACCCTCATACTTCTACTACTTAATTATTTTTAGAAGAAGCTAAAAGAGTTAAAGAAAGAAAGAAGCATCAAAGATTAAAGCTTTATCATTTTTTTTATTTCATAAGCTCCAAGAAAGAGAAGTGATAAAATATTTAATTTCATTTTTTAAGAAGAAGCAAGAAAATTCAAATATAAAGAAATTCAAATATTCACATATGCATATTTTTGTTTAGAATCATAGGCTTAAAATTAGCTATAAAAGCTACCAAATGCCTCCTCTATTTTATTTTTTCATTTTTAAATCTTTTAATATAACATTTGATTATTATATAAAAGGAGCTCATTTATTTATATGATTTCATGCTCCTAAACTCATTCATATGAGTTAGAAACACTCAATCCTCATCAAACCCGAAATTAAAAGAAAGGAGAAAAGGAAGAAATTAACAAATAAAAAGTTCCAATTGCATAAAAGGAAAGAAAGCAAGAACATCTTTTTATTTCTTCATGATTAACATACATGAACATCAAGCTCCATTGAGCTTCTACATTGCAAAATCCTAATTTCTACCTATTTCTATTTTTTATTTTGGTAGAGGAAGAGGTTTCAGCCATGTAGGTGTGCTCTCTTGTGTGTGTTGTTGTGTGTTGTATATGTGGATTGCCTCTATTGTTATTGTTCTTCATCTTCAAATGAGGAATTTATATAGGCTACACAAGGGGTAGAGCCTAGGGTTTAGAGGAGCCTTGTTGGCATGATCCCCACCACTCCTTTGTATTAACTCTCATCCAAAGGTTTAGATGCATCCAAGTAGTCATGCTTATTCCTCAAACTTGAAGAAAATATTCTTGATATCTTAGCATATTCATTGGTCATGTAACATGTGTCCATGAAAGCAAAAATATCTAGAACATATTCTAGAGTATCTTCATCCCTCCTATTTTGACATCTTCATTTGTAAAGTGACATGTGTCCATGAGAACAAAAAATATCTAGAACATATTCTAGAACATCTTTATTCTCTTGGGCCTTGCACTAATTCGGCTAGCCCTCAATTAATAATTCGGCCCAGCAGCTTCAATTGTTCGGCCTTGGCAGCAACCTTAATTATTCGGTCAACAATTCCATTTTCCCATTTTGTTCGGTCAACAGCAGCTTTAATCGAATTAAATAAAGGTTGCGCAATTTTTGTTGCCGAAGCCTTTCAATTCCAATTAACTTGGTCATGTAGCAATTAATTAAACTTTGCAACTTGATTTTTTATCATTTGTTTCTTTCGGCCAAGCCTCATTCCTTTAATTAATTTAACATGGCTCAAATCTAATTAATGTCATTCCATTTCTTTCATTTTATATATTTTTTTTTATTTCTATGTCTCGACTTGTTAGAGTCAAACATGTATACATAAGGATAGAAAAAGTATCAGTTCAAACCTTACTTTAACTGTGTATTTCTTGTCGACTAATAGATTTGGTGATTTGAGATCCCGATGAACGATAGGAGGGTTGCGTTTGTGAAGATAATTCATTCCCTTTGCCTATATGAAATGTCAAAAATCAAATGTGATTTTCAACATGACTTAAGCATGCACCGTCATTCGAGAAAAGACTTTTAAAAAGGGAAGAGAAATACCACATCAAAAGCCATACTCAAGCGGCGTTTTCCATCTAGAGTTTCTCTAGCACTAGGTTTATATAAAAGCCTATACAAGCTCCCTCTATATACCAAAACAGTAAAAATATTTAGTTATAACCAAAAAATCAATTTCATCTGTATAACAAACAATAATCATAAGGTCAAATAAAATAAAATAAAAAAAGAGATGACCTGGAAAGATACTCAGTGACAATGGAGAGGTGAGGTGGCTGTGTAACAGCACCCATTAGAAGAACTATGTTTGGATGCCTCAGACTTCTCATTATTGCCACATAACAAAATCACATGGGATAAACAGACAAAAAAAAATATTTTAAAAATCTAGAAAATTGACAAGTGGCAGCAATACCTCTCTCAAGAACTCCTTCAGTTGCTCCGAGTGAAAATCTTGCTCCATTAAAATCTTCACAGCAACATCCTAAATCACAACATTAGCAGTTAAGAGAAACAACATCTAGAAAATGTACATCAGACCGTTAAAAAAAGTTTGAATACTTACAGAGCCATGCCAATCGGCATGATGCACAATGCCAAATGACCCTGCATATGATTTAATAATTGTTTTTCTTTAGAAGCAGTAAGGTAAATGACCAATTACTTGAAAACAGATATCTTAAAGTATGCAAATAAGTTAATTGTGATAATTTTATGAAATATAAGGATTGAGGTCATACTGACAATAAATTGTTTGACAACTGTCACAACTGACTCAATGGTTATCAAAATAAGAAAACTGACCTTGTAGATATGCTCTCTATGATTTAGATAGGCGTAGGCCGTCTACCAAACATGGTGCAATTTGAAAGCCAATTGATCATCCAGTGAGTGATTTCAAAAGTCAACAGTTTAATTTTATCGATATTCGATCAATTGGCCAAACACTTCGAAATTGCCCCATATTTGATAGAATGAACACCTCTACAATTTTAGTTTTTTAATTCAATGAACTTTGATCTTGGTTCCCATGGTTTTTGAAGAAAAAGGTTGTCAATATCCCTTTCACATATATATGGAAATATAAACAGAGGAACAGATATACCTGCCCCGATTTTCTCCTTTAAAACAAGCTCACACCAAGGGATGGTCAAATCATGGACAGCAATGGATATATCATTGAAAGGATTTGACCCTTGCCCAAATTGGCTTTCATGAGGGTTATTGAAATCGACTATATGCTTATCAAGCTTGATATCAGCATTACATGATTGGTTGACATGATTTGGGAGATTATTATCATCATATTTTTTTACGTGTAGCTCGAGTATCATTGTTTGTTACATTTGATGACTTTGGTTCAACAATTGAACCAATCACATCTTGAACTTCGCCAGCCACTCCTCCTGCCAGTACAAACAACTCTTTCAAGTGAAGCTAAATAAACAGTAAATGTAGGAAATTGAGAGAAAAGAGCTTCAATTTACCAGGAGCATCATTGAACATAAGATTAAGGGATTGACAGTCGACAAAAAAATGTTTGGCCAGAGACTTAAAATTCTTGGCAAAGCAAATAGATTTGTAGTTTGGCAATTGCATAGGAGAAGAGATGGATATGGAGGAGGGACCATTCAATAAAGAGTTGGGTTCATGCAGCCAACCTGGATTCTCTATCAAATCTACCAAGTACTCCCTGCCAAAAGCTTGTTAATGAAAAGAACTATGCACCAAGGGGAAATTTCCTTATTTATTATATTAAATAAGTGATGTAAGGAGATTGAGGTATATTGAAATGGAAAAAAAAACCTTTCAGGTCCAAGGCGCACAAGGCAAGACGCACCAGCATCATTTTTGCAATACGTACAACCTCTTGCAACCCGACATGGCACATTGATCAAATCTGCCAGAGTCTTTTAGTCACAACAATTAAAAAATTAAACAAAGAAAATCAAAAGGAATAGAACTGCAGAACTTTAAATAAAAAAAGATTTTCTTAGTTGTTGTATCCTTTAGGTAAATTACAACTGATGTGTAACAAAATTACAAAAGAAACCTCCCAACTATTCTCACTTGTGCAACCATATCAAACAATGCTTCAGAGTTTCAGAAACATAACCCAACTATTAAATTAATTGAATCAATATAATTTATATATTGCCCCTAACTTTTCATCATCATGAACTATATCACTTTCTAAACAACAGACATAACTGTAAATCTAACATGTAAATCATCATCATTCCAATGTTTTGACTGAGTAAAAAATGGCACAATAAACTAGGGCAAATTGATCTCCTTATTAGTTGAATACAACTTTCATCACAGTTACCTAAAGGCCATTTGCTATTTATATAATACCCAACAAACAATGGTTGGTAGATGCAAATATGAAAGAATTTTTTTGTGGAATTTTTCCAAACACACAAAAATTTTAAGTAAAATTTGCAAAAAAAAATCCTGATCAAATGGACAATATTCAGTACCTAACTAACATATCGACAAAACAACAATAGGGCTTGCCTTAAAGAGCAAGGAACGATGCCTGCAGAGGCCAATAGATAATTTGCCAATGGGGAACACCACAGACCCTGTAGTAATCTTGACAAAATCACTCGCCTCCTTCCAGCAAGGGACCAACTCATGTTCTTCACTTGAATCTACACCCCTTTTAAACAACCAGATTCCACTATTAGATAGTTGATCAAAGAGGATTTGCACTCATTTCATTCAAACTTAACAATTTCAAAGTTAAAATCCAGATTCCCAGTGGAATTTAACATTTACCAGTTATCAATTTATAGAAAGTAGAGAGATAAAAAAAATCACTTTACCCCATATGAGTGCACACAATTTTAGCAAGCTGTTCTACTAAATCTTTGGGCGAATAAGCAGAATTAGATGAGACATCCATTACCATGCTGTGAAGGCGTCTAAGATCATAATCCACCATTTTATCAATCACAACCACCTCAAACGAAGAGTCACTAGGCTCAACCAGTTTGAGGGAATCAATAGAAGGAATCCTATTCGAGTCCTGCATATCATTGCATAATGCCCAAACAAATGGGTCCATTCCTTGTATCAGGTAGAATCCGTCCGGAATCTTGTCATGGTAAGACAAACACCCATTCACCTGCAATTGAAACAAAAACAAAAAGAGAAAATTGCAAACACTCTGAATCAATTTATTACTACAAAGACTAGTAACAATTATATCAAATATATACCCAAAATTGGTGAGAAACAGACTCAGCAGAGGTGAGGGGTTGCAAGTGTAGCAACTGATCTGCCGTATCTAGGAAGTTGGATTCAGTAATGCAAGCAGCCTGAGAGCAGAGGCGTAGTGCAAAAGCAAGTTGCAGCTGATACACTTCCTCTGCCTGCTGGGCCCAGCTCCTGGATGCGGATCCAGACCCGGAAATTGAAGCAGCACAGCCACCGTCCCCTTCATTGGCCTTTACATCAGTAAGAGGATCGAGCGCGACTGTGGATACAGTGGGGGGTGGATAGCAATCGCTGGATATAGTAGAGCTCTCCTCGTAGCTGCTTCCACCCAATCGGTTGTAACCCCCCAATCTCCTCCCGACCATCTCCATCCGCGCTACAATTACAAGTTTTTCTAAATCAATTTCATATTTCTTCCTTTACGCCATTAGTAACCGGTGCCCGGATTGATTGATCGGAAGGAAGATTGTTAACTATTTAAATTGTTTCTTCGAATTTGGGGTAAGAAGTCAAATCTTTTTCGTTTTATCCAATTCGTTGTAAGAGATCTTTGACTGAAAAGCGAATCGGTAGCGGGGCCGCAGGTGGTGGAGGTGTACCGGGAATGCGCGCCTGTTGTCAGGACAGGCACAAGGGGAGAAAAAGGTCTTACTCGGTTACTCTCCAAGTAGCTTCAAGTCACAAAAAAGAATAAGACTGACATTTGACAACTCTCAGTCTATATGGATTTCTTGAACACCATGAGAAATAACAATATTATTTGCCTATACAGGTGTATGTATATCAGGTCTTGGGTGAATGACAATGCGAGCCTGGTGGGACCTTGCTATTTAGTGCGGTGAGGCGGGGTGGTGGGGTCCTTGGGAATATGATGACTTGATGAGGAGAACGAACAATATTTCACCACGTGCGTATTGTTTCTCTGTCCTGCAAGTGCAACTTGTGCAGGTTCCATTGGGCCAATGTTTATTACTGAATTGCTAAATGGGCTATTTCAGCTCCCTTGTAGTGAATTGCTACTTGGGTTTTTCAAAGTTCATATTATGCCATATCATATTTATTGGTTGGAGTGAAGAACGGTGTTTATGTTCACCAAATTTTTACAACGAGAACTTCAAAATCTATAATACAGATGTATCCGGAAACTTAAAGGTACCGGCACGGATGCACTTCTTCGCATGGCTTGTAATACGCAACAAAATTCTGACTATTGACAACTTGATGCACATTTGAGCCTTTATTTGTTTCCTTTTTGTTTTTGCTGCCTTTGAATCACCTTGTTTTGTAACTTCTCTTGATTCATTTATAATGGAAAAAAGGGGCTATTTTAATCTTATAATCAATATAAAAATAAATTTATTAAAGGATAATTAGAACATTTATTTTATTGATACACTCGTGATATATATATATTATTTCTATGATAGATTTAGAATGGATGATGTTACTTCCTTTGTGCGATACTTTTTATTTTTTTTTAGGTCCCTCCTATATTGTAATTTTGGCTCTGTCCGTGACTGGACCCTTAGAGCATCTACAATGGTTATTGTTTTTAAATTGCTAATCTGATGTGTCAATTGCTAATATAATTGTTGGGTTGTAAGTCAATTGCTAAAAAAACAAATTTGCTTATAAAGCAAACGATTTCTTTTGAACATGCTAATACTCTCTCTCTTTCCTATTGGCTCTGACTCCTTTGTTCTCTTTCCTATTGGCTCTGACCCAATTTCTGGGATGGAGTGGTTAACAAATTAAAAGGAACTTAATTTTTAAATAGTGCTTTACAGCTGTTTTTAATTTTTTACGGATTGCTGGGTTGGAGATGCTCTTAAAAAAATTAGAGTGAATTGGTGAATCAAACACCCAAATCCAGATGGGGACAGTGCTTTGAAATTAATCAATAGGTCAAAGCTCCCATCCGAGTTGGGAATAAAAGAAGGCGATGTTGAGCGAGGAGAAATTAATTATAGAAAAACAAAGTCGACAGTAGGCCAACCGTGGATTCGAATTGTTAAAATTGGGATGATGATGTTTGACCAAATTTTGTGCGGGGTTTCGTGATCTTATAAGGAAAGTCAGTAATTAATGTTTGACTGTGGAAATAAAGGCTTTAGGTCTTAATTATTTTGTCAAATGTGATTTAATTAAGCCGGATCAGTGTTGTAAATAACGATATGCGCTCATTGAATGGAGGGTCTTTCCTGCCAAGTGATAAATCGATATGCGACTGATTAATCGGAATTATACGGCTAATTAATCGTTTTCATTAAAATTATGTGTATATATTCATAATTTATTAAAAATAATTTATTTAACTCATCAAATTTAATAAATAAACTTAATTTAACCTAATTTTATTATTATAACATGACACTACGCTTATTTTTTCTTAATAACACATTACACATTTTACATTTGTAAGTAACACATTTATTTAATGCAAAAATAAATTCAAAAATTATGATAACATTGGATGATAACAACTTATTATTTGAAAGAAATGAAACATTCCAACATAAAATCACTAAATTTAATTTATAATAACAACTTAATTTCATATATGAACATGTCGTATTAATTGAAAAAATTATATCAGTAAGTAAGAAAAACATATGCTATATAAATAATAGAAGAATTAATCAATTTCAAAATAAGTAAGAAGAAAAAAAACATATATAAAAATATTGGATGTATATCTAAGTACAAATAAAACTACAATACAATATCACACACAGTCACAGAACAAAAAACAATGTGAAAATAAATATTCACTGGAATAAATGGGAATAAACGGAAATAAACGGGAATAAATGGACGATTAAACGGGTATAAACGGAATAATTGGCCGATTAATCGGAAAAATCCGTTAATAGACCTCTGATTAGTGTATTCGTAACGGTTTGGCCGCCGTTAACGATTAAACGGGCATATAATCGGCCATTAAGGTCGTTTTTTACAACACTGAGCCAAACTAAGATAAAATAAGTCGACTTTTAAGCTAGTCTAAATTGACCTAAACTAACCCACCTTTCTAGGTGGTTTAATATTATTTGAGTATGAGGCCTAACTTTTCATTATTTTTTTTATTTTCAATCATTTTTTATGAAATGTAAAATAAACAATTAATTTTGTTTCCATTTAAGTATAAATGAACTTATAACTTTGTTAATTATAGAATCAACAAATTTTTTAAATAACATAATTTTCTAAATTAACCAAATATTCAATCTAAAAATAATTAAATAAAATATTTTTGAAATTGTACTACAAATAAATAATTTTTTGTTCAGACACAACATATTTTTGACAAAATAAATTGATATACATATAAGTTTAATTAAACAAGATTCACTGAATGCAATGTGCATCTCTAAGATATAGAATTAATTTGTACATAACTCATTTTCTTGTATAATTTATTTCCATCAAAATGAAAAAACAATACGAAGAATGGTTTTATTATTGATATTACAAATTTTGTAAGACAAAATAATTTGTAATATCAAATCATGTCTTACCAGTAAATTCTTACTATACAAAGAATAACTTAAGTCAAAGTATAATTTTAGACTCTCAACCAAACATAAATAATTTAGGTCGGTCTAAATTAGAATAACTAAGTTAGACCTCATTAACTTTAATCCACAACCAAACACCACTTGTGTGCATACACCTGTCCTTCATTTTTTAGTAATGAGAGCAGGTTGGGTCCGATGGATTTATTCGTGCTCACGAATTTTAAAGCAGACGCGAAAATTGTGGGTGCGAATTTTAAAGCAGATCGGACGGTCATCGAACCTATTGAACTCATTTGAGTCCGATGGACATCGGACCCAAATTGCCCTCTTTAGTAATTGGGTAAGTATTCCGTCTTTTCTACTGATAAATGGACCCTCGAAAACGATGATTAATTAAAGAATTGCAATGGCATTTTATATAAGGATTTTATCTAGTTTAATTAGTGATGGTTCAGGAAACAATCATACAGTCATACAGTCATACGTACATAATTTGACTAATTTTAGTTTAATTATATTTTACTTATATTTTAAAACTAAAATTAGTGAATATCAGTCTTTGATCTAAGGGTAAAAATAATGTTATGTGTGAAAAATTGTGTAGGAATTTACAAATTTAAAATCAGAAATAAAAATTTTCTTATGGATATTAAATAACTGAGTAACTTAACATATTTCTTAAGTTGATAGCACGCAAGACAAGACGTAAATTTCGACTACATAATATTTCTCTAATAACTATTACAAGAAGAAGTATTATATATTGTGAGCGATGTAAAGTGTAAAAAGAAAATTCTCTATAAACAATTTCTTTAACTTTATTCAATGAGGATACAAAGTGAGCGAGTGGTTCGATTGCATATTGATATGCTTGGTTTATGTGATTAGGATTGTTAATGAATTGTGTTCGAGCGAGTTGGGGATCTACATGTAATTAGCTCATTAAGTTAATGAGCAAATTAACTCGAGTTGGGAAGACATAATCGAGTTGAAAACTCAATTTGTGATCAACTCGTTATCAACTCAAGTTAACTCGTAGCTTGACTCATAAGTTGTTAAATTAAATAGATTTTAGAATTTTAAACAATTTGAATTTTTTAAAATCTAAACAGTACATAATAAAAAAAAAGTAAATTTAACAAACATAATTAAAACCATTAACAGTAAATATTTGAATTTTTAAAACTGTCCAATAAAGTGATTTGGAAATGGATTTGGTTCGATTGTGATTTGCGATTTGGAAATAGATTTACTGAGTTAGATGACTTGAATACAGTTGGAATTGGATGTGACCTGACTCTATATAACTCAAAATAGTAATGAGCGAGTTGAAATTTGCTCGTGCTTAGTTCGTAATGAGCGATTTGTAACTCGAGATAGTATTGATTTGAGTCAATCACCTCGAGTCAGTTTTAACTTCATGTTAGTAATGAGCAAATTATTAACTAATTTAAGGAATTATGAGCGAGTAACGGACCATTTGTAAAACCCTGTGACTGTGTGATGATATATATATAAAAGTTTGCCGCCGTGCGGTTAACGCTAAACACACAATTAATATTTGCCACAATCACATGATGATCAGCATTTTATTGCATTTTTTTTTTCTGAAGCGTACATACCTTTGTATCTTTTTGAAACCTGCGCCGAAATTTTGTTTGCTATTGTGCAATTGAGGTCACCAGTGACGTCGTTAATTTTTGGAAGATCTGTGCTTCGAAATTTTAAAGTGTTTCTTCGGGGATTGAATTAAGATTTTTCTAATCACCCCTTGACAATCCGAACTGCTACTTCAAGCTTTGGATAATCTTTTTTTTTTTTTTTTCTCACGAATGTTAATTTATTTTTCTTCATTTTCTTACGTTAATTTAATTTCAAAAATCATTTTTAGTCTAGTGACAAATAGCAACATCTTTCGTGTGGGAAGTTGTGAGTACAAATTTCAAATTTAAAGTTCTTTATAGACAATTAAATTAAAACTATTAAGCTAGATTTTTATCTTTCTATCTAAAAAAAATTATATAATATTTTTTTTTTACGATAGATGTCAAAAAATAAATACATCTTCTAAATTGAAATTATCCAAACTATCATAAATATTGTGATAGTTTTTCATATATGGATCTAAATCCCAGTAAAAGTTTAATTAGAATTTAATTGAAGGGATATAAAAATAATTAAATATAGTGTTTGACTGTTTGTGCTTGTAGTTTTGTGTTAAAAAAAAAACTATCCAAGTTAGAATCAATGTTTTATGATGTTATCTCCGAGATTTACATTAATGCGTTCATAATTGAGTGAGTCTATGGTACTATGCATAGCATGAATTGGTCCGTACTACGGATCAATATTTTTGTTTTCAAAATTCTAACGGTCGATCTGAACCGTTCAACATGATTTTCATATGAGAATATACTTGTGGGCTAATTTTTTATTTTTTAGAATTTTTTTACTATTTTTTAGATAAGTAGAAAATCACTGTTTCTGTATTGTCCAGAATTTTCAGATCAAGTAATTTTCTACCTATCTTAAAATATAGTAAAAATTTTTGAAAAAAATATGAAATTGAGTCTGCAAGTACATATTCATGTGGAGATCACGTTGAACGGTTCAGATCGACCATTAAAATTTTTAAAATAAAAATATAGCTCCGATATACGGACTAATCCATGTTATGCATATTACCATTGACTCACTCTTGATAATTTATAAAACACTTTAAGAAGAAAAATAAATAATGGAAGTCAACATCGTCGACATGACAGGATAAAAGTTTTAAGCAATAAAATAAATCTAGTGGATCCTCTGCGCTTGGCATCAATTGACATTATTCGCTTTGACTTTAAAAAAGTCTACATCAGTCTGCGAAGATCTCTATCGGTTGCAAGATGGATATTCATTACCGAATACCCACCACATGGGGAATTTTTGTTTTGAAAAATAAAATAAATTTAAAGTTGGTATAAGAGAAATTAAAACATAAATTTAAAATTTAAAAATACCCGATCTTAGATAAAATTTTAAAGTGAATACCTGATCTGATATAACCTTATAAAGTAATACCCGATCTAATATGAGTCCATCTTTAAAGGAATTTTTTTTAATAATCATAATTAGAAAAATAAAATTTACTGGACCAACATGATTACTTTGTTTTTTATAAAAACTATAAATAACAAGTAGCTTATTCAGTACATAGGAGTATCTAATAGCCTATTCGGTGCATCTTTCATGTCAAATTTTTCCACCGTATTCTGCAGTATAAAAAAGTGAATGTGGAACGTACCGAATAGGTTTATTGGGTATTTCTTTTATGTACCGAATAGGTTTAAGGTCGTTTTAAAAAACCAACCAATCATGTTGGTCAGTAAAATTTTATTTTCTTAATTATGGTTTAAAAAAAAATCTTTTTTATGTATAGTTTGAGAAAGGTGAATGTTGAAAGTAAGATCTTTTTTGCTCTATATTTTTGAATTTCAATTGTCAGGTGTTAATTTTGACTTTGTTTTCTTTTTCGTAGGACAAAGTTTCTCAACACGTGTGAAAGAAATCAATGATTTATTATTGTCCGAATCAGATATTGCGCCTTTACCTTTTGTATTAAGTATTAACATATGAACAGAAGTTACAGAATGCAAATTTAACCCAATTCAATTATGTTATTCACAATTACGCCCGTTAAGAATTAATTATGCACTTTATAATTATGGCAGACAGAGAGGGAGGCAGGAAAATGAATTTTTCATTTATCGAAAATAAATGAAAACATAAAGATTACTTTTATTTTTCGATGTCATAGATGGATCCAGAAAAAAAAAATTTGGATTCAAACTTTGAAAACAATTTTTTTTTTTCGGATCCAAAGTTTGTGTGAATTTCTTTTTTTTTTTTCTAAAATAGTGGCTGAGTTTTGTTTTTTAAAACAGAAAGAGTGTTGGGATATTTTTGAAATAGTAGCTGAGATTTTTTGAAGCAAACAGAGTGGTTGCTATTTTTTTGAAACAGAAAGGATACTTAAATATTTTCTGAAAAATTCTCAGTTTCAAATTTTAGATCCGAATTTTATTTATCGGATCCATCTATAGCATAAAATATTGAAGGTACTCTTTATGTTTCAATTTATTACTTAACAATAATTTCTATTAATAAAAATTTCCCGGTATGAAAACTGCTATCAAATAAAGTCAGTAATGGACGTGTATATATTATACATTATACGTTGTACTTGTTATTTAAATTTATTATTTTGAGAAAAACGAAGTTCCTCGACATAAAATTTCTGTCGAAAGAAGACAATTCTTGTCCATAATTTGCATAGAAAATTAAAAAAAGTATTGAAGTACCATACATGACTATTTCACTTTTTGAGAAACATGGGAAGTCAATCAGTCAATAAACCCATGCATACTCTTCTATGATCTATCCGCTTCTAGTTGTAGATGAGCAAATCTCATGTATAGAACCCAATCCCAACAATGAATTCAGAGAGATTTTGCATTTTTATCATATAGGTAACAGTTGCACCTACTAGACAAGTTGACATATATGCACAATTATAGGCTTATAGCATATGCAGCTACCGTTGACCACAACCCCAAAAACCTAACATCATTTATTACAGTTCAAGAAACCACTTGCTAAGTCAAAAGATGTTTGTCTATTCTCATTTCAATGAACAAAAAAATGTACGGTGGTAAAACCATGGATTTTATCTAACCCTTTTCAATTTTCTTTTCCTTTTGACTTGCCCATTCATGCCAATAGAAGCAAGCAAACTAATCACGCATCTTCTTATCTTTAGCTTTTGTGGCTTGATATAATGATATCCACCACCAAAAACAGAAAGCAGCCACTGATAAAACCACACACAACATGTAGCACTTAAGTAGGTCCTATTGGCTCATTTACTACTATCTATTTTGACTAAAGAGAACTCAAATTTGGCTATTTTCACAAAGAACAACAAGGATAATCATCAAATCCATGGAGGGACCACCTCCTCTATAAAGTAATCAGCATTCTATTGAATTGTTTGATTGTTTGAGTTGCGATGTATGTCACAGAGACAGAGCTCAAAATATTCTAATTAGTATAACCTTTCTTTTTATGTCACAGAGACACCTTCCCCACCTGCCTTCATTTTCCCTATTTCCTGTTCTCTTTTTTGTTCTTTTATTCTCTTTTGCTTTCATGCAACTATCCATGCTGTGCATCATACCCCTGTTTCCCCTTAAAGAATATCTTTTCTTTAATATTAGCAAATGTAGTGAGCTGTACTAAAGGGAACATTCCTTCTCTAGTTCTCCCTTACTAGCACCAAGCTTGCCAAAAAGAGAGAGGAGATATTTCAAGTAGAAATTCAAGTATGATGAAGGCAATTCTATTTTTATTTTGGATTTTCTTAACTCATGTAGCAATAACTCTAGCGGCAGATCCAGTAACAAAAGAGATACAAAGAGGTTTCTCAGCCAAACATGACGACTCATACTCTCAGTTCCAACCCCTTCTCACTGATCCAACCGGTGTCTTCTCTCTCGGCTTCCTACGCATCGACTCTAATTTCCTTGATCTCGCCATTCTTCATCTCCCTTCTTCATTTCCTCTCTGGCGAGCCATACCGGCAAACCTGGCTCCATGGACTGGTACCATCTCCCTCTCTTTCGATGGAACCCTGGTTCTCTCTGACCAGAAAAATAGTACAGTCTTTTGGTCTGCGCCATCAGACAGTACCGGTGACCGTGTTCTGCTACTCAACTCTTCAAATCTCCAAATTCAAAAGACAGGAAACCCTGCCTCTGTTCTATGGCAAAGCTTCGACTTTCCTTCTAACACCATTGTAGAAAACCAAAACTTCACTTCCTATGCCAAGCTTCTCTCCACCAATCAGCAATTTTCGATGTCACTTGGTGCCAACTATTTTGCGCTCTACATAGAGTTTGGAAAGGGAAGTAACTCTGCTATATACTACAAGCATACAGCTTTACAAGCCAAGGCGCAGATTGTAGAAGGTAAAGGTCCGACATATGCGCGTGTCGGCTCAGAGGGCTTTCTTGGTATGTACCAGAAAGAAGGCCCACCAGCCGATGTTTTATCATTTGACACCTTTAACCGCCGGTACCAAGTATTTTACCGAATGACCTTAGAAGATGACGGCAACCTTAAAGCTTACTATTGGAATAACTCTGCCTGGATTTTAGATTATACGGCAATCACCGAGCCGTGCGATCTCCCTAGCACGTGCGGTTCATACAGCATTTGTAGGTCGCAAGAGCAGCCACAGTGCACGTGTCTGGACAACGGTACAAATGGGTGCCTCCCGACGGGCAATGGAAATTTCTGTATGGCCAGTGGAGACAAAGCGAATGCAAACGGAGCCGGGTACGGGGTGTTGACCAGGCAAGGAGTTGACTTGGCAAACAAAGACCTGGTGGATTTTACAACAATGGGTTCGTTGGAGGAGTGTCATAGCACATGTGAGAAGAACTGCACATGCTGGGGCGCGATTTACAGCAACACAACAGGGAACTGTTACATGATGGATTACCCAATTGAAATGGTAATAGAAGGAGATGAGAGCAAGTTTGGATATTTCAAATTGAGATCGGTAGAGGATGGAGATGAGAAGAAGGAGAGCAAAAATGATAAGGTGAAAGTGGCACTGTTGGTGATTGGTTGTGGTATTTTGGCGGCGGCAGGTGGGTTCGTTGCGTACCGGATTTGGGAGAGGAGGGGTAGGGGAGGTGGGATGGGTGGGTCTATGGAGGACGGCCTTGCACCGGGTCCTTATAAAGATCTGGCAGCTGCTTCTTTTAAATCCATCGAACTCTCCGATTCATTCAGGAAACCGTGATAAATTGGGAACTGAGAAATTTTAAAATGAAAAAGAGATGGATGTTAGAGTTTTAGGAGGGGAGAAAAATATGGGCCTATTAGAAAGTGATATAGATGGACCATTTCTGGGCCTGGCGCCTCTGGGCCTGGTCTGGGAATTACTTACTATTCTTTTGTATTTGTGTTCGTCGTCTGTAGTGAATCAAATATAGACCTTTTTCTTATTTTTATCAGCTTATTACTTTGTGTACTTTACTGGAAAAATGGGAAGTACTTTAAAAAAAATTTATATGACAATAAAGTTGTTTTGTAACATTCCAGAACAAGAATATTGTTGTCAAAGATTTTCAAAATGACAAATAGATACTGAATAAATTCAACGTACTCCATACTGAAAAAAAAAAATACAAAAAGTGGGTGAATTTCTGCTACTGTAGGATTTCTTCTAAGAGAAGCGAGTCAGGAGAATGCGTAAACATTATATAGGCCCAATATTTTCATTGGGTCGTGAATTTTTGGGTTTTATCAGAGCAGGCCGTACTTGAAAGAGCCCACATTTGAAAGTTAATGGGCTTATTTCTGTTTACTGTCTGCATATCATTCTGTCAATTCAACTAATTATAAGTAAATAACCATTACAAAGTTTGTTCAATGGGCTTTGATTTCTGATGCTTTTAACAAAAGAGTGAATGAATGCCAAAAACATCATCACTTGAGACAAAAGACGCTCTGTAAACGAGATATATGATTGTCTCAATTTTAATCATGTTTTGGTAGTCTGAATCATGGAAGCAGGCCCCTAATAACTAATAGCAAAGTGCAATTTCTCAAGCAGGGTTGGTTATGACTATGGACAGAGAGAAAATTATATTCGACAGACTCCAACTCATTTACATGTACTTCTTGGACATAATTATTCTCTGTTTAATTAATTCTCCTCTAATTTTTTTTTCTTAATAATATTAAAAAAAAATTATTCGCCCTCCCCGGGCCTCAATTCGAATTCGGATCACCTCGGTATCACACTTTTCAATTATTAAATTCAGATTATTCTTTAATCAGGCACAAATTGTAAAGCGTGCCCCTATTACTAAATAGGCACCGGATTGTGTTTGGTCCAGCTGGGAATAAATATGGACAGTCAGTTGTGCGCCTCACTTATGCCGTACTTGTGATGATACAGACTTCCTCAATTCTCCGTCAAATTCTCCAAGCACAGTCAAAAGTCGCTAACTACTTCCGTAACTTTTGTATTTTTATTTTTTTGACCTTTTGTTTTTGCGCACATTTTCATTTGATAGATTATTTAGTAGGTATAAAGACTTGATTTGTTAGATATATAGTATTTTGTTTTTACCTTTACAAATTTAACAATTTTTTATTATAAATGTTATTAATATTTTGAAAAAAAAGTAAGAGGTGGCTGAGAAAAAAAACAACTCAAAGAAAAAAAAAATAAGAAAATCATAACGCACATTAGAAAATCAAATCATTAGTTCTAGTCAGAAGCTGAGAAGGTAATAAATTATATAAAAACAATATTACCATACAATTATTTTATCATCAAGTTAATACTAAAATAGTTTGTTTAATTAATTAGAGTTACTAATTAAACGAATGTAAATATGAATATCTTAATTCGCCATCAACAATGATAGGAGTAACTGCTATCTAACAACCACTTAATTGCTCTGATCGATACCTTCAACAATTAATTTTGATTTAGGCAGGGCCTCACCAAGATAGAAAAAGTGGTATGGTACACAACGTGGTCAGCTGGGGTATGGACACTATGGAAGAAAAGAAACAGGAGAACTTTTTCGGGGAAGACAAAACCACCAAGCCTGTTAATAAATGAGACGACATTGGATATCTACAACTGAAAAAAATTTGCTTAATATTAGAAGAAGAATTGGGATAGAGGACCACACGAGGGACTATTGTTTCTTATCAGAGATTTTGTTTCATAAATAATGTGTTGTAATTAATAAACTATATAAATAACTCTTTTTATCAATACATTTGCTGATCGGTACTTTGCCGACAACCTTAAAAAAAACAATTTTGATTTATAAAGGATCTTATTTAGTAGAAAATAATTAGGTCATCTTCTTCAACTGATATATCTGTTAGATTGATGACATGATGAACTATATACCTTTTGTTGGACAAATATATTATTTTTATCAATATGCCACTGTTTATATCTTTTATAAAGGTAATCTTAATAATTCCTCATTTGTCATCACTATCATAATCTTAATAATTCCTCATTTGTCATTACAAATTTATTTAATTAATCAAGCGGCGTCTTCGTATGCTTCCCATTAATTTATTATTTGAGAGGCACAAGGTCCACTATTCAGTTCAAATTAATACATTTGAAATATGAGATAGATTCTTGAGCGAACTAATGTTGCAATTAACGGGTGTTATTTAAATCTTTTCGATAATAATATGTATGAACCCCTGTCACATAAAATAGAAAGGAACCAAATTAACATTTTTTTTAAATTAATGACATAATCGAAATAAAAGGATAATTAGGAAAATTTAACTTAAGTGTGCAATATATATTAGATTTCCTAAATGGACCGAAAACATATAAAACCTAACATATGTGCTATCTGAATAAGTAATGATTTCGGATAAAAATAACAAAAAATGTTAAAATATAGAAAGAAAAAAAAACAAGATAAATATATACGAATTCAACTATGGTGCGTATAGTTAGCTACTAAAAAAACCCTAATTGATTTGTTATTAATGCAAAAGGAGTGAGACAAAGGGAAAATAGACAATCGTATAAATGCTAATTAATCAAGCTAATTATTCTGTTTTAATACTACAAAGCAAGATTAGTACAACTCAAATATTTATTTTACAACTAATTAGTTGTTCCAGCTAAGCCAATATGACATAGAAAACAAAACAAAAATAATAATGCCAAAAACAAACTGATGATCGTACCTCTGAACAGATGACATGCACAGCAATGTTTGGGTTTAAAGTTTAAATAACAATTAATATTTACCTTCGATCTACTTGCCATTTCATCAATAGTAATATTGGTAGAAGTACCTTTCTCTATCAAAATCGTCATGTCCTTGGTTGTACATAATTTTTCAAACTGTAAACATCATTCTATTGGAAATATTTATTAGTCGAGCTACATATATATATCGTGGAGAACAAAACATCAAAGTGGTTAATACATAATGTTGGTGTGCCATATATTTTAGTTGACAAGGATTTGTAAATTAATTGTGATTCAAGTTCCTTGTTGCCATTAGTAACTAGTAATTATTGCAATAGTGTTGTCCCAAGTACCCAGAATTGACATGTTGCTGGCCTTCAGAACATGTCAACATGATAACTACTTAATTTGGAGTCATTCTTATTTATTTATTTTCAAAATTGTACAGAAATGTGGATCACAATAAGTGGTTGTTGTTGGCATTTGAAAACAGTTCTGGTTTGAAAAGTAACTATGCTAAAAGTGATTTGTATCCCTTAAATTTATCTGATGATGAAAGTCAATTGTTTGCCAATGTGTTAGGTTGTAAATTGGCAAAATTACCTTTAACTTAGGTGTACCAATTCATACTAGATTCTTAAGATCAGAGGATTGACAATTGCTTATAGATAAAATTAAAAAGAGTTTACAAGGCTGGAAAAGTAACTTACTATCTCTTGGAGGTAGGGTTATTTTATTAAACTCTATCATTTCAGCAATGAGAACAGAGTAGGTCCGATGCTCATCGGATCTACTTTTAGGTTTAACGAGCATGATGACTGTCCGATCTAATTCAAGATTTGTGCGCACAAAAATTGAAACAAATACGCACAAATTTTAAAGCATTCTGCATGAATCTTAAAATAAATCGACGGTGATTAAACCCATCGAACCAAAGTAGGTCCGATGCCCATCGGACCTACTCTCAAGTGTTCAGCAATACCTCTCTATTGGTTATCGTTTATAGGATGCCGATAAAGGTTAGGAAAAAAATTGATAGAATAAGACGCAAGTTCTTGTAGCAAGGAACCTCTGACAAGAAAAAATATTCTTTAATTTCTTGGAATGAAGTCTGTAATAGTAAGGATCAAGGAGGATTGGGGGTCATTAATCTTAAATTAATGAACCAAGCACTTCTTGCTTGCTAAATGGTGGGTAAGATTTCGTGATAACTCGGTATAAGGTTTATGGAAAGACATAATTAAAGCTAAGTATGGTAATACTATTACAACTTATAGATGTTCTTCTTTTTGAAAGTCTATTTTGAAAGATAAAGGTGTTGTTAATCTAGGTTTAAATAAAGAGGTTGGCAATGGATCTAGTACAGCTTTTTGGCTGGATCGTTGGTGTGACGAATGTACATTACAATGTAGTTTTTCTCACTTATTTTCTATATGTTCTAATCGTTTTATTTCAGTGGCTATGGTGTTTAGTCGTCAACCTTTGCATTTGTCTTTCACAAGACAACTTACTGGTGTATTTTTAATTGAGTGGCAACAATTAGTTTTGAAGTTTAGATATTTTAATTTGAATCCATCTCTAGAAGACAAGGTCTTATCATGGAGATATATGGTCTTCTAGTAGAAATTTCACAGTACATTCATTTTATAAATGGCTCCAATATGGAGGCATATCTAATAAGCAATACGATACTATTTGGAAATCTCATATTCCTTTAAAGGTGAAAGTGTTTCTTTGGCTAGTTAGAAAAGATATAATTTTTACCAGGGTTAATTTAGATAAACGCGGATGGGAGGTACAGCCTAACTGTCCCTTTTGTGGTTTACCTGAAACCATTGAACATCTCTTTGTTCAGTGTTCTTATGTCTCACAGATTTGGATTTGGATTGTCAATTACAATAATTTTAATTACAATCTAATTAACACTAAGTGAAAAATTATATAGAGGATATATGTTAGCACAATAGTTTTGCACTTTTGCTCCTTTATTATCTTAATTTCCATTCTAGTTATTGCTTAAATTGTTGAACCCAAGATATCTTCCTCTTTTTTTATATTTCCGTCAAATTCTAAAAAGAAAAGGTGTTGATATTAACAGAAGAGAAAGGCTATGGCAATATGCATACTACGTAGATCTGACCCGTACTATGAAACCACATTTTTATTTTCAAAGTTCAATTAATTAATCTGAACGTTTAAAATGATCTTCATATGATAATGTATTTGGAGAGTAAATTTTAAATTTTTAAGATTGGTAGAAAATCTTACTTGACAGTCCCTATCAAGGATTTGAAAAAAAATTGGTAGAAAATCACTGCTTTTGGATAGTTCACAATTTTGAAATCAAGTAATATTCTACCTATGTAAAAAATAGTAACAAAAATTTTAAGATGTAAAATTTAGTTTTGAAGCACATTTTCATATAAAAATCACGTTGAGCGGTTCATATTGAATGTTTGAACTTTAAAAATATAGATATGAATGCATAGCGCGTCTCGTTATGTAATATGTATATTACCATAGCCTCATACTCTTTAACATAATTAATGTTGAGTAAAAACACTATATTTGAACTAATTTTATTACTCACTCCAAACTATTTTTACAACTACACCTCTACTACTCAATATTTCCTACACCTCCAATCTACTATCACTCTTAGCTAGAAAGAGAATTGCTTGATTTGCTTGATGCCTAATGACTACCACACTAGCCTATTTATACTTGTCTAGGAAGACTAAGGAAACATCTAGTAAGGTTAGTGAAACATCTATATGTTGTCTCTAACGGCATCTAGAGAGGGGTGAATATGAGATCTTTTAAAATTTTAACCCTAAAAGATTGGTATTAAATATAAAAGTATATCTAACGTGTGCGTAAGTTGTTCTTGGCGGAAACAAGAAAACTTAGACAAAGCAAGTATACGTAAAGTAAATAGAAGAGTTAAGAGACACTTGACACGAGAGATATTTACGGAGTTCGGCATTAACGCCTACGTCTCCGGGGTTTCGCAACCTTCTTGATGGCGCGTCTTTCTTTACCCAATGAGAAAGGAGTACAGGGTGGAACCGGTGAAACCTTACAAACCTTGGAAAGTCACACGGTCCGAGCACGGAATTGGCTCTTGAGCACTAACGGCTCTAGTGTTTGAAACAAACAAGAGATCTCACACAAATCACTCTAATTCTTACACAAGATTGAGTTTGATGGGTATACTTGAGATTGTTGTAAGTATATTGAAGTTTGATGCATAAGCAACAATGAAGCTTGATCTGAAAAGAATACAAAATATTGCAATTTGAGGCAGCTAGATTGTCATTCCAAACCTAGATTTTGTTTATTTATAGAGAGAGAAACAAAACTTGGTAATTGGCTCCAACCGTTGCAACGCTTTAATAAGCGTTGTAACGGTTAACCCCAGTTACTGAGTTTGGCTGCACTGAAAACCCTAACGCTTGTCAAGCGTTATAACGGTTGCTACAACAGAACTCTCTGAAAGTTTTTGGGATCCGAATTGATTTATTCCGTTACAACGTTTGATTAACCTTTGTGACGGAATAAATCGATTACTCTGTGATATGAATTATTCCGTTGCAATGCTTTATTAACCGTTGTAACGGTTTATGTAAATTACCTCAATCTCAAGCATAAACCGTTACAACACATCCTTGATATGTATAGCATTTGTATATGCATCATTGATGTTTGTTGAGATTTTATATCTTCATGAACCTGCATAATATCTCAAGACAAGAAACTGTAAAATTTAATAAATATATATTTTACAAATCTAATCAAATAGACTAAGTGAATTATTGCATAGTCTAACACTAGAGTTGAGATATTTTTTATCATCTTTAGATATTTCTACAACCTACATTTACAATATATTTTATTTAATTGTTTCTAGAAAACTCTTGAATATGATTCATGGACTCACTTGAGATCTCTTGTAATTAAGGTGGAGACATTGCATATAGGCCTTTAACAATTAATTATATATTCATTAACACAACTTTAAATATTATAATTGTAAGAACGATATTCCCAACTTAAGTATCTCTCTAGCCACATCCTTTTGATTATTTACTTTCTTTATATTAATGATCGTATATTATTCATGTTTAATTTTCATAATTAAAACATTGTTATCAATCACTTCATTTCTAAAAAGTAGAGATAATAAGAAAGAACAAAAAACACGTTGTTTAATTAGCAGATGCTTTCCGTCTTAATCAAGTCTTGTTCTTGATTAATTAATTGGTGTCGTGTACCTCAATACATACAATTAACTGATTTGCATACCATGATTTATAAATTATTTTTGTAAAATTGAAAAATCAATAGCTGAGGTAATTAATTGTGGACCATAAAAAATTCTATTTAGGAAAATTATCAAAAGATATGATAATGATATAAATAAAGGAATCATCAAGATATTTGCCTAATTTATAAACCAACTTTTTAAGAACATAAAGGTTGACAATTATTGTAAGAGAGAAGCAAATTTTCAAGGGAATAATTAATAAGGTAAAGATTATCTACAAACTAAAATAAAAATAGTTCCGATATCCAATATATTGCATTTTCAAATTTTACACATGATCATGCAAGAATTTGATCATCTTTATTTTTATTTTACTATTTGTTTTTTTCAATCACATGAAGAGTTGTTATTTCGATTGTAATTTTTTTACCAATCTTAATGAAATATATTATTACTTAAGAGAAGAAGATATTTACTCAAATTTCAAATAACTAAAGTTGAATTAATTACTATGGATATTCTGCATTGCACGCTAACATATAATATTTTTATTTCTTGTTCAACTATTAAAAAAATGCATTAATTTAAGCACTTAGAAATGATTTCTTATGTTACATAAAGTAATTAACTCTAGGTAAACATTGATTTCTAATCAAATCTTGATTTATAACTCTTGCATTTCAAAGCACATAAGCATGCATAAAAATTAATCCGCAAAGTTCATTTCAATTTTCTTGTATAGGAAATTTATTTAAGCCATTAAGCAATATATTTACAGGAGGAGACGCTGGGCTGTGATTACGTAGTTTTTGCGGGAGACGGACTAGATGTACCTCTTGTTTTGGTACGAGAAAGTGTTCTAGACCCAGTGGATCCAGCAAATCTGGCGAGAGCAACCTCGCTAGGAGGTAACACACAATCCGGTGGTGACGACACTGAGTCTGAAAGCGAAGAAGATGTGACTAATTAGTACATTATTTTTTTTTCGGCTTTCACACAGCTCGATTAATTTTTTTGGCTCTTAAGCTTTTTTATTCCATTATTTAGTACAATTATAATTATCAATTAAACATTAACATTTTTATAATATATTATTATTATTATTATTATTATGTTAGTTTAATGTTTGTCATTAATACATGCATTGGCAGAAATTATTTTCAGTTTCTAGGCTGATGCATACTAATTAGTAATTAAGAACCATATATATTCCCGTGCAAAGATTTGACGCTAAATTTATTCCCGATGATAGATCACAACATTTTGCAAATTCTTTGTTCGTACTCAACTTAACGCCAAGCGTCCAGATCAATTATTTTTTTCTACTGTTAATAACTTATCCGTGAGGCTAATTTATTAGCAACATATATGCTCCACTTTTTCCTGAGCCAATTATGTTTTTTCTGACTTATCCGCGAGGCTAATTTATCAACATCGCAGATGCTTTCTATCTCCCGAGTGGATCCTCCCATTATTGCCAATGCAATTTTGTTTCCCCTCCGTGAAAACTTACCAGAATGCAGTTGCGAATTATTAGCCTTGCATGCATATAACCCAGATTCTTGTGGTGTTCGCTGAGGATATAATAGTAAACTTCTCATTCAACAGCGACACAAATTTTAATTTAACAACAAAAGGACAAGCTACATAACATGAGCTTCATGCTTTAGTATTTTTTGTACGATACTACATGCTCTTTGAATTATTTGATCTCGTATCCAGGGGCGGAGTTATGTATGGTGATTGGGGGTTAATTGATTTTATTAATTTTCAAATTTTTTGTATTTTTATATAATTTTCTATATAGTTTAGGATAAATGCTACCGGTGTTGTCAAATTAATCCTTATTCAGCTGAAAATTTTTATATGATTGATCTCCAATATGTATTTAACTCTAATTGAAAGTCCGGCTCCGTTGCTGCATACAAAAGTTATATGCTATTGCAGCTATTCCGTATTCACTGTTAAACTTTCAACGACGACAGAGACGAATAACACAACTTTGTGCATCCATGCATCATTACTATTCTCTGCCATTTGACAATAATTTGCTTTTAAAAAGCAACAAAAGTTGAGTGAGTCAACCTAAGAAATTGAACCCAGCTAAGTTTATTTTGTGCGGCTGATGCTTTTCAACTGCAAATATTTTTTGTGGGCGCAGGTGTGTAGCAAGTAAAGCTAGCGTCTGTTATGCTCTCAAGAAAAATTGGTGAACATATTTTCAGAATTTATCGGATTGATTTTAAACGATAAATTTAAACTGTTGGAACTGATCTACTTCATGAATGATTTGTGTACATGCAAAATTTAAAAAATTTAAATTTTTTTAAAATTTTGAATTTATTTAGTATATCGTCAAGCGGGAAAAATATAAAGGTTTATAAGTTTTAATGCATTTATTTTTTTATTATTTTTGACCGTTTAACTTTGTACTAAACAAATTTGAAAAATTCAAATATTTGTATGTATATACATCACTCGTTAAATTAATATATCAGTTTCAACAATTTGAATTCATCGTTTGAATTTTTCAATAATAAGTATGCTCACCAATAACTAAATATTCCTTTTAACGTTCATTCCACTGCCTTTATTCTCTCTTTTTTATTTTTCTTTTCTTTCTTTAATTTTGGTTTGGGATTAGTTAAGTGTGAGTTGGCAAATTCAAGCCTATTTTCTCTTTTCTTTTTTCTTTTTTCTTTATTCAAATCAGAACTTCAGTTAATTATAGTTCTGGTAGCACTTCCACTTACACTAGTCTATTCTATAGTGACAGGAGCGGTCGAGCGGATGCAAAAAAAATATATATATATAAAAAAAGAATTAATAAGGACAACTATTTACTAGTTGAGGATTGTATAGTAATAAACTTAATTTTATTTATCATTTTATAAGTATGGAGGTCAAAATGAAGAGTATTCACACAAAAATATGAACATTAAATTGGATATATAACCATAGCATTTTTTTCTCAAATTACAGCAGAAAAAATAATACAAAATATCAAATTTAAAAAAATATATGTGGGGTCATTGACCAACTTTGGGAATTGAAAATAATTTTGATGTGATCTAAAATTATTATTCATTGTTAGGATGCATATAAATATATTAAAGTTCTTTTAGTTAAAAAAAGAAGAAGAGATAGCTCTGTTAATTAAAAGTTCAGGAAAAATTCATGAATAAATTATAAAGTTCGTAAAATCCATTAATAATAATTTGAAAAGACGTTTATTCTTCTTTTAATGTGTTGAGAATGAATCATATATGGATTATTTTGAAATCTTGTTAGTAAAAGTGGTTGAAATCTGCTTCTAATTGCATATGATGGACATATTGGATGGGTAGATTTTCAAGTAATGAGTATATGATCATTCATCAAAATCAATTTGCACAATCGGCCTAATTAATTAGACGATCCAGATTTAAATTTCATAATTTATAACGTCTTCTATATGTCAAGTCATGAAGAGGACAGCTTGGGTCTGATGTATTTGGAGACCGTCCGATCCACTTTAAGATTCGTGCGCACGAATCTTAAAACAGACGCGAAAGTTGTTGGTGTGAATCTTAAAGCAGACACAAAAGTTGCTAGTGTGAATCTTAAAGCAGATCGGACGGTCATCGAAGTCACTTTTGAGTCCGATGGACATCCAACCCAACTTGACCTCAGTCATGAAAAGCAGCATAATATTGAATAACTTACCATCACGCCTGGTGTGACCCCTCGTTCACTGATTCCCACCTCTTTATTTATTTATTATCATTATTACCCAAATGCCAATTAAATGGTAAAGATTTTAACAAAGTAGTTTTGTCTTCGCGCAGCACATTTACTATAGAATCATAATAGCACTATATATGGTCTATGCGCTGCATGAAGGCAAAACCACTCTGTTAAAATATTTACCCAATTAAATGACGGTTTCTTTCATTTTTCCTTAATGGAATTAAAGAAGTGAACAAGTGTGAAGTGTCTCGAGAAGAGTAATCTTTTGGCAAAGTGTGCATTACGATTTGCAAACCTTTTGGCAAAAAGATGTAGGATGGATCAATCAAAAGTGACTAATTAGAAACGCACACATTGTTACTTACTTTTAAGACTCAAGTCATTATTCCTTGCTTTGAGAATCCATAACGCGCATAAACACTAACGTGTCACGAGCTAGTTGTCTTAATTCGACCCTTCTCCAACCCGAATCATTTAATATATATTACGTGTCATTACCAACAACAAGGGTAAGAGTTTAACAGAGCAGTTTTAACTTCATGCAGAGCACAAACCATACGCATCGCTGTTTTGAATCTAGAGTTTATGCGCTGAATGAAGCCCAAACTTCTCTGTTACAAATTTTACCCAACAACAAAAAGGCAGCTATTAGTGTTTACTTTAAAAAGTAAAGCAATTAATTGATTAATTTATTGGTTGATTGATTGCATCAAAGGCAAGAGGAAACCTAAAAATAAAATTATTCCTCTCCCTTAACCCTGTCTGTCTACCTTCCTCCTTTACGCTAACATTAAAAGACATTCCTCTTTCTCTCCTTGTTTCTTTAACCCCTGAGATCTCCTTCCTTTTTCATTATCTCCTCTCTATCTTTTTATTATTTATGATTTCTCAAACAAAGTTTCATTCCCTTCCAAATCATCATCATAGTCAGAGAAACAAACAAGCCGCCTCAACAAAGAAAACCATGAAAGACCTCACCTCTTGCTTCAGCAATCACGCCGTGCGAGTTGCTGATGTAGGGTGCTCTCGGAGCAGCAGCTCATCCATAATCAACAGATATTCATATGTTGCACCAAACAACCAATCAAACCGGCGCGCCGTCACATCCACTTACATCGCTTGGCTTACTTCTCAGAAAGAGATCTTAATACAGCTTACGTGGTCAAGGAACAACGACGGGCCGATCCTGACTGTACAAATGGATGATCAGTTTTACAATAATTCCGGTAAAAAGGCGAGTTCAAGTTCTCGCCGTGCCATGTCTATTCAACTGTCACAGGAAAAGAAAGGCAACTGGACATCTACCTGGGGATCATGTACAGTCAATCTTTACTGGGATGTGACGCTTGCAGTATACAGCACTGGCTCCCCCGAACCAATCAGCGGCTTCCATGTTGTCATGCATGTAAACTCAGAATTTGTGCTCCTACTAGGTGAAGTCGGAAAAGGACATTTGAACCCAGTGGATCTACACGGCACAAAACCTCATGCACAGACTTGTATGATTAGCCGAAAGGAGCAGGTGCATGGCCTTACATGCTACACCACCGAGGCTCGGTTTCATCCAGCCGACAACAATCACAAGATTTGCATAAACTTCGAAGCAGATAAGAAGGTTTTATTGGTTAATGTCGATGATAAACTAGCAGTGCAGGTGACGAATTTGAAGTGGAATTTCCGGGGAAATCAGACGATATTTTTCGAAAAGATGATGGTAGACATCATGTGGAACCTTCAAGGATGGTTGTATGGAGAAGATGGTGCACCGGGCACAAAATGCGCCTGGTTCATGTTCCGGGCAAGGAGTTCATTGGACGAATGGTTGTGGCAGGCCGAAGACGGGGCAATGAGTCGTAGTTCCATATTTACAATCGAGGCGTTTAGAGGCCAAGATTGATCATCCATGAATGGGCTTAACTATGAGTATAATTCAATATTAATTAGTTTAATTAGGATTTTAGGATAAATTAATCAGTTATAATTTTTAAAATTTAATCTCCCTTTGGAGAGAGGTAGCATCTAGAGTTTTGATTTTATTTCTCGGAGGTGCACATTGATCGAGAATGTGTTTAGAGGGCGCTTTCCTCTTTTATTATTTTTGTTTCTTTCTAATAGTATTTTGATGTAGTCATCAGTCCTGAAGATATTTAATTCAAGGACCCAAGCTATTCCGTACAACTAATTATAATAAATTATTTGTCTCAAAATTGTGTTAAGTACTTAAGTTGATGCTCCTGGCTAGGTCTGTTTCTCTTCTAATTAATTTCTAGATTTGTAAATTATTAATTATGGTTTAAAGTTGAATTTACAATTTTCAGATTTTTTTTTCCCCTTGATATGATAGTAAATTTGTAATCTTCATACAATAATGAAATTGATGCATCAAATTAGGAAGAGCACTGTAATTAATTTGATGAAGGAAACACATGATGAAGTAATGGACCGACTTGAATTGTTCAATACCCCAACTCCGCAAGGAGGTTTTCCTCAAAAATAAAATAAAATAAATAAATAAAGTACCCCAAGAAGGTGATCAATTGGGATAGACTTATAATTATTCCCTCACAAGTATATTTGTAAAAACAAAAAAAACAAAAACAAAAACGAACAACTGTTAAACTGAATCTCACAACAATGGCACAAGAGGAATTGCACCAATTAGGTAACATACTCAATGCAGTTCAACTGCACCAGGGACAAAAGGATGTGATAGTTTGGAAGGGAACTACATCAGGTCAATTCACAGTACAGTCGGCTTATCGGTTGTTAAAGGAAGGTACAAGAATTAAAACAACAATCTACAAGGTTTGGAAGGTAAATGCTCCCCCAAGAATGAAGGTTTTCGTGTGGTTGGCAATTCGCAACAGCATCCTGACACACGACAATCTACAAAGGAGGGGATGGACCATAGTGAGCAGATGCGTATTATGTATATCAGCCATGGAGACGGTGCAACATTTATTCCAGGACTATGCAAATACAGTGTACCTTTATAGAATGTTGAAAAACATCAGACTTGAAATGCAATGGCTGAACACCCCAACCATCCAACTAGATAACAAGGAGAACACGGGCAACATGAACTGAGATCAGAAAACAACAATGTTAATTATGCAATTTATAATATGGAGAGAACGCTGTGCACATTGCTTCACAGATTCTGGTAAAACTGCAGAAGAGTTTCTGCAAAAAATCAAGTGGCAACTGAAATCTATGAGAAAACGGAGCACCATCCAAATCGGGAGTAATTTGCAACAAGCATTGTCAGACAGAGAAGGATCTTTACTGGTAAAGAAAATGGAGTTTTGTCTGTATTTACGCATACAAGGGCGGTATGGTACCATACTGGTACGAAGAAAAGGAGAGGCAGGGAGATGTGATTGCTGGACAGTGAAGCTGCAAATCACTCCCTCCTGGCTGCAATTGATTTAATTTCAGCTTTACTCTATTTTTGTAAAATAAACCTTTTATTTTTCATTCTATTTTTCCTTACTTGCTTTATAGCTCAACTGTTTTGAGTGTCTCTTTCTCTTATTTTACCCATTTTAAATTCTGCGAGAACAAATTCTGTAACCGCAAGTATTAATGAAATTTGGACATGACCCATATTTTTCCTAAAAAAAAGTAGAATATTTCTGAGGAGGTGAAGTCTATGTCGGGCCGGTACCTCACTCGTTCCCTGAAAACAATCCAATAAAATAAAATAGGTCATTGATAGAAGTCATCCTAAAACAATAAACAAAAATGTAACAAGAACAAAGACCATTTGTTTATGTAATAGAAAAACCGAACGTGCACCAAATTGGTATAATTTATGATGCACGCCAACAGCACAAACAGGTGGAGTGACAAGAGCACGACTTTGTTATTTAGTTTACTTGTGCCATTTGACCTCAATTTAAGGTCCATGTTTACAGATATACTAATTAATATCCTTTGATGGAAATATTTTAGGTTATAGAGAAAATCAAATGTTTTAGGTTATATACTAATTAATAATATCCTTAATTTGATGGAAATATTTTAGGTTATATACTAATTAATATCCTTTCACCTCAATCATGTTGGAACCACTGTAAGAATCCGTCACTATCTGCGAAGGTAAAAAATAACTATGAGTAAAGCGATAAAAATTATTATTTCTGAGAGTATCGCTATTACTGATATGAGTATTTGAATAACAGATATTTTTAGCCGCTGTGGAGTCTATATCCTATGAGATATTTCAAATTTTCAGTGATTTTATAATTTAAAATCACGTCAAACTTTTTTCAGTGTCTATTCAGAATGAACAGGGTAATATTAGTGTGCTTTGGGATTCGTACAGAAAGAATTTGATCAGTCCGAATTTTCCAAGTATCAACTAAAAAGTTTGAGATATCTCTTCCGCTTTGAACAGATGGTTGACTTTTGGCTCTGTGAGTGGGTTAGGGTCACATCATCAACATTAATTTTATAGATATAATTAAAGAGTGAAGCTAATATATTAGAAATTATTGAAGTGGTTGGTGAGTTAAACTTAAAAATTTACTGTATTGGTTTCAAACGTTGAACTTCAATTTTAAACCAGTCTATCTAGCTTAATGAGAGTGATATACAATCAGGGGCGGAGTCAGACTTTCAGACTATGGAAATCAAGCATATAAAAATTTTCTACTACGAATGGGGATCAATTTCACAATATCCATAATATTTTAGTTTAACAATATTAAAATAAGATATAAATACAAAAAAAATTGAAAATGAATGGGGTCAATTGACCCCATTCATTGAATGTGGATTCGCCCCTGTATACAACCCGCCAGCCTCTGTCAGGAATTACAAAAAAAAAAACAGAGAGATATATATTTGTATTTTTTTGAAGTAAAGGTTAGAAGTCAAGCCACTAAACAATTAATATCTATAAGAAATTTTTTTATCTAGATTTTGAACCTGTGACCTCGATATACATTTATATTATAAATTTTGAAATAAATTTTATAGTAATTGAAGCGTTAATTTTTTTTTATAATTTCAATGTATTCTTTTTTTCATTATTTTTTTGACCCCATTAAAACTTTACTATGGATAAAATTATATTTAGCATATAAACACATTACTCGTGAAATAGATTGGTTTCAACGGCTTAGATTCGTCATTTGCAATTGATTAAATATTTTTTTAGTTAAGCTCACCACCTATCTTTAATAAGCTTAAGTTCATATGGACTTTTAACCTCGTAAATTCATCCCGTATTTTAGGATAGAGACCAACCAGTTCAATTTTCAAAAAAGTGTACCGCAATTAAAAGAAAATTAAACTTCAATTTCAATGTATTTCAATTTTGTATGACCTAAAAATATATAACAACAGAAATTAGAATGATTTGAGCAACCCAAAAATAAGCCTATAATCACTTCCCAAAAGCTATGTACAATTTGTGTATGAGACGACGATCCTTTTGTTCGCTCCGTAACAGGCCTTGTGATTTAAATATGGACATTGTTTGGATCTTTCGGCCTATTGTTGTGCTCCACTTTTATTGGATTTGCTATCCCTTGTTTTTGTAGTGTATTATTTTACGCTTATGATTTTTGCAAATGAAATCGGGCTTGGACGGGCTGACAGTTCTCTTGTTTCGAAATTTGAAATCTGGACGGGCTGACAGTTCTCTTGTTCGTAGAGTTGTAGTAGTCCAGTTGGTTTGTGCTAAGGTTCATGTTCCGGTCAATACATAATATTATTATTTTCATTAGAAATAAAAATAATTGACTATAAATTGCTGGAAACGGGAATCAAACCTGAGACGTCTAGATTGAATATCAAGCACACTTTCATTACACTATATATACATATATAAAAATATTAAATCCGACTGCTAAATAATCCACATAAATAGCCTGTTGAATTTTGCCCGCGTAAATGGCCCGTTGAATTATCTAGCGAACCAAGTCATGCATTAGTAAATCTGGTACAGCAAGAGGAAACATAACCATGTAGAGACCTCGTGAACCCAATCAAATCTGACAGAAGGGAAGAAGAAGTGCAGAGATGTTCAGATCTGAATCCCAGAATCGAATTGCAGAGCTGTCCACTTAAAGAATGCCATGGATTCTATGCTAAATATCTCTTCAGTACTCTCTCTGTGTATATCCATGTGTGATGTGTCCCTCACACACTTGACAATTGACACTTCAGAAAATATGAATTGTGATAAAATGGTAAAAAGCAAGAATTGTAGATATATAGTGGTTGTAAACCAGTTTGAATTTCCGTGACATTTATTTGAATTATGGTTGTAATAATGATGTAAAAGCCTATATAAGCTAGGTGGCTCAGCAGTAACCAGACTTCATCTCCCACCTTTTGAGTTTGGGTAGTATTGTCATTTCTTGCTTTATTTACATTTATGCAATATATTGTTTAGCATGTGTTTCGAGGTTTATCGTGTGTTATACACTAAGGGCATGTTCGGCTGCCAGGCGGGAATGGAAATGGGCTTGGGTTTGGGTCCAATTTGAATGGCCGAAACACTGTGCGCATGGGAACAAAAAATCCACTCTAAGTGAATTTTTTTTTTCTACGGACACAGTGGCAGCCGAACATGCTCTTATTTACATATTGCTGCTATTGAGTAGCTAATCAATATGCAATTAATTCAGATAAATTTTTACAAACAAATATATGTTCGGTTAATCTCTGCATAACATAATTTTTTCGTGGAATCTAAATATTTGTCTTATCTCTCAATGGTAATATTTGTATCTATTCATTACAGTATTGTCGGATTCTAATTACAAATAGCTAGCTCTATTTATACACATCTTGTGTACTAGCCGTTATGCTTTCCTAATTACATTGATTCTGGCTTTCCTAATTACATTATATTCTCTCATTATAGCAATATATCAAGCTGTCCCTAATTACAGCTCACTTGCTGAATACTACGCTTGATTAAATCTCTGGCTCTTGATTATGATCTATGATGATATTCTTGGATCATTTCTATTTTTCATTATTATTTTTAACATAATGTCTATTATAATTATGCAGAGAATAAAAAATATATAAATTACCAAAAGATACTTCAAATATAAAGAAATATCGTGTTAAAAAATTGGAGAACAAACCACACAATTATTTAATATCCACAAAGAATTCACCATGAATATAAAAAATATTGCGGATCGTGAGTTGTTAATAGAGTGGGAAAAATGGCACGCCGGAGCCGGCTCCGTCACGGAACGGCACAGAACGGCACAGAATGCGTGTCATTCGCATGCCGTGACTCGCGTGTCCCGTGCCGTGCCCATCTTTTGAAACTTTGGCACGGCACGACACGGCACGTGAAAAATTTAGTCAAGGCACGACACGACACGTAGTCACGCGAGTCACGTGTAATTAGGACCATTAGATATTAATTTAATGGTGAATCTTGAATAAATTAACTTAAATTATGATTAAATGGTCACGCGAGTCATGCGAGTCACGCGGGTCACGGCACGTTTAGGCACGGCGTGACTCACGTGGCGTGACCATTCGCGTGCCGTGACCACCCCTTGATATTTTAGTCACAGCACAGCACGGCACATGAAAAATTAACTTAGTCATGGCACGGCACGGCACGACACGAGACCAAAGTCACGGCGTGTTAGTCACGGCACGTTTTCCCCACTCTAGTTGTTATCCATATACGCATTAAAAATTTATAACCATTGTACATCAAAACTATCAAATAATTTTATTTTACATACTAAGTGCAAAATACTTATCAATCCATATTTAACTGTATAATGATAATACATTAGATATGCACACTTCATATATATGTTGTTTCAAGCAATTCTCTTATAGTCTATTTGACTAATTTGCAAAACATACAATTATTGAATTTTACGATTTTCTCTATTTTAGAAAGAATGCAGGTTCAAGGAAATTGGAATTGCAATTTAGAGCACTTGGACTGAAGAAATCATCAAGATATTTATCAAGAATTTAAACTGTAAATTAATAATTGGTAAAGTAGCTTTGATGGTGAAAAACAGGGATAAAACGTTGGAACGATTAACAAAACGTTCAGACGTTTTTCTATGTGAAAAATCTGGAGATTAATCGATTAAAAAGCTGGAAAAACATTCTAAAACGTCCCAGACGATTGTCAAAACGTCTGGACGATTTAAATAAATTCTCAGACTTCAAATTGCATTTTGATCGATAAATCTCCAGAGGAAAACGTCCTGAGACGTTTGTTAACCGTCTGCGACGTTTTAGCAAATCTCACAGAAATTTGAATTTTTGACCTAAGTTGAACTAAAACGTTTTCATCGTTTTACAAAACGTTGGGACGTTTTATGGCAGAAAACTCGTTTGAAAGCTGCCACTATAAATAGAACCTTAGGGTTCTCCTCAAATCTATCTAGCCGACCCTAATCATTTCAAAAGCAATTTTCTGTGAGCTCAAGTTCCTCCATTGTTGTGAGAACAAAAACTTCAATATCCCTCAAACAACCTCAAATCCACTTCACTAATCTTAAGTTAGATTAGGTTAGAGTGAGTTCTTGAGTGTTCATCTTGAGATTTCAAACTTAGAGACTTCGTTCTCGATTCAAGTTGGCCGTGTGACTTCCCATTGGTTGTAAGGGCTCACCGGTTCACAAGTTGTAACCTTTCTTCTTTGGGTAATAGAAAGGCGCACCGAGAAGCGGTTGCGACGCCCCGGAGACGTAGGCATTTTAAGCCGAACTCCGTTATCACTCCTTGTGTCAAATCTCTCTAAACTCATCTACTTTATTTTATTTGCAATTATTTCTTTATTTTCGAAATTAGTGGTGCCTAAGGGACAACAATATATATATATATATATATATATATATATATATATATATATATATATATAGATGGGCTATTGTACTTCGCGAAGTAAAACCTCCGTTTACTTCGAGCCATATTTTGTCATTTTCAAAATTCAAACAATCGATCCGAATCATTCAACATGTTCTAAATATTGAAATGTGCTTGGAGACTAAATTTTACATTTTTTGGAATTTTTTTACTATTTATTAAGCCACTTTGAAAGTTTCTGATCTGGTGGTCCAGAAAATTTTACTGTTTTTTACTGTTCACCGTTGGATCAGAAACTTTCAAAGTGGCTTAATAAATAGTAAAAAAATTCCAAAAAATGTAAAATTTAGTCTCCAAACACATTTCAATATTTAGAACATGTTGAACAGTTCGAATCGGTTGTTTGGATTTTCAAAATGAAAATATGAGCGTGAAGTAAACGGAGGTTTTACTTCGCGAAGTACAATAGCCCATCTATATATATATATATGAGGAGGGATCTAGTTACAACAATTTTGAGTTACAACAAATTTACAACAACCATTTTCTACATTTTCAAAGTCCAAATCGTCGATCCAAATCATTCACCATGATCTCCACAATAAAATGTACTCCCATATCAAATTTTACATTTTTTTTGAATTTTTTTACTATTTATTAAGATGGGTACAAAATTCAATGGTCTGCATTTGACTAGTTTTTGTAAAATACTTAATAAATAGTAAAAAAATTCAAAAAAAATGTAAAATTTGATCTGTAAGCACATTTTATTGTGGAGATCATGGTGAACGGTTTGGATCGACGATTTGGACTTTAAAAATGTAAAAAATGGTTGTTGTAACTTTGTTGTAACTCAAAATTGTTGTAACTAGATCCCTCATATATATATATATGAGTGAAGCTATGGTGCTATGCATAGCACGGATGGCTAGTGTACTACGGCTCAATATGGTACTTTTTAAAATCCTAACGGTCGATCCGAACCGTTCAATGTGATATCCATATGAATATGTACTTGCAAACTAAATTTTATATTTTTTTGAATTTTTTTACTATTTTTTTAGATAGGTAGAAAAATCAGTGTTTTCTGAAAATTCTCGACCATCAAAATTCTACCTATCTAAAAACATAGTAAAGAAATTCGAAAAAATATAAAATTTAGTTTGCAAGTACATATTCATATGGTTATCACATTGAACGGTTCGAATCGACCGTTAGGATTTTAAAAAGTTCCATATTGAGCCATAGTACACTAGCCATCCGTGCTATGCATAGCACCATAGCCTCACTCTGTATATATATAGTGAGGAGGATTCCAATGCACCCAATTTTTTATCTCCTTATTTATATTTTCAAAGTCCGAACAGTCGATCCGAACCGTTCAACATGATCTTCATAATAAATATGCTTGGAGACCAAATTTTATATTTTTTAGAATTTTTTTACTATTTTTTAAGATATGTACAAAATCATTGTTTTAAGGAGATTCTCGATCATCCGATAAGTGATTTTGTATCTATCTTAAAAAATAGTAAAAAAATTCTAAAAAATATAAAATTTGGTCTCCAAGCATATTTTATTATGAAGGTCATGTTGATCGGTTCGGATCAACTGTTCGGACTTTGAAAATAGAGAAGATAAGGATTGGGTGCATTGGGAGCATAGAAAAGAGGGTGCATTGGAACCCTCCTCATATATAGTGGCTAATATCAAAACGTTTGCACCAAGGTCCTCGTGCAACCAAGTCATTTTTGGATTTTTAAAGTCCAAACGGTCGATCTAAACCGTTAGATGTGATCTCTATATTAAAATCTGCTTGGAGACCAAATTTTACATTTTTTTGAACTTTTTACTATTTATTAAGCCACTTTGAAAATTGCTGATCACATGGTCCAGAATTTGTTTGCACTATTTTTACTGTTCACCCGGAGCAACAATTTTCAAAGTGGCTTAATAAATAGTAAAAAAATTCCAAAAAATATAAAATTTGGTCTCCAAGAAGATTTTAATATAGATTGAACATCTAACGGTTTGGATCTACTGTTTGGAATTTGAAAATCTGAAAACGACTTGGTTGCACGAGGACATTGGTACAAACGTTTTGATGTTAACCACTCTCTCTATATATATTACAGCCATAATTTATAACAACAAAAAACGATATTCTAAAACTATAAAATCTAAATATGGAAACAAAATACTACTAGAAAATTAAAAAAGAACCTGAAAAATCTTGTTATTTCTTTCGAGAGAAAATTCACCATGAACACTTTTTATTATCTTAATATATTTAATCTATCGATCGGTAATCTGTAACTCCAAAACTTAAAGACTAACTAATTGGTCTTAATATATTCGACTTGATTGTAATTTGATTTTTAAATTCGTAAAAAATCTCACCGAATACCATTTATTGACACGTGGGTTCCACATATGTTACGAACCATACATGAACCATGATTCCATGAATCATGACCAGTCTGTGGTAAAAGGAAAGAACACGTGGGGCCTGTTAGAAATTTCCAGAGATGCCCACCGTTTCAGTTTCTAAGTCTTTGTGTTTTTTTCCCTTCCTTTTTTCTCTTGACAAAAACTTTTAAAACCTGTAACTGTGAGCCCAGTTTGTACTTTTTACGCTTGAGAGAATTACTGTACATCACATGGGCCGTTTAATTCGGCTGTGGCAAATAAATGCGGTGTCAGAAATCAAATGTTTTAAGAGAGAAAGGTAGTTGCGCTGGCCGCTGGGGAACGCATATCCTCTGCATTCACTCAAAAGGAAATCTCTTAAGTTAATGAATTAATCATCCAATTTTAAACGTTAATCCGATTTCTGTTTATAACACAGGGGTCTTTCAATATTAGTACAGATCTAATTCGCACGAATCTTAAAACAGATCGGACGGTTGAAATGCATTAACTCAAAAAGAATCCCTTTTGAGTTAATGCAGAGGATACGAATTCGGCCGCTGGGACCTCATTTGATTTCATTCCCGAGTACCTCTGAGATATCTCAAACTTTGGGTGGATTCAATAATGTCGGTGTTAATTTTTACTTCATATCAATCTCTATTTTCTTATATTAAGCATGTAGATGTCTTATCCGTCAACGGTTGTGATTAAAAAATAAAATCTCAAATTAAATATCAGTCATCCAATTAAATAATTTGTTTATTTCTGATTCTATGCATCTTTTTGATGTTTTTTTACATGTAAAATTCAAATTTAGTCAGACACATAGTCGCCACATGCAAATTATATTATTTGATTGGTCATGATTTATTTTGATTTTGTAAATGTCATTTAAGAAATTTTTTTAATTGATTGGTCAATTTTTAATTTCTTTCTATTTTTTATATTATTTAAGAATGTTATTTGTCATTTAATATGTTATTTTGTATGAGATTTTTTTAATGAAAGTATGTCAAAAAATATATATATGTCATTTAAGAAACTTTATTTACATGTAGATGTCATTTAAGGAATGATATTTGTTATTTAATCTAATTTTTTTTTTTATGAAAATATGTTATTTTGTATGAATTTTTTTTCTTTCTCTTATAATATGTTTATTTTGCAATGCACGGACATAATACTAGTTTAAAATGGATGGAGTTTAATGTGCTTTGAGATTCGTGCAGAAAGAATTTGAATGATCCAGATTTATACAGATCCACTCAAAGTTTGAGATATCTCAGGATGTGAATTCAATTATTCCCCCCTCAAAGTCTCTAAATTGAATTGATATCAGTATATCACCTACTTTTTCAACTCTGGTATTCTAAATTCAATCATATGATTGAAACGAATGGACCGGAATTGTGTAAGGCCCCTGAATTCTAAATTAGATCGATTCAGTCCGTTCGTTCTAAATTATGGGTTCTATCATTTACGAAGAATGAATTTCCACCGAATCTTTCTTTGATAGGAAAGAAGTAATTAAGCATGGGTCAAAGCCATTGAACTCGTCACGTGAGGAGCAATTAAATTTGAAAGTTTCGAAAATTTGACCCTTAATTTTTCTCTACCATTTTGTTTGGTTCGAAATGAATTAAATTTTTGTGTAATTCGTAATAACAAATTATGTAGATAACTATTGATCCAAATAATAAAAAAAAAATACTTCTACCAATCTTTTTTTTTTTTTTAATTTGACCGTCATCTCTCTCTCTCTCTCTCTCTCCATAGTACATACGTGTATTGCGCATAAGGAGTTTTTTGTTCATTGTTTATTAATTTATTGTTTATACTTCTAATTATAGTTTTGGCAAAAGTAGCCAAACTACATATTTTCAAATTGAATTAAATATCCACTAAAACTGTAAAACGTGAAAAACTCATCAACTACTTAAATACAATGTGGATTGGTGGTTTTAAACTTAAATGCTTAACTAATTGTGGGTTAAAAAAAATAAGGATCCGATTACTTTTGGATGAGATACAAAACATATATAGACAAAACCAACATGACCTACACTACACCACTCATTATCCAATTAAATGTCTTTGTGTAGACTCATTACAGTTAGTTGCAAATAGTAATTATTTCCACTAATTATCAGATATATATAAATTAAAATCTATATTAATTATTATTAAACTTGCGTTAGTAGTATGAAGGTGACGTGTATATTAGAAACATATATTGTGGATTTGTGGTATAGTAGTGGGGGCAAGTAATTAAATTAAATAAGATAGAGATATTCATGCAAGTTTATATATATATATATATATATATATATATATATATATGGAGTGAGGCTACGGTGCTATGCATAGTACCGATTGGGTCCGTGCTACGGCTCAAAATTTGACTTTTCAAAATTGTAACAGTCGATCCGAACCGTTCAACATGATTATAAAATAAATATGTACTTGCAAACCAAATTTTACATTTTTTCGAAGTTTTTTACTATTTTTTTAGATAGGCTGTTTTTGGATGGTCCAGAATGTTCAGATTAAGTGATTTTCAAAAAAATAGTAAAAAAATTCGAAAAAATATAAAATTTGATTTGCAAGTACATCTTCATTTTATAATCATGTTGAACAGTTCGGATCGACCGTTAGAATTTTAAAAAATCAAATTTTGAGCCGTAACACGGACCCAATCGGTGCTATGCATAGCACCTTAGCCTCACTCATATATATGCTCCTGTTTTCTTCGATCTTTCCTTGTGTTGAAGAAAGAAAGAAGAGATGCATGAGAAGAGTGCATTTAGTTTGCAAACCAAAACAAGTATTCTCATAAATGTTGTAGGTCCCTTTTGTTTCTGCGCTGTAGCTAGCTCATTCTTCTTTGCTGTCAGTAGTCAGATACTCACCTGTTGAACGCTGGGTGATGACACTTGTTTCTTGTTTCTTGTGACATCTTGTCTTGTCTTGTCTTGGCTTTTGATCTTCTTTCCTTTTCTATTCTGCTTCGCACTTGACATGAAAATGCACTTTACATTGTTTGTTTCACAAGAAATTTGTTTTTCCCTAATTACATCCATTGCTACGTGTTTAGGATATGTTAAAGGTGGTTTTGTTTTTACCCGAAAATTCGCCGATCTAACGATCGATTAGTTTTGGTTTTGAAATGTCTTTCATAGTTGTTTAAAGGGACACGCGAGGAAACCCTGGCTATTCTTCTAAGTAAACCGGAAAAATATAGACAAAATCGGTGATAGTTGTTTAGGGGCACAACACCAAAGCTTACAAGCAAACAACAATAAATTAAATCTGCAATAGTAATTAGGATTATATATATATTTTTATGAACTGGAGAGTTATAATATTTTTTTTTTTTGAAACCTGCTAATAATTAATCATTGAGGATATTGTTTTCGTCATTGATTTGGCCGTCAATATATAGTGATCTATGGATCTCTAATATTACCAGCTAGCAGCAGTTGATTCACATTTCACTAACATCTCATATATTACTAATTGTTATTAATTATTTTATTTTTGTACATGAATCACAATTTTGACAATACATAGTTCACAGTTTTTAAATTAATAAACCGCTAGCTAGTGATTTGTGCGAGCGGATTTTCTCTGGTGAGAAGAATCATATTGTTCTAATTGCAAGCGATTTTGTGCTAGCGAATTTTACACGAAATTTCTATGACGAGAAAAATAACTCTAAAATCTAATTTATTTGATTAATTCCAAATTTGGATTAAATTGGACATGCATTGTTCAAATCTAGCTAGCAGATTATTTTCAAGCTTTCTCTTCAATCTTCTATACTATTATCCCAACTAAATGATACTGTCTCAATGCCACCACTGCAGATCGCAGTTGAATAAAGTTTTAAATTAAGACACATGCACTACGTCTCAGCGGGGATGCTGGTTTAATTAGGTACCAGCTACGACTATGAGCAAGTAATTAAAACCTACAACATTTGGGCATGCATAGTTCTATGTAACATGCATATTTCCTTGCAGAGATAGAAAATGCTACCCTACTAATTTATGAGAAGGGTTATGACGTAATTATGAGCAATCTTGCTAGCAGCCGTTCCAGTAACTTAGCCCACAGATCTAGCAGACATTGTTTACTGTTACACAACTACTATTTTGCGGTGATCTCTTCATAATAAAACACATATAATTGCTCAATATATATCAAATGTTAGACCACTACTATTTTGCTCAAAATTAAGACCCAGCCAAATGTTATTTGATCAGAAAAAAATAGCAAATTCTTCTGGAAAAGTTAGTAATCATGAGCGTCTTTGCAAGACGCACCAATGTCCGTAGTAATAAGCTTCTCGAATAATATATTATTAGTACATCATATTATTTATTTTTAGCACTTCATGAATTATATGCAATTTATTCAATGTTATTGTAAAAAATTTAAATTTTGTATTTGTTTGAAAAGCTATATATTATTTTTTTATATATATATATTTTTTTAAATAATGAATTATTGTCGTATTATATTCAAATCACAAATTTTATAAATTACCAAATTATTCTCGAACTATGAATTTCTTACTATTCCAGTGTGGCTTAATTTCTTGAATGTTGTTTTGCAAAACTTTATTGTTTCTTTTTTGGTTGTCTTTAAATTTTCCGTTAGCAGGTAGATCTTACCGTTCTTTTATCTATTTATTTGCTAATTAGTGTGCTTGTCTATGCATGTGAAAGAAAAAGGGATTCGGATCAGCTGAAATTCCGAAACTAATGAACAGTAATCTTGAAATCCCTGCAATCTGAATCCAGTCATCGAATTTTTTTCAAGAACGTATCTCGAAACAACTGGTTTTGTCTTGCACGTATCTCGGAACAGTTCAACGGCTGGATTCGAATTACAGGGATTTCAGGATTACGGTTACTGGTCTCGCAGGGGCGGACCCAGAGTACTCCAGGGGGGGCAGCTGCCCCCCCTGGATTTTGAGTTTTAGTGGATATTTATCGGTTTCGAACGACTCTGCCCCCGCTGGAATTTTTTTTGCCCCCCTCTGGACGTTTAATTTGTAATTCGAGTTAAATTTAGGGTTAAAATTGAAATAAATCTGTTGAATTTTGATTGATAATTAGAATTATAAGTCAGAGCATTAGAAATTACAAGTCAAAGCATTGAAAAGTATAAGTTAAAACATTATATTTATCGAGTATCCAATTCGTTAATGGATTTAAATCTGATTAGATATTTAAACCCGATTCGATAATTTTTTGCCCCCTGACAAAAATCCTGAATCCGCCCCTGTGGTCTCGGATTTCAGCAGATGCGCTTCCAAGAAAAAGAACCTGTTCATTATGTTATATATGATTACTGTACTATATCTGTAACTGGCAACTTAATTGGAAACCTAAGTACCTAACTATCGCTAGCAAAAGATCTATCAGGCTAACCTAAATATAGAATTAGTTGTAAAGTACATGTTATGCGTATGTTTCCTTTTAATTTATACAGTGCATTGCTTTTTTGCTGCCAAGTTGGTGTTGGTGCCGTGTAGTAATAAAAAATATGGCACTACTTTGTCTTCCCGTGGGTGGAGCATTTAATGAGACCGGTAGTAGATGCGCTACTGAGTACTGAACCAGACCTCCTAGTAACTCACCCCCTTCTATTTAAACCCCTTAACAACGATCTTTTCATGCCTCAGTTACTCACTCCACCTCCCATTTCCCTACACACACTGACTCCAACCCACCTACACACACACATTCAATTCTCATCTCCACCACTTTGATCACATTATGGCTGTTTCCTTTCTCTCGGTCATTGCATCCCTAGTTGCCACCTTTCTCACTGTCATTCTAGTTCAAATTTTACGCTATAACCTCCGGTACAGGGCTCTCCGTCTCCCCCCGGGCCCAAAGGGATGGCCCATCGTAGGCAACCTCTTTCAAGTCGCCTTTTCCGGCAAGCATTTCATCCACTACATCCGAGACGTCCGTAAAGAATACGGTCCGATCGTGACCCTCCGTATGGGGGTCAAAACTCTGATCGTGATAAGCAGCCCCGAGCTTGCTTACGAGGCGTTAATTGAGAAGGGTCAACAGTTCGCTAACCGGCCAGCTGAGAACTACACCAGAAATATATTCAGCTCCAACAAATTTACCGTCAATTCGTCTGTGTATGGACCTGAATGGCGGGGTCTTCGCCGAAACATGGTATCCGGTATGCTAAGCGTCGCACGGCTGAAGGAGTTCAGGCCTGTAAGGGCCCGTGCCATGGACCGGTTCATTGCACGTATTCGATCTGATGCAGCCGGGTCGCCTGACGGTAAGTCAGTTTGGGTTTTGCGTAATGCCCGTTTTGCAGTGTTTTGTATTCTGTTAGACATGACCTTTGGTCTTTTGGACCTGGACGAGTCACATATCATGCACATCGATTTGGTCATGAAGCAAGTACTGCTCTCTACCGGGGCCCGCATGGATGACTACCTCCCATTCCTCCGTCCCTTCTTGTATAAGAACCAGGCCAAGGTGCTAGCAACCAGAAAAGAACAGGTCAAAACCATACTGCCACTAATCAACCGGCGGCGTGCAATCCTTAAGGACCGCTCGGTGGACCCCAGCGCTGCACCATTCTCATACCTCGACTCGCTTATTGACCTGCAAGTTGAAGGACGCGATAAACCCCCAACAGATGATGAACTTGTTACCCTCTGTTCTGAATTACTCAATGGAGGCACTGATACTACCGCGACCGCCATTGAATGGGCAGTTGCACGAATTATCGATAACCCATCGATCCAGTCTCGTCTGTACGAAGAGATCCAAACACAAGTTGGCCAATCTCGGCCGGTTGATGAGAAGGATACAGAGAACATGCCTTTCCTACAGGCATTTGTCAAGGAGCTTTTACGAAAGCATCCTCCGACCTACTTCTCTCTGACTCACGCCGCGGTTAAGGCAGGATCTACACTTGGTGGTTATGATGTTCCTGCAGATGCAAATCTGGACATCTTTTACCCTACAATTGCCGAAGACCCAAAATTGTGGTCCAAGCCCAATGAGTTCAACCCGGACAGATTCCTGACCGGTGGGGAAACCGCTGACATAACCGGGTCAGCTGGGATCCGAATGATACCATTTGGGGCAGGGAGAAGGATTTGCCCTGGGCTGGCAATGGGGACCACACATATTGCATTGCTTGTGGCAAGAATGGTGCAGGCGTTCGAGTGGTGGAACCACCCGTCACAGCCACCACTGGATTTCAAGGATAAGGTTGAGTTCACAGTTGTTATGAACACACCACTTGTTGCTATGGTCAAGCCTAGGGTATGCTGTTTTTGATTGATTGTATGGTATGCATGGAAGAGAAATAAGTGTGGTTAATTATATTAGGGGATCAACTGGAAACAGTTGCTAATATCCCCATAAAGTACTTGTTTGCAGTTTTTCTTTTGGGCTAATTAATTAAGCCTGTAGCCTAGTTTAAGAATGTAAAAGGATATGGTGTAGATTGGTATTTAGTTTCTTAGTAAATTAATGATGTCTGTTTGGTTTGTTGGCATTGTCTGCTTTTGTTTATATCTCTTAATTATGTCAGATACTAAATGGAGTTACGAGAGTTGCACAAAGTGAATCTAGCTAGGTGCAAATGAAAACGGGGAAACACAATGAAGAAAGAACACATTAGGATTTCAGTGGTACTGGTACCGGCGACATTTCTTTTAATAAGAACAGTACAAGAACGCCATCTAAATTAATTGAGTACCAGCACTTGAGGAGAAGCCACAACCAGGACAGGAACCACAACAGGATTTCGAATCAGGATTGAGACTTTAAGCAATTTTTTAATAAGAACAGTGAAGGTACAGTGAGACAAGAACGCATGAAGAAGGCAGGGACCAGTACGTGATTAGACAACAGGGGCATAAGTGGTACTGGTACCGGCCACATTTCTTTTTTCTTTTTTAAATTACTGGGGGTTTTGGGTTTTTCTTTTCTTAGCTTTTTCGCTCAGTAACTTTTCAGCTTGGGTTTTGGATATAATCTTTTATTTTCCTTTCTGTATATTCTTTCTTTTTGTATCCTTTTTTGCACTTTGGTACATACCTTATGTAACAAAACCTTTTCTATCAATGAAATGGAGGCCTGATCTCTATGTTTACTCAAAAAAAAAAAAAATTAGGATTTCAGTGTCGGTGATTGTTACCTTTGGTACAGTGAACACCCGATTCAACGAAATTTATTGATTGCCGAGCTGTCATGATTTTATTGTCTGTTGATTTCAAATATATAAGAGTGGTGATTTCTTTTAAATTGCTAATTTGATGTGTCAATTGTTAATATAATTGTTGGGTTGTAGGTTAATTTTTAAAAAAATAAATTTGCTTATAAAGCAAACGATTTCTTTTGACATGCTGATATTCTCTCTCTTTCCTATTGGATCTGACTCATTCGTTCTCTTTCCTATTGGCTCTGACTCAATTTCTGAGATGGAGGGGTTAAGAAATTAAAAGGAACTTAATTTTTAAATAGTGCTTTACAGCTGTTTTTAACTTTTTACGGATTGCTGGGTTGGAGATGCTCTAAGGTTTAGTATGGTCCCATGTCAAGATAAGCTAAATTGAGTCCTGTTGAAGTCAAAAAACGAATAATGAAAAATGAATCATGAGAAATATATATATATATGTGATAATTTCTTACATAGACATCATTTACCGCTCAAGTCTTAAATTTATCTTATTTATCCCTTAATTCTTACAATAGTTTCTTATTTACCCATTACTTAACTAATTTTAAATTATCTTTGGTTAAATTATAAAAAATCTTGATTAAATTTTAATTAAAAAAATAAAAGACAAAATGTCCTTGTCTCTAATTAATCTACTCACCAATATTAGATTCGCATTCTACAGTAAATTCAGTACAATCATATAGATTGAAACACAAGGACCTACTTTGAAGAAAAAAAGATGTCTCTAATTGATCGTGTTTCTATTTCTGAATTGGTAATAGTTCAAAAAAGAAAAAGGGCGGTTAATAATGATGAGTTTTTAATTTTTTCTAAAAAGTTACAGTATGTAGAAATCATATGACAGGCAGAAAAATTGAGAAAAAAAAAATATTAATCACTAGAGCCATATTTTTATACAATTTCAATAAATCCTGGGTGGTTTTGATACAAAATCAGAAAAATTTAATGCATAATAACGATGTATGCTGGCACGAGCATTGAGATCTCACTTCATTTTTGTCGTATTAAATAAAAAATAAATAGCATATAAGTTAGCTCTAAGAATTCGTTATATGCATATTCCAAGCTACATGAATGCATATGGTAGGGAGAGGGGAGCTGAAGCAGGGAGAACTGGAGGTGGAAGAGTTATGCAAAGCAGAGTTGGAGCGGGTGTTGGACGCACAGTTAATGCAGGAATAAAGAATGGGGAAAGGAGAGGGATGCGAGTTGTGGTTTTTGCGAGCTTAGGCATGGGGAATTCAGATCTTCCCCCGTACCGTAATAGAAAATCTTTTACAATTACTTGATCTGGACCGTTCTTTTTAACTTGACACGAATCTCAAAGCCCAGTAATACTGTCCCTCCATCAGCCTGAATCTCAAAGCGGCTGAGAGTTAATCTCAAACTGTAAAGTGAAGGGAATCTTTTATGGTAATGGAGATGATACTTGTCCAGGCATGGGGGCCGCATCACCATTAGCGCTGATTTGGAAAGTTGAACTACAATGTGCCTAATTTTTTATTAATACAAAAATAATTAAAAAAATATCGACAATGAGAAATGTTTTCGTGAAAATTCGGTAGGGACGTTATGGACTATTGCAGTCAGATTAATGAAATGAAGTTCGCGCTAATTAACTGAAAAAACAGGTTGTTGCTGTCTATCACGGTCAGAGATTTTCTGAACATTGGTGTCTATCACGGCCAGAGATTGATAAATTCCATAAATCTCCGCAATCCGAATAATGCTCAATATTTGTGAAGTATAGGTTATTATAAAATAATGATATGAACGGTATTTGAGTATCTGTGAAGGGAAATGAATAGCAAAGTTAAGATATTCTTTGTTGTTTCTGCATCCGTATACAGATGAGATAGAAGTAAAGAGTAATAATATTTTATTTCATTTTGTCTACAGCGGAAGATTGTGAAGAGAATAAAAGAATCGATCTCTTTGAAATTAAATTTCTCTCTGGCCTGATAGACAACAACGGTCAGAAACTTTATTTTTTAAAATTTCTCTGATCGTGATAGACAACAACGGCCAGCTCCATATTATATTTCGGTTAATTAGCGGTAACTTGATTTCGTTAAGCTGGTCGTGATGGTCTATAACGTCCTCTAGACGTTATGGACTATCACGTTTTTCCTACAAACTGAATTTTCACGAAATACTTCTTCATTATCGATATTTTTTTATTTATTTTTCTATTAATAAAAATTTCGGCTACAATGTGGTCCCTTGAGGAGAGAGAGGGGGAGGAAATGATGAGCTTCTATTGTAAGAAAAAAGAATAATTTTGTCTCTAATTTTTTTAAGAGGAGGGTTAAAATGCACTCTCTTTTTGTGCTCCTAACGTGCACCCTCCCCTCATATCTTTATTTTCAAAGTTCAAGTAGTCGATTCGAACCTTCCAACGTGTTCTTCATATTAAAATGCGCTTGGAGACCAAATTTTACATTTTTTGGAAAATTTTTACTATTTTTGCAGAATTTTTGAAAATCATCACTTTGCTGAATTTTTTATTATTGTTTAGTTTAATCAAAAATTCTGAAAAAATAGTAAAAAATTTCCAAAAAATGTAAAATTTGGTCTCCAAGCACATTTTAATATGAAGAACACGTTGGAAGGTTCGAATCGACTATTTAAACTTTGAAAATGAAAATATGAGGGGAGGGTGCATTTTAACCCTCCTCTTTTTTTAATCAAAGTTTAATTAAGATTTTTTATAATTTAACTATAGATAATTTAGAATTGATTAAGTGATGGTAAATAAGAAACTATTGTAAGAGTTAAGGAATAAATAAGATAAATTTAAGACTTAGCGTCAAATAAGAAATTGAAGATATCTTAGTGCATGGCTGTATGGCTGTATGCTCACCAATTTTATTGGAAATCATAAAGAGTATAGATCTAAACATAACTCCAAACTATTGGAGTTAAATCAGATGATTACAGTCAGAATTACATAAGTAAAAGTTCTAGAGCCCTAACAAGTAGCAACACAGGTACATCCCACCAAACATGAAGTCACAAAAACAAGTATACACAAATATTAATGCATACACAAAGGGCAGATGCAACTGGCAAAGACAGAAATTGGGAAAGTAGCTGCAGGGAGTCAAGCAGGTCTGTTTAAGGATTTGGTTCTCGAATCATACAAAATTTGATTGAAGGTATTTGTTACAAAATTAAAATTGTTCTTTTAAACTCGACCACAAAACGGTAATTTCATCAGATTGTGCATCTTTCATTTTCAATATTCCTTTTGTCAAATAAGAATGATATCACATGAAAATACTAATGCTATTTCTATCTATGTTTTGAATTTTGATAAAAGAGTAAAATTGTCAAGGTAATTAACGAATAAGATTTTTACATATTATTTGTATAGAATAACGATATATATATATAATAGTGCTACGGTGCTACGCGTAGCATAGAGCCCTCCGTGCTACGGCTCACTTTTTGAGTTTTCAAAATCCTAACGGTCAATCCGAACTATTCAACATGATCTCCATATATGTACTTGCAAACCAAATTTTACATTTTTTAGAATTTTTTTACTATTTATTAAGCCACTTTGAAAAAACACTAATTTGTACACAACAGTAAAATCTGCTAGACCATTGGATCAACGATTTTCAAATTGGCTTAATAAATAGTAAAAAAATTCTAAAAAATGTAAAATTTGGTTTGCAAGTACATATTCATATGGAGATCATGTTGAACGGTTCGGATTGACCGTTAGGATTTTGAAAACTCAAAAAGTGAGCCGTAGCACGGAGAGGCCCCTATATACGCGTAGCATATTAGCCAGATTCTATATATATAGAGAGAGAGATGAGCTATGGTGAGACGTGGAGTAAAACCAAGTTTTTACTCCATGGCATTATATTTCCATTTTAAAAATCTAAACAACCGATCCGAACCACTCAACATGTTCTCTATATTGAAATGTGCTTGGAGACCAAATTTTATATTTTTTGGAATTTGTTACTATTTATTAATCCACTTTGAAAATCGCTGATCCGGTGGTCCAGAAATTTTTACTGTTTTTTATTGTTCACAGTGGATCAGTGATTTTCAAAGTAGCTTAATAAATAGTAAAAAAATTCCAAAAAATGTAAAATTTAGTCTCCAAGCACATTTCAATATAGAGAACATGTTGAGCGGTTCGGATCGGTTGTTTGGATTTTCAAAATGAAAATATGGCGTGGAGTACAAACTTGTTTTACTCCACGTCTCACCATAGCTCATCTATATATATATATATATATATATATATATATATATATATATATATATATATATATGACAGTGCTACGCATATATAAGAACCCTCCGTGCTACGGCTCACTTTTTGAGTTTTCAAAACTCTAACGGTCGATCCGAACCGTTCAACATGATCTCCATATGAATATATATTTGCAAACCAAATTTTACATTTTTTAGAATTTTTTTACTATTTATTAAGCTACTTTGAAAAAACACTAATTTGTACACAACAGTAAACTTTTCTGGACCATTGGATCAGCGATTTTCAAAGTGGCTTAATATATAGTAAAAAAATTCTAAAAAATGTAAAATTTGGTTTGCAAGTACATATTCATATGGAGATCATGTTGAACGGTTCGGATCGACCGTTAGAGTTTTGAAAACTCAAAAAGTGAGCCGTAGCACGGAGGGGCCCTTATATATGCGTAGCATATTAGCCAGATTCTATATATATAGACAGTGCTACGGTGCTATGCATAGCATAAAAGCCTCCGTGCTACGGCTCAATTTTTGAGTTTTCAAAATCCTAACGGTCGATCCTAACCATTCAACATGATCTCCATATGAATATGTACTTGCAAACCAAATTTTACATTTTTTAGAATTTTTTTACTATTTATTAAGCCACTTTGAAAAAACAGTAATTTGTATACAACAGTAAAATCTTCTGGACTATTGGATCAGCAATTTTCAAAGTGGCTTAATAAATAGTAAAAAAATTCTAAAAAATGTAAAATTTGGTTTGCAAGTACATATTCATATGGAGATCATGTTGAACGGTTCGGATCGACCGTTAGTATTTTGAAAACTCAAAAATTGAGCTGTAGCACGGAGGGGCTCTATGCTACGCGTAACATATTAGCCAGATTATATATATATATATAGAGAGAGATAGGCTATGGTGAGTTGTGAAGTAAAACGTCGTTTTACTTCACGCCATACTTTCATTTTGAAAATCCAAGCAACCGATCCGAACAGTTCAACTTTTTCTAAATATTGAATTGTGCTTGGAGACTAAATTTTACATTTTTTGGAATTTTTTTACTATTTATTAAGCCACTTTGAAATCGCTGATCCACTCTGAACAGTAAAAAACAGTAAAATTTTCTGGACCACCGGATCAGCGATTTTCAAAGTGGCTTAATAAATAGTAAAAAAATTCCAAAAAATGTAAAATTTGGTCTCCAAGCACATTTCAATATAGAGAACATGTTGAACGGTTCGGATCTGTTGTTTGGATTTTCAAAATGAACATATGAGCGTGAAGTAAAAATGAACATATGAGCGTGAAGTAAAAGTGGTATGACCAAGGCCTTTGGTGCTACCAATTAGTTTTTGCGATTTTAAAGTTCAAATTGTCGATCCAAACCGTTAGATGTTCAATTTATATTAAAATATGCTTGGAGACCAAATTTTATATTTTTTGGAATTTTTTTACTATTTATTAAGCCACTTTGAAAATTGCTTATCACATGGTCCAGAATTTGGTTGCACTGTTTTTACTGTTCACCCGGATCTGCAATTTTCAAAGTGGCTTAATAAATAGTAAAAAAATTCCAAAAAATGTAAAATTTGGTCTCCAAGCATATTTTAATAAGGATTGAACATCTAACGGTTTGGATCGACTGTGTGGACTTTAAAAATATGAAAATGACTTGGTAGCACCAAGACCTTGGTCATACCACTTTGACCTTAGCCACTCTCTCTCTCTCTCTCTCTCTCTATATATATATATATATATATATATATATATATATAGATGAGCTATGCTACTCCATGGAGTAAAATGCGTTGGTGCTCCACGCCGCTATATTTTTATTTGAAAATCCAAATGACCGATCCGAACCGCTCAACATGATCTCCATATTGAAATGTGCTTGGAGACCAAATTTTACATTTTTTAGAATTTTTTTACTATTTATTAAGCCACTTTGAAAATCAGTGATCCGGCAGTCCATAAATTTTTACTGTTTTTACTATTCACCCGGATTTTCAGATTTTTAAAGTGGCTTAATAAATAGTAAAAAAATTCTAAAAAATGTAAAATTTGGTCTCCAAGCACATTTCAATATGGAGATCATGTTGAGCGGTTCGGATCGGTCGTTTGAACTTTCAAAATAAAAATACAGCGTGAAGTACAAACGCGTTTTACTCCATGGAGTAGCATAGCTCATCTTTATATATATATATATATATATATATATATATATATATATATATATGAGTAAGGCTACGGTGCTTTGCAAAGCATAGAGGCCTCCGTGCTTCGGGGCTACTTTTTGGATTTTGAAAATCCAAACAACCCATCCGAACCGTTCAACATGTTCTAAATATTGAAATGTGCTTGGAGACAAAATTTTACATTTTTTGGAATTTTTTTACTATTTATTAAGCCACTTTGAAAATTCCAAATCCGGTGGTCCAAATTTTTGTACTGTTTACCGTTGGATTTTGGGAATTTCAAAGTGGCTTAGTAAATAGTAAAAAAATTCCAAAAAATGTAAAATTTGGTCTCCAAGCACATTTCAATATTTAGAACATGTTGAACGGTTCGGATGGGTTGTTTGGATTTTCAAAATCCAAAAAGTAGCCCCGAAGCACGGAGGCCTCTATGCTTTGCAAAGCACCGTAGCCTTACTCATATATATATATATATATATATATATATATATATATAATTGAGCTATGCTACTTCATGGAGTAAAATGCGTTGGTGCTCCACGCCGCTATATTTTTATTTTGAAAATCCAAACGACCGATCCGAACCGCTCAACATGATCTCCATATTGAAATGTGCTTGGAGACCAAATTTTATATTTTTTAGAATTTTTTTACTATTTATTAAGCCACTTTGAAAATCAGTGAGCCCTAGTTCTACTCCTATATAATGTATAGTTGCTTAACCCACTATAAGATAAAGAGTAGAACTAGGGTGCTCCTAAGCTCACCAAGCCCTTTCGTGAGCGCGACTCTAAAACCTATCAAATTGACTTCAAACGACATTTCCAAACCGTTAGATGTTCAATCTATATTAAAATGTGCTTGGAGACCAAATTTTACATTTTTTAGAATTTTTTTATTATTTATTAAGATGGTTTGAAAATCGCTGTTTTTATTAAAATTCTGCACCATTGGAAAACAGCGATTTTCAAACCATCTTAATAAATAGTAAAAAATTCCAAAAAATGTAAAATTTGGTCTCCAAGCACATTTTAATATAGATTGAACATCTAACGGTTTGAAAATGTCGTTTGAAGTCAATTTGATAGGTTTTAGAATCGCGCTCACGAAGGGCTTGGTGAGCTTAGGAGCACCCTAGTTCTACTCATAAGATAAAATATTTATGGGCCATTGAGATGGAAAAGTCCAAAATAGCTTCGTTTTTGGACATCTTCCCTTCTTGAAATAGAGACTCATAATATATCCAAGAAACAGCTTATTGATTCTCAGACCACAACAAAATCTGGCCCTTTTAGTGACTAAGAACGGCATTAAAATGTCATAAATAAGTAGAAATAATTCCTTCATCGATTAAATATATAACATTGGACTTTGGAGGATATGTAGCACCTACTTAAAGCAGAGTGCAGCTAGTATAACATCGGTGTCATATGACATTAATTGCAAAATTAATTGGATAGATTTCAAATAACTAATCCAAACCGTTCAAACCGATTTACTTTATGAGTGATGTGTTTACATGTAATTTTTTTATATTTTCTAGTTATTTTAGTATCAAATCAAGCGGTCAAAAATATTAAAAAATGAATGCATTAAAATTAATTTAAAAACTCACACATTTGACCGCTTGACTTGATACTAAATAAATTTGAAAAATTATAAATTTTGCATGTAAATGCATAATTAATGAAATAAATCGGTTTGAACGGTTTGAATTCACCGTTTGAAGTCGATTCGATAGGTTTTAGAGTTGGTGTTATATAAGCTAAAATAACACTAATGTAGTAATGTCATACTAGCTAGAGTCCTTAGAGCAATACAAGTTTAGCGCCAATAGTATAGTGAGTCCGGCTAGTATGACATCGGTGTCATATGGCACCAACTACAAAATTAATTGGATAGATTTCAAACGACTAATCCAAACCGTTCAAACCAATTTACTTTAGTAGTGATGTGTTTACATGCAAAAAAATTATATTCTCTAGTTATTTTAGTATCAAATCAAGCGGTAAAAAATGTTGAAAAATGAATGCATTAAAATTAACTTAAAAACTCACATATTTGACCGCTTGACTTGACACTAAATAAATTCGAAAAATTATAAATTTTGCATGTAAACGCATAACTAATGAAATAGATCGATTTGAACGATTTGAATTCACCGTTTAAAGTCGATTCAATAAATTTTAGAGTTGATATTATATAAACTAAAATAACATTGATATCATACTAGCTAGACTCCTCGTAGCAATACAATAAACTTGAGTTTCAGCGCCCATAGTAATAGTTCACATGGTATCTTTTCCTTTTCTCGGATTCAATGAAACTCGCCCCCTTGCTCTTTTTGGGGCCTTGAATTAAAAATACAAGAAAGAGTAGTCTTTCAGTTGTAGAAAAATATTTGCATTATGTTTAATTGAATTATGATCATTCATTATATTAATATTGAAGTTTGTATTTGACTGACTAAGAGGATTTACATTTATGGTACTATTATAGTTTCTAATCTGATGTGACAGTTTCTAATTCAGTTTTAGAAATATGGAAGAATTTTTTATTTAGAAACTATGCAATAAACTCCATACTGACTAAATGATAGGCTCAAATTATTTCTCATTTTAATTTGTTGCTGACATGATTTAATATAAACTCTAGAATTAATTTTAAAAATGTGAGTTAGAAATTTTAGAGGTCTTAATTTCAAAAAAATAATTAACAGTTACTTGGAAATTTATTTGAGTTGTGAGATGTAATGATCTAAGCTTCTTTGTATTTGACTACTGCGAGTACGACACGGTAAGATGCTGCCATGTCCCATCTCGACTCTTCCATCTCCAACGATTATTATTACAGCACATCTCCACTACTTTTTCCACATTCGCAAACCAAATTGGACGCCTCCAATTGATTTTTGTTTCTTCCACATTCGCAAACCAAATCGATCGATGGATCTCTCGAGTTTTGAATAATGTATTTATTTAATAAATGAAATGAAAGGAGTGAATAATGTATTTGACTAACTAAACTTCTTTGTATTTGAATACTACGAGTATCGACAGTGTTAACCTTCGTTACTTTTGAAAATAAAATTGATTACATATTTATATATTACCTTTGATTTAAGAATGGAATAGCAAGTGATTGTCGGCAAAGAAGACAGAAATTATTTGTTCTTTCTTCTGTTCAGCCAAAAAAGCTAACCAGGAATTGGTCAATTAAAGAAATAATTATCAATTAATTATACTCAATTAATGAGGTAACATAGGAGTAAATGGTCATTTCTAAAAGTTTCTCTCGCTGTTAAAATCTACGCCCATCATTTCTATCAGCGGTGGAGAGGAGTCGGCATCGTCTGCATTAACTCAAAAGAGCATCTACGCATCTCGGCCGTCTGATTTTAAACGGAGCCAATCCGGTCACACCTATAATTCAGGGCCCTTTAATATTAATGTAGATCTAGTCCGCACGAATTTTAAAGCAAATCGGACGGTCCAGATACATTAACTCAAAAGATTCTTTTTTGAGTTAATGCAGAGGATAGGAATTCGGAGAGGAGAGGAGAGGACACGATGATCCGAATTGGATAGCGAAGACTTTTCTCTATACCACTTTTCGTCGAACTTACAAACCTCTCTTTCTTTCTCTCTTAATTTCCCAGTAGTACAGTACCCCTCTCCATCTCTGGATCCGTTCTGTCTCCAAGATTTTGATGGGGCACTTGACCTCAATCTCTGGAGTTCATGTTGATGGATCACCAGTTAGTGGTGGTGGTCTCAGGTGCTTTGCTTTACTTAACTTTTTTTTTTTTTGTTAAATTAAATTTAAGTTTCTTGCTATTTAGATATAGGCTTACTGGTAGATATGTTCATCTCAACACAACACACTTGGTGTTTCTTACTTTTTTAAATTAATTTAATTAGTTAGTTCATTTTATTTTTTAGATTATTTAGCTGATCTACTTTAATCTTTGCTCTATGTAAAGAACTAAACTAATCTTAAGTTCAGTATGGTGCAAAAAGAGTTTTTTCTGATAGCCAATTCATATATGTACCAGACCTGTTTGTAAAAAAAAATACTGATTACTGTGGTACTGAATTCATTTTGTCAGGTTCTGACCTAAAATGACCTGCTGTCAGAGGTCAAGGAAAATTTAGCCTGATCTGAACCCAAATTCACTCAACAGGAACCTACATCCTACTTTTATTCTTATTACTTCTTTTTTTCAGTGAAAATGGCAAGTTCTCTTATGGATATGCCAGCTCAACTGGAAAAAGATCTTCTATGGAGGATTTCTATGAAACTAGAATTGCTTGTGTTGATAATCAAATTGTTGGTTTGTTTGGCGTGTTTGATGGTATTGTACTTCAAATTTCATTTGTAATCCAGTTAATAAGTTGTTGAAATATCTATATTTCTTACTGCAGGAATCATTATATGAATTGGGTTTTGTATCTTGAGATTTATCTATTGTGGGTTTATTTGAGGCCATCATGTCTGGTAAGGTTCCATAGTTGTCAGATATGGCAGGCACCTCAGTTGCTGACATCAACTATTGTTCCCATGTAATCATAATCAAGTAACTACTATTTTGCTTGATCAAACCAGCAAAGTACTAAAATGTGTCTTCACACTGTGTTCATATAATTGTTTGTGGAATAGAACCATACTTTGATTCTAGCATTTATAGATTGGAAGTTTGCTAATTGTGACAACAGACAATACTGTGAGTTAAATATAAGTTTCCTTTGCCATTCCACATCCTTGTAAATTGTAATTGAACAAAGCTTACTTCATGGGTTACCTACTGGTTTAAAAAGGTCCTTTTTTGTTTTCAAAATTTGAGATAGCATAGGGGATTCATTCAAATTATGTTATTTGTTTGTTATATACATATATAGGTCATGGAGGTGCGAGAGTGGCAGAGTATGTAAAGGAGCACTTATTTAGCAACTTGATAAGGCACCCTAAGTTCATTAGCGATACCAGGAAGGCTATAGGTGATCTTTAATTATTTTGTTATTTAATTATCTTCCATATTCTTTTTCTTTTTGATCTTTTTAAAGGTGTATTTGTAGTTTTGTACCACCTATTTCCTTTGCTTAAAACGACAAACCCTCCCTAAGGACCCTACCCAAAACAAATTTGAGCCAACATATGTTGAAAATGGCTTAGACGCTTTGTTAATATTAGAAGAATCACAGTGTTGACCAAGTTAATAGGAGCAAACAAGATTTGACCAAGTCAAACTGGAGCAAGCAAGATTGATTAGGACTGTTAACAGTAGTAAGTTAGATTAGTTAGTTTGTGACAGGATTGTTATACTTGTAAACTGCGGCTATAAATACATGATGTATATGTACTAAATATTGAATCAATGAAAATACAATTCCATTCTCTCTCTTCCTAAAATCCTTTAATGGTATCAGAGCGGGAATAATGCTGGAATAAGGCTAACGCCTATTCCAGGAATTATGCCTCAAATCCTTTAGTTAATCAATGAAGATAAAATCGAGAGGCATTGGTTGTTAAGCTAGACCCCTTGATGGTTTTTGTTACAGCGGATGCATACAAGCAGACAGATCAGGACTTCCTTGCAGCAGACAACAGTCAGAACAGGGACGCGGGGTCCACTGCTTCAACAGCCGTGCTGGTTGGGAACCGCCTTGTTGTTGCAAATGTGGGGGATTCCCGGGTCATCATATGCAGGGGAGGAGATGGTCAGTAAAACCTAATGCTAATGCTTCACAAATTATAGTACATGACTATATGTCGGGCACACTTGAACATGATTTTGTGTTGTGCTCAATGCAGCAATAGCAGTATCAAGGGACCACAAGCCAGACCAGACTGACGAGCGTCAGAGAATTGAGGAGGCGGGGGGATTTGTCATGTGGGCTGGTATGTTCCTTTTTCCTCATCTTATTTCAATTTCTTGGTGGTGTTTACTGGTAATTTTGAGCTATTCTCCTACCCAAAAAATAAATAAAAATAAAATAAGTACTTTCTGGTGCTTACAAAAAGGGATTGTTGCCTGTAGATATTTCATGTATAAGGTTCTCTTTTTCGGTGAGAAGAGAGTTTTTAATTCCTATATATCCCATACATAGAATTTTAAGGGGCAATTTTGTCCCAGAAAAGGCAAGTCCAAAGTCAAATAGGACATTATTGTTGTTTATTCCTTATTATATGTGCAGCGTTGTTACTTTTCTGAACAAAGCATTATTGTTATACTCATTGCGAAAGAACAATTAATAATAGAGGGGAAATTGCAACTCAGCAATTTTGCTAGTTACTTATGACTTCAGTTGTACTTTTTTTACCCTAAAATCTAACTACTGCTGGAAAAAATAAACTAGGCACATGGCGTGTTGGAGGTGTACTTGCAGTTTCTAGAGCATTTGGTGATAAGCTCCTCAAGCAATATGTTGTTGTCGATCCTGAGATACAGGTACACATTTTGACCTGTTCTATTTTTTTTTTTTAAATTTCACTTTTCTCGTTTTTCTTTTGGATTTAGCTGTGCATGGTTTTTCTTTTTTTGAGGTTTAGTGGTCAAATACAACTAACAAATATATTGATAAAGAAAAATGTTATTTACAAGTTCCTAATTTCTAACCCCTCGCCTTACGGAAAGCTATTTACATCACTCTTAAATTGTGAAAAGGGCTTCCAAAAGCGTGACAAACGCATTGGCCTGATCAAGGCCCCCTTTTCTCCCTCTATTCCTAACAGAATAGCAACCAGTCGTGTACATCCATGGCCATGCCATTTACAAGGCAGTGCTGCGGCTTGTTCTGGTGAGAGAATGTCCTCCTATTTCTCTCTCCAGATGGCCCATGAGCCTGCCGTCCAGGCCGTGTCCCATCGTGTTCTCGGCCGCAGGGGCATGTTTGCACGTCCCTTCCACCAGAACCTTGATGCATACGTGCACACCAGCATTAAGTGGTCCCTTGTCTCCAGGAGCCCATTGTTGCAAAGGGAACACCCATGCGCCACCGTACATCCCCTTGCTGCTAGAATCTCTTGTGTCAGTATCTTGTTGTCCATCAAAAGCCACACAAATATTTTGACTTTCATGGGAGTTGTGCATGGTTTTTCAGTTTCACTGTTTTTTTATTGTTTAATAATTTGGGGTTTCTGTACCGTAGAGAGCATGGTTCGCAAAATCGGAGGTGAATCGGATCGGAAACTTGGATTTTTTGGCAGAAGCTTGTTTTGTACTAAAAAAAAGGAAAAAATTGAAAAAAAAATGTTAATTTGTCAAAAAATAATGTTAAGACAAAAAAATATATTCAAATAATCACTTACCTACTCTCACAAGTGAACTGTAAACCAAGTAGAGAGCTTTATATAATAGGAATTTGTATCAATACTAAAATTGTGTTTATTGGCCCGCTGTCGGCCCAATAATGTACTAAGACTCTAAGAGTGAATCGGCCGAAATTTTCAAAATCGGTTCGATTCAACCGAAATTTTATCCGAATCGGACCGATTCAACCAATTCCGTCCTGATTCAACTGATTTTTGCTGAAAAAATTATCCAGCGCGTAACTTGGTCCAAATTCCGGTCCGAATCGGCCGATTTTGCATACCATGGTCGAGAGTGCATATAGAGGTTTGATTATTGAATAATTCTGAAAAGATCGATTAGCAAACTTAGTTACTAATTATCCCACTTATTTCTATTAAAATATGATACTGCCTTGTTTTGGTCTGCCAAATTTTTAATTTTTTTCTTCTTTGGGAAGTTCTGAAGCTTTTTGTTGATTGATTAGAATAACTTTTTTTGTGTAGGAAGAGGTGATTGACAATTCTCTTGAGTTCCTCATTCTCGCTAGTGATGGCCTTTGGGATGTCGTCTCAAACGAGGTATGTGCTTAAAGTTTCTATGTTTACCTTTCTAAATTCATTTATCCTCTTTTCTCTTGGGAGAACAAAGAAGATTACTCCTTTAGCATGGTGATCATGGTGAATCTTTTTGCAGGGTGTATATAAATTATGTTAACACATGGGTAAATGGGTAGTTTTTACATAGGCATAACACAATATAGGCATACGAATAAGTACATTATTGTATAAAAGATTATGGAGAACAACAACTCACTTTTTCTTTGAACAAATTAGGAGGGGGAGTATTCTTTGAACAAATTAGGAGAGGACTTGACAGCCCCAAATGATATTCTCCTGATTTGGGGTTGCTCTTTTTTGTTGAACTTAATAGGGATATTCATGAACTAATTCAAAAGGGTTATGCCAAATAAAAAGTTTATTTTATAGACAGGATTAATTTTTGTGCTTCTTTCAATTAGTAACTTGCCAAATGGAAAATGGGGAAAGTAGAAAATTTACTGTGATTGTTATTAACCTCAGGAAGCGGTTAAAATGGTGAGGCCTGTGGCAGATCCAGAACAAGCGGCAAAGATGCTTCTAGAAGAGGCATACAAGAGAGAGAGCTCTGACAACATTACATGTGTTGTTGTGCGCTTTATATATGGCCAAAATAGTACCAACTCTGGCTAAACAGATTGCTATCTTAATTTATTGGACATATGTTGTACATATATGTGTACCCTTAAAAGGTAACTTAATTTTGCACCAGATGTGTAAAGGAAATCCAATAATCCACGCTTAGTATTTTTGTTCTGGAAGGAATTTTTAATTTGATGAACTTGTGATCAAATGGATATGGTATGGTATTATTGTATGGACCTATGGACTAAGCGAGGCGCAAACGGCTCAGGCTCGTCGCGCTATTATATTCAATTGAAAGATCCATTTGAGTAACACTCTAATCATGCGGGGGCTTATAAATTGGATAATGGTGTTTATTTTCTAAACTGTTTTTTTTTTGTATTGTACGTGCCCTTTTACCGTAATGCATGTTAACTGTCAACTGCATCCACATGTATATGCCTTTGAAATTCTGATCAATACTTTTTTAGTTCAATGTTTGGTTGTTTTTCACCGAAGATCCTAAAAATTTATTCGCCAATAGCCCTAAATTGTTATCAAATTCCCAATTCTCATCTTTTAACTTCCGCTTTTCAAATTATCAAATAGCAGAAATTGATGGACTTCGATCACTTTTTAACTTCTAGAGCATATCTGTCGGATGAAATACGCAATATAATGTGATGAATTAGCAACACAAATGAAAAAGTTTCAAGTCCATCTTGATGCATCATAACATCTCGAATATTTTGATAAAAAAAAGAAACATCTGAGCCAGAGGATTACAACATAATACTATTTTATTTAATTTCTTCAAATACAAAAGCTGTTTTAAAATTGTTGTCGTTTCATTGTTATAGTACCTAATCATTCTAGAAATAATATATTCTAAATATAATAGCTGGTAATAAATCCTGATAATAACAACTTATAACAAATTAAATCTTTTTAAGTATAATATGATCAAACACCTTGACTCCATTTATCTCTAGGGGGTTCGCATTGAGATTTGTGCCAAGTTAAAAAGAACGGTCCGGATTTACTTATTGCACCTCAGGAACCTGCGGAGATCCGAATTCACTTAAAGCAATACAACAAACCTGAGTTTAAGCGCCCCTAGTAATAGTGCACATGGTATCTTTCCTTTGCTCGGATTCAATGTAACTCGCTTGTAGAAAAATGCTAGCATTATGTTTTATTGAATTATGATCATTCATTACATCGATATTGAACTTTTTGTAACTGTACTAGTACTAGTATATGTATTGGTTAGAAGTTACATTTTAGTTCTCAGGAGTACTCAGCGTAACAAAGAAAGCATTAATGTCTCATCTCAATTTCTACATTATATTTAATGAGTCAGGTAACAGATGAGCTACTGGTCTAGCCACCCTAGTAACTAGTAAACTACTTCCGGCCCCTCTTGGTAACCTATTTAAAATATAAAATGGCTTCCCAACCATTTATTCAGGTCCCCATTTATGCAAGCAAGTGCACATCTTGTGCTATAGAAGTTGAGAAAGCTGGATATAGCTTTTTTGAATTTGAACCATTTGCTCTCAATCCAACGGCTAAGATCAATCAGGTTAGAGACCAATACGGTTTGGTCTTTTCAATCAATTTAATTTTAGAGTCCGAATTTGGGATAGCATGGCCCTGCTAGTCTGCTACACAGGCAAAGAGAATCAAACCCTATTTATACAACTCTACAGTCTCTTCACTGTATTGCCACTGTTCCTCTATACAATTCATTACCTTTTTCTCATTTTCTCTATCATCACATCATGTCTGGTTCCCTTCTCGCCATTTTCACGGCTCTTCTAGTCACTGTGATTACCATCATTCTTGTTCAAATTATACGGTACAACCACAGATACACTGGCCTTCGCCTTCCCCCGGGCCCATCAGGCTGGCCCATTGTAGGCAACCTATTTGAAGTAGCATTTTCTGGCAAACACTTCATCCACTACATGCGAGACCTTCGGAAACAGTACGGTCCAATCTTAACCCTTCGTATGGGTGTCAAAACTATTATCGTCATAAGCAGTCCCGATCTTGCATATGAGGCATTGATTGAAAAAAGTCAACAATTCGCTAGCCGGCCGGCTGAGAGCTATGCTAGAAGGTTATTTAGTTCCAACAAATTCACCGTGAACTCGTCTCTTTATGGACCAGAATGGCGATCACTACGCCGCAACATGGTCTCTGGCATGCTTAGTACGGTGCAAATAAAGGAGTTGAGGCCCACCCGGTCCCGCGCCATGGACCGGTTTATTGAACGTATCCGCTCTGAAGCTGCCGCATCACCAGATGGTAACTCTGTTTGGGTTCTGCAGAACACCCGTTTTGCAGTGTTTTGTATTCTTTTGGACATGACCTTTGGTGTTTTAGACATAACTGAAGAACATATTGTGCGGATAGATGCGGTCATGAAGCAGGTCCTGCTCTCGACCGGGTCCCGCATCAATGACTACCTGCCGTTTCTCCAGCCATTTTTCTGTAGGCACCAGGCCAAGGTTTTAGCAGTCAGAAAAGAACAGATCAATACGTTGATGCCTCTAATCAACCGTCGGCGTGCTCTTTTGAAAGACTGCTCTGCTGATCCAAATGCCACACCATTCTCGTACCTCGACTCGCTTCTTGACCTGCGAGTAGACGGTCGGGATAAGCCACCGACAGATGATGAACTTGTTTCTCTATGCTCCGAGTTCATAAATGGAGGCACTGATACCACTGCCACTGCTATTGAATGGGCTATCGCACGAATTGCCGACGACCCATCAATCCAGTCCAGACTCTACAAGGAGATCCTAACACATGTCGGTCAATCCCGACCGGTGGATGAGAAGGATACAGAGAACATGCCTTATTTGCAGGCATTTATCAAGGAGGTTTTAAGAAAGCACCCTCCGACACACTTTTCTTTGACTCATGCACCGGTACAACCGGTTTCTAAACTAGCTGGCTATGACTTTCCAGCAGATGCAGGTCTGGAAATCTTTCTCCCTGCAATATCAGAAGACCCTAAACTGTGGGCCCGTCCCAACGAGTTTGACCCAGACCGGTTCTTGACCGGTGGGGAAACTGCCGATATAACTGGCTCAGCTGGGATCCGAATGATACCATTTGGCGCAGGGAGAAGGATATGTCCTGGGCTGTCAGTAGGAACCATGCACATTTCTTTGCTTGTGGCAAGAATGGTGCAGTCTTTCGTGTGGTGGAACCACCCGTCACAGCCACCTCTTGACTTCAAGGATAAGTTCGAGTTCACTGTTGTCATGAAAACATCACTTCTAGCTATGATCAAGCCTCGGGTATGTTCCTTTTGATAGTATGGTATGATAAATAATTCTGTGCTAGCTCCTTAAAATGTATTATGTTTAGTTGGTACCATTTTTTCTTAATTTTTACCGTGTGCTTCAAATTAGATGCTAGTTTAGAGCAGCATGAAGTGTTCCAGCTTATTGTATGTATAGTTATGACAATATTGTATCTATAGTAATGCTACTAAGTTAATTAAAAAATAATAAAGAATGTTTAGTTGTGCAAATTTCTCGTGCAGAGTAAAGAAACTTGATGTGGAATTAATACCATGCTTATTATGCAAAACCAAACTAAGTTATTTTGCCACATTTTAGGTTTCCTTGACGAGTTCTATGTAAATCTACTTCAATCCCTTTAATGCCAATCCAAATTTACCATCTTTACTAGAACAGATCATAAGCTAATGTAGGGGGTAGCACAAACTGCTCTACTGATGGGTAAAAGAACAGTAAAATTAAATGAATCATGCGTGAACCTAAGTACAACTAGAATGAAAGAAGTTTTCTAATAATTCAATATCACATGCCCAGTGATAATGTACCGCTATGTACCAGAACTGGCGAATTTTTTATTGTTACCACGCCAGAAAATCCGAATTAATTCGTTACCATCCGTCTGACCCTTTATTCAATCCTACCACCCCCGCTAACCCAGTTCGCGCACCAAACTGGCTGGTGCGCGGACTGGGTTGGCGCACAAACTTGGTGCGCCAATTGGGTTCGCGGAGCTCTCTTTTGGGGCTGAATGGATTTGGGTTTAAGGTTTAGGTTTAGAGTTTAGGGTTTAGAGCTGACTGGATTTTAGTGTTTATTTTTATTTTTGCAACGGGTGTCTGAAAATCCTGTTTTATTTTTAACGATGTTCATTCATCAGACGCAAGGCAGCAGGCAGGTAAATAACGTAAAAACTAATGTGTTAAATTGACGGCGGAAGAACTAAACAACAGAAAAACAAAACAACATAAGAACTAATATCAAAATAACATCCAAATAACAAGAACTAATACCGAAATAATATCCAAAAACATAAACTACAACAAGTAAGTCTATCCTATCTGCTCGAGGGTGTCCACGGCTTCTTCTCTCTCCTAAGTCTCTTACCCCGCCCCTCCTCTTGACGCTCTCTCTCCTCTAGCGATGTGTACTGTCGTGGTGGCTGTGGTGGGGTCTCCTCATGTATCTCCCCAAAAAGTGTCTCCTCGTGTGGTCCCTCATCTGCACCAGGTCCGAAAATAAACTCGCGTGTATCTGCAGGGTACACGGGTCCATATGAGACATCCTGCTGGACAGCTGCTGCACTGGACTGTGGGAGTGACGTCTCCTGTGGGAGTGGCGTCTCCTGTGTGGGAAACGGAGGGGAGTCTACATCATGCGTGTAAGCCCCGTACTGAGAGCCCAAGTTAAACGAAAAATCTGCGGATGGGTCCGGCTCGTCGTACTGATCTCCGCAGGGTATATCTCCCTGAAACAAATAGAAAATTAGGTTTCACAATGAAGATGATTATAAAAATAATTACAAAAATATACGTACCGCTGCAAGCCCAGCAGCCTCAAATGCGGCCTCAGCAGTCGCTGCCTCGTGTAGGTCTGAGAAATCCGGCTCTGGCGTGCTCATAGGCTCCGCAGAATCTGCGGAGTCCATGTCTTTCAAATCTTCATAGCGGGGAAGATCTGAAAGCCTGAGAACTCTCTCGAGCTGATCCTGGTACCCGGTGACGACGACAGGCGGTGCAGCCATACACAACCACTTCTTACCGAATGCCTTCCAACCTCTTGTGACGGCGTATCTTGCGCTCCTAAGCACCTGCTTGATGTTCATGAGTGCCTGCGAATTAAAATAAATAAAATTAGTTCGAATTGCAAAGGAATTTTCATAATTTTCTTAAACCAAAAAAATTAAAGACTTACAATCTGTGCAGCCGGGCCAGCGCAGGGAATGAAGCCATACTCGTCACTAACCGTGTCGCGTCGTACGTGGAGCGGCTTCGTGTTCATCTCCGTGATCTGACCATGCAAGTACACCGTGAAGGCACAGTACTCCTGATACCAACTGCGATAGGTCTGATCGTATGTATCGAAAGCATACGACTGGAGCTCGTCAGGGATCCTGTCGTCCATCGCCTCAAGCCGAGTCACATAATCGGCGTGCACGGTCCGCCAATTCTTGCCGCCGGTGGTGTCCAGATCTTTGTGAAGCTCGTACCACTTGTCCTTGGAGATGGGATCCGGGACGGGAAAGGGCTGACGCATACCAAACTAACGCATCACCCGTCCAGGATAGTAATGCTCGACCATCTGGTAGAACACAAGTGGTACCTGCAAGTACATAAAAATAAATAATCCTACGTACGTAATAAATAAAAGTGATGCAAAATGAGAATACAATAATAATGCAAGGGTTACCTGAGCAAACCAGAATTGACGCTGCTGGAGGCATATATGAGGCAGGTCATGCAGGAAGGAGTGAGGGATATCTAAAAATTTTCAGCACTGAAGGAGCAATTGGCTCACTAATTTCCCATGATAAAGGTTAAATGCTTCAAAAAAATTGCTGAATGTTCAAATAAAAACTCAGTTGGGCTCACTACCATGCATTGGTGAAATTAGAAATCAGGCAAACCTGAACTTAGATATAATAGCTGAAACCCTCTAACCTTCAAAAAAAAGATGACCAAATTAGAAGCACCAGGAGTTGTTACCAGTCAGAACATATAATGTCCGTCGTTAGTTAAATTTGCAAATATGTGGCAACCATTATCATATCCTTATCACTGATTAAAAGATTTATGAAAGTAGATGGGACTGCACAAGAAAATTACTAAGGTAGTCATGACTGCAGCGAACTATTTCTAATCTTTAGATAATGTCACACCCCAGGACAACCCGCCGCGCATTTATACGCCAGGCGTTAAGCACATCACATACATTATCAATAACACAACCAAACAAGCCACTATATTAAAAATAAACATGGTTCATAAACAAACAAAGGGGAAAATATGTCAGACATGGCTAGTCAAACAGTTACCGCCATGTCCGCATCATATATGATTCATACAAATATAAATTAAAAACAAATAGTGGCTACTCTTAATAGTTTCCGCTAAATTTTCTCACTCACGGCCTTCCTCCATGTCTCCTTCTTCATTTCCTGGAACCCACATAACAGTGGAAACAAAACGGGTGAGAGATCGAACTATCTCTCAGTGCGGGATTTAGTTCCAGCCCGGTGTTTTTACAAATGAATGCATTAAATACCCAAATAACATAAAAGTAAAGGTTTTTGAAGTAACCCCCAAATTTCCTATCAATTTCGGACATGCAATTCTTTCAAAAACATTCTCAGTTCTGTTCCTGTTTTTCTTTAAAATTCTCACACTCCGGGTTCGCCACACATGGACAATCCGGCCTTTCTCCTTTGGGAATCCATGCCCGTACATGAAAACTTAGTTGGAGTCGCCACACGAGGACGAGCTGTTCTGTTCTGTTCTGTTCTGTTCTGTTCTTACTCCGGATCACCACACACGGATAATCCGGCCTTTCTCTCTGAGAATCCCATGCCCATGCAGGATAGCCCAAAGAGTCGCCACACGAGGACGAATCTGGAAGGGTCGTTGCGGGGACCCAACCGGCAGATCGCCACACACGGACGATCCGATTTTCGAAAACACATGCAGAACCGCCACACAGGGACGGCCCCAATTTAAAAACAGTTCATTAAAACTTTCCTTGTTCACATTCACACTATCCTGTCAGTTCAAATCAATGCATCCAACAAGTTCCTAACATGCAATTCTACACAAAACGAAAGAGAATTCGACATTCTCAACATGCAGTTCATCTACCAGATTGGGAAAAAGGATTACCTACCTTAATCCACGCATTTCTTATTATTTGTAAAAAGACCAGGAACCCGCACCTGTATTCTCAGTGATTTCGTTGAAGCGTGTGTCGGAACCTCGAGTATGCTCAGCGTCTCCTAAAATCTCGCGATTTGCTCCTAAGTTTTTAACACATTTACTTCGATTTATTAATCGTATAAACTTTTCTTTAAAATCGACTACAGTTTACACTATAACCAATGTTTGTACTTTTAACCCTAGATATCATTTAAAAGTATTCAATTCTATACATTTAAAAGTTATAACTACACAAGAGGGTAAATTAAAATTTTCGGGTTTCTCAATTCATTTCCTGAATAGCCCTATGAAATCAATTTAAATGATTTAACCCTACAATTTGATTCTTAACTACTTCTAATATCCAATTAGACCATAAATAAATCGATTAACTTACAATAATTGTATTCAAATTGATGAGATAATAGGGTTTTTATTTGGGTTGTCGGAATTCGGTTTTCGATTTAACGAACTTCGGTTTTTGGGTTAATGGGTTTCGGGTTTTTTGGGTGTGTTTTCGGCCAACAAGGGAAAGGAGGAAGAGAGGGTTGGGGTTTCGGCCAGCAGAGCAAGGGGTGTGGGGTTCGGCCAGTAGAGCAAGGGAGAGGGAGGGCCTTGGATGGTTCGGCCAAGGGAAGAAGAGAGGGGCGGGTAGGAGGGGCTGGCGGCCAAGGAAGAGAGAAGGTAGAGAGGTAGGGTGCGGCAGCCACCAAGGAGGAGGGTTGGCTTGTGGCCGGCGGCAGCAGTCACTGTTTTTGACCGTTCTTGGCGGTCGAGACTCCGATCGAGATGAATCCAGCGCTCACGGTTTCATATTAACGAGCACTACAACTCTTATGTTGAACACTTCTTCAGAATCCGGACGTACGGGCGGCAATTCTCCGCAGAAGTAGGCTGGCTGGTTTGGGGCCAGTAGGGGTTTGGATCCGAATTGGGAAAAAATGGGGCTGTGGCGGCTAGGGTTTTGAGGGGGGTTTATATAGAAGTGAGGCTAGGGTCTGCCTCCAACTTTTGGTAGGGTTCAACTAGGCTTTTATGGGCCATGATCAAATTGAATATGTTAATTTGGACTAAGAACAGAGATCTGTTTATGCTGTTTTAATTTTCATCTTCAAAGATTGACAACACTGGAATTATGGGTTCGGAATATGAAATTATTTTCCACATAGAAGTTGTAGAATTCTCTGTTACGGTTCTAACGCAACTGGTTTCACTTTAATCGGGATTCCCAGTGAGGAGAAAAGATAAAAATGGTTGACGAAGGTCTGCAGTCTCCGAACAGCAACGTTTATTGACTTTATAATTTTATGGAGAATTCTACGTCCTGAATTTAGGGTAGTCTTATACACGAAAATTGTAGATCATTAGGTATATTTTTCAGGTATTAAATTTCATTCGAATCCGAATTAATATGAATGATCTGTGATTAGAATACCAACATTTATCTTGTCTGAAATTTCGAGGTCTCCTAAGTTTTATTTTAGAGTGCGCTTATGACATTTTAAATTTGGCTATAAAATCTTATTACCTAAATTCCGTGGCGTTACATCCTCCCCCACTTGGAAATCTTGTTCAGTCCTCTGAACAAGCTCGTCTGTTGTTTTTCTCGAATAATTCCGGATATTTCGTTCGCATGGTTCCCTCTAATTCCCAGGTCGCCTCGCTGCTGGTATGGCGTCCCCATTGAACCAGAACCTGCCGGATGGTTTTGCGTCGAAGCCTTATTTCCTTTGTGTCCAGGATCTTTATGGGTAATTCCTCGTAAACCAGTGTCTTGTCAAATCCCAGATTAGAGAAGTCGAGAACGTGCGAGGGGTCCCGAATATATCGTCGGAGCTGTGACACGTGAAACACTGAATGCACCTTATCTAGTGCAGAGGTTAATGCCAACTCATAGGCAAGTGGTCCGATACGTCGTAGAATCTCGAATGGCCTCACATATCTGGGACTTAACTTTCCCTGGACTCCAAACCGTCGGACGCCTCTCCTTGGAGAGACCTTTAACCACACGTGATCACATGTACCAAATTCCAGAGGTCGTCTTCTTATGTCCGCATACTTCTTTTGTCGGTCCCGATCCGTATCCAGTCTCCTCAGGATGAGTTGGGTTCGGTCTGCGCAATCCGGGATTAACTCCGGTCCTGTTGGTATTTGATCAGTCATGCTCCCCCCACCATAGCGGGGTTTTCCAACGATGCCCGCACCAAGCCTCCGAGGTGTCATGCCTATACTAGCATGATAACTATTGTTGTAGGCAAATTCTGCCATGGTCAGGTGATCCTCCCAAGATCCTCCGAAACTTATGGCACACGCCCTTAGCATGTCCTCTAAGGTTTGGATTGTTCGTTCCGACTGGCCGTCAGTCTGGGGGTGATGAGCGGTACTGAAATTGAGTCGGGTTCCCATTGCCTCCTCTTTTGGTTACGCGGTAACCCAGTGATGAAGTCCATAGTGATAATCTGGAACTTCATTTGTGCTCTGGAGTTTGGATATCGCAATCCTGCTATCTTCCTCCGTTCTGCTTTCACCTGTTGGCAGGTGATGCATCTGGCAACGAATTCTGACACGTCTCTCTTCATGTTGGGCCACCAAAAGTGGGTACGCAGGTCCTTATACATCTTTACCTCTCCTGGGTGAATGGTATATCCCGATTCGTGAGCTTCTTGCAGAATCTCACTTCTCAGTACCCCTTGTTCTGTAACACACACCCGCTGGTTGAAGTAGAGGAGCCCATCTTCGTTTTCCTTGAAAGTCGACGCTGGATTGGTACGGGCCAACTCCCGATACCTTTGGTGTTGCTCGTCGCCTTGGTCCGCGTCCCGTATCCGAGACTTTAATTCTGGTTGTACCGATATAGCTGCTAGGGTGAGTACCGCGTCCGTCGCGATTCCCTTGATGTCAGTTTGTTCCTGGATCCAGCTGGTAGAGACACACACTCCCAAATTCATGTGTCGCATTTCTTTAATCAGTTATGTCTCTTGGGTTATGACTTCTGCCAAATTTGTCGCTCCTTTCCTACTGAGTGCGTCTGCCACCACATTTGCCTTCCCGGCCAAGTACTGTATTTTTTTTTTTTTTTTTTTTTTTTTTTTTTTTTTTTGGCTTTGGTGGTCCGTGAATACTCGGCACTTCGCCCCATAGAGGTAGTGTCTCCATTGCTTGAGTGTAGAAATTACTGCTGCCCATTTCTAGGTCGTGTGTAGGGTAGTTTTGTTCAGGGTTCTTCAGTTGCCATGACCCGTAAGCAATTACTTGTCCGTCTTGCATGAGTACCCATCCTAGGCCGTTCTTTGACGCGTCAGTATACACTGTGAATTCTTGGTCAGGTTTGGGCAATGTTAATACTGGGGCACTGGTTAGTAGTCTCTTTAATTTCTGAAAACTCTCTTCTTGACTCTCCGTCTATTTGAAGGTAGTTCCTTTGTGTAGGAGCTGGGTCATGGGTCGGCTATCTTGGAGTATCCGGGAACGAAGCGCCTGTAGTATCCCGCTAACCCTAGGGAACTGCGTATATCTGTTACATTTTCTTGGGTTGAGTCCATTCTACCACTGCCTTGATTTTATCTGGGTCGACCCGGATACCTTCCCCCGTTACTACATGTCCCAAAATTTTAACTTCTTTCATCCAAAATTCACACTTAGAGATTTGGCGTACAACTGGTGTTCTCGTAACCTTTGTAACATTGTACGTAGGTCCTTGGCATGATCTTCTTCCTTCTGGGTTTTTTTTTTTTTTTTTTTTTTTTTTTTTTTTTTTTCCGATGAGTTTGCTCTTATTCCCCGATATTTTCCGCATTTCTGCCCTGACTGGTTGCTCGTGGGGCGGCCAGAACACTAGGCTGCGGTGCGCGCAGTCTATCAGCACGTGGTGCTCCTTGAGCCAGTCCATTCCTAAGACCATATCGTACGCTCCGGTGTCTGCCACGATTGGGTCCACTCGCCATTTCCCATTCTGCGTGTTCGCATGAAGATCCGGACAGTATTGCTCTTCCACACTATGTTCGAGCCCTGTGAAGAAACGACGTCTTCCGGTATTCTTCACTTTGAATCCGCTAGTCTCCACTACGTGTGGCGAGATGACGGAGTAAGGACAATTGACGGAGATTGCAGTATTGGCAGTAATTCCGGACAAGTCGACCCATCCGACCATTTCCTTGACCCTTGCGGTGGTTGCGAATGTCCTTAGCCAAGTGAGCTGTCCGTTAAGTTGATTTGCCATCTACCGAAAGAATCGTTACTAAAAGGCATAATCCGTCACTAAATATCATATAACGTGGGGGCATCAGCAGGAGGGACGTTGGCCGTCGGGTCAGTGGCGGAAGGGTGGAGGCGTCAGAGGGTGTGGAGGAGTGAGAGGATTGACGACGCATTTCTCTCAGACGCTCGTTGGGCCGGTTGAGGGTCCGACTGAGTAGGTACGGCCTGGTCTGACCTAGTTGGTACGGCCTGGTCTGACCTAGGTAGGTACGGCCTAGCCGCACGGCCTGGTACGGCCTGGTCTGACCTAGTTGGTACGGCCTGGCCTGACCTAGGTAGGTACGGCCTAGCCGCACGGCCTGGTACGGGCCGCACCAACTGGTACCAGATATCATATACATTTGTTACTAATGGTACGCCTAGTTCATATAGTTTTGGTCTATGACCTATCGCCGCATCCTATTGCTAGCGCTCTCTCAGCGGAAGTTTATTGATATTGTATGTGCTGGCTCTGATACCAACTTAGTTGTCACACCCCAGGACAACCCGCCGCGCATTTATACGCCAGGCGTTAAGCACATCACATACATTATCAATAACACAACCAAACAAGCCACTATATTAAAAATAAACATGGTTCATAAACAAACAAAGGGGAAAATATGTCAGACATGGCTAGTCAAACAGTTACCGCCATGTCCGCATCATATATGATTCATACAAATATAAATTAAAAACAAATAGTGGCTACTCTTAATAGTTTCCGCTAAATTTTCTCACTCACGGCCTTCCTCCATGTCTCCTTCTTCATTTCCTGGAACCCACATAACAGTGGAAACAAAACGGGTGAGAGATCGAACTATCTCTCAGTGCGGGATTTAGTTCCAGCCCGGTGTTTTTACAAATGAATGCATTAAATACCCAAATAACATAAAAGTAAAGGTTTTTGAAGTAACCCCCAAATTTCCTATCAATTTCGGACATGCAATTCTTTCAAAAACATTCTCAGTTCTGTTCCTGTTTTTCTTTAAAATTCTCACACTCCGGGTTCGCCACACATGGACAATCCGGCCTTTCTCCTTTGGGAATCCATGCCCGTACATGAAAACTTAGTTGGAGTCGCCACACGAGGACGAGCTGTTCTGTTCTGTTCTGTTCTGTTCTGTTCTTACTCCGGATCACCACACACGGATAATCCGGCCTTTCTCTCTGAGAATCCCATGCCCATGCAGGATAGCCCAAAGAGTCGCCACACGAGGACGAATCTGGAAGGGTCGTTGCGGGGACCCAACCGGCAGATCGCCACACACGGACGATCCGATTTTCGAAAACACATGCAGAACCGCCACACAGGGACGGCCCCAATTTAAAAACAGTTCATTAAAACTTTCCTTGTTCACATTCACACTATCCTGTCAGTTCAAATCAATGCATCCAACAAGTTCCTAACATGCAATTCTACACAAAACGAAAGAGAATTCGACATTCTCAACATGCAGTTCATCTACCAGATTGGGAAAAAGGATTACCTACCTTAATCCACGCATTTCTTATTATTTGTAAAAAGACCAGGAACCCGCACCTGTATTCTCAGTGATTTCGTTGAAGCGTGTGTCGGAACCTCGAGTATGCTCAGCGTCTCCTAAAATCTCGCGATTTGCTCCTAAGTTTTTAACACATTTACTTCGATTTATTAATCGTATAAACTTTTCTTTAAAATCGACTACAGTTTACACTATAACCAATGTTTGTACTTTTAACCCTAGATATCATTTAAAAGTATTCAATTCTATACATTTAAAAGTTATAACTACACAAGAGGGTAAATTAAAATTTTCGGGTTTCTCAATTCATTTCCTGAATAGCCCTATGAAATCAATTTAAATGATTTAACCCTACAATTTGATTCTTAACTACTTCTAATATCCAATTAGACCATAAATAAATCGATTAACTTACAATAATTGTATTCAAATTGATGAGATAATAGGGTTTTTATTTGGGTTGTCGGAATTCGGTTTTCGATTTAACGAACTTCGGTTTTTGGGTTAATGGGTTTCGGGTTTTTTGGGTGTGTTTTCGGCCAACAAGGGAAAGGAGGAAGAGAGGGTTGGGGTTTCGGCCAGCAGAGCAAGGGGTGTGGGGTTCGGCCAGTAGAGCAAGGGAGAGGGAGGGCCTTGGATGGTTCGGCCAAGGGAAGAAGAGAGGGGCGGGTAGGAGGGGCTGGCGGCCAAGGAAGAGAGAAGGTAGAGAGGTAGGGTGCGGCAGCCACCAAGGAGGAGGGTTGGCTTGTGGCCGGCGGCAGCAGTCACTGTTTTTGACCGTTCTTGGCGGTCGAGACTCCGATCGAGATGAATCCAGCGCTCACGGTTTCATATTAACGAGCACTACAACTCTTATGTTGAACACTTCTTCAGAATCCGGACGTACGGGCGGCAATTCTCCGCAGAAGTAGGCTGGCTGGTTTGGGGCCAGTAGGGGTTTGGATCCGAATTGGGAAAAAATGGGGCTGTGGCGGCTAGGGTTTTGAGGGGGGTTTATATAGAAGTGAGGCTAGGGTCTGCCTCCAACTTTTGGTAGGGTTCAACTAGGCTTTTATGGGCCATGATCAAATTGAATATGTTAATTTGGACTAAGAACAGAGATCTGTTTATGCTGTTTTAATTTTCATCTTCAAAGATTGACAACACTGGAATTATGGGTTCGGAATATGAAATTATTTTCCACATAGAAGTTGTAGAATTCTCTGTTACGGTTCTAACGCAACTGGTTTCACTTTAATCGGGATTCCCAGTGAGGAGAAAAGATAAAAATGGTTGACGAAGGTCTGCAGTCTCCGAACAGCAACGTTTATTGACTTTATAATTTTATGGAGAATTCTACGTCCTGAATTTAGGGTAGTCTTATACACGAAAATTGTAGATCATTAGGTATATTTTTCAGGTATTAAATTTCATTCGAATCCGAATTAATATGAATGATCTGTGATTAGAATACCAACATTTATCTTGTCTGAAATTTCGAGGTCTCCTAAGTTTTATTTTAGAGTGCGCTTATGACATTTTAAATTTGGCTATAAAATCTTATTACCTAAATTCCGTGGCGTTACAGATAATAAAAAAAAAATCTACAAAATCAATGCTGACATCAATTGAACTAGAAGCATTACCAGTTCTTTTACAGATTTGAGGTTCATGTTGAGTGTTGCTTTAACCACTGGTCTATGCACCCAAGGTGAAAATGTGTAATCACAACTAGTAAGGATACACAACATGTCTTCCTCCTTGGAATCTGTAAGACAAACGGTATACCTACATGGAACAAGCCTATGAGTGAACAAGGCAATGTGATTATGCGAGGAATTACCTTTCAAATAATTACAATTAATGGATTAGTGGAGCATGATTACTGGTCATGAAAAAACGACCCAGAAATGTTGTGCAGCATCTGAGATTTGATCGACTTAGTTGCTAATACTAGTAGATAATAAAAGCCATAACTGTGTGAATTATTTTTGCAGTTGCATAAGCAACAAGGCACAATGTCATACAACCAGAAATAAGGTTTTTCTTGTCTGGTCCTTTAATTTCACTTCTCTTGGACCACTTTAAGAAAGTTACCATGAATGAACAGAACAGAACTTTCACCAGGGACCTAAATGCAAATTAATAGAGTTTAAAAGAGCCGAAAACTTAACTGGGAGAGCGAAAGACTACTGAGAAGGTGCTGATAGCGAATTCGATCAGAATGTTTATCATACTTATCTCTGCTGCCATTTCCTCTCACTCAGTCACTCAACAACTCCAACAAATTGCTTTTACGACAAGAAAACAATATATATATATATTAGTGTAAAAACCCTTCCCTGCGCAGCACGGCCGGCTGTTTGTCTTTGTTTGTGAACTTGGATTCTCTGTATACATTTCTACTTGTAAAATTTGTATCGGGCCAGTGAATGGGCCGATTTTTTTATTAATCGATAATAAAATAAAATAAAATATCAAGAGGATTGTTCAGCGCGAAATTTTTTTTGTTACCACAGGAAAAAAATCAAATTAAATCGTTACTACTCTGGTTTGGCCCGTATCAATTCTACCACCCACGCTAACCCAGTTCGCGCACCAAATAGGCTGGTGCGCGCACTGGATTGGCGCACAAGATGGTGCGCTGACTGGGTTGGCGCACCAACCTCTTCTGCCTATTAAGGCACCAACTCAGTATTATTTTTTTGTGGCGTATTTTAGATCGTTATTTCGATTAGTTTTATGTTGCGTATTTAGATATTATTTTCATATTACTTCTTATGTTGCATATTTTATATCTCATATCCCGTAATACATAATACATTAAAACATTAGAACACACCATAAATAAAACATAACACACAACGATAGTATATTAAAACATAACACACAATACATAAAACATTACCGAAAGCCTTAACCTTAATACAAAATCGAAAGTTTGTACCATAATACATAATACATAACCGAAAACCCTAACCTTAATACATAAACAGAAAGCCCTAACCATGACATTATTGGGTACGGTTCCTAGCATCCCTTCTTCTTCTCGCATTCCTTTCGAGGGTAGCTCTGTTGGTCTCGTGACCCCTTCTCCTTCCTTCCAGTATGTCCATCCACATTGGGATCCTGTTGTGTCTTCTCCGACCCAACTTCACTAACCGGTGCTCTGGCGTTAAGATATCCCCTTCGTGCGGCGGCCAATCACCTTGATTGTCATACACATGGAATTCTCCACTCCATGTGTCGATAAGCGTTTGGATGTTGTAGTAGTAATTGACGAAGACATTTGGATCGTAGTTCCTATATTTTTCACACATTTGTAAGTTTCATCATCCAAGATTATTATGAAATTTTAACACACATTCGTACCTTATTTGACACACTGCCATCACATGAACACATGGTATTCCGGTGAGCTGAGGCTTTTGGCAAGAGCATTGCACCTCATGGTCGTTCTGCACAACGACCTGGTACCTACAGTCTCGGGACGTGTACACCCATTTGCCTGCCTCTATGTCAAATGGGATTTTCTCGCCATGTGATGTCACCATGAATTCCCCGGATCTATTGAATGGAACCGCGCTCATTTTGTTAGTCTTCCGGATGTGCTTGTTCAGCTTCAAGTGCGTACGAGTGGAGAAAAGTTGACCCTCTTGTTGGCATTGCACGGCCTTCTCTCTTCTTTCAACGAACCATGTGACACACTTATAAAACGTCTCCTCAATAATTGCAGCAACCGGTAACCTACGAGAATTGCAATTTACAGTTAAAATAAAGATAACCTAAAATATTTCATTAATAGTAAACTATGGGAATTGTGAATAACAAACCTGCGAGAAGTTTTGAAGACATTGTTCAGCGATTCAGAACCATTGCTGGTCATTATTTCCCAACGACTCCCGTCGTCCATAGCTTGATAAACCTTCCATGGCTTAGCTGGTTCTTCCTCGTCATTTTCATTATACTTGCCACATGTATCCAAGTATGTCAGCCAATCAGGATTTCGCCTTCCGATTGCATCAAGGCCATCCTGTAATCTTCTTCGCTTCTTCTTTTTAACCATCATCTTGAAGAATTTAGAAGCAACCTTATCCTGAGTGTGCTTTCCAAAATTCTCAAACACGTGTTGAGAACAGAACCTGTGGGCACACTGCCCGTTCTCCTCTGACCAACCCAAATCATCTTGAATGAACACCTTTTTTATGCCCTTGTGCCGGTCAGAGACCACACACATGAACCTATTCGGACCAATTACATTATCCAGCACCCACTTCATAAACCACCCCCAATTCTCAAACTCTTCGCTCTCTACCAATCCAAATGCTAGTGGGATTAACTGGTTCTCCGCATCATATCCGGTGACAATCAACAACTTGCCCTTGTATCTACCTGACAAGAAACAAGCATCGATACTGATGACGGGTCTGAGGTGACCTACTGCTTGTATACACGGTCCCCATGCCCATGCCAACCTCATGAAATACCGGTAATGTTCCTTTTCTGAAGGCTTGGAAACAACGTCATACACAGTTCTCGGATTTGCCCTTTTGATTGCCTCCAACAAAGGGACAATAAGCCCGTAAGACCCCTCCCAACTACCAAATGCCCGGGCAATCGCTAACTCTCTACCACGCCACAATTTGTTGTATTTTGGGACGATGCCCTCAAACCTTTCAGCAACCAGGTCCCTGATAGCTCTGATAGTAATATCAGCATTTTTTTCTAAAGAAAGTTTTATGCATTTGGCGACCATAGAGGACGTCAACTGCGCATGATCTGACCTGGATGCATCTGCGTGGCATGTGTGCGGTATCTCATTCTTCGTGATGGCCCAAGTATTACCAAAGCCTGTGGCCCTCGCAACCAACTTCCACTTGCACTTGTCGCCCTTGCACTTAAACCTCAACCTTACTCTGTCGCTGTGTGTCTGTATGACCTCGATATTTTTCTGTATGTGCCAGTGGTGGATTTTTTCTTTCATTTGATCCTTGTCGTTGTACGTCATCCCCTCAGAAACCATTGTTCTTTCTCCAACCTAATTGAAAATTCAAAAAAATTAAATTATTATATTTTCAAAGAAATAAAAAATTCATATAAGTTCAAAAACGAACCTCTGAACCCGCAAAAAAAATGTGGTCAGCCTCTTCAAACCCTGAAGTGTCATGAAAAGCTGAAAACGGGTGTCTATCTCCACGACCCGATATCGGCCACTTTCGCATACCCAGAACGGGACGATTGTCTTCCTCATCACTGTGATCTATTGTCTGCCCACCGTCATCACTAGCATCCCAATTTTCCTCTGCCTCCCGTTCTTCAGGATCATCGTCTGTATTGTCAGTATAATAACGTGGTTCTGGAGTTTCAGATCGGTTCCGGCTAGAGCTGGAGGATGGAACCCGAGATCGGCCCCGATTAGAACCAACTCCCACGGATGGGGACCGACTACGACCAGCCCCCGTGGATGGGGACCGACTAGGACCAGCCTCCATGGATGGGGACCGACTAGTACCAGCCCCCGTGGATGTGGGCCGACTAGTACCCGCTAAATTTAGGGCCCGAGTAGGACCCGTCACTGACTGATCCATGCCCCGACTAGGGTTCTGTGTACGGTTCTGTCTACGGTTCTGTCTACGGTTCTGTCTGGGGTTGACAACCACATATAACTCTAGGAACTTGAAAGGTGTTGTCAAATTCAATGTCATTTGGGTATACAACCCCCAACTGCTATCGTCTAGTACAGGGAGTTGTTGGAACCATGTTTGGTTGCCTTGGCCAATATTAATTCTAGCGGAAATTACCAGTTCGTAATAATTCGGGTCAATACCAAGTTCCTGGTACACTTCCCTAGTTATACCGGCGAAATCTAAATCCGAACAGATATTGAACATTTTCTGGGGTTGGGTACTGTAATAAGCACCATTGGGCCCTTGTTGTACTTCACCACCAAAATAACAAGCAATTCCAATCATAGTTACCTGAATTACAGAACAAACCCAACATTTAATAAATTTACAAAAAATTAAAAAAGTAATTAAATAATTAAAAAAATATAAAAGACTAGAGTGAAAAAAACTTACTCTTTGGTCTTTGCGAGAATGTTCTTTGCTGCCTGCTGCCTTGGGTCGAATAAAATGAGCACAGTATACTAAGTTGGTGCCTTAATAGGCAGAAGAGGTTGGTGCGCCAACCCAGTCAGCGCACCATCTTGTGCGCCAACCCAGTGCGCGCACCAGCCTATTTGGTGCGCGAACTGGGTTAGCGTGGGTGGTAGAATTGATACGGGCCAAACCAGAGTGGTAACGATTTAATTTGATTTTTTTCTTATGGTAACAAAAAAAATTTCGCTTGTTCAGCAGAACAATCGAAATATAGCAAAAACAAGTGGTTTATTCCGTCCGACGCTGTAGCTAAACGGGGTAAACCATCGCGTTCCGTTAATCTTGATTCTAATTAGTGATCTAACTTAAAAAAAAATAGACGGGATAGACCACATCCTGTCTATCACTGTGGCAAATTTTTTTTTATTTTTTTTATTCTCTTATATGAAACCAAACTCAAAAACAAAAAAATTGCTGCAGTGCTGGACGAGATAATCTATCCCGTCCAGAATTTGTTTTTCCTTCTTAGCGGGGTTAAGGATTTGGATTAGCGGGCCATTAATTTGGACAGAAAATTTTGTATCATCAGGAGGACGAGATAATCAATCCCGTTTTTTTCTATATTTCGATTCTCCAGCAAAACGATCCTCATTCGCGATATTTTTTTTATTTTATTTTCGATTAATAAAAAAATCGGGTGAATGGGGGCGTAATAAATAGTGAGAAAATGGGGTGTGTTTAGTTGTGCGGAGGATTTAGACTGTGAAAGATAGAAATTCGTATCTTCTGCATTAACTCAAAAAGGGAATCTTTTGAGTTAATGAATCTCAACCGTCTGATATATTTTAAGATTCGCATGGACTAAATTCACACTAATATTTAAAGGCCCCTTATGTTATATATAGGCAGGAGCCGAATTGGCTCCGTTTAAAATCAGACGGTTGAGATTCGTTAACTTAAAATATTTCCTTTTGTGTTAATGCTGAGGATACGCATTCGAAAGATAGCGGGAGTGAGTATGAGTGTGAATCGTTACTTTTTGCATTTGTAACTGACAGTCACTACTATCAGCATTTTCAAAAAAAGTATGAGTGCGTATCCTCCGAGATATCTCATATTTTGCGTGACCGACGTGTCCGGTGTCTATTCGGGAATAGCGCAAGGGCCAGTATTATTTGAGCTTTGAGATTCATGTAGAACTTATTTGAACGGTTGAAATTTTCCAAAAAGTCATGCAAAATATGAGATATGTCAGAGGATGCGAATTCGAGTGAGTATTCCCTCGAAACCGTACGAATATGACTATATGAGTACGTAATACGAAGAATTTAGATGCACGAGAATCTTTAAGCGTATCAGATTAAAATAAATAGTTCAGATCTTATTCTATCAGGTTTAGGTACTTGACTGGATCTGAATTCGAAGAGAAAAAGGGAGATCAATTATGACCGTATTTAGAACGACATGTTGGATAATTAATCTAACATTGGACTAATATGTAAAAATAAATTTGTATTGTATACTGTCAATTTTATGCTCAATTAAAAGTGGTCATATGCGTTATATAATTTATGAGTATTAATGTGTCATATAGGGTGTGGACCTTTAATGTGTAGAACTAAAGAGGTAATATTCAATTTTATGATGGGTTAAATTGAATAATTACCACATTAGACAGCCAAGGGTCTCTTGGGCTGTATATTATGATTTGGTCCCCAGAATACAAGGCAATCCTAGATTCATTTCTCTTATCCCATTAGAGAGAACTATGAGAGACTTTAGAGAAAGCAGAAACAAAGGAAATTCTCTAAAGAGCCTTGATATTCTGGAAGATCTGAATCGGTGATGCCGCTCTCACACACAAGACAGTCAAGGATTAAGGTACGCTTCCGCTATTCAGTTTTATATTCAACACAGATGGTCCTGCGGTGATCGACAATGATTTTCGTCGGTTCCAACAAGTGGTATCAGAGCCACTCTGTGTTTGAAAGAAGTTTTTTGTTGTTTTCGGTACAGTTATGATATATGGTTGAATTTCTGATTAACTGGCGATTTTAGATTTGTTAATTTGGTTAATTCTGTTCTTGAAAATTCTGTCCAGAACCTTGAAATCGCCATTTTTATCTGTGTTAGATGCATGAACCGCGTATAGACCGAGTCTAACCAGCACATAACAATTTTCGCGACCAATCGGTTCGGTAACCGCGCATAAAAACGTCTGATTGTGGTGAGCCGCGATGAACCAGCGCACAGTTTTGTTTTCGCGTTGATTCATCGTAGACCATGCGTACACCATATTCAGAATTTTAGGAGGGGTTTTCCTGTGCACCGCGCAAACGCATGATTAAATGTAGACCAAACCCTATTATGTACACCGTGCGTGGACCAGCAGGGTCCTCAGTGCCAATTTGTTTTGGTACACCGCGCATATACCAAATTTTGGTCATATGCACCAACCGAGTTTAATTAAGGCCCTGATTTAAGAATATTTTAATTAAGCCTTAATTTAATTTAAGTAATTTCGGTATTTCATTTTTGGATAATTCGGTTAGGCCTCTTGATTAAGTTATTAAGTATAGTTCAATGTAGAGTAAGATGATTATGATTAATCTAAATTCACATGCAAATAGAGAATCAAAATAAGAAAAAATTTGTATTTGATTCTTAATAAAGTTGAGATGAATTTAGATTTTGAATTATATCATGGTGAAATATATATTTATGAGTGGAACAGAGAATTACTCAGCGAAAGGAAATGGATTTAGATACACTTTTATTATTGGTGATAAGATGTAAAAATCTAAGTACGCTGTGAATTGAGATACCACTATATATGTATATTTTCGGTATAGCATAAGAATTAAGTTAATTACGTTTGAACTAAATCCACATGGTAATTGAGAATCAAAAGCGGAAAAATATATATTTGATTCTTAATAAATTAAGGATGGATTTAGATTTATGTTTAAACAGTAATTTTAGATTTTGGATATAATTTTAAGTTCAAATAAAAGGTATTAATGTTATATATTTTAAAATAGATTGGTTTCAATCGCACCTCGCCAAAGTGAGCTCTCCTTTTGAAATTAATTTAATTTAAAATATAAAAGGTTTTATTGTGTGCATGTAATGAGTGTAAATATTAGTCGGCCCAAAGGAAGACCAATATTTATTAAAGTTGCATGTGCGCCTTGTGGTAATAAGTGCAGTGATAATTGTTTGGTTTTTTTACGTGTGATCAATTTAATCGGCCCAAAGGAAGGTTAATTGTTCGACATGTTACTTAATTATCAGTGCTTGATTACTACGCCAAGATATCATAAGAAGTTAATATTTTAGTCCAAAGACAACTTATTAATGGAACCGATATCTTGAGGTAATGGGGTTTACCTTTATTTGAATTTATTATTATGTATGGATATTTGATGAGTATGTAGTGTTTGTTTATTGTTCTAATTTTAGTTAATATCAATTCTAGCATCAAATTTAAGGGAATGAAAGAACTTATTGTTAGTTCTAATAATTATGGATCTTGACATTGCATTAAGGATTGATTCTCTAATACTTACAGTTATGAGTACCTCTAATTTGAGAGGGAGAAAGAAAAATAGGAGAAGTCAAATCGCATGTGTTATATGATCATAAAAAAGGAATATTCTAGAAGCATTTAGGGGCACTTTTACGAATAATTTGGTTAAGGCTTATGAATTCCTTTCGACTATTTAAAATAGATTTGTTAAGAACGAATAGTTCAAGTTAATACGATATTGATAAATTAATTTTCCAGTAAGGTATAAAGTCAAAGGAATACAGATAAGAAATAAGAGTATGGTAGCTGCATATACAACATATCAGTAGGAACAACAAAAGAAATCAGTTAAACCGGATGGTAGTAGTTGTTTCTTTTGAATTGTTGAAAAGTATAAAGGATTAAGCAATTAAGTACTTGTCATGCTTTGCGTGTCAAGAAAAGTATGCTTATTAATATGGTTTGTTTTGAGGTTAATTTAACTTCAATACTTAGACACACGTGGTGGAAAGATTCTAGTGTAATAACTCACATCAGTGTGTCTATGCAAGGTTATTTGAGTAGCCGTAGCCTAGTGATGGTGAAAGATACATCTATATTGGCGACGATGAGAATATTAAAGTTGAAGCAATTAGAAAGTTAGATTATTATTTGAATCTCAATGAAACATTTAGTTTTGTCTATTGGACGTAACTTAATTTCTATTTTTGCTATGTACAAGTATGGATTTACTTGTTATTCTAGAAATAGAAATTTTGGTTTGTTTCATGATTCAAAGTCGGTTGGATCTAAGTCTTTTTTGGTTATAATAATCTAAATTTCAAAGACATAATTGCTTAATATAATGAGTCCTTGCATTTAAGTACTTGAATTGTTAATAAAAGTAAAGCAATGAGAATTTTGGTTGCATTATGGCACAAGCGTTTCAGTTATATCTCCCGATGGAGATAAAGACTTGTGTCAGAATGAAATTCTCGAGCATTTGGATAACACATATTTTGATATTTGTGTTGATTGTATTAAGATAAAACGAACCAATTGGAGGAGATTTATAGCCAACAAGTCTGAGGATGTCTTAGAAATAATAAAATCCAGATATTTGTGGACCATTTTCTTACGGATGTTAGAAAAAGGTACATTATTTTATTATGTTTATAGACAAATATTTTAGTTATGGCTATATTTATCACATTTACGAGAAAGCATAGTTTTTGTGTGTTCAAAATTATAAGACTGACATTGAGAATGAACTCAACATAAGGATTTTAAGTGTCAGCTTTGACTGTCGTGTTCTATACAATAGTAGATATGACAGTTCAGGTGAACATTATATTTCTTTATTACTTTGGAAATAAGGACTTAAGATTGCAGCTTATATTCTTAATTAAAACATTACGATTTTATGATCCCACAACAAGGTCGATTTTTTTTTTTTTTGGAAGAAAAATGCAAAAGTTCTTTGAAGATGTTAAGTTTGCGGGGGGAAATACGGTTCAAGATTTTATCTTCGATGAGGAATATGTAAATATTCCCACAGGTGTTCTTAGCATTATTTAGGATTTCGATCCTGATTTTGTTCAAGACACAATAATCGATGATAATACGAAGAGCAAACTTCAACACCTTAAGAACACATGTCATTAAGGATATCCACTAGGTAAAGTGGGTATATGTATATGGAGATGAAGTTCATGAAAAGCAAATATATTGTGATATTGTTCATTTGTCATAAGGTACAAAATTTATTGGTTTTAATGGAATTTGAATGACAATTTGGGAGCAATACAAAATATGTCTTGTCATATATGGCTTCACATAGAAAAATGACATTGGATATTAAGAGACTTTCATTTCGGTTATTTTGAAAGTCTTTCAGGATAATAATGATATTAAAGGTGCATTTTAGATCTTGAGTTACATTAGATGGATATTAACATGTTATTTCTCAATAAGTAGTATTGATGATATGATTTATAAGGTGTGGCCATAAAACTTTGACTCATAAGACCTAAAGCATATGGTTTGCAAATCTAGAAAATCCATCCATGGACTCAATAAAGTATATTTATCGACAGTGGTATTCAAAATTCATCAAGTGATCATCTCGTTTGGTTTTGAGATGAATTTGGTCAATGAATGCATATACCATAACTTATGTGGGAGTAAGGTTATTTTCTTGGTTTTATATGTCAGTGACATATTGCTTGCCAGTAACGATATAGGTTTGTTGCTTGACATTAAGAGATTTCTGTTTAAGAATTTTTGAGATAAAAGATCTTGATGATGCATCTTTTGTGTTAGGTATAAAAATACATAAAGAGCAATCTCGATGTATTCTCAGGTTGTCACAAAAGAACTATACCGTGAAGGTTTACAAGATGGCATATATGCATTAAAATAAACCAAGAGATATATATATAAATAAGGGAGACAAGTTTAGTCTCAATCAGTGCTCTAAGAATGATTTTAAGAAATTAATATAGAAGATTTCCTATGTTTCGGTAGTAGGAAGTCTGAAGTATGCTCAAGTTTGTACGTGTCTAGATATTACGTACATAATAGGGATGCTAAAGTGATATTAAAGTAATTCAGAAGCAGGCCATCAGATAACAGCCAAAAGGGTCTTGCGTTATTTTTAAGGAAAATAAAAACTACATACTCAAATATCGAACATCAGAAAAGTTTGAGATCATTTGGTATACTGATTTCGATTTTGGTAGATGCCAATAAAGCATGTTATAACATGTGTATGAGGTATCCAATTGGGAAATATAACTGTGAAATTTTGTCACATGGCTGCACGAAGTGGATAAGAATTAAATACCACTTAAGTTATTTTGTGACAATAACCCGACAGTTTTATATTCCAATAATAGGAACTTGACAAAGTCAAAGAATATAGACCAAGTTCTTAGTTGTAAATGAAAGAGTTCAGAATGGACAGTTGTCTATCAAGCATAATGGCACAAACTCTGTGATTGCAGCTGCATATTAAAGGATTGTCACCCAAAAGGTTTCATGAGCATGCTGCTCGTATGGGTGTCATGTCAAATTAAATATCTTCAATTTTTGAGGATATTCAGATTTTAGTGGGATTTTGTAATTATGCTTGTATGACATATGCAGTTTTTAGTTTTTAAAGTTTAAGAATATTTCTGCAGAAATAAAGTTTCAGTTTATTCACATTCTGACTCTATTAAGGTTGATCTCATTTAAGGGTGGACCAGTTGGAAATAGTCACGTTATGATCACATTACGTGAAATTTTCATGCTACACATCCACATCATGATTCATGTCATTTGGTTATGTCAATATATGTGACCATTGTTGGTTGAGTTACGAATAAATGTAGCAAAAACTGCTTTGATCCTATATTAATATAATTGATGGACAGAATTGTTCGGGACACATTTCGGTAATGACAGAAAAGTTGAGCTCACTACGGTTATTAACAATACAAAATTATAAGGTTTCACATATAGTCCAAGTGGGAGATTGTTGGATAATTAATCTAACATTGGACTAATATGTAAAAATAAATTTGTATTGTATACTGTCAATTTTATGCTCAATTAAAAGTGGTCATATGCGTTATATAATTTATGAGTATTAATGTGTCATATAGGGTGTGGACCTTTAATGTGTAGAACTAAAGAGGTAATATTCAATTTTATGATGGGTTAAATTGAATAATTACCACATTAGACAGCCAAGGGTCTCTTGGGCTGTATATTATGATTTGGTCCCCAGAATACAAGGCAATCCTAGATTCATTTCTCTTATCCCATTAGAGAGAACTATGAGAGACTTTAGAGAAAGCAGAAACAAAGGGAATTCTCTAAAGAACCTTGATATTCTGGAAGATCTGAATCGGTGATGCCGCTCTCACACACAAGACAGTCAAGGATTAAGGTACGCTTCCGCTATTCAGTTTTATATTCAACACAGATGGTCCTGCGGTGATCGACAATGATTTTCGTCGGTTCCAACACGACAAACTTACAAGATGAGCAAATGGAAAGAATAAAAGAGCAGAGGTGAAATCGCTATATAATTAATTTCAACAAAGATGAAATCGAATTTCAAGACATTTTAAGTATTCTCACCTCAAATCCGAGATGAAGTGACTTCTTTACATTGTCATCTTCGCTTCTTCTATATTTGTTTTCTCCACAGTCGTTTTCGTAGAGGAAAGAGAAGGAAAAAAGGAGAAGAGACGCGCATAAGAGTCCACCTTCTCTGCACCTCTGATTCAGAGACAAATAAAAATTATACACTGAACTCATGTCTGCTCTCCTTCATAGATTCACTCCCTTTCGTTTCCTCTCAAAAAATTTAATTCTAAAACATATTAACTCGCATTAGTCAGTTACGAAACACACTACTGCCAGACTACGAGACTACGAGCCCAATACAAACAGCAGTTATTTCGCTTTCGCTTTCTCTTTCGCGTTTGGGCCTAAAAATATGGATCAAGCTTGACCTCAAAATACTTTAAATAGCCCGTTTATTTCTCGTTCTCTTCAACTCTTATGCTTTTATGGACCTGACATGAAACACTCTTACCTATCCAATCTTTCTCTAAACCAACCATAGGTTATGATAGGGCCATGTTCCCAAGACCCTTAAACTACCCCTTCACGGGTCATGAAAGGACTGAGATTCGAACATCCTTAAGAGGCCAATCCGGGACCAAAATGAAAAGTCTGGGATCCATCCAAGCAAGGCCCAACAAAAAACCTCATAAAGCCTCACGAGGTTCAGCCGAAACTGGCTTGCACCGCCTCTGCGCGGGAGAACTGCCGATACGATCTGCATAACCGCCCAATCTCTCATAACCACGCGGCATAGCGGTTATGGACAGCCTTTATAAGGCAAAAAGGCTCATTAAACGGGGGTCAAAATTCTGAACAAGAGAGATATCGCATAGGTTAGAGTCCAAATATCTCCAAACATTTCCGAGTTTCAAACTTGATCCACATTTCAGCCTGTTATCCTGCGAGCTCGGCCCAAAGTCCAAACCTCATACGGCCCAAGATAGGATGTATCACGCTATAAATTAGACGATTTAAAAATCCATAATATTAATTACAGAAACACATTACATGCATAGAGATATTTAATTTAGTACAATACTACACAGAAACCTGATTGAGGAAATGCATTTTCATTTCCTTGTTGCAGAGCATTAAAGGTGATTCATACATTATGCACACCAAGCAAAGAAAAAATTTAAATCAACACAGATAGATCATCAAGTAGAATGAAAGGCAATAGAATTAAAAACATAAGACAAATAATTTGGTGACAACATATGAAGTTTTAGCCAAGCGAGTCGATGGTTTTGCACAATTCTTCCAATTTTTTCATCCTTAATCTTTCGCTTTCAGCAACCAACTGTCCAGATTAAGAATAAAGATAAAGTTAATTTAGATGTTAGTTTAAATTGCATATAATTTCACAAAATTACTTGAATATTTGTTATTGAAAATATGTGTATCACCTCCCTGAGCCTGTTAACCAGTAAAGCCTTCTCCTTGGTTTTTTCATTAAAAACCTCAAGTGCTTCTTTGTATTCTTTCTCCTATACACAGCAAACAACTAATTATTAATGACCTTTCCTCTTCTTCTTTTTTCAAATGGGAAAAAAAATCAGGCAGGCTTCCTCGCTTTCAAATTTACTCTTCAAACAATCAAGGGCTTAAAATCATTTATCAACAGAGTTATTTTCTTAAAAAATATATTTTCACTTTAATATTAAATTATTCATTTTTGATTTTTTTTTTACCTTCTTTATGCAGCTTTGTCCAAGAGGCTTTAGCTGACGGTTTGCCGAGTCAATTCTCTTACGGGTGGACTCGATTTCCTTCCTTGTTGGATCCGCCATTCCTTCAAGTTCCTGCAATTCAACTTGCAGCTCAATTAATGCAGTCCTAGAGTTTATAATATTTCTTTCATCAATATGTATTAATAATTGAAATTACTCAAGTTTCTTTCATATAGAGCTTTTATTATTGCTTACTTGCTTGACAATGGACAATCGCTTGGATTCTTCTTCGACGCGGCCTAATTGTGCAAAAACCTTCTCCCTCACTTCCAACTTTTTTCTCTCAATTTGTTCTTCCTTGGCACGAAACACAGAAAGAGCCGACCTAGTAGAATCGTCATCTTCTCTTTCCTCTTGATCGGCCGAAGTGCCCCTGTTATTATTTGAAGTGTTCTTGACTCGCATCAACTGGAGTTGCTGCTCTCTCGCTTGTGTTTCGTTCTGCATCTCTACTTACTCTTACTCTGTCACTCAACAATCCACCAATCTCTTTGTATCTACCTAATTGGTTAAATAAGAGATGGCTTTCTTCCAACAAAAGAATGATAGTGACTTCACCTGGTAAAATGGAAGTGTGAAAATGCAGCATCCTGGTTCAGGTCCAACATCATTGCCTCACATGTGGTTCCTCACAGGTACAGCTAGTTAATTGATTTACATAAAGATAAACTAATTGAAACTTCCCTCAATTAATTAATGCTATATTTCATATAGATAGTAACATTAGCTTGGTGTCCAATATAAGCTTATGAATTAGGTGATATTCCCATCACCATCCTTTTAGTCCGTATCAAAATTGTTCTACAAGTTTTTACTTCTTTTGAAAAATCTTACAGATAAAAATTAAAAATTATATAAAGTTTTTGCAAAGAAAGGCTGTTCTACGCGATAGGTCTCGGTTGCAAAGTCACATGGTAAGTTTTGGTAGAGAATGTGATGTAAGGCAAGTGCTTTCAGGTAAAGAGTAGGGAGAGAGTAACCAGAAAGGGAGCCTTGATGTATGCAGATTACAGGATAGACGTAGTCTTCAAGGTAGAGAAGTGTATAAATGTTACTGTGCATTGGCAACCACCACCTTTTCACAAAATTTTTTTTTGTTGTAAAGTACAGCCCAACTCAAGTTACTCAATGGCAAATATCTTGTATATTTATAGTAAATAATATATATCATTTGCATTTTGCTTACATCTCAAGGCTCGTGTCAGACAATAGCTCAGACACTTCTAAAAACCATGCTGTGTCCATGCCCGACACAACACCCGCACTCGAATCTCAATTAAAATTCAATCAAGGACACATTGTAACGTATTGTATCAGAGACACCTGTGTCCATATTCGTGCTACAAAGGCTCAAAGTGATATCAGCAAAGACACCTACGATGTCATCTAAAAAAATTATCATCTAAGCTAACCACAAGTATTAAGCATCAAAATGCTCTATGAGAAACTTTATTAGTCAACTAAGAAAATATATTAATCATAGTTAATACACACTAGTGCTTAAGTTTAAACAATTTTAGAACTACAAAAGGTTGGAATTTACAAACCGCTAAAGCAGTTGCGGAATGTTAAACCAGTTCAACTCGGAAACTATTCATCTCAAATAGAACCTCAAATCTCACTAAAAGAAGGCTCCACAACAGATGAATAATTCTCAATTTCTCCACCTTTTTATCACAAGTTCTCTAGCCTTTTATAGTCAGTTCCCAAAATCACTCCTCACAGAGAGCATAAACAACAGCAGTTCTGCTAGGAGCATACACTAAGAAAGAGTTAGGCCTGTTGTCATAATGCCCTTCCTGCAATAGTAAAAAATGAAAAAATAATGATAAATAAATAATTCATCTTTTGTTTTTGGTCAAGGATAAATGGAATATCCATAAACAAATGCTTACAATGGAAAAGAACTCTGCATTGTGATCTATACGGCTAAATCCACCAAACAGCGGGTCATCAGAGTCCAAAACCACCTAAAAAGGTAAAAAGAAAAAAAAAATGCATACATGATTACCATTTCATCATCCACTTACTCTTGATTTCTATTTAAAGAAGAAAAAAAATACCTTGTATTTGCCAGGCTTAAGGCAGCCAACACGATAGTCAAAATAACTGCTGTTCCAGTGGAAGTTGAAAACAAAGACGAGATCGCCCCTCTCAAAAACTATCATCTTGTCACCTTCATCTTTTCTTGAGACATATTGGTGAGGCGATGTCATGAACTGCACACATTGTATATAATCAACAATGCGTCCTTCAAAATCAAATTGCAAAATCCATCAAGAGAGAGATAGAGAGAAAGAAACAGTACGTACACCATATTTTTCCTCAAGATGCTGCATTGCCTGATCAAACTCTTGCAGTCCATGATATCTCAGAAAATCAGCATCGCCCTAATCAAGTGGATTGAAACAAAAAGATAATAATAAACAACTTGAAATACCTCAAATATTGCAGGACTGAAACAAGAGCCACTGTGAACTTACAAAAAAAAAACTTTAGTATTCTTAGAGACTAGAGATATAAACTGAATTATGGTACTCACAAGATCAAACCTGCGACGACACTTGTCATAACTGAGATTATTACCGGGGACGAATTTACCGTCTGGAAGGAACTGTTCACTTCTAGGGAAGTCTATCCATTCTGTCATCATAAGAACAAAAATACATATCAACATCAATCATATCATGCCAGTAGCATGGGATAGAGAGAGAGAAAAAAAAACAAATAAATGAAGCAAATACCAGGATGGCCAAACTCATTGCCCATGAAATTGAGGTACCCTTCACCACCCAAACCCATGGTTACAAGCCTGATCATTTTATGAAGAGCAATGCCGCGATCAATTCGAGGTGTAGGGGGGCGATCAAGGGCCATGAAGTCATACATGTCCTTGTCCATCAGCCAAAAGGCAATAGTTTTGTCACCTACAAGGGCCTGATCGTGACTCTCTGCATAGGCAACACATTTCTCTGACCACCTCCTGTTTGTCAGTGTGTGCACAATGTCTCCCATCTTCCATGACTCATCTGGCTGCCTGTATATTTTTTTATATTGCAAAATACAAAACAGCTCAAAAACAAGACAAACAATAATATTACACCATAAGCACAATAGTGTTATATATGTCGCTTAAAAATGCTCACTTGAGAAACTCAATCCATTTATCGGCAATTGCCATTTGAAGGCGATAGTCAAAACCCACACCCCCGTCTTGAACTGGAATGCAGAATGTTGGCATGCCACTCACCTGGAAATAAACACACACACACACAAATTTACAAAAAATTTCAATTTGTTTGCATTCAATATTTTTAAAATCAACATATAGACCAAACAGGAATGAATATATACATACATCTTCACCAATTGAGACAGCCTCAGGATAAAGACCATGAATCATGTCATTGACCAGCATGAGGTACACAACTGCATCGACATCAGTTGCAAATCCAAAATACTCATTGTAGTTGCCAGTAAACTCGACCTACAATTGCAATGCAGCAATTCACAATCACACAAGGGCAAAAAAGAGAGCGCCTCAAGTTGCTCTCGGGTAATATTATCTCATGAGGAAAATGGAATTAGATGCTTGATTACTTGTAAACCATGGTGCGTATACATCATAGAAGTGACGCCATCAAAACGGAAACCATCAAACTTGTACTCCTCGAGCCACCATCTTGCATTTGACAGTAGGAACCTCAGCACCTATAAGTAGATCAGAAAACATTGGAATTTTTCAATCAAAGATAGAGCTCGGAAAAAAAAAAATTTGTTTATTTTCCCGTAGAGAAAGAAGATTTAAATTGAAAAATTGCATAGACAGTTGGACAGGTTTAAAATCGTACCTCCCAACTACCGTAGTTGAAAAGGCGGGAATCCCACATCCAGTGATAGCCACGTGCACCGGAGTGGAAGTAATGGGCATCCGTCCCATCAAACCCATTCAATCCATCCAATGTATTGTTTGATGAATGGCTGGATATACAACAAAAATGCTTCAACAAAAGCCCTTTAATTTATTTAGATCTATTTAGTAAAAGAAACTAAATATTCAACAGCACAGCAATATAATAAAAGATCAATAATAAGCAACATCTATTGACAAAAAAAATTGGAATAACCTGTGTACAATATCCATGAGAACAAGTATACCAAGCTCGTGAGCCCGATCAATGAGTGACTTGAGATCTTCTGGAGTACCAAATCGGCTGCTTGGTGCAAAGAAATTTGTGACATGGTACCTGAAAATATAATTAAAAAGAAAAATTAAGTTTAAAAATGGAATTATGGCCATTGCAAAACACATACTCTCACAAAATATAGTGAAGGGAACAAGAATTTACCCAAAGCTAGCATAGTAAGAGTGCTCCTGTATCGCCATAATCTGAACAGCATTATATCCAAGTTTTTTTATCCGAGGCAACACGTCATCCCTAAAGCTAGCATAGGTGTTTATCTTGGGCTCCTGTTAAAGCATAATTTCATCACCACCTCAGATCAAATTTCATGAACTTCATGGGATCCATATAATTTTTTTTGTTAAGTTAGGTACTAACAGGGCTGCTCATGCCAACATGAGACTCATAAATACGCAGTGAGTTTGGTCTTTTTGGTTGAGGGTGCTGGAATACATACTTTTCCTGCAAAATCATGCACATATTATAAGTACGAGAACAGAAGTTTCTGATTTGTGAAATAAAGATCTAACAAATGAAAGCAAGCACATGAGAGAGAGAGAGAATACATCTTCAGGAGGATCATAATAGATGGCAGTGTAAGGAATTTCGCCTGGGTACTGCACTGAGTACTTTATCCATGCAGGAATAGAGTCTTTCAAACCAGAAGGGGTATCCATCCTTATCTGCAACAGATTGAACAAATTTTGACAATAAAGCACACATTTATTCCACTAAACCAAAGAAAGGGAAACTAGCTAAATGGAAAAGTGCTACAGTATAAGTTAAATGGTTACCTTCACACGTGATCCGTGTGCAATTGGCGGTGACCCATCAGCATTGTTAGGCAAAAATATTTCCCAGACACCAAATTCATTCTGTAAGTTCATTAAATATTAGAATTACATAAAAGTAAATCTATCATTCCTATATTACCAAATTAATTTGTCTAATAAATGAGGAATCGACATACTCGAGTCATAACGTCAGCATTTGGATTCCAATTGTTAAAGTCTCCTACCAATGATGCAGCCTGAAACAAAATTAAGTTGTCAAACCCATAGCAGGCAATAATTCAAACTATGGACAAACAAAGAAAGGAATTTACATACATTTGCTCCAGGAGCCCATTCCCGGTATGTAATACCTTCAGCACTGTAATTAAAAAAGGGAAGCAATTTGAGTTTACTTCAATAAATAATTGCACACTAAAGCTCTTTTTTTATTAATGTTCTTGAAGTAGAGTGAATTGTACCTGCGAGTAAATCCAAGTTTTTCATAACCACGGGAGAATGCATCCAAGCCACCTTCATGCTGATCAATGAGCGACCGCATTTCCCTGTACCGGCTATACCTGTTTTCACCCAATTAAGTGCAACAAACTTCACTATTTGCTCTAGCAAAGATCTCTCTGCAGCATTTAATAAACAGTAAACTAGAAAGTAACCTGTATTCAAGATGTGCTTTGTGACCTTCTAACATGGGATCGATTTCATAAATTCTCTGGCCCTTCCCAGGTGGTGGAATCTCTCTGGGTTTATCAGTCATACTTTCCTCTGCAGTGATCACTACTTTTGTACCAGTTGTTCCTTCGATGCTGCTATCAGTTTTGTCAACTTCAGTTGTAGCTTCTTCTTCTACAGGTGCAGTTGTCTCTATTGTATCAACCTTACTCTCGTCTTCTACAGTTTCACTTGTTTCCTGGGATTAAGATGATACTGTGATTTAATAACGGCAATCCTTTTAATTTATTATGTTGTTAGAGAACTCCTTTGGAAAAAAAGAGTTCTCCAACAAGCTCTTTACAAGAAATATACATAACCCATTACCATTTATTTTGTATTTTGGAAATGCATTAGTTGCATTCTGGCAGATTAAATTAAGTAAAATTAGATGTCATAAAATCTGCTGGTAAAATTCGATATAAACCTGGGGATTTTTGGTTTGAACTTCGGTACTTGAAACAGAATCAGAAGAGGGTGACAAGCCATCGCTTTCACCGCCAGGAATAAGCACCTTTCCCGATGCAGCAACAATGTTTGATGTAGAAATGCTCTCATTTGATGAATTAACAGACAGTATAGTCCCTATCGAAGGAAAGTTATCAGTTAATCAGATAACAAGTCCAAATTTTTTAGCAGAATATTGTTAGCTCTGTAGTTTGAACGCATATTTTTACTTATGTAGATATCAAAAGTAAGTTCTTCTCAAGCATAGAACAAAAATTTAGGATGAATTTGAGGATACAGAATTCACCGGATCAACAAATCATAATAACCAGCATTTAATTCCCAATCAAAGTTTTTCCGTTTGCTATCTTAAATTCTTGTTTCAAACATTTCGTCTACAACTACACAAACTGTTGCTACATTCAAACAAAAAAGCTAGAAATTCAGCTAATTTTGTAAAGACCTTAAAAATCAATAAAAAAAAATGAGAAATAATTGAGAATTAACCCTAAAAAAAGGAATAGTAAAAAACATACTCGGAAAGGAATCCTTTCTGAGAAGGAGAGAGAGATCAAGAGAGCTCCTCCGATCAACCTGGCCACCTGATCGAGCCCCTGGGGCCCGCGCAACTCCGCCAAATCGAATCCCCGATCCCGACAGCGCGAATGTCATTCTTATTTTAGCAAGAGGTTTTAGTAGGGTATAATAAATAAGGAAGAAGAAAAGAAGAAGAAGAAACAATTTTTCGAGATCACCGAGAAAGAAGGGAGAAGAGAGAAGTAAAATATGAGAGAGGTGGGTTTTGTTTGGGGTGCTCTCAATCGTAATTCAGTAATTCTAATTCAGGCCAGGGACAAGCTGAAACGTGTCCGGCGGAGACGCATGGCTATATTTGGGATGGGACCCATGAATTATGTCGTTTTCAGAAATAGCGAGAAATAGCACGAGAGAGGGAGAGAGGGAGAGACCAGAGGTGATGGGGGTGAATGGAAGAAGCACAAGGAAATAAAAGAGAGAGATGTTAAAATAAGTAGTAGAAGGAGATGGAAAATAGAAGCAGAGCGAGTGAGGTGGTGGTAGTGTGTGTAATTGTGTCTGTGGTAGTAGGAGATCGGGAACGAACGGCCAAACCTTCTCTGCTGGCGCTGCCCGAGGCCGTTACCAATTCCCACCTCTTTTTTCATTTTTCTAAAGCCCCCTTAAACATTTTTTATTTCACCTTATTAATTCCCCTCCTATATATGATATATCTACATCAAACAAGATTATAATATAATTCTTACGTAAAATTTGTAATGTGATATCATTCGGATTCTTCATCTTACTAAACATCTGATTTTATAAAGAAGATAGTATCACAACTATATTTGACAGCTATTTGCAAAATAATTATCAAAATTATAAAAGTAAAATTATACATATTATATTCAATATAGGTTGTAATTCAATCTGGTCATCGATTATGTGTGTAAAACTTAACTGTTAGTTTCTCAAACCAGATGACTAATTAATTCTTAAATTATATCAAATTTAATATGCAATGTATCTAAATTGAATGTATCTAAATTGAGATAAGTTTATTTAAAATTTTACATTTAAAATAGTAACAACTATATAATTGGTTGCTAAGTCCCAGCTATCAAATAAATCCGTTGTCAATATAATCAAGAAAAAAAAAGAGTTCCGCAAAGTATGTCACTACTTCAATTTCAAATCTCAAATTTGCAATTTAAATTGTCGATCCAGACCGGCTCAATATGATTTATATATTAACATTGGAAATTATCTATATATTACATTGGAGATCAAATTTTTACTATTTTTCTAATAGATAGAAAATTAGTTATATTGGACTGTGCATAAATTTTAGATTCTAATAAAATAATGTATAAATCACATTGAACAACTCATATTGATAATTGAGTAGGGTTAAAATGGCTCGTTGTTTTCGTTCCTCAATCATGCCCTGCATTCTTCTTTCCGTTTTCAAGATTCAAATTGTCAATCCGAACTGCTCAACTGATCTTCATTATAAAATGTGCTTGAAGATCAAATTTTATATTTTTTTAATCCTTTATTATATTATTAGATCGGTACACCTGAGTATGATAATACGAAAATGTTGCTTGCAAGAATTGTAAGCACAAATATAAATGTTTAGAAGGTTGAGATGCAAAAAGTATTACATCTTTTGGTCTTCTCATGAAACGGGGAAAGGCCCTCCTCTTTTGGCGCTAATACAAAGTTTACAGTTGGTATATATGACACTTTATATTGTCCTCTCCATGAACCGACGAAATTGTGAGAAAATTCTCCTAATCAAAACCGTCCGATTCATTTTTACTGATGCAGATCGCACCAATCCAAGCACTTGAGGATCAAGGATCTCTCCAATACTGATAACTGGAGAGGAAGGTCTTCGTCGTGTGAGGAACGAGACTTTCACCTTTGCGTGGAGGGAAGTTATCCTCTGCGGAGTTCAATGAAACTCCGCAGGTGCGGAGCAAATGAACGGACCAGATTAACTCTCAGCCGCTTTGTGATCGGGTTAACGGGGGGCAGTATTATTGTGCTTTTAGATTCGTGCAAAATTAAAATTAACGGACCACTAACGGACCAGATTAAAAGAACCGCAGCGTGGATGCCTAGGATATCTCATTAGCTAAGTACAATATTCCTCACGCCGTTTCATTTCACCAAAACGGTGTTCTCCAAAAAGGTCCAGATAAACATATTCTAATTTTCTGTGTGCTTCATCTCCGATTTTTGTTTATTTTTAGCGTTTTAAAAAAAAAAATTTAACTTGTGATATTCAATCAGCAAATCTCGGAACATAACATAAATCCAGTTTAAAAACAATTAAAATTTGATATGCACGTTTTATAATTAAAAACAATTTAAAAACAATATACACATAAAAACAATTTAAAAACAATTTAAAACAATATACACATAAAAACAATTTGCAATGCACTATAAAACAATTTAATTTGATATGCACGCTTTATAATTAAACTAGGTTACAATATACACATATGTAAACTCAAGTAGATTTGGTCTATACAAAGTACAACCTCCTTAAATTATAAATTGTATATTCATAAATTTTAGGAAACTGATATGAGTACCCGCAGTTGAGTACCCGCACTGTACCCGCACTTAAACTGCCATAAATGTTTGTGGGGACCGCAACCGTTCCAAAACTGTAATTTTGTTTTACAAATATTAATAGTAACATTGTGAAGTATTTATATCTATATACAAGACAAGTATTTATATCTATACAATGAACTACGTATATGATATATGAATTTTCCTTAAATAACCGTACCTGCACCTTCTTTGAAAAATTCTCTTGTCGTACCCGCATTGGAGGACCACACAACCGTTTCAAAACTGTAATTTTGTTTTACAAATATTAATAGTAACATTGTGAAGTATATAACTCAAACAAGATAAGTATTTATATCTATACAATGAACTACATATATGTTATATGAATTTTCCTTAAATAACCGTACCCGCACCTTTTCTTGAAAAATCCTCGCGTCGTACCCGCATTAGGGGACCACTCAAATATTTTTTACATATGACACTAGATGACGTCTGAAAGTATTAATATCAAGTACTGCAAGTATTTATACCTCTGCACTAAAGTATTTTTACCTATGTGGTCAACTATTTTTGTTAGAGGAAGGTTGACGCGGTGATGATTAGGTAAGATTGATGCGGTGATACGGAGTCCCCACTACTTCATTAGAGGAAGGTTGACGCGGATCATAGAGGAAGGGTGTTGCTGAAATTTTAGAATAATAATTAGTGGGGAACATATAATATCTTTTTAGAATAATAATTAGTGGGGACCATAGTACATTATTCCTCTAAGTGCGGGTACTGTAGCGCGGGTACAGTGCGGGTACTAAAATAATTATTCTAAATTTTAATCTATATATGTGTATATAAGTGAGATTAGAGTTATTTAGAGTAGTTGGGAGGATTTTATGAGAATAAAAGGGTAAATTTAAAATTAGAGTCATTTGACTTGTTGTAAGTTCGTTTCTTTTATCAATAAAATTGTTAGTTGACACTTTAAAGCACTAACTTTCAAAAAAAAATTAATCTATATCTAATCTATATAATTCAAATTTAAAATATAAACTTTGAAGGTAAAAATCTAACCTTATTTGAGACTGTATTTTATGATGTCAGCAAATTTAACCTTCTTTGAGACTATTTTTCTCTGAAGAAAGACGATGTCCAAACAGCATTTGTGCTATGTAATCTGTCAGAAATTATTTTTATGACGTCGGCAAATTTAACATTTTTTGCACCAATTCAAAGAGAAGAACAAAATAACACTGGATTAAATTTACGGAAGAGTAAAAGTAAAATTGTCTGCAAGTACAAAGTTCGGAAAAAAAAAATAGATGGATTTTTCTTTCTTTGAAAATTGGTCAAATAGCCCAATCATCGCTGAAAAGGTTAAATATTTCGTATAAATTCACACTTTCAGGCCCACAAATAGCAACAAGACAAGCCGACATTTTTATTAATATCCAAAGTTAATTACAAATTAATAAATATACCCAGAATCAGTGTGTATTTCGAAAAATGTCCAAACCAGTCAGATTCTGGCTGGTTTTCTCTTCCCCCAGAAGCGGCCAGAATCTGGCCGGTTTCCTCAATTTTTTTTTGAAATATTTGCTGTTTAGATTTTATGTTGTACTATTATTGTTATTTTCGAAATTTGGACATTTTCGAAATTATTTTCTGTTTAGATTTCTGTTCAAAATCTGACCGGTTTGGACATTTTTCAATTTGTAATTAACTTTGGATATTAATAAAAATATTGGTGATATGGTAGTACACTCCTAAGGTTTACTGACCAACTATGTTTAATTTTTTTTTCTTATCTACTGTACATTTCCGTACAATATATATATAATTTTTTTTGGGTCCCTCTGTATATTATATACAATCCTGGCAATTAGTCAGTGTTTTTACATTATAATTTTTCCGCTCTGATTCGTGACGGAACCACATAACTTCCTCCTCTGACTCAAAGTTTTAAAAAAAATATACTTCTATTTATATGCATTTATCAGAAACAATATAAAAATATACTTAAAATACAAAAGATTATAAATTTATGCTCACCCTACTAAACATCTTGGCTCTCCCTCCTACTAAACAAAAACACTGACAAATTGCCAAGATGTTTAGTAGGGTGACTGGGTGAGCATAAATTTATGATCTTTTGTATTTTAAGTATATTTTTATATATTTTTTTTCCTGATAAATGCATATAAATAGAAGTATATTTTTTTAAAAATTTTGAGCCAGAGGAGGAAGTTATATGGCTCCGTCACGGATCAGAGTAGAAAAATGATAATGGAAAAACACTGACTAATTGCCAGGACTGTATATAATATACAAAGGGACCCAAATATATATATATATATATAGAGTAAGGCTACGGTGCTTTACAAAGTAAACCACCCCGTTTACTTCGGGCTACTTTTTGGATTTTGAAAATCCAAACAACTGATCTGAACCGTTCAACATGTTCTAAACATTGAAATGTGCTTGGAGACCAAATTTTACATATTTTGGAATTTTTTTACTATTTATTAAGCCACTTTGAAAGTTTCTGATCCGGTGGTCCAGAAAATTTTACTGTTTTTTACTGTTTGCCGTCGGATCAGCGATTTTCAAAGTGGCTTAATAAATAGTAAAAAAATTCCAAAAAATGTAAAATTTGGTCTCCAAGCACATTTCAATGTTTAGAACATGTTGAACGGTTCGGATCGGTTGTTAGGATTTTCAAAATCCAAAAAGTAGCCCGAAGTAAACGGGGTGGTTTACTTTGCAAAGCACCGTAGCCTTACTCTATATATATATATATATATAGAGAGAGAGAGAGAGAGAGAGAGAGATGAGCTATGGTGAGACGTGGAGTAAAACAAGTTTGTACTCCACGCCATATTTTCATTTTGAAAATTCAAACAACCGATCCGAACCGTTCAACATGTTCTTTATATTGAAATGTGCTTGGAAACCAAATTTTATATTTTTTGGAATTTTTTTACTATTTATTAAGCCACTTTGAAAATCGCTGATCCACTGTGAACAGTAAAAAACAGTAAAATTTTCTGGACCACCGGATCAGCGATTTTCAAAGTGGCTTAATAAATAGTAAAAAAATTCCAAAAAATGTAAAATTTGGTCTCCAAGCACATTTCAATATAGAGAACATGTTGAACGGTTCGGATCGGTTGTTTGGATTTTCAAAATGGAAATATAGTGCCATGGAGTACAAAATTGTTTTACTCCACGTCTCACCATAGCTCAATTATATATATATATATATATATATATATATATATATATATATATATATATATGAGGAGGGATCGGATGACACCTCTTTTTGGTGACATCCGAGTTACCACATTCATTTTTTTCATTTTCAAAGTCCAAATCGTCGATCCAAACCGTTCAACATGATTATCTAAATAAAATGTACTTGCAGATCAAATTTTATATTTTTTTGAATTTTTTTACTATTTATTAAGATGGGTACAAAATTCAATGGTCTAAGTATGGTTGTTTTTTTGTAAAATACTTAATAAATAGTAAAAAAATTAAAAAAAATGTAAAATTTGATCTGCAAGTACATTTTATTGTGGAGATCATGTTGAACGGTTTGGATCGACGATTTGGACTTTGAAAATGAAAAAAATGAATGTGGTAACTTCGGATGTCACCAAAAAGAGGTGTCATCCGATCCCTCCTCTATATATATATATATATATATATATATAATATATAGAGAGATGAGCTATGCTACTCCATGGAGTAAAACGCGTTGGTGCTCCACGCCGCTATATTTTTATTTTGAAAATCCAAACGACCGATCCGAACCGCTCAACATGATCTCCATATTGAAATGTGCTTGGAGACAAAATTTTACATTTTTTAGAATTTTTTTACTATTTATTAAGCCACTTTGAAAATCACTGATCCGACAGTCCAGAATTTTTTACTGTTTTTTACTGTTCACCCGGATTTTCAGATTTTCAAAGTGGCTTAATAAATAGTAAAAAAATTCTAAAAAATGTAAAATTTTGTCTCCAAGCACATTTCAATATGGAGATCATGTTGAGCGGTTCGGATCGGTCGTTTGGACTTTCAAAATAAAAATACGGCATGAAGTACAAACGTGTTTTACTCAATGGAGTAGCATAGCTCATCTATATATATATATATATATATATATATATATATATTTACTGGCCAACTATGTTAATTTTTTTTTCTTATCTATTGTACATTTCCGTACAATATATATATATATTGTACGGAAATGTACAGTAGATAAGAAAAAAAATTAACATAGTTGGCCAGTAAATCTTAGGAGTGTACTACCATATCACCGACATTTTTATTAATATCCAAAGTTAATTACAAATTAATAAATATACCCAGAATTAGTGGAAATTTTGAAAAATGTCCAAACCGGCCAAATTCTGAATAGAAATCTAAACAGAAAATAATTCGAAAATGTTCAAATTTCGAAAATAACAATAATAGTACAACATAAAATCTAAACAGAAAATATTAAAAAAAAAAATTGAGAAAACCGGCCAAATTATGGCAGGCTTCTGGGGGAAGAAAAAACCGGTCAGAATCTGACCGGTTGGGACATTTTTCGAAATACCCACTGATTCTGGGTATATTTAGTAATTTGTACTTAACTTTGGATATTAATAAAAATGTCGGCAAGACAAGCTGTTTGCTGGATGGAATCTGGCAATCTGCTAATCAGCAAATGGGGTCGCGGCCATGGGTCATGTTCTGTCGCGTACAACAAAGAAACATCCAAATTTCCAAACCCATTGTATATACATATATGTTCTATTTCTATAAAATATCGTACCACATATAAGCGTCTAAGAGATCTACTTAAAGAGTACAAAATTTTGAAAACCAGAGACAAATCCAGCTCTAGTTATGTATGAATACTTGTAATATTTCTACACGAAATTACAAATCCCAATGAAAAAAAATGTACATATCTAGTTCTTGAGTGCATTCATTCATTATAAAGAAGTGTACTTTTAATGGTTCTAATATTATATAGGAACAAGCTAGAGATCTTATAATGAGGATTCATTTTTTTATTATTAAAGGGCCCCAGTACAGCCCGGCATCTTTAGATGTTATTTTCGAGAGTTGAATATGTCTCTTCCGCAGAGAGACGGAGCTCGTGTCACTGCACTAAGCCCGTGGTTCTATAATCAGGATTCATAATCAATTAATCACGCACAATTTGCTGAGAAGGAAAAATAATGGCAGCAATGGGGAGGTGCTCCAATCCTCCGCTCTCATCTATTATAAACCGAAGCCCTTCTATATGCAGCTTGCCATGGTGGCCACTTACCAGTATTGTTGGGTTTTCTAATTGCTCCTGTATAACCCAACATAAAAAATGAAACAAAAAATTAATCAGGAAAAGACCGCATGATGAATGAGTAAAAACTTCAGGTAGAAAATTACTCTAGATATTCTGATCCAGGCTGTGGGATTTTGATCAAACAGTTCATATTAGTTGCTCTATGCTACTTTTCTTTTTGAAATTAGCAGTAGATACTGATATGATCCAGCATATGCAATGTGTCAGTGAAACACCACCTGCTACTCAGAAAAAGGACCATCTGGTATGATACCAAGATGGTAAGTAAATTACTCTTCTAAATGGTTTTGTTGTTTGGAACGGAATATGACATTCAGTGAAACTGCTGAAACAGTAAAATAAAATTATACAATAAATAAAATCAAAATCAACAGGAACCTAAAATGTATGGGTCCAGTGCAGGTTGGTGCATTCCACTATTCCAGTATCAAACCTGATTGGTTTATCTGGTTGTGGGCATTGAGGAAATTTAAATGAAATGATGATATCAACTAGGGAGCAAAATTATTGGAGTAAACCTTACCAAAAAAAAGCAATAAACAGAGAAATATATTTGCAGAGTGAACAATCTTATTATCAATCTGTACATTTGAGATAAAGCAAACCTCGATTTTTAAGTGAGCCGCTAAGACTCAGAATTTGAATGGCATTGCCTATGACTTATAAAGAGGAATATAAATGAAGTGATAGTGGTGATTACCTTGGGAATATCCCACACGTTCATTCGGCCACGGAGCTCTTGAACAGTAGGCAAGCTAGTGTCTCGAGCCCTTAAAACCTGTAGCCTCTCTTCAACCTTCTTTATTTTTTCTAATCCTGCATGCACTGCTATTAAATGGCACTTTATCCTGCCTTTCTCTATATCGATGGCTACATTTTCCTAAAATTGGTACTGGTAAGTTAGTTAGTACAAAGGGGATCATAAAGGCAGTTAAGTAGAAACTAGAAAGTTATCATTTGCTTTGTATGAAGAAATTAGTACCTCCTCATGGACCCACAGCAAGTCGCGTAAAAACTTCTTATGCTCATCTGGAACCGCTTTCACAAGATCTATGGAAGATAAAAGGTTAGGTTGGATTTACATTTGCTAAATGGGGGGTCAATTGACCCATTCAATCTAAAATCCCTTTAAACTAGTACTATAGATTATAATTTTTTTTTATGGTTGTACTACAGATTATAATGTTAAAGATAAAATTGCTATATGTACATTAAATTTAACCCTCGTAGATTAAAATCCTTGTGTGCATATTGGCCCTCATAAACTAAAATCCCACCTCCGCCTCTAGTTAGGTTAATATAGAAATAATGCTATCAGAACAAATCCAATTTTGTTGAAGACCATCTTATGAAAATTCCAAAAGCCTTTCCTAAGCTGTGTTTTACCGACAGAAACAAAATCCCAGAAATCAACCATAAATGCTAATTAGTAAGACTAAATTTCAGCTAATAATCGTAATTTCAGAGTTGCGCGTTAATTCAACCTTTATTTACTTGGTCCTAACAAATAATCTAAGATTGGACATCTTTCTCTGCCTCTCCTGTAATAAGTAATTCAATGTACATATCTAATTTGAAATCCTTTATAATGCATTACTTGCGAAAGATTTCATGAGACCAAGCAATTGGGGTCTGTAGATTCTTATCTTCTTTGTGTAATTTAAATGAAAAGAAATTAACACTGAAAAAAGCAAACACTCACCGGATGAAGCATGGGGAACACCATAAGACTCAAATGTAGGTGCGGCGTCATAGATAGATCCCTTGTAAGCCATCCCCTTTTTGAGGTTGAACCGATCGACTGTGCCGCCCCACCGCCTCCCCTGCACATGCATCTCACTGTACCCTTCTCCTTTGTACCACCCCTCTCTCTCCTCATTCTCTGCGTACTCCTCCCACGTGTCAGACCACCCAGTGGACCCGTCCGGCCGGGGCGGCAAAGCTCCAACGAAAGCAGCAAAGGCTAGGTCGTGGTTGCCGCACAGGAACACGTGGCGCTGACGTGGATACTTCGCGGGGAGCTGTATGAGAAAGTCGATGACCTGGCGCGTGTGGGGCCCACGGTCGTTGTAGTCACCGAGGAAGATGATGAGCGCGGTTTCGAAGGAGGTGGGGCCTACAACGGACTGGAGGTTGGACCAGAGACGGAGGAGCTTGGAGTGGTAACCGTGAATGTCTCCGATGCAGATGACCGTTCGATCAGAAGCATCGGACGGTGCGGGTGGTTGCATGGGTGAGGAAGCGTCGCTATTCTTCTCGGCCATCCCGAAGCGAGGAAGGCTGCGAGAAGATTATCCCCTGGGAAACTGGCGCCAAAGAAATCAGAAAATATTTATTTATTTTGATTACTTTATAGTTTAATATAGTTTAATATATATTATGAAAAAAATTATGTTATTCACTATGATAAAAAGCGAATATTCAAGCGAATATTCGCATCCGCATTTGTTTAATATCCGATCCATATACGTATCCGTCTAATATCCAATTCGCATTCATATCCGAAAAATAAAAGCGAATACAGTTATAGTTTTACCACTAACCCGTAGGGCTGTAGGTCAACTTCGCATCCAATCCGTTTGCACTCCTACTTACAAGACCCGTAGGGCTGTAGGTCAACTTCCGTCTGTTACAATTGGGACCTGATCTGATGGAATATTATTCTCTGCGGAGCTTTTAATCTGATCCATTAGTGGTCCGTTAGTTTTAACTTTGCACGAATCTAAAAGCATAATAATACTGCCCCTCCGTTAACCCGATCACAAAGCAGCTGAGAGTTAATCTAGTCCGTTCATTTGCTCCGCACCTGCGGAGTTTTATAGAACTCCGCAGAGGATAACTTCCCTGATCTGATCCCATTCTTTCCCATCCCTTAATTCTACCCAAGTTTGCTAAGTCATGTGCTATGCCTAATCCCTCTTGGTTCCTGTTACAGTATAAGATAACGAAATTTTCCCCCAACTGTCGAAGTAGCATCCATGCAGTCCAAATCTCTTTGGAGGATCTCCAATCATGAATTACAGGAGGCTTTTGTGTTATAGAGCAGACCGTTTCTTTGGAATCAGACAAAACTTGTCCACTCGAACACTTATATTGTTGTATTATTGAGAAAGAAGAAGTAGCATAGTTGGCTAAGTTCTAGAGTTGTTGTACTCAAAAGTCAAGAGTTTAATTTCTTTTCGCAATTTCACAACTTCTGTGAAGATTAAAAAAAAAAAAAAAGACATTACTGCATGAGTGAGGCTATGGTGCTATGCATAGCACTAATGGCTAGTGTACTACGGCTCAATATGGTACTTTTTAAAAATTCAAAAAAATATAAAATTTAGTTTGCAAATACATATTCATATGATTATTACATTGAACGGTTCGGATCGACCATTAAAATTTTAAAAAATATCATATTGAGCCATAATACACTAGCCATACGTGCTTTGCATAGCACGGTAGCCTCACTCTTACTGCAATCTGAAACCCCTGGAGAACCGCCTTCGCGTCAGACTTAGAGGCTTAGAGCCCGAACCCGTTTAGAGCACCATTTTACAACGGAGTCCCTGTAAGTTAGGTAAATTCTCACTCCAGAAAAACCGTCTGATGACCAAGATTCGTCCACATAGCATTTGTAACCGTCCATAAAATCAGAAGTATCCTAAGGGGGCGTTTGGTTCGTGCTATAGACCATGCCAGGGAATAGAAGAATTTCTGGGAATGTAATATCAAGGAATAACATTCCAGGGAATGTATCATTATCATGTTTGGTTCGCGTATGGCTATTGTTTAAGGATTCCAGAGAATGTGTCATTACCATGTTTGGTTTGCGCATGACTATGCCTTTTAGTATTTCAATAGAAGTAAATAATTTGTGTAATTGAGTGAGTGATAAGATGACAATTGATTTTTTTTTATTTTACTCTAAATTCAAATAATTTAAGAACTAACAAATTCATGATACCAGTGCATAGCAGATAATTTAAAAGCATAATAAAAAACTAACAAGTTCACTAAAATACCCCTGAACATGATACCAGTACATGTATGAAAACTAAAAATGTAGCTCACTTCTCATATTGTGATTTGGGAAATATCAGTAAGCATATATCTGTCAACAATAACATCATGGTCAACCAAAACTTGATTTATTTAGATAAAAAGTATGAATAACAGGAAATATGTGCAAAAAGGACAAAATTAGCAACTAATAGGTATACTACCCTGAAAACTTGATAACAAGCAGCTCAAAAGTCTTCATTTATGTAATCTTATGAAACGTAGGTATAAATTTTCAAATTTAAAAAAAAGAAGTCAAACATAATCTTTTTTTTATTAAAAGGCAATATAGCCTAATTTATTATGTAACAAAAGTGATTCTTACAACTGTTTACGAAAATTTAAAAGAAATAAAAAATCCCTCCTATATAATAACCCCATGGTCTCAAAGGTCTCAGTACCTTACACTATGTTAGCATGGTAACTACTTGCTCAACTGTACCAGTACTGGTACAGGAGCTAAAACCTGCCAGCTCAAGTCTCACAACAATTTGACATTATCGACCTTTGATTCCTAAAAAACAAACCCTGCGTAAGTAATCCTGCATCTACTTAGCATCTTTTACAACTGTAGCTCAAGGAACTCAACACCACATGAAAGCAACAAGTATTAAAGAAAAAACAATCAAGATTCAAACAACTATTACAACCACAAAACTGTGGCAATTGGCAGCTTTCTGTCAACAAATAGAACCTTTATGTCAACAATAACAAAACGACCTAGAAATATATTAATAAGATGAGGAAGCAAAATACTAAATCAAAAGAATGGTACCATATTTGTCTGTCAGGTACCAGATTTTCAACAATAACAACACCAACATCCTGGCAAGCCACAAGACCCTACAAAACTGCTACATCTTGCAACCACCTAAGACCCAATTCACATACTCTGGCTTAGCATCATCTGCTAAAGAAAAAAAATAATTGGTCTTGTTAGTGTCTCCTGAAATGACAGCCCCAGCTTTTATACGATCTAACAGGGATAAGCCTTGTATTTTTTCAATCTCTTTAGCCACTCCATCTTTTCTATTTGCATCATCTGCCATGAATTGAAAACAGCCGGCTAATTTTTCGATGTTATCACTAGCTGTCGCAAACATACTCCCCATAGAGCATATTGATTTAGCAATTGACTCATTAAGCACATCTGCACTTGACATTCTTCTTTTTCTAGATCTTTTAGACGCGCTACCGTCAGTTCTCTGTGTTGGTGAAATGTTTGCTTGGCTTCCATGAACGGGACTATCAACCAACTCCTCATAGCCTAAGTTATCGTTCATGTCTACTTCAACATTTCTTGCTCCATCTTCATTAATTGCTTCCTCTCGTTCAATATCTTCTACTGCATCAGCCAACGACTCTGCTCCTAATCCACTGGCACGATCCTTGCCAAAGACAACAGACCAATCCTCCAAATAGGGAAATGACTTTCCTCTTAATCCTTTAGCAGTTGGATGACTCTGTACATTAATTTCAAACGTGTACATAAACATAAGATGCTATAAATTTCACAACAGTTTTCTTAGCAATACCATTCACAACAGTAATGTAAATTTTGTGATAAAAACCAACTGTCATCAAAAAATCAAAAATCAACTGACATCAAAACCAACTGTCAAACAAAACATCAAAATATTCATTACATGACTAGTTCTGACCATTTTTGTTTTTTAGGAATAGTTTTGTGTATGCTCATACAAAACATCAAAAAAGAGATAATTTTGCAGAAATAACTATTGAACAAGTGTTTACCTTAATCCAATTGTCATATACATCTAGCTCGCAACATATGGATTTGTCGTTGTCATTCCATCCAAATCCGCTTGCACCCAACATTTCGGAAAGTGCATAGTATTGTTTCTTCCCACATATGCTTAGTATTGTTGTTACTCTTATCGGTTGGTTGTCCATCCATGTCTATGCAAGGAAAAAAAAACAATGGCAAGGATCGGCAATCAGGAATTCAGGATGCTATTGACTGGTCAATTTTTGTTAGTAGAGTGCTCATTATGCGATACATACTAAATCTATTTTGGATAGCAAATATGGATGACGAATTTGATATCATATATCACTGTAGAGAATTACATGAATTACAATATTGTAGGCTTCTGACACTTTAATGTGAATTACAATATTGTAACATTAACACAAAGAGAATGTCATTAAACCACTGTGAAATCTCGAATTTGCCGCTCTATTGTCAAAGCTTTTGACTTCTATGATGACAACTTCTCTTTACTTGTTTATGCTAGTTCCAAATCATCGAATTAGCTTCACAATCAAGGAATTAGCTTCACCATCAAGGTCTTAGGTGAGGTTTATGAGTATTAACTTAAATTTTAACCACATCTATCGGTAAAAAGAGAATAATTTGACAAAAGCCCCGTTTTGCAACACAGGAAATTGATGACCTTGACGGACAGGAAATTGACGGACCTTATGCGTGCAAATTCAAGCCCATTTAGAGAGAAAGGGGTAACTTTACCGATACTGGAACAAATGGGTAACTTTACCGATACTAGAGAGAAGAGTTCAGCAGGAGACAGAAAATCGGAGAAGAGAGAGGGCAAACCTGTGAAATCGGAGACAGAGACGGAGAGGAGAGCACAGAGAAGTTGGAGACACGGAGAGGAGAGGAGAGATGTTGGAGACGGAGAAGAGAGAGTTGTAATGACAGAGAGCGAAGAAAATAGAAAGATATTTTAGAAATAGCGCTAACGAGCGATTTCCTTCCAGCGAGAATTGAGAAAATCCGCCTTTTTTTTTGGCTAGCGGGATAGCCATTAACTAGAGAATCGTGATTACAGAGAGAATCCTATATTACCATTCTTATTCCCTACTGTTTTTGCTAAAAGCAGGAATAGAATTACAATAGCCTGCAATCACCTACCGAAAACTCAAACCAAACGCCCCCTAAAAGGCTTTGGCATGCCGTGTCTTTCCGTATCTCGAATTTTTTCTCTCATTTCCTAAATATTAATTATAATTAATATTTTTCTTAAATAAAAAAATCGGTACACCAAAACCGATACAGAGTCACCGGCAAATCAAGAAAAGAATACTCAACTGTGGAGCAGCTGCTTCTCATAGCCTAGCCATGGCGCTTCCTCTTTCCTAGCTGCCGTTTGTCCTTGTTCCTCCACCAATATGCGGTCCAAGGAGAAGATTTCCTACTTCTACGATGGTAAATATTCCTCTTTTACCCCCTTTCTCTACTCCCTCGGTCCCTCCCTCGCTCAAAAGCGGCACTCACCATCGTAAATTAGTTCTCTATTCGTAATTATAAAGGTTTCAAGGAACTAAATCGCTGGTTTTACAATTAATACTGAAAAGGTAAACCTAGGATTTGGTACCTCCGATCAAACACCTGGTGGGCGTCTGAGCACATATATTTTCTCAAGTTTTCTTTTTTACCTTTTTGTTGGAGGTGATTTGATGGAATAGTTAGTTTGCCAAATTGTGCAATTTCTAGATCATTTGAGCTGAATAAAAAGTTATTTTCTGACATCTGGGATTTTATCAAATCATCGATGAAGGAGTTGGTTCTTCATATATGCTTGGATCATTGCCTAGGTTTTCTAAGGGCCTCAAGATGTGTTTTTGGATCCCTAAACCCTGGAAATGATGCCAGTTACTGGAGATTTAAGGTTTTACTCCTAGAGATATTGAATTTTTCCGACCTAAATTGAGATTATATATTTCCTGAATACAATTTGGAGATCCTAATCAGCTTAAAAAGAACCTAATTCTGTTGAATTACCAGGTTTTGTTCCCTTTTAGAACAATTATAACTTAATAGATAACGTGCTTATATATCAACAAAATCAAACAATGCAGGAGACGTGGGAAATGTTTACTTTGGGCCAAATCACCCAATGAAGCCGCATCGTCTTTGCATGACACACAGCCTTGTACTTTCTTATGGCCTTCACAAAAAGATGGAGATCTTTGTTAGTCTTCCCCCTTTTCTTTTTCTCTCTCCCCTTTTGTCTCTGTGATGAGAAATGTTTTTTGTTTAAGGGAATCTAAGTCGTTTCTCTGTACAGCGACCCCACAAAGCATACCCAGTAGAACTCGCCCAATTCCATTCAGCTGATTACGTTGAATTCTTGAACAGGATAACTCCTCACACACAACATCTATATGCAAATGAACTTGCCAGATGTAAGTAAAAACTTGAAATTGTTCACAAGTACCTACCTTATTTCTCTTTCACACTTTGTTTAAATTAACTACCACGTGTTTTGTACAACTTTGCTTTCTCAGGGAATGCTTGCAAATTAATTTGTGTTTGTTTTGGTGCATTGTAACAAAAATTGTATGGAATTTGAGCAGATAATCTTGGAGAAGACTGCCCAGTTTTTGAAAACATGTTTGAATTTTGTCAAATCTATGCCGGTGCTACAATAGGTAATTTTAACTAAAATATGTTGTGTTTCTCGTTTGACTTATGTTGGAAACAACTAAGACAGTCTCGTTTGCTATAGATGCTGCGAGGAGATTAAACCATGGATTATGTGATATTGCCATTAATTGGGCTGGCGGTCTGCACCATGCTAAAAAATGCGAGGCATCTGGGTTTTGTTATATCAATGACTTAGTTCTGGGAATTTTAGAGCTTTTGAAATATCATGCAAGGGTCCTCTACATTGATATTGATGTTCATCATGGAGATGGGGTTGAGGAGGCATTTTATTTCACTGACAGGTTTAAATTTTCTCTCGAAATAAGTTTAGTGTTGATGATGCAAGCATGGTGTTTTTATTGGAAAGATAATTTTTACAGGGTCATGACAGTAAGCTTTCACAAGTATGGTGATATGTTCTTCCCTGGAACCGGTGATCTGAAGGTATTTTATTTCATCACCAATATAGTTTCCTTGAGTGACTAAGTAATTTTATGATCTGTTATTAGGTAGGTAAATATTAAGCAACACGTTTCTGTTTTTGTAACCCTAGGTATAAAATAAAGAAAAAGAAAAACTTCTGCGGCTAACTTCCTTTGTCTATATTATTCTAAGTAATGCATTCAATAAAAAATGTCAAACTTTTGAGTTCATGTACAATATTGAAAGGTGGAAACTCAACAGCAGAAGTTAATCAATAAAGGCTGTTGATTTTATCATTGTTCATGATCTCATACAAAATGAAGCTCAATTTTTTCTGATTTTTTATGTGAATCATTACTTCAGGAATACATCAAGATTTTTTATGTGATCTCATACAACATTTGTTTTGTTTAAAATTTTCATTTTGAATTATTAATGAAAAAGGTGTTGTGGTCATGATGGGACCCCAAAAGCATGACCGTTGGATCCCTCTTGTTTATGAGCTTTGTATATGTACTGCGTCTAACATGCAAAAAATGTATATCTTTGAAGGATATAGGAGAGAGGGATGGGAAATACTATGCTATAAATGTCCCACTCAAAGATGGAATAGATGACGCTTCTTTTAACCGCCTCTTCAAGAGCGTAAATTTTGTTTAAGACAACTTAATGTAAGCATTATCAATTATGATATTATTGGTATTGACTTAATATCAGCAATGCAGATTATATCAAAGGTTGTGGAAATATACCTCCCAGGTGCAATCGTTCTTCAATGTGGCGCTGATTCATTGGCTGGTGATCGTCTCGGCTGCTTTAATCTCTCCATTGAAGGTCTTTTTTTTTTCATATGAGCAGATTGTGGTCTTTATCAATTAGTACAAAAAGATAAAAACTTGCTTATATCTATTGTATTCTTGCATGCAGGGCATGCTGAATGTGTGAGATTTGTGAAGAAATTCAACATTCCTTTGTTGGTTAGCTTGACAGCTTTCAATCTAGCATTTAGATCATGAGTGAGTCTATGGTACTTTGCAATGCGCAGATCGGTCTGTGCTATGAATCCAATTATCTCCGTTTTCAAAGTCCAAACAGCTGATCCGAACTGCTCAACATGATCTCCACATACAAATGTACTCGCCGACCAAAATTTACATTTTTTTTTCCTATTTTTTTTAGATATGTAGAAAAATAGTCTTACCTATCTAAATGGTTGAGAATTTAAAATCAGGTGATTTTCTGCCTATCTAAACAAATAGTAAAAAATTCTAAAAAAATATAAAGTTTGGTCTCTAGGTACATTTTCATATGAAGATCATGTTGAACAGTTCGGATCGACTGTTTGAACTTTAAAAACAAAAATATGGATCCAAAGCATGGAGTCACAGACCTATGTGCGCATTGCAAAGTACCATAGCCTCATTCTTTATATCATCTGTATACACATTTCTGTGTTATTAACATTCATCTCTTTGTCATATGTGTAACCATGAAAACAAATATTGCAGGTGACCGGAGGTGGCGGTTATACCAAAGAAAATGTAGCTAGATGTTGGACTCTGGAAACTGGTGTTTTGGTGGGCACCCAGCTTCACAATGGTATGCTGTTTTGTTTCATTCTAATTTTCTTTTTTGATCTTTTGAGCTAAATCTGTGAAATGTATGCTTATTTTGCTTTCACTGTATAATTGCAGAGATTCCTGACAATGACTATAGTGAGTACTTCGCACCGGATTATACCTTGAAGATCCCAAACAGTAGCATTGTAGGCTAACTTTTCTCAATTTCCCTAATTTATCACTCAAAATATATGAATTATTACTCAAAAGAGAATTGTTGAAACTGTGCAGGAGAATTTGAATAGCAAGTCATATCTGAGTCAAATCAAAATGCAAACAATGGAACGGCTGAGATGCATACAACATGCTCCTGGTGTTCAGATGCATGAGGCACTATTATCTTTTCATCCTTCCATTAATTAATTTTTATATGAGGATTCAAATGCCTCCACCATGCCTCTATTTTTAAAAACTTTAATAACTTAAATTTAAAACTTAAAAGTTAAAATAAAACCGTTGGATATGATCTACATCATTTTATCTATGTGCTCATAAAAAATTATCACATTTTGATTTTATTTTTATGTGAATCAATAAGTTGAAAAATCAACGTCTAGAAATTATCCACATTAGTATGTTTTTTACAAGCTCTTGATGACACCCAAAACAAAATTGAAATGTCATAATTTTTTACACGTGCATAGATAAAATGATTTAGATCATATCCAACGGGTTTATTTTGATTTTTAAGTTTTAAATTTTGAGTTATTAAAGTTATTAAAAATGGAGGCATGGTGGAGGCATGAAAAATGGAGGCATTTGAACCCTCCTTCTTTTATATATATAACCTTTTAAAGTTTCTTTGGGAGAGGTTAGAATGACTGCTGACACTCGTAAATAATTCTCATGCAGGTCCCGCCTGATTTTTTGATCCCAGAATCTGATGAAGATGAACGGGACCCTGATGAACGTGTTGATCGTAAGTATCTTTTTGCATCATGAATACCAGTAAATGCTGCATATTATTTTAGTGGGACTTTTAAGTGTTATACAAATTTTGTGTGTGTGTATTTTCAGAGCACACAGAAGACAAGCATATTCAGAGGGATGACGAATATTATGATGGGGATAATGACAACGATCATAACATGGATGATGCACCTTGAGTCTTAGTTTTACATTTTGCCTAACCCTAGGGTTTAGTTACGTATAAGGAGGTCTGTATGCATAATTTTGGTAATTACTTGCTAGTTAGATTCTTGTAAGCAACTTTTTTAAATTTGTAATGACATATAAGTGAATTTTTTAGAAATTAAATATTTAATTTTTCGGGGAAAAGAATGATTGTTTTTTTCTTCAAAACCTTCACCCGGTGCAGGTATATCCAGTGTTTTTCAGACCTTAAATCACATCCTGACCATATATTTGCTCGGAAGCTAATCTTGACCATAGATTTATTCGAAAACTGTTGGAACGGTATCAGCGTGAAGAAAGAAAAAAAACAATCAATCTTTTTTTTTTTTTCAAAAATTAGATTTTTTTTTAATTTCTAAAAAAATCGGTGGTGAGTGGTTGTGGGGAGCCATTATGTTGACAACACTAGTCTGTACATGTGAAACATTTTTACTATCCGTTTGTTTAGACACGTGCCCCCTTCCCATTTCCACCAGAAACTTCCATCCTCACCAGGCCTGATGCATGCTAACGACAAATCATGCTTGCTGCCAAATTGTACCAGGGAACAATCCCCACGCCTTTTCCCTCACCCCCACGCTCTCGGAACCTTCTATAACTACCAAATTCGTTTACACAACATCCCACAACTTGTCTCTTCCTCACCCTCAGTCCTTGGCCCCATTCCCCTCACCTTGCCACTAAATCCGAAACACACAATCCCTTTCAAGCCTCCTATCTACTCTCACCTCTTCCCTCACCAACCTACTACCTTTTTTCCGCTAACTGTCATGGACACCTTTACTGATGATGATGAGCTACTCATCCAGAAGTTCATCGGTTTGTCCACCTCGACCAATCAAGGGCCACTTGTTCAGCTACCATCTGAGGCGGCCACGAGCAACAACTGGGATTTTACCATTCTGGCCAAGGTTATCTCACACAGACCGATAATAGATGATGTCTTCTCCTCCACGATGCTCAAGGCATGGAATGCTGATCCTTCCACCTCCTTCCGTTCAGTGGGTAGGAACACATTCATAGTGCATTTTGTCAATGAGGAAGACACTCTCAATGCCCTTATCAGGGGTCCATGGTCATTCAAGGGGGATCTGGTGGCGGTCAAAAAGGTCAACTCGCACCACTCATCCAACCCAGACCTCATTACCACAGGGGAGCTATGGGTACAACTGTATAATCTCCCTCCTAATGTTACCTCCGAGGGCATTGACCGTGTCGCTAGAGTGGTAGGCACTCCGGTAACCTTGCCGATAGAGGGGTTTGTCGGGGGAAGACGCTTTGTCAAAATTAAGGTAACCGTGCCACTGGCGGAACCTCTAGCTGACCGGGTGCGGATCGCACATGACTCTCTTGGAGAGGTCACGGTTTATTGTGTTTATGAAAAGATCTCCCGGATCTGCCCTTTTTGCTCCAGGCTCGGACATGACACTCAGAATTGCCAAGACTACCTCCGTCTGTCTCGGATTGCTCAGCACCGAGCCCATGACAGCCAATTCTCCTTGGAGGATCTCTTATCTCCTAAAGTAGGCCCCTGGATCACAAACTCGGCTCTGGTGCCAAAGCCCGGAAACCTGGTCCCTCCCCCGGGCTTCTGTAGCTCCCCAAAACATCACCGCTCAAACTCTCATTCAGGCCCAAAAAGGACCTTCTCTGAAATGGGCCCGACTGGGGCTGCCAATCAGGCAGGCCTCCGAAACATATCCCACCCGGGCCCTGATTTGTCTCTACATCACATGGGCTCTGCTGCCCTGCAAATCTTAACGCAGGAAGCTACTCCAAACACTGCCCCACCTCCTCACCCACAAAACCCTTCCAAGAGGCCTAAGTCGGCGGGCCGTAATTCGCCGGCACCCCAAATATGAAGCTAATGTCGTGGAATTGTCGGGGTAGTGAGGGCACGACAATTGCCACGTTAAACCGTTACCTCCATTGCACAAGGACTAATTTAGCCTTCATTTCCGAGACTCGATGCGGGATTTTGAAGGCGCAAAACAGAATTAATAAGTTGTCCCTGTGTAACTCGGTTATTATACCCTCTGAAGGTCAGTCGGGGGGTCTCTGGCTATTATGGAATGATGAAATAAAGGTTACTGTTGTTGAATCATGCAAGAATTGGATTGTGGCGCGTGTAGACAAAGTAGGCTTTCCCTCTTGGACCTTGGTTGCAATATATGGTGATCCGGCCCGTTCCTCTAACCCAACTATTTGGGCCCATCTGGAGAACTATTTACTCAATCATGATGACCTGGTCTGCTTTGTGGGGGATTTCAACGTCATAGCAAATGCTTCAGAGAAATGGGGCTGTAGTGATGTCTTCTCCTCAGCCAATTCCGCCTTCAGAAATTGGATCAACTCTGTAGGTCTAATTGACCTTGGCTACTGTGGCCCGGCGTTCACCTGGTGTAATAGACAGCCGGGTTCCGCGAATATTGCGCAGCGTCTCGACAGGGCTCTGGCGTCGTCACAGTGGATGTTATCGTTTCCTAGAGCCGCGGTCTTTCACCTGCCACGATTCTCTAGTGATCATTCCCCGATTTTGGTCAATTTCGACTCATCTACAACAAGGCCAAGGCGCAAGTTCCGCACTGAAAATTGGTGGCTGCTGGCACCTGGTTTTGGGGAGGTGTGCCAGCATGCAGCTCAGCAGGGTAGTGGGGACTGGGCTCAGACTCGTAAGGCACTTAAAAGGGGGGTCCACAGATGGGTGCGTCAAGCCCAAACCCCAGATTCTATGCTGAAGGAGGTTGAATCGGCCATGGCACGGCTTAATGAGACAAGGCCGGACCAGGTGGATAGGGTCCTGGAAAAGGAATTGGAAGCACGGCATATGCAAATACTATCGATGAGGGAGGTTTACTGGCATCAAAGGTCCAGAGTTAGTTGGGCACTGTTTGGGGACTCAAATACCAGGTTCTTCCATGCTATGGCCACTGCTCGCAAAAGACGCAATTGGATCTGAGCGGTCAGAATAGGGGATGATTGCTGGGTAACGGAGGAAAAGGACATTCGCTCGGCTTTCCTCTCACACTTCCGCCAAATCTATACAACCAGGAGAACACTCCCTATCAAAGATCTTCCGTGCCAGGAGGTGCTCGCCCGAATCCCCTACGTATCGGGCTTGAGCCATCCCTCCCTTCAGTATCCGCCATCTGATCAGGAGATTACGAGGGTGGTAATGTCACTGGGCCCTGATAAGGCCCCAGGTCCGGACGGCATAAATGCACGCCTGGTTCAAACAAACTGGGATTCTCTTGGTCCTCCAATTCTAAATGAAATTCATACCTTCTTCCGCACGGGTTCTCTGCCAAGCCATGTTGCAAGGTCGAACATTGTATTAATTCCCAAAAAAGAGGAGGCTCAGCTGGTTTCTGACTTTCGGCCGATATCGGTCTGCAACATAGTGTACAAGGTCATCTCCAAGCTCATCGCTGCTCGAATTCGACCCTTCATCAGTCAATGCATCTCCACGGCTCAGTGTGCTTTCATTCCAGGAAGGGAAATCTCTGAAAATGTGGTCTTATTAAGAGAGATCCTGCACAGTTTCAAATCCAAGAAATACACCAAGTCTCAGTTCTGTCTAAAGGTGGACCTAGCCAAAGCCTTCGATAGAATGAGCTGGGAATATCTGGAAGAACTTTTGCCTCTTTATGGGTTCTCGGGCACGCTGGTGACCTGGATCATGGCATGTGTGAAATCGGCTCAGTCCACCATAATTATTAATGGCAGGGGGGACGGGTTTTTCCAACCTTCTTGCGGCCTCCGGCAGGGCTGCGCCCTCTCTCCGTACCTATTTATCATAGGTATGGACTTCCTCTCCCGACAGCTCCAATTTCTCTCTGAAACCCAACAAATTAAAGGCATTCGGCTGGCTACGGGTACCCCGGTCCTCACGAATTGCCTATATGCCGATGACCTACTTCTCTTTGGTGAGGCATCCCCCGAGGAAGCACAAACCTATCTTCAGACCGTTCAGTTGTTTTCTGCAGCATCGGGATAGCAGATTGGCCCGGAAAAAAGTACAATCTGGTTCAGCTACCCAACCCCGACTCAAGTCAGATCAGAGATTATGAAGCTGTTCCAAATCCCAGAGGGCGCGGTTTCAACAAGGTATTTGGGTGCCCCAATTTCCACAAATGCTGCGGCTTATGAATTCCTCATTGAGAAGTTCACAGGTAGACTGCAGGCGTGGAAAAGCCACATATTATCTCAAGCGGGAAGGGTGGTGCTTATCAAAGCGGTGCTCCAGTCCCTACCTATTTATTACATGGCCACAGCTAGAATCCCGAGTTCGGTCTTGGAAAAAATAAATGGCCTCATCAGACGCTTCTTTTGGGGAACAATGGATAAACCAAGATATCTTGCGTATGTAGCTTGGGAGAAACTTTGCATGCCGGTTAAGGAGGGAGGACTTGGTTTTAAAGATCTCAAACGCATGAATGAGGCACTACTGTTGAAATTTCTATGGAAGCTGGCATCCAACTCTGATGCTCAGTGGGTACGGCTGCTTCGGGGGAAGTACCTGGCAAGATCGGCACTTTGGTCATCCAAGCGAACGTACAACTGTACGGGGTTCTGGCGAAGCCTCATGCAGTTGAGAGAGTTTCTGTGGCCTAATATTAAATGGGGCATTGGCGATGGCCGGTCCTGTGCGGCAGTGGGGGAGTCGTGGTATGAGGGTGCGATAGCTGCTCAACTGCATATCTCCAAGGCCACAGAGGTTAAGGTGAGAGACTTAATCAATGAGGAAACGGGGTTGTGGGACTGCCCAAATATTATATCACTGCTGGGTCACGTGGCATGCCTTCAAATAGTCTCGAATTGCAGTCCGCCTTCAGAAGAAGCGGGGACTGATAGGCTAATTTTCAATGGCTCCTCCAATGGTCAATATTCGGTAACAGCAGGCTACAAGTGCCTCACCTCACCGAGTCAGCATCAGGAAGCCGCTCAAAAAGCGTTCTGGCATCTCATTTGGCACAAGGGTCGCATTCCACCAAGGGTTCGGTTGTTCATGTGGAAACTGACAAAGGAGGCGGTTCCCCTATCGGGCATAATTGCAAGGAAAATCTCTTCAGCTGATCCTTCCTGTGCAACATGCAATGGTTCCCTTGAGGATGTACCGCATTTCCTCTTCAACTGTCCGTTTTCTCGGGCTTGCTGGTACGCTAGCCCACTGGCACTGAGGTCTGACATGGTATGGCAAACTTTGCAAACGGGTCCGGATTTTCTTATTTCAGGTTTAACGGACGACGAATGGACGCTATTCGCTAATGTTGCTTGGTCCATATGGCGGTGTCGGAATGACAAGGCCTACAGTGGCAAGGAACCTTCCATCTTGGCATTCAACCGATACCTGTTTCAGATTTCGGCACAAACAACCATAGCGGGTTCAGGACATTCCCTTCAAGTCAACTCTAGGCCTGACACAGCTCAAACTTTTCAACGAATCCTTTGCATCACAGATGGTTCCTGGTCAAGGGATTGGAAGGGAGGAATTGGGTTGGTGGTGCTTGAGGAAGGCCGTCTTGTCCTACACAAGTCAAAAGCTGTGTGCGCGTATTGCTCTCTTCAGACAGAAGCTCAGGCGCTGCTGGAAGGCCTCAAGGAGGTAATGGCCTTGGGAATCTCGGGGTGCACTTTCTTAACTGATTGTAAGGAACTGTGTGACCTAGTTCTCCAAAATCAACCTCCTTTGCAAGCTGACTGGAAGAGTTTTACAGAGGCTCATCAGATCTGGATGTTGTTGCAGCATAATCAATCCTTTCATTGTGCCTATGTTCCAAGAAGCCACACAGCGCTGGCTCACTTTCTGGCAAACAAGGGGCGCAAGGAGGGCTGTGACTCAACTGGTTTTTCTTTTCCAATATATGCAGATTATAGGTTTTCGTAAAGTTCCGGTGCTAGAGAAATTTGATTTAAATATCTTGTCTCTGAGAAGAAATGTCATTGTAATATACTTGCCTACGGGCGTTTTGGAAATCAAAAAAAAAAAACATTGTCACGGAAAAGTGGATAGACTGAGAAGCCTATCCAAATTTAAAAAGTCAAATACACAGAAAGATTATGAGGCTGTGCACAGCCCGGACCCCTTTCCAAATTAGTGACTGCGAAACAGGCAACGTAAATAATTTGATAAAGAAAACTTGTCGGTAAGATATGCTCACCTGTCAAATTTTTACAATGATAAAGAAAACTTCAGGGTATTGTTGGTTGTATGATTATGAAAACTTGGGACACAACAAATTTCAGTTGCACCAACTTTTTTACAGGATAAAGATAGGTCCGTGTGGGTGACATTTGCTCACCTTTCAATAATTGATTGTTGGATACACGCCTAAGAAATAAGGCGGAGATAATGGACAAAACAAACTGCGACCTTTTATTTGGAATGCCGTTTGTGTATTAAGGAAGCATTGCTCTTATTAGTACATTTTGACTCACGAATTATTGAGACGAAAAGAATAAATGAATAAAATGGACCATGAATTAATATGGCGTGTCAAATTATCCAATCCATTCAGTCAAGCAGTGTAGTTACTAATTCCCAAGTCAAAGAATTGCAAAATATTTTCTACCGTCTATTGAACTTCTTCAAAGAATTGTTAGGATTTGGTATTTTAGTTAATTAATATTTGTAGCCTTTCGCGTTGGTCTATAGGCAATCCAGTCTGTATTTGGATCAAGACCATTAATCACGATTGTTTACTAATCCATTATTGATATTTATAATTCGTGAGTTGTCGGCACAATTCTTATATATTGAGTAGAACTAGGGTGTACTTAAGCTTCAAGCTTCTTTGTAAGCTTAATTTAAATATCTATTGAATCGGCTTCAAACGATGTATCCAAACCGTTAAAATCAATCTACTTTACGAGTGATGTGTTTACATATCAAATTTATAATTTTTCGAACTAATTTAGTATAAAGTCAAGCGGTAAAAAAAAATGATTTATAAGTTAATTTTAATGTGTTTATTTTTTATTATTTTTTGACCGCTGGATTTTATATTAAATTAGTTTGAAAATTTATAAATTTAACATGTAAACTCATCACTCGTGAAATAGATCGGTTTCAACGGTTTGGATGCGTCACTTGAAGCCAATCCGATGGGTTTTTGAGTTAAGCTCACAAAAGGACTTGGTGAGCTTAAGAACACCCTAGTTCTACTCCTTATAGGGTATGTTTGGTTGGATTGAGAATATGCTATTTTTTTAAGTTAGGCTATTCGGAATAGCTTATTCGGTGTTTGATTGGGTTAGAATAGCTAGAATAGTGAATTCAAACTTTTTGTTTTATTAGAATAGATTATTCCTAAAGATTTTGAAATTTGACTATTCTAATAAGATAAACAATAGCTATTTTTAATTTTACTATTTACAACCAAACATACCCTATACATTTACATGCAGACATGCAGTCCCTTTTAATGTTCAATAGAAAATCCAGATACACGGTAGAGTAATGCAATGGATCTGAAGTTCTGGATCCCCACTGTGGAGATTACGGGTCAGAGTCAGGAGTCCAAATCTGCTGCGATTCCGAGGCGGATCGCAGGACCCTGCGATCCCGAGATCAACGGTTCGAATTTTCTTGAGCGCGGATCTCGGAAAGGTTCTTAAAAAGTAAATTTTCACGTACGCATCTCGATAAATACCAACAGTTGAGATGGGATCGCAGGGTCCTGCGATCTACCTCGGAATCGCAGCAGATTTATTTTCCAGAGTCAGGGACTCAGGGGTTAATAGGAATTTAAAAAAAAAAATATCAACAATGAGGAATAATTTTGTTAGATTTTGAAAAATAGAAAAAATGTTATGGTTTGTAACGTCCAGGGCACTGTAGCTGGACGTTATAAACCATAACATCCAATTAATATGATCGCTAATGATATTTAACAAAAAAACACTGTAGCTGGACATTATGGTCTATAACGTCCAGCTACAGTCGTTTTTTTTTTCAAAAAAATCACAAACTGAAGCAAGAAAAAAAAAACACTGTAGCGCAGATTAACTCAACGTTATCGACCATAACATTTTTTCTATTTTTCAAAATCCAACTAAACTATTCTTTGATATTTTTTATTTAAATTCCCATTAATAAAAATTTCGGAGGGGGTGAGTGCCGTACAAACAAGGTGAACAAGTTCCCAAATTTCGTGGCGAAACAAATACACGTACTCCTTTGACTTGGGACAGCGCGCACACAATTTAAGTTTTTGATCATGTGTAATTTTGTACATGCTATTTCCTAAGTGGCTGGCCATGGTCTGCGCCCTTCGTTTTCCCATATGGATGAACGATGAGAATCTTTGCATTGGACCCAAAGACATTTTCATCTTTGCAATTATAATCTTGTAATTATAAAGGTTAAATATTTTTTATCTCATCGGTAATTAGTATTTTTTTATATTAATTTCATATTGTTTTCATAACTGCAATTTCAATTCTGTTGACATGGACAAAAAAATAATTTTCAGATTTAGTAAAGAGAATATATTCTAAAATTGAAAGCATGGAGGTACTAATACCATTTGCAAAGCAAATTTACAAAAACTTATAAAACACTTTCAGACAACCTTTTAAATTAGCAAGTGTTCCACGTTCATATTATTAAAAGAGGAGATTCAAATGTCTCATGTCTTTCATGACTCGTATTCTTTATCTCCGTTTTCATAGTCTAAACAGTTAATTTGAACTGATCAATATGATCTCCATTCTAAAATGTGTTTGTAGACCAAATATTATATTTTTTTTTGGAATTTTTACTATTTTTTCAGATAGGTACAAAATTATTGTTTTTGAATGGTCCGTAAATAGTGATTTTGTACTATTAAAAAACTAGTAAACAATTTCCAAAAAATATAAAATTTGATCTCCAAGCACATTTAATATAAAGATCATGTTGATTAATTCAGATTGACTGTTTGAGTTTTGAAAACGGAGATAGATAATGTGAAGCACGATGAGGTATAAAAGACAAGACATTTTAACCCTAAAATCAGTTCTAATAATCTTACGTATAATTACAGAAAAATAAAAAATATCATTACTTTTTATTTCTATATGAAAATAAAAAATAAAATCTCTTATTAAATATTAAAGGAATGCTTCTTATATATATGATGTCGTCCTGTATAAATATATATAGCCGAATAAGCACATTTCTTAAAGGCAAATTCTTCTATGGGCATAAGGACCTATTTGTAAAATGAGCATATTTTCATTTTCAAAGTTCAAACAGTCGATCCGACCGTTCAACATTTTCTCCATATTACAATGTACTTGGAGGTCAAATTTTACATTTGTTTGAAGTTTTTTACTATTTATTAAGTATTTTACAAAACTAGTCAAATTCAGACCATTGAATTTTGTACCCATCTTAATAAATAGTAAAAAAATTCAAAAAAATGTAAAATTTGACCTCCAAGTACATTGTAATTTGGAGAAAATGTTGAACGGTCGGATCGACTGTTTGAACTTTGAAAATAAAAATATGCTCATTTTACAAATAAGTCCTTATGCCCATAGAAGCATCCCTCTTTTTTAAAATATTGCTGAAACTAGCATAGCTGACGTTTCCGTATGCACATTACACAAAACGGAAGCAAAAAAAAAAAGTTAAAAGATGTTAGGGATTTTACGGAAATTTAAAATCTGGAAGGGCAGATAAGCAAAAGGCCAAAATAATTTGTGGGAATGCGTATTATCCGTGGGAAATTTATTTGATTTTTGTTGCGTCCGAAAGGTTCTCCGTTTTTACCTTTTATTTCTCTTTCCCCGGACTCTCTCTCCTATTCGTCGTACGTGGCCACAGAGAAAACCTTTCTTCCTTTCTCAACCTTTGAACTGGACCCTCCATTCTTACACCAGCCTTCTCCATCTCCTTCTCCGGAGTACGATCTCCCTGTTCATTGTGCGCTCAAACTGGACGCAAGGTTTGTTTTTTATCCTTTTTTTCATTCTTTTTCATCTGCGCTGCGATTCAACCGTACCAGGTTATAGATTTTATGGCCTGTTGAGTGAAGGTATAGATAAATTGCTTAATAGGTAGTTGGCAAACTTGGTAAAAATTAGAGAAATCAGAAGGAATTTTGTGGGAATCTGTCATGCCTTAAAGTAAGATCATTCTTCTAAATACCAAACAAGGGAAATTCGTGTGATCTGATGGAATTATCACACAGATAAATCGATTCCGAGGAGAGTTTTTGATAGAATTTGTTGTTATTTTTATTGACATTCAGATAAGATGTTGAATGGGGCGCCTATTTTTTAATAATTGAATAAAATGATGCAAATCCTTGCCTTCTATTCGTTTTGGTCCTTAGATTTGACAATTTTTCTGTAATCCAGGATCCTTTGATTGCAATTGTTCAATTTGGTTTCCTAATTTCAGCAAGGCAACATATCTTATTATGGTGCTCTTATTTGTAGGCATATAAGGTGCTTGTTCAGCGAATATCAGAGATGTCTTTTAATGTTACTACTAAGTTATATGCTCAGCACTTCTATACCACCTCACCATTTACTTCACCTTTGAGAAAAAGTACAAAAGTCGATCAAAAAAGATCTTTACATGCTAGGTCGTGGTGGATTTTTGAAAAACCCCACAATTTCACAAAGATAAATCTGTCCCAGCTTTTTCAAAGCCGTAATCGATTCACAGAGTGCCACTGCCAACGTGCCGGTGACATTGCCAATTTGTCTCATGACGAAGCAAATGGTACGTGGGTCAAAGATGCCGTGAATAAGGCAAGTCAGGTTCTTGGTTCACCAAATGGAAAAAGTGCGATTGGATTTGAGAATGGATCTGCTAAACATGGCGAAGAAAATATGCGGGCCATGCCTGAACCGACGAAGGATTTACAGACAAAGAAGAGAAGAGAAGGCAGTTTAGTAGAGGAAGAAGCATGGAGGCTGTTAATAGAATCAATGGTTTACTACTGTGGTAGCCCAGTCGGTACAATTGCAGCAAACGACCCGTTAGATAGCAATAAATTGAATTATGATCAGGTGTTTATAAGGGACTTTATACCATCTGGCATTGCCTTTCTTTTGAAGGGAGAGTATGAGATTGTTCGCAACTTTATCCTGCACACTCTCCAACTTCAGGTACTATTTTTATATTAAATAAAAGGGAAAATTTCAAGTGTGCACATGCAAACTTTTGAAATAACCATTTTCCCCATCAAAACACCCTAATATCCAAAATCCCCACAAAATCTTAACATCCTTTCTTCTATCCCCTTTTAATTATTTAATCTTTTATTTAATTATTATAAAAATTGAATTGACCAATACGTCCTATAATTTTAAATGGAGGTGTCCTTTACTTCTAATTGTCTTCTTTATCCCCTATATTTCCTCCTCTCCTTCTACAGGGCTCATCAATTTGAAATATTCTTTTTTAAAGAGAATAAATTGGACCTGTAATTTTAAAACTGTTACTATTAGCTTTGACTGTTATTATTAGCAATCTTCTTCTTCATTGGACCTTTTCTCCTCTGTTCTCCCCTATGGGCCTTGCAGTAATACTCCGCATTCAAAATATCTACATCTAACACCTAAATTCTTCACATAATTGTAGTCAGCTTAGTGATATGTTATACGCATATGCCATTAAAAACTGGTCATGCTGCCCTAACTTGAGATTCCTGAGTATTCTCTGAGCACAAATTGAACAACATATAATGACGAGTATTGAATGTGCAGTTATATTTTTCCATTAATTTGTGTTACTGAATAGTTTAGTTGACCTACTTGATAAACTTAGGCGTGATGCAGTCATTGTCTTGTCCAACTTCACCATTCTTCAGCTATTGGCTATTGTATGTAAATGTATTAAAATATGATGTGCTTCTTTGCAACTATGAGAAACTGTATTGTTGGCCACTGTACTCTAGTATTGGAGACCTCACAATCGAGTGTTCTTATTTGTACTATAATTGACGGGATGTAGAGTTGGGAGAAAACAATGGATTGCCATAGTCCCGGACAAGGGCTGATGCCAGCTAGCTTTAAGGTGCGTACTGTGCCGCTTGATGGTGATGAAAATGCAACTGAAGAAGTTCTTGACCCTGATTTTGGTGAGGCCGCAATTGGCCGTGTTGCCCCAGTTGACTCTGGTATATACCTTTTTTTTAATTTATTTATCTAATCATATCCTGGTGAACTATTTATAAGAGTGAGGCTATGGTACTATGCATAGCGCACATTTGTCCGTACTTTGGATAAAAATCTTCATTTCTAAAGTCCAAACAGTCCATCTGAACCGCATGATCTCCATATGAAAATGTACTTGTAGACTAAATTTTACATTTTTTTTATAATTTTTTTACTATTTTTTTAGATAGGTAGAAAATCACTACTTTTGAATGGTCCTGGTTAACGATTTATAATGTAGAAGGATAAATGGCATGTAATTTCTTATTTGAACGGTTTTAATTAATAAATAAAACTGTTGATGCAGGGTTATGGTGGATTATATTGCTGAGGGCATATGGGAAATGCTCAGGAGATCTATCAGTTCAAGAGAGGATTGATGTTCAGACGGGAATAAAAATGATTTTGAAGCTTTGCTTGGCCGATGGATTTGATATGTTCCCTACGCTACTTGTTACCGATGGTTCTTGTATGATAGATCGACGAATGGGTATTCATGGCCATCCTCTTGAAATTCAGGTATATTATACCCATCTTTTGTTCTTATTTGCTGTTAGCACAAATTAATTGTTAAATAATTTTATGATGTGTATGTAGGCACTGTATTATTCTGCTTTGATGTGCGCGCGTGAAATGCTCACACCTGAAGATGGCTCAGCAGATCTAATCCGTGCCATGCACAACCGTCTGATCGCACTCTCCTTTCACATAAGAGAGTACTACTGGGTCGACATGAAGAAACTGAACGAGATTTACCGTTACAAAACTGAAGAATACTCCTACGATGCAGTTAACAAGTTCAACATATATCCTGACCAGATTCCTTCTTGGTTGGTCGACTGGATGCCGCCCAAGGGTGGATATTTGATTGGCAATTTACAGCCTGCTCACATGGATTTTAGGTTTTTTTCATTGGGGAATTTGTGGTCTATAGTTAGTAGTTTGGCCACAACAAACCAGTCGCATGCTATATTGGATCTGATAGAGGCGAAATGGTCTGACTTAGTGGCTGGAATGCCTCTTAAGATATGTCATCCTGCACTTGAAGGTCAGGAGTGGCGCATCATCACTGGCAGCGATCCAAAAAATACGTAAGATTTTACATTTCACTTTCTTTTGCGCTCTTTTGTCGGCAATATTCTTCAATTGCTCACGTGTTTTGTTTTGTAGGCCTTGGTCTTACCATAATGGAGGCTCTTGGCCAACACTACTATGGCAGGTCAGCTAATACTTTATTTAATAATTCAAGCAAGAATGTTTTGGTTATATTGAAAAAACTCGAATTCACAAAATGATTTCAAATGTTTTTTTTTTTTGGAATTGCAGTTGACAGTTGCATGCATAAAGATGAATAGGCCAGAGATAGCTGAAAGAGCTATAGAGGTAGCGGAGAAACGCATATCAGCAGATAAATGGCCTGAATATTACGACACCAAGAGCGCCCGTTTCATAGGCAAGCAAGCACGTCTGTACCAGACTTGGTCAATTGCCGGGTACCTTGTAGCGAAGCTTTTGCTCCAGAATCCTGAACTCGCCAAAACACTGTGGAGTGAAGAGGATCCTGAGATCATTAATGCATTTAATTGCATGGTGGACCCCGCCAATGCACGCAGAAAGCGTGGCAGGAAGGTGTTGAAGAAGACTTACATCATATGATTCAAAACTCAATTTTTTGCTCTGTTAGGGGAAAGCGTTGCGCTGTAAATAAGTAGTACGTTACAAAGAGACTTAGCATAAGATAAATTTGTATGCTGTAGGATGCTATTATTGTGATGCATCCTCTGTTAATTACCTGATGATCTAAAATCGTGTGGAAGCAACTAAACATTCTTTGATGCAATTACAGCATTGGCGTTGGAGTTTGCTACTCTGCAAATCTTCAGTTCTGGTCTTAGATTATTAACTTTGAAATTGTATGGAGGCGATTTATAGAAGAGAATGATGTGATAATTTGTTTTATTATCGGTGTTGGTACTATGCATAACGCTGATTGGTCCATACTATATGTTAATATCTTTGTTTTTAAAGTCCAAATAGTTTGAACCGTTCAACATTATCTACAAATAAAAATGTATTTGCTGAATAAATTTTATATATTTTAAGATTTTTTACTATATTCTTAGATATGTAGAAAATTACTAATGTTGAACTGTCTAAAATCTTTCAATATTAGTGTGATTGGCATCATGAGCTTCTAAATTTAATTATTTGTATAATTTATTGAGGTAGTTTAAAAAAAATTATATCATGAACATAAAATTGAAATGTCATTATTTTTACATACATTTCATATTTTGTTGATGAAGATAATAGAGGGACGCGGAGGAATTCGCAACCTCTGTGATATCTCAATCTTTGCGTGACTTCAGAAAATCTCAACCGTTTACATAGTTTTGCACGAATCTCGAAACAAAAATTATACTGGACCCTGCTCTACCCCGAATAGGCACCGTACACGTCGGTCACACAACAATTTAGATCTCAGAGGATACGCACTGGGGACAAACAACTCGGCAATGCTAGGTGTTTTTTTATTTGAGTAATTTTATTAAAATAAATCTTTCTATTTATAAATAAGGAGGGTTTCAATGTACTATTGATTTTGTGCTTCAATTATATCTTTATTTTCATTTTCAAAATCTAAATAGTCGATTTGAACTTGTCAACATGATCTCCAAATTAAAATGTGCTTGAAAACCAAATTTTATATATTTTACAATTTTTCCTAATTTTGTTAGATAGGTACAAAATCAGTTTTTTGGACGGTCCAGAATCTCCTGAAAACAACGATTTTATATCTATTTAAAAAAATAGAAAAATATTTCCTAAAAATATAAAATTAATGATGACATAGTTTTATCATTATTTTTATATGAACCGTTTGACTCAAATTTAAACAACATATCTAAGTTGACAACTTCTAGAAGTTAGGAATAAAACTGAAAATCTTTTATTGGATCTAAACTTTCTAAATATCTAATTTCTGTCAAAGGATATTGTTATTTAATATACTTTGCGAGTGATATGTGTACATGTAAAATTTTAAAATTTTTGAATTCATTTAGTATAAAATCAAGCAATCAACTTTTAAAAAAAAGTCAAGTGGTCAAAACTGTTGAAAATAAATGCATTTTAGACTTTTAGTGCATTCATTTTTCATCAATTTTGACCGCTTGATTTGTACTAAATGAATTCAAAAAATTTAAAATTTTTCATGTACATGCATCACTCGTGCAGTAGACTTCAACAGTTTGAATTCGTCTCGTTTGAGATCGATCCGATAAATTTTAGAATTATACTCACCAAACTCTTTGATGAGCTCAACACATCCTAATTTTACTCGTCATGGCTTTACACAAAATAATTGCAAAGACGAAGTAACATATATCTTGCAATAATTGATAGTATAAGATGGATTCAATTGAATTAAACAGTCCAAATTACGTACAATAACAATTCTTTATATTGACATATGTTTTGGCTTCTCAAAAAATGAAAGAGAACGAATAAGTTTAGACTTTAGATGAGTTCAAATCTTAAATCACTTCTTCTTCTAAATTTCACCTATTATACTGAAAATTATGTCCATTCTAATAGTTCTCTATATATGAAAATAAATAGCAAAATGATTGTAGAAATTACATTGGAGAATTTCACCTAATAGTTGCAAAATGAAAATAAATAGCAAAATGATTCTAATAGTTCTCTATATATTAAATTATGTCCATTTTAATACTTCTTCTGAATTTCACCCGAAGAATTTGAAACTGAAAAATTCAACAGACCGATTGTACTCTTCTATAAATAGCAAAATGATTGTAGAGATTACATTGGAGACAAATCGTACAGAGTTCCTCTTCGTGTGCGTCACCAGACCCGTTTCTAGCCACGGTCCGGTCCGGTCCAGATTTGGGGCACGGTCCGGGGCAGTCCGGGTCCGAACCACGGGTGGTCTGGGTCCATTTCAATACACTAACGCTATCGCACTACGGACTGTAGTTCTTTTTTTCGGATTGTAGTTGTTTTTTAGACCTTGATATGTGGTATTTTTTACATTGTGTTGGCATTTTGTAGCGTACTATTTTATATATGTTGTCTGCAAGTTTCATTGTGTTTATTCTTATAAATTAGTTGATTTGGACGCTCATTTAGTCTAACCGGATATAATCCTAAAACATAAAACAAAACAATATCACAAACATACAACAAATATAGCTTGTAGACTACGTTCAATTTTATTCTATTTGAATTCTCAGTCTCAATAAAAACATGAGTTGTAATATTAAAAAAATAAACACAAAATATAACATTACAAATAACGAAAAAAACAGGACTACCGTCGGCTTTGCTAGCGATATTTATGAAATAGTCTATTTGAATTCTCGTCTCAGTAAAAAATGAGTTGTAATATTAAAAAAATAAACATAAAATATGTCATTACAGAAGGAAAAAAAAAAGACAACCGATAGATTTAGCAAAGCCAGCCGTAGTTGATAACTACCGCTGTCAAAGTCAGAACGGATCGTATACGGATCGGATAGTGGTAAAACTATATCCGTATTTATTTTTATTTTTCGGATACGGATACGGATCGGATATCGAATATTCGTAGATATATGCATAAATATTTTCATAATATATACTAAACTATATGGTATATATCTATTATTCGGATACAGATAATTAATATTAAAAACCATATCCGTATCCGTATCCTCACAGATATTTGAATATCAGATATCCGTATCTAATTTTCGAATACAGTCGGATATTATCCGATCCGTTTGCACCCCTAAAGTCAGCAGTAGGGGCAAAAAAGAAAATATTGAGGGAGATCAAGAATTTTTTATTTTTTTGAGGATATGAATAGAAATATGGGGAATTCTCTTCATACACTTGTCTTGTACCAACATCCTTTCCAAATACTCTTATCTGTGTCAATAATAGAAACAAAAATTAAAAAAATATATAATCATCCGAGATGCTGGTTACAATCACTATTAGTGAGGCCAATGCAGAAATTAGGAGGCGGTTGACAATTAGAACGAGCTAATTTCTAATTTCTTTATTTTTATTTCTGGTTTGTGAAATTTTGGTTTGCTAGGGAGGAGCATAGGAACATGCATATCACAACTTGCGGTGTACTATCAGTTTATCAGTTTTTACATCTCCTGGTTGCTGGTAATAAGAGATGCATAGCACATAATCAGCCATAAAACTCTTTGAGTGGAAAAGTAATGAAAAAAGGTTGATCCGTTTACTATTGATACGGAGAGCAATGAAAGGCGAAAAAGGCGACACAGGAGGCGACAAGGGCGACGTAAGAAATAACAACCACGGCGCAGGCGATGCTCTGAAGGTGAAAATAGAAGCCAAGCAAGCGACAAGGCGGGCAACTGAACAGACCATCCTCCGGCGTAGGGCGGAGATAGCATCATTTAGGTCCGCATCGTACGCGGATGCATTGAGAAAGGCCCTAGATAGAAGACACGCAGGCCATCCTCAAGGACCTACACCCACCACTGCAGCGGATAGAGGAGTTATGCCCATTAATGGTGACAATCCTAGAGGGACTCTGCCCATTAATGGTGACAGTCCTAGAGGGACTCTGCCCATTAATGGCGACAGTCCTAGACAGCACAGGTAGGACAACATAGATGCCTGGGGCAATCACATCCCTAGTGAGGAGGGCTGGACATTGGTCAGTAGAAAAAAGAAAATCACCTCACAGCCAAAGCAAACACCGCAATTAAAGCAGTGGAAAGAAGACCTACTCAAACAGGGGCGCTGCTTCAAATGCTTGGCAAAAGGACACATACGTTATCAGTGCAAGAATAAACTTAAATGCTTGAACTGTGCCCGCACCGGCCACACAGCAGGGAAGTGTACACAACAAGCAACACAGGCCATTAAGAGGGGCATTGAAGCTCAGATTCAGCAACCAACCCGAATAGTACAGAGAAGAGTAGTAAATGCAGACAGTGCTCAACAAGGGCCTACAAAAGGGCTTACCCTGAGGTAACACACCCAACCAGTGAATGTTCTCCAAATACTACCAGCAACACAGATACACACAGAGCAAACGACACCACCTGAACAACAGCAAAAACCTAGACAGCAACAAAACCCTAAACAACAGCACAAACCTCAACAGCAGCAACCACCTATCATGGATCGGCTTGCGAATTGGGAAACTATGAACTTGAACGACCCTAGATATGTAGGAGACAACCGGGTCGAGGAAATAAAGGTATTTCTACCCAACAGAAACGGATTTGCTCCGGCAAATGAGTTCCTATCTCGTTTTGCCGTTGTCCTTACCGGCCCAAACCAGAATGACAGACACCTAGCCTTTAGCCTCGCTAGAAAACTGTCACACACTTTCAACACACCACCTGGAGTAATTAAGGTTTCCAAAATATTGCCAACAACGGGTGATTTTATCGCGATCTTCCCAAACGTGGCCATGAAAAAACAAGCGGTGGACACCTGTGTGTTCACCATCCAACCACAGGTGGAAGTCCAACTGGCAGCCTGGACTACACACACAGGCATGGTGTACGACCCCACGACCCATAAGGCTAGGATAAAACTGCACAACCTCCCCTTACAGCATTGGAACTGGGAAGACATTGCGCAACTAGTTTCAGGTTTTGGCTCTCTGGAAAAAATGGCAACCCCTCTTGAAAAAGATGACTACGTGGAAATGACAATTCTAGTGGGAGTATATCACCCTTTCAAGGTACCCCTTACACTGTCAGCAACAGCCGACCCCTGTTCGACAACGGTTGATGTCGAGTTAGAGGGATGGATTCATAACTCAATCTTTGACGCCGACCCCCCTCTCAATGAAGAGCACACCGACGAAAATCAACACCAGGATGAGCTAAATGAGGCACGATACTGGGAAGAAGAATATCGGGCTAATGCCAGAGGTGGCCGAAGGTTGCACTCCTATGACTCGAGGCAACACTCCAGTCCGGTGACACAAAACCAGATAAGGGAATGGCCAACACAGAGAAGAACTGGACAACTGGAGGGGATAATTGCCAAACATACTGGAGAAGAGCAAAATGTCAACTCTGACTTTCGAGTCAGAACTCTCAACGGTAAAAAGGCTGAGGTGACAATTGGAGTCAGAAGAGTGCAAGGAATGAACTGGCTGATCGGCGCCAGCATTGAATGCGAAGGTACGATAAAGCAATTTGTTAGCCTCGTACCTAGTATTCCTACTCAGACTTGGATACACGCCTTCTTCAAGGTGCATTGTACTAAACAAGAGAATACTCAAGAAGTGCAGCTGGGAAGGAAAAGTGTCATCAAAGCACAACAGGAAACACCATCTCAACACCTGGCATTGCAAGAAAATGGGACCCTGCCAAACACATCTCCAAAAAAGGCCAACCCAGATGGATATTCTGAGATCACCCACCCAAGCCTACACACGGCAGCCCAAACCCAAAATGGAATATCCATCTTCCTCGAAGCCACGGTCACAGCCCAAACTGCTAGGGAAATAATAGAGACACCGGCCCAACAACTACTGGAAAAGCTAGCCCAAACTGAGTGGGAAACAATGGGCATCACGGCCCAGCCACTACTGGAAATATCGGCCCAAATAGTAACAGATCAGCAGCCCAACAACAGTACCTCAATTAATGGGAATACCGATCCAAACCAAGAAATACAAGCTACAGCCCAATAGCAAGAGGAAGAGGCAGCCCAGCAAGGCGTGGAGATAATACCTCAGCAACAAATACCGGATACACCAGCGGCTGACACGGAACACATTGAAATTGAACCAAACACCCACACGGAAGAGGAGGAGCACTGCGATGGCCCCCCCGGGCTTCCCAGGTCCGCCTATGTACGCCAACACAGTTCGGCGCAGCCCGAGGCTCAAGCACAAAAACACAGGCCCCTATATTACCCCAGAAGAACGGGCAAGATTGGTGAGTAAACCCGATTCAGCCCCGATAACCCGAGGAAGTGCCAAGAAAGCGTTCAAGGCATACCAGGCCCAGCTAGACTACTTCAAGAGTACCAATCCACTCTCAGAGGCACAAGCACCGCTGATCGCTATGGCTGCGGGAATTGAGCTCAAAGGGCAGCTGGCAGATCAGGTCCGAGACATGCTGCTCACCTGAGCAAAGGATCCTTTGGTGGTTGGAAGACAAAGCCTCCCCATGTTAGAACGCTCTTTTCCACTTTTTGTACCCTTTATGAGCAGGAGTATCTTCCTTTTGTATCAATCCGACAGAAGGCATGTACCTCAGAGGAAGCTCCAGCTCACGCTGTGTTTTATGTTTTTGTCTGTTTTGCTTTACCAGTTTGTTGTAAGAGTTATTGTAGTCAATGAAAGAAGATGTAGAAGGAAGGTTGGGGTTTCAATAGTAATCACAAAGAAGGCTGGTACCACCAAGGGAGCTAGTAGGATGCAAAAGAATAGTTATGGCGATCAATCCAGTAGTAAAACAAGGGATAGCCGTATGAGAAAAAACAGCTGTAACTTTTCAGTATTTAATGCAAAAGAGTTGTATGTTCAAAGGGGCTGTCATAGATAGAAGGAAGGAAATTCTGTGATAATGAATTACAAAACAAAGATCAAAATGGTTAGTTGGAATGTAAGGGGACTTAACGAGAGAGACAAAAGATTAGCAATTAGAGAAACGGTGTACATTGAAAAACCTGACATACTTTGCATCCAAGAAACAAAGCTATCAAGCTTGGATGAAAACACAAAAAAGGAAATTTGTGGAAGAAGGCTCGACAGGTACACATTCACACCTGCACAAGGCACACGGGGAGGCATACTTGTTGCATGGAGACACCAACGATTTCAAAAAGTGGCAGAGCACCAGAAGACATTTTCTCTGACAATTGAATTCCACGATACACTCATGGCACAACCTCTGCTCTTCACAGGGGTGTACGGTCCCACCAATGCAGCAGCAAGACGTTCCTTTTTTCAGGAATTAGAAGATACAAAACCGCTCACCGACATCCCTTGGGTTCTTTGCGGTGACTTCAACACCACAATGGACCCGCTAGACCGAAACAATACAACCCAGGATTGGCGATGGCCACTGGCTTTCACACACCTAATCCAAGAGTTACAACTACAAGACATTCAAATGAATGGACGTCGGTACACGTGGTCCAATGCCCGACAGCAACCAGCAATGGCAAAACTTGACCGGTTCCTATTCTCAACACAATGGATGGCGAAATTCCCCAGCACAAAACAACGAACATTACCCAATACCAACTCGGATCACTGCCCCATACTGATTGAAGCATTAACAAGTTTCAAAAGATCGAAAATTTTCAGATTCGAGCTTTTTTGGCTCCGAATGCAAGGCTTCGCTGAACTAATCAGCGACAACTGGAATCAATCACCAAAGGCGCAGACACCTCAACACATGCATAACAAGTTGCAGAAACTCCAACAGGGGATAACACAGTGGATGAATGACAAGGGCGGCAGCATCAGAAATCAATTAGCAGTGTGCCGTCAGTACATAGAATGGGCAGATCAAGTAGAGGAGATAAGAGCACTAGTAGAAAGGGAACAACACACCAAGGCACTAATCAAGCACAGATTCACTCAACTGGCAGTTTGGGAAGAAGACATGTGAAAGCAAAGAGCAAAAACAAAGTGGGAAGTTGAGGGAGACCGAAACACGCGCTATTTCCATGCTTACGCTTCGAATTCAAAAACAAGAAACACAATTGGGAGAATAGAAGCAGATGGAGTCATGCACACGGATCAACGACAAAAGGCAGAAATTTTCAGAAATTTCTACATACGGTTGATGGGCACATCACATGAGCAGGAATGCATGGTCCAATGGGATCACTTATACCCTACCAGAACAGACCTAACACAGCTGGCAAGCCAAATAACAGAAGAAGTTAGGCAAGCGATAATGTCATGGCCTAACAACAAAGCGCCGGGGCCCGACGGCTTTTGTGGTGAATTCTACAAAAAAATCATAGACTTGCTCATCCCAGATATCGTAACCGTCTTCCGATATGCCATGAACCACAATGACACATTGCACCCTCTTAACTCATCAATCATGACCTTAATTCCGAAGACGGAAAACCCAACAAACCCGAGAGACTATAGACCAATAAGCCTAGTACATGCAATGCAAAAAATACTTTCCAAAACCCTAGCCAACCGCCTCCAAGGACACATGAACGCTCTCCTGCACCAATCACAAACCGGTTTTATGAAGGGCAGACAAATTACTGAGGGTTTTGTTTATGCGCAAGAAGTTCTACACTATGCAAAAGAGAACAACATATCTCTAGGGATTTTCAAAGCGGACATAAACAAGGCATTTGATACTCTTAATTGGCATTTCCTCTCGCAGACAATGCACAACCTGGGATTCCCGCAAGAATGGATATCATGGATAATGAGGTTAATCCTACAGGGCTCATCCCAAATCATGATAAATGGATTACTCGGCCGGAAAATAATATTGAAAAGTGGAGTACATCAAGGAGACCCGCTGTCTCCACTACTCTTTATTATTGCCATGGATTTCATACCTAGATGGATGGAGAAATTGATGGAGATAGGTGCCCTCAAATTGCCAATAGAACGAATGCAACCAACACTGCTCTACTCCGACGACGCACTCTTCTTTGTCAAACCGGAACTGCAGCAGATCCAGATCCTCAAAATCGTATTGCACACATTTGGGGATATATCTGGCCTCAAAATCAACTTGGATAAATCGGAGCTCCTAGCCACCAGGACAGACCAACAACAAACTCTCCAGTTAGCGCATTACCTGGGATGCAAACGAAACTCCTTCCCCTTCAAGTATTTAGGTCTGCCCCTTTCGGACTCAAAGCTCAAAAAAGAAGACTTCATCCCGCTGATACAGAAAATCAATGCTAGGCTAACTGGCTGGACCTCTAAACTCCTATCCTTGGCAGGAAGGGTGACCCTCATCAATTCGGTACTATCCGCGATACCGATTTACTTCATGTCAGTCTTTTCTCTACCGAAATGGGTACTTGGTGAAATGGAAAGAACGAGAAGGAATTTCCTTTGGCAAGGAGCAAGGGAAAATGAAAAGAAAATGCATCTTGCCAATTGGGAGATGATATGCCAACCAAAAAAGATAGGAGGCCTGGGAGTCATCGATTTAGAAATTTTCAACATAGCACTATTAGTGAAGTGGCAATGGCAGTGGCAACACAGTCAGCCCAAATTATGGAAAGGGCTATTCCGGACACTATACTGTGCTGATGGTGCAAAGGGGATAGATAATTCACACCTATTTCGAGTCCATCTAAAGAACACTTCAACCTTAAGCCAATGTTTTTTTCAAAGGATCCAAGGGGAAGGAAATACGGTCAGCTTCTGGGAGCAGGACTGGGGGTTGGGAATCCTCAAATATCGCTTCGAGGTATTGTACACCTACACCACACAACCAGAGGTGACTCTCCAACAAGCTTCAAGATTAACTGCAGCCACGCAACTGTTCAGACCAGTTTTATCAGACAAAGCAGAATAGCAGCTAAGCACGCTACAAACTGTGATGGAAACATATGCAGCAAGAAGAAGACAACAGGGAACTTCGCAGCATGAGGAAGACACTGTCACATGGAAAATGTCAGCAACCGGTGAATTCAAAGTAAGCTCAGCATACCTCGTCATGAAGGATTCACCAAGGATCAAATCCAGGACACATACCATTTGGAAACTCACAGCACCCCCGCGGTACAAGATATTTACTTGGCTATTAATTCACAATAAGATCCTCACAGCTCAAAACCTACGGAAAAGAGGATTCAACATAGTTGGACTATGCTACATGTGTTGGCAAAATGATGAAACAACACACCACCTCTTCAACCGATGCCCCCAGACAACGCCTATATATCGAGGAGTCTTACGTATAGGTAGCGGATACACGGCGGGTCAGAATAACGTAGCGATGCTGACGGCAACTCACATACCCAAGAAAGACCGAGAACTATTGCTGATCACACACTTCACGGTCTGGAGAGAAAGGTGCAATAGAATATTTAGGAACGAAAAAAAACGGACGCAACACCTTATAGAAGAAGCGGTACAACAATGGACACTCTCTACAAGCCACACCCGAGACAGAACTACCATGCCGAGAGGAATAGGATAATAGATAGAATCTCAGTTTAGAAATTGAGAACTGTTTTACCTCAATTCTGTTTTTTCTGTCTTTGCCTTTTTAGCTTCTTTTCCTCTTTCTTTGCCGCTTAGCAAATGTCTTTCTTTTCTTGCACTGGTACCAGGGTTTGTCCTCACAAACCCACCCTTTGTAACCAATTATGGTTAATGAAAAAGAGAGCTAGACTCTCTTTCAACTCAAAAAAAAAGAGATGCATAGCACACTCCCATCGGTACACTATTAGTTTGCTGGTTTCTGGTAAAACTGAAGGAGTCCAAGAGATGCATAGCACACTCCCATCAGTACTATCAGTTTTCATCTTGTTGGTAAAACTGAAGGAGTCCAAGAGATGCATAGCACACACCTACCCATCAGTACTATCAGTTTGTTGTTTTTCATGTTGTGCCTGTTTCTGTATTGTATTCATAGTTTTGTACATCCTTAATTCAAGTACTGTGATGTTAGTTTGACACTCCGGTTGGAGGTGTAATTTTGTACTTGGCTGATGATACATACTTGAAACAAGAAAGTAAAGCAAATATTTATATCTTACAGCACATGCATAATAATCAAGATACATACTAGAGCAGAAAAAACACAAGATGAAAGAGATGATTACCATCATATATAATTAGAGTTAACATGTCAGAACAATATAATAACACCATACCACTAGAGCACATTAGCATATATACCAAAAAACTGCAACATTAATTTTTTTTCTTCTAATTTATGGTGCCATAATTAATTCAGAAATAAAAAGAAAGCAACACTCGAAAAGAAAATTAAGATTCAACCGTCTATTATAAAATTTTATTTTTTATTTTTCTTTTCTAGTGTCTCATGTTACTGATTTAAAGAGACAGGCAGCACTTGTGAAAGTATTGAGCCAAATCAAGTTCAATGAAAATGAACAATAAGTTGATGATTTAGCAATATCTTTGGTTTCAATTGATAATTCAGAATCTACCAATGCAAATAATGCCTCTGACCAAGAATCTGAAATAAAACCCCCCATCAGCTATTATATTACAAGATTTTGCTTTTCCAACAATAAAAGAAGTTTTTTCTGATTCGCAAATCACAGCGGAATTTGACATTCCAAATCTCATAATTTAGAAAATTAGAAACTCGTGGTTTTGTCCCTGAGTTTCATTCTGCTATGATTTGATTTTTTTTTAAACTTCATCACACCCCACTACTCAATATTCAACCCTAAATTAGCGGAGAAAAATGTGCCAGTTTAGTAGCTCCGAATTTGTTTGGCAGGAGAATGATTTTTCATATCCAAGTTCGAGCCAAATAGTACGCTTGTCTGTGTTGAGCAAGCGAAAAAAGAAAGAAAAAAAGAAAAGAAATGGACAGTGGAGATGCTAAACCCAAAATGAACCGTGGAGATGCTAAACTCAAAAATTGGGTTACATTAGGGGATCCGGACTCAACGAGGATCTGGGGGCATATAAATCAGAGAATAGAATAATGTTTGTACATAGGATACTTCATTTCTACCAAAACAGAGAACGTGAGTATCTGTCACGAGGGCTATCCTGAAATAAAATTACGCAAAGGCAGAGACGTGTGTGGATTTTGCTTTGGCATTTTGCGAATTTAAGTTTCTAGCCACCAATTTCTGAGTTGAGTCCATATCTGAGGTAACAAACTATTTCTGCTCAGATCCGGACTGTCCGATCAGAATCCGAACCCATCCGGTCCAAGCTGAAATGCACATAGCCCTTTATTCGTGCAGATTCTGATCGGATGGTCCGGATACCGGATCTAAACAAAAATATTCTGTTATTCTTCTAAGATCGCCTCTTCTTCCCAATCTCCAGATCACGCTACTGATGGTCTGGAACGCCAGATCTGCTCTCTAATTCAATATTAGAGGAACCAAAACTGCAACCACGGGATTTCTGGGGTCCATAGCCTAGGTGCAACATGAAACTTCAACCATGAATTTTGCCCAGTTATCAAATCAACCCGCATTCTTTGAATAATACATTAGTTTTATGATTGCCTAGGTTACCTATAGATGCCATTTTCAGATCTGCTTCAACCAAAATAAGCAAAAAGAAACATGCCCCTGGGAACAGAAGTACCACATGATCATTTACTATAAACCATCTAAATGAGGAAAAAAAATACATACTCTGCACATGGGAGAAAAAGTTCTACCTCATGATCATTTACTATAAACCATCTAAAGACCATGCACAAGAAAAAGTTTTACCTCAGATGAATACATACTCTGCGCATGGGAGAGAGCTGAGATTGAAAAATTCATAAACATAACTAAGCTACAAGATTACCTAGCATATATATATAGAATAAAACCATGATGACAGTATTAACAAGGTACTGGCAAGCTTAGTGTACATCATAATCATCTCTGCATCCATTAGCCACTTGACCCTATACTACAAACTAGCAACAGTAAAAAAGGGCACAGCAGCCTTAGACAATATACCACATTTTCCTAAAACAGTTCGAATTCTATGTTATCTCCATTACTCCCGAAATCCAAACACTTACCTTCCCTTTTCTTTTTTACCAGACCCAAATTACCCAAATCCTGATTTGTCGGTGTTTCAGGTGGAATTGCACAACGTATCAAGGCCCAATTCAATCCATCAAAGAACGGATGCTGTTTGATCTCAGCTGCACCTCTTAACGATCCAATTCTATTATCTGGCTCTTTAACAAGTAACCCCCTTATTAAATCCTTGGCATGGAAGCTGACACTTGGGCTGTCAGGAAATTTCAAACTCTGAGAAATCACATTTGCCAAGGTTTCTTCATTCCCAGGTCCCTTGAAGGGCGTACGGCCAAACAACAGCTCATACAAAAATATCCCGAAAGTCCACCAGTCGACTGAACTGCCATGCCCATCTCCTCTTATTATTTCAGGAGCTAAATACTCGTGGGTTCCAACAAAGGAGTTTGACCGTGCATCAGTAGGTTCAACAACAAGCTGGGGAAGTGAACCAATTTGGTGGGCTGAATCAAATTTGGGTCTGGTCCGAGCAGAATGAGAGATCAAACGGGGAGTGAAGCACGAGACTTGGGTCCAAGAGGGTTTAAGGCAAAGTGGGTCCATACAACTGTTCTCTGAACAAGGGAGAGAGAAACTCTTGGCCGGGTCATCTCTGCCGAAAGAACTGGATCTGAGAAGAGTGGGGCTCACCGAACAGCGCAAAGAGAGGTCAAAGTCTGAGAGCATGATGTGTCCATCTTCACGTACTAGTATGTTTTCAGGCTTTAGGTCACGATAGATCACTCCTAACATGTGAAGGTACTCCAATGCTAAAAGGACCTCTGCCACATAAAATCTGCAATTACAAGTTCTTGTTAGGTCAACAACAAACACAGATTTCAACTCTTCTCTCATCAAAAAGTAAAATTTAGATAAACATCCACAGAACTAAATATGAGAAGAGATAAATAATGCATAGTACATAATTTGAAGTAAAGAATTATGTACCTGGCAGCTGGTTCAGAAAAGCATCGTGTCGGCTGTTTTTGTCTGAGCACATGTAAATCTCCACCGGGGCAAAACTCCATAACCAAACAAGCTAAATTATCTGTGGTAAAATGTGCATAAAGCGTCGGTAAAAAGGGGTGATCCAGCATTTGTAAAATCTCCCTCTCGGTTTGTGCTCTCATCATCTTCTTTCTACTAATGAGAAAATCCACATCCATCGCCTTAAGAGCAAACAAACAACCAGAGCTCGCCAGCTCAGCAAGATAAACTGTGCCTATGTCACCGCATCCCAGCCTCTTTATCAATTTAAAATTGTCCAAACCCAAGGGACCGTTTTGCACAATAGCACGGCGGATCGCGACCCACCTGTTGTCCTTTGACATGTGGGGCCGGCTCCCAAGGCCATTTGATCCGCCGAGGCTGTCCTCACTGATGCTTGTGCTGGTGCTGTAGTCCCCCATGCTACTTTTGGAACTCTGAGAGCACTCTCCTTTCTCCTTCCTCTCCAGTTTTGGGACACAACTCGACGGATTAGGAATGATTTTGGGAGGTGTAATCTCATGGGTCCTCTCTATGGCAGTTGTGGAATTTTTGCTGGTTACAGGAGGCATGATGGGTCTACTTTCAGTAACGGGCTTATTTTTAGTTACGGGCGTTGAACATTTGGGTTTAGGGTTTTTAGTGGAATTGGGGACGGGAGTTGTAGGCTCCGGTTTAACCTTTTTCTTAACAGTGCTTTTATTTCTAAAAACTGGCTTAACAAGACGGGGGGTAGCAAAATGGCTAAAAGACCCAACACCTGAATGAGAATTAATTAGCGAGGACTTTGGAACCATTTTCCCCTTTTTATCTTTGGAGTCCTCACTAATCACATCTTGGATCCTCATTTTAGGTGACCTGGCAGGAGCAGGAGAAATTGATCTAATATTGCCACCTTTACTCTTACCAACTGGTTTCAAATCACGTGACTGAGTTATTTCCCCTTTGTTTTTCGAGACATGAGGTCTCAGTTTATCAGGTACAATAGAAATCTCAACCAAATTGCTCTTCTCCTCACTTAACTCCTGACTTGACTGAACCACCACTGAGGCATACAATTTCTTATCGGAAACCCCCGCCGGCTTAGTGAGGCGCTTCATAGCCGCCATTTCTGACGCCTGTGAAATACACAGCTTTCTGAGAGCCTGTTTCAACGTCACCGATTCGGTTATTTCAATCCGGGATAGTTGAGACGGGCCAGGTTTATTAACTGGCACCTTGTACATGTTCTTTCTCAGTACATCTCTAGAAGTGGGTTTTAGATCAATCCCTTTGAGGAAATTGTTGAGGTCTTCGTCCATTGGCTGTTTTTCCTCTGATTTGACCTTCACACGCAACCGGCCGAGACTGAATGAATGGGCTCCATTGCGCTCTTCATTTAATTCGACGATTTCAGTACAGCTGGAGGAAGCCATGTCCAAACGGGGAATCAATGCCTATTCAAGTTGTGGCTAAAGTGAGGGTAGAGATCCAGCTTGAGTTAACTTCAGGTTTAGCCTTCATTTGATTATTTACACGTACTGCTACAAAAGATAGAAAAAATAATAGTAAAATTAATTTCAATCTGATGGCATTTTCTTGTGTAAAAGGGATCAGTAGAGTAACCAAGAGGTCGTGGAGTGACGAATGAAAGGCAAACAAGTACAAATCTCTCCACCAACTATCAAAATACACTACAAGCAGTCGCTGATTGAACTAATCACCCTCTAGAAACTCGAAAAAGAAACAAATTGAGAACACTAGAAAAAAGAATCTACCACGGTCCGCTCCATTCAAATCGGAAGAAATAGAAAGCAATCCAGTAAAAGAAAGGAAAATGTAGTTGAGAGCTAAAATAAGAAATGCAATCATACATACCTTTTCTAAGTAGTAGAGAGTCCAAATGCTGGAGAGAGAAAAGCGGATCAGAGGCATTAACTAGGGCATTAGCGAGAAACTTAACCTTATTTAGGGCTAGGGTTTGGTGAACAAAAAAAAGCGGCACAGAGAGAGAGAGAGAGCGGAGAGAGAAAGAGAGAGAGTAGAGACAGAGAGATGCGTATCACGAGAAAGGCACAGTATTCTGAGCGCAGAGGCGACAGGCGAGCGGAGCTGATAAAATCATACAATCCAATGCGTGATTATTTTTATAAATTTATAACGTTAATTAATTTGGGATTTAATTAATTAACGCGATGCAGCGGATGGAGAATAAAGGGCTGGAGGTGGTAATCTATTATATTGTGACTGATTGTGAGGGCATTTAATAAAGGAGACATGAGACTATGACTCTATGAGAGTAATGCTTCGGTGATTCGGTCACTTCCGATGTGTCCCATAAACACACTCATTGGACAATCTGTACTATATTACATACAAAATGTTGGATCCGTATCCTCTCAGGTACCTGACTCAATCCAATTGAAACGGACGGTCCAGATTTACTTTCAGCCGGTGCCTACTCGGATGGCGCAGAGGGCCAATATTATTTATGCTTTGAGATTCGTGCTAAGTTAAAAAGAACAATTTTGGACCGTCCAATTCAACTCTACTCAGTCAGGTAACCTGAGGGGATGTGAATTCCAAAATGTTTCGGGTATATATTTTATTATAGCACTTATAACTTCCTATGATTTAATTTTGATGCTTTTGTGTTTCTAGTTTATACTCGCTCTTTATCTTTTGCTTTTTCATAAATATATCTTCTTATGCTCATGTGTGTCGTGTAGTTGTCTCTTAAAGAGTTATCTCTGTTTTGTTGGTCATAATTTTAAATTCAATTTTGTAGAATTTTAGAATAGTGATCAAATTGAAAATTCTAAAACATCAGTGAGAAGCAACGTTTATTCAACTTTGTTAAACTATTTCATTATATATGTAATGTATTTTTATTCAACTTTTGGTGTCTATTTTTATCCTTACTTTTCCAGCCGTTGCATATATTATATGTTGAAATTTACTTCATTTTATGTCAAAAAAAAATTACAACAAATTTTGTCAATTTGTCAACCCAGGGGGTAATATTAGGTGTGGTAGAGTATCAGGACCAACCACCAAATTACCAAAAAAAAAAATATATACATACAGATGTCAGAAATTGTTTCAACTCAATCTGTTCAAGAATGTTAAGAGTCAAAGAATAGCTTCCAAAAATAAATAACATAAATTATTTTTCATTTTTTATAAAAGCCGCAGACGAGTTTCATTGACCGGAGAATTGAAATACGAAATAAATATATATTTTTTTTCAAAGAAATTAGGGACATTGTAGAATAGCCCTGAAGGCTATGCAATTATTGGGAATGGGTACAATGTGTTGCATCAGCAATGAACGGTCATGCTACGATACCAGATTTGATTTAAGCAAGTGCTGTGAGGCTTTCCACTTTTTGCGAACCAACAACACTCTTTTTTGGTAGTTAATCAAATCATCTTTTTTTATTAGGCTCCGTGGAGCCGGAAATAGGGGAAAATATTTTAACAGAGCAGCTCTCGCTTCGTGCAGCACACGAACCAAATACAGGTGTTGTTTTGATTTTATAGTTTGTGCGTTATCTGCCGACATTTTTACTATTATCCAAAGTTTAATAGAAATTAATTAATATATCCAGATTCCCTCAAAAGTTATAAAAATATCTGTACCGATTATTTTCTGGCCGGTACTCAATTTAATTTAGTACCGATCGGAAAATGGCCGGTATCCAAATTTTTTTTTTTTTGCAACAATACGGATCATTTTCTAGACGGTACTTAATTTTTTTTTTTTTTAAGGATGGGCATAGCATAGTTGGCTAGAAGAAAAAGTCGTAGGAAACTCGGATTGAAGTACCGATGTTTTTTTTTACAGTGTCGTATGACACTAAAGTTTATTGTTCGCATGCGGCTAGTGAATTTAATGTGACAATAACCAGCATTCTAAAATTGAGTACCGATGCTTTATGCACGGCCTAACGACGGCAGAAGTGCATTGATGTTTTATTGCAAAAACATCAGCGACGCACTGATGTTTTTTTAGCACTACCCTGCTTAATTGCCAATGCTAAATCTAATAAAACATCAGTGACGCACCGATGTTTTTTTAGCACTACCCGGCTAATAGAACATCGATGTTTCATTGTAAAAACATCGATGATGCACCGATACATGCAACTGATGTAACACACGCAATCAACCAAATGCTTTGTTTGATCTTAGCCAAACCGAGTGCAAACTTCAATCCGAGTTTCCTACGACTTTTTCTTCTAGCCAACTATGCTATGCCCATCCTTAAAAAAAAGAAGTACCGGCCAGAAAATGGCCAGTACTGTTGCAAAAAAAAAAAAAATTGGATACCGGCCAGAAAATGGCCGGTATGGATATTTTTATAACTTTTCAGCAGATATGGGTATATTAATTAATTTCTATTAAAATTTGGATATTAGTAAAAATGTCGGGTTACCAAAACTGCTATTTTAATTTTTTTTACTGAGAAATAGAATCACAGAGGCAAATGAAATAAATATTTTGAAACTAACACAACTTCGTAAATTACTAAATTCCACAACTATACAGTAACTTTCAGCGACAAATAATAGTAATAACAACAATTGAGTGCACACCACGTAACAAATCAATGATTTAAAACATGCGGAAATATTACATTTCATATCTATAAAACTAAAAATAGAAGAATGATCTCTTGGCGTTTTACATTTGTCAACTAATTTTTTACATAAGTACAAAATTTTGTCACGGCCATAGTGACAACTAAAAAATTTGGGTTCGGTTCGGCGATGTCAAAAATCCGTGATTCGGGTATAATTCGGGAATGATTCGGTACAACAAGGAAAAAAAAAAAACCCAAAAAAACAGGAAAAAAAAAATCTGAAAAAAAATTAAAAAAATCGTGTTTTTATCGCGAATAATTCGTCAACTTGCGTTTTATACGCGTTTTATTCGCGAATAAAACGTATTATATGTTTTTTTGAGTTTCATTCGAAGTTCGGTTCGGTAACATCGAAAAAACGAATAATACGCGAATTAAACGTGAATTTCTCGCGAGTCTCGTCACTATGGTCATGGCATCTAGTTCCGTCCTATGCACCCAATCAAAACACAATATTTGTCTCTGGAAAAATTAAAGAAACACAGAACGATAAGCAATTATTGATTTCTAGAAAGAGAAGCAAAGCAAGTCTTATCAACTTAGCGGAGCAGCCTGCGCTAAAAAATATCAACCAAGTGCTTTGTACGGCAGAGATTATCCTTTTCTCATTAATTTAAGGAAAAAAATTAATGTGTCACAGTATAGGAGTGAATAAGAGAGAGAGAGAGAGATTCGGTAGTATGACAAATTTATAAGATTACATTTAAATATGTATTCATCTCACTGATAAAATTAAAATATAAAAAAATTAGTCATTACTTTTCAACAAACAAAAAAATGTTCAAATTTATAATATACGGAGTATATAAATTTCACTAAATGAAGCTATATATAATCTTCCAGTAAGAGACAGAAAGAGAGAAGGAATATTATTCTGTAAAAAAAAAAATTCTGAATTTAATCTCCTAAATACGACTAGAGATCTTATTTATCGGATCTAGATCGGTCAAATTCATTCAAATTTCCCAAAATTCTCTTGGGGTTTTGACTGTTTTCGCGCGCCAATACTTCCAGTGAAAATAATCTCACATGTTACATCGGTACGGTATACCTCAGCTCATACCATATTTCATGGTTGCTGTTTCAACAGTTCCTTCTTTCATAGAAAATTTCAAGGAAATAAGGCAATTCTGACAAATTCATAAATGGGCACTACATGCCAAGGAAAAGCTAACAAAGAGAGATACGGGGATGTGTACTGTGCAATATTTCTTAATAATCTGCTGTGCTCTTTAAAGTTTTAATGCTTCTTAATAATTTGCCGTGTTTTTTTTTTTTCGTTTCTTTTTGTTTTTGGATCGGTATCTAACTTTTTTTACCAGACTAATATGCTATCTATTCTCGGTCCAATTCAGGCCAGATTCAAATAATTAGCTTCAGATTGTCGATCATTCGGGTTCACGGCAGATCTGATTTCAGATTAAGTCAAAGTCAGGAATCAGGATAAGACCGAGTTGTTTTAAGTCGATTTCAATTTTTAGTCCCTCGTAAAAAAAATTGAGTTATGTCAGATTTGAGTCGGAATTAGAATGGAATTAGATCGGAGAGGGGCTTTGGATCGGATTATATTTTACATTACTGATTAAGGCATTACCTTTCATATATAATAATTTTATTTTTTTATGTTTTTTTTTAAGAAAAATGAATCTTGTGATACTCTTATGTATATGAGAACAGCACAACTGGACTGTTAACGTCGCTCATAGGCTGTTTCCAGCATAATAGGAAAAAAAAATTGCTTGTTATTTCATTGGAATAACAGTATCATGTTATTATCAATTTCGTTGAAATTCGTACATAAAAAAGTGTCTTCATTGAGATTCACGCAGGAAAAAATCTAAATGGTTGTTGTTAGAATAACAAGTCATGTTATTCCAATGAAATAAATTGTAATAAAAGCCGATTTGTTTCTAGCATAATAACTTTGGATCGATGCAGGTTGAGTATTCATTGGATTATAAAATATCAAGGTAGATTGCTCCATGCTCTATTATACTCTAGAATGCATTTGGTTGGAGTAAAAATAGAGCTAATTTAAAAATAACACTATTCTTTGTTTGTCTTCTATGTGAGTTACTATTTTACTAACTCAACAAAAAAATGAATTAATTTTGTTCTTAATTTTAAAGTTATCTCACTATTCTCACTAACTCACCCTCCATGCAAATACACCCCAACAAAAATATGAACCCAACATTCCGAAATTTTTATTTTTAACATTTTAAATAAATAAATTAATAAAATAACCATCGTTTCTGGTCAATTCTAAATCTAACACGGCCGCAGAATGCCGGAGCGGACCCATATGGGGGAGGCCGCAGAATGCCGGAGCGGACCCCCATATGGGTCCGCAGAATGCCGGAGCGGACCCGGGTCCGCACTATGCCGGAGCGGACCCTAGTCTTTATATCCCGAAAATGACAGGAACATTTCATTCCACACTCTCACACCTTCTCTCTCCTGAGTTAGCTCTGATCTGTGAGTTTTTTCTCTCTTCTTTTAAATTTTTTATTTTTATTTCAGTAGATTAAAAATTTAATTAGAATAATTAATTTAGCAATAATTTAATTAGAATAATTAATTTAAATTAATTAATTTAGTTAATTTTTAATTGTAGGTTTCTTCTGTATTGAATTGGAAAATGGCTCTTATGGTATCCATCTACACTGGTGGGGATGTATTAACAGGTCCTAATGGGGTTTACTACAGTATTGGACCCGTTACTGTGATCCCGGTATTGCCAGGTACGGATTATTTGGGACTTAAATCAAGTATATGTGGGAATTTGGGGTTGGATCAGGGTCAGTATGACCTTAAAATTGATGCCAAAATTAGCATGCCGACTAGTTCGGCACAAACCTGGTTCCAACTATTTCCAATTCAGAATGAGGGAGTGTGGCAGGTATTGTATAACCAAACCATGAGTTTTTCTGGGGGTGCATACAAGATAATTGACCTATATGTGGAGGTTACCAGAGCCCGGCGTTCGAACCCAGTTCAGAGGTTAATCCAGGGTCGTAGTCGAGGTAACTCATCCGGCTCTAGTCCATCCCCTGTCCAAATTGACCAACCGTCCAGTAGTCGGGCCCCAATTCAGAGGGACCGACCCTCCCGTCGGGCCCCATCCCAGACTGACCACCCTTCATCTAGTCGGACCGCTCATTGGGGTCAAACTTGTAATCCGGATGAATCTGATGAAGAAGTGGATCCGAAAATACTAGAGGCAGAGGAAAATTGGGGTCATATTGATCCTGAGGGTATGAGCGATTATTCTGACCAAGAAGATACCGGGCCTGTGCTCGGACTATCAAGGAAATTCAAGATGGATAGCGGGTTTCAGATAATGGATCGCGGGGTTCAGCACCCGATTCATGCTTTCAACGACACATCAGGGTTTATGGAAGCCAATTCGGGTTTGTTTGGAAGTAGAGCAGATTTTGAGAATGAATTGTCCGAGGGACAAACATATGACTCAAAGGAGGACATGAAGAGCGCAATTGCCAGGTTTCACATCCTTTGCAACAAAGAGTTAATACCTACGCACAGTGACCGCACAAGAATGAGGTTCAAGTGCAAGGACAGTTACTGTGGGTGGTACATACTCGCAAGGGCCACCGGTTATGGAACACAATGGCGTGTCTCCAAATGCCCAACACAACATTCATGCCACGCGGATGCGACAAGAACAGATCACGCCCAGTTGTCAGCTGCTATGGTTGCCGAGTGTATATCCGCTCACATGAGGAACGATGTCGACCTGAGTATTCAGGCTGTCCGAATTGCTGTTGCTGAAAGGTACAACGGTCAGATACCGGCGTACAACAAACTATGGCGTGGCCGTGAGTTGGCAATAGCCCGTCAATTTGGCAGTTGGGAGGGGTCATACGCTCTTGTAGTTCCATTGTTGGAGGCAATGAAAAGAAGCAACCCAGGTACTACATTGTTCCTTCAATTTTTACGTTATTTCATTATCAATCAAAAATTGAACTTATTTTTTTTAATTTATTGACAGAAACATTGTTTGAGGTGACCTCATATCCCACTGGTGAACCTGGACCATGGAGGTATTTTCATAGGGCGGCTTGGGCATTTGGACCGTGCATAGCTGCTTTTCAACATATCAGACCGGTCATCACAGTTGATGCATGTTTCCTGTCAGGCCGGTATAAAGGTAACTAATTTGGTTGTTTTCACTTTATTTATTTTAGTTGATTTCGGCTCTTACAAAATGGGTTTTAACCATAGGCAAGCTGTTGATTGCAACCGGGTACGATGCTGAAAATCAGCTCCTCCCGTTGGCTTTTTCACTGGTAGAATCAGAGAGTTATGACGATTGTGCGTGGTTCATGAAATGGTTGCGCCGTAATGTAATCCGCTCCAGATTCATGTGTGTCATCACTGATAGGGGAAAGGGTATCAAGAAGGTGTTCAGACAAGATGATATGGGGTGGAACGAGGAGGATGAGGATCAATGTGTTCACCGTCTTTGTGCTACTCACATAGCCGAGAACATGAAGAAGAACGGTTGCAGTGATAAGGCAATCCGTTTTTTTAGAATATGTGTGGCTAAGAGGAAGATGAGGAGGTACGAGCAAGGAATGCAAGCAATGGGGCAGGCATGTGACATTGCCCTCAATTGGCTGGACGGTGTGGGTAAGTATTTGGATCAAGATGAGAACGAGTGCCCCAAACCATGGAAGATATTCCAAGCACTGGACGGTGGTTACCGTTGGGGCATCATGACTACAAACGGGTCCGAGTCGCTTAATAAGGTCTTCAAGTCCTCTCGTAGGCTACCGGTTGCAGCAATAATTGAAGACACATTTTACAAATGTATAACATGGTTTGCGCAAAGGAGGGCCAAAGCGGAATGGGAAGTCAGTCAAGGTCAGCAATTCTCGTGTCGTGTGCATAAGGTACTTTTATTTGTAGTTATTTCTTCATAATTTTTAATGAAGTTTGTTAAAAAAAATATCAGACTTCTTCATTATTTTTTAATTTTTCGTAGCTGATCAACAAACGGTTCGAGAGGTCCGATAAAATGAAGACGCTGGGGGGCTTTGGAAACAACAACGAGTTCGAGGTAACCGCCACACAGGAGAGAGTTCACGCTTTCATACCTGACGATTCTGGTCGGTTTACCAAGGCCAATTACAAATACACGGTGATAATCGGGGATGATCACACGGTAACTTGCACGTGCCAGAAGCCTCAATTGGAGAGAATAACGTGCTCTCATGTTCTGTCCGTGTGTCGTCTCCGAGGCATCGACCCTGGCGTATTTGTAAGTCACTATTATCACATCCATACACTGATCAACACATGGAGCGCACAATGGCATGTTTATGGAAATCAGTCGGAATGGCCTCCACACGATGGCCCGGTCCTTGTTCCAGAGAAAAAAAATATTGCTGTGGGCAGAAGACAGCACGACAGAATTCCGATGTGGATGGATGTTCTACATAATAGGAGAAGAGGACACCAAGCCGGCCGAGATACGCAAGAAAGACAAAACAGAGCTGCTCGGGCTGCACGAGATTGAGAGTTAATGTTGTTTTTCTAATTGTACTTGTAAAACTATTGTTTATTTTCGGTTAATTAGACGTATTTGTAATTTCCGATAACATTCGCATGTTTTATTGTATGCTTCTTTATATGGCTCCTTGTTCTATTGTAATGTTTCTTTTGATCAAACAAACGACGAACAACAATTTCAGATTAAACGACATTTCAAATATAAGTAATTATACACAACTTCCAGAAAAACGTTACATTTTTGATAAAAATTTCCAAAACAAAACCATAATCAAATTCAGAATCAGAAAAAAAAAAAAAAAGACCAGGGTCCGCTCCGGCATAGTGCGGACCCGGGTCCGCTCCGGCATAGTGCGGCCCCATATGGGGGTCCGCTCCGGCATTCTGCGGCCGTGTTAGATTTAGAATTGACCAAAAACGGTGGTTATTTTATTAATTTAATTCTTTAAAATGTTAAAAATAAAAATTTCGGCCCAACATTGTTGCAGGGAACTAGCGGACTAATAATTCGCCACACAAATAGCTGCCACCAGAGATTCTCGAGAAGCTTCTCGCCTCATTATGTGGAGTCCGGTGATAAGTGGTTTTATAGAAACTGAAATTCATTGGAATATTTTTGTCTAAATAATTAGTACGTCAATTTGGACGGTTACACCCCGCTAGTGCATAGGCTTATAGGTGAACAAGTTATTTTAAAAATTAATAATAAATGATCATCTGAATTTGAAAAAAATACAAAAGTGACCCACTTTATTTATACTGACATCTGAATACGTTGCTTTCTCAATCTTCTAAATAATATTACAATTTTAAAGTTTTTTTTTCTGCAGTTAAATTAATAAATATTTTTTTGTGATGTAAATTTGCTTGATTCTGAAAGAGGGGAAAACGAGTAAATAAATGGCAGATTCCCACAAGAAGGTGATGACTGATGAGTACATACATAGTTTAGAGTTGGAGTATGGGCCACAGAAAATAGTACCGTTAAATGCAGTGGGCCCGGTCCTATCATATACACCTCGTGTACTCTGTGCGCCTCTGCATATACCCGGGCCTACAGTCCTACACCAACTCTATGATACATCAATACATGGTATAGTTCCATTAATACCCCATGTACCAACAAACAATTGATACCAGTTGCATCTGTGGAAATCATTCATCTGATTAAAAGATAATTTAATGTAATCCAATAAGAATAGACTAATTTTGAATAAAATTCAAAGCCTCTTGTTTTACTTTATTTATATTTGGACGTTTATTTATGACATTAGAATTATAAAATATTTCAAATATTAATAAATAATTTAGAGAAAGGATCTAATGATAATAGGTACTGGTATCAAACAATGTCAATTTTTTATTTGGATTTAATTAACAAACTTAATAACTTCAGTGTTTCTTATATCATTCAATTACATGCATATAAAAAAATGAGCGAGTCTATGATAATACGCATATTACGGATCGATCTGTGTTACGGATCCATATCTTTATTTTTAAAGTTTAAATAGTCGATTTAAACTGTTAAACATGATCTCCATATGAAAATGTACTTGTAGACCAAACTTTACATTTTTAGAATATTTTAATTTTTTTAGATAGGTAGAAAATCACTTATTTTAAATGGTAAAAAAAAATTAATCAAGTGAATTTTTATCAATCCAAAAAGAAAAGTAAATAAATTAAACAATATAAAATTGACTCTTCAAATACATTTTAATATGAAGAAAATATTGAACTGTTCAGATTGACTGTTTAAATTTTAAAATCAGAGATATATAAGATTATAGCGCACACTGTTTTGTAATATGCATATTACCATAGCCTCACTAAAAAGTTGTATGATTTTAATCACAGCATTTAATGTATTTTTTTTTTTCAAACAGCAGTCAAGTTAAAAAAGATACAGTATTTTAAACAATCTAAAATACCATTTGGTAGAAGATGGAGGCATTCATGGTTGGAACTTGGAAGTTGGAACTAACACAGCGTAGCAGCCGTAGCTTCTAAAATGTACTTGTTAAATTTTTTCTTCCTCGGTAAAAACACCTACTCAGAACACAGTAGACGCTACTGAGCTACACAACCTCCAAAGCCTTTTTAAACTTTACCGTGCAGAGTCCCCTCCTGTTCAAATCAAGCGTAATTAATTCGCTCTCTCTGTTAAGCGGCCTATTTAAACAGTAACTGATACAAAATAGAGATCAAAACGGTTAATAAGCGCTTTGAGATTTGTGTTGGAATACGGTAAGATTCTTGCCTCGGATGAATAAAAAGACGAGGCTGCTTTGCTTTGCTTTTTTTCCTTTTGTTTATTTCTTTTCCCTCCCAGTTTGTTTTCAAATTTGTATGATAGTTAGAGCTCAGATATGATCTCAAATTCCCAACAAAAGCATATTTGTGGAAATTAATAGGCGGTGCAGTGTCAGAAATCTTTTTTTTTTTTTTTTTGCGTCAAATCACACTGCTATTTTAATTTAGTTAAATAACAATAGATGTATATTTTTTTACTTTTTGTCGTAATGCGAGTAATTTGGTGTATTTTTTTTTGTCAGTCTTCATTTTCAGCCTCCATTTTTTAAATGTTGATAACTTAAAATTTAAAATTCAAATATCAAAATAAAACTGTTAGATTTGATCTATATCATTTTCTATACGCTCATATAAAAATTACAATGTTTCAACTTTATTTTGATCGGTATCAAAAACTTGTAAAAATACATTGATATGGATAAACTCTGAACGTTGATTTTTCAACTTCTTGATTCATATAAAAACAAAACCGGAAAGTGATAAGTTTTTTATGTGCTTGTAGAGAAAAATAATGTAGATCGTATTTAACGGTTTTATTTTGACATATAAATTTTGAAATTTTTGTTATTAGAAAATTAAAAAGTAGAAGCATGATAAAATCACAAAGAATGGAGACATTTGAATCCTCCTCATGAAATTCATGTAAATTGTGATTTTTAGAGGTTCTGAGAACTTTGCATTCTTTGTTATGAAAGAAATAATTATGATAACTATAATGTAGATCGAAATTTTTATATACATTATATTTAAAATATATTTTAAAACTGAAATTAAAATATTAAATTTTTAATAACTTATTAGTAAGAATTTTCAGACAAGTCAATTATGCTAAATTTCAACGTTTAAGTGAACCTTTTAATTCTGTGCTTAGGTGGTAAGAGATATTGGCACTTTAAAGTAAACTTTTTACTCTCGTTATAAGGTTAATTTCCACTTTTTATTCCTTTAATAGCAGAGTATTCGGAAGATTAATTTAGAATGACCCAAGTATATATGATTGGACCACTTTAGATTGATTCTAAATCAGTAAAGGGAAATTTTTTGGTCAGAAGCAAATGTCTATAACTTAATCCAACGAGGATGGACACATTTTTGCATTTGTTATTAAATTTTTTCTCTCATAAACTATGCCGAATTTTTTAAAAATATCCCGGCCTAAAAAATGATAAACCAAAAAATCACTAAATTCTGAGAATTCCTTATCTAATATGTCCGCAACGTGAAATTGTGAAGATAAATTGAGTGTTCGCAACTTCACGTTGTGGACACAACTTTTACAAAAAAACTCTCAACCAAAACAGCACCCAGTGCTAAATATGAAAAATCAGGGTTCTAAATAGCTAGCTATAGCTACGCAATAGCTGCGCTATAGCTTTCCCAAACCTCAAAAGCTATAACGCTATTAATCGCTTTTCTGATTCTAAATAGCTAGCTATGGTTGCGCTAAAGCTTTTTCGGACCTTAAAAGCTATAGCGCTATAATCACTATTTAGAACCTTGTGAAAAAGTGTGGACCTCATAATTTTTTTGTCCAATTAGAGAGCTTTGAAAAACCAGTTTTGATCAACAGTTTTGAAAAAAAAAAAAGTTTTGGTCCGCAACGTGAAGTTGCTGACACTCAATTTCTGTCCATAATTTTACGTTACGAACGTGCTAAATATGAAATTTTTCAAATTTTTGTGATTTTTTGGTTTATTATTTTTTTAACCGGGTTATTTTAAAATATTCGGGTGTAACCGAGACCAACCAAAATCTGTTTCTCTACTTAAAAAAAAAAAAGATGAACAGGTCGATTGATTATTTTCCATGTAGCCCCCAAACAGGCAAATAATGGCCAATAAATGCCAGTACATGGGGCATTATATCATCTCATGAGAATTCCATTGGAGCCATTATTCCTTCGTGTTAAATGATCAATCAAACTAGTTTCCTCTGCAGCAAAACTTGAAATTTTGAAATTTTGAAACGACAAGATCCGAGTATTTAAAATGCAAGCCCAATAATTATTCGAAATTGGAATAATTTAAGTTTTTGGTCCTCATGTTATCCTAAAAGCAAGGTTGAAATATTCATCTGTTGATCTTAATTCAAGAGGCCAACAAAATAATAATTAAAAAAAACAAATACAATCTATTGAATTTAAATTTCATCACAAGTAATTCTTGTATGTTAGAAGTTTATTAAAATCCTTTAATTCGCTTTATATAATTAAAGTGGACCATCCGATTCGAATCCGCGACAATCCATCTCAAAGTTGAGCGCACACATCCCGAGCGACATATTCGAATCTCGAGCGATGGATTCGAATTGGACGGTCCCGATTTAAAATCCAAAAATTGAATTGCTTTAGAGGATCTGGACCCCCTCAATTCGCAATATAATTATGACAGTGAAAACTTAAAAAAAAAAGTAACTTGTACCGAATAGCCTATTTGGCACAGGGCTTTTCTACGGAAAGCTATACAATTAGTAGCGAAAAAATTATAGCATGGGAGGTACCAAATAGGATATTCGGTACCTCTTAGATTTAAATAGAACGTACGTACCGAATAGCCTATTCAGTATTTGTGATTTTTGTAACAAAAAATACATCCAAACTTTTGATTTTTTTTTGCTAGCATATCTCGTAGTGCGTTCAAATCGTAGAGGCAAGTTCAATTCTGAAAAGGATTGTTATTGCTTCGCACCAAGGCGTGATAATGTCTAATTTATATTCGAAAATTAGATATGGATATCTGATATTCAAAAATTAATGTGAATACGGATACGGATAAATATACAATTTTAAATTTTAATTATTTGTATTCGAATAGTAAATATATACTAGATAGTTTAATGTATATTATAAAAAAATATTATTCACTATTATAATTAAATAAATATTATAAACTTTGATATATTCTAGTCATATTTATATTTTTTAATAAATATTTGATCCGATTCATATCCATCTAATATCCGATCATTATCCGAACTTTCATTTCATTTGTACTGAATTAGCTAGCGATCTTTCGAAATAAATTGTCCTATTAATCCTTCTCAATAAAAAAAAAACAAACTGATTCGGTTATTGTTAAAAAAAAATCAAGATTTAACTATTTTTTTCAAGAAGTTTAAGAACTGATTTAGGGTAAATATTTTGTTAGTAAAGTTGATGTCAAACTATCTAACTATTTTAATATTCACAGGAGATCTTCCATTCAGATTTCGAACCTGCGATCTTCCATACAGAGAACATTGTCATTGCCATTGTTATTAGACCAAAAGGTAGGTTCTCAAGTGCAAATAAAAATTCTGGGACTAATTATGCCATTTAAATTCGAAGGAAAATTTTGATTTTTTTTTGTTTGAAATATTTAAGATTAAATTGATGCAAATAAAAATTAGAAGTGAAGTTCAGGAACCGAAATTGTTTCAAACAAGTGAAACATTTTGATCAACACAAATGATGCATGCGTCTTCTGGGTCACTGGATCTGCACGTGCATTGGGCATGGGACAAGTTATGATGGGAAATTGGGAATGGTTTGCTTGAGCCTTATTTAAATTACTACGGTGTTACACTTGTTACAGATATACCAGGCACATAAACAGCTCTTGTACATTACAATAATGTTGCCTCTTTCTATTATTTCTTTACTACAACATTTCATATCATATCATAGGTATGTATATTTGTTATATTATTTTGTTTTTAGGCAAGTTTAACAATATTGTCCAAAAGGATGCCTCTATTTTTTTCAGCTGTTAGATATGAACATATTATTTTTTTTATGCACGTGTAAAAATTACAACATTTTAACTTTATTTTGATTAGTATAGAAATCTGTATGTAGAGAAAATAATATAAATCAAATCAAACAAATTTTATTTTAACATATAATTTTAAAATTTTCATATTAAAAATTAAAAATTAAAAGCATAACAAAGCCACAAAATAGTGGTATTTGAACCTTTCCTCTCCTTTTTTTTTTGTAGTACAGTAATCAAAATAAACAGTGATCATGGGACCAATCAGCTTTTGGACCCTTGATGTATTAGTCAATATGTTACCTATATAATGCACCTACTTTCCTAATGATCATAAAAAAAATTAAAAAAAATATAGTGTATGGATCCTATATAATGCACCTACTTTCCTAATGGTCATAAAACAAATTAAAAAATAGAAGCACATCATGATTCTTCTTCCCTTTTCATTTGGACTACCTGCTCCCTTGTTCACGGTTGTTACTAAATGAAAGGGGAGTCAAAGAAGCAAATAATTGATTCAACACCATAGTTTCGCTACTATTAAAATCTAATATTAGCATAGATTAACTATAGGTGAAGTTGGCCAATGTAGCCGAGTTATATATTATTTCACTAAACGGAGTTGATCATTTCCAGCGGTATCTCATTTATTTTATTTAGAATATAATTTTTGTCTCAATATTTCTCTAATTTTATATAATTTTTTTTTTTTCTGTCTTGGTACTTTTACCTATTCTTTTTACTTCATACCTGCACTAAGACATTTAATTTAATCAAAATTAAATTCTATTTTTTAAAGTCACCTAATCTTGTTTTGGTGTCAGAACTCCCAACCCTGGTTCCAAGTCGGGGGCCATGATTTCCAAGCTCAGGCCTATATTATTTAAAGAGTGAGTCTATGGTACTATGCATAGCACGGATTAGTCCGTACTACGGAGTCATATTTTTATTTTGAAAATTCTAATAGTCGATCCGAACAGTTCAACGTGATCTCCACATGAATATGTACTTGCAGATTAAATTTTATATTTTTTTGAATTTTTTTATTATATTTTAAGATAGATAGAAAATCACTTGATCTGAAAATTCTAGACCATCCAAAAATAGTGATTTTCTACCTACCTATCTAAAAAATAGTAAAAAAATTCTTAAAAATAAAAAATTTAGCCCACGAGTATATTCTCATATGGAAATCATGTTGAACGGTTCGGATTGACCATTAGAATTTTGAAAACAAAAATATTGATCCGTAGTACGGACCAATCCGTGCTATGCATAGTATCATAGACTCACTCTTATTTAAATATTATTTTGTTGGGTCGAACTTGTTAATTACGATTCCAAGTTCCCGATCAGATCTACTACATTTTAATTTGTACGTTAATTTTGATTAAATAAAGGGACTGAATTGTTATTGTAATGCAGGTATGTGTTGTTGACAGTAACTAGGACTGGTACCAGAAGTTTGGTACCAGTTCTTGCTGGTATGATTTATAGTTAATGAAAATCGGTGAGGTTTTTCCCCACTTTTATTAAAAAAAAAAATTAGACTGTAGTGCTCTAAGCCTCTTCTAAAATCTAAGTCATGCAATAGAGGAAAACCGATAACATACATTTTTTTATTGGAAATGAGCCCAGTTAAGGCCCATATAAACAGAGCCGAACAAATATTTGGGCTTACATAGGATCAATAACAAAAGGCCGAGACCCAAAATATATTGGACAGAGAACTCCTATATTAATATTATAAAACAAAATCATGGCCCTGATATAAATTATTCACAGTGCATACTATATATACACAGTTACTCACCATCATATAGAAGAACAAGAATTTAAATAGTTAATCAAGGATAAACACTTAGGTAATTAATTACCGAGAGTAGAAAAAAGGAAATTGTAAAAAATAACATCTCAAGGTGAAAAAAAGAACATAACATCATAAAGGACAAAATAACATCAGATTACCAAATTGGATAAAGACCCTACCCCATCACTTTCTCATTTCTTAACCAAAAACAAAAACCCTGATTGTTTTTTATAATTAACCCTAATTAATTACCTAGGTAAAACTAATCTCAAAAGGAAAGACTAGCTTCTAGGTTGAGATTCTCTTTAACCTCCAATGGATTTGCTGTATCTCTTCTTATCTTTTTAACCTTTCCACTCTCTAATCCCTTGTGAGCAAAACCATATAATTGTAGCACTTGATTATCTGCAAAATTGATTGCTCTCTCCATGCCAGTAATACACCGCTCAGCCGGGTAATCTGCGTAACTGCTACAAAGTTTGCACCCAACAAAATGCGTAACAAATGGCCACCTCTCATCACCTAAACCGGGGTGATATTTTTCCATCATCTCTTCATATTTGTCGACCAAGCCAGCCCAAAAACCATGCAGATAATAACTACTCTCTATGTAGACTTTGTCTATCCATTTCTCTTTTTGTGACAAGAGAATGTATATGAGTGCAGATTGGTCGTCTGCCTCGAAATCTGGCCGACCTTCTAGATTCGCCGTAAGTATCTTCCCTGCTTCGTTGCGCGTGGCACCTCTTGGACCCATTAGGGCCCACGTATCAAGTAAATCGAGTGACCACTGGCTGTTACGTAACAAAAAGCTCCCCGTATTGAGCGCAATCCATGACTTCTGCTTGAAAAGGAGATCATGGTAACCATGAATAATTAGATTATGATCGTCATAACGGGTCACCGGGATTTCAAATGCCATGTCGGTGAAGATCGCATCGCTATCTATCCACCAGATCCACTCCACTTCTGGATGGGCAAGCATCAGTTTTCGGATCAATGGCAGCTTTGTCCAGTAGCCGGACATCTCTTGGTCCAATTGCGCCATGTTGTATGCGATCTCTATGCCATGTAACCGTGCGTAGTCAATCTTGTTCTTCACTGCCTTTAACAAGTAATGGTCTCCAATAGGCTGTTCACATGGGTTTGGAGTTGACCCAGTAACTAGCAAGATCCGCGGTCTATTCGGGTCTGGACTGAAACCAGGATTAAAACTGAGCCAGCTTCGCCGATGCTGGTCCCAGTTGGTGACCTTCAGGCCAAGAGTGTAATTGGTTTTAACCGTTTCGGTCGAATTTGAGAGCGAACCATTATATTCAACAGCTGGATCTGAATCTGGGTCTGAATCGGATCGGATTTCACGCAAGATACGGTCGATGTCTTCTAGCATGGCACGGTTGGTTTGCTGAGAAGGGGATGGGAGGCCAAGAAGGGTGCTTAAGCCGACGGTGCCACGCAAGACAAGAATGGTTACTATACCACATAACACGGTGATCTTTAGGTTGTTGAATGTACGTCGGATCTTGCGGTGATGGCCGCTTCGGGACCCGTTTGTCATCGGGTGACCCTTCACTCCCATCCTTGCAAGTGCAGCAGTAGAAATGTATGTCTATGTTTAGCCTAATTATGCCTCTTTGCTTAGGCAACACCTTATTATTTAGGCTTGTTTTGCTTAGGTTTTTGGTTTGAGGTTCTTTCTTTGTGACTGGAATGTGTAAGACTGTAATAGAAGCTTCAGAACTGAGTACAAGGACATGAAATTTGCCAATATAATGTTTAAAAAACAAGGATCCATGGTTTAGAGATTCGTGTCAAGTTGACTAAATTGCTGCTTAGAGGCGCGTCTGATATGCATCCCTCTAAGATCCATATTAAAAAATACAGATATTTATTTTACACAACTGCACCTGGAGCACTACTTGCCAAAATCTCAGTGAGAGAAAATTGTTGGGGCCCATAAAAGGCGTAACGCTGGTACAGTGGTACGGAGGTATGTTTGGTCCAAGGAATGGTTTCATAGTACACATAGTAGGAGGCCAGATTAGTAGGTCTCAGGGTTAAACATTGCTTAATAAATGCGCGCAACTCCCACGGCGTGATGCACGGCACGTGCACTCAGAAATTAAGAATTTAGTTAGACGTCGGTGGTAAGTAGAGGTTTGACAGTGCCGTTAAGGGTAACCCGAACCCGGTCCGCCCGTGCCCGGTGCCCGGGGTACCCGTACCCGTGCCCGGGTATACCGGATAAACGGGTACACGGGTACGGGCTTGAAATGGGCAGGGTGGCCTGTTTTAGTGCCAAACCCGGGTGTACCCGTACCCGGCAGACCCGTGCCAGCTGCCCGTCTGCCCGCACCCGCCACGGGTGTACCCGCACCCGGTACCCGTGCCCGCCGAACAACTTTAATTCAAAATTTTTCCCCCCTCTGGCTACTTTTAACAGAGCAGTTTTGGCTACAGGCAGCGCACTGAGTACAGCAATGCATGTGAATATTGCGCTGCATGTAGCTAAACCTGCTCTGTTAATATTGACAGATCACTGTAGCAATTCGAAATTTTTTGAATCCAACGGCGCAAATTACTGTAGCACAGTGGACCGAATCTCCAGCAGTCTTTTGACCGAATTTCACACCCAGGCCCCCACAGTTCCGAATTTCCCCATAAATTAACCCCCAAACCCACTCTCCCTCACTCACTAAATTTCTCACTCTCCCTCACTCACTAAATTTCTGTCCCTCTCTCACTCATACTCTCTGTCTCTCTCTCACTCATACTCTCTATCATTTTTTTTATTTTTCCAAAATTAATTTAATTATTAGAAAAAAAATATATAGTTGGAAATTTATTTTATTCCGCAAAGGCGCGAGATACGGTTGAGCAAGATTATTTCATCCCGCAAAGGCGCAAGTTTTCATCTCGCAAAGGTTAGATTAATTTTTTTGAATAGATTAAATAAGTTAGATTTATTGTTAATTTTATGATAAATAGGTTAGATTAATTTTTAAATAGCTTAAACATGTTAGATTTTTTGTTAGTTTTATTATAAATAGGTTAGATTAATTTTGAAAGTAGCTTAAATATGTTAGATTTATTGTTAGTTTTATTATAAATAGGTTAGACTAATTTTTAAAGTAGCTTAAATATGTTAGATTTATTGTTAGTAGAATTGGTTTGATTTATTTCAAAATATATTAGATTTACTTTTGAATAGGTTAGATTTATTCTTGAAATAGGTTAGATTTATTTATAAATAGCTTAGATTTATTTTCAAAATAGCTTAAATAGGTTAGATTTAATTTTTAATTCGGTTTTTATTTTTAAGTAAGTTAAATTTTATTTTAAATAGGTTGTATTTGTGCTAAATAGGTTATATTCATTTTAAAGTTAGTTATATTTGTTTTAAAAATGGTTTTTGAATAGGTAATTTATTTTAAAATTGGTTAGATTTATTGTAAAATTGGTTAGATTTATTTTTAAAATATGTGAGATTTAGTTTTGAAATATGTGAGATTTTATTTGTAAGTAAGTTAGATTTAAATAAGTTCTATTAATTTTTAGAATAGGTTAGATTTATTTTAAAATATGTTAGCTTTATTTTTGAATAGGTTAGATTAATTTTTGAAATATGTTTAGGTTTATCTATAAATATGTTGGATTTTTTTAGTATGTTAGATTTTTCAAATAGGTTATTTTTTAATATGTTGGATTTATAAATATGTTGGATCTATAAATATGTTGGATTTTTTTTTAATATGTTATATTTTATTTTTTAAATTTTGAATATGTTATTTGATTATTTGAATATGTTAGATTTATTTTAATATAGGTTAGATTTAATTTCGGATTAATTTTTAAATATGTTAGATAAATAAGTTAGATTTTAATATGTTAGATTTATATTTTTTGAATCTATAAATATGTTAGATTTTTGAATATGTTAGATTTATATTTTTTTAAATAAGTTAGAACAAATTGTATTTATTTTTTTAAAATAGATTTTTGAATAAGTTAAATTTGTTAGAGTTATTTTTTTGAATAAATTAAGTTTGAATTAGAGTTATATTTTTTTGTTCAAATTAGAGTTAGATTTTTTTTGAAATTCGGTTTTTTTTCAAATTAGATTTATTTTTTTATATTGTTTTTTTTCTTTGGAAATTCGGCTGAGGCATAAATTTTTTTTTTTTTTCGGATCCCTCTGTCACAGAGACAGAGGCTTGCTGCCTCAGTTTTTTTTTTTTTTTATTTATTTACTTTAATTTAGATTTAGGTTTTGAACAAGTTGTATTTATTTTGAATTAGACTTAGAATTTTAAAATTTGAATTAGATTATTATGAATTAGACTTAGAGTTATTTTTTTAATTTAGATTACATTTATATTCAATTTAGATTTAATTTAATTTAGATTTACATTTATATTTATATTTTGAATAAGTTAGAACAAGTTGTATTTACTTTGAATTAGACTTAGAATTTTAATATTTGAATTAGATTATTATGAATTAGACTTAGAGTTTATTTTTTAATTTAGATTTACATTTATATTCAATTTAGATTTACATTTATATTTTGAATATGTGAAGTAATTTACATTTATTTTTTTGAATAGGTTTAAAAGATGACATCTCCTAGTCACGATGAGGAATTACCTTTTGATACGAGAATGTCACTTGAAATTTTTGGCCCGGATATGCCACCACCTAATAATCCACAAAATTATCCCCAAAATTATCCACAAAATTATCCACAAAATTATCCACCTAATTATCAAAGAAGGGATCAAACGCTAGATTTAAATTATCAACAACCCCCCCAAATGTATGCACCGTATTATACTTCAAACGATCCAAACATGTATATTCCACAAGAAACACATCAACCGACACCACCATATGCATATGGAGGCACTTCTTCTGTGGCATCGAGTCAAGTCCCCCCCCTATAGAAGGTACTCCGTCGAGAAGTGTCACTGAAATTGAAGAAGAACCAATCCTTCCTCCGACAAGTGTCCCCCCAGAAGGACAAGTGGTAAAGAAGACTAAAAGACAACCTGAATACAATCAGCCGTGGGCCAAATGGTACAAGATTTCCACAGATGAGAACGGCAACATGCAAACCCTTGAATGTAAGGTACAAAATTGGAAGAAACCGTTTTTTGTGTATAAACAAAGTAGTGGTATGACCAGCTTTAAAAGACATGTCGAAATGCACCAAAGGAAGGGTGAGGTTATATGTGAAAATGTTGGACCGAGACAAATCCAAACCCTTATGAACGCGGATGGTACTAGAACCAACCCAAAATACGATGAATAAAAAATGCTTAGTGAATTGGCCCGGTACATTACCCACAAGGAACAACCAATAAGCATGGGTGGTTGTATGAGTTTTGCCCGGTTAGTCATTCGGGGGTGTGCTCAACCAATGTACAAGAGGATCCATCATAGAAAGATGGTTGGTGAAATTAAAAACCAGTTTACCAAAATAAAAAATGAGCTCCGAGCTATATTTGCATACCAACAAAATAAGGTCTCAATTACCTCCGATATATGGATTGCCGGTAAACATGGCCTTGGATACTCGTGTGTTACCGGCCATTGGATCGATGATCAGTGGGTATTACAAAAAAGGATATTAAGTTTTCGTGTGTTAGATTCCCCGCACTCAGCACATGTAATTTTCAAATCCATTATTGAGGTGTTAGAAGAGTATAACCTTAAGAGAGATAGGGATAACAAGATTTTTTCTATTTCATTCGATAATGCTAGTAACAATGTAGCTTCCATTGAGATTTTTAAACGGTCACTAAACCCAATTATGAATGGTGCAATGTTTCACCAAAAGTGTGCTTGCCACATACTTAACCTCGTCGTTAAGGCGGACCTTAAAACAGAAGCCGTAAGAGATTTGATCAATAAAATGAAAGGATTCTCTGTCCCATATTGTTTCAAACCAAGAAAGAAAATAACGGTTTGGTTTGATGTGCGTCAACTATGGCTTGACCAAGTTGAAAGTTCCTTGGGATATAGATACCCGTTGGAACTCTACCTATAGGTTTCTGAACCGATGCCTTCCTTACAAAGCCGTCATAGGAGAGTTTTTGAGAGGCTCCACCCCCGAGGGAATGGCATTAGAGCCCAGCCCCGACGAATGGGACCAACTATAAACCCTGAGTAATTTCTTAGGAACCTTTTTTAATGCAACCGTCAAATTATCTTGCTCGTACTCACCGACGGCATTTGAGTTGATCAGACATCTCTATAGCATCTCCAAGGTGTACCGTGAATTGGAGATCGCTGAAACCACCACCTCCACTCTTACACCGATCGTAGTTGCCATGAAAGAAAAATTTCTAAAATATTGGGACGATGTACCCCTCCTGGCCATTATCGCAAGCTGCCTCAACCCGGCATACAAGAAGTATTTCAAGGTCAAAATAGTTGCAGCATACAAAGAGAATCTACATTTAGACAACACCGGGGTGGAGACATTCGTGACTTCGAAGTTCGATGAGATGTTTTGAAGAAATTATTAGTTTCATGCAAGAGTAAATTTCAAAAATTTAACTCAAAGAAACCAACATAGATCTACTTATTTGACTAACGATGAACCGTATTTAATATTTTAACTTGTTTAATCTTTATACCTCAAATCTTGGTCTCTAAACCAAGAAGTAGGGACTTGAGATGTAGGGTTGTTGCCTCCTTGTCGAGCCTTCACTTCTCCAAGTCGGCCTCGAAATGGCACCCGCTTCGAACGCACGAAGCCTCTACGAGTATCCACCCGAGATTAAACGAAACTCTTGTTTTTCCCTTGCTAGAGGTAATCAACCAAGAATCTAACTTAACCTTAGCTTCTACCTCTTCAATCAACTATTAATTTTAGTGTAGAAGTTGTGCTCAACACATGAGCAAAAATGGTGGAGACAAAATTGCAAAAACTCTTCTCTTTTTCACCTCTTCTTACAAAAACGTTTTTCCAATTTGTCTTACAAGAGAAGGAAGAAGAGAGAGATTAGAATGGTGGCTAGGGTTTGGAAAAAGGTGGGGTATTTATAGTGTGAAGTTAGGGTATATTTTAATCATCTCAACCACAATGGATGGCTAGATTTAAACATGACAAAAGTAACTTTTACTTTTGCCATCCAATGGAGCTCTCCATTAGATGCACTTTTATCCCACTTTATTCCAAACCATTTCATCAAATGGACTTCTCCATTTAATGTTAAATTGGGCTTGGGCCAATTTCTATTTATGCCATTTTCGTTTTTGCCATTTATGCCAACTTTTGGCCCACCCGACAATTGTTACGATTAATTGTATTTGCTCAATTCTGTTGAGAAATAAATTTGTATACCATGTCCAACATGTAATAAATTTATTCTAAGATCAAGTTAGTCATCTCCATGACACTTTTATTTGTTTCGTTTTTCTCTCTTGGGTGTGACCTCGTAGGATCTATATCGTGTTGACAATAGAATCAAAACTTCTTTTAATTCTATAAATTATAAGCGGCACCTAGCAATATGCATTATAATTACTCAACAGATAAAGATGATATGAACCAATCAACATCACGATCCTAAAGAAATATTTAATTGCTTGTGTCAATTCACGTGCCACATGATATCGAGAATAAATCCAAGGCAAGAGAGTGTCATCCTTGCAAATTTATTCTTTTCTTGATTCCAAGTAATTCAGTAAATAATGATCAAACTCATTGATCATAATTGCATGCATACTTTATTACTCCATCAAGGGGCCCGAAGATATCATCACTCACATATGAAATATGAGGGACACTGGTATTCTTGATAAATATATTTTCCTCCGCACAAGACACACATATTGAGATATTATCTGTATAGCTGCCAGTTACGGTCAACGTTGGATAACACCTACAGATACATGTATCTCATGTAGGAAAAATAATCATCTCATACCAAAGAATTCAAGACACAAATGAAACATTAATGACACTAACACAATCCATGTTATGTTTCATTCTTGGGTCATGTCCAATCCCCTGATCTCCATCAGGTATTTATGTGATTAAATTGGTAGCTCCTTACCATATGATCCGTAGAACATGATCATCATTTAATCCACATACTAATCTCGTACCGGTAAATAGTGTTCCTTCTTAATTACCAAGATTAGGGACATTTAGAGTATTCATTATATTATTATTATAGAGTTCTACATTTCAAGTCCTCAACTCGAAAAATCCATAATGTAATTAAATACTCAAGGAACAAATGATTCTTTCATTTCATGAACAAACATAGAATACATCCATAAATGGTTGGCTTCTAGATCATAACACTAACATGTTTAACATATACCACTCAAGAATGGGTGACAACCAAAACCCGTCTTCGTCCCGTGCCGGTCCTAGGTAACAATTTAAATATCTACATTATTTTAATCTTTATTATTTATAATATCTACACTATTTGTCTACTAATTTTTTTTATTTTTTAATAGTTCCACTTCCAGGAGCACTAGCAGCGGTGGATTGTTAGCAGATTTCCAATCGGAGATCCAACCGCACACATCCACAAATGAGTTACTGAGCTATTTTGCAGGGGTAAACGAAAAAGAAGATGGACTTGACATCATAACGTGGTGGAAGAGGAATCAAAGAAACTATCCAACACTGGCAATGATGGCCCGCGACGTATTTGCCGTACCCGTGTCAACCGTCCCTTCCGAAAGTTGTTTTAGTTCGGCGAACAGGATCCTCTCCGACAAACGCAGTAAGTTGGGTGCACATGTTTTTGAGATACTTGTGTGCTTGAAAGATTGGATTGATGCTGATGAGCGCAACCAACATCGAGATCATCAAGAATCATCATCCGGAGTCGACACTGAAGAAAGCGGTACCGATACGCGGCCCGCGGCTAATTCGGATTCAGACGGTGCGGAAGAGAGCGAACAATGGTATATGAATCCAAACTACTAGATAGGTAGTGTCGGTACTCGGTATACATTTCTAACATCTTTTAATCTATATGGTTATTTTTTAAATTATAATTTCTAAACGTTTCAATTAGTTCTTAAATTTTTCATTTTAAAGAAGAATTACTAACAAAAAAAAAGTTAGAACTCCACCTATGTTATTTTACATAGCCGGTCCCAAGCCCGGAATAAAGAAGGAGGGTAACTTTTATTTTTGAATTTAGATTTAATTTAGATTTAACTTTTTATACCCCTCACAAAACCTAAAAATAAATCACTCAAAATAGCAAATTCGGGTGCTGAACAGAGTTATTGCGGGCCGCAATAAATCTCTTGCGGACCGCAATGAGTGGTGGCAGAGCAAACTAAAAACTGTTTTTGTCATTACGGACCGCAATGGGTTAGATTGCGGGCCGCAATGGGTATGGTTGCGGGCCGCAATGGGTACGGGCAGTTAACCTTTTTTTTTCCTTTTATTTAATTTAATTTAGATTTAAATTAGATTTGAATTCAATTTAAATTTTAATTTAGATTTAGATTTATATTCAATTTAGATTTAATTTAATTTGCATCTAAATTTAGAATTTTTATTTAATTTAGATTTAGATTTATATTATTAATTTAAATTGAACGTTTACAAAATATATTATCAATTTAAAATGTTTATTGTTTTAAATTAATTGATTTAAGATATTTTTGATTTATATTTTATTTAACCTATTAATTTAGATTTGAATTTAGATTTAGATTTGTTTTTTTTCCTTTTATTTAATTTAATTTAGATTTAAATTAGATTTAGATTCAATTTAAATTTAATTTAGATTTACATTTATATTCAATTTAGATTTAATTTAATTTGCATCTAAATTTAGATTTCAATTTTTATTTATATTTAATTTTTATTTAATTTAGATTTAGATTTATATTTTCAATTTAAATTGAACGTTTACAAAATATATTATCAATTTAAAATGTAAACTACAAATTTCGAGATATAAATAAATTATGAAACTATACAATTAGAATGAGAGTTTGAAAATAAAATAAAATTACTCGTGTAAAGAAATAATATTTCGTACGACACGTAACAATATTCGTACGACACGGTAAACACGTAATAATATTCGTACGACACGGTAAAAAAAATAAGAAAACAAATCAGAACACAAAACAGAAAACCGGAAAAAAAAAAAATTCTACCCGTGCCCGTCCTGCCCATGCCCGCTGTACCCGTGCCCGTTGTGCCCGTCTACCCGCAACGGGCACGGGTTTGAGACGGGCAGGGCGGGGTTTTTCAAAAAAAACCCGCCTACCCGTGCCCGTTGTACCCGCCTACCCGCCTACCCGCCTACCCGCTGCCCGGGAGGGGTACTGCCCTGCCCTGCCCGAGGTACCCGTTTGCAAATCACTAGTGGTAAGCATAAGCAAGTGAAGATTTGGGAACCACCTATGGCAAGAAAATCCTGCCCACTATTGAATTTAACAAATTTTTGTTTGACACGTGGATGCTATCTTTCATTCCATTAATGAGGATTAAATAAATAACTTTTCAAACTAATTAATTAATGAGAATCTTTTCTCTTTCCTTTGCCTTTTCACCTTCCATTTCAAAACTAATTAAAAAAATAACTTTACTGTTTCTTCCTCCCTGTACTTCTCAACGGTGAGAAAAAAAAATTACATGGAGGCAAACCAATATCTCATACTCTTTGTAATTAGTTTACCATGAAATTGCTCTTTGTAATTACTTTTTCTGTGAGAATCGTCAATAACCTGATACACTCAACACACCAATGCAAACTAATATTGACCATATGTATTTGAAAATTTGAGGCATTTGGGCTATTAGTCTATGAGTCTTCTCTCCTTGGTACCAGTGCCGGCTGTACCAGTCCGGTACAGATCCGTTTGTATCATTTCCTCCATTTTTTTACTAGTCTCCTTGTGTCACTATATATGGTCTTTTTTTGGATTTCACTCCATCTTTGGAACTTTACCAGTACCAGTTCGATACCGCCTTTTACAGCCCGACTTTCTTGTCAGTGTACCACTTTACCCTGCCCCAGTCTCGTACGAATTCGGTATCGCTTTCCTCTGTACCAGTCTCGCTGGTATATGCTGGACAATCCCACCTTAGTTCGGTATCACTTCCCTTCTATTGAATTTGACACTAGTACAAAATACCAGTAAATGCCATAATCCCTTTAAAACCCCTTTTACCCTGATATATTGGTTTTACATTGAAACATCAAAGTATTTAGGGCTGCACAAAAAATTCGTAGTTCGTAATTTGATTCGAGTTTGATTTGAAAAAAGTTCGTAAAAAATTCGATTCGAAATTGAGTTCGTTCGAAATTATTTCAAACCAAACTTAGTTCGAAATTAATTCAAACCAAACTCAAACTGGACCTAGTTTGTTCGAAATAGGTTCGCAAACCAAACTTAGTTCGAAATTAACTCAAACATGAACCGTTGATTTCCGTTGATAACTTATATTCACTGATGAAAATATAAGGCTGCCCAGTCCATAATTGCTCTCAGTTCTGACTTCTGAAAAATGTTTCTTGAATACTTTGGATATTTGAAAACTTTGGTGATGTTTCTCCTGTTGGCTATTTGGAAAACTTTGGATACTGTAATTGTACTGAACTTTGATTGATTGTACTAAACTTTGGTGTTTGATATAAATTTTGGTATTTGTAATGAACTTTGATTTCCAACTTTGGTGTACTGTGTAATTAGAATTCAGAATGCCTAAGTTTTTATTGAAGTGTTGTAATTTCGAATTATGGCCCAGCCATAAGTTATAACTCGTAAGTCATAACAAAGTTCGTTAAAGTTCGAAATTGAGTTCGTAAAAAATTTGATTCAAAATTAAGTTCGTTTGAAATTAATTCAAACCAAACTTAGTTCGAAATTAATTCAAACCAAACTCAAACTGGAGGTAAGTTCGATTCGGTTCGGTTCGTTTGCAGCCCTAAAAGTATTACATAGATTGATATAGAGGTTGAAATCGTTATGGTAAAGAAGGCTTTGAAATTTGACTTGTATGCAACATGACAATATAAAAAAATATATAAAAATGACTTACAAATAAAATATTTTCGTACTTTATTTAACTCAAGAAATCTTCGAGATTGCTCCATGTAATTTTTTTTTTCTCACCGTTGAGAGGTACATAGAGGAAGAAACAGTAAAGTTATTTTTTTAATTAGTTTTGAAATAGAAAGTGAAAAGGCAAAGGAAAGAGAAAAGATTCTCATTAATTAATTAGTTTGGAAAGTTATTTATTTAATCTTCATTAATGGGATGAAAGATAGCAGCCACGTGTCAAGCAAAAATTGGCTAAATTCAATGGTGGGCAGGATTTTCCTGCCCATAGGTGAGCAGAGGATTCGGTTCCGAAGATTTGAGGTAATATTAATAAGAGGAGGGATTCAAATGCCTTTATTTTTTGTGCCTCTGCCTTTATTTTTTAAAATGTTAATAAATTAAAATCTAAAACTTAAACGTTAAAATAAAATTGTTGGATGTGATTTATGTCATTTTCTCTATGTGCTCATATAAAAAATATCACATTTTGATTTTGTTTTTATGTGAATCAATCATTTGAAAAATCAACGTCTAGAAATTATCCACATTAGTACGTTTTTATAAGCTTTTGATGACAATCAAACAAAATTGAAATGTCATAATTATTTATACGTGCATAGATAAAATGATGTAGATTTTTATTTTGACTTTTAAGTTTTAAATTTTAGGTTATTGAAGTTCTTAAAAATGAAGACAAAAATGAAAACATGATGGAAGCAAAAAAAATAGAGACATTTGAACCCTCCTCTATTAATAATAATTAATATAATGTTCATATTGATATATGAGAGCAATGAAAACCCAAGCAAACTTGAAGAATCTTCAAGTTATTCGTTCATATAGAATAATAGCCACGGTTCACTGGTCTGTTGATTGACTTAAAAATTTATGCGATCTATAAAAAATAATTAAACGAAACTGATCAAATAATTCGATCAATTAAATTATTATAATTGAACTAAAACAAATTAAATTTTAATGAGGTTAACAGAAATTAGTATGAATATTTTAGTTACAACTAATAACATAATTACTAACTTCATATTTTATATTTGGACATGTCATATTACGATACGGACATAACAATTATCAATATTTATTTTCTTTAGTTTGTTAGTTTATTTGATTTTGAATTATCATAATCAGACTATCCACCGAAAAAACAAATCTCTATAAATAAATATTTTAAAGCAAACCGAATCATATAAATCAAACAAAGCACAACCATTTAAGGCTGTACGACTTAAACTTTCGAATAACATTACAGCCACTTGAAACCAGTTAATTAGGCACGAACAAAGATACTTGCACAGGGGAAGGCCCAATTAGGCCCCATAACTGCTTAGGTAATACTTGATTCTCGGTGAAAACAATGCAACCTGAATTGCCAACTTCACATAAGAATCTTGGTTTTCCCTGTACAAATGCTGGAAATTAAAACAGAACAATCCTGCTTTCCAATTGAACCAATTTCACTAGAAACTTTCTGCCATTTAAAAGAAACAACAATTTACAAGGCATCATTTGTTACCAAATCCCATGTTTGCCATCGGATTAGGAAAAAAATTCCCACTAGTATACAAGGCCCCATATTAAATTCATATTAAAACCATATAATGAAAGTTACCAATTTGGAAAAAAACAAGAGATTGGAGCTTCAACCAATAGACTATTTAAAGTACAACATCTCTGCCAAAACTTTAAAAACAAGTACCAGCAACAAACTACAAAACCACATTGAAATCACAAGTAATTTATCTGTTCACCACATACTGACAAATCCAAAGCATTGTTTTCATCTAACAAAATTAACTAGAGAACTAAAACAACTTTAATTGAAGAAAAACTCTGCCAAACCGCTTAGTCAAACAGACTGAAACCCATGTCCTGCAACAAGTCAAAATAATTTATACCAATCAGGCAATAGTTTTTGAAAGCAGTGTCAAATGGGTGAATTTATGTTTAGTTGGATGATCTCGTGTAAGATCCTCCAAAACATCAGATTACATATACCAACCATATCACGCTAAATTAAGAATTCAAGTTTGTCAAGTCAAAGATCCATTTGACCCCAGTGGGCAAGGAAACAAAACCAGATGTTACCAGAATTAACCCCCTATAGTAGATATAGGTACAGCAGCTCAGTTTGGTGTTTTTTTGTACATCCCCACTACTTTTTTTGTACAAAACCAGATGTTACCAGAATTAACCATAGGTACAGCAGTTCATTTTTAAGAGTGAACATGAGATAACATAAACAAAAGGAGATAAAAAGAACATACATCATCAGACTCCTCTTTCTCTTCAACCTTCTCTTCTTTCTTGGCCTCTGCAGCTGCTGGAGCAGCAGCACCACCTGCAGCAGGTGCAGCAGCAGCAACTGCAACACCTCCACCTGACGGGACTGAAGCAAACTTCTCCCTACCGGCAGCAATAACCTCAGCTAGGTCCTTGCCTTTAAGCTCAGACAAAAGGAATTCTATCCTCTTCTTGTCAGACTCAGCTCCAACTATAATATTTTTAAAACAAAATAATGTTAATTGCAAAGTTATAATATTTTGATTTATACTGTAATAATAAGAAATCAAGTGAAGGTTTATAACCTGATTCGAGGATGCCCTCAATATCCTCACAAGAGGGGGAGGTGTTACCACCGAGAGCTAGCAGCAGGTAAGCAGCAATAACCTTCATCCTATGAAATTTAAATATACATTATCAGTAACAATCTCATCAGACAGAATCACCCGTCAGAAAAGCACCATACGAAATGATTATACCAAACAAACAAATAAGTATGATCATTTCACAGAATTGTCGCGATTCAAACATATGATTATTTTTTACACATACTGATTTTCATAAACACTGCAGGTTTGGTTTCATGTAACATTCCATGATTAGTGAGTACTGACAGAAAAATAATTGCTAATTCTAGAGTTGAAAACAAATTATTTATAACTAAAATCCAGCATATACATAACTGTTTATTACTAGTACAGATGCATCTCGAAACAACAACATAGCATTTCGAAATTTATTTCACATTTCAAAGCAGTCTAAGCAAATTAAATCAAGCTGTAATCGGTGCATATGTCCTACAGGCAAAAAAGGTTTGCATATCGATTGAATCATAAGCTAACACATCTAAATACAACACATCGAAAACAGATACTAAATCTAGAACAAGGGGAAGCTACTACCGATCAACAAATCGTAATAACTAACGATTGATGAAGATCAAGATTATGTACCTGATGTGTGAGTGATTCGCTTTTGCTGGTGCCGCCGCTGAGGTAGGGACTATATAAATATGAGATGTTAGGGTTCACGCCAGTTGGAGGATGTCCGCTTATATAGGGACGACCACATACCCAAATGAAACCCTAAGCGATTTGATCATCACTGGACGTACACGATTGATTAGTGATTGGGCTCCAAGAAAGAGGCCTCATATTCAGCCCAAATTGCCGCGAGATATTGGGTCGAGATTACTGATTAATAAATTGGGTCTTCTAGGTCAATTTATATAATCTAAATTTTAATTTAAGCTGCGTTTTGTATTTTAGGACGTGTCAGTGCAGTGTAGGGGTGTAATACAGATCGGATAGTGGTCAAATCGTATTCTTATCCGTTATAATTTTTCGGATACGAATATGAATAATCTCGGATACGGATATGAATCGGATATTAAAGTGATAAGGATACAGATTGGATATCGGATAGATACATACGAATATGAATATAATTCGGATAATTAAAAATAAATTATTGATGTACATTCTAGTAATGAATAACATCTAAATATAATTTTTCATTCATAAATTAGATCTAATATTTTTCATAATAAGTTTGTTAGTTACAAAACATATATCATATTATCAAAATATTAGTCATTAATTATGTCATAGTGTTATATTGTTCATCAGAATATATATATGTATATGCAATTTAATAAATTAATTTAAGAACATAGAGTACATTTGTTGTGGTTTAGAATGTAAACGGTCAGATACAAATAGTTACGGATAGTTAAAAATCTTACCGTATTCTTATCCCCCGTTATAATTTTTCGGATACGGATACGGATCGGATAATTTAAGTAATTTTCCGGATTCGAATCTGGATGAAATTGAATAATATCCGATCCGTTTACACCCCTAGTGCAGTGGATGTAAGTGCGTGTCGTGCCGTGATTAGCTACGCTGTAACTTGGGTCATATGTCATGCTGTGTTTGTGTCATGACCAAATTCGGAGGAATGATCACAACTTGTGAATAGTCATAACACGTTAGCCATATTATGATCAAGACACGTTGTGACCGTACATGTCATATTTAAGCGTCCCTCACGTTTGTCACGTTTGGTCACATTTAACTATTTTCTTTTCATAATTTAAGTTGATTTATTCAAGATTTATTATTCAATCAAAATCTAAAAGTCTTGATCACGCGTGACTCGCGCGATCTCGTATTGTACCGTGACTATACCAATTTGTGTACCGTGTCATGCCAATTTTCCAAAAAAATGGTCAACTCATGCAAATGAACCTGGTATGGACACGTGATTAGCACACAATACCGTGGCGTATCCGGTAACTACATGAGTTTTTTTACATCTCACAGATGCCTTCGCCTTAATTCTTCAATGCCACTTCAAAAACGGTACACATTTTGAATCGGTTCCGGGCAATGGTGCAACCTCAGGGGATTTACGGGTACAAGACGAGAATGATATACCATGTAAATGTTGGATAGATGGGTCAGGGGGGCATCGGGGCGCACTGACACAAAATGGGGGAGCAGCTTATATAATATCCACTGGGGAAGAAATGCTCAGGTATGAAGTCAGGCATATGGTAGCCCCGGACTCGGCCTTCCAAATGGAAGCACAAGCTCTGCTCGTGGCGGCACAGGAATTGGGGGTAGCTCACTGCACCTTCTACTCTGATTGCCAACTGCTGGTCAACACCTTTCAACAATTGCGAAATTTCGAAACTATTCAATCCGCAGAATGGCATGCGTACCAGATACTGGTACGTATAGCTCAGATCATGATATTACACCCGGGGTTTGCTTGTAAGTACATATCGAGAGAGGAAAACACACAGGCACACACACTGGCTAATATGGCTCGCATTCATAGCTTTTCTTATGTGGGCTTCACTTTGCCAATGTTCAGGATAGGATAGAGGGTACTCTCAGGAACTCAAACAGTAGATTCTATGTATAGGTGTTACAGCTCAAACTAGGTTTCTATCATGAGCAGATGTAACTTCTGTTGTAATACTGTTGTTTTAATGACATTGCCTTGGGGCTTCAAATCAAAAAAAAAAAAGATGAAGATATTGGTTATATTGTTCAAAGTCTGATACGTCAACTTTTTTTGTAAATGATTGATTTGTATAAAAAAAAAAAAAGTTATGCATATCATTTTTATATAGAGAAAATAGTAGACCTGAGAATATTGTATAACATCCTTATTTCTAACTTTAATGTGCTGTTTGTTTCAGCGAAATTAAGCATACAAGGAATGAATGGTCTTACAAATATGCTTGTTTGCTTTTACGCTCCTCTCCGACTTTCAAATTAGCACTAACCCTCTGATCGGAAAGGGGAAGGGAGCGACAAACACGAAATAGATTTATAATTCCATATCGCACGCGTGATCAGAAGCGAAGGAGAAGCGAGAGAAGAGTTCAATCCACGCGACTTTTCGACCCCCAAATCGCGTCAGGAAATCTCCGCCAAAACATAGGTATTTGGCGAGAATTGATTGTTCACTGGTGAGAAGACCTATACCCTCTCCGTTCTTCTCTCCCTTCTTCAATTGCACCGGTGAAATCGATCTCTCTTCTTCACGTCAGGAGCTCCGACAAGATACTGAGTTGCTTTCTCTAAACTTCTATCGTTCTTCAATAAATTTTTTTTTTCAATTTAACATTTATTTTTCTTTCTTCTGTAAAACTCTAAGAATGGCAATTTTTGTAAATTCAATAAATATGATGGATGGTTTTTATCCTCTTGAGAATGAATTCTTCTAACTTAAAATGGCTTCCGATCAGAAAATTTCAAATTAAAATCATTTCTATTCATCTCTTTTCTAACAAAATGAACTCATTTCTCATGCTCCATTGTTTCCGATCAGAGTATAAATTGTAGAATTCTAAGAATCGGTATCCTGTTATGTACCTGACCGAGTACAATGAGCTTTATTGAGCTTCCAGCTGAGCGAGCGATTGAAACTCAGATCTCATTCTACTCAGTCAGGTATTGCACTGGATTTGAATTCCTCGCCCTATGGTCAATTTTATGGATTCAAATCAGCTGAAATCTGAGATACATGAACAGCATCTCTGGAATTTATGAAATTCCGAATCCAGTCGTTTTCTGTGCACGCATCTCGAAACAGCTGGTTTTTCTGTGCACGTATCTCGAAACAGTTTAACGGCTGAATTCGGAATTTCAGAAATTTCAACGTTATTATTCATGATTTTGGATTTCAGCAGATTTGGATACCAATTTTATGGCATGACGAACAGCTGGTGAATGACTCACCTCTCCAAAGAAATAAAAAGAAGAAACTTGTTTTATTAAGATTTTTCATAGTTGTCGGTTTAATGTTTTGTTAAGTTAGTTTTTTTTTATTGTGCAACATGACAATGACAAAGCCTACTAGTCCTAATAGAGACATGTTCATTTTGCTTTTTCTTTTCTTTTTTCTTTTGGAAAGAAACATGTTCATTATTTTATACGGGAGAGTTCAAATATTTTTATTTTTATGTTAATATTTTATTTTTAGAAATAAAATAACTTAAAATTTAAAATTTAAATATTAAAATAAAATGGTTTAGATATGATATATATCATTTTATGCACGAGTAAAAATCTAAAAGATCACGACATTCAATTTTGTTTTGATTAGTATCAAGAGCTTGTAAAAAATACATCATTGTGAATAAATTGTAGACATTAATTTTTTAATATATTTATTCATATAAAACCAAAATAAAAAAAAATGATAATTTTTTTATGTGCATGTAGAGAAAAAATATAGATCACATCTAACTATTTAATTTTTTTCTCTCAAAAAAACTATTTATTTTAACATATAAATTTTAAAATCTTTGTTGTTAAAAAATTAAAGAGTAAAGACATAATGAAGCCATAAAAAATAAAAATATTTGAACCCTCCAAATTTTATTTTCAGATTTCAGTTCAAGGAATATACAGGTGGAATTGAGGGATTATAAGGGGAGTTTTTTTTTTGGTACCTTACGGTACATTAATGTTAGGAATATTGCTTTTGAGCCGAAATTTTTATTAATATTCAAAAAAAAAAATCAAATTTCCAAATATACATTATGTTTGCAAAAAATTCTGTCCAAACTGGAAAATTATTTCGCAGATCAAGTACTTGAATCCGCGAAATAATTTTTCGAATTTGAGAATCCTATTTCCGGGAAATTATTTTCTGGAAATAGAATTTTCTGATTTTTTTAAATAAATAGAAGATGTTATGATTTGTTTATTTTGTGTATTGAAATATTAGATTTTGTATATTTCTTTGAAAATAGATGGAATACTATATAATTGAATTTATTAGAAAGACTATGACAAATAACCCGGATCAACATTTTTCAGGCCAGATTGCGGCCGTAAGAAAAATTAAAATATTTATTTGTGTGTTACTGGGAAAAAAATAAAAATGTTTTGGATCTAAGTTATTGATCCCGGTTCGAAAGTCACTTATGGGTAAATAAAGAAATTATTGTGGTCCTTCTAGTACATTCAAATTCTAAGATACTCCATCTATTTCAAAAAAAAATTGATTTGACATTTCGGATATCAGATGCTATTGGGTTTTTTCAAAAAATAGAAGGACCATAGTATTTTCTTTATTTACTCATAATTGACTTTTGAACCGGAATTAATAACTCAGATCCAAAATATTTTTATTTTTTTCCAGTAACATACAAATAAATATTTTAATTTTTCTTACAGCTACAAAAAATCCGGCGTAAAAAATATTGATCCGGATTATTTGTCGCAGTCTTTTTAATAAATTCAATTATATAATATTTCATCTATTTTCGAAAAAATATTAAATGTTTCTAATATTTCAATAAAAGAAATCATAACATCTTCTATTTAATTAAACTATGAAAACCAGAAATCCTATTTCAGGTAAATAATTTTCCGGAAATAAAATTCTCAAATCCAACAAATTATTTTGCGGATTCAGACTCTGAATCTGCGAAATAATTCTCCGGTGTGGACAGATTTAGAAACTTTTTGCAAATGGGGTTAGATTTGTAAATTTTTGTATTTTTTTGGATATTCATAAAATTTCGGGCTTCTGAGTTTTGACTTGTGAAAAGCAAAAAAATCACGTGGGTTGGCCACTCATTTAAAAGATAAAAAAATTAGAGTTGGAAGTAAAATTATATTGAAAAAAAAGTGATAAATTAGCTTGCAGACTACCTTGTTTCTTATAATACATATATTTTTGCTTTGCAAACTAACTAGTTTCTTAGTATACAAATTTTATTAAGTGCTAAATTTATTAGAATTCATTTTTTATTACCAACTTTTACGGAGGTATAAAACTTTCTATGGATATATATATTGAACAAACGTTTTGATATTAGTAAACCTCTATATATATATATTGAACTTCAATCTCAATACCATACAATCGGAAGTGTTATTTTACTATTTGATACTCAATTTTAAGTACAAAATGACTATATCTCCCCGATTGTTTATCGTATAAATATTTAAAATATTTATGATTTATGACTTTTTAATTGGTAGATAGTTAGTTAACTTCCTTAAAAATATATATAGGCACTTAGTTAAATATTCACAATACATGAAGTGTTTAATCTTTTTTTTGGTTCTATATTTATACTTTATTTTTGTAGGAAGGATATAGTTTCATAAATAATTAAATTGATATTAAAAATTATATAAATATTTAAAGAGGATAAATTGTATCAAGGGTATTATGGTCATTTAATATTTAATTTTGAGCACTAAATAATAAATTAATTATTGATGAGGTTATTGTCGTCTGCATACTTTGATTGGTGATTGTGAAATTAAAAGTTGGAATATTAATTAGTCACAAATTAAAGTTTGGGGGCCTCTGGCATGACCCTTATATTTTATATTACTAATCAGGGACCATACTTGCAATCCTTGTTTAACGTGATTTTAGCATTTTTCTTATGGTTGTGAATTTTAGCACATATTTTATCACGGTAATCGGGTAATGTGACATAGCCGCCACAGTAGAGGAAAAATAAAGGAAAGCAGTATAAGACAGACACGAGCGGACTGGGCTAAAGGCCCAAGTATCCAGAGCCCAAACATTTCGGGTCCAGCTATCAAGGCAAGCACATGGTTTTGTATCAAACTGAATTATAGCACTTATTAGCACATGCACTAATGGGAAATGATTAAATAAATGTTAACTTTTTTTGGAGAGTGGGAAATATAAAGTCAAATCATATTATTGGTACAAAGTTACAAGGTGATAATCAAATTAAATCCGCCTCAACCAGGCAACTTGTTGAGGCCTCAGACAGTGTACGATATATATGTAGATCTTCCATCTTCATTTATTTTTTTTAATTTGGTTTACCAAACTTTGAGGGGATGAGGTGTTCACAACTCCAAGTCTCCAACTAATTTTTTTTAGACAGATGAAGAGTTAACAATTGTACTACCTTCTGGTGCTTTGTACTTCAGTACTAGTACAACCATCAGAAACGCTTCCTGCTCAAAAATGAGGAAAGTAAAAGGGTTATTAAATGTGAATAAATCAGAGGTAAGGTTGTAATTGTCAATAATATTCTATCCATATTTACCCCACCAACTTGGTTAATGGGTCCCATCCCTGATCCACAACCCCAGCAATTGGATTCGATTTGACGACACCATCTCTATTTAAAACCCCCACAACCCCTCTTCAACTTATCATCGCCTCTATCGTTGGTAATTTCTTTCTGATAGCTACTTCCAGAGTCAAACGACACCTCTTTGTAAAACACCATGGCTGAGGTAAATTTACCCTCGAAAATTTCCTTCTTCTCGGGTCAAGTAATTTGTTTTAAATTTGGACATTTTGGCTTTTCTCCAAAAATTGATGTCATTGAGATCTCCTTATGAAGTTATGATAAAAATTCTAAAATCTAATCACAAGTACCATAACATATCCAAACAAAAATATGTTGCTGAGTGATGACAAATCCTAGGATCGGTCATAGATTCAAGTTCTTCCTGGAAATTTACGTTGCATATGTTTTGCAATTAGCAAAAGAAAGTAGAAATGCATTGGATTTATGCATATTTTAATCTGTTCTTTCACAGACAGTTGTGCTCAAGGTTGCCATGTCATGCCAGGGATGCGCCGGGGCTGTTCAAAGGGCTCTAACTAAAATGCAAGGTTTGATCATTTTCTATCTTCTCTCTTGTACCTATGCGCACTTCTATTAGAAAAAGGAATTTGCAGAAGTCCCTGCTTTAGTAATTAATTGCAATAACAGAAGTACATATGCAGTAATTGTGAAAAAGGACAAACATTGTTGGAAAAATAAATAAAAAAGAGTTCCCTGGTTAATGTTAATGGTATTCAATATTTTATACTTTAGTAGGGGGATTAAGAGTAATTTCAATAATCAATGACCATGAAAAAAATATAGTTAAAGGAGATAGATATAACAATTAACAAAATAGATATAATCTATCATTTTCTTAGTTACCTTAGAAATGTATAACAATTAACAAAGAGTGAGTCTATGGTACTATGCATAGCACAGATTGGTCCGTACTACGGATTAATATTTTCTTTTTCAAAATCCAAACGGTCGATCCGAACCATTCAACATGATTTCCATATAAGAATATATTTGTGAGCTATTTTTTAGAATTTTTTATTATTTTTTTAGATAGATAGAAAAATCACTGTTTTTGGATGGTTCAAAATTTTCAGATCAAGTAATTTTCTACCTATCTTAAAATATAGTAAAAAAATTCGAAAAAAATATAAAATTTAGTCTGCAAGTACATATTCATGTGGAGATCATGTTGAACGGTTCGGATCGACCATTAGGATTTTCAAAATGAAAATATGCTCCGTAGTACGGACTAATCCGTGCTATACATAGTACCATAGACTCACTCATTAACAACAGATATAATCTATCATTTACTTCTTTAACATTTGATTTATGAATATTTTGTGGTTACAGTTACAGGTTTTTTTTTTGTTCTTTGGAGACTTCTCAATCGTACATGTATCTTTTTAACCTTCAGTCTCCAGTAAAAACAGCCAGCATTATAAATCAACAAAGATGTACAACAATTGAACCAAATTGATTAAGAGCTTTTTAAATTTTGATTGTTATAACAGGTGTGGATTCATTCAATGTGGACCTGAAGGAACAAAAGGTGACTGTTATAGGAAACATTAAACCAGAAGATGTTCTCCAAACTGTTTCTAAAACCGGGAAAAAGACTTCCTTCTGGGAGGCTGAGCCTGAAACAAAGATTGAAGAAGCTGCTCCTGCTGCTGTAACTGAAACAAAGACCACAACCACTGCTCCACCCGCCTCTGCAGACACAACCGAAAATACTTCTGTTGCTGCAACTACAGATCCTGCAACTCCTGCTCCAACAACAGCTAGTTCTTGATTTGATTTCATCAAGACTTTCTACAAATGCTTGCAACCAAGATAATATCTACTATGCTATGAATAATTGCTGAGATGTAGTAGTTACAGTTTCTGTGCTGCTGTGTAACTGCCAAACATATATTTCCAGCTAACCCGAAAATTGAAAGAATATATTATCATTGGAGGAATGAATACATAGATTATATATTTTTTTTGTTTCTTACAATTCCTTGTTGTGTTTCTCAACTAGTCTTTAGCTGATGTCAGAATGAAGCATAAAATTTTGCGGAAAAGAAATATCTTCAAAGAAGAATTAAAGCAGTTCATGCACAAAATTGATAGCCATCCACAAAACTTGACGAGAAAAAAGTAGGAGAAAGTTTTCTAAAAGAAGAACCATTTCTTCTTAGTAACAACATCTCCTTGAAACTCTTGTTTTGGATTTTCAATCTCTCTTTTTGCCATTCCCTGGTTCAACGCTTCCAATCTCTTTCTGCAAACAACCAAATCAAAGAGAGAATATAATGAAGTTATATCAGAAAGCTGTTACAACAGAGCAGCAATATAAATTATTTACAATGAAAACTATGGTTTAAGATTAAAGTCTAAAGAACCGCAGGCTTAGTGCAGTGGCACGAGTCCCGTCTCTCTATGGAGAGGTTGCAGGTTCAATTCTCGAGAATATCATCTAAAAGATGTTTGGGTGCACCGGGGCACTTTAATAAAAAAAAAAGATGAAAGTCTAAAAATTGAAGGAATAGAAAGTACTTAGTATCCTCTAGGCGCCCGTGCAAGCTCCATCTCTGACGAAACCCATCCATCCCCTCAACTCCACTTGCAAGTATCAGACGCCTACCACAAGCAAGCAGATAATTATTTTCTTTTTTTAACTGTTGTCAGTTAAAAAAAAGTTCTAAACAAAGACTTGCCCAGTTAAATGGGATATGACCACATGTTGACTCCTGACCCTAATGTCATTAAATTTTTCATACGAATTCAATCAAATGACCATTATGAATAAAAATAAAATTATGATCACTTTCAGTAGCTAGAAAGCATCCCACGTTGGCCCATCCCATTTTATGTGGAGAAACAATAAAGTTCATTAATTTGAAGTACCTTTTTGTTCTCCACATATCTTTGCTTTAAAAAATTATCTTTCTTTCAAGAAAAGAAATGATCAACATATTAATTGTAGGGGCATTGTATTGAAATTTAACAGTACCTTTTTTTTGTTTATATCGCAGAATATACCATTTCAATTCCCACAAGCTAATGGTAGGGTACTGGTTTCAAGCAAGATTAGAAGTCAAGTAAGACTGGTATACATAAAAGACAAATGTTGGGCATTATTTGCAAATACACATTTGTAACAACCTTAAAAATTCAGCTTGATCCTACAAGTGATATTTTTCTTTCATTTTGTTTTTGGTTTTCTTTTCTAATTTACTTAATTGAAAAGTTTAGTCAATTTAGTGCAAAACACCCGAAACCAAAAGAAATTATAGAGATACCTCTCAAGCAATGTAACTTCAGATTGGAGCTGAGTAGTTCTTTCCTTTGCCTTTTCGAGAGGCATTGATAACCCTAATTTATACTCACTGTCCTTCAACCGCTCCCTTATTTCTTTGTCCTGTAAATATATATTATTAGATAATTCAATAACACCGAAGAGATTCACAATGACTATTTTTTCCATACAACTGACCCGTTTCTCAGCACACTGCCGGTACAATACAATTTCATCCTGGCAAAAAGGTTCAATGTCATTTATCTGTAGACCTGAGACATAAAGCATAGTTATCTGGGTGCCGTGGCAACAGTTTTGATCGCAAGCACTAATACATTGGATATGCACTTACAAAGGAAAAGATTTTTTAGAATTCCATCGCATATATCGACACCTTCAAGCACATGAGAAGCAATTTCTGGGGGTATGATAGGGGATGGTGGGCCCAGCATGAGGTCATCCCCCACCAGAATTGTTTCCTCCATGGTGGTCTGTGAATCAACTACAACAAAAGAGCAGTTCGCAACATGATTTTAGATAATAAATTCTTATGACCATTTCATCTGACATATTAACCAAAAACTGAACCTAAGGTGTTGTCAGACTTGTCTAAAGTTGCTTGTTCATAATTTTTTTTTTTTATTAAAGGGCCCCGGTACACCCCAGCATCTTTTAGATGCTATTCACAAGAATTGAGCCTGCATCCTCTTGAAAGAGAGACAAGAGCTTGTTCATAAAATGAAGAGAATTTGAGTTCAAGTGTTGTTCCTAAATTATCAATTGTTGCACATTAGTGTGTAATTGACCTTTGAAAAATAACTCAATGTTCACTAAGTGACCCCGCCACACAGCCAACCCCTTACAACCTCACATTTCTATCTTAGAAATCAGTTTACCTAATTTTACCACACTCCTTCCCCTGTTTATTATCTGAAATATCTAATATCCTAAACAGAAAATAAGTAAGATTTCAAATTTAGAACCAAAGTTAAAGGAAATCAAAGGAAAAGAGAAAAGGAGAAGAAGATTGTGTACCATCCATGATTGCCCCTCTGGTGAAAAACCTCTTCAATGAAACCAAAAACTATCCAATTGAGTTGCTGCTACTGCCAGCGATTCCACCTACAAACAGAAAAACAACCTCAAACAACCTCTGTGGTGTCAGAAGTTGCAGGCTTAATTAAACTAAAGGTAGATCAATGGATGATTGGAGCAACTACAAGCAGGCAATTAGGCTTTAAGATGATTGAGAAAGATAATCTGGGGTTTATTTCTTAATACCCGGTTTATTTCTTAATCAATTGCTTTAAATACTTCGGTTTATTTCTTAATATCCCGGTTTATTTCTTAATACCTCGGTTTATTTCTTAATATACTTCGGTTTATTATAAATCAATTGCTTTAAATAAAAAAATTAATATATTTCGGTTTGAACCGGACAAACCGAACAAATCAAAATAAAACTTTGGTTTGGTTTGGTTCGGTTCGGTTCGGTTGCAATGTTAAATCAGTTCGTTTCGGTTTTATTTTTGAAACCGAATTATAACTTCAGTTTGCCTAGTTCGGTTCGATTTCAACCGAACCGAACCGATGAACACCCCTATCGGTAGAGAAGACTAGAAAAAGTGGAGTTCAATCGACGCGATTTAAAATGGGAAAAAGGGGTCATTCGAAATCATGACGAAAAGGGTCGGATTTGGCGAGAAAAGAATTCGCTGAATTAAAAGACAAAATTGTCCCCCTTTTCATGTTCGTCTTCTTTTCTGTTCTGATAATTCTTCGAAGCAAAGTTAGCTGGCACACCTCGTACTAATCTGGTTTTGGGTTGATTTCGCCTTCAGTTATGTTGGGTTCAATCAGGATGTGGGTAGTTTCAGGTTATTATTGGGATGATGACTCGGTTAGTTAATACTTAATAGTGATGTCATGGTTGGAGAAGGTGCTCTAGATCTTGCACCATCCACAGCTAACCTCACCACTAAATACCAAGGTTCTCATTTAAATGGGCCGCCTTTTAAGAACAGTGGCTTTCGACCATGACAGTAGATGAAGAGTATTGATTAAAGATTTAATTTTATTGTTAGATAAAGGAGACGAAATATTAAGAAAAATTGGGGCCAACTTTACATGAATCTAGAGGCTAACTTTATATGAATCTAAAGGCTAACAAGAAGATAAGAACAACCTCATATGCGATTATTGTTTTTATTTCTCTCTTGCTAACATGGTGTGAAAGAAATAAAAAAATAACACCAGCGATATTGTACGCTTTCAATGGCATATATAGTAAATAAGTGATAAATAAAGCATTTTTTTAATGTATCCCGAAATCAATTCTTCATTTGAAATTATTTGTTCCAATCACCAAAATTCAATTACAAATCATTTCTTTTCAACTCTATTTTATTGAAATGAATTGAACTCTTGTCATACTTCCATTCCGGTTATAGCCGAACTCAGATGAACACTCTGATTGGAAAGGTGTGGAAACTTCAAAATGTGAAAGCGAATTGGAAAATTTTCAAAATTCGTTGATCGGAAGGGAAGGAATGAGGCGACGCGATTTCAATCGACAGGATTCGACAGGTAAAAAAGCGTCACTTGAAATCTCGTGAAAATAGTAGATATTTGACGAGAATCAGAATTGGTGGAGTAAAAATACATTATTATCCTTTTTAGTGGTGGTCTAAGAAGAGGAGTGGCATCGATAAAATCTAATCGCGATCATTTTCCGAAAAAATCAGCAACGCCTTCGTCTTCTCGTTTCACGTCACCTCCTCTTATGTTTCAAAGTTGGCTTTGTATAGAATTGAATGGTCTGAAATCTTATTTAGGGTTTGAGTGGCAAGTTTTATAAATTAAAATAATAACTCGGGTATTTTGTAACTCTTTATTAATGAATTCTTGACAGTAGGTACTGCTTTTCGATCAGCAAAGTTCAATTCTATATCATCTCTATTGAATTCTTCTCTATTGAAATGAATTGAAATCTCATTTAATTCTCGGTTTTGGTTTGTATATGTTGAATTAAGCACTGGACGGTTCAGATTAGTTGTCCGAAATGAAATGACTCAGATTTTTCCAGAGATCTGATTCATATTTTCATGCTTTAAACGTACCTCAAAATATAGACTCTCTGATTTGTGCGAAGATCCGTGTGGATCTGAGCGCTAGATCAAAGTCAGATAGCCTCCAGTTCGTTCTCTATCGCCGTCCCCCCTCCTCTCCGCCCCCCTCCTCTCCACCCGCGGCGACCCCTCCAGTTCCTTTTTAATTTCTTGTACCAGTGGACAGAGTTTTCTATAGAAATTGCAGCTGCGAATGGTAAAAAAGAGATTGTAAACATTATGCTCCCTTTAAAAACTGAGTTGTAAATAGGGATGAAAACGGATCAGATATGATTGGATAGTGGTAAAGTTATATTTGTTTCATTTTTATTTTCCGGATACATATTTTTGAATTTTAACGAATACGGATATAAATAAGATATTTAACTGATACGAATACAAATAAGATATTTAACTTATATGAATACAAATGCAGATATAGTTTGTAACAAAGTTAACATATTATTTAATAAATTATTTTTGTTAAAAAATAAAAATAACATGTGTACAAATATAATTCAGATATTTAATTATTATGATAAACAAAATATTTTCTTTTCATATTAAATTTTTTATGTCATTACAAAATATATATCTCGTGAACAGAAATTGATTACTAATATAATTATGTTTTTAATCAAAAGCTACCAACAAAAAAAATTACTCTCTACGCATATATAATTCTAAAACAAATAGATAAGAAAATAGAGGTTGTTTGAACCCTAAACCCCAGATTATCTTTCTCAATCATCTTAAAGCCTAATTGCCTGCTTGTAGTTGCTCCAATCATCCATTGATCTACCTTTAGTTTAATTAAGCCTGCAACTTCTGACACCACAGAGGTTGTTTGAGGTTGTTTTTCTGTTTGCTGTGTAATTAAGCCAGCAACTTCTGTTATTTCAACAAAATTGCGAACCTTCATCCTATGAAATTTAAATATACATTATCAGTAACAATCTCATCAGACAGAATCACCCGTCAGAAAAGCACCATACGAAATGATTATACCAAACAAACAAATAAGTATGATCATTTCACAGAATTGTCGCGATTCAAACATATGATTATTTTTTACACATACTGATTTTCATAAACACTGCAGGTTTGGTTTCATGTAACATTCCATGATTAGTGAGTACTGACAGAAAAATAATTGCTAATTCTAGAGTTGAAAACAAATTATTTATAACTAAAATCCAGCATATACATAACTGTTTATTACTAGTACAGATGCATCTCGAAACAACAACATAGCATTTCGAAATTTATTTCACATTTCAAAGCAGTCTAAGCAAATTAAATCAAGCTGTAATCGGTGCATATGTCCTACAGGCAAAAAAGGTTTGCATATCGATTGAATCATAAGCTAACACATCTAAATACAACACATCGAAAACAGATACTAAATCTAGAACAAGGGGAAGCTACTACCGATCAACAAATCGTAATAACTAACGATTGATGAAGATCAAGATTATGTACCTGATGTGTGAGTGATTCGCTTTTGCTGGTGCCGCCGCTGAGGTAGGGACTATATAAATATGAGATGTTAGGGTTCACGCCAGTTGGAGGATGTCCGCTTATATAGGGACGACCACATACCCAAATGAAACCCTAAGCGATTTGATCATCACTGGACGTACACGATTGATTAGTGATTGGGCTCCAAGAAAGAGGCCTCATATTCAGCCCAAATTGCCGCGAGATATTGGGTCGAGATTACTGATTAATAAATTGGGTCTTCTAGGTCAATTTATATAATCTAAATTTTAATTTAAGCTGCGTTTTGTATTTTAGGACGTGTCAGTGCAGTGTAGGGGTGTAATACAGATCGGATAGTGGTCAAATCGTATTCTTATCCGTTATAATTTTTCGGATACGAATATGAATAATCTCGGATACGGATATGAATCGGATATTAAAGTGATAAGGATACAGATTGGATATCGGATAGATACATACGAATATGAATATAATTCGGATAATTAAAAATAAATTATTGATGTACATTCTAGTAATGAATAACATCTAAATATAATTTTTCATTCATAAATTAGATCTAATATTTTTCATAATAAGTTTGTTAGTTACAAAACATATATCATATTATCAAAATATTAGTCATTAATTATGTCATAGTGTTATATTGTTCATCAGAATATATATATGTATATGCAATTTAATAAATTAATTTAAGAACATAGAGTACATTTGTTGTGGTTTAGAATGTAAACGGTCAGATACAAATAGTTACGGATAGTTAAAAATCTTACCGTATTCTTATCCCCCGTTATAATTTTTCGGATACGGATACGGATCGGATAATTTAAGTAATTTTCCGGATTCGAATCTGGATGAAATTGAATAATATCCGATCCGTTTACACCCCTAGTGCAGTGGATGTAAGTGCGTGTCGTGCCGTGATTAGCTACGCTGTAACTTGGGTCATATGTCATGCTGTGTTTGTGTCATGACCAAATTCGGAGGAATGATCACAACTTGTGAATAGTCATAACACGTTAGCCATATTATGATCAAGACACGTTGTGACCGTACATGTCATATTTAAGCGTCCCTCACGTTTGTCACATTTGGTCACATTTAACTATTTTCTTTTCATAATTTAAGTTGATTTATTCAAGATTTATTATTCAATCAAAATCTAAAAGTCTTGATCACGCGTGACTCGCGTGATCTCGTATTGTACCGTGACTATACCAATTTGTGTACCGTGTCATGCCAATTTTCCAAAAAAATGGTCAACTCATGCAAATGAACCTGGTATGGACACGTGATTAGCACACAATACCGTGGCGTATCCGGTAACTACATGAGTTTTTTTACATCTGTATCAGTATTGTCCAGTCGCGTTTCCAAAATCCAACTCTGCACGAGAGGATATGAACTTGAACTCGGATCATTTGGACAGGACGAAGTAGGCTGCCGTGTTTTGAAAGACAATTTGATAAGGTGAATTTGGTTTGCCTAATTTATTTATTTTTGCCAGTAATTTGGTTTGCCTATTTTTTTTTTTTTGGCCAGTAATTAGGTTTGCCTAATTGCCTCGGTGGCCTCGTAATTAATACTGTTCAATGAAACGCTTCAATTTGGTTTTAAAATTGCACAAAAGGGATCAAAATTTGAGCAAAGAAAACGAAAGATACTAGTCAAAGCAATAAATTGCAAACTATGTTAATTTTTTTATTAAAGGAGCGATTCCTGCTAATAGACTCATCTGCATATATGCACATATACCCTGTCTCTGGTATACACCCAAGAGTAAAAAAAAAATGATTAGAGAACATGTGCTTAAATTTCAACCATGGATAAGTTTACTTGGATTGAGGTGCACAAATTCAAGAGCTTGTGCTCTCAATTCCACTGGGTAATCTGCAACACATCCAATCCTCGGGCCCGCTCCGCTCCAGTCGACCAACACATCCAATCTGCAACACATCCAATAGAAAAATGGATGATTGGAGCAACTACAAGCAGGCAATTAGGCTTTAAGATGATTGAGAAAGATAATCTGGGGTTTAGGGTTTAAGCAACTACAAATTTTTTCTTACCTCTTCGAACCAAATTGCCTTGTTTTAAGCCTATTTCTAGTCTTTCCACGGTTCGGACTGGACTTTGAGGGGCGCGCAACTGAGGAAGAAAAGTCAATTCAAGACCGCGCTGGCCTCTGCAACTTCTGTTATTTCAACAAAATTGCGAACCTTCATCCTATGAAATTTAAATATACATTATCAGTAACAATCTCATCAGACAGAATCACCCGTCAGAAAAGCACCATACGAAATGATTATACCAAACAAACAAATAAGTATGATCATTTCACAGAATTGTCGCGATTCAAACATATGATTATTTTTTACACATACTGATTTTCATAAACACTGCAGGTTTGGTTTCATGTAACATTCCATGATTAGTGAGTACTGACAGAAAAATAATTGCTAATTCTAGAGTTGAAAACAAATTATTTATAACTAAAATCCAGCATATACATAACTGTTTATTACTAGTACAGATGCATCTCGAAACAACAACATAGCATTTCGAAATTTATTTCACATTTCAAAGCAGTCTAAGCAAATTAAATCAAGCTGTAATCGGTGCATATGTCCTACAGGCAAAAAAGGTTTGCATATCGATTGAATCATAAGCTAACACATCTAAATACAACACATCGAAAACAGATACTAAATCTAGAACAAGGGGAAGCTACTACCGATCAACAAATCGTAATAACTAACGATTGATGAAGATCAAGATTATGTACCTGATGTGTGAGTGATTCGCTTTTGCTGGTGCCGCCGCTGAGGTAGGGACTATATAAATATGAGATGTTAGGGTTCACGCCAGTTGGAGGATTAGGTTGGGTGTGTCGGTGGATTAGATTAGCCAAAGTCTAAACCCATCGCATGCAATCGTGGTAGAACGGATTAGGTTGGGTGTGTCGGTGGATTAGATTAGCCAAAGTCTAAACCCAAAATGTATTATCAAGATTATCATCACTTTTAATTATTTTAGATGGAATTACTAAACTTTGTTGGTATCCTTTTTAATAAAAGATGTCTGAGACTCTAGGTTGTAAATAAGTCGGTAAAATAGTAACAACTAGTATAAAAATAGAAAACTACCTCAAAAGCTTAAACACTGTGATTTATCATTATTTATCTAGAAACTGAATGTCCAAAGTACAAAAGAAGCTATACATTACGATGCACCATAACTCAATTTATATATAGGCAAATTCTTCTATGGGCATAAGGACTTATTTGTAAAATGAGCATATTTTCCTTTTCAAAGTTCAAACAGTCGATCCGACCGTTCAACATTTTCTCCATATTACAATGTACTTAGAGGTCAAATTTTACATTTTTTTGAATTTTTTTACTATTTATTAAGATGAGTACAAAATTCAATAGTCTGAATTTGACTAGTTTTGTAAAATACTTAATAAATAGTAAACAAATTCAGAAAACTGTAAAATTTGACCTCCAAGTACATTTTAATATGGAGATAATGTTGAACGGTCGGATCGACTGTTTGAACTTTGAAAATAAAAATATGCTCATTTTACAAATAGGTCCTTATGCCCATAGAAGCATCCCTCATATAAATTTTAAAATGTATAGATTTTAAAATGTACAATTGTACATCATTGAACTATTCAACAAATGCACAATTGGAGAACAAACCGAACCCATAAATTACAGCCTTCATTTACTATATACAGATCAATAATTAATGTTCTTTCCTCAATAGTTTTGTCTTTATCTGCTTTATTTGTTTCTCATTAGTCATTACTCGCATTGCCTTTTTTGTTTTCCTCCAAAACTACAAAAAAATCCCCATCGCCTAAACCTTTCCAAGAGCTAATAATATAAACACAACTAACGCGAGCTGTTCAAAGTTTCCCTTCTTCATCTTCCTTTTTCAAATCGCAGTTGTAAGCGCCATTGTAAGCTGCAGTAGATTAGATTAGATGTTCCTGGCCAAATTTCTATTCAATGCCTGTTCGCGGTCTGAAATCTCTCCGATGGAATTGGAAGGTGAGGGAATGCATGAAGAAGCGCCAAATCGAACGGTGGAAAATGAGCCACGTGGCCCGGCCGAGGTGAATGCAGCACGGAAGGTGCAGAAGGTGTACCGAAGTTACCGAACCAGGCGTCGGTTAGCCGACTCTGCCGTCTTCGCCGAAGAGTTTTGGTCTGTGATTCTTTTATAAATAGTCCTACTTTTGCATTTGTTTAAATTTTCATTTGATCTATTTTTTTACCTCTCTTTTTTGTAATTTTTGTCATGCTTTAGTTTAACTTTTAAGTCCCTTTTGTTACTTTATGATATGAATTCCAAACAGACAGTACCCAGAAGTCTAAAACCGTTGCTAATTAGTTTGCCCGTGAGACCCAAGTAAAATAGCAATTGATATATTATTCACAAATTATAGAAAAAACTTGCGTTGTGCCGAATTCTTGGGAAACAAAGTCATAGTGAGTAATTTGATATAACTTGATAATTTGATGGAATGAAGGTGGCAAGCATTGGACTATGCGCGGTTGAACCACAACACCATATCATTCTTTGATCACATCCATCGAGAGCATGTTGCGTCTAGGTGGTCACGTGTCGCTGTCAATGCTTCAAAGGTTGGGTTTTCATTCAGTCCTATCCTCTTTAATATATTTATTTTTTAAATTTAAGAATATGGTTTGGTAATGCTTGATGAATATACTTGGTCAGGTCGGTCATGGTTTAAGCGAAGACGATCATGCTCGGACACTGGCATTTCAGCACTGGATCGAAGCCGTAAGTTTTTGTTATTACTATTTGGCCTCTATGTATCTTGTTCGCAAAGCTGACAACAAAGACGTACTGATTCTGTACTGGTCGTACCAAATCCATACTTCTGTGGATTGAATTAAATCTTGGGATTGATGTGCTTTCTCAATTATGGCAAGCTTCATCCAAAGTTAAAATGACTGGCTTATAGATGTTTTGCTAAATATTTCAAATTATACCAAGACTACTAATTATGCTGAATATTTCAGATTACTTTCTCCTTATTAATGAAATATTTTTCTAAAATAGATTGATCCACGACATAGGTATGGGCACAACCTCGAATTCTACTATGAGGAATGGTACAATAGCCCGTCCAGCGAACCTTTTTTCTACTGGTAATTTCAAACTCTCTAATTGTTACATCCGTCTTACTGTCAAATTCTAATTCTGCCAAAATTAATATAAATTTCCTCCACTGTTGTTGTAATACTTGTACTCACCTCTGTTTAGATCAGATGGATTTTTATTTATGAGTTATTGTTGTAATGCATAGGCTAGATGCAGGTGAAGGCCGTAATATTGATCTCAAGGAGTGCCCCAGGTCTAAACTTAAGAAGCAGTGTGTGACATATCTTGGCCCTGTAAGTTCACAGGATACTTCTGATCATAGCATGTGCAATTTATTTGTTTAAAGAGGTTTCAAATTCAATAGTATACTGTGGTTGATTTGTAAGAACTTGACATTTGATGCAGCAAGAGAGAGAGCACTATGAATACATAATTGAAGAGGGGAGAGTTGTTCACAAGCAATGCCGAGTGTTTCTTGACACCAGAAAGGATTCCAAAGAGGAGAAATGGATCTTCGTTGTTAGTTCCGCGAAGAAAATTTACGCTGGAGTGGTACGCACACACAAATTTATACGTCAAAAATATACCTTTTATTATTATTAAATTTACTTCATGCTCATGCCAATTAAAAACCTCTTTATATTCTTCAGAAAAAGAAAGGCGCTTTTCACCACTCAAGTTTCCTGGCAGGAGGCGCCACTATAGCAGCTGGAAGACTAACTGTCCATAATGGCTACATTAAGGTGAAAATTGTTTGTACAAAATCAATCTAATTAAACAAGTTCAAACTTCATGTATCCAATTGTTGTTCTGCATCTAATTGATATCTTCAAAAATACAGTTTGAACTGAAAAATTTTAATTATAGACGTGTTTTCTATTAGTTAAATAGGATGTCTATTGAAGTTAAACAGATTTGAAAGTCAATCAGCATTCAATCAAACAAATTTAAATTTTCAAACAGTTTGAGTTTAATTGCTTTTTGATGGATGTCCTATCAAACTTCACTTTTAATACACACCTATCTAAATAATGAACAATGCATAATGCATTTACAATTTTAACCTTTTTAATTTGAAGAATATATTTTAAGGGTATCAAATGAATGTACCATAAAAGTTAGATATTTGCTAGAATTATCCTTTTCTTAATTGAATAATAACATGACTGATCACAGTGTATCTCAGCACACAGTGGACACTATCGGCCAAAAGATGAGAATATTGACAATTTCTTAGACTTTCTTCGAGAAAATGGTGTAGACCTCAATGAAGTCGAGGTACTTTTTGTGTAACCTACATCATTTAATTCCGTCTAATATCATTGGTAAATGTTTCCATTAATTTACTTGATTGCTTAACATACAGGTGATTAGGTCGTCTAACGGGGATTATGAGGAGGAAGAAAAACAGGAACAAGCACATGAATCCCATGATCCTGAAACACCTCAACAAAATACGGTTGAGGAAGAAACCACCAGACCATGTGCGGTCAATAACAAAGATGTAGCAAATTCAAGAACTTACAGAACAACATCCGGGAAGCAAATTCGAGAATTAACACAGGAATCAATATTGAAGAGAATCAACTCCAGGAAAGAAATGATTTCGTATCAGCTCGGCCATCAGCTAGCCCGTAGTTGGTCGACTGGAGCGGGCCCGAGGATTGGATGTGTTGCAGATTACCCAGTGGAATTGAGAGCACAAGCTCTTGAATTTGTGCACCTCAATCCAAGTAAACTTATCCATGGTTGAAATTTAAGCACATGTTCTCTAATCATTTTTTTTTTACTCTTGGGTGTATACCAGAGACAGGGTATATGTGCATATATGCAGATGAGTCTATTAGCAGGAATCGCTCCTTTAATAAAAAAATTAACATAGTTTGCAATTTATTGCTTTGACTAGTATCTTTCGTTTTCTTTGCTCAAATTTTGATCCCTTTTGTGCAATTTTAAAACCAAATTGAAGCGTTTCATTGAACAGTATTAATTACGAGGCCACCGAGGCAATTAGGCAAACCTAATTACTGGCCAAAAAAAAAAAAATAGGCAAACCAAATTACTGGCAAAAATAAATAAATTAGGCAAACCAAATTCACCTTATCAAATTGTCTTTCAAAACACGGCAGCCTACTTCGTCCTGTCCAAATGATCCGAGTTCAAGTTCATATCCTCTCGTGCAGAGTTGGATTTTGGAAACGCGACTGGACAATACTGATACAGATGTAAAAAAACTCATGTAGTTACCGGATACGCCACGGTATTGTGTGCTAATCACGTGTCCATACCAGGTTCATTTGCATGAGTTGACCATTTTTTTGGAAAATTGGCATGACACGGTACACAAATTGGTATAGTCACGGTACAATACGAGATCACGCGAGTCACGCGTGATCAAGACTTTTAGATTTTGATTGAATAATAAATCTTGAATAAATCAACTTAAATTATGAAAAGAAAATAGTTAAATGTGACCAAATGTGACAAACGTGAGGGACGCTTAAATATGACATGTACGGTCACAACGTGTCTTGATCATAATATGGCTAACGTGTTATGACTATTCACAAGTTGTGATCATTCCTCCGAATTTGGTCATGACACAAACACAGCATGACATATGACCCAAGTTACAGCGTAGCTAATCACGGCACGACACGCACTTACATCCACTGCACTAGGGGTGTAAATGGATCGGATATTATTCAATTTCATCCAGATTCGAATCCGGAAAATTACTTAAATTATCCGATCCGTATCCGTATCCGTATCCGAAAAATTATAACGGAGGATAAGAATACGGTAAGATTTTTAACTATCCGTAACTATTTGTATCTGACCGTTTACATTCTAAACCACAACAAATGTACTCTATGTTCTTAAATTAATTTATTAAATTGCATATACATATATATATTCTGATGAACAATATAACACTATGACATAATTAATGACTAATATTTTGATAATATGATATATGTTTTGTAACTAACAAACTTATTATGAAAAATATTAGATCTAATTTATGAAGTTAAAATTATATTTAGATGTTATTCATTACTAGAATGTACATCAATAATTTATTTTTAATTATCCGAATTATATTCATATTCGTATGTATCTATCCGATATCCAATCTGTATCCTTATCACTTTAATATCCGATTCATATCCGTATCCGAGATTATTCATATTCGTATCCGAAAAATTATAACGGATAAGAATACGATTTGACCACTATCCGATCTGTATTACACCCCTACACTGCACTGACACGTCCTAAAATACAAAACGCAGCTTAAATTAAAATTTAGATTATATAAATTGACCTAGAAGACCCAATTTATTAATCAGTAATCTCGACCCAATATCTCGCGGCAATTTGGGCTGAATATGAGGCCTCTTTCTTGGAGCCCAATCACTAATCAATCGTGTACGTCCAGTGATGATCAAATCGCTTAGGGTTTCATTTGGGTATGTGGTCGTCCCTATATAAGCGGACATCCTCCAACTGGCGTGAACCCTAACATCTCATATTTATATAGTCCCTACCTCAGCGGCGGCACCAGCAAAAGCGAATCACTCACACATCAGGTACATAATCTTGATCTTCATCAATCGTTAGTTATTACGATTTGTTGATCGGTAGTAGCTTCCCCTTGTTCTAGATTTAGTATCTGTTTTCGATGTGTTGTATTTAGATGTGTTAGCTTATGATTCAATCGATATGCAAACCTTTTTTGCCTGTAGGACATATGCACCGATTACAGCTTGATTTAATTTGCTTAGACTGCTTTGAAATGTGAAATAAATTTCGAAATGCTATGTTGTTGTTTCGAGATGCATCTGTACTAGTAATAAACAGTTATGTATATGCTGGATTTTAGTTATAAATAATTTGTTTTCAACTCTAGAATTAGCAATTATTTTTCTGTCAGTACTCACTAATCATGGAATGTTACATGAAACCAAACCTGCAGTGTTTATGAAAATCAGTATGTGTAAAAAATAATCATATGTTTGAATCGCGACAATTCTGTGAAATGATCATACTTATTTGTTTGTTTGGTATAATCATTTCGTATGGTGCTTTTCTGACGGGTGATTCTGTCTGATGAGATTGTTACTGATAATGTATATTTAAATTTCATAGGATGAAGGTTCGCAATTTTGTTGAAATAACAGAAGTTGCAGAGGCCAGCGCGGTCTTGAATTGACTTTTCTTCCTCAGTTGCGCGCCCCTCAAAGTCCAGTCCGAACCGTGGAAAGACTAGAAATAGGCTTAAAACAAGGCAATTTGGTTCGAAGAGGTAAGAAAAAATTTGTAGTTGCTTAAACCCTAAACCCCAGATTATCTTTCTCAATCATCTTAAAGCCTAATTGCCTGCTTGTAGTTGCTCCAATCATCCATTGATCTACCTTTAGTTTAATTAAGCCTGCAACTTCTGACACCACAGAGGTTGTTTGAGGTTGTTTTTCTGTTTGTAGGTGGAATCGCTGGCAGTAGCAGCAACTCAATTGGATAGTTTTTGGTTTCATTGAAGAGGTTTTTCACCAGAGGGGCAATCATGGATGGTACACAATCTTCTTCTCCTTTTCTCTTTTCCTTTGATTTCCTTTAACTTTGGTTCTAAATTTGAAATCTTACTTATTTTCTGTTTAGGATATTAGATATTTCAGATAATAAACAGGGGAAGGAGTGTGGTAAAATTAGGTAAACTGATTTCTAAGATAGAAATGTGAGGTTGTAAGGGGTTGGCTGTGTGGCGGGGTCACTTAGTGAACATTGAGTTATTTTTCAAAGGTCAATTACACACTAATGTGCAACAATTGATAATTTAGGAACAACACTTGAACTCAAATTCTCTTCATTTTATGAACAAGCTCTTGTCTCTCTTTCAAGAGGATGCAGGCTCAATTCTTGTGAATAGCATCTAAAAGATGCTGGGGTGTACCGGGGCCCTTTAATAAAAAAAAAAAATTATGAACAAGCAACTTTAGACAAGTCTGACAACACCTTAGGTTCAGTTTTTGGTTAATATGTCAGATGAAATGGTCATAAGAATTTATTATCTAAAATCATGTTGCGAACTGCTCTTTTGTTGTAGTTGATTCACAGACCACCATGGAGGAAACAATTCTGGTGGGGGATGACCTCATGCTGGGCCCACCATCCCCTATCATACCCCCAGAAATTGCTTCTCATGTGCTTGAAGGTGTCGATATATGCGATGGAATTCTAAAAAATCTTTTCCTTTGTAAGTGCATATCCAATGTATTAGTGCTTGCGATCAAAACTGTTGCCACGGCACCCAGATAACTATGCTTTATGTCTCAGGTCTACAGATAAATGACATTGAACCTTTTTGCCAGGATGAAATTGTATTGTACCGGCAGTGTGCTGAGAAACGGGTCAGTTGTATGGAAAAAATAGTCATTGTGAATCTCTTCGGTGTTATTGAATTATCTAATAATATATATTTACAGGACAAAGAAATAAGGGAGCGGTTGAAGGACAGTGAGTATAAATTAGGGTTATCAATGCCTCTCGAAAAGGCAAAGGAAAGAACTACTCAGCTCCAATCTGAAGTTACATTGCTTGAGAGGTATCTCTATAATTTCTTTTGGTTTCGGGTGTTTTGCACTAAATTGACTAAACTTTTCAATTAAGTAAATTAGAAAAGAAAACCAAAAACAAAATGAAAGAAAAATATCACTTGTAGGATCAAGCTGAATTTTTAAGGTTGTTACAAATGTGTATTTGCAAATAATGCCCAACATTTGTCTTTTATGTATACCAGTCTTACTTGACTTCTAATCTTGCTTGAAACCAGTACCCTACCATTAGCTTGTGGGAATTGAAATGGTATATTCTGCGATATAAACAAAAAAAAGGTACTGTTAAATTTCAATACAATGCCCCTACAATTAATATGTTGATCATTTCTTTTCTTGAAAGAAAGATAATTTTTTAAAGCAAAGATATGTGGAGAACAAAAAGGTACTTCAAATTAATGAACTTTATTGTTTCTCCACATAAAATGGGATGGGCCAACGTGGGATGCTTTCTAGCTACTGAAAGTGATCATAATTTTATTTTTATTCATAATGGTCATTTGATTGAATTCGTATGAAAAATTTAATGACATTAGGGTCAGGAGTCAACATGTGGTCATATCCCATTTAACTGGGCAAGTCTTTGTTTAGAACTTTTTTTTAACTGACAACAGTTAAAAAAAGAAAATAATTATCTGCTTGCTTGTGGTAGGCGTCTGATACTTGCAAGTGGAGTTGAGGGGATGGATGGGTTTCGTCAGAGATGGAGCTTGCACGGGCGCCTAGAGGATACTAAGTACTTTCTATTCCTTCAATTTTTAGACTTTCATCTTTTTTTTTTATTAAAGTGCCCCGGTGCACCCAAACATCTTTTAGATGATATTCTCGAGAATTGAACCTGCAACCTCTCCATAGAGAGACGGGACTCGTGCCACTGCACTAAGCCTGCGGTTCTTTAGACTTTAATCTTAAACCATAGTTTTCATTGTAAATAATTTATATTGCTGCTCTGTTGTAACAGCTTTCTGATATAACTTCATTATATTCTCTCTTTGATTTGGTTGTTTGCAGAAAGAGATTGGAAGCGTTGAACCAGGGAATGGCAAAAAGAGAGATTGAAAATCCAAAACAAGAGTTTCAAGGAGATGTTGTTACTAAGAAGAAATGGTTCTTCTTTTAGAAAACTTTCTCCTACTTTTTTCTCGTCAAGTTTTGTGGATGGCTATCAATTTTGTGCATGAACTGCTTTAATTCTTCTTTGAAGATATTTCTTTTCCGCAAAATTTTATGCTTCATTCTGACATCAGCTAAAGACTAGTTGAGAAACACAACAAGGAATTGTAAGAAACAAAAAAAATATATAATCTATGTATTCATTCCTCCAATGATAATATATTCTTTCAATTTTCGGGTTAGCTGGAAATATATGTTTGGCAGTTACACAGCAGCACAGAAACTGTAACTACTACATCTCAGCAATTATTCATAGCATAGTAGATATTATCTTGGTTGCAAGCATTTGTAGAAAGTCTTGATGAAATCAAATCAAGAACTAGCTGTTGTTGGAGCAGGAGTTGCAGGATCTGTAGTTGCAGCAACAGAAGTATTTTCGGTTGTGTCTGCAGAGGCGGGTGGAGCAGTGGTTGTGGTCTTTGTTTCAGTTACAGCAGCAGGAGCAGCTTCTTCAATCTTTGTTTCAGGCTCAGCCTCCCAGAAGGAAGTCTTTTTCCCGGTTTTAGAAACAGTTTGGAGAACATCTTCTGGTTTAATGTTTCCTATAACAGTCACCTTTTGTTCCTTCAGGTCCACATTGAATGAATCCACACCTGTTATAACAATCAAAATTTAAAAAGCTCTTAATCAATTTGGTTCAATTGTTGTACATCTTTGTTGATTTATAATGCTGGCTGTTTTTACTGGAGACTGAAGGTTAAAAAGATACATGTACGATTGAGAAGTCTCCAAAGAACAAAAAAAAAACCTGTAACTGTAACCACAAAATATTCATAAATCAAATGTTAAAGAAGTAAATGATAGATTATATCTGTTGTTAATGAGTGAGTCTATGGTACTATGTATAGCACGGATTAGTCCGTACTACGGAGCATATTTTCATTTTGAAAATCCTAATGGTCGATCCGAACCGTTCAACATGATCTCCACATGAATATGTACTTGCAGACTAAATTTTATATTTTTTTCGAATTTTTTTACTATATTTTAAGATAGGTAGAAAATTACTTGATCTGAAAATTTTGAACCATCCAAAAACAGTGATTTTTCTATCTATCTAAAAAAATAATAAAAAATTCTAAAAAATAGCTCACAAATATATTCTTATATGGAAATCATGTTGAATGGTTCGGATCGACCGTTTGGATTTTGAAAAAGAAAATATTAATCCGTAGTACGGACCAATCTGTGCTATGCATAGTACCATAGACTCACTCTTTGTTAATTGTTATACATTTCTAAGGTAACTAAGAAAATGATAGATTATATCTATTTTGTTAATTGTTATATCTATCTCCTTTAACTATATTTTTTTCATGGTCATTGATTATTGAAATTACTCTTAATCCCCCTACTAAAGTATAAAATATTGAATACCATTAACATTAACCAGGGAACTCTTTTTTATTTATTTTTCCAACAATGTTTGTCCTTTTTCACAATTACTGCATATGTACTTCTGTTATTGCAATTAATTACTAAAGCAGGGACTTCTGCAAATTCCTTTTTCTAATAGAAGTGCGCATAGGTACAAGAGAGAAGATAGAAAATGATCAAACCTTGCATTTTAGTTAGAGCCCTTTGAACAGCCCCGGCGCATCCCTGGCATGACATGGCAACCTTGAGCACAACTGTCTGTGAAAGAACAGATTAAAATATGCATAAATCCAATGCATTTCTACTTTCTTTTGCTAATTGCAAAACATATGCAACGTAAATTTCCAGGAAGAACTTGAATCTATGACCGATCCTAGGATTTGTCATCACTCAGCAACATATTTTTGTTTGGATATGTTATGGTACTTGTGATTAGATTTTAGAATTTTTATCATAACTTCATAAGGAGATCTCAATGACATCAATTTTTGGAGAAAAGCCAAAATGTCCAAATTTAAAACAAATTACTTGACCCGAGAAGAAGGAAATTTTCGAGGGTAAATTTACCTCAGCCATGGTGTTTTACAAAGAGGTGTCGTTTGACTCTGGAAGTAGCTATCAGAAAGAAATTACCAACGATAGAGGCGATGATAAGTTGAAGAGGGGTTGTGGGGGTTTTAAACAGAGATGGTGTCGTCAAATCGAATCCAATTGCTGGGGTTGTGGATCAGGGATGGGACCCATTAACCAAGTTGGTGGGGTAAATATGGATAGAATATTATTGACAATTACAACCTTACCTCTGATTTATTCACATTTAATAACCCTTTTACTTTCCTCATTTTTGAGCAGGAAGCGTTTCTGATGGTTGTACTAGTACTGAAGTACAAAGCACCAGAAGGTAGTACAATTGTTAACTCTTCATCTGTCTAAAAAAAATTAGTTGGAGACTTGGAGTTGTGAACACCTCATCCCCTCAAAGTTTGGTAAACCAAATTAAAAAAAATAAATGAAGATGGAAGATCTACATATATATCGTACACTGTCTGAGGCCTCAACAAGTTGCCTGGTTGAGGCGGATTTAATTTGATTATCACCTTGTAACTTTGTACCAATAATATGATTTGACTTTATATTTCCCACTCTCCAAAAAAAGTTAACATTTATTTAATCATTTCCCATTAGTGCATGTGCTAATAAGTGCTATAATTCAGTTTGATACAAAACCATGTGCTTGCCTTGATAGCTGGACCCGAAATGTTTGGGCTCTGGATACTTGGGCCTTTAGCCCAGTCCGCTCGTGTCTGTCTTATACTGCTTTCCTTTATTTTTCCTCTACTGTGGCGGCTATGTCACATTACCCGATTACCGTGATAAAATATGTGCTAAAATTCACAACCATAAGAAAAATGCTAAAATCACGTTAAACAAGGATTGCAAGTATGGTCCCTGATTAGTAATATAAAATATAAGGGTCATGCCAGAGGCCCCCAAACTTTAATTTGTGACTAATTAATATTCCAACTTTTAATTTCACAATCACCAATCAAAGTATGCAGACGACAATAACCTCATCAATAATTAATTTATTATTTAGTGCTCAAAATTAAATATTAAATGACCATAATACCCTTGATACAATTTATCCTCTTTAAATATTTATATAATTTTTAATATCAATTTAATTATTTATGAAACTATATCCTTCCTACAAAAATAAAGTATAAATATAGAACCAAAAAAAAGATTAAACACTTCATGTATTGTGAATATTTAACTAAGTGCCTATATATATTTTTAAGGAAGTTAACTAACTATCTACCAATTAAAAAGTCATAAATCATAAATATTTTAAATATTTATACGATAAACAATCGGGGAGATATAGTCATTTTGTACTTAAAATTGAGTATCAAATAGTAAAATAACACTTCCGATTGTATGGTATTGAGATTGAAGTTCAATATATATATATAGAGGTTTACTAATATCAAAACGTTTGTTCAATATATATATCCATAGAAAGTTTTATACCTCCGTAAAAGTTGGTAATAAAAAATGAATTCTAATAAATTTAGCACTTAATAAAATTTGTATACTAAGAAACTAGTTAGTTTGCAAAGCAAAAATATATGTATTATAAGAAACAAGGTAGTCTGCAAGCTAATTTATCACTTTTTTTTCAATATAATTTTACTTCCAACTCTAATTTTTTTATCTTTTAAATGAGTGGCCAACCCACGTGATTTTTTTGCTTTTCACAAGTCAAAACTCAGAAGCCCGAAATTTTATGAATATCCAAAAAAATACAAAAATTTACAAATCTAACCCCATTTGCAAAAAGTTTCTAAATCTGTCCACACCGGAGAATTATTTCGCAGATTCAGAGTCTGAATCCGCAAAATAATTTGTTGGATTTGAGAATTTTATTTCCGGAAAATTATTTACCTGAAATAGGATTTCTGGTTTTCATAGTTTAATTAAATAGAAGATGTTATGATTTCTTTTATTGAAATATTAGAAACATTTAATATTTTTTCGAAAATAGATGAAATATTATATAATTGAATTTATTAAAAAGACTGCGACAAATAATCCGGATCAATATTTTTTACGCCGGATTTTTTGTAGCTGTAAGAAAAATTAAAATATTTATTTGTATGTTACTGGAAAAAAATAAAAATATTTTGGATCTGAGTTATTAATTCCGGTTCAAAAGTCAATTATGAGTAAATAAAGAAAATACTATGGTCCTTCTATTTTTTGAAAAAACCCAATAGCATCTGATATCCGAAATGTCAAATCAATTTTTTTTTGAAATAGATGGAGTATCTTAGAATTTGAATGTACTAGAAGGACCACAATAATTTCTTTATTTACCCATAAGTGACTTTCGAACCGGGATCAATAACTTAGATCCAAAACATTTTTATTTTTTTCCCAGTAACACACAAATAAATATTTTAATTTTTCTTACGGCCGCAATCTGGCCTGAAAAATGTTGATCCGGGTTATTTGTCATAGTCTTTCTAATAAATTCAATTATATAGTATTCCATCTATTTTCAAAGAAATATACAAAATCTAATATTTCAATACACAAAATAAACAAATCATAACATCTTCTATTTATTTAAAAAAATCAGAAAATTCTATTTCCAGAAAATAATTTCCCGGAAATAGGATTCTCAAATTCGAAAAATTATTTCGCGGATTCAAGTACTTGATCTGCGAAATAATTTTCCAGTTTGGACAGAATTTTTTGCAAACATAATGTATATTTGGAAATTTGATTTTTTTTTTTGAATATTAATAAAAATTTCGGCTCAAAAGCAATATTCCTAACATTAATGTACCGTAAGGTACCAAAAAAAAAACTCCCCTTATAATCCCTCAATTCCACCTGTATATTCCTTGAACTGAAATCTGAAAATAAAATTTGGAGGGTTCAAATATTTTTATTTTTTATGGCTTCATTATGTCTTTACTCTTTAATTTTTTAACAACAAAGATTTTAAAATTTATATGTTAAAATAAATAGTTTTTTTGAGAGAAAAAAATTAAATAGTTAGATGTGATCTATATTTTTTCTCTACATGCACATAAAAAAATTATCATTTTTTTTTATTTTGGTTTTATATGAATAAATATATTAAAAAATTAATGTCTACAATTTATTCACAATGATGTATTTTTTACAAGCTCTTGATACTAATCAAAACAAAATTGAATGTCGTGATCTTTTAGATTTTTACTCGTGCATAAAATGATATATATCATATCTAAACCATTTTATTTTAATATTTAAATTTTAAATTTTAAGTTATTTTAGTTCTAAAAATAAAATATTAACATAAAAATAAAAATATTTGAACTCTCCCGTATAAAATAATGAACATGTTTCTTTCCAAAAGAAAAAAGAAAAGAAAAAGCAAAATGAACATGTCTCTATTAGGACTAGTAGGCTTTGTCATTGTCATGTTGCACAATAAAAAAAAACTAACTTAACAAAACATTAAACCGACAACTATGAAAAATCTTAATAAAACAAGTTTCTTCTTTTTATTTCTTTGGAGAGGTGAGTCATTCACCAGCTGTTCGTCATGCCATAAAATTGGTATCCAAATCTGCTGAAATCCAAAATCATGAATAATAACGTTGAAATTTCTGAAATTCCGAATTCAGCCGTTAAACTGTTTCGAGATACGTGCACAGAAAAACCAGCTGTTTCGAGATGCGTGCACAGAAAACGACTGGATTCGGAATTTCATAAATTCCAGAGATGCTGTTCATGTATCTCAGATTTCAGCTGATTTGAATCCATAAAATTGACCATAGGGCGAGGAATTCAAATCCAGTGCAATACCTGACTGAGTAGAATGAGATCTGAGTTTCAATCGCTCGCTCAGCTGGAAGCTCAATAAAGCTCATTGTACTCGGTCAGGTACATAACAGGATACCGATTCTTAGAATTCTACAATTTATACTCTGATCGGAAACAATGGAGCATGAGAAATGAGTTCATTTTGTTAGAAAAGAGATGAATAGAAATGATTTTAATTTGAAATTTTCTGATCGGAAGCCATTTTAAGTTAGAAGAATTCATTCTCAAGAGGATAAAAACCATCCATCATATTTATTGAATTTACAAAAATTGCCATTCTTAGAGTTTTACAGAAGAAAGAAAAATAAATGTTAAATTGAAAAAAAAAATTTTATTGAAGAACGATAGAAGTTTAGAGAAAGCAACTCAGTATCTTGTCGGAGCTCCTGACGTGAAGAAGAGAGATCGATTTCACCGGTGCAATTGAAGAAGGGAGAGAAGAACGGAGAGGGTATAGGTCTTCTCACCAGTGAACAATCAATTCTCGCCAAATACCTATGTTTTGGCGGAGATTTCCTGACGCGATTTGGGGGTCGAAAAGTCGCGTGGATTGAACTCTTCTCTCGCTTCTCCTTCGCTTCTGATCACGCGTGCGATATGGAATTATAAATCTATTTCGTGTTTGTCGCTCCCTTCCCCTTTCCGATCAGAGGGTTAGTGCTAATTTGAAAGTCGGAGAGGAGCGTAAAAGCAAACAAGCATATTTGTAAGACCATTCATTCCTTGTATGCTTAATTTCGCTGAAACAAACAGCACATTAAAGTTAGAAATAAGGCTGTTATACAATATTCTCAGGTCTACTATTTTCTCTATATAAAAATGATATGCATAACTTTTTTTTTTTTTATACAAATCAATCATTTACAAAAAAAGTTGACGTATCAGACTTTGAACAATATAACCAATATCTTCATCTTTTTTTTTTTTTTGATTTGAAGCCCCAAGGCAATGTCATTAAAACAACAGTATTACAACAGAAGTTACATCTGCTCATGATAGAAACCTAGTTTGAGCTGTAACACCTATACATAGAATCTACTGTTTGAGTTCCTGAGAGTACCCTCTATCCTATCCTGAACATTGGCAAAGTGAAGCCCACATAAGAAAAGCTATGAATGCGAGCCATATTAGCCAGTGTGTGTGCCTGTGTGTTTTCCTCTCTCGATATGTACTTACAAGCAAACCCCGGGTGTAATATCATGATCTGAGCTGTACGTACCAGTATCTGGTACGCATGCCATTCTGCGGATTGAATAGTTTCGAAATTTCGCAATTGTTGAAAGGTGTTGACCAGCAGTTGGCAATCAGAGTAGAAGGTGCAGTGAGCTACCCCCAATTCCTGTGCCGCCACGAGCAGAGCTTGTGCTTCCATTTGGAAGGCCGAGTCCGGGGCTACCATATGCCTGACTTCATACCTGAGCATTTCTTCCCCAGTGGATATTATATAAGCTGCTCCCCCATTTTGTGTCAGTGCGCCCCGATGCCCCCCTGACCCATCTATCCAACATTTACATGGTATATCATTCTCGTCTTGTACCCGTAAATCCCCTGAGGTTGCACCATTGCCCGGAACCGATTCAAAATGTGTACCGTTTTTGAAGTGGCATTGAAGAATTAAGGCGAAGGCATCTGTGAGCGTTTTCTCAGGCTTACATGCTTTGTTTTGGAAGATATGTGTGCATCTAGCTTTCCAGATATGCCATCCTATCGACATGAACAATCCCAATTGCGAGCTGCTTAACCCTTCCCAGAGTGTTATTAAATTCTCCTTGAACGGTGACTGTAGCAGGCTATCAGTGCGCAATCCCAGCGGTGACATGAACCACGTCGCTCGTGCATGTGGGCAAAGAAAGAGCATATGGTTGACATCTTCAAAGGAAGGCGCCACAGACCCGGCAATCCGGCTTTATGGTTTGGATTCTCCTTGCTAATGTCCCTCCTGTTGGTAACGCGTCATGCAATGCTTTCCAGAAGAAGGTCTTAATACGGGGTATGACTTCTTTATTCTTCCAAAGCGCTTTCCATGTCTTTGTTTCAGCCGTACCGGCAACGTATCTATTATCCGGTTGCAACTGATACATCATTTGGTAAGCCTTTTTGACTGTGAACTCCCCGTTTGATGCCCATGTGAACATCAATTTATCATTGATGCCCGGATATAAAATTACGTGAGCTAGCTCATTTGCTATGTTGTTCGCCTGTTCATTCCCCGCAAAGTCTATCAGTGCCGCCATATTCCAAGAGAGGGAGTTGTGATCAAACATGTCGGCCACCCGTCTGTTGTGATGTTGCCTTGACGCCACCATATTGGATTGCCATGCTCCATACCATGGTTGATTATGTGCATGACACGTGTGCCCATCTCCTAGAATCCATTTTAAGTTTGCCGCCAGTATAGATCGATTGTGCATTATTGCTGTCCAAAAGCGTGTGCATGTGTGCGCTCTCTTAGTGTGCCAGAAGGTTGTCGATGGGTGGTATTTTGCCTCCATTATCCATACCCAAAGTGCCTCGCTTTCCGAGGCTATGCTCCAGGTGCTTTTGAGGATCATAGTGTTGTTTAGAATTTGAAGGTCTCTTAACCCCAATTCGCCATCTGATTTTGGGCACGTCAGTTTCTTCCATTTGACATAGCATATTGCTTTTGTGTTGGCTTTTCCCTAAAAGAACTGTACGCATAGGGACTGAATTTTGTCGATCACTGACCTGTGTAACATTGAGTTGCTCATATGGTAAATTGCCAGAGCCTCTATTACCGATTTGAGTAGAACCACCTTTCCTGCCGGTGATAGCAAGCGTGCTTTCCATGCATGGAGTCTGCCGGCAATCTTTTCCAGCAACGGCTGGTACGACTTTGGCCGTGATACATTGACGGGGCATCCAAGATACTTTTCATTCTCATTTGCAAAACCCGCTCGGAATGTTCTGATGGCAGTGCCAGTGGAGTTGATTTTGAGAACCAAAGTTTTGATTATTTCAGGGAAACCTCCCGACCCGAAATAGCACAGAACATTTTGAGGAGTTCATGAATTCGTTTTACCTCTCTTCGTTGGGCCACCCCCATAATTAGCAGATCATCCGCATACATAAGATTTGTTAGTGCTGGAGCGAGCCTCGCCAGTCTCAAGCCCTGCAAACCTTCTTTGTTGCAACTCATGTTGCATTATTGATGTGAGGATATTCATGCACAGAACGAAGATATAGGGAGATACTGCACATCCTTGACTAATACCTCTAGATGGTGAGATGAATCCATTTCCTGTCCCTTGAAAAAGAATTGTGAAGTGGTTCGAGCGCACGCATGCCATTACCCAAGTAATAAATTGTTCCGGAAAAGCATACTTGTGGAGTGCTTTATCAATGAAAGTCCAGCTCATTTTGTCGAAAGCCTTGGATAAATCTGATTTCAGACAGAAAGCTGACTTGTTGAAAGTTGGTGAAGAGAATGTGTGAAGGATTTCTCTCATTAAAATGATGTGGTCTGAAATAACTCTCCCTGGGGTGAAGGCAGCTTGGTTTTGGTGTATGAGTGTACTGATGAAAGGTTTTAGGCTTGTTGCAAGGATTTTGGAGATGATTTTGTATGTAACATTACAGATACTTATCGGTCTGTAGTCAGTGACTCTGGATGGGTGTTCCTTCTTAGGGATGAGAACCGTGTTGGACTTTGAGATGAAAGACGGCATCTGCCCAGATTCGAAGAAGCCTTTCACTTCCCTTTCTGTGCATGGTTGCAGTATTTGCCAGTTGGTTTGTATGAAGCGAGCGTTGATGCCATCGGGCCCCGGTGCCTTATCCGATCCTAGCACGAAGAGAGCATTCGCAATTTCGAGTGAGCTGGGTTACTGAAGTAGGGATTGGCCTTCCTCGTGTAATGGGGCCGAGTTAGGGTGTAATGGGGATGCAGCTGTTTCATGTGGCGAGTGTTGGATTAGGAGTGCTTTCTGACCCGTAAGAAGCTTTGTGTATATGTCCTTTGTTGGGTTCGATTGCTTGTGTGGAGGATGTGCATGGGGCAGAGTGTCCACTTGGCAATCTAGAGAAGGGGGTACAGGAAGAATAATAGAATGAGACAAATGAGGGGAAGGTTTGTCAGAGGTGGAAAGAAGTGGTGAAAGATCTTGGAAAGATTGATTTTTAGGTTCGGATGCACTTGTCCTGCATGCAGGCTATGTATGGTTTGGTTCGGGCAAGTTAGTGAGGCTGGGTTGCACTGGGAGTGTTGGGTTTTCGTGTGAGTGGGGAGGGTTTGTTTGGTAGAGACACGTGTCAACATGCATGCCACTGTTTTTTGTTTTTTTCATTTTCTATTATTTTCCAGAGGGGAAAAAGTGGATTGTGGGGAAGAAGGTTGTGCTTAGCCATGGCCATGGTGCATAGGCTCTGTGCTAGTAGGACGTGTTCGGGGAAGGCATGGAGATTGCCTATTGTTACCGTTGCCTGCAGGAGAATTTTTGCAAGAAGGTTTTCCTGCTTTGCTGTGCCGGTTGTGGTTTCAGGTGCATTTTGCATGCGTTGAGGAATTTGAAAAACTTCCCGTAGGCTATCATGACAACTGATCGCATGTGCTCGGATTGGGGACATACTATCCCTCTCAGATGTGTCATCTCCATAGGGGTTTACCGAGTCGGTGAAGTTGGGATATGGCCGAATGCGGGGTGGAATGTACGGGAGATCGTCCCAGTGTCTGATGTGAATGCGGCATTCTGCCCATAACCGTTCCCAGTGCACGTTAACCAGTCTCGGTACTGCTCTCGGGTCTAAGCAACGCATAGAGGTTGGTTTCAGCAACATACAAGATATCCCCCAAGGTTGATAAGAATCGGATTATGTAGAACTCATGCCATAACTGTAATGGGAATCCAGTAATAACCACTTGGATGTGATATGCAAAGGTAGGTTGTCAGAGAAGATATATATTAGGATCCCATCCAGTAGCTAGGATATTGAGCTGCAAGCACCAAGGGACCAGGTCCTGCAGCACAAGGGTTTGATCAAGTTGGTTTGGTAGCTGAAAGAGGAAGGTGTGGTTCTCCCAAGTTGAGAAGGGGTAGTCGAGCTGAGTGACACCGTACCGGAGTGCTAGTTGACGTTGCATGCCATGTATATTGCCATGCAAATGAAAATGGTGCCCCCATAGACATATGGTTTGCTGAAGATCAGCTCGTAAAGCTATAAATGCTGGGATATCTGTCGGGAAGTAAAGGGCCGTACGTTGGGTGGGGAGGTTTTGCGGAAGATACGGGTAAGGGAAGTCCATCTGTTAAGGTGGTTTGGCAGTTAGGGTTTATTTTTGAGAGTGGTTTGTATGGGGAGATAGAGCTAGATAGGGATATGTTAGAGAGTCAGGGGAGTAGGAAGGGTTTGTTTGGAAATAGTGTGTTGCAGAGAAGTGTGGTTTGGGAGCGTGGGGCCCACTGCTGGTGGTGATGCGGCGAGGGGTTCAAGGAGTAAGGGAAGGTAGAGAGTCGTTTAAAAATCGCCATTAGAATCGCTTTTTCCCATGTCTAAAAAATTCCCCTGGGGTTGGATTGCTTGTATATCTTCATCTTTACCTCTTTATCTCCTTCATTGTCATTATAAAGCTCCTATCTTCAACACTATTCACACTGTCGCATATCTCCTTAACCGTTATTATGTCGTTGTTATTAAATTCACGACTACCTTTAATTTGCTAAATAATTAGTTACATTTTTGTCGTAAAATGGCCCGAGTTAGACTATGCTTTTATTGACATGTCTACTAACAGATGCTAATGCTTGTTGTTTAAGTTTATCAATTGAATATCTAAGATTGCTGGATGTCTCGACTAGCTATTTACTGCCAAAACTTTTATTAATATCCAAACAAAATATTAAATTTCAAAATCTACACCCTGTTGGAATAAGATTTCGAACACTGTCCAAACTGCAAATTTATTTTTCGGTTTTGGAATTCCAAAACCGCAAAAAAAATTTGCGGTTTTGCTTTAGGAATTTCAAAACCGCAAAAAAAATTTGCGGTTTTTGTTTTGGAATTCCAAACTGCAAATTTAATTTGCGGTTTTGAATAACTTAAATTTTTTCTGCAAAACTCGGACAAAGGAATCATGACATATTTTGTTTTTTTCTTAAATTTTTTGTTTTCTTTCAAAATAGAAGGAACTGTATTTACCTATAAGTGAATTTTGAATTTGGATCAATAACTCAGATTCAAAATATTGTTATTTTTTTTCTAATAACACACAAAAAAATATTTTAATTTTTCTTACAACAGCAAAATATCCGACCTGAAAAATGTTGATCCAGGTTATTTGTCGCAGCCTTTCTAATAAATCAAATTATATAGTATTCCATCTATTTTCAAAGAAATATATAAAATATTTATAATATTTCAATACAAAAAATAAATAAATTATAAACATTTCTGTTTAATTAAAAAAAACTTAGAACTGGGGATTAATTCTCCGGTTCTTAGAATTGGTAATTTTATCTCCGGTTTCAGACTGCCTATAACAGGAAATGTTTTTTGCGGAAAGTTTGTATGAAACTGGGAATTCAATCTCTGGTTTGGACAAATTTCGAAATTCCTATGCATGAGGTGTAGATTTTGAAATTTAATATTTTGTTTGGATATTAATAAAAATTTCGGTATTTACTGGATATGCATCATATCTAATTTTAGAAAAGAGTGCTTTGCTGTTGATTCTTTTAGCGATGTTCAACCATCATTAACCTTGCTACCTCAACAAACCTATTTAAAATTTTACGTCATTAGACTTTTATTAAGAAAAATATTGAAAAATTGAATACAACTTATTTTAAAATAATTTTTTGACATATATATATTAAGCAAATAATTAGCGAGCATTTGTACAAATACAAATTAATGAATGTAATATAGGTAAAACATTAACTTGAGATTAAATGTAGAATTTTTAATTGCAGACCTGTAGAGATTTATACTAATACAAAAAGAGTTTGTGTGGTACTTACTTTATATGTCATCAATTTGATTCAGTTGAATCCTTTAGGGTGCGTTTGGATCGTCAAAAATAACATGGGGTTAGCACTGTTTTTGGGTTAGTGATTATTCTTCACCACTATTTTACGTTTGGATCACTCTAAAAATAGAGCTATATATTCTTGGAGTTAGCGATATTCTTGCTAACCCATTCAAACGATGGAATAGCGCTAACCCCAAGTTAGCGCTATTCTTGCTATTCCTGAGGTTGCATCCAAACGCACCCTAATAGACTACATCTAGTTCTGGTCCTTTAGTAATCTGATACAACAGTAATATTTGATAATAGATTTGTTGATTTTCTCTGATATATCATTCTATTATATTTGAAAATATATAAAAAAATAACATGAAATACTATTGGTAATTTTTTTTCTTTTCAAACATTCTATTAGAAGACGAAGCTAGATTTACTCATTTTGCTTACAATATATAAGACATGAATGATAGATCATGCTCTATTTCTTTCTCTATCGGCATGCAAAACTTATTTTGACATTAATTTTTAATGAAGACTTGTAAAATTCTCTTGATATGAAAATTATTTTATACTTTCTCTCGGAAGACAAAGATAAATTTATTATTGGGAAAATTGTTTTTATACCACTCCAAAACATGAAAATTAGAAAATTGCCACTCCAAAATATAAAATTAGTTATTTGCCACTCTAAAATCATTAAATTTATGAAATTGCCACAATTATACATTAATATACATATTTGATTAAAATTATTCTGAAAAATATTGTATAAAAAAACGTATTTTTATATTTCCAAAATTACCCCTTACCCCTTCCCCTTCCAAATTCTCGTCTCTTGGGGCCCAGCAAAGAATAGCTTTGTAGTTTGGGACCCGCACCGCTTCTCGGCCATGCTTCTTCCAAGATATTTCAAGCATTCTAACTTCTCTTCCTTTATCCGCCAGCTCAACACCTATGTATGTGTGTGCATCTGGAAGTGGTACATCTGGCAGCAGTAGTAGCAGTACGACTAATGCCTCTGCCACATGCGTTGAGTTGGGAGACTTTGGTGTCGAGACCGAAATTGAGAAGCTGAAGAGAGACCGTAATCTGCTGATGATAGAGATAATTAAACTAAGGCAGCAGCAACAAAGCTCCCGCAAAGCGATGATTGAGATGGAGCAGCGTGTGCAGGTATGTACTCGATTGAAATTCGACAAATTCTATGGTTTAATTGGTTTAATTGGTCTTTCATCTTCCTCAGCCAATCCAATGCCGAATGAATATCGCCCTTCCTAGAAAGGAAGATTCGGAGGTGAGACGAGAATTTGGAAGGGAAAGGGGTAATTTTGGAAATATCAAAATATGTTTTTTTATATAATATTTTTCAGAATAATTTTAATCAAATATGTATATTAGTTGTATAATTGTGGCAATTTCATAAATTCATTGATTTTAGAGTGGCAAATAACTAATTTCATATTTTAGAGTGGTAATTTCCTAATTTTCATGTTTTGGAGTGGCATAAAAACAATTTTCCCAACTTCTTTTGGTATGGAATTAATTAAGATATGTAAAGCAACTCTTGATCGACATGATCAAGTGCGACCATGCTAGATCAGCCACCAAATTTTTATAATATATTTGAGACTATAGAGAAGTAAAAAATAACAATAATAAAGAATTTGAAAATCTAAATTTAGAATATATATATATATATATATATATAATCTGGCTAATATGCTACGCGTATATAAGGGCCCCTCCGTGCTACGGCTCATTTTTGAGTTTTCAAAATCCTAACGGTCGATCCGAACCGTTCAACATGATCTCCATATGAATATGTACTTGCAAACCAAATTTTACATTTTTTAGAATTTTTTTACTATTTATTAAGCCACTTTGAAAATCGCTGATCCAATGGTCCAGAAAAGTTTACTGTTGTGTACAAATTAGTGTTTTTTCAAAGTGGCTTAATAAATAGTAAAAAAATTCTAAAAAATCTAAAATTTGGTTTGCAAGTACATATTCATATGGAGATCATGTTGAACGGTTCGGATCGACCGTTAAGATTTTGAAAACTCAAAAAGTGAGCCGTAGCACGGAGGGCCCTTATATACGCGTAGCACCGTAGCACTGTCCTATATATATATATGAGGAGGGTTAAAATGCACCCTCTTTTTTGTGCTCCTAACCTGCTCCCCTGTATTAACCTTCGGATGCACACTAAGATCCGTGCAGATCTGAGCGTTGGATCAGCAAAAAAACATCCCAGATCGCTCTCCAGTCCCGCTACCCCTGTCCAGGTTGCCTCCAGTTCACCCCTCTCTCGACCCTTTCGTCTTATTCCGACCTCCCTATGAGATAGAGAAGAACGACCCCCTTCGCTGCTCTCCCTCTCGCACACATCATCTCCCAGTGCTCCCTCTCACTCTCACCCTCTCTGTCGATCTCGATCTCGCGCCATCTGACAAAACCCTAGATTTCAGAGAGGAATGCTGGAGGCGCACTGTCAAATTGTTCGAAGCAGAAGCGATCCCTCCCCGTACGAACCCAGGAAGGCTTCTCTCTCCGGACCCCTTCACCCCTACGATATAGGTATATATGTACAAGCAATTTCTTCTGCTGATTTTTTTAATATTTTTGTTGAATTATTTCCTGGCAAACTGAGGTACTTTGGAGGGATAAAAAACTATAAAATGAAGCATATTGAACCATTTATTGACTAGAAATTCTCTCGAACTTATCACATTGTGATGGGACAAGGTGGTAACTTCGAAGAAATTTTGATTGTAACAAACCAGCTTGCATGTGATAAACATATACAGCGGTTGCTTGATTGTACAATGACGAGCCTGTACATGCAATATTGGTAACAACTAGAATCTCAAAATTGATTACAAAAAAAAAAATCAATTTGGTTTGATACGAAAACCTGACCTTAGCGGACTGGTAAATTAATGCACAAAAAGGCCAGCTGATGCATACAACTCATGAGTAAATTATTTGTGTTCTGCAAATTAGTTTTTAGTTGTAATTATCTCAATTTGACCAAAAAAGATTGAAGCTTAATTGCAAATTGAGTTTAGTACGGTTCAGTTTAATAATGTTGAGGAGAGTTTGTGTTGGTACTGTTAGGTACTGCTGAAATTTCAACATGGCTCAACTCCTAGTATTTCTTTTCTTGTTTTTTCTTTAATGTTTTTTAATGCTCTAATTTCATCTCTTGTTATTTTTGCGCAGATAAACTAGATGCATGATTAAGAGCTAGAAGTCTGAATTGAGCAAGATGTCAAAGGATATTTTTTTTTGAAATGTTGATATATGGTTCGGATTTGTGTATCATAGACCGGTACAGTATTTGTTGCATGCGGTCGGGGCTAGTCTTGCGCCATATATTTTGGTTTTCTGTTGGTTTCGTTAGGGGATAGAGATTGGTGTGAGGTTTGTTGTTGTTTATAAGATAGCCATGGTTGTTAATTGACGTTGCTTAAAAAAATTAGATTGTTATCATTGTATAAATGAATGATTGTTGTTTTGTTTACATTACTTGCTCCAGGATTAGAAAATGACAATTTTTGTGTATCATATTCCTCTTTTGACGAAAGTTTAGAAAGTTTTTGATTCTTTGACTATAATTAGCACAAAGCATGTGGTCTTTGATTCTTTGACTACTCACGTGCAAATGCGGTCTCAGCTGGCTCATCAAGCTATTAAATTTTAAATCACGAACCATTTCAGACTTGTCTCTATCCTTCTTAAAAAGAGGAAAAGAGATGCCTTCCCCGCCTTCTTGGTCCACCGTGGTAAGATATAGTTCGGAGGCACAAGATACCTTTGAATTTAAACAAGTGACACTGACAAGAAGCCTCCCTCGACTCCACATCCACTGTTACAACAAATGCCTCATAAGGACATTGAAAATTTGATACGTTGTACTTCCTTGAGATTCACTTTTCTCCAACTTCTCTTTCTGTAAATTAATGCTTTCCATGAGCTCATCTTGGAAATCATTGAACATACTTCTTGTGTACACATTAGCGGCTTGTTTTTCAAGTAGAGAATTCAACTTTAAATTTGGATTTTTGTATATTGAAGCAAACCGCTCTTCATGCTCTGCCCTATAGCGACGCTCAAGAGCATGCTCATACTTGATCACAAATTCTCGCAAGGTAGTGCCTTGGTTAATAAATGAATCAAAAAAGCATGTATGCTCTCACACCTTTGAGTAGTATTCATACCGGCATAAAATATTATACGGTTGTATACGGGAACCCATGATTGCCGAATATTAAACAACCTATTCAACCACTCATCCTCTGTAAGCTTGTAATATTCCATTATCTTCTTCCATTCATTATCAAATTGCTCGGTAGTGATTGAATTATACAGACAATTCTTCATATCTCGACAAAATGGTGAGTTTTCCTTGTAAAGGTAACTGTATTTTTCTGAAAATTTATTCATGATGTGCCAAAGGCAAAATCTGTGGGAAACAGTCGGAAAAACCTTTCTAATTGCATTTTGAATTGCACGATCTTGATCTGTGAGAATTGATACCGGTAACTTACCACCCACCGCATGTAGCCAAGTCTCAAATAACCACACAAATGTTTCTTCTTGCTCATTTTGCAATAAGGCGAAACCAAACATGATGGATTGTGCATGATTATTGACACCAACAAAATTTCCCAAAGGCAAACCATACTTATTAGTTTTGTAAGTTGTATCAAACACCAAAACATCACCATACCGCTCATAGTATTGACGAGCGGTCGAATCTATCCAAAAGAAATTTACCATCCTATCCTCTTCATCAGTTTGGATTTGGTAAATGAAATTTGGATCTTGTGCTCTCTTATCAATACAATATTGCAACACAGCACTTGCATCTCCGCTAACCAAATTCTTCCTCCTAAGAGAAACTCTATGATTCCAACACTCTCTTTGGGAAACATTTATGCTAGCATCACAATTAACAATATCCGGCACTCTACCAATAGGAAGGTCGGTTTTGCTAAACATTTCCACTAGATTCTTCGCCACAGATGGCATCCCCCGCGGTTGTTTTAAGTGGATCCGACTATTGGGGCTAACCAAAAGATGATTGTGGTCCTTATTAATCCTTCCTACTTTCCAAATACCATTTTTGTTTGACACACTTGTCCCTGCCTGACAACCACTTCTACGAGTTGAGGTTCTTCTACCCTTCTTTGTTTTATCCAAATCAATTTTATCATTTAATTTTTTCTCTTCACAAAACCAGCACAAGAGCACACATATTGACGGTAGCGAATTTTATCACTATGTGGAAAATTAGTGGTCCTCCTTATCCGTACCGTATACCCCTCCGAAAGGGTCCAATTATGATAAAAACTTTCAAACTCTTGAAGTGACGCAAACTCTATACCTTCTCTTAGAACAAAAGCATCACCACTTCTCTTGAATGTAGATACATCCTTATTTGTATTATCTTCAAGAGATATATTTGTCTCCATCTCATCATCCATAGAATCATCATCCTAATATAAGAATTGTTTTAGTGAGATCATATCAAGCTTATATTATAAAACCACAATTATGTTTATGCATCTTTTCAGATGTCTTTATCGAAAGTTGATCTCACGCCTCTTCTTAGAGAGATATAACATGCGCCACTACACTAACTCGGTAGTTAAGAGTTGTGACAGTAGTAGAAGTTAAGTTTTTGATTGGTTTGTGTTTCAAATTTGAGCAGAAGCAAGAAAGTTATCCTTTTAATTTACCTTATCTATTCCTACAAGTGATTAAACGAATCCTGCTTGGCAACTACTGCTAAGATTTAAAAAAAAAATGATTAAACGAATCCTAGTCTAGAGGTTAATAAATCTTAATTTGATAAATTTAAACTCGTTTTTGAGGAAGTTGCTTATTGTTTGACAGTGACAACAGAGATTTTTTTTAGTTTGAACATTCTAGACGCAACAACATAGAATATTTCCTTAATTTAATATTAGTCTAATTAATCCCGTCGTTACACATTTATTAAATTTCTCGAATTTTAACCCAAGTATTGAAACATAAGATAGATAAGAAACTTAATTTTTGAGATTGTTAAAACGAGGAGTTTATATTGATTCTCACTTAGCAATAATTTAATATATTTTGATCATACAATTTTACTCAAAAGGCTTAGAGAATCGATTGATGAGTTTGCGATTCTCTGGTTCCCTTTGAATTTACCCGAGTACAATTTGCAAATTGAAAGCAACAAATTTTTAAACAGAGAAATAAGATTACATCAAAGAACGGAGACGCTGGCGGTGAAAGCTCGAAAGAACTTGGAATCACGATCGGTGGTGAAGTAGGAGGAAATGCGATACATGGGGAGTCAATCGCGACTATATCGCGCGGAGGAGTTAGAGAGTCACGATTAGCTGCCATTCTTGTTTTCAAACTGGAGAGCGGCAGTAGATTTTGAGAACCAGAGAGAAATGAGCACGATTAAGCGCGCTTTTTTGGAAACGAAGAGTCACAGGGAGAAGAAAATCTGGTCCGCTCTCTAAAATAAAATGTATGATCAAGATAGGGGAGCAGGCTAGGAGCACAAAAAGGAGGGTGCATTTTAACCCTCCTCTGTATATATATATATATATAGAGAATGGCTAATATACAAACGTTTGTTCCTGGACTCAGGAACAAACGATTCGGTTCTCCGATTTTCAAAGTCCAAACAGTCGATCCAAACCGTTAGATATTCAATCTATATTAAAATGTGCTTGGAGACCTAATTTTACATTTTTGGAATTTTTTTACTATTTATTAAGCTAGTTTGAAAACCGATGTTTTTATTAAATTTCTGCAGCATTGAAAAACAGCGGTTTTCAAACCAGCTTAATAAATAGTAAAAAAATTCCAAAAAATGTAAAATTTGGTCTCCAAGCACATCTTAATATGGATTGAATATTTAACGGTTTGGATCGACTGTTTGGACTTTGAAAATCAGAGAACCAAATCGTTTGTTCCTGAGCCCAGGAACAAACGTTTGTATATTAGTCATTCTCTCTCTATATATATATATATATATATATATATATATATATCAGCACTATTTTTGAATTAGTACACATCCAAACATATAATATATATAATTTCTTTGATTTTAAAATAATAACCATAACGATGCATATATTTTCTTGTTGCATATTTCATATTAGAGCTATTTTCTTTCAAAAAGCTTGTTTTATTACTATGAGCAAAATAAGTCGAATATATATTGCATATGTTCCCACACTATGCTAATGGTTGTAATACATACACCTCGCCTTCTGGCTCGTTGAACCACTCGTTGAACAAAGAGGGCGGAATAGCTTATCGTTGAACAAAGATGGCGGAATAGCTTAACGAAAAGGAAAAGGCGTGTTAAAGGAAAAGCAACAGGAACTGGGTAAGTAGCTGAACCGGATAGCACCCCAAAACGCTTAGTGGCCTCTTTGTCATTCAAAATGTGGGGTACAGACGTCGTCGGCCCCTCGACCCATCCTCTGTCAAGGGGTACCGGTTCATTTTAGCTTGTAATCGTCACGAGCTAGAAGTGAGTTGTTCCGAGCTGGTTCGTTAGCTCGTGAGTTTTATTAGACTATTATCATACAAACTCAAATAAATAAATAAATAAATAATGAAGCCCGTCAAACATTTACATAATTCAAGCTATCAGATATAACAAATGACATAAATTCATTCTACATAACATAACAATTAATTTAATATGAACTTTACACATTTATGCGTACAAATTCACACATAATGACAGAAATTTATACAAATTCATACATAGTTAAGCTTCATATAATGATAGAAATTCACATAAATTCATATCTGAACCGAACTGGAAAGCATAGAATTCACACAAATTCATACAAATTCACAAATTTAGACTAGTTAATTCTGGACTGAGCTAATGGCGAACTGACTCGTTAACAACTCGAGCTGGTAACGAACAAGCAGTTAGCGATCAAGTCAAATGCAAGTCCTGATCAATCTGCGAGCTACGACCTTTTTTTGCCGGCCCTAGCTAATTGTGTACCCTGCATGAAAGGTGAATGTTTTTTTTATTACTTTAAATTAATTGAACGAAAATTGTACTCTTTGCGTTGTACGTACATACAATAAATATTGGATTTAATGTTTTAGATTGTCTCCATCAAATTCACGAACCAAAATTAAGTAACCAATTGAAAGAAAATTGTAGTCTTTGCGCTGTACGTACATACAATAAAGATTCGATTCAATGGTTTAAATCGTGTCTCTCCATCAAATTCACGAACCAAAGGTCACCAATTGTGAACAATTTTAGCAAGTTGTTGTAATAAGAAACAAAAATAAAAGAAAATCTTGTGAAAAGATTAGGTTAGTTCCGTATTCACACTCGGTTAATTTTTTATTTTATTATACATTGAATAAATGTGGATGCATATGATACGTATATGGAAAAAAAAATAATGCTCAAATTACAAAAGTGGAAATATTTAAATTATATACGCTGTTACGCGGATTATAATACTGAGTCCTATTTAAACGCCTTCTCTGTGCCAAAACTATTCATCCTTCTTTCAAAAGCAAACGACGAAAACAAATACAAAAGCTCTCCTTTTTCTTCTCTGTCCCATGGCCACCTCGATTAGGCCCTCGACAAATATCCAAAACATCTCTGAAAATGCTCTTGATGACAACACCATGTTCATCCCTACCATGCTAGCCAACAAACCAACCATCCCCAAGCAGTTCTTTTGGCCAAAATCTGAGACGGCTCCTGCCACAGGAATCCTCGATGCACCCATAATCGACCTACAAGGTATCCTAACAGGGGACGCATCATCAATCAAGAAGCAGGTCGATGCACTACGTGTCGCATGTGAAACCCATGGATTCTTCCTTGTGGTGAACCATGGCATTGACACAAATATATTGAACGAGACATTGGATCGTGCGGCGGAGTTCTTCACTATGCCATTGGAAACAAAGTTGAATATAGTGCAGAAGAAAGGCAGCATGTCTGGCTATTCGGGGGCGCATTCGGAGCGTTTCTCGGATAAGTTACCATGGAAGGAGTGCTTATCTTTTAAATCTGGTGGTAGCATTGAGGAGTTCATGGGGTCTTCTCTTGGCAAGGAGTTTGAGCCCATGGGGTAAGTGTATATAATATATATATTAAGCTTGTGATTATTGCGAATATTTTATTATAATGTCTTGATACGTTCTTTTTTCCTTTTTTTGTTTATTTTTCTTGCTTGAAAAGATTAAATTCATTTGATAAATTCACTCTTACTATAGCTATCACGTCTTTGCTTAATTTACCATTGAAAGATATCAACTGCACCGAATAGATTAAAGTACAGCCTAATTTATTTTTTTATCAGGCTGGTGTACCAGAACTACTCTGAGGCCATGAAGAAACTCACACTGTCTATCATGGAACTGCTGGGATTGAGTTTGGATGTGGGCAAAGATTACTACAGAGAATTCTTTCAGGATTGTGGGTACATAATGCGGTGCAACTACTATCCTCGCTGCCCTGAGCCGGAGCTGACACAAGGCACCGGTGCGCATTCTGATACTGTGGCATTGACCATATTACAACAGGAGGAAGTTGAAGGGCTCGAGGTTTTTACTGGTGGCGCGTGGCAGTCTATCCTTCCTGTTCCCGGCTCACTCGTCGTCAATATTGGGGACACTTTTATGGTACTGATGCAATTTTTTTTTATTTAATAATTCTGTATTCTTTTCTTCACTGTTTGATATTGAATTAAGTAACTACATCTTCTTCCAGGCAATGACAAATGATATCTACAAGAGCTGTGTGCACAGGGCGGTAGTGAACCGACACTCTAGCCGTCGATCTATCGCCTTCTTCGTCATCCCTCGAGGCAACAAGGTGGTTCGAGCCCACGATTCTCTTATAGGGCCAAATGGCAAACGGCTATACCCTGATTTTACCTGGTCAGAACTGGAGGAGTTCACTCAGAAGTATCATCGGGTTGATGAGAATACACTTAAATGTTTCGCGCAGCGTCTACGTCTTCTTGGGTCGTCTCCTCTGAATAATCTATTGCTCCAACTGCAATAAATTGGAATAAAAGACTTATTATAAGTCTCTTATCTTGTAAGCTCTGGATAGTAGTAAAAATAAGAGAAATTTTTATATGCCTATCATAATTTCATAATTTAGATATTTTCTCATCAAAAATCAAAATTAGTTATTTCCTCATCTACAAATTAATATTAATAAAATATTAGAATGACAGTTATACCCTTCTTCTTTATATCAGCATTCAACAGAAAATATAACAAAAACCTCAGAATTGAAGGTCTCCTCTCTTGACTCTTTGCTTCCAGTTCATAACAGTGATCTGATCAGACTGATCTCAAACCCCTTCTCTCCTCTGATCCTCTCTCAACCCCAGAACCCACTTGCACGACTCCCTCCATTACCGCTGCCTCCTCACGCATCATTTTTACTGATTTTAATAGGAATATATATGGAAATGAACCTGCTTGGTATCAAAGCATCATTCTGTTTTGTTTTTTCTCCAATCAAAGGAAATTGATAGGCATGAGAGCTGGCGCAACATACTTCGAATATGATAATTCATGATGAATCCAGACTAACTTGTATGGAGAGAATTAAAGACGAGATTTATGGCTAAATAAATCAGCTTTCTAATTTTATATTGGACCTGCTACTCATACAAGTACTGGTACAACCAGCAATCCTACAAAAACCAGCACGTACCTACAACAATTATTACATGTTCATATTGCATTACAAAGTATATCATATATCATAGAAGATACGGAATTCTAAAAGTTACAAATGCACTTATAAGAAATATTTACATGATTAGCATATTAAGAGGATCTTATATGCAAATATAAATCGCATATGAACTGAGATATGTGATGTAAAGCATGTAACGAACACAAAAATTATCTATACCTGTAAATAAAATAAAAAATCTTTCGGAATTTAATGTTAGCGTCTACATAAACATAGCCACATAAGACTTTTCTTGAACTTTTTGGCATCCAAGGACACGTGCCGACGTTCCTTTGGACATGCATGTGGGGAGGACGCATGATGGGCATCACGTGTGCTAACCACTAGAATACAAACGTACATGTACTAATTTATGAAGAGGCAGAACTATATAAAAACTTAAAAAAAAATCACTATACATAATTAAAAATTTTGAAATTATGAAGTGACTAAGCACCCGCGGACTATATACATAAATCCACATCTGAACAACACAACATTAGTTTGCCACTACCCAAGATCATGAATGATTCGATCATGCTCGATCTCTTTCTTTCTCTATTGGCGTGCAAAATTTATTTTGACATTAATTTTTAATGAAGACTTGTAAAATTCTCTTGATATGAAAATTATTTTTTACTTTCTCTCGGAAGACAGATAATTTTTTTTTTCTCTCATAATAAGTAAAACATATATACATGATATATAGATCATGCAAACTCCTCTTTATATCTCCATCACATACAAACCTTCTTTTGGCATGGAATTAATGAAGATTTGTAAAACAACTCTTGATATGATCAAGTGCAACCATGCTAGATCAGCCACCGATTTTTTATAATATGTTTGAGAATGTAGAGAAGTAAAAATAACAATAATAAAGAATTTGAAAATCCAAATTTAGAAAAAAAATATTATAATAACACCTCTTATTTGAATAAGAAAATCTTCATGTATTAAATATATATATATGTTGCTAATATCAAAACGTTTGTTCTAGGCCGTGGAATAAACATTTCGTTTTTTACATTTTCAAAGTTCAAACAGTCGATCCAAACCGTTCAACATTCAATCTATAATAAAATGTGTTTGAAGACCAAATTTTACATTTTTTTGGAATTTTTGTACTATTTATTAAGCCAGTTTTAAAATCACTGTTTTCAATGATCCAGAAATTTTTCACTGTTTATTAAAATCAGCAATTTTAAAACTGGCTTAATAAATAGTAAAAAAATTACAAAAATAATGTAAAATTTGATCTCCAAGCACATTTTAATATAGAGATCACATCTAACGGTTTGAATCGACCGTTTGAACTTTGAAAATCGGAAAATCAATTGGTTTTACCACAGTTTCAGAACAAACGTATTGATATTAGCCAACCTCTATATATATATATATAGAGAGAGAGAGAGGAGGGTTCAAATGCCTCCATTTTTCATGCCTCCACCATGCCTCCATTTTTTAAAATTTAATAACTCAAAATTTAAAACTTAAAAGTCAAAATAAAAACCGTTGGATATGATCTACATCATTTTATCTATACACGTGTAAAAAATTATGACATTTCAGTTTTGTTTTGGTTGTCATCAAGAGCTTGTAAAAAACGTACTAATGTAGATAATTTCTAGACGTTAATTTTTCAACTTATTGATTCACATAAAGAGTAGAACTAGGGTGCTCCTAAGCTCACCAAGCCCTTCGTGAGCGCGACTCTAAAACCTATCAAATTGACTTCAAACGACATTTTCAAACCGTTAGATGTTCAATCTATATTAAAATGTGCTTGGAGACCAAATTTTACATTTTTTGGAATTTTTTTACTATTTATTAAGATGGTTTGAAAATCGCTGTTTTTATTAAAATTCTGTACCATTGGAAAACAGCGATTTTCAACCATTTTAATAAATAGTAAAAAAATTCCAAAAAATGTAAAATTTGGTCTCCAAGCACATTTTAATATAGATTGAACATCTAACGGTTTGGAAATGTCGTTTGAAGTCAATTTGATAGGTTTTAGAGTCGCGCTCACGGAAGGGCTTGGTGAGCTTAGGAGCACCCTAGTTCTACTATATATATAGAGAGAGAGAGAGAGAGAGAGAGTGGCTAAGATCAAAGTGGTATGACCAAGGCCTTTGGTGCTACCAAGTCGTTTTTGGATTTTCAAAGTCCAAACGGTCGATCTAAACCGTTAGATGTGATCTCTATATTAAAATCTGCTTGGAGACCAAATTTTACATTTTTTGGAATTTTTTTACTACTTTTTAAGCCACTTTGAAAATTGCTGATCACATGGTCCAGAATTTGGTTGCACTGTTTTTACTGTTCACCCAGATCTGCTATTTTCAACGTGGCTTAAAAAATAGTAAAAAAATTCCAAAAAATGTAAAATTTGGTCTCCAAGCAGATTTTGATATAGATTGAACATCTAACGGTTTGAATCGACTATTTGAACTTTAAAATTACAAAAACTAATTGGTAGTACCAAGGCCTTGGTCATACCACTTTGACCTTAGCCCCTCTCTCTCTCTCTATATATATATATATACACACTTTGGGAAGTTTTACCATACCAACAATTTAATTACCCTAAATAAATTGACCTTTGGACGTAAAACTAGAAAAATTATATACTCTTTAGTCAGTGGCATTTATTGCTCTAATTTATGACTATGTTTATCAGTTCATATATGGTTGTAGGGAAAGCTTAATGATGTTACTCCCCGATATATATATATATATATATATATATATATATATAGATAGATAGAGATGGACTAGGGTGAGATGTGGAGTAAAACACATTTATACTCCACGTCATATTTTCATTTTGGACTAGAGTGAGATGTGGAGTAAAACACATGTTTGAGAATGTAGAGAAGTAAAAATAACAATAATAAAGAATTTGAAAATCCAAATTTAGAAAAAAAAATATTATAACACCTCTTATTTGAATAAGAAAATCTTCATGTATTAAATATATATATAGGTTGCTAATATCAAAACGTTTGTTCGATCTAGGCCGTGGAATAAACATTTCGTTTTTTACATTTTCAAAGTTCAAACAGTCGATCCAAACCGTTCAACATTCAATCTATAATAAAATGTGCTTGAAGACCAAATTTTACATTTTTTGGAATTTTTGTACTATTTATTAAGCCAATTTTAGAATCGCTGTTTTCAATGATCCAAAAAAATTTCATTGTTTATTAAAATCAGCAATTTTAAAACTGGCTTAATAAATAGTAAAAAAATTACAAAAAAAATGTAAAATTTGATCTCCAAGCACATTTTAATATAGAGATCACATCTAACGGTTTGAATCGACCGTTTGAACTTTGAAAATTGGAAAATCAATTGGTTTTACCACAGTTTCAGAACAAACGTATTGATATTAGCCAACCGCTATATATATATATATATATATATATATATATATATATATATATAGAGGAGGGTTCAAATGCCTCCATTTTTCATGCCTCCACCATGCCTCCATTTTTAAAAACTTTAATAACTCAAAATTTAAAACTTAAAAGTCAAAATAAAACCGTTGGATATGATCTACATCATTTTATCTATACACGTGTAAAAAATTATGACATTTCAATTTTGTTTTGGTTGTCATCAAGAGCTTGTAAAAAACGTACTAATGTAGATAATTTCTAGACGTTGATTTTTCAACTTATTGATTCACATAAAAACAAAATCGAAATGTGATAATGTTTTATGAGCACATAGATAAAATGATGTAGATCATATCCAACGGTTTTATTTTGACTTTTAAGTTTTAAATTTTGAGTTATTAAAGTTTTTAAAAATGAAGGCATGGTGGCACAAAAAATGGAGGCATTTGAACCCTCCTCATATATATATATAGCTGGGCTAAAATGAGCTATGGTGTAAAACAAGTTTTTGCTCCATGGCATTATATTTTTATTTTGAAAATCCAAACAACCGATCCAAACCTCTCAACATGATCTCCATATTGAAATGTGCTTGGAGGCCAAATTTTACATTTTTTGGAATTTTTTTACTATTTATTAAGCCACTTTGAAAATCGCTGATCCGGTGGTCCAGAAATTTTTACTGTTTTTTACTGTTTACAATGGATCAGCGATTTTCAAAGTGGCTTAATAAATAGTAAAAAAATTTCAAAAATTGTAAAATTTGGTCTCCATGCACATTTCAATATGGAGATCATGTTGAGCGGTTCGGATCGGTTGTTTGGACTTTCAAAATGAAAATATGACGTGGAGTATAAACGTGTTTTACTCCACATCTCACCCTAGTCCATCTCTATCTATCTATCTATCTATATATATATATATATATATATATATATATATATATATAGAGAGAGAGAGAGAGAGAGAGAGAGAGAGATGGGCTATGGTGCATTGCAATGCATAGGCACCCTTGTGCATTGGACCATAAATCACCGATTCAAAGTCCAAATGACCGATCCAAACCGTTCATCTTGTTCTCCATATTAATATGTGCTTGGAGACCAAATTTTACATTTTTTGTAATTTTTTTACTATTTATTAAGCCACTTTGAAAGTTTCTGATCTGGTGGTCCAGAAAATTTTACTGTTTTTTACTGTTCACCGTTGGATCAGAAACTTTCAAAGTGGCTTAATAAATAGTACAAAAATTCCAAAAAATGTAAAATTTGGTCTCCAAGTACATATTAATATGGAGAACAAGATGAACGGTTTGGATCGGTCATTTGGACTTTGAATCGGTGATTTATGGTCCAATGCACAAGGATGCCTATGCATTGCAATGCACCATAGCCCATCTCATATATATATATATATATATATATATATATATATATATATATATATATATATATATATATATATATATATATATATATATATATATCTGGGAGTAACATCATTAAGCTTTCCCTACAACCATGTATAAACTGATAAACATAGTCATAAATTAGAGCAATAAATGCCACTGACTAAAGAGTATATAATTTTTCTAGTTTTACGTCCAAAGGTCAATTTATTTAGGGTAATTAAATTGTTGGTATGGTAAAACTTCCCAAAGTATATATATATATATAGAGAGAGGCTAAGGTCAAAGTGGTATGACCAAGGCCTTGGTGCTACCAATTAGTTTTTGCAATTTTAAAGTTCAAATAGTCGATTCAAACCGTTAGATGTTCAATCTATATTAAAATCTGCTTGGAGACCAAATTTTACATTTTTTGGAATTTTTTTACTATTTTTTAAGCCACATTGAAAATAGCAGATCCGGGTGAACAGTAAAAACAGTGCAACCAAATTCTGGACCATGTGATCAGCAATTTTCAAAGTGGCTTAAAAAATAGTAAAAAAATTCCAAAAAATGTAAAATTTGGTCTCCAAGCAGATTTTAATATAGAGATCACATCTAACGGTTTAGTCGACCGTTTGGACTTTGAAAATCCAAAACGACTTGGTAGCACCAAAGGCCTTGGTCATACCACTTTGATCTTAGCCACTCTCTATATATATATATATATATAGAGAGAGAGAGAGAGTGGGTAAGGTCAAAGTGGTATGACCAAGGCCTTGGTGCTACCAATTAGTTTTTTCAATTTTAAAGTTCAAATAGTCGATTTAAATTGTTAGATGTTCAATCTATATTAAAATATGCTTGGAGACCAAATTTTACATTTTTTGAAATTTTTTTACTATTTTTTAAGCCACTTTGAAAATGGCAGATCCGGGTGAACAGTAAAAACAGTGCAACCAAATTCTGGACCATGTGATCAGCAATTTTCAAAGTAGCTTAAAAAATAGTAAAAAAATAGTAAAAAAATTCTAAAAAATGTAAAATTTGGTCTCCAAGCAGATTTTAATATATAGATCACATCTAACGGTTTAGATCGACCGTTTGGACTTTGAAAATCCAAAAACGACTTGGTAGCACCAAAGGCCTTGGTCATACCACTTTGATCTTAGCCACTCTCTCTCTCTCTCTCTCTCTCTCTATATATATATATATATATATATCTTCAGCTCATTATTTCACTGTTTGGTTATTGTGCTGCTTGCATAAAGAGACATAAAGCTTTAATCCAGGGAATTGTTTATTTTTTCCAAAATTACAAAGGAAGATTTCGTACGATATACAGTTAATAATAAGAGACGATTCTTTTAGAGTATTTTTCCTATATTTTCTTGTTTGCTCAAGATTAATTTGCAGTAGAACTTTGATTTTCTTCTCCCAGTTGCAGGTATGTTTGGATCGTCAAAATAAAATAAAATCAAATATGTAAAGTAGTTTATTATTTAAGTTAGCGTGTGATAATATTAATCCGAATAATATGATAATAGTGCTAATCTTATATATACTATGTAGAATAGTATAAATATTGTTTTAATTGTATTTGAATGATACAATGCTGTCTTGAAAAAGAGAGAAATGCATTTGAATTATATTAGAATATAAGAGAATATCAACACTATTTTTGAATTAGTACACATCCAAACATATAATTATAAATTTCTTTGATTTTAAAATAAAATGAAACCATAACGATGCATATTTTGTTGTTGTTGTTGCATATTTCATATTAAAGCTATTTTCTTTCAGAAAGCTTGTTTTATTACCACGAGCAAAATAAGCCGAATATTGCATATGTTCCCACACTATGCCAATTGTTGTATTTTTTTTTTTTCAAATTGGATACGAGAGATTTATAAAATTCCTCCAATTTCAAAGTAGAAATTTAAAATAGGTTGTTTATTAGTTATATCGAATGGAATAAACTATATACAATATGTTTTCGTGCAATTTTCTAAATTGGGCACTTGTATTATAAATGAAAATATTACATCTAATGTTCGATATTAATTGGACGATCTTAAATATTTCTTTCGTAGCTTCTTACTTTTTAGATTTACAAAATCTTAGTTAATATTACAAAATCTTATTCTTAATATCTTGAGTAGATCGTGTATCAATATTTTTTTTTCTTTTTTTGATATTAATTTTGAGTGAGACTATGGTAATATGCATATTATGGATCAATCCAAGCTACGGGATTTATATATCTATTTTTAAAATTCAAACATCCAATATGTATTGTTAAACATGATCTCTATATGAAAATGTACTTAGATCAAATTTTACATTTTTTTCAAAAAAATTTAGATAGTACAAAATCACTTGATCTAAAAATCTTGAACCATCTAAAAGTAGTGATTTTCTACCTATTTAAAAAATAGGTGAAAATCCTAAAAAATGTAAAAAAATATGGTCTGTAAATACATTTTATATGAAGATCATGTTTAACTGTTCAAATCAACTGTTTGAACTTTAAAAACAGAGACATGAATCCATAGCACAGGTCGATTGATAATATGCATATTATCATAGTCTCATTCTTAACTTTGTCTTATACATAATGTCATCAGACATTGAAGTAATCATAAAATGACTATAAAATAATTGAAATAAAGAGAGACTTGGAATTAAATTTTTTACAAATGCCATGATTACCTTCCAAACTCCCAAGGAAACAAAATTCGTTTGATCATATGGGGGTCAGATCCCATTAAATTATCAAGGATTTCATGTTTCATGTTTTAACGAATCAGTTTCAATTACAAATTGCAATTAATTAATGGTCATTGCTCACGGCTAAATCAATTCTCTCCACAGACAGTACAAATTTCATGAAAATAATTGCCAATCCATAATTTTTCCCGGAATTGTGCCGTACAATCTAAATTATATGTGCTTGCGTTTGCCATCGTTTTAATGCATAGGAAGCACACTTCAAATGACATTGCTTCACATGTCCTTACAGCATAATCCAGCTTTTTCTATATATATATATAAATTTCAAAATAAAATTTTCACTTTAGCAACTTAATTCATTCCATGAACTCTCAGACCGTTACACCAATATCAAACTGTATCTATTCCATGACCAGCACCCTCTATAAATCCAGCCTCAACCAGAGACCTAGTTAAAATCAACCCTAAATCAAGTCTCTTTAAATCACATAAAAGCAATCAAGTTCAACTTAAGAGTCTAATTGGAATATGGAGAAGGTTAGCAGTACTGCGTTGTTCGTTTTGGTTGTGGCTGCTTGTTGTACGATTGCATCGGCAGGATTAATGCTGCCATGGGGCGAACAAAAGGCAGCGAAAAGTCCGCCAAAGAATGAGCCCATGACTGTACGCTGCCGGCACCGCAATTTTCCTAAATGCTTCATGGTTCCTCACCGCTGCCCCAAGGAATGCCCCTCCACCTGTCTTGTCGATTGTCGCACTTGCAAGGCCCTCTGCAGTATGTCTATTTTACATGTTCAACACACACACACACACACGGATAAATCACATACATATAATGCATTTGAAATTTTATCTTTCTATTTTATATAAAATTTCCAATCTATTATTATTATTTTTTATTCGTGTTGATCTGATATTTCATTTTTGCTTTGTATGGCTGCAGACTGCTATTCACCAGGAGCAGTATGTGGTGACCCACGTTTTGTCGGTGGTGACGGGATCACATTTTACTTTCATGGAAGTCGTGACCGTGACTTCTGCCTCGTCAGCGACCCCTCATTCCACATCAATGCCCACTTCATCGGGAAACCACACCCGGGGAACAAACGCGACTTCACATGGGTCCAGTCTCTCTCTATCATGCTCCCTTCCTCTGACCCTGGGCCCCACAGCTTCTATCTTGCTGCCATGAAGACCACCACATGGGACGATTCAGTCGACCGCCTAGCTCTCTGGTACAACTCTCATCCCATCTCCCTGCCTACAAAAGAAGATGCCATGTGGCAATCTCCTGATGGTCTGATTTCTGTCAAGCGCACACATATGACTAATAGCATCATAGTTGAATGGAAAAACAAATTTGAGATATCAGCCACTGCTAGCCCCATTACTAAACAGGAGTCGAAAATTCACCATTACAATATAACAGACAGCAACTGTTTCGCGCACCTAGATGTGAGTTTCAAGTTCTATGATCTGAGTGACAGTGTCGATGGTATTTTGGGGCACACGTACCGCAAGGATTACATAAGCAAGGTTAACCTGACTAACCCGATGCCAGTGGTCGGTGGTGAGCGTAATTTCATAACATCAGGCTTGTTCGCCACTGATTGTGATGTGTCAAAGTTTAACAATGGCAGTGGGCTGGAGAGTGCTGGAGAAGCTAATAAAAGCAAAGAGTACAGTAAAGTAGTGTGTCACAGCGGCCCCGCTGGAACTGGGGTTCTATGCAGCAGATAGATTGATAATATCAATAATCTAGCTCTAAAAGTGAAAATGTATCTTAATTATCTATTAGGCTAGCTACAAATTATGAAGTTGTATCTGTATGGATTCAACTTATTAATGTAGGCCTAATTTCTTAATGTTAATGTTGTGTTGTGTTATGGGACTGATGTACTGTCTACGGAAAAAATTAATATATATGTATTGGAATTGTCCCCAAGGTTTTGTTGATTGTTTTTTTTTTGAGAGAAAAATGAAGGTCACGCCTTCAAGTTCCATTTAAATGACACCAGAAGTGTCGTTTTTTACAAAAGTTTGCCAATCAGCAAAGTGAAAACCAAAAATCTAAGCCTGGAACATAGAGATAAGGTTTTGTTGATTGTGTTAAATTATAATTATCCAATTACGATTTATGCTGATGGTTGTAATGACATAAAAATTTCATTCATATGATCAAATCCCTGTAATTATAGGGTAATTAAGGAGACCGAGGATACAACATACAAATGGCATCTGAGCATTATTATCAGTTTTTTTTTTTTTTTTTTTTTTTTTTTTACAATTTTGAAATGTCTTTAATTAGCTATGCGTGAGAGAAATAGCTTTATTAAAATGGAGGCACAAAATCGATACCCTTTATCTAAAGTGCACTAATTGACAGAGTTTAGACAATGATACTGGAAAAAAGGCTTCAAGTAAATACTTACTGGATGCTATAGTCATTATTGTAATTAAATTAATTAATGGCCATATATTATGTTAAAAAAAGTCACAAATATGCATGAGATCGAATTTGGAAGGATCATAGTACGTAGTATAGTACGTATAGGTAACAAAGCTGAAGTGGTACACTTTACATTAAAAGGACAGCAGCATGGCTGAATTGCACTTGGACATCGAGGTTCATGTCTGTATTATGGATGTTATGGAGACAACGGAATGAAAAGATTTTCCGCAACAAGCAACTACCTCCAGCATTGTTAGCTGACAAGATCCTACAAGAAGGAAGCCTCTGGTTGCAATACTGCAAGGGTACTGCAACTAAAACTGGAATAGGGTAACTATAGGAGAGGGGTTCAAATTGATAGTAGTGTTCTTTCGGATCTTATTGATGTAATATAAGCTTGAGAGAAACATGAAACGAATGGGGTGTATTAAGATGTAATCATTACTTAGTAGCTTCTACTAAGTCTTTCAAAAAAAAAAAAAGAAGAAGTTGATAATCAAAGATATAGATAGAAAATGTATGAACAAATTTAAATATGGTTACCGGCTGTCCATCTCTGGTGTGAAGTAAATTTACCAGTTTAAAACAGTTGTCGAAAAAACGAAATTTCACACTGATCATTGTACATTAAGAATAAGAAACTATTAAGTTTTTTATTATGATTGAATTTCAGTCCTGCTGGGAAGGTTTAAATTTTGATAAATTTTCTCATGATCTAAGTTCAATAGAGAAGGAATGGGCCTTACTACAGGACTGTATATCTCCTATTTTCAGGCCTTATTGATGTTGGCCTGTTATATAATTTTAATGTCTGCAGACATGGATGACAATAATTCAGCAGTATTGTTTTTTTTCTTTTTTTCTTTTTTTCTTTGATCATTTGCTATTTTAATTAAAAATCATTTTCATGCAAAAGTCTTCAAAATCACGCTTGAAATTTGGAAGACAAATATAGATAAAAGACCTTTATGTGTAACACCACCTTTATTTTCATCTTTTTTGGGGCAGCTCTCCTTTAAATAACGAAGGAACAATCAGAAATTTTTCAACATTGACAGATTAATTTCGTGGATTACTATAAATTGTGTGAAGCTTCTCTTTCTCAATCTTGTTTAATGAATGTTCCTATCAATACTTTACCATTTCATATTTTTTTTTTACGAATTACCACTGATAGAAGAAGAATTGGATCATTGTCCATACTACTGTTTGCAAATATAAACCAAAGATGTTGCCACAAAGGTATACTGCTTCATGTAGCAAGATATTGCCAACCCATGACTAATGGCTTGCTATGATCAATTTTAAGTTACTTCTATTAAGTGGGTTCCATGCACATGTGACTCACTGCACACAGCTCTGCAATCATACGTTTAACAGGAAATCCAAATTAAACCTGCCGAGATAGATTTCTTTTCTTTTTTTCCATTTGATCTCAAGCTATTTAAAAGCAATCGGTCTTATTGAAAAAGCTATCCCGCCTTTCAACATGATTGCATTCATTTATAGTTATCAAGCCTGTAAAGAACGAGATAAATATTTCTTTCCACAAAATTAATAAATAAAACAACAACAAAAAGGAGTGGTTAATACATTTTTTTTCAAAGACTCAAGTGAGAAGTAATTATTCGTTCTTACAATTCATAATCAGCAGCATATGCAACAAAATGTGAACCTACATGACATGCACTCGAAGAACTTAAACTCTCGAGCCACAACTCATCTCGAACAGTCGATACCGAGTCATCATTTCGATGCCATGACCAGTGTGCACTACTCCCATTTATCACCTTCAACCTTCCATGCCCAAAACTCGCCTCGTGAAACAACGAAAGGTGAGCAGACTTGTGATCTTTTTGGAACCTTCCATTTGTTGGGTAAACGATCATCATGATAGCTATAACTAATTTAGAGAAAAGATGAAATTTTTAAATATTGAGTTGTTATTACTTACTGTAATGCAAGACCCTCTCTATTTCCACCATCTCCTATTGTGATATATACTGGACCGCATTGATCTGCTTTGTTGTTATAGATCCTTGTCTGCAATTAAAATGATGCATTAATTCATAGCAGATACGATATAAATTAATTATATTTTCATTTAGTTAAAATGAGGATTGAACAATTAATGCTAACTTACAAAGCGTTCATATGCATGAACATGACCCGAGAAAACAACGTCTACACGAGCCTTGTACAACAAATCCTCCATGGCCTTTCTCATGCTCTCTCCTTCACCTTGATGTGCCAAGTTAGTGTTGTACCATGGTACGTGAAGTAGCACAACGAGCCATGGTGTCTGAGTTCTATCAACCTTAGCAAGATCAGAGACCAGCCATTTGTATTGAGTTGAGTTTGAATCGAAGTCGGTGTATGATCCCAACATGATCACATGAATCGCACCTGCAACATCAAATGAGTAGTACAGATTGGATGTGGATCCACTCTCCTGATATGGCATCAGCCACCTATCAAATTTCAAAATCATATCATTTTAAATTATCAAACTAAAAGCTCTATTATTTTATCTCTAATCACTTAGATCATTTTCTGTTTCTTAATTAATTATGATCTTATATGACCTTGAGTTGTACGCTGCGAAAGGACGCAAGTCATGGAAAATGGGAAATGCCTCCACCTCGTGGTTGCCTTGTGTTACCATCCATGGCCTTTTGCTAGCATATGGCTCGACAAACCGGCCAAACGAGTCCCACAGCGGTTGCTCTGTATCAGCATAGGATAAATCCCCGGGCAATAGAAGCATGTCGTAGTCCGATTGATTGACATGGTGCAACGTAGATGCTGTCCACTCTGTCTGACCTAGGTCACCTGTAATTTGTTTAATTTTATTTTAAATTGCACAAAAGACTGTGTTCATAGGTTGGATTGGTGATTATTTTCTTTTATTTCTCTTCCAATTAACAGAAGACCACAAATTAAGGGTCCAGGTTTAGTATCAGAACAGAAGAAACACACACCAAATTATTTAAATGTTACCTAGAATAGTACATACCAATAAAAAGAAAATTATACAGAGTACAGCCAAATTAATATGCTGAAATTATAATTGACCTGCCACTTGGGGTGTTCATCGGTTCGGTTCAATTGAAACTGAACCGAACCGAACTAAAGTTTTATTTCGGTTTGTTCGGTTCAAACCAAAATATATTAATTTTTTTATTTAAAGCGATTTATTATAAACCGAAGTATATTAAGAAATAAACTGGGGTATTAAGAAATAAACCGGGATATTAAGAAATAAACTGAAGTATTTAAAGAAATCGATTAAGAAATAAACCGGGGTGGTCCGGACCAAATTCATAATATATAAAAGTTCGGTCGGTTCGGTTATTTCGGTTTTGAAAATTTTCAAACCGAACCGAACCAAAATTATAATTCGGTTTTAAAAAGCAAACCGAACCGAACTATTAAACCGAAAAAACCGAACCGTTTGGTCCAAACTAATTCGGTTAGGTTAAAAACCGACTAAACCGGACCCAATGAACACCCCTACCTGCCACAGCAAATTCAATAGGAAGAACAGCAGGTGGAGTTTTAAAACTGAATTCATCTCCGACTCCCCCGCACCGATAGTAGTAGACCATATCTGGCAGAAGCGGTCCGATTTTTACATGGTGTATTGTTCCAGAAACATAGGAGAAATACCGGTACGAAGTCTGTTCACCGGTGGCTGTCACGTCATATGTACCAGAATCTGTCCCGTACTCCACGATAGAAGGCACGTGCTTGTCAGTTGTAATCCATGAGACTCTTATGTGATCTGTACCTACTGCTGATATGTGAACCTGTAAATTTGAATAAGATTTATTTAATATATGACTATTACAAATAATGCACTGAGAAACTAATACCTGTTGGGGGTACGAGCCGGGCTTGGTGTGACGAGTTAGGATTATCCTACCCGGTGGCGGCCTCTTGAACTCCCCATTGCAAAGCTCTGTTGCAAAAATGAGGTAGAAGACGGAAATTATTCTGAGATTTGACAAAATTAATTCACTCTCAAGTCTGACCATCTTCTCATAAAAGTTTTTAATACTGGATGAATTGAAACATGCATTTATTTAAAAGAGATGGATGCAGAGGTGTGAGCGAGAAGAAGTGTAGGCTGGAAGGAAGAGAAAGATGGCGTGAAGGAATCCCATAGTGCAACCAATAGCTTAGGTTTCACTTCTCTTGCCATTTCTTTGATCTCAAGTCAAAACTCTAAAAACCTGTGTCGGGTCATTTCAAAGGCTCTTTTGGGGTCAAAGATGGAGAACTTCTAAGAGGAATGTGTGGGCTTTATGGGCCCACGAGTCCGAATTAAAACATTTGCATTCCATCTGAAAATTTTAACCTTTGAGATACATTTTGGGCCAATGGTGATTCAAAACAATCTGAACTAAATAGAAAGCAAACCGAAATGGATCTCATTCAAGTCGAACCCGACTCATTCATGTTGTTCTGGTACAGAAACATTTATCTTTAGAAATTATATAAAATTAATATAGGATATTAGATAGATTACAGTAAAATTTTAAGGTAACAGAAGAAATCAAACTATTGATTCGGTTCTTTTAGTCTTGCACTTGGGTGTAGACGGCCCCAAATAAAGTTCCATAACTAAAGGACCCAATGTTGGTGGCCTCCTTTCTCCTTTCTTCTTCACCGTTTAGAGTCCGAACTCTGGCGTTATTCTAGATTTTTGTTGTCAGCTAAAGGAACCGAACCACTAGTACAGTTCATTTAGTTTTTTTTTAAATACGAACCGAACCGATGATTCGGTTCTCTGTTGCATCAAAATTTCTAATACCCTATATATTTCTATATAATTTCTAAAAAATAAAAAATTCTGGTTCTGATACTAAGAAGTACGACCTAATTATTGTTTAGTATGAAAAACGTTCCATCATTAAATCGGTGTCAGTTGTATTTTTCTTCTGGCTATAATCATTGTTTTCTTTTCAAGCAATTGACTTTTTTCCCCTAAAGTTCAGTTCAAACTCAAATCGATTGGCCTTTCCTCTTAATTTCTGTGGGGCAAAATCTGCTGTTAAAGCTGAGCGTACTCGGTACTTGTAATATTATACATCCAAATTTGAAACTATTGTAATTCAGAGTCAGGCTAGCATAACATCAGTGTCATTTCAACCTATATAACACTAACTCCAAAACTTATCGAATTGACTTCAAACGGTGAACCAAACCGTTCAAACCGATCTATTTCAATAGTTGTGCATTTACATGCAAAATTTATAATTTTTTGAATTTATTTAGTATCAAGTCAAGTGGTCAAATGTGTGAGTTTTTAAGTTAATTTTAATGCATTCATTTTTCAACACTTTTTACCGCTTAATTTGATACTAAAATAACTAGAAAATATAAATTTTTTGCATGTAAACATATCACTAATAAAATAAATCGATTTGAACGGTTTGAATTAGTCGTTTGAAGTCTATCCAATTAATTTTGTAGTTGGTGTCATATGACACCGATATTATACTAGCCGGACTGTGTAATATACTATTATGTTTTTTTTTCTAATTACCCTGACAGTAGGCCCTACATGCAGTCCTTAAGGAATTCGCATCCTCTGATATATCTCAAACTTTGAGTGTTCTTTTGACAAATCTCAACCGTTCAAATACGTTCTGCATGAATCTCAAAGCTCAAATAATACTACCCCTGCGCTATCCCCGGATAGGCACCGTACACGTCGGTCGCGCAAAAATTGAGATACCTCAGAGCCAGAGGATACACACGAGTTCCGAATACCTCAGAGGATAAGTTCTGCTTTTATTTGATCTGCTGCCTTTATAATCAATCCGGGATGCATTTAACCTGAATAAGTAAAAAATGATGTCAATAAGTTGAGATGTAGATCTGGAGCAGAGATGAAGTTTGAGTCCTTGGAGTTTAATAACAACACCTCAGCTTATGTACTACATTTTTTCATAGTCTTCTTTTTAATAATCAACATCCAATGGCACCTCTAAACCACCATTATTCTGTTTTGACTCGGAAGATTTATCTGACCTCTTAACTCTCGCTCCAAAATAAGAGAAGTGGATTTAAAATCTAAATTTTGTGCGGAAAGTTGAATAGTGGATTGTTTATGAAGAAATATATGATTATATCCGTTGACCAGGGAAGGCACTGGATGATGTTACATCAGAGATCAGACTTCAAAATCCGATCAATCGCCTCTGGACCTTTTGTAGACTCACGAGAAGTACAGCAATACAAGTATAAATAATGGGGTTTTAATTATCACCTATCTAATGACAACCGTTTAGTAGCCATTTTTCTTTTCTTTTTTGGAAATTACATGGATATTGACAGAGGCGAATCTAAGTTATATAAATGGGGTCAATTGACTCCATTTATTTTCAAATTTTTTTATATTTATGTCTTATTTATAATAAAGTTCAAGTTAAAATATTATATATATTGTCAAATTAATCCTCATTTGTAGTAGGAAATTTTTTATATATTTGATCTTCATTTATATTTGACCTTCATAGTCTGAAAATTTGACTCCGTCCGTTGAGTATAAAAACGAATTTCAAACGAATCTCAGACTAAATTTATTTTACCTAATCTCTTTGTGTATCCTATGCATTAACTTAGATTTTGAGTTTAAAATCTCGGACCGACATGACCTGGTCCACCCAAGTTGTTCGAATTTTTAATACTTATTAATTAGGATCTATATTTTTTTTTTAAAAAAAATCCTAGCAAAATCTATACTGAGACCGTTCATTAGAAATTTATTTGCAAAATTTATATATTCCTGAAATCGGACTGTCAAGATTAGGCAGTTAGTATTGTCTATGACACAAATTAAGCCAACATTTTTATTAATATCCAAAATTAATTATAAAATATTAATTATACTCAGTTTAGCTGGGTTTTTTTTAAATGCCCAAACCGGCCAAAAAATAACCGATTGGATTAAAAATTAGGACCAGCCATTTTTTGGCCGGTTAGGAGTTTTTTTTTTTGAAATATTTGTTAAATTACTTCTTTTGATGTATAATTAGCATAATTATACTAAAATACGCTAAATTACTCGAAATTATGTTAAATTACGCTAAATTAAACTAATTTACGCTAATTTACGCTAAATTACACTTAATTACGTTAAATTACGCTAATTACACTAATTATACTGAAATACGCTAAATTACGTGATCAGAGTCAAAATGATGATGAATTACGTAGGATTTTGACTTAGATTTTGCATATTATCTCACACTTATGTTTAATTAATTAGAGAAAAAGGCTATTGTCACCCTTCTTATATTTTATTGCAGGAAACATGTTTTGGGACTATTTCACATCAAATGGAGCAAGAATCGGGTCAATCGAATAAGCAACGCTCATCGACTAAGTCTCTGTTACGGCCCGTATTGACTGATACGGACCTAGCCGAATATGAACCAGGAGATAACGCGATACGCATTAAATCTTTCAGCGACATGGTCTCAATACGGACCGTACCAGCCAGTACGGTCTGTAACCAAGGCTCACTTTGGGGAAATATTTAATGTATCCAGATCAGGTTTCTTGGCCTCCACTCATCTCCAAACATCCCTTCACTCCTATATAAGCACCCTGGATAGAAGAAGAAATTATCTTTGTAATTTTGGTTAGATTTGATTAAGTGAGAAAGAGAGGAGTGATTGTAACCATGCTGTTCCGCGGCTAAGTTCTTTTCTTAGGGGCTAGGCAGTAAACCTTGTTATTCATGATGCTTTGATATATATATTTTCTATTGATTATGATTTCTTGTTGTTTGATTGAAATGATTTTGTGATTTATTATCCCTTCATCTGATATCGATGATCTAGTTTAATCCGTTAGGGTAGTGACAGTGCTTTAATGGTAAGAGAAACTATGATGGATGTGTCAGTCTCGTTGAGAGTCATTAGATTTATGTGAAGAAAACCTTAGCGGGGAAATCATAAATCGGAACAACAAAACGCAAACAAAGTTCTGTCATTTGCGTAAGATAAATCGCAGTGTCCTATGTAGTAACTTGTGTATTTAAGAAATCTATTATTTGCGTAAGATAACTCGCAGTGTCCTATGTAGTATCTTGATAGAAGATCTGTCATTTGCGTAAGATAACTCGCAGTGTCCTATGTAGTGTCTTCCATAAACAACAATAGAAAATCAGACCCGATAGAAGTATAATATCAAAGAGGATTGAGTAGCAATGGTGTGTCGAAACCCTAGGAATTCTCATATCTATCTTTATTTTAATTACTTTTAATTATTGCTAAATTTACATTGATCACAACTTCAACTCTCAAATTTTCAGATTTTGTCTAGCCTTTCGAAAAATTGTGATTTGATCGCTCAAGACTCTGAACCAATATTTTCTGTGGATCGATCTCGATTATACTACTCAATATGATTGTGAGTTTGCGATCCGAACTGATAGCATTTCCGAGTTTATAAATTTTAAAAGATAACATCGCTCACTTTTGAGTGATCATTACGCTAAATTAGGCCAATTTTGTGCCATCTTTCATAAATCATAAAAAATAGTAAAAAAAAACTAAAAATAGTAAAAATTGGTATTCTACAAGTTCATTATATAACCAACTTATTGAGCTACTTAGATCGAAAAATAGAAATGAAAATCTTAATCGAAAACTTCAACTCAAGTTTTGAGGCTCTTCCATTTATTTTTGGCAATTTTGAATTTCAAAAAATAGCAAAGTTGTCACCAACACATGTATATTTTCGCAAGCTTTCCGAAAAATGGTCATTTGCTGAAATCGGACACTCAAGCGCCATTTTATGGCCGTTTGAAGTTTCGTCGTCGTTTTTAGCGTAATGAAGATATCATCTCTCTTAGCGTAATTTAACGTAATTTAACATAATTTCAAGTAATTTAGTGTATTTTAGTATAATTATGCTAATTATATATCAAAAGAAGTAATCTAATAAATATTTAAAAAAAAAATAAACTCCTAACCGGCCAAAAAATGACCGGTTCTAATTTTAATCCAACCAGTCGGTTTGGGTATTTAAAAAAAATCTAACTAAGTTGGGTTATAATTAATATTTTATAATTAATTTTGGATATTAATAAAAATGTCGGCAAATTAAGTAAGGATGTATATTTTGACTCGGGGAGGCCGTGGGGGTGAGCAGCTCTGGAATTTTGACCGGCTTTGATGGGGCCCGGCCTGTTCTGGCCATGGTACCTGGCAAAAGGGTTTGTTTCCAAAATGCCATGTGTTCCTTGCTCTGACCTGACCTTCCAATGATGCCCGCTTGTTCTCTTCCCTTCGTCTCTCTTCTCTTCACTCTGTCACTCTGTGACTGCCTCCGCTCCATGCGCATGTGATGGTAGCAGACCAGGGCAACCGCCTGACCGCTGCGTAACTGCGCGCTGCTATTCAATCCGATCGATATGGCAACAAGGGTCTTGCTAGTTAAATTAATTGATCTGAATGAACATTTAATCAATCAATTAAATCGGACAGTCTAATATATGTAACAAGATATGTCAAAGATATGGGCATCGGACCTATTTTAGATTCGATAGGCAACAATACCGTCCGATCCGCTTCAAAATTCATGCATCAAACATTACTTTATTTTTCTTAGTTTGTTTTTGTTGGATCGTACAAATAATTAAAATATGAAAATCATATTATTTCTTTTGAATTTAATATGGCACTATTACATATGAGAATTTAATACATCTAACTTGTTAGCACAAGTAGTGCATGCAATTATTCTTTATATAAAAGGTCCCGCATTTTATTCTGTTGAGAAGTTTCATTCTCATGCTAAATAATCATATTTAGTAATGATAGAATTGATCAAGATAACTATAAATTTAACTCCACAAATTCAAGTTGTGATCCTTGATTAATTGATGATCGACAAGTAGTCACCTTTTCTTTTCTCGCAGCCAATTATATATTGGTGTACAATGTGCAAACTTGGTCAAACAATTCATTCAAATTTTCTCTTGGTAAAATTTGTGCAAACTCGTGCCCAAAAGTATATTCGGGTGCAAACTTGGTCAAACAATGCTAAAGTTCAATATTTGGGTCAAATTGGGCCGAGTGCTGTGCTGGAATAAGGTCCGTTTAAATCGAGAATAAACTATCACAAGAGCAAGAATAACGAGTTTGGCTAATATAACATCAGTGTCATTTCAGCCTATATAATACTAATTTTAAAACTTATCAAATCGACTTCAAACAGTGAATCCAAACTGTTCAAACCAATCTATCATTAGTTGTGCGTTTACATACAAAATTTATAATTTTTCAAATTTATTTAGTATCAAGTCAAGTGGTTAAATGTGTGAGTTTTTAAGTTAATTTTAATACATTCATTTTTCAACATTTTTTACTTCTTGATTTGATACTAAAATAACTAGAAAATATAAAAAAAAAATTGCATGTAAACGCATCACTCATAAAGTAAATCGGTTTGAACGATTTGAATTAGTCGTTTAAAGTCTATTCAATCAATTTTAGAGTTAGTATCATATGACACCGATGTCATACTAGCCGGACCAATGAATAACAGGGAAATAAATCTGCTGTTATTACAATGGAATAATAGAAAAATTCTTTATTGAGATTCGCGTATGAAAAAATTTGAACGGTTGGGATGGAAATAACAGGTTGCTGTTATTGCATTGAATAACAGCAGATTTATTTCCGAATAACAGAGGAAGAAGCATCCATTGAAGTTTGCATGTGAAGGCATTTACTGACAGTGAATAAGGGAACTCAATTGCACTGCCAAAAGCTTCTCTCATCATGCAATCCTTGCTAAATGCTACCTCACCTTTTCTTTAATCACAATCAATCCTCTATACAAATCCATCTATGACAAAACATGTAGCGAGTCGCTGAATCACTGAGGAAGCACCGCCGCATAAATCACCACGCAAATATTCTCTGCTTCTAAAGCCTTCTCCACTGGTGACTGGTTAGAGGCACACAACCCAAGAAAGGAACATAATAAACACAACCTTACCAATTCAAGAGATACATGTAAGCACAATCTAAGCAAGCAAGTAAAAGGTTCATAGGAATTTTGCTTATATTTCCTTTGCTTGGAAAGAAACACTGGCTAATTCTTCAAAGAGTTTGCGGCCATGAGTCATAACCAAGCTGAAAATAGAACTCTTCATATCTTTTATTAAATTACCAAATCTATAAGGCTATAACATGATGATAGACAAGTACTAATATGACCTCCTCCTAGTCCTTGGAAGGGTTTATGTTATGATGGAAAGGAAGTACCAAAGTTGCCCCTTACTAAGGATAGCCATGATGTATGTATGTCTGCTTTGAATAATTTCTACTGGGGTACTCAAGTACCTGTCTGCCATTCTTTTATTACATGTGACTATTTTCTGTTTTCTATTTTCTTTTTTGTGCATTTCTATTTGTTTGTTTGCATTCAAACATCAACGCATGATCAAGGAGATAACACCCTTAATTAGGAGTAACTCCACAAGACCTTCCTTAATTAGGAGTACCTGTCTGTCATTTTTTTTTTTTGACAATCACCCTTTTCATTTTCAATCTCACTCGCAATTGTTTTTTTTTTGTTCAAATAAAAATTTTGGAGCGAGGCTACATTTTTTTTTTAGAAAAAAAATAAGCTATGTTAATATGCATATATTACAGATTCACCATGATATGAATTTATATCTTTATTTTTAAAATTTAAATTCAATTTTTAAATCCATATCTTTCCTCGTAGAAAATTACTGATTTTCGATGGTTCAGAATTTTCAAATCAAGTAATATTTTACCTATAGAAAAATAGTAAAAATTTCCAAAAAAATATAAAATTTAGTTTGTATGTACATTTAAATATGAAAAGAATATTGAACTGTTTAGATCGACTATTTAGACTTTAAGAACAGAGATACAAATCTATAGCACGGATCATTATATAATATGCATATTACCATAGCCTCACTCAAAATTTTGTATGTACCCTTGTAATCAAAACAAAAATTTGAATACGCACCTTCAATTTGTGTAAGATATATAACGGGTACCTGAGTCCAGTACAATACAAAATAATAATAAATAAAAATAACGGGTCCCTGACATGTACACACATGTAGAAGCGTGCATATTTAATTTGAGCATGAGAGAAACGACAAAATTCTCGAATTACTTGTGTAATTACTGAATTTTAAATTTGTGACTTTCTACAAGAAATATATTGTCTTTATTAACCATGTTAGATGTTTTTTCTTCTAGAAAAATATGCTAATTACTAATTAAGAAAATATATGTCATGCAAAATATAATTGGGCATTCATGGTAATAATTATTTTTTCAGAGTTTTGAAGCCCTTGTAAAATTATTTGTGGTGTCAATTTTTTGCTTGAATTTTTTCTTTCTAGAAAATATCAAGGGGTTCACCATCATCTAAGATAGAATTTTCTTTTTTTAGTATTTTTTTTTCCTAAATTGATGAGAATAAATTATTATATTTCCTTTTGAAGCCAAACATAATCTTAAAAAGATCTTACATATAAAAATGCATTGGCCTAATCTGATCTGGAGCTATATAAAAATATTATATTTGAGGATTCTTTCACCTAGCTTGGTAGATTATAATTAATATACGGGTGACACCATCATATCATTTGCAAAGGCCGAGTAGATTGAGTGTCTCTATTGGCTAATCCCAACATATTTTAGTCACCATGATGAGTGCTAAAAATCTAAAATGATGTAGGGAAACAAAAATAATAAAGGGTTATATGCTTTATATCATTGCATGATTGTTCTTGTCTTGCATCAGAGGAGACGAAGCTATGGAAAGCTCAGCAACCTATATGCTGCTAATCATAATCACTCAAACCCAAATCAGGTAATGCTTTTAACTCAGCACCTATATATAATTACATTAATTGCGTACTAACCGATAAAGTTATCATTAATTTATAACTTGTTTAGAGACATGAAATACCATTATCACACAATTAATATGTTTTCTTTTGTTGATCCACTTTTGAAATGAGAAAACTTGTTTAGCCCAGGCAACCCCACTAGGTCCAGAAAGCATGCCCTATTGCCCCATGCCCCATGGTCCTATTTAGATTTTTACAAAAGTTCTAGGGTAGGAATGTCATTTGGTCCTATACTACTGAAATGCTAAACAATTGTTACATAATAATACAAAAATGTGGCCCATTTTATCCCTGAGAATTGACAGGAAACAGACTAATCAAACATTGGATGAACAAATATATTATGGGTACAACCTAAAATGCCGAAATTTTTATTGATGGAAAATGAAAAAAAAACAAAAACCAACAAAAATAATCCGGTAGGAAGGAAATTTGAAAAGTTGGAGTCCACAGTAAATAATATATATAGGGAGAGAGAGATTGGTTAATATCAAAATGTTTGTTCCTAGACCGTGGAACAAACGCTTCAGTTTTTACATTTTCAAAGTCCAAACAGTCGATTCAAACCGTTCAACATTCAATCTATATTAAAATGTGCTTGGAGAACAATTTTTTCATTTTTTTTTGGAATTTTTTACTATTTAATAAGCTAGTTTTAAAATCGTTGTTTTCAATGACCAAATTTTTTTCACTGTTTCTTAAAATCAATTATTTTAAAATTGACTTAATAAATAGTAAAAAAGTTTCAAAAAATATAAAATTTGGTTTCCAAACACATTTTAATATAAAAATTACATCTAACTGTTTGGATCGACCGTTCGGATTTTGAAAATCAGAAAACCAATTGGTTGCACCACACCTCCGGAACAAACGTTTTGATATAGAGGTTGGTTAAGATCAAAATGGTAGTTCCTAAGCTTTGGTGCTACCAATTCGTTTTTGCAGATTTCAAAGTTCAAATAGTCGATCTGAATTGCTATACATGCTCTCCATATTAAAACTCGAAGACCAAATTTTACATTTTTGGAAAATTTTCTACTATTTTATATGAATTTTTAAAAATCACTGTTTTTTAGATTTTTTTTTATATTATTATTCAAAACAGTTATTTTAAAAATTCTTAAAAAATAGTACAGAATTTTCAAAAAATATAAAATTTGATCCCAAACACATTTTAATATGGAGAACACATTAAGCACTTCAGATCAACTATTTGAACTTTGAAATCGCAAAACCGAATTAGTAGCACCAAAGCTCAGAAACTACCATTTTGATCTTAGCCAACCCCCCTCCCTCTCTCTGTGTACACACACACACACACACACATATGCAGTTTTTGGCTAAGATCAAAGTGGTAGTTCCTAAGCCTTGGTGCTACCAATTCGTTTTTGCAGTTTCAAAGTCCAAATAGTTGATCTGAAGTGCTCAACATGTTCTCCATATTAAAATGTGTTTGGAGGCCAAATTTTATATTTTTTGGAAAAAAATTTATTATTTTTTAAGGATTTTTTAAAATCATTGTTTTGAATAATAAAAAATAAATTAAAAAAAATCTGAAAAACTAATAAATTTGACAACTAAGGATTTTTTAAGGATTTTAACCAGCACTTTAATACAATTTGACGACTAACTAATAAATTTGAATTATCGATTCATTTGGATTCATGACATATCGTCATATCCTATGTAGACAACATACCTAACAATTTGCTTGTTGTTTCCAACTACTCATTAGTTGACTTATTGACTTTCGCCTCGTCTTTTACAATATTGATGCCAACCATCTAATTTATGATGTACTTTTTTAGTGCCGCAAAGGATCTGACTAGCTAGCTAGGTCCCTAATACAAGTTCATGTTGAAAAAAAAAATGGGAATAAAAATCAAATTCCTCAGATAAATAAATTGAATTTTAAAACTGTGATTTTTTGTATAAGAGCATTATCTTAATTAATGAACTAGATTTCCGAAATTTTTATAATATCCAAAAAAAATACAAAATTTTCAAATCTACATCCCATTTACAAAAATTCGTAATCTACATTCCATTTTCAATGTGTGTAACTGGAAAAAAAAATTTGAATGTAGATTTGAATGTAAATTCGTAATTTACATCCCATTTTCATTTGCGGTTTGGGCAGATTCCAAATTTTTTAAATCTCAGATGTAGAATGTGATATTTGATATTTTTTTTAGATATTAATAAAAATTTCGGCTAGATGTTCTTCTTAAATATTAACACAACTTTATTTTTCAAAACTATAGATTAGTTTTTTGTTTTTTCACAAGTTCGACTTATAAAAGTTTTATCCTGAATATTTTCGTTGTTGTTTTATCAGATAAAAACTTCAATAATGTTGTTTGACGTTTGCAAGTGATGAAACGCACCGAATTCAAATTCTGAGACCCTGAAGAAAATATAAATTTTAAAGGAAAAAAGCAAAAGAGCATTATGGCATAGATGGTTAATGCTAATAAATGTGAAGAAGGGGGCAAAATGTAATAATAATGAAAGCGGGTAATAAAGGAAGAAAAACCAAAATAGCATCGATTGAGATTTGAGAAGCCATCATTATTCATTGGGTTGCTTCGACCATCATTGCGAATCTTGGGCCGAATACTCCCCACCCATAATTTAACATAATCATTATCATCATTTTTATTTTATTTTATGGCCCCTTCTTTTTCCCCCTTTTACCCCTCACTTATACCACTTTTACATTTGCAGCCTTTTTATTTTATTTTCTTCTTTTTATTTATTGTTGACCACAACTATTATTAAAAACAAAGTTAAGTTTCTAAAAAAAAATTGAGGACAAAAAAATACTTTTGTTATATTTTTGTTTTATGATTTTTAAAATAAAAAAGATTCATGCAGATTGAATCAACTCAAAATTTGAGATATCTCAGAAGAGCTAATTTTAAAAACTCTTCAACCCCTCAAATACTACTGTTATGGTCGCCTAAATAGTTAATCATCAGGGATCTGCCTGCGAATTCACATCCTCCTCGTTACTGTAATAGAAAATCTTTTACAATTACTGAATTTGAACTGTTCTTTTTAACTTGGCACGAATCTCAAAGCCCAATAATACTGCCCTGCGCTAGCCCGAATCTCAAAACGGCTTAGAGTTAATCTCAAACCGTAAAGTGAAGGGAATCTTTTACAGTATTGGAAAGGATACTTGCTCATCTGCCTACTACGGGCATGTATTAAAAAAAATATATATATATGAGGGATCTGTATTTGGGAAATAATTATAGCATTTTGAACGGTATATTTGCAAAGCGTTGTTTGAACAATGATACTTTACAATCCAATTAGTTTTTGAACTTAAAAAGAGAACTACAAAAATCAGGCTAGATCACGTGACGCCACCACTCCGCCTCTCCGGCCTCATCATTAGCCAACATTAAACTGCCTCACACTTTTTCTTTCTCTTTCTCTCTCTGTCTCTCTGTCTCTCTCTCTCTCTCTGTTCGGTTTACATAAAATTTCTACCAAATAACATTACATGCATGACCGGAGAGAGAGAAGTACCCGATGTTTCTCTAAGCTTTGGTGGGTGCCCCATGTTTTGGGCCTATAAATAGAACCCAAACCCCACCACCCCAAAAGCCATCACAGATCACACACACACACACGCACACACACACTTACACACTCTCTACTCTACTATCTTAGTGACACCACTCGATCCTTTTTCCTCCTTGCTCCTTGCAAACCAAACAATACAAGGTGACCACTTTGCATAGAAACATACTAATATCTATCTCTACTTAGATTCTCTCTTTTTTAATTTGCTCTTCCCTGAACTTTTCTGTTAACAACGCATATAGTTTTTTTAATTGTGGGCTCATGCATATATATATATATATATATATGCTGGGTTTGTTATTTGCACTTGTTACTATTAGTATATATATATACCTGTGTCTGTTAGTTTTTAAGTTCAGTGTTTTTTGGGTAATTTTGGGAAAGAAAATACTTCGATTCTGTTTCTTGCTTCTCATATATTTATGATATATAATCGCTGATGAATTAACTATTAAGCCACATTCATGTAGAGTTGCAAAGATTAACTAATGCAAGATTTCACAAATAAATACAATTTTCCTTTGGTGCGAAATATGTTACAATTTATAAAGGTACAATTTTTTAAAGCGGTTACATTTACCGAGAAACTTGGTTGTATTGTATGTGTTTCTTTCCTTCTCTTTTGTCTCCTCTAGCATGCCATAGTACGGTGCTCATAGGCCACATAGCTTTTTAAGAGCACTTTCATTTCATTTCCCCTGCTTTAGAAGGTTCAATTAGGAAACAATACACTGTGCTTCCACTTTATTTTTCTCTCTTTTCAATATTTTTTTTTTGGGGAAGTGCAACGGTGCAACTGAACATATCTTTTGTCTCTACTTGTGATATCTATTTTTTTTTTCTAGATTTTTGTGGGTCAATAACGCGAATCCCTAGACAACAGAAATGGAGAGGCTGAACACACAACTGTACCTACAAAACTGCTTCATCATGAAAGAGAACGAGAGGCTCAGAAAGAAGGCTCTGCTCCTAAACCAGGAGAACCAAGCTCTCCTTTCCGAACTCAAACAGAGGCTCCAGTCCAAAGCGAAAGCAACACACCCAAACAATAACAGTACCAATGGTGTTGCGAGCGTGACTAGCCGTGCTACAACTCAGATTCCAGACCTGAATGTACCTCCACTTCCTGCTAACAAGACTGCTTGAATTTTTATTTGGCTAAGTTATTTGGTGGTGCAATTAGGGATGAATAGATTTTAATTACTTGAGGGTCTGTTTGCGTTTGTCATGTGTAACAAAAGAATAGATAGGTTATCGATCAGGGTGTTATAATTATGCATGTTTCAGAAATGGTTTTGGCTATGGTTTATTAATTAAATGCATGGTTAATTAATTAATTAGCTGTTGGTATATTCATAGAGTCAAATAGTTGATGATGTTAGTTAGCCTTTGTTTGGTTCAATCTAACTTTAAGATGAATATTTTATCTTTTAATTAATTATTAACTAATTGTGTTTGGTTTTCTTTGAATTATGTTGTGGTGAACAGTGCTTATTCTTGAATATCTGTACAGGAAAAGATTTTGCTGCACATTTATTTTATTTTATTTCTTGTCTTTCATGCAAAAGTTGTATGTATGTAGTTGCAGTGGTGCACTATTGTGTCCGTAATTTAGTACAATGCTGACATATATGGTCATTAAAATGGAAAGCAAGAAGTCATAGATCCATACTGTCTGCTGACATATTTAGGGAAAAGCAGGTACAATGGCTGCTCCATTGCAAATTAAACAAATGGGTCATTACTCACCTTAACAAAAAATAATTCAAACTGAAGCAAAAACAAAAAAAAAAGAACAAAATAAATCACTGTTTTTTTGTTGGGGCGGGTCATTTCTCAAATTTTGGCAATGCTTTTTTGTTCACCGGATTTATGGACCTAAAAATCGAAGCTTTTGAATAATTTTTAGGAGCAATATTTAATACCACCACACATTTTCTAAACTTTAATTTTGTGACAACTGACCTTCGAATTTTTGGTTTTGACAATTACTCCCAATTACTTTTAATGTGTGGCAACCAGTTTTCCAATTGTTATATTAACTTAAACACAGTTAAAATTACATAAAAATGACCAAAATATCCTAAAAATAAATAATTTACTCTAATAATGTTGCATTTCTTATATTTGAAGACAAAAAGAAAATAAGTACTTTAATTTTAGAATTTTTTTACAAAGAGAAAATATACGATGCATGTAAAACTATTAACTTTTGTTACATTTCATAGGATAATTTTATTCTGTTGTACACTAAATTTTATTTTGTAACAAAATAAATTTTAAAAATCAATAATTAATTTTGGTATAATTTATTGTACTTCAATGTGACATTAGAGCATCTACAACGGTGATTTCTTTTAAATTACTAATCTGATTTGTTAATTGCTAATATAATTGTTGGGATGTACCACAATTTTTAAATTAGCAAGTTTGCTTTAAAAACAACTCTAATTAAATTTCTGGAATGGAGTGATTTAGAAATTATGAATCCCTTTAATTGCTAAACTCAGTGACGTGGCCCAAATTAATTGCTAAACGTTTGCTGGAATGAAGATGCTCTTAAAGAAAATATTAGAATAAATATATGTACTTTTAAATTGAGGAAGTAAAGTTTCAAATTACTGAAATAATTAAAATGAATGCTAATTTTGAAGGGTAATTTCGTCATTCATCAATAAAAGTTAACCATGTTAATTGAATTTAACAATTGAGGAGATAAATGTCACAAATTAATTAATAGTCAAAACTGAAAATTTTGGAGGGATGATTGTCAGAACTTGAAAATTGGAAAGAGTGTGGGGACGCTATTTCTATCCTAATTTTTATTCAACACACATAATTGACGATCAAATTTCTAAAAACAAATTATACAGGTGGGCATGTTTGAAAGGAAGATAAGAGAAATGATGGTCAAAGAGATATATAGTATCATGAGATGCGACGTTGAGTCAAATTGAATCTCGAATCCATTATGCCATTATGGACTCTGCTTGCTTGCCTTTGTTTTAAAATCTCGAGAGATTTCATTCATTGAACATTTCATTTCATTGGCATTTCTTTACAGCTAGCCAGGAGGCAGGACTCAGGAGCTACTAGTTGTTCTTATTATTAGTGATCCAAAGACCAATTAAGAAGAGAGAGAGCGTACCAAAGTAGTTGACCCAATAGCAAAAAAACATACGTCATGGCCTCATGGGGCTCAATCAATTGAGTTTGTAGTCCCATCAAAAGGGGTCCAATTTTTCAGTCCTTTCCGAGTCTCATATGCAATCATTCGGTTCCGAACACCCCCACAACTTGTCAATTTAATTATTGATTTAAAAAACTTGTATATATAAGCCCGCCAACCACAGGTTATTTCACTGCATAGGAGGATCCGCATCTAGAGTGGAAGAACGTGCTTTGCCGTGCCGTGATCAAGTTAATTTTTCACGTACTGTGCCGTGCCGTGACAAAAATTACGAGGAGTGGTCACGGCACGCGAGTTACGCTGTGACTCGCGTGCCGTGACCAAAAGTGCCGTAACCAAATATGCCGTGACCGGTTACGTTAATCACGTTTGATTGCATTTAACGTTTTTAAAAAGAAATATGAAACAATTCTTTAAAATTTAAAATGAAGAATTAATGTTGAAAGAAAATATTGATGCTAAAAACATATTTTTTTGTCCAGAATTTAGAATTTAACATAAATTAATGTCGAATCATGACTGACGTGTCTACCGCGCCGTGCCGTGACCAAGACAATTTCCGTGCCGTGCCGTGTCTTCTTTGCCAACTATTGGTCACGCCACGCGAGTAGTCACGGCACGGGACACGCAAGTCACAGCACGTAACCGACATGTGTGCTGTGCCGTTCCGTGACGGAGCCAGCTCCGGCGTGCCATTTTTCCCACTCTATCCGCATCTCCATGTTGTCCCTAATTATGAAATATCCTTTGATAAACATAAGTGTTAATTTGAAATTGAATGTTTTTGATTGAATATTCTGAGCATGATGAGGGAATTCATTGTTTTAAGTCTACAAAATATCTTAATTTATCAAGGCTACCATAGAACAAGGATTATGATTTTTTTTTTTTTAAAAGAGGATATACTTACTACGGTCACGAACCTAGATTTGTTGACACCAGACTGCCCTTTTTTTAATGACTATAAAGTTTCCTATTGCTTATTTTATTAATTCATTATATACGGAATTCTTTGTACATATTGTACACCCTATATTTTTAGGCGAAGCGTACGTATATACGAGGTAATGAATTGCTCTTTCACCAACTTTTTTTTTTTCTACCAAAGTATTTTAATTCTTAGTTCATATTTTCAATATGCCTGTAATCTATAATTTGTGCAAAATTTCAAAGTCCGTATAGAAATATATTCAAAAAAATTAAAATTGTGTGTAACACAACAGGTAAAATACAAAACTGTCTTCATTTGATTTTCAGTTTGTTTACGTGCATTTTTTTTTTCCAGAGTATGTTAACATGTTGCCCTCAAATTTCGTACTTCCACAACAAATCCAAGTTCCAAAATTTCCACATTGTTGTCTGAGATAAAATAGGAAGTGGAAATGTTGCTGTGATTTTCAATCAGCTCATTCATGACTGCAATTATTTTTGTTTGACATTTTTTGTTGGTTCTCTGCTTACGCAATTGTCATTTTGTCAATATAAGCATGTATATAATACACAAAGAAGGATTGGTTTTCGCTAATTTTTTCGTTCTTTTCAGATGATAGCCACTTCTGATTTGAAAAAACAAAAAACTATGTTGCATTCCGTATCTTTTTTTATAATATAAATAAATTCGGAAAGCAATATAGATGTAGTCGACACGCTAATATTTGGTTTAGAACTTCCAATTTCCTAAACTTGAGCCCTAGCAGAACTTACACAAGGAAATTCAAGCGCCAATAAAAAGCAAGGTTTGAAGACTACAGATTTTTTGCATTAGCTGTTTCTTCTCAATAAACACATCCATTACCAGTACGTAGTTAACATAAACAGTGTAGCAGCGGGAATGTTCATTACAAACAGGTGTAAACCAAAATACGCCCCTGAACACACCCAACAAAAAACAACCTCGTCTATCCAAAAAGTTACTATCTACGCATCACACATCAACACATCCATTACCAGTACGTAGTTAACAATAACAGTGTAGCAGCGGGAATGTTCATTACAAACAGGTGTAAACCAAAATATGCCCCTGAACACATCCAACAAAAACAACCTCGTCTAGACAAAAAGTTAACTATCTACACATCACACATCTCGAAACAAAACTATGCTCCCTCCCCCGGAGCTTCCGAAACATCCACTTCCATGTTCTGTTCTTCATATTTCACCCACACCATGAACTTCATGCACACCTAAACATTTCCATTTGAAAAAAATTAAATTGTACAATTGGTTAAACACTACAACAAGCATCGGTACCACCCGAGTAAACCACATCATAATTTACTGGAACACACTACACGTGCACATCTGATGAGCATGTAAGAATTTCTGATGTCCCAACACAAACGATACTTTGAATATTCTAATGTATCCCAACACTACAAATACCATATAAAATTTCTAATGTATCCCAATACTATTACAAATACCACACAAATTTTCAAATGTATCCCTAAACAAAAGAAACAAATACCATATGACATGATTAACCCCATACCCATGATGCACCAGCATGCCAAAAGTAAAACAAGATTTGTGATTGTACCTGCTTCGGGTCGTAAACAGCATACTCACTATACTCGATAGAGCTGTCCTTTTTATCAGAAGGAACCAAACGGCCGCATGGTACCTTTATTTCATCCTTCCAAGTAAAATGCTCTGACTCATCTGTTTTTTTCCTCCCAGTGCCCTTCACACCAATCTTTTTCTCTTCCATAGACTGGGTCTCCTCTTCCTAAAGCAAAAATGTACACATATTCAGCATCTCGCATCACATAAAATTAAAATCAGACGAAAGGATACAAACAAGTGACCTCAGGCATGGTTGATATTTCAGTGACATGTTCTCCCAGTGAAACGACTGCAAGGATCAAGAACCCTTCTGGCCGATCGACTCCAGTGAAAGCATACTGGGCCGCCTCGGCTGATGCATCAGAACAGACTATCGCCCTCCCAAACTAAAGTAACATACACAAAATCACATTACATGATGTCATATGACACAAATTTACATTTTTATACATTCCTATACAAAAACTTAATATATGAGCACTGGATTACCATGTATCCAGGAGCTGGAATTTGACACACTGAAGGCTCAAAACCCTTATTTAAATGCCTCACTAAATTTGAGCTCCTAGTGCCTGTAAAGAACACACTTTTAAGTAACCGACTCCAGTAACATACAAAATTGAAGGGGAAGTCTACATATTTGTGGAAATCAGAACACCAATGCAACAGGTACGTACCACACCAGAGTAGCAACTTATTAGGCAGCTTCTTGATTACGTCGTAGGTAGGAGCAACACTAGAATTGGCTTGCACTTCAAATATATTCTCCACCGAGACACCATACACCTGTGATAATAATAGACCAATCACTAACCTCCCTTTTTGTGGGATTCTTCTTTGAGATAATATATACGACAGTTCGAATAAAACGTACCACATCATCAACCTTATATGGTTCATAAGTCGTCTCCAGGTACTTGACAATCATCTGGTAGTCTTCGGACTCCTTGTCTAGAGGACTAATCGAACAACCTATCTTTCTATAACAGTCAGATAATGGGTCGTCAAGAGTGTCCCCACTGAGGTCTTCAATTATCCTTGATGCAACATTAATGTCCTTTATTGTCTCATAACCAGCAGCTACCTATCAAGTTAAGAAAGTTAAAAAGATATATTTTTACACTAGACTGCAATGCTTAAAAAGTTAACTTTAGTGTATTAGGGGAGTAGCAGATCTGTACATAGTCGGCAAGCTCTTTATAGCCTCTGATTGTAAAAGGCATAGTAGAAGGCATCAAAGTGAACCACTTGTTGCTAAAATCTATCCAGAACACATCGGCCGCCGGGCCCGTAGGGGGTGTTTTCAGTTCCTCCCTAAAATTCACCAATAATTGCTCACCTGCAGAAACAGATAATTGCCATAAATTAGGATCCATAACAGAAACAAACAAGAACATAACCACCTAGTTCTTACATCTCTTGAGATGAACATTGGTTAGCATTCCGATTGGGAGGTCACGCACGTCATGAGCCATCTCCATCAAAGCATATCTGTTTAACCAATTGTGTTGTCAACACAAATTTAGTTACTCGGCACTGTTAAACTATCTTTGTCAAAAATTAAAACAGCATTATGTATAATTAATTACCTGTAGATCTCTTGGCTACACAGGATCTTCATGACAGAACCAACTAGTGGGTCCAGCTTGCAGTGAAGAGAAGCTGCTCCTAACTTTCTAAGGGCTAAACCATGCAGTCTAACATCAACTCCAACATCCTAGGAAAACAAACATAGTTCAATAAACAAATTTCAGAAATATATGATGCATGTATTCCATGAAATATAGATTAAAATACACAAGTGTATTACATACCATGTCCAAAGGATAGAACTTAAAAGGCTTCTTCTCAAACTTCTTTTCCCTTTCCCATGGTTCAAAGTCATTTCCTGTCAGCTCCTCAAAAAGCTGAACAAACTCGGCAATAGCATCATCCACCCGACTCTCAAAATCCTCAACTCTCTCCTCTGCTTTGGGATCTTCTCCTACTTTTGATTTCTTGTAGTACAGGTGTAAATGATTATCAGGTAGCATGATCAGCTGCATAACAGCATAGCTGCACAAAAAAAGGATGGGGCAAAAAAAAAATTAGAGGTTTCAACTTCAGGTGCATAGAGAGAGTAAAAGCAAAGAAGAAATTAGATTGAAGTTCCAATTTTAAAATGCATATTGAAATAAAATATAGAAGCTTGTGACGTCTCACTGATTCAGTTTGGCAACTAGATCACAAAGAGAGAAGGCGCAGTTATATATAATCCCATCCTTTTCCATGACCCAGCCACCCATCTTTTGAAGTCTTGAATCTCTGTACACCCCCCTTTTGCCACTAAGCTTTATCTGTAATATCCAATAATTCAGATTTCATTCCTTTCAGTAAAGCGATACAGCTATAATGTAGATGCATTTCTCATTCAGACATGGCCTTTTTCTTCTCATTTTTTATTTTTGGAATCTTAAGATCAGTTCTATTTTGGCTCCTAGATTTGGTAGGGTTCATTTTGTCAAATATAAGCTGTGTATTTTTAATTTCATATATGATTGAATAACCAATACCCAATATTTCCATTTCCATTCTTTAATACATCAAAACAAGCTATATCCTTGATGTACTCTCATTTGGAGCCTCAACAGCTTGGCCTTTTCTGTCTTTTTTTTTTTTGGGAAACTATAGATTAGTTCTATGTTTGGTCCCTAGATCTGATCGATTCAATTTTGTTTGATTTTAATCTGGGTATTTATCATTGAATGGGCATAAATGCACAAATTATCAAGAAACAGGAGAAAACATGAGAAAAACACCTCTCCAACAAGAGACTCGACCGACATATCAACAGGGTCAGGAGTGTCCCAAGCAATACCTCTGGCAGCAGGCACAAGATAAGGTTTCATATCATAAAAATCCAGTGGTTGTACTTCATTATTCTGAATGCTGTCTATCAACCATTGCTCGCTCACTATTGGAACATTAGCCTCCCTGTTCATGGCACAAATTAGGCAAAATTAATTTTCAAACATAATTAATTTGTCAAAAGTTTCAAGTACGTTAGAACTCCACAATTTTTTTTTTTTTTATTAAGATTGAAGGGCCACACATTTTTTTTTAATTAAGATTAAAGGGCCCTGGTACAAACTCAGCATCTTTTAGAGAGACAGGGCTCGCGCCACTTCGCTAAGCCTGCAGTTCTAGAACTGCACAATAAAGAAAATATGAATAAAGATTAGAGGCATTACAATGCGTCAACTGTCTTGTTGGAGCCACCACTGTCACCCTCAACAGGAGGAACAACCAGACATGTGACACCTACAAATGTATCCATAAAGGTCAATACATAGCAGATAATCTAGCAAACCATAAGCTATACACATAAGAATATATCTTTACCTAAAGATGTTCTCGCAACCTCGCCTCCAGATTTCTCAATCTTTTGCCTCCAATAATCCTAGAAAACATTCCAACTAGACTCAATCGAAAGAATTATTACAGATTTTGAAACTATATGACAATATCGAGAGCTAATTACATGTCTTCGAGAAAGCCGGCCAGACAAGCAAATCACCACATTCTTGAGAGGTTTTTCTGATAATTCCTGCTGAGGATATTCGGTGCGCTTCTTTATCCACTACATAATAGAAAAAAAGTATCCGTCTCAGTGCCAGTGCATCTCCAAATCCAATGTGCCAAAGAGAGAGCACATAATTTAAAAATTCACCTCTCGCACTTGATCATCTGCAATTCCTTCTGGAATCTTAATCATGTCATTTTTTCTGGGAGGATTTCTCGAGGATCTAGGACACTTGGACCATACCGAGTAATTTCCACCACACATGTATCTATTCACTCTGAACTCAAAAAAACCCTGGCATATTGGGCATTTTCCCAAAGGGCCATAAAACAGCATATCTGCCCTGTTAGAGAAATTATAAGCTTAAAAGTCATTAAAAAAAAAGGCACGTAGAAAAAACAGACTTTGATGTCATGTATCAATCCTGAGACAAACAATCTACCTCCGTAATTAGCTAAAAATTGGGTAATTGTTTGGTCAACATTAGGCCGGACTATTACTATAAGAGAAAATGATCAAGGGGGAATTACACCCTTTGGGATATAAAACTGTGCAGCCCCAATCCCCCCCTTATATCCACTATGATGAAACTTTCAATAAATTAAGAACATAATCTTAAATGCTAAAAGTAGGATGCAAAATTACACTCTTGGGATGACAGCATCATCGGGTCCAGAAGGATCCTGGTCGTTAGCTTCGAGAACCTTGCGCATCTCCACGACAGTAAGGTGATCGGGCACGCCTTTGCAGAATTCTTCAAATTCAGCCGTGATATCCTTTGCTTCCTTCTCGTCCAGGTCATTCGTTTTTTGCTTCTTGGTCCTTGACCTTGTTACCACTCCACCTTCCTCCTCACTGGAGGCATGAGCTGGCGTCGACCTCGTCTCATGACCCTAAAATAAGAAATAATCAGAACATGTCAGTACATCAGCTACTCCAAATCAGCCATTACAGACAATGTCTACATAAAACTTGTAGAGAGAGATAACCTTCATAGCGAAATTATTCTCTCTCCGTCTTCTTGACCTTTTTCAGTAGAAAAGATCGACAGCATAATACAAAGGAGAGTTTATTGCCATGTCAATAGCACGACACCTGTTATAGAGTTGAACACGTGCCGCTTGTGTTGAACACGTGTGTTGAACACGTGTGTTGACACGTCGACAGCACAGGTGTCGACAGCACGTGCCGCTTAATTACATGAGCTGTTTAGAGTTGAACACGTGCCGCTTGTGTTGACACGTCGACAGCACAGGTGTAAGCTCTGCTTTTGATCCGATATTCGAGGAACACGTGGCATCTCCATAGTCAAACCAGCGGTGACAGGATACTCGGATGTGGCGGGAGTGTGACACGTGGCAACGGTAGGCGCGCTTCTACGGAGAGAGGAGAATTTGAAAACCCTAGCTGAGACAGAGTGACTTGAGTGCGCGCCAAACAAAGGTGGAGTCTGCGGTGAGTCCGCATCCTCTGAAGTAACTCAATTTTTTTGTTTTAGATCAGACCGTCCGATCAGAATCCGTGGAATGTAAGGGGACTTTAATATTCGTGCTTAAACAGATCGCACAGTCCCGATAAACTCATAATAAACTAGATGCCAGCCTCGCGTTGCTTCGGCACTGGTTGTTGCAGCAGAGAGAAAAGTACATACAATGTTTACATAGAAAAACTAGAGTGAGGCTATGGTGCTATGCATAGCACGGATGTGGTCCGTGCTACGGCTTAAAATTTGACTTTTCAAAATTCTAACAGTCGATCCAACCGTTCAATGTGATAATCATATGAATATGTACTTGCAAACTAAATTTTATATTTTTTCAAATTTTTTTACTATTTTTTTAGATAGGTAGAATTTTGATGGTCCAGAATTTTCAGAAAACACTGATTTTTCTACCTATCTAAAAAAATAGTAAAAAAATTTGAAAAAATATAAAATTTAGTTTGTAAGTACATATTCATATGGTTATCACATTGAACGGTTGGATCGACCGTTAGGATTTTGAAAAGTCAAATTTTGAGCCGTAGCACGGACCCCATCCTTGCTATGCATAGCACCATAGGCTCACTCGAAAAACTATATAGAACAGAAATTAATAAACTGTACTGGGATAGGGCTGCAAACGAACCGAACCGAATCGAACTTACCTCCATTTTGAGTTTGGTTTGAATTAATTTCGAACTAAGTTTGGTTTGAATTAATTTCAAACGAACTCAATTTCGAATCGAATTTTTTACAAACTCAATTTCGAACTTTTACGAACTTTGTTACGACTTACGAGTTATGACTTATGGCTGGACCATAGTTCGAAATTACAGCACTTCAATAAAAACTCAGGCATTCTGAATTCTAATTACACAGTACACTAAAGTTTATATCAAAGTTCATTACAAATACCAAAATTTATATCAAACACCAAAGTTTAGTACAATCAATCAAAGTTCAGTACAATCACAAAATCCAAAGTTTTCCAAATAGCCAACAGGAACAACATCACCAAAGTTTTCAAATATCCAAAGTATTCAAAGTACAATTTAAATATCAACAGAAGTACAGAACAATCACCAAAGTCTTAGACTTATTACAAACTCAAATATTATCCTAAATAAAACATTAAAGTTCATTATCAGCACAAATTAACGGTTCACATTTGAGTTAATTTCGAACTAAGTTTGGTTTGCGAACCTATTTCGAACGAACTAAGTCCAGTTTGAGTTTGGTTTGAATTAATTTCGAACTAAATTTGGTTTGAATTAATTTCGAACGAATTCAATTTCGAATTGAATTTTTTTACGAACTTTTTTGAATCAAACTCGAATCGAATTACGAACTACGAATTTTTTGTGCAGCCCTACTGGGATAAGCTAAAAAATTGTATAGCTGAAATAGTTTAAATACTTGTACAGGGATATAACAAAAACTAAACTGTACAACTGAAACTGTTATATTGTTTCACTTGAAGTAAATCAATATTGGCCTATGTGCTATGTTTGGAAGAGGAATAATACACAAAGGGACAAGACTCTATAACATCAGATTAAAAACCAAGATCCAAGAGCTTTATCTGCAAAACCAATAAATAGACTGTATAATCAAGATCCAAGAACTTTTATCTGCAAAACAATAAAAATAGATTGTATAAGACATGAAGCAATTATTTAAAAAAAAATATATATAACACTAAATAAACACTAAATATAATATATAACATATGATCAGTCAAGCAATTATTAAAAAAAAAAAGTAATATACCACTGCACAAATAGAGATAGGCAGAGAGAAACTCAAGCGCAAAATTGAAAATGCTTCTTTTTTTTTTTTTGAGGAAAAATATGGGTCTTGCCCGTATTTGATTAATAATTGCGGTTACAAAAGGGTTTGTAGCTGCATGTCGAAAATAAACACAATGTGCTCAAGTACATTTGAGCAAAAAGTTGGAAAATAACGAAAACAAAAGGAAATGAAATCTAAGAATGCATATAAATAAAACTGAAAATAAAGCTAAGCATTAGGTTTTATTGCTTCATCAATCTTCTCCCGATGTTTCAACGTGGCGATATAACAGTTGCGCCACTTCTTCTAGCAATTCTTCATGTACCTTATGTGAATCTCTGAAAATCCTCGCACACCTTTCCCTCCAGATAACGAACATCGCGACCAGTAGCGTTCCCCTTTCCTTTTTGTTGTTTGATGATTGCATCAGTGCTTCTATTGGTTGAGATCTCATGTGTGTTGCGATGTCCATCAGTCTGTACATCTCTTTAGCAAAAGTACACCGTGCCACCATATGATGCGTCGATTCCTCGTCCCTACGACACATCACACACATGTTTGCGATCGACCAACCTCTTTTCCTGAGATTGTCTATAGTCAGCAACTTGTTGTTAGCCAGGAGCCATCCAAAGACCTTTATCCTTGGTGGGACTCGTAGCCTCCACAAACGGTGTACATGAGTCGAGATTTGTGGCTTGGTTTTAATGGCTCGGTAGGCACTTTTCACCGTGAATATTCCAGTGTCTGTCCTATTCCATCTGATGTCATCTTGGGTTTGGTCCATGTGTGTTACCACCCTTGTGAGATATCCTGTGAGTGTTAGGAGTTCCTCTTGTGCTGTTATCGTGATGACTTGTTGAAATAGTTCCCTGATCGGACGTTGCATGGTTTCCTTCAAAGTAATTATAGTATCTAAGGCATGCGAGAACAACGAGGGTAGGTGGTGTTTCAAAATCCCATGTCCCCAGTTGTGGTTCCACAACGATATTTGGTCACCTTGGCCATAGATGTGTGTGACCGCCGTCTCCCAGAAGGCATGACCATCTCGCAATGCACCTGTGAATAGTGGGGATACCGGTACCAGGTTGCCGCTGAGTTTTGTTCCTTGGAAGATTGGTTTCCACATTCTGTGCTCCGGTTTTTGCCAGTACCAAGACCACTTCATGAGTAGTGCCTTGTTGAATGATACCAGATCTATTACTCCAAGACCACCGTATTGTTTGGGTTTGCATACCATTTCCCAGTTTGCCAGACTCATTTTGGTTGTATGTTCACCCACTCCGTGCCATAGGAATTTCCTCCTAATTTTGTCAATCTTTTTTATCACCCACTTTGGTAATTTGAGGACCATCATGAAGTATGTCGGTAGTGCTGATAGAACCGCATTCAGCAAGACCAATCTACCTGCGATAGATAAGTGTTTGGCAGCCCATCCTGACAATCTATGGTTCAATCTATGTATCAATGGTAAGAAAGCTGTTTTTGGAAGCGCCTTGTTAGATAGGGGTAATCCAAGGTATGTGAAAGGGAAAGAGCCTTGTCTGCAGCCGAGGACCGCCAAAAGGGGGGCTATGTCTTGCGGATGGGGGTCAGATATCAATAATTCTGATTTTTGTGGGTTCGTCTCAAGGCCTGAAATTTTTTGGAATACCGTGAGGGCTATTTGCAAGGCCTGGAGCTGTTGCACCTCCGGTTTGATGAAGAAGAGTGCGTCGTCCGCATAGAGAAGACATGGTTTCATGGCTAGAAACGGTAGTCTGATAGCCCCTGCAGCCGTGAGTTTCATGAAGTATCTTGCTAGGAAGTCCATAGCGATAATGAAGAGTAGTGGGGATATCGGATCGCCCTGTCGAACTCCTCTTTTTATGTTGATCTTTTTACCGATTAGGCCATTGATGATGACTTGTGATGTTCCCGGCAATACTGACCTTTGGACCCATGTTATCCACGATTCTGGGAAGCCTATGTTTCTCATGGCCTGCACAATGAAATCCCAGCTGACTGTGTCAAAAGCCTTTTTTATGTCCACCTTGTAAAGTGCCAGAGGCACCTTTCTTTGTCTTGCTCTACTGAGAGTCTGTTGAGCATAAATGAAGCTCTCTGTTATTTGTCTGTTCTTCAAAAATCCTGTCTGTGCACTGTCAATGATTTGATGCATCTTTTGTTGCAACCTATTGGCCAGGATTTTGGAGAAAATTTTCTGCACTCCATGGATCAGACTGATCGGTCTGAAGTCTTCTGGTCTATTTGGGGCTTCCATCTTTGGTATCAAAGTTATATAAGAAGTGTTGAGGGGGGAAAGTGGTATCCCTCTATCAGTGACTGCCACAACTGAAATCAGAGGTTTAACGGTGGCAAATTTCATACTAAACATGCAAAGGAGAAGAAATATTGGCATTAAATTCCAATTTTTTACAAAAAAAATTCTAAACTAAAACCAAGATTGAGAATGCTTTCATAATCAATTATGAAATAGCATAGACCACATATGTTTAACCATTCTTCAATTACTTGTCGACATAATTAAAAAAAAACATGAAGATGTCATGATTTCCAAAGGGCAGGAGGCTGATGTCGTGACCTACAATACTATTATAGATATGATGTGCATAAGATGAACTCTGCTAATTAAATAAGTACCGTAACAATTCAACAACACTTCTATCTGTTAGTGTTAAGGTGCACTACTTTTTTTTTTTTCATAAACCACAGCTTGCTTGGAATGGGAGGGGAGAGTAACAGAAAACTGAACTGAAACTAAAAGAGATTAAGAAGTTGAGGTGGCTTTTGGTAAAAAAAAAACCCTTAGAAGTTGTGAGAGAGAGTTGTTTACTGGGTCATGAATGCAATGTTTCTATCCTACTGTTGGGTACTGGAAACCTAGATTAAAGCTTGCATGGATTTTCTAGATAACTTGATTTCCAAAAGGCATTATCCTAATGTCATGACCTATAGCACTGTTATAAAATGGGTTGTGCAAGAATGGTGGAAATATAAGGCTTGGAATTTACAACATTATACGGTCCCTATATTGAGCATCAACATTACATTCTTGAAAATAAATTGAGCGTCTTCAAAATTAAAAGCAACTGAAACTGAGGTAAAACTAAAAAAAACATCAGATTTTCTAAATGTCATTATTTCCAAAGGGCATGATCCTAATGTTGGCAGCTGCAACACTCTTTTAGGTGGGCCATGCAAGTAAGGTGAAGTTGAGACTCGAGAGGGCATTGGACTTTGTACATTATATAATTTTTTTTATCAATAGTGGAAATAATTCCACCGATTTCTATTGAAACCAGTATAAAACTAAGCAAAGGTACCCAAATGTATACCTGATCTCATAAAGTTATTACGGAGTTTGTACATTACATGATTCGTAAAGTATAAATGGGTTGTCAAACAAAATTGAAACTGAGAAGGCACCAGATTTTCTGAATGTGATGACTTCCAAACAGCATGAACCTAATGCCATGACCTATAACACTCTTTTAGAAGGGCTATGCAAGAAAAGTGACATTCAAAAGGCATTGGATTTTGTAAACATATTGAACTGAATATTTGAATTTGAGAAAGTAGCTAAAGAAGAATGCATGCATGTTACAACTCACTATTAAGTAGTTCCTCTTAATTAAATAATCATTAAAAATTGTATAATCAATTGCTAATTACCATGGAATACATCTGTCAAACTATTTTCCAATTCTGTGTTAACAAAGTTAAGGATAATTAAAATGTCATAGTATCAAAAGGGCAGACATTTAATGTTCTGACCTACAACACTGCTATAACTGGCTGTGCAATAGAGGTGAAACTGAAAAGCCAGTAGACTTTGTTCATATTGTTACTATCGGGAGGTATGAGCCCAATGTCATGACCTGTAGCATTTTTATAGATACACTGTGCAAGAAAGGTGAAACTGAAGAGACTGAATTTTGTAGATGTCATAATTTTCTGATCAGAGTCAAAATAATAATGAATTACGTAGGATTTTGGTTTAGATTTTGCATATCATATCACACTTATGTTTAATTAATTAGAGAAAAATGCTATGTCATCATTCTTTATGTTTTATTGTAGGAAATATATTTTGGGACTATTTCACATCAAACGGAGCAAGAATCAGGTCAATCGGATAAGCGACGCTCATCGACCAAGTCTCTGTTATGACCCGTACTGACTGATACGGACCAGGAGATAGCGCGATACACATTAAACCCCTCAGCAACATGGTCTGAATACGGACCGTACCAGCCAGTACGGTCCGTAACCAAGGCGCCATTTGGGGAATAACTGCTCCAGCTGTATCCACTTGGCCTCCACTCATCTCCAGACGTCCCCTCACTCCTATATAAGCACTCTGGACAGAAGAAGAAGACATCTTTGTAATTTTGGTTAAATTTGATTAAGTGAGAAAGAGATGAGTGATTGTAATCATGTCGTTCCGCGGCTAAGTTCTTTTCTTAGGGGCTAGACAGTAAACCTTGTTACTCATGATGTTTTGATATATATATTATCTGTTGATTATGATTTCTTGTTGTTGATTGAAATGCTTTTGTGATTTATTCTCCCTTCACCTGATTTCGATGATCTAGTTTAATCCGTTATGGTAGTGACAATGCTTTAATGGTAAGAGAAACTATAATGGACGAGTCAGCCTCGTTGGGAGCCATTAGATTTATGTGAAGAAAACCTTAGCGGGGAAATTATAAATTGGAACAACAAAACGCAAACTAAGTTATGTCATTTGCGTAAGATAACTCGCAGTGTCCTATGTAGTAACTTGTGTATTTTAGAGATCTGTCATTTACGTAAGGTAACTCGCAGTGTCCTATGTAGTATCTCGGTGGAAGTCCCGTCATTTGCGTAAGTAACTCGCAGTATCCTATGTAGTGTCTTCCATAAACAACAACAGAAAATCAGACCCGACAGAAGTAGAATATCAAAGATGATTGAGTAGCAATGGTGTGCCGAAACCTTAAGAATTCTCATCTCTATCTTTATTTTAATTACTTTTAATTATTGCCAAATTTACATTGATCACAACTTCAATTCTAAAATTTTCAGATTTTGTCTGGCCTTTCGAAAGATTGTGATTTGATCGCTCCAGACTCTAAACCAATATTCTCTGTGGATCGATCTCGATTATACTACTCGATAGAATTGTGCGTTTGCGATCCGAACCGATAGCATTTCTGAGTTTATAAATTTTAAAATATAACATCGCTCACTTTTGGGTGATCATTTTCAAAGAGCTCAAGCATAATGTCATGACCAACAACACTCTTATAAATAGGTTTGCAAGAAAAGTGTAACTGAGAAAGCATTGAATTTTCTTCATGACATGATTTATAAACGGCATGAACCTACAACATTGTTATAACTATGTTGTGCTAGCAAGGTGAAACTTTATTCAAAGGGATGAGCCTAATTTCATAACCTGTTGCAATGTCATAAATGCTTGTGCAAAAAAAAGGCGAAATTGACAGATGAAGGCGGGTTGCATGAGTTTCCAAATTATGATTAATAGTATGCCTTTATTAAAGTACAAAATGTACCCAAACCTGGGTTTGCAATTGCATTGTTTACTTAAAAAAAATGAAAGAAGAAATCTTTATAGCAGAACCACAATAATCATACCTGTAAGGAACATTCAAAGAAAGTTATGACATGCATATTGGTTAGCTAAATGATCTTTTCAGAATTTTTTAGTAACACAGGTGCTGTTTGCAAATTTTCAACCCTCTTAATCAGCCCTAATCAATAAATAAATCCTCATTTGTTACGGTGTATAAAGGAAATTGAAATCCAGACATGCAAGTTTTAATCACGGAACTTCAACAATTAACTAACTACAAAATGACTTATCAACAAATTACAATCAATTGATCAGATTAATCTGATCCAATTCTAGTCGAGTTGTACCCCAAACTCATTCGCTGATAAGCAATTTCGTGAGTTCTGAATCTGTGAGAGGTCAAAGTTAGAAAATTTGAAGGTACTCCATATGGTAAAAAAAGCACCTTATCAACCAAATTTATTGTGTCGTTACCAATTGAATTCTATATCTTCACTCTCGAGAGCAACCTGCCAAAGCAAACATATAATTACATTATGAAAAAATGTTTTAGGCTAAACAAACATACTAAATGGAAACATATGAAATAAAAAAATATTATCAAGATTGGACCAGTACTTTCTTACTATTAGAGAACTCCAAAATGAAAAAAAAGATGAACAATAAAAAAAAATTATCAAGATTGGACCAATACTTTCTTACAATTAGAAAACTCACAATTGTAAGTGCATGTTGCTCGTGAACAATGCTAATTACTCAATCTAAATATTTACTTAAACTCACTGACACTGCTGCTTATGAATATTAATAGAACTGAATTTTTATTAGCTATTAATTTGGGCTTATTTGTGTTTGAACCATCAAGCTAAAAAAAAAACATTGAATAAAAAAGGGTTGTGACCTCTAGAAATCAATGAATCTGGTCACAGCTTTTAACTTGTATGTATTGTTGTTGTGTGCTTCTAGCGTTAATCAACTTCCATTGAAGTTAAATTTTGCATAGAGTCGCTCTAGTACTCAATTCTTGGTCCCAGAGAAACAGTTAACATGCAAGATTGAGATTGCAATTTGGATGCGAAATAGTACATAATCAGTAGAAAATAGCATACCTTATCTATTTTATGTGACAAAAAATGTACATGGCCATCCTGGATACAACAACACACGTAAAAATCAGGTGACACTCTCGTGATCCGCCACCAAATTCGCCAAATCCAGCCGCTCAAATATGAGGCTCTGATCTCTTGTGGGATCCACAAACACCCCATTTTATAGGTTTTCAAATACATGTATAAACTGAAATGTTATTAGTCATAAAAAAAATTTAGAAAAAATTCACAGTGACTGTGAAGTGTGTTATTAGTCATAAAGTCATAAATAATCAATATGAAGTTCTAACAGTCTTAGAAATAAGATACTTCGATTTCATATAAACATTATTACAAAGAGAGAATAGTCACATAAAACAAATTATGAAGAAAAGGGGCAATCGTCAATATGAGTAACATCAAGAGGTACGGTACCAGTCGATACCAAATCATCTGAAATGCCTTCTAAAGCTGGGAGTACTACAAAACTCAAAACATTCAGGTTTGGAATTGACAAGTACCACCTAGTACGACCTCATACCAGCTGAGATGAGAAATTTTGCAAAGAATATACCTGATGATTAGAAACTTGATGAATGTTGCTCACATCCTGCATCGAAAGAAGCAATGCATGTCAAAATACATCAAAATTAGTGCACATATTCAATCATTTTTTTTAATTATTTTGCAACAAAAAGCAATTTTTCTGATATCTGGAGCATCAACAAAAGATATAATATAACTCACAATGGTTTCAGTTAGACTGGAAGGAAAACTTTCTGATGTGGATTGTTAATTGTGAATATAATAAAAGGCAGGGTTTAATTTTGAAAATAAATATGCATATTATAGATGTTAAAAATGAGAATTCAAAACACATAAAAGAAGGAAATCAAAAACCAGATTTCAGATCGGTACCATGCCTCTGGGACAGTGGCCCACATGGTGCCACGCTTGCCATGCGCGTTGTCGCCCTATTAGGAAACATAGAGAAGTAGAAATGGAATGAAATTGTATTTCCTTTATTGATCTTTGATTACAACTATGCTCTATATATAGAGTCTTGCCTAATTACAATTATGCCACTAACAACCTCTTAACAACTCTAACAACACTTCTAACATCATCTTAACAACTTCACTAACAATATTATTAGCACTAACTAACTTCCTAACTGTCTCTATTACGCCCCCTCAAGCGAACATAGTGCGCGGTAGTAATGTTGAGCTTGCTCCGAAAAGAAGAAGAATGATGCCAATATCTCAATGCCATTGTTTTTGCGATTTGAATCGTCAAGTTTGAGTCTCCTTGAAGAAAGAAGAAGGTAGGGAGAGAAGAATGAGCTCTTTTGGCTCAAGAAGGCTTCCATGTACTCGAGAGGCTCGTTTGAGTCCTCTTTGAAAAATAAAAAACAAAACGAAAGATAACAAAATTGAATAGCTCTTGGCTTTGTGACAAGTACATGGTTTCAAGAGGCTTTGTTGCTCTCTTGTCTTATTTGTGAGAAGCAATGTGGAGATTGAGAAGAAGAGAAGAGAAAAGGAGCCCGGCATTGGTTCGGCTTGGTAATGTAATTTGAGAATTTTGGAGGGATTTGAGGGAATTTGATTCAAGAGGTAGAAGAAGGCTCGGACTAAAGTGCACATTTTGCACTCATACTTGGTTAAGAGAGAGCAAGAATGATATCTTAGCCCAATGGGCCAGTTTGACTGAGCAAAGGTTGGTTAAGAAAAATGCAAGACACCCGCATCAAATAACCCAACGCAGATGCATATACAAAAATAAAATATCGGGTTCGGGTAAGACCCGCATCAAAAAAAATAATAATCCTGAAATAAAACGGGAAACTCTCGTGCACGCTCAAAGGAGAAGCGACGCCAATGCGCGGCGGCTTGCGCCTGAGAACGGTCAAGTGTATCATCGTCCGAGTAGAGGCGAGATGTTCGAGGGTTGTGCGCAGCAGCTTATCCCATGGTGAATAGAGAAGATCGAGGATCCGTCATCAACCGATCGGATCTTTGGCGGCGGCGCGCCTGTGAATTGGATGACACAGTGAATAATCGTGAGTACTCCACCTCCCAGCAACCCGTCAAAAGGAGTAGCATCTGCCTCTATGGTGACGCGGCGGCGCCAACAGGGGCTTGACACGTCTGATCTGTCCACCTGATGTCTGGTCGTTGTTCTGAGAATGGGTACTAGTACTGATCACTGGTGAGCATTGATATGCACCGGGTTTTTTTTATTTTCTTGATCTGTTGACTTCGATTGAGATTTTTGCTGACTCTTTTTGCAATTCGGAACTTGTTGTTTCTTGATGCGAGAGGGGTTGTGTGTTGCTGGTACGATGTCACTGAGAAAAGGTGATCTGATGGCCGCGCTCCTCCTGAAGCCTGAGCGAGATGCCTTGAACTGTCTGGCTCGATCTCAATATGAGATTCTTGTTCCGACCTTGCTCTCAGATCTGGTATGGTGTTGTTGATCGATCTGTTTATTCTTGGAGAATAGAGAGAATTGGGAGAGATAAGGAAGGGAATAGGTTTGAGAATAGGGAGAGGAGTAAGATCTGATTTCAGATTAGGAATAAGGAGGAATAGAGAGGATTTATGCTAGAATAGAAAGGCTTATTTTTTATTTTTTATTTTTTTTGTGGAATAAAGGATTTTTTTTTTACTAGGTGGAATAGAATGGGAATAGGGACATAATTCCTGGAATAGACATTAGCCTAATTCCAGCGCTACCTAGAGCTCTAATATCATATTTGGAAACATAGAGAAGTAGAAATGGAATGAAATTGTATTTTCTTTATTGATCTTTGATTACAACTATGCTCTATATATAGAGTCTTGCCTAATTACAATTATGCCTAACATCATCTTAACAACTTCACTAACAATATTATTAGCACTAACTAACTTCCTAACTGTCTCTATTACGCCCCATGTTACTTGCTGTATAATTTCGCCGATTTCTCTCTCCGTTGATTCTTAGAGAAAGAGAACATAAATCAAACCTTTTCATCAATTTCTGACACATTGAGAACTTTCAAAGTGATCTCCGTCTTTTTTAGAATTGGAAATTGAGTTGAGCGAGGCTATGAGATGAAACTGGGCGGGGAATATAGGCGAAGAGATGAAGTGTGGTGCTAGGCAAAGAGACGAAGGGGATGGTTTAGGGTTTAGGGTTTAGGGGAGGAGAAGGTGTGCACGGGTGGATGAGGCCAGTGGAGGAGGAGAAGGTTGTAGGAGAGAGGACAAGGATAGGAAGGAGAAGGCGTCGAAGAGAGGAGAAGAAGGGGAGAAGTGGAGGGCGAATAGGACAAGGAAGAAGACGGTCAAGCGGATACGAAGCGGATAATGCGAGGTGCAAACAGTTGTTGACTTGACGGGAGAGCAAAGAGACACATAGCGTCCAGGGGAGAGATGTAAGCGCGAGAATTTCAACCTGGAGATAAGAATCAGACAGAGCAGACTATAGATGTTACTGTACGTGAACAGTAATCCAACATCCAAAATTAATATTTAATACTATAAGATAGATGGGTGATATGAATTCGTCTGTGGGGTTACGGGTTCGGGTAGGAAGAAAAGGAAGCCGGAAAAGAACAAAATAAATGGGCCTGAAAAGAAGAATAAAATTATTGGGCCTTTATGTACTTATGAGCCCACATGAGCCCGATAACAAACGGGTACGAACTAATTCTGATCCGGCCCGTTAATATTACCCTTTCTCTCTGCAGCCTTCACTGCGATGCTCTGGTTGAGCGAGCTGCTATGGCCACCGTTGCAACCACTCATCAAATTCGCGCTGTACGAAGATTCAAACCTCCCGCCGCGGCCGTCAAAAGAGTTTATCCGCCTCCACCACTTCATCTTCTCCCCAGAAATCTCCATGGCCTCTCTGGCGCCTCTTCGCTCTTATACATTCAACCTCGGCCCTTTCTTCGTCCTTTGAGTGCCACTGGAGTGTCCGGTCAGGTGACTGCTTTTCACTTAGAAGAAATTTTGAGTATGTTCGATTACTATTGCTATCAGAGAGTGTAGAGGTTTTGGTTCTCTCCTACTGACATGTCGGCATCCATCACAGGTTCATCTAGATCAAGAGAACCACTTGATTAGAACTGAATACTGCAATACTTAAATTTAATAATACACAGTAAAATTAAATATTTGTGTGTCGCATTCTGTATTTCAGGCAGAAGGAAGTGAGAATAATGATCACTCTGAATTTGCAAATAAAGGAGGAGTTTCTCAATTGGGAAACCTCCTCTTGAAATTCTTGGAAGCCAACTTCCTTCCTTTAGGTATATCTTCCCCTCTCTAGAATCAGTCCTCAGTACCAAGACACCAATCTTGTCAAATAGAGAAATTAATCATTTGTCCTAAAAAACCGACCAATTAGAAAACTGGACATTTTTTTCATTTTTCTTATGCATACTACGTATTATTATTATTATTTAATAAAGGGTAAAATGGGAACTTTATAAATTTAAAATGAATTTTAATAGAAAAGACAATAAATTGGGTAAATTTGTGAGTTTTTTTTAATTTAGAGGGGTAAATATGATATTATAATTTTAGAGAAGCAAATATGTGATTTCAAGGTTTTTGAGGGGTATACATGAAATCCCCCCTTTTTGTTAATGTTGCACTGAAGTAATATTTTTTCTTTTCTTATGTTGAAGCTCTGGTGGGGGGTGTAATAGTTGGTCTGTTGAATCCAACTCCTGGATGCCTGGCACATAAGTATTCCTTCTCAAAATTCAGCACCTTTGGCATTTTCTTTATTTCTGGTATGCATTGAATTGCAAATTTTTTTCTTTTTCATCACCTATTCTGTATTCCCCATGCGGTTTTACTTGATCCAGGACTTGTTTTGAGAACCAAGGAACTCAGTGCAGCTACAGAAGCCTGGCCTGCGGGACTTTTTGGTCTTGTAAGTTCCCCTCCTCTTCCTCAAATACTAAGCAAATAAAAAAAGGAAGGAAAAACAAAGGAATCTCTGTCTGTAAAGTTGATAGTGGTAAATTGCATAAATATGAACTAGTTCACTTTGGGATTTATTCATGAAAATTGTGTGATCTTGTCGAACTTGCAGAGCTCAATTCTACTTTTGACACCTCTATTCTCAAGATTGATCATGCAAGTTCAATTGGTACCTCCTGAATTTGTCACCGGTATGCTATGAGTACAATGGATTGATATTTTTTTTTATTTTTTTATTTTGAGTTTCTATTGTGTTCCTTTTCAAGTGGTTATATTAAGTGTACCACTTTAGTTTGTCTTGACATTAGAGTTGCTTGATAGGGGTGGCTATATTCTCGTGTATGCCAACAACTCTGTCAAGTGGGGTCACATTAACTCAGGTATGATTTTTCAAAGTTTCAAACTATATTTGGATTTTTCTCATTGTTAAAAATCCTACTAAATGATACTAATTAGTATAAATGATGCAGCTTGTAGGTGGTAGCTCTGCTCTTGCTCTTGCAATGACTGTTGTTTCTAACTTGTTAGGAATTATGATTGTGAGTTTCCTGTTGCCTTATATTAGTACAAGGAAATATTCATTTCTACGATTCAACTGTCTTTTTTGAAAATCTTGACAGAGGCTGCCAAGGTGGTATGATTCAACTGTCAAGGTTGCATTTGTTTTCCTGTATTTGCAAAATGGCCCCTATAAGTCTTTCATTTTAAATTCCTTTTGACCCTGTTAATTTTAGTTAACATCGGCTGATGGACTGACTGAGAAGGATGCAACAATGAATAAACTTAATCAGGATTAAAATAATACAAAGGTGTCCTGCGCCAATTTTGGGTTACATTTGATAGGGAGAGTTAGACAAGGATTAAAACATCTGCAAATGCTAAGCATAGAGGTGCTTGTTCAAAAAAATATAAATAAAAATGAAAGAAGAAGAAGGATTAAAATTATACAACATCATTATTTTTTAAACACAACTCCTCTCCCAGTTAGATCTTACTTTTGTGATTATTATTTTATTTATTTTATGATAAATTATCCTATATGATTTTTGAGTTTTAAAAATATTGTCCATGTTTGTTATTCTGTTTATATTAATATAATCTTTAAACAAAAGTTCTGTTATGTGTTAGTCTTAACAATGCGAATGAAGTTAAATGATGGTGTTAAAGTCTACCTAAAGATAAAAGTCCATTTTTATGACTTTATTTAATGATGCAGGGGGCCTTTTGCTGATACCTAAAATGTAGGCTACTATATGGAATATGTCATGATGTAACTTTGTAAAACATCTCTTAATTATAGGTACCTCTTTCCCTGTCGAGATACATAGGTGCAGGAGCTGGTGTGTCGCTCCCTACAGAACAGTTGTTCAAAAGCCTCGTAAGCACTCTTCTTATACCACTTGTTCTCGGAAAGGTGTGCATATTCTCTCTTATATATACTATTTTGTCAATTACGAATATTTATACAAAGTTCGGGCACTAACCACGTTAGTTGATATTGTCTTGCTAGATCTTACGAGAAGCCTCAAGTGGTGAGTCATTTAAATATCACATCGATTGTTACAATGTTTTTTATTTGCACTTATGTAATGTTAAAGAGGATTGTTATTTCCATGTCTTCAGGTGTTGCAGAGTTTGTTGACAAGAACCGCAAGTCGTTTTCAGTAATTAGTGCTCTTCTACTTAGTCTAGTATGACTCGTAACTTAAAATTTTGATTCGACAAATGAATTAATCATGACCTAATGTTTTTTTATTGCAATATTATCTATTGGCAACAAATGTTCCATCACTGGGAAAACTGCTTTTCTGGTACAACAGGTACCTTGGATGCAAGTAAGCAAATCAAGATCGTTGCTTCTAAGTGTCAAGGCCGAAGCTTTTGTGCTTGCTGTTTTTGTTGGAGTGTATGGTTTTATCAGATACTGATTATATAATAATTTTCAAAATGGAGAATTTCTTTCTTGCTTATATCACTTTCTATTTTCTCTTATTGGCAACACCTATCTATTTTTGCAAATATGACCTTATATGTTTGAGATAATTTCAAGCACTCAACCTTTTATATTAGAATGATGAAAAAGGTACAAAAAGCAAGTCAGCAGTTACAAGATGATTGGACTTTGAATTTGAATTAGCTCATCTTTCTTTTAAAAAGTTGCAATTTTGAATTAAATATGAAGAATCAATTGCAAGTGCTCATTTTTTATTCATCTAAATTATATTTATAATGGTTGTTTGTTCTTTGCTAATAAACAATTTATATGCCAATGCAGAGTTTTACATGTTACATTGCTAATTGCAAATGCTATTGCACTGCGTATCCTGTTGGCGGCCTCAGGAGGCGGCAAAGATTCTGTCTTTGCAAAGAAAGAGTACACTCGTGCTGTCATTCTAGTTGCTAGCCAGGTAATTTTGGTTTAATCTATATTGCAAATTTCAAATGGTTGGTAAATTAATTAAACTTTACATAACTGTAGAAAACTCTGCCAGTGATGGTAGCAGTAGTTGATCAACTGGGTGGGGCCCTTGGTGAATCTGGGCTGCTAGTTCTCCCATGCATCGCTTCCCATCTTAATCAGGTTTTTTGAAACATTTTCTCAACTTATATTGATAAGGATAAATTTAATCTCACTTAAATTACTTAATTGCAGATTGTAATAGACTCCTTTCTAGTGAACTGGTGGCGCCAGAAAGATCAGGTCAATCAAGCCAAGGAACTGTAAGCCTTTGAATGATCATATAATAAATTGTACATAGTTTAGTATGTACAACTTTATTCTTGTTTGCATTCATCGGTGGAACTTGAGCTTTGCGTTATTTTATATTATTTTTCTTGAGTTAGCTCAAAAGCTGAAGTAATTCATATTGTTTATACAGTTGTCGATAATTAGGTTTATTCTTCCATATTTTGGCAAATTTGTCTCTATTGGCTGACAGTATGCTACAGTGTGCTTGGGATAATTTAGGAAATTCATTTTGTGCCCATGTTTTGACAAGGTAAGAACATCTATAGATCAATTAGTCCACTACACGTCGATCTAATGGGCCCTATAGTTCTGATGGTATATAGGAAACAAAAGGGTCCTATTTAGGGTTTCATAAATGCTGCTATATTGTAAAACCTCTTAACTATAGTAATATTAAAAGTATTAGAATTAAAAACTTCATTGTGAGTATTTGGTTGAAGGTTTCAGTGAAGGATCATTTGGACTGCTACAAATGTATTACAAGAAGTAAACAATAATTAGGAAAAACTTCAATAGCAATAATTAGGAAATCCTTTATTACAAATGATCACATATTGTTTACTTCAACATAGATTGTATTACAAGAAGTAAACAATAATTAGGAAATCCTTTATTACAAGAAGTAAACACTAATTAAGTATTTCCTAATTATTGTTTACTTCTTGTAATAAAGGATCACATAGATTGTATTGGAGATAATAGTGGGTGCAAATTGTAAGAGTTGATTAGTACAATAATGGTGATAAATAGGAGATAATTAGTGGAGTTGTTTAAGATTGTATCTTAATCAAGCTTACAAATAGGTGTCATATCATTGTACTTATATACACAATATCAATACAAGAAATTCTCTCTTTTCTTAATCCTTATATCTTGTAATTATCGTTAATAAATTATACAATAGAAACGTTTGTTATAAAGGGGCGCCTGACCTCTCACTCTCTGATAATTATTAATCTCTCTCTCAGTTTTGTATCCGAAAAATAAACGACTCCCTCTCAATTAAGAGATTCCCTTTCTCTGAATTGTATTAGAGAATGAAATAAAATAAAATCTCCTCTGATTTACTTTCACATGAGATTAATCAATTTTTATTGATTCCCCACCAACTGATTATTAATCTGATCAGCTGCTGAATATTACAGAGTTATTGTCAGTAGCTTCTATGACGTATCTAAGGAGCGACAATCTCCGATTATCTTTGTTGCGGTTTCATCTTGCACAATGAAACGGAATATGCTCAAAGACACTGTCTCATACATGATCAAGATATTATCATGTTTTACTTAATTTATTAATTTATTGAACTATCCGAATTTTATAAATTTTATCCAACAAATGCAACCTTTACTTATATTTTTAGACCGAATTGATATGAGACTGCATGACACCCGTCTTAAATGACTGTATTTAATTTCGGTCCATCTTGCCCTTCTTGCCGCCGGTACCAAAATTGCTGACACAACTTGTCAGATATGCTGTATTGTCACTGACGTGGCAAGCTCAAGATAATATTATATAAAGATGTCGTTGCAACGATGACACGTCAGCTATGTTATAACAGGACGGTGCATGAAGGGGTGCTGAGGGATACTCTCATTTCTAATAGTTGACTGAACGGGGTTGGGAAGGGATGACACGTGAATACTCAAGCTCACACATCACTCGATTAGGATAATAGTGTTCTATTATTCAAAAGTGTATTAGTGACACACCAGCTAGTTATACATTTTTCTCATCGTGAATTTGTGCCGGCAATCGAAACGGCATCTCATTTAACATTTCTTTGTAAGGCTCCAATTTTACCATGTAATCTTCGAGATCCTGCAATTGGCTTCGGAAGTAGCCAACACTAGCCCGATTGTGAGCTTGCTTATAATCATGACGACAGCACCACATTTCCTCTATTGCAGGGCACTTGTAATAAAAAAATTAAGAATCTTAATAAACGTAATCGATGTCAAATTAAAGTATTGTAAAGTTTTTTGTACTTACCTTTGTGAATTCGGGAAGCCTCAATATGGAGTCCATCCATCTTCGGGATAAGGACGGCCGGTCGGTAATCTGGACCAACACCAATGCTGTAGAAGAATAATTGGTCCCCACATAGTTCTTGTCTTACGCTCAATGGCAACATACAAGTTCCTATAGAGTAGTGTTAGAACAGCACCATCCCAGTTGTATTGCTCCGGTTCATCAATATTTTCAAGAAATTGCATATATATGGCCGGAACCGAATCTTCCGAAGAATCAGCAAAAAGTATAGTCCCGAACAAGTCGAGTATGTAAGCCCGAGTGGACTGGTGTACCTGCTCCTCTGTAAGCTCAACAACAATTCCCTCGTCGTGCGAACAACAATTCCTTCAAACCTATGGAATATCCAGACGTCATGCGAACAACAATTTCCTCGTTCGACCCCGATCTCTTCTTCTTTTTAAGCACCAAATCTGCAACTCCAACTCCAAGAAGCCGCTCCACTAAGTCAAACGCATTACCGTCTGCAAAACCAGTCACTGGAGCCTCCTTTATTGGCAATCTCCATAAACATGAAACATCTTGTAGTGTGACCGTCATCTCTCCCACAAGAAAATGGAAACTGTGCGTCTCTGGTCTCCACCGCTCAACAAGGCCAGCGAGGAGCCATTTGTCAATATTTATATCATCCATTCGAGCTACCTGATACAAACCGAGCCTACACAAGAATGGGTCATAACACGAGTGGCGTGGAATCATAGACCGGTGGTGTCGAACATCCACCCCGTTATAATCTTGTCATTGTTATACAATTTGGTTAAAATAAAATATCGTAATTCAAACATTTATATCTCTTTATAAAAAAATATGTGAATTTTGGATTGTATATAATTCATTGAGTAACTTAATCTATCAGAGAACAGTGAGACCTTATGCTGTTCATGTGGCATCCATAAGAAATTGCTAAAATTCTCTGTTGCAGGATTATGCGGACCACAACTGCTTGACATCCTACAGCCAACGAGGATTAAATGTTTTCAATGTGATACTAATTTAATTCATACACAATTTAAATGTACTACAAGGAGTTGTAAACACACATGAATTACACATTTATTTTGAGCAAGTCCAACAAAATTATACAACAAATAAGTAAAATTAAAACACCAAATTTGATACAAATTCACAAAATTAAAACTAATCGGGTCTAATTGCACAAAATTATACCTAACTCGTAAAATTAAACCTAATCGGATACTAATTAACAAAATTAAACCTAATCGGATGCTAATTTACAAAATTAAATCTAATTTAGTGCAATTTCACATAATTAAACCTAACAATAACCTTGACAACAAATCCAACAATTTACAAAGTTCTACAATAATTTCAAAAAGAAAAAAAAAACCTTCTAAACGTCAATGTCGGAGGTCCAGGCGCGTGCTAGACGGTCACTGTCGGGGGCCAGGCGGAGCGGGACGTCGTGGAGAAGAACGGCCAGGCGCGTGGAGACTGAGCGATCTCGCATTTTTTTTCTTGTTGGTCACGCATTTTTTTTCCCTGTCGGTCTCGGGGTGAAAGAAGAGGCATAAAGTGCGTGTGGTAGGGTTAGAGACAGAGAGGAAAGAAAGGGACGGGCTTTGCGTGAGTAATGGGACCTGGTCGTGATAGACAACAACGGCTAGAATTTTTTTTTTAGCTGTCCCAGGCTGTGATAGTTGCAAACGGCCAGATTTTTTTTCTCTTTCCCAGGCCGTGATATCTCGAAACGGCCAGAGTTTTTATATTTTTTTTCGCTGTCCCAGGCCGCAATAGTCCACAACCTCCTGTTTAATTACATTCCTTGATGGCAAGCCGTGCTCGCTAATCTGGCTGTGATGGTCCATAACGTCCCCTGAACATTATGGACTATGAAATTTTTGCTCTATCTCGAATTTCTCCAAAACTCTTCTTCAATGTCGATATTTTTTTATTTTATTTTCTATTAATAAAAATTTCGACATAGTTGATAGTTGATAGTTGGTAACAACGTGACATTTAGTTAAATACTAATAAAACAAAAAAAAAATGTTTATCTAATACATAACACATAAATGCATCTTGGAGAAAGCTATACAATTAACAGCTCGTGAAACTTACTATTTCTTCGGGATATTATATGTATCCAGAACGGTCTAAAATTCAAGAAAATTCGTAAACAAATATCGAAACAATCACATCCAAAACCAATACAGTAATCGTTAAAAATCAGAGGTAAATTCAACCCTATTTAATTTTAACTAAAACGCAGCCGTCCTGTCAGATTTATTAGGTCCAGTTACTTTTACGGAATATCTTGGATTGGGGTAGGATTCGTACGGAATATCTTGGATTGTATTTCCAATGTTAGAACTTAGAAGACAGCTCAATTTTTTTACTTTGCAAAAAAGAAAAATGCATGCCTCAATCTCACCGAATCGTGAGTGCGTATCCTCTGAGATATCTCATGTTTTTGCGTGACCGACGTGTCCAGTGTCTTTTCGGGGAGCGCGCAGGATGTATTTAAGCTGTGAGATTCGTACAGAATGTATTTGAACGGTTGAGATTTTTCAATAAGTCGCGCAAAATATGAGATATTTATTCCCGAACTGTACCATACATAAATTGAGCATGTTTTCTGTGTATGGAACGACTGCGGAGTAGGTTTGATAGCGTTAGACAGTTAGACCTACTTCATATTTGATGGATTTCAAAACCGTCCGATTCTCTTTAAGATTCGTGCACTCTACTTCAATATTTGTATATACTCAGATTAATTTCCGTACACACTAGTTTTACAACGGATCAAACAGTCCTGAAACCCATCTAATCAACTTACTCCAATCTCTCATGAAGATTGATGGCATAAGCAAATAAAATAATTCCGTTAACGGGACTACGGGAGGAACAGAACTAGTGAACTACATACGGAGATTCCGATTCGTGGACGAGAAAATCGTGGTGGGACCCAATTGTAGTACTAATGCTTGTTAATTAGCCTCCTCATTTTCTTTTTGTTAATTGATGCAGACGTCGCTTCAGTTACGACCCATTGACCCAGTCAGGGCTTTTTTTTTCCCCGGCCCACATGAAGCCAGCCCGGTACTGACACGAGCTGGTGTCTAAATGAGAGTGACGCCGTTGCTCTTGGGTTGCATGGGCCCCCAACTTGACACGTGCTTTTCCTGCCCTGCTGCTTTCTATCAAATCCTGTTTCGTACTTTGGTACTTTCTGCATTGTTCTCTATGTCATTGCCAGGCTGCCAGCTATACTTGTCCTCGTGCTGTCATTTCGATTTTATTTTTTATTTTTTTCCTTTTCCTCCGATTTTCAAAATTAATAATGAAGAAAGAACACTTGATAGTTGATAATCATTAGTTATTTTTAAAATTAAAGTTTCAAATGTTAAGATATTTATTGGCATATCTTCTTTTTAATAATTAAACTTAAATCTATTTTTGCATGTGCATGTTCACAAATAACATCTGGAAGCATGTGTCGTGGTTTTTTTTTTTTTTTTTTTCATGTATTACAAAATTTACCTAAATTTGTAATTGTTGCCTATCTATTTCAAATTCAGGTATATAATGAGCACCTGAACATAAACACGTACATGTGTCTAAATATTACTTCTTGTTGCATGTACAATGAATGGATAAAAAAATGAAATATCATTAGAATGAAATAACAAAATTATCAAACACATATATGCGTCTTAAAAATTTCGGGACGGACAAACTTTTTCTTTTTTCATTTCCTCATTTTTTTTTAAATGTGGCAACAAAAATTCCCGAATTTATCATCTACTTTTGAACATAAAAAACTTTGACATGTGTCTCTAATTTCATCCTCTATTTTTTTTTTTCTTTTTTCCGTTTAACAATTTTTCAAGAAATGTGAGGGCAAAAATGTACGAATTTCACTCTCTATGTAATTTCGAGATTTTTGGAGGTATGCATGAAATTTCCTCAAAAAAGAAGTAATGTTGTCTGAATTATTTTAGACCAAATATAATTAATATACAAACGTTCTAATGTATAATTCATATAAAAACATGTCAAGAAAGACACGGGTGAAATCTAAAAGTGATAAATCAACATCACATAGCTACTCGATTGGTTTACTGCTTACTGTCCTTTTGCTTATATTTTATATAAAATTAGACAAATTCATTGAGTTGTTTAAATAATCTAAAACAGCAATGCATGCACGAATTCAGATCTTCCCCGGTACCGTAATAGGGAATCTTTTACAATTACTTGATCTGAACCGTTCTTTTTAACTTGACACGAATCTCAAAGCCCAATAATACTGCTCCCTCCGTCAGCCCGACTCCCAAAGCGATTGGAAGTTAATCTCAAACCGTAAGGTGAAGAGAATCTTTTACAGTAATGGAGAGGATACCTGTCCATGCATGCACTCAGATCTAGATAGCTTTTTGATATATTGCTTGTCGCAATTGAAGGAGCGCACGAGGCCGAGATCGATCTCTTTCAAGAAAAGTGACCATTGGTATCCAGACGCTAAAATACTACTATTCAATGATATCTAGATATTAAAAGATAATGATTTTTACTATGTCCAATGAGGTGGCCGGTCTATATATAAATAGTTGGCCAGGGCTGAGACTTGCTGTACAAACTTTCCGTTTTTTTGCAAGTTGACTTGTTTAATATATATATATATATATGAGGAGGGATCCACTTACAACAAATTTAGTTACAACAAAGTTACAACATTCATTTTTTTCATTTTCAAAGTCCAAATTGTCGATCCAAACCGTTCAACATGATCTCCACAATAAAATGTGCTTGCCGATCAAATTTTACATTTTTTTGAATTTTTTTACTATTTATTAAGTATTTTACAAAAAATAGTCATACTTAGACCATTGAATTTTGTACCCATCTTAATAAATAGTAAAAAAATTCAAAAAAATATAAAATTTGATCTGCAAGTACATTTTATTTAGATAATCATGTTGAACGGTTTGGATCGACGATTTGGACTTTGAAAATGAAAAAATGAATGTTGTAACTTTGTTGTAACTCAAATTTGTTGTAAGTGGATCCCTCCTCTATATATATCGAGGTTGGCTAATATCAAAACGTTTGTTCCGGAGCCGTGGTGCAACCAATTGATTTTTCAATTTTCAAAGTCCAAACGGTCGATCCAAATCATTATATATGATCTCTATATTAAAATGTGCTTGGTGACCGAATTTTATATTTTTTGGAATTTTTTTACTATTTATTAAGCTAATTTTAAAATTGCTGATTTTAATAAACAGTGAAAAATTTCTAGATCATTGAAAACAATGATTTTAAAACTGGCTTAATAAATAGTAAAAAAATTCTAAAAAATGTAAAATTTGGTCTCCAAGCACATTATAATATAGATGGAATGTTGAATGGTTTGGATCGACTGATTAGACTTTGAAAATGTAAAAACCGAAGTGTTTGTTTCACGGCCTAGAAACAAACATTTTAATATTAGCCACTCACTATATATATATAGTTTTATATATACAAACAATTAATACAATTAAGTTCTTTAAGTTCCCAATATTAACTTAGTCTCTCTATCTATATATGGTGTAGGGGCGAGGTGCACATTTTAAAATAAAACTAAGTAAATTCTACATAATTCTATTTGTGGGCCTCTTGGATGACAGACAGTCATAGAATAGGAGTATGTTTGGTTGCAAAATAAGAATAGTTAGAATAGCTAAATCAAAAATAGTTATTGTTTGTCTTATTAGAATCATCAAATTTCAAAATTCTTAAGAATAACTTATTCTAGTAAAACAAAAAGTCTGGATTCACTATTCTAGTTATTCTGACCCAACCAAATACTAAATAAGCTATTCCGAATAGCCTAAATCCAAAAATAACCTATTCTCAATCTAATCAAAGATCTTATTCCTAAATCATGATCAATTATAACCTCTTTCTATTATAAAATTGTCTACTTTACTGGAATTAATGAGCTTAAATTAATTGGAAAATTAAGAAGCTGTCTGACTGTCAAATTAATTTATCCATTCTATGATTCTATAATTACATTTAATTCCAGTCTGTTCGTCATTCTATGATCCAACGCATGCAATTCCTCTATTCCTTGTTTTTTTTAGAGAATCCTCTATTCCTCTATATCTCTTGAACTAAATGTGTATATATACAATCTAATCATTTCAGTTACTAAACTATTTTGAAATACAGAGATTTCTACCATGTAATTAAGGTCATTAGCTCTCGAAGTCTTCAAATGCTATTACTATATAATAGAAGTATTCTTCTCATTTCAAAAATATATATATATATATATATATATATATATATCTATTTCAGAATAAATTAAAACTTTAAAATAATAATATCTATAAAAGAATCTTATAGAAGTAAATTTTAGGCATATATAATAAACCATAAAAACTAAATATACCAAAACAACACGATTAGCCGCATGAAATTTATACCCAAAAAAATACAAACATATGTTATCTCTTAGATTAATTAGGAGATAAAACATGACAAATATGAGTCATCCGATCATAATAAATAATTAAGAAGTTAGAATAAAATTGGATGGATGATGAGGGCGTAGATGATATGGCATAAGTGAAAAATGTTGGATCTTATGGGTATAAAACGATGATTCTTAGTTAGAATTAATACGCACTTAATACACCGTTTATAGCAATGAACAAATGTAAACATATGAAAACTAGTGAAGCTAGACAAGCACTGGTATATATAGGTTTCTAATCAATCGATCCTATATTAAACGGAAGTTTCGTAGTGATTTTGTGAATAGTGAATTTCTTAATTATCACCAAAATATTGTAACTGAGATCCACTTGAGTACTTGACTGCTAAATTTACCTCAGTGATTAACAATCTATCATGGTTATGTTGGATTATAATCAAACGGTTGAGCATATATGCAATATAATTATTAATTGTATACTGTAATGTATGATTGTCCTAATTAAGTAATTTAATATGGAATTAAGATATTTGACAATCTATATATATGTATTCAATAGGGTTTGGTCCATAAATATGTAGAACAATTTAGGCAAAGATCAAATCATTGATGGACTGATTCTGAGATTTGCAATTTAGAAAACTGTCTTTTTTAGAGGTTTGTGTGGGCCGTACAAAATATCTCGATTAAGTTGGCTGATAACCAGCCACACGGCTTTCGATGCAGGACGCACAAAATACCTTTTTAGAGTTGGCGTACAGCCATAAGTTTGTGAGGGCTGCACGGATTTTGTGCGGGCCACACAAAACACTGTTAAATCAGGAAAGTCAGTTATTCAGAAAAAATGCGGTTTTGTAGACACGTCTGGCTGTTTGTGCAGGCCGCACGCGTAGTGCCAGATGTGTTACCCTATATAAGGATGGGTCCCCAAGGCACAAGATAACACACACAACTCAATTTTCTGAACAACAGTTATTTTAGACAAAATCTGAGTGCCTTCTCTTTTCTTTCACCATCAAAGATCTAGAGAGGAGAAATCAATTAGGAAACTTGAAAGGGATTTCTCAAAGGCATGTCTTGCTGTCTTGGAAGACTTAATCTACGACCATACGACGTAAAAGCGAGAAGAGGGCTTCTTGTCATTGAAGACTTGTCTCGTGCACACGGAGACGACTCTTCGCAATTGAGGATTCTATGGCCAACGTTATAGAATCAGGTATTGTGTTATGCACTTATGATTTATGTTTTGGATTTTTTTGGCATATGACGGTCCTTAGGTTAAGGCGGGGAACTGTTTCTCCTTCCTCGGAGTGTAAGTGTTTGGCCTCTATATGAGATGTAATTGTTTGATCTCTAGATAAGACGTAATTGTTTAACCTTTATGATTCCCCAACAAGTTATTGATTAGATGATAAGATCCAATATTTTGTAATTTCATTCCATTAATTGTATAATTATCATGTAAACAATCTGCATGTATTTATTTATTTATTCTAAGAAAAATATTAGTGATATTGTGTTTACTTATAAAAAAATAGTAAATAAGGGTCGGGTTTTTTATATATCCGACCCTGATACTTTTCCAAATTTTACTCTTTTGCTGGGGTATTGTATTCAGTCTCGGTTATTTACAAAATCCGACCTTGATATGCTGACATTAATTGCACATTTTGTATTAGTGAAACTAATTAACTGTCATGGTTAGAAGGATCCGTCTCCCCTCAGGTATTTGAGGCGTACAATGAGTAAATAACGGTAGAGATTTAGTTGCAAGCTTGCAGCCGAATCAAAAGAAATATGGTGTCTATTGAAGATATAGGGAGTCCGTTTCGAGATTCGTGTCAGGTTAAAGAACGGTCCGAATTATAATTTAGCAATTCTACCTAGAGTGGGAAAAATGGCACGCCGGAGCCGGCTCCGTCACGGAACGGCACGGAACGGCACGGAACGGCACGGCACGCGTGTTATTCGCGTGCCGTGACTCGCGTGTCCCGTGCCGTGACCATTCGCGTGCCGTGACTATCTTTTGAAACTTTGGCACGGCACGGCACGGCACGTGAAAAATTTAGTCACGGCACGGCACGACACGTAATCACGCGAGTCACGTGTAATTAGGACCATTAGATATTGATTTAATGGTGAATCTTGAATAAATTAATTTAAAGTATGAATAAATGGCCACGCGAGTCACGCGAGTCACGCGGGTCACGGCACGTTTAGGCACGGCGTGACTCACGTGGCGTGACTCACGTGGCGTGACAATTCGCGTGCCGTGACCACCCCTTGACATTTTAGTCACGGCACGGCACGGTACGTGAAAAATTAACTTGGTCACGGCACGGCACGGCACGAGACCAAAGTCACGGCGTGTTAGTCACGGCACGGCACGGCACGTTTTTCCCTCTCTAATTCTACCTTCGATACCTGAGGGGATCCGACTTCTGATTACAAAGGGAGGAGAGAGTGTGAGAGAGAGAGAAAAAAAAGTACATATAAAGGTAGCCAAACATATATAACATGAAGGGGCAATAATATATTATAAGATCCACTAATGATATATGAACAGCAAGGCTAGTGTACAAGAAAAAAGAAAAGAGGCAACCTAAAGGTACATGCAATATAATTGTAGCATCTTGTTTCCGTCAAACAAAAGATTCAAGGGAACACAAATCCATGGGCACCGATTTGAATGGGTCAATGGGGTCATTTCCCCCTCCCTCCCTTTCCCTCTACTCGACACGTGCTCGGTTCTACTTAATTTTATACCACATTACACGCTTTTAGCTGCTCATAGCCTCCTCATATACACTGCTAGCTCCCTGGTTATCCAACCCAGATATGATTATTCTCTCCCTTAAATTTTGTAATTTCACTATGATTAATACTCTGACAAAGATATCCAAGCAAATTAACACAATCCTATGCAAGGATGTGCTTATTAGATTACATCATAATATATAGTCATTACATTAAAAACCTTGCTTAGCCATGCATAGGTAATGATGACATATAGTAATTAATTAATTATCACATTATTATATTAACGCCTGCGAGCAGCAGTCTCCCTCTGTGCATTGAAGTATACTGCGGCAACTGGGAGGCCGAGATCGTTGTCTTCGGCAAATTGGCGAGTGTTGAAGTGGTCCCTTGAAGATGGTATGTCGGCAGGCTGGCGACGCTTCTGCTTGAACAGAACAAACACAAACCGATGAATGCCTATGTTTGGCCTCGGGTTTTCATAGCTCACCACTTCCTTTCCTATTCATACCAAATAAAAGATTGGCTCATTAGCAAAAGGAGATAAAATAAAAGGAGATTCTTAATGTTCAATATTGAAAATGAGAAAGAGATCGACTAACCGAAAGTAGTATCAGTGGTTCCCGGAATGTCAGTGACAATCCTGCAGGACAAACCAGGTGTAAATTATTAATGTTTTCTTCAAAATAGTATGTGATAATTAATTTGTGTGAGAATCATTTGATTAATAAAACATGGATTTTGTTGTGACATATATAAACAGTACCAGTGAAGGTGTTCCCTCAGGTAAGGATCGCTTGGCCCTGGCACATCGGGGTCTGTCATAACCTGAAGTGTATATGTATAAAGCTTACAAATGAGTTGAAATGATCAGATTAATCGAAATAATATTAACATAAATAAATCATCTAACTAGCTAGCATTTTAGAATATTGATAAACGAATGAATATAAATACCAATGTGAATAGTGTTCGGAGTTCGGCGCCTTGAACCTCAACCTTCGGCTTCGAGACGACAGCGGAAGGAAAGAACTCATGGCCATTAAAGACTTGATTGTTAGAATTGTAGGTGACTGCCATCTTAACACTTGGACTAAAAGAATCCAAAACCTCCCCAATCACCTTCCCCACAATCAAAGGCTCCAATAGTCTTGCCATTGTAAATGCTAATAATATAAATGTGTGTTGTGTTTATATATCTGGGAAAAGTATACAAATACAAATTGAGTTGATAAGTTGCTTCTATGGAGAAAGAGGAATGCAATGTTATCTATTTATAGAGGATGAGAGGCCAGTTGTAAGGTGAGAGAAGAACAATGGGAGTGGGGCATGTGAACTCTATTTAGCTCTTTTAGGGTTTATTTTCTTTTGGCAATTTTGCATGGTGGAAGGGGACCAGGCCAGGAGAGGTAGAATCTCACTATGCCATACATTTAATTCATTATGGCCGCCACATTTCATATTCTTCCATATCTAATGTTAAAAAATAAATGTAGGAAATAAATCTGCTGTTATTCCGATCCAACCGTTAGTATTCGTTGAGTTTCGTGCATGAAGAAAATTAATTTTTTGAGATTTATGCATGGAAAAGTTTGAACATTTGAGATTAACAGCAGATTTATTTCCATAAAATGTAACCAAGATGAATAAAACGATTTTTTAGGAACGAGCTAGATAGAATGAGTGAGGCTACGGTACTGTACATAGCACATATTGATTGGTACTATAAATCAATATTTTTAGTTTTTAAGGTTCAAACAATCAATTTAAACCGTTCAATATAATCTATATATAAAAATATATGTGTAGATCAAATTTTACATTTTTTTAGAATTTTTTGAGATAGGTAGAAAATCACTTGATCTGTATTCTAAATCATTCAAAAATAATGATTTTCTACTTATTTAAAAAATAGTAAAAGGATTCTAAAAATTATAAAATTTAGTTAATTTGTAGGTACATTTTTATATGAAAACTATGTTGAATGATTTAAATGGATTATTATTAGAACATTCAAAATGAAAATATTACATATCAATCTAAGCTAATACAATATTCTCACACAATCAATATTATTAATTTTAAGTTGGATACATTTGCTCCGTAAATTAATGGACTGATAAATATTCGAACTTTCAATTTAAAAGAAAAAAATCATACCATCCGAATGAGAATTTTTCTTTGACTTCAAAAAGTTCTATGCCAGTTGCCAGCTAGAAAATGCCTTCGCATATTAATTTATGACCGAACATTAAAAGTAAAAATTATAAAAGACCAAACAAAAAAAAAAGGTTGAGACAAATTAAATAAAACAAAGATAACGGAAAGGTTGTTTCGACCCGTACTAATAATATGTATATCACATAACAATATGCGTTATGGATTTATATTTTGTTTTTAAAATTCAACCAATTTTTACATTATTTTTAGATTATTTTTACTATTTTTTTAGTTTGATAAAAAATCACTTAATTTGAAAATTCTGGACCATTCAAAATCAATAATTTTTACCTATCTAAAGATAATAAAAAAAATTTAAAAAATATAAAATTTAGTCTACAAGTACTTTTCATATGAAAATCATGTTTGACGATCGGATCAACTATCTAAACTTTAAAAATAGAAATATAGATCCAAAGTACGGATCGATCTATAAAATCATATTACCATATCCTCACTCTTTGTGAAATTTATTTGGCACATCAAGGTTGCTAGCTAATACTTATATTTATACGAGGAAATGGGGAAATGGGCCTATGTTCTAAATATCATATCAGTTGATGAATGATAGAATATATATATATATATATACATATAACATATCATGTTTTTTACATATATTTTATATACATATAAAATATCATGTTTTCTAATTAAAGTTTGATTTCATATTTAAACTTTATCTCTACTGATTGATTATGTTTGGTTGTGGGTTAAAGTTATGATGGTATAAGTTGCTTATTTCAAATTATGACGGTATAAGATATTCTTGTTTGGTTGTGGGTTAAAGTTAAGTCCTGGGTTAAATTTGAATAGGTGGATTAATTAAGAGGAGAGACTGGCATAAATTATATATGCAACCTAAATAGGTGTGTTAATTTATAACGGCATAAGTGACTTCTTATGCTGTACTATTCCATCACACTTTATTCATGTTTGACAACATAAGTGCTGAATAAAATACTTATTTCATGACTTATGCCACAACTAAACATGGCCATTGTCAATATATAGATCCCAAACAGTAAATATGAGTTCTGTGCAAGAAGCAATTAATGGATGAATCTTACAGCACCCTAGGAGAAACATGAAAGAACTGACGTTTTAAAGACTAGATTAATTAAGAACTTAATTAGTCAGCTCTAATTAAAAATATCTAAACCAAGATATTTTTCGGCCTTTTCAAAATCATAGTAGGAGCATTGCTTTTATAGAGCCTTATCAATGCGGAGTAGGTCTGATGTCTATGGACCTACTTTAGGTTCGATGGGCTCCAGGACCGTCTGATCTGCTTTAAGATCTGTCTTTCACTTTAATATTCATACGTGTTCGTGTCAATTTTCATGTACATAAATTTTAAAACAAATCAGATAATTATAAAGTCCATTAGACTCAAAAATAGATCCAATAGACATCCGCCCTACTCCTTTCTCACATATATATATATATATAAGGTTTGTCATCCTACACAATTAATTATTTTTACCAGAAGATATGTACAACTACTTTATTAATTTGGTCTAAGTCAATAGTGTGTCGCTAATTTCTGTGGTTAATTTACACTAGAAGCTTGACTAAGTTGACCAAGTTAATTATTTTTTATTTCGAGTAAATTAATTAACCAAAATGATTGGAAATTAGGTACCCTTAATTGAGCAATATTTAAGAAAGATATATATTTGTTCACTTTTTACAGACATGTATCTACAATTAAGTGGGAAATTATTCGTGATGAAATGAAGGGACCGGAGATATGTGAACTCTACATGTGGAAGCATATGCCCCATACGCTGCTCTCATAATTAAGAAATGATGTTTAATAAATTAATTAATTAAGAGGCATGCACTTGCACTTTTTAATTTGTACCAAGCTGGAGCTGGAGGCGGTTTGGACTTTCCTATACTATATATCTGCTTTCTTTTTTGCTTAAGGTAAAAAAGCTAAACCAAATGGTTGTCTTATGAAGAACCTTCATGCACCATCTAATCTGCATCCAAAGGAAACTTTCCATTTCTGGATATATTCTTTGATCCTTGTTGGATCCCACTTGCAAAATTTAAAGCCAAACCATGCCACCCCCCTGTTCTTCTATGCCTCCCTTTCATGCCCTTAATTGGGTATCATGTATTTATGGATGAAGATTTGTTTTTTGAAATACTTGATAGTAGCTATCAAAGGATGGATGAAGATTTTGAAAAAGCAATTTTTATTCATACAACGCATAGATAATAGAGTAAAAACAACGCTACATATATATAGTTTAGAGTAAAGCTACGATTGTTGTAAAATTGAGCCCAATTTATAACATGAAAATTATATATGATTGGCCCTCATTTATATTTGATCCACATAACTTGAAAGTCTGACTCTGTCGCTCTCTCAAAAAATGCAAATCCATCTCCCTCACAGACTATATATACGTGTGTGCGCACGCACGCGCACGCATGCTACTCAGGTGGTGGCACAGAAAAATGAAATAGGAGCATATATAAAGAGAAATCCACTAGCATGGCACAAGTGGCAATTGGTCCATGTAATAGAGAATGTCACTTCGGGAGAAAAGTGCACTCCCTTTGGATTCTTAATCAGAAAAAGAAGAAAGTATTGGTTTCCATCATTCCATAAATGGTAGAACCAAAGTGCATTTCTTCGATTGGCTTCAAAAGACCTAGCTAAAAACATTTGTTTGTTAATTAATTAGAATATAGTCAGTTTGGTCTGATTACACATATCCATGCTCCCAATTCAATATCCTTTCTTTGCTCTTTTTTGCCTTTTCCATTTTTGCACCAAATCTGGTTCTTGATTTCCTAAGCAGGATTGATTAGCAATTAAGCTAACAATTTTGGAAAAGGTTGTCTAGGTTTGTAAAACCAAATTTTGGATCATCCATTTACGAAGAGACAACGAAGCACCATTTTTCATCTTTAATCTTTAATTTTATTTTCTCAAACTCTTTAGTGTCTTTAATTTGACGAACATGTCTAGCACAAAATTTAGCACATGCACACAAAAGAATTAATTCCGAGAAGAAAAATTTCCACTTTATACTCCACATTAATGATATGTTCAATAAACTTGACCCAATTAAGTATATATAAATTTGTTGTAGTATCAGGACTGGGCTGTTTTAAAACAGGAGAGAAAAGGTTTTGGTTTTCCGGGCCAGGCAATGAGACTTCCCTTTAATTTCTTTTGTATTTTGCTTCCATTCTAGAAAATTTTGTTGCGGTATATGTTTAGTATAGTAAAAGTATATCGGTATTTTTTGTATTTAAATTTAAATTTTTAAAATTCAAACGGACGGTACCAAATTATTTTAAATATGATTTATATATTAAAATCACATCGGGGGCCAAAATTGGCATTCTTTTTATATTAATTTTCTTGATATAGTCAAAATCAATAAATTTTAAATAGTTTTATTCCAATCTATAAAAGGAAAAAAATATAAAAATATAAAAATTGTTTCCGGAAAGATCTCAATCTCAATATTTAATTCTATTTAATTATCTTGAACGGCTTGATCGATTGGAGTTTAAAAACCAAAATTTAAATAAAAAATACGGTGGCATAATTCATACAATAGATAATAAGCCTAATAATAAGGTGCAGCATGCATGTATGACAACTGTACGTATGACGCCTTCTAGATAGGGGTGCAAACAGATTGGATAATATCCGACTGTATCCGGATCCGTAATTCGAAAATTAAATACGGATATCTGATATTCAAATATCTGTGCGGATATGGATACGGATATGGTTTTGAATTTTAATTATCCGTATCCGAATAAATAGATATATATCATATAATTTAATATATATTATGAAAATATTTATGTATATTTAGAGATATCCGACCGCACATATCCGTCAAATATCTAATCCATATCCGAAAAATAAAAACGATACGGATATGGTTTTACCACTATCCGATCCGTATATGCAACCGTACTGTAGATGCTTGTGGCAACAAATCCAAGCCACTCAATCTCGAAAATGATGTTCGGTAAAAGTCAAATTGGAAATCAGAAAAGTTGTTTTACTTTATTCAACTTGTGTTTCGCAAATTGGAATAAATCAATACCAAGGTCAGTCAATATTTCCTAATTCTTATTCCATTCAATTAAAGTAAAGATGGGCCTAAATACAAGACGGAAGGTATAATTGCACAATTTATATTCCACCTTATTTTATTCCATCATGTTACACTCTATTTTATTTAATATTTTATTTTGGGATCGGCTAACATTCCCCCATTCAGTCCCCTAAACGTCCCCCCGCTAACTAACGCGTAAAGTATAACGGAGGACCACTAACTAACACGCTAATTACAGTTAGTGCCAACACAAGTTGACCATTTCAAAATTTGTCAAACATTTATTCATCACTAAAATTGAAAGTATTCATACCTACGCAATGAAGTCGGAATATTTATGTTGAATAATATTTGAAACAAAGTAACTGGAGGGGATCATAACATTTGGGGACCACTATATAAATGGGGACCATTACTTTTCGGGGCCAGTAACGACCAGCGGGGACCGCAAACGCCTTTTGAAAGCGACCGCCTGGATTGGGGACCACAACCAAAAAGTCACGTGGATCACACCACCAGCGCTACATTCATTGATTAGATTAATTCACATACAAAATGGAAAATATTCACATCTACAAACAAAAGTATGAATATATATGTCACAAAAAATTCTTCAAACAAGATTATGAATATGTAACTGGGGACCACTACCTATCTTGTATCCAATATGTTAATGAGGAACCTATACGGATCTCTATCACATCAAGTATTCAAAGCTAATTAATGAAGTGTGATTTCTTAAATTCAAAATATCCATACATATTTGTTTGCATTTTGAAACTAATTACTGATGTGTGATTTATCACATCAAGTATACATAGCTAATCACTTAAGTGTGATCTCTCTCACATCAAGTATTCATAGCTAATCACTGAAGTATATTTTTTTAAAAACTGACATGTCACTCAGGGTGAAATTATCTCAAGTATTCAAGAAAATATTAAGACAAATTCATGACAAATTTTAAAGAAATATATAATAAAATTTTAAAACCAATTCATGACAAACAATTAAAACAACACAGTATTACAGCAAGTTAGTAGTTTATAGTTTGTCCAAGGATGTCCAATCATATAACAACAAAACATCACAGTATACTGAAACAAATAGCAGATTACCAATGCACAAAACATCACAGTAAGAAAAAGCCAAACAGTTTACAGATCACATATTAGGTGAAAATTGTAAATCATTTCTATCATCAACCAGAATACGAAAAGCGAGTAGTAGACGCTCCTTCCTTATCATGGTCTGAAATTTTTAACAAAAAAAAAAATGAAACCTTTACAAAATAAGGGAGTAGGAAGTATTACCATTAGGGTTATCAAGTATTCAACCTAATCAAATCATAAAAAATAAGAAAGGTAAAATAACAGAAATAACCTGATCAAAATCAAATGCCACATTTCTGCTGAGGCAGTCCATTATTCGAATGATAAAAATAGCATAATCATTCGAACCTTCTTGGTGTGGACAGCCCATCCAAGTATACTCAACTGTCATCCATTCTTCATCTCCTGATTAACACAAATAAATCAATGCAGGTAAGTGTATATTAATACAACAATATTAAAGTATTGAAATACAAGAACAGTGAACTATTGAATACAATATAAGCATTGAAGTATTCATACAAACACAATGAAACTATTCATACATCTACTGAGAATAAATAATAGTACTCACCTTGCCTCCAAGACAAGAAATATTTGACCAAGTGCATTGTATTAATATGGGGACTGAACCAATACATGTTTCCCTCTTGATCCTCCAAGGAGTTGTACAAATGAATTACTTTATTCTTCAAATCTACTGCTCCAAGAATCCAATGTCCCCGAGCACACAATGACACAAATAGCCATTTGGCCCTTTCAAATTGCTCAGAGAACAAATGTGGTTGTGCAGGAAACAGTTTCATGAAAGAATTGGTAGGTCCCATATCCTACAAAATAATACAAAAAATATAATAAATTAATAGAAATTTATTCATATATTTTTTTAAAGTAAAATTAAAATACTTATAAAACAATTTACCAAGGTTTTTGCTGTCAGATAAAACCATTCCTCATTATTTTCACAGGTGTGTTCCTTTGAAGAAGGAAGGCAGCAATCTCAACTACCTGCAATGTTAATTGAAAAAGTATTCATATCTAGCATATCCAATATTCCTACCTATGTTTTCAATAAAATATTTTAAAAATTAAAATGTACAGTTAGTTGCAAAGTAATTATCATACCTCAAGACCAATTTGGTTACCACTGAACAATAAATCTCTGAAGTGATCTGGGAGCATAAACAAATTGGCTGCACTGTTCTGAAATGGGTAGTCACTTTCTCTCAAAATATTTTTAAAATATTTATTAACCCAAGCATCAAGTACGTTGCTCACTGTATCACTCACCAGATCCCTATATTTATATTCCCAAGTTTTTTTTGCCAATGGTAGTTTTTGAGTTAATTTAGGAAAATCAAGATCAATGAATAAACTATCTTTGCAAAAGTCCCAATCTTTATGATCGTCAACATATCTGAAAGGCACCCCTTCAATTTCAGTAATATCATACTGGAAAAGGCAAGCCTGCACCCAATCTTTGAAAGTCATACTTTCCTTTACATCATCATTAATAAAAGGTTCACCAACAAACGGTTCTTTATCAACATAGTTCCTCTTTGGTTGGATTCTTCGAATGGGAACTATTGTGTTCATTGCACCTTTTTTGACAGCTGGTTTCTCTTCCTCTTGTGAACTGATCTCTATTATTTTACTGTCTCGGTTCATGACTTGTCTCTGACCAGCTTTCTTACTCGTAAAAATCTTTGTACGGGAATATAACTTTGTTGTTTTTATGGGTACGATTGGTAGTTCTTTCGACACCTTCTCTATTTCTGGGGGTGGAGGGGTTAAACCAAGACTAAACGTAGGGTGTTCGTCTCCAAGTCTAATAATTGTTTCTTTGTTTGCTGCTACTGAGCCATGTACTCCTTTTTTTTCATCAACTACTTTCTCTCCTTGTTCGCCTTTGCCCTCTCCATCTCCTCCTTGATCTCCTTGTTCTCCTTTTCCCTCTCCATCTCCTCCTACTAATATTCCTCCTGCTTTGACACCAACTTCTTTCTCTACTCCTTTCTGTTCCTCAAATTGGTTGTCTCCTCCTTGTTCATCTTGGTTCTCTTCTCCTTCTTTCTGTTGATCACATTGGTTATCTCCTCCGAGTTCAACTTTGTTCTCTTCTCCTTGTTCACCATGGTTTTTCTTTTTAAGATCATTTAAAACTTGTGCCATCACTGGCATCAAGACCTCCATCAGACTGTGTTCCACCATACTGTGTCCATATTTCTCCATATTGTAATACACTTTCATTCTGTGATAGCTGAGGTTCTAAGGTTTCTTCACTTTCTAAAGAAGTTTCTACTCCTACATCTTCTGGTGTGATTTTATCTGTACCTTCCTCTGGTTTTTCTTTTTTCCCTTCTACATCACCTATTTTATTTCCTTCCTTCTTCCTTCTCTTCACAGGTGCATCCTTACCAACAGATGGTGTTGGTGTTACACTATATAGGACCCTCTTGTTGAGAGGGCTTGAAGGAGTTTCCTCTAATAACTTTGCACAGCTTCTAGTAACGACACCAATTGAAGAAGAAGGTTTATGTGCTCCTTCTTTTCTTCAACTTTGGCAGGTTTACCTGGTCTAAGTAAAAAAAAATTAATATTGCAGTAATTATACATACAAGAAACTTTACAAATATGAACTATGAACTTAGGAAGTATTACCATTAGGTCTATCAAGTATTCATACCTATATAACAAAAAATATGAACTATGAACTTACATAACACAAGTATTACCATTAAGGTTACCAAGTATAACCATTAAGGATACCAAGTATTCATACCTATATAACACAACATTCACACTAAAAACTAAAATTAATTACCTTTCTGTTTTCCTTTGCCATGTGATTTTTTACATTCTCTTTTGGCAGGTTGTTCACCAGGTGTACTCACATTCTTGGATCCTTTAATTGAATTAAAAGTTAAACAAAATTTTATAAAATCATGAAATTGTAAAGTATTCATAACTACAAAATGTAATAATTAATTGTAATACAAATGAATGCAAGTTAAATAAACAATCTTACGTGATTTCTTTTTAATTTGATACTTCCATTCTTCATGAGAAACTTCGGCAATCATCTTCTGCTCTGTTACCGGTGACAATTTGGGAAGTTCTGTTGAGCTTTCTTCTACATAGTTCAGGTCTTCGATCATATGAGGGGCAGCACATCCAAGAAGTTCATTGCAAACTCTAAAATTAAAGAGGTGATAAATTGGAGTCATTTCCATCACCAACTTGTAAAGATGCAAATTGTGTGTCTTCCGCAATGCATCAGTCCTCGCCAGACACGTCGAGTAGAAATTGAAGACAAGACCTTCCGATTTGAAAAGTGCTTCAGATGGACTCCAATCTAAAGAACCAGGTTTGATATCGGTATTTCTCACAAGATCAAGTTTTCAACTGAACGAATCTCTTCTCCATCCTATGTGCAACTTCCAGTTGTAAAACCTTGGGATGTGCCCTCTAAAGATTCTAACCTTTGGCACCTCAACATGTTCAAAGAACCATGCCTAAAAAAATTAAAGGAAAAAAAATTACTATTATTTGGTATAATTTGTAATTGTTTTGTATATGTCAAGAATAAAGTATTCAACCTTAAAGACTGAGTTATTCAACCTTATATAGATACAACCTTACATAGATACAAATTAATGCAATTGATTAAAGTATTCACCCTTACATATAAAATACAATTGATTGCTTAAATTTAAAATTGTGCATTCTTTATGATTTTTTAATAATTAAAAATAAGTATAATAATAATAAATAAATTTGAGTTAATATGACTTACAATTAGTACATTAATACAAAATAATCAATGCAAGTAAGTGTATATTACAACAATATTGAAGTATTGAATACAAGGACAGTGAACTATTGAATACAATACAACCATTGAAGTATTCATACAAGCACAATTAAACTATTCATACATCTACTGAGAATAAATAAATTTGAGTTAATATGACTTACAATTAGTGCCAAGGCACAACCTGGTAGGGTTCCTGACACCTTTTCTTCGTTCTCCAAATTTTCCCGAACTTCGGGTTCAGGACTATCTACTACTCCTTTCCCTGCCCTTAGATCATCTCTTTTTAACTGACACCAAAGAGCATTATTGGGAATATTTTCCATCAACATTCGGTATACTGCCTCACCCCAATGGAATGTAATACATGATTGTTTGCTTGTGTTCTGTTTGGGAATGCAAATAAATGCATAAATGGTGTTCTCGCTAACACTTTTATGTGGTCACGGTGTAATCTAGGCATAACTTGTGAATGGAAGAAAAACATTGCTGACTCAACAATGCATCTGTTCTTGATACAAGAGTCTGATGTTCTTGGCTTGTTTATTTGATCACCTAAGAAAATAAACAAAACAAGATATTGATACTAGGACATTGGAAGTATTCATATAAAGAAAGTAAATGATCATACCAGCATATTAAAATTACTTGCAAGTTATTTGTAATTATTGTTCCTAAATATTCATACCTAATTGATAAAATATTCATATCATTATCCCACTTCAGCAAATAATCATACCAGCATATTAAAATTAAATGATCATACCAGCATACCTGATTGATAAACTAAATGAACATTGGAAGTATTCATATAAAGAAACTAAATGATCATACCAGCATATTAAAATTACTTGCAACTTATTTGTAATTATTGTTCCTAAAATATTCATACCTAATTGATAAAATATTCATATCATTATCCCACTTCAGTACAATGGAATGTAATTATTGTTCGTAAAATATTCATACCTAATTGATCAAATATTCATCCAACAATTGAAAATATCATAACATTGAAGGTAAATTTACCTTTCTTGCGACCTGGTTGTCCTCCCCTACGTCGCTTCAATGACAAAGCTTTCTCTTCATCATCTGCAACTTTCTGTGGAGTTTGCATCATCTGAGAAGGATTTGGATATTTGGCTTCTTCTGTTAAAAAATTAAGATAAAAAGTAAACTACACTTTCATAAAAGTATTCAGATCTACATTATCTATTTTACAAAATTCAATTTTCGTTTAGTAAAATTATTGAGACCTAAATTTTCATAAAATAGAAACGATTTCATGAAAATAAAAACTAGATTGCAACTCATACCTTGAATGTTCTCCATAGGTTGCTTCAAACCTACGATTTCTGTCGTCTCAGTTGAAATCGTCCGAACTACACCTACGATTTCTGTCGTCTCAGTAGAAATCGTTGGAACTACACCTATTTGAGCTCCTTCCGCTGTTGCTCCTTCAGATATTGCTTGATCTTCTTGATTCGAACTATGCAAACTATGTATTTCAGCCATTAGTGATAGAAACGCGGTAGAAAATGGTCAAAGTTACGGAGAGAAAATGGAAGAAATTTGTAATGGCGGAAAACCTAAGCGAGGCGGAGAGAATTTGGAAGTGAAACCTAAGGGAAGGCGAAGAGAGTAACTATGAGCTGTGAATAAGGACAAAATACCAATTCCGACTAAGTGTGATGAGTCAGAGCAAGTCGGACTTAGATAAATGATCAGAGTCAAAATAATGATGATTTACGTAGGGTTTTGGCTTAGGTTTTTCATATTTTCTCACACTTATGTTTATTAAATTAGAGAAAAAGGTTACTGTCACCCTTCTTTGTGTTTTATTATAGAAAACAGGTTTTGGGACTATTTTACACCAAATGGAGCTAGAATCGGGTCAATCGGATCAGCGACGCTCATCGATGAAGTCTCTGTTACGGTCCGTATTACCTAATACGGACCAGGCCTAGCACAGACCAGAAGATAGGGCTGAAAGCATTAAACCCTAACTGTCAAGGTCCTAATACGGACCGTATCAGGTGATACGGTCCGTAACCGAAGGCGCCTGTTGGGAATAACTGCCGACAGCTGTATCCAGATCAATTTCTTAGCCCCTACTCAATCTCCAGACGTCCCTCCACTCCTATATAAGGCCCCTGGGCAGAAGAATAACTTATCTTTGTAATTAGGGTTAGATTTGATTAAAGTGAGAAGAGAGGAGTGCTTGTAACAATACCGTTTCGCGGCTAAGTTCCTTTTCTTAGGGCTAGGCTATAAACCTTGTTACTCTTGATGTTATGATATATATATTTCTGTTGATTATGATTTCTTGTTGTTGAATCGAAATGTTTTTGTGATTTACTATCTCTTCATCTAATTTCAATGATCTAGTTTGAGTCTGTTAGGGTAGTGACAGTACTTTAATGGTAAGAGAAATATTTGGATGAATTAGTCTCGTTGAGATTTATTAGGTTTATGTGAAGAAAACCTTAGCGGGGGAAATCATAACCAGACCAACAAAATGCGTACCAAAGTCCATCACTTGCTTAAGGAAAATCGCAGTGATCTGTGTAGTAATTTGGGGTATTTAAGAGATCAGTCATTTACGTAAGGAAACTCGCAGTGTCCTATGTAAAATCTCGGTGAAAGATCTGTCATTCTTGCGTAACATATATCGCAGTGACCTATGTGGTGTCTTTCATTAAATAATAACCGGAAATCAGACGCAACATGAATATATTATCAAGGCAGATTGAGTGGCAATGGTGTGCCGAAACCCTAGGAACTCTCATCTCTATCTTTATTTTAATTACTTTTAATTGCTTCCTAATTTACATTGATCACAACAACATCTCTCAATTTTCAGATTTCGTCTAGCCTTTCGAAAGATTGTGATTCGATCGCTCAAAGCATTGAACCAATATTCCCTGTGGATCGACCTCGAATATACTACTCGATAGGATTGTGCGCTTGCAGTCCGAACCGATAGTATTTCTGAGTTTATAAATATTAAAAGAAACATTGCTCTCTTTTGAGTGATCAAGCTTTTTGGCGCCATTGCCGGGGAGTAACGGTTCATTGTGCAAGGCCTCGCGAGACGCCCTTGCTTTGACCATTGAATCCAATTAATTAGAAACGCCTAGATTTCTTTTTATTTTCTGCATTTTTATTTTTCTTTTATTTTCAATTTCGTTTTTATTTTTATTTTCCTTTTTATTTTCAGTTTTTAGTTTAATTTTCAGATTTTCTTTTCTTTTTAGGACACTGCACGCTGGCCGAATCATCCGTACAGAGATCCGAGAGGATTGCAAGTAGGAGAGGACAATTCGCTTCCACATCACCGATAAGAACCAATCATAGTTCTTCATCGAGTAATTCTGAAAGCGAAGAAGACTCAGATTCGATCAACATGAATATCTCATCGAACGAACCGATTAATAGAAGACAAAACAATGGTGATAATGAAGTTCACGATGTAGCAAGACCCAAACTTCTACGAGACTATTGCGTACTGCGCGCAAATGATCCTAATTCTAGTATAAACCCGCCAACTGTTACGAACCGTAATTTTGAGATCAAACCTGCTCTCATAAAATAGTTTCGCAACAGCAATTTGGAGGATTTTCAAATGAAGATCTACATCTTCATTGTCAATTTTCCTAGGGATATGCGAGACGATAAAGATCAACGGAGTTACCGATGAAGCAACCAGGCTAAGGCTATTTCAATTCTCATTAAAAGATAAAGCAAGAGTATGGTTGTTTTCCTTACCGGCCAATTCCATTCAAACTTGGGACCAATTATTTAATGTGTTTATTGCAAAATATTTTTCACCATCCAAAACTTCGAGATTTAGAAATGCAATTACTAATTTTGAACAAAGGGATGGTGAAACATTGTGTGAGGCATGGGATAGATATAAGGACATGTTAAGGTGTTGTCCGCTTCATGGTCTAGAAAGATGGTTGTCCAAACTTTTTATAACGGTCTTAAACCCTACCGATAAGTTGTCTATTGATGCTTCCGCAGGAGGAGCAATCATGAACAAGGAACCTGACGAGGCTTACAACCTAATTGAAGATATTGCAATCAACCAACACTACTGGATTCCTAAGCAAAAGAAGCCAACTCCAACACCTGGCATGCACCGAGTAGATGATATATCCATGCTGAGCGCAAAGATTGATGCTTTGCAAATGGCACTCAACAAGCAAACCAAGCAGCGAACGGTAGCAGTAGTCAATGCCGCAACAACATGTGGCTATTGTGGAGGAGCGCATGAGATGACCGAATGTATGAATGTGACGGAAACTGAGGAAGAAATAGAGCAAGCAAACGCAATCGATAACAACTTTCGACCTCAGTCCGCCTACAATACATACCATCCGAACAACCAAAACCATCCAAATCTCTCATACACAAACAATCAAAGGCCTGCTGCACCTCAACAGAACTATCAACCACAGCCCAATTATCAACCAAGATACAACAATCTCCAACCGAATTACCAACCAAGGCAGTACAACCAACCACCGCAACCTGACATCACATTTTTAATGGAGAGATTCCTAGAGAAGCAAGATAAGGCTAACGCTGAAATCGCGCAAAAGATTGAATCCTTAACAAACCGCAACAAAGACTTAGAAGACAATGTCTCTAAGATGGCAAAAGAACTCTCGAGTATTACACGTGGAAAAGACAAATTTCCGGGCCAACTAGGAGAAAACCCGAGAGAGACATGCAAATGCATAACATTAAGGAGCGGTACAGCTTATAAGGGACCTCCCATGCCCGATCAAACTTCCGATGAGATGCATGCAGAGCAATCGCATTCCAAAGAATACGAGCCGCAATAACCAGAGCCGCCCGTATTCGAACTGTAGACAGACCCTATTGAGGAGCAGAATGACATCGTAGGTGGAGACGAGCGACAAACCGAACCTGAATACATTTCACCACCACCCTACAAGCCACCTCTGCCATTCCCTCCAAGGCCTGCCAAGCATAAGATGGAGCAGCAATTCTCGAGATTCATGGAGACACTCAAGCAACTACAAGTCACAATCCCCTTCACTGAGGCAATTGCAAGCATACCCTCGTATGCCAAATTTCTGAAGGAGATTCTCTCAAACCGAAGTAGACTCCAAGAATTCTCAACAGTTCCGCTCAATCTGGAATGTAGTGCGCTCGTGCAAAGCAAATTACCGACGAAGTTGAAAGATCCGGGAAGCTTCTCGATACCATGCACCATTGGCACAACCGATTTTAAGAGAGCTTTATGTGATCTGGGAGCAAGTGTGAGTCTGATGCCTAAGATGGTATTTGACAAATTGGATGTGGAGACCTATCACCAACGAGGATCTCATTGCAACTAGCTGACCGATCAATTCGATATCCTGAAGGAATGTTGCTTGATATCCCAATCAAAGTTGGTAAATTCTGGATACCAGCAGATTTTATAGTAGTTGACATAGAAGAAGATGAGCAGATTCCGATTATCCTTGAAAGGCCATTCCTCGCCACATGTGGGGGCAATGATTGATGTTAGGAATGGGAAGATTTCACTCAATGTTGGCGAGAACAAGATGATCTTCAACATGAATGAAACCAAAGTCCCACCTGATATAAATCTTGTCTACAATTTGGGAACGGCGGATGAGTATGGCAATGATAAATTGCGAACGGATGAATTTGAAGACATCGGAGAAATGATGCGCGAAACAAAAATGGAGAGATTGTTCATTATACAAGATGACGGTCAGACCCATTCGACCTCCGTGACAACACAAACCGATGATCTGAACAAGAGTCCTAATATCGCAAACAATAGGAATTATTCTCTCTTAGCCCTTGCATTAATCAAAAACCTCCGCGAAGAACTCAATGCAATTTCTCAAAGACTGGATGAGGTAGAATCAGTACTCGGTTTGAGTCTAGCATTCGACCCCGGACCTCAAACACCAACTGACTTTTTCAAGGAAGACAATGACAATAATACCACAGAAGACGCTGAAGGAGAACCGCCCGACAAGCAACCCACTTGCATTGACGGGAGGATATCTGGAAGGAACTAACAAAACACCGAGTCAAGCTAACGACTCTAAACAAGCGCTTCTTGGGAGGCAACCCAAGACCACTTTTACATTTTCTTATAATTATTTATTTTTAGTTTAATTAGGACTTAAACAAAGAAACAACTCATACCCACCTTTTTTTCTATGATCAGGTAAGCATAATGGAGGAAAGGCTTGATTAAAGACATCTCGGAAGATGGAAAAATACTCCCTGGTACGGCCTGTATTGGCTGATACGGACCATACCAGTGGATACGGGGGTAATAGAGTAAGAAGACAGGAAACAAGTGGTGAATACGGCCCGTATTGGCTGATACGACCCGTATTCAAAGGAGTTAAAACTTAGCGGTTATTGGGTGAGCATAACGGACTTAATACAGACCGTATTGGTTGATACGGTCCGTAATGAAGGCTAATTCGGGAGATGCGAACCCGTTAAAAAGAGACGTTTGAAATCCCGCACGAATCACGTCTCATAATCGTTAACCCCTATTTCGTTTTAATCCCTAAATCCTTCTCTTCCTCTTTCTCTCTACTCTCCTTCCCTCTATCCCTTCTCCTTCTCCCTCCTCCATTGTTGCCGAAATCAAGCACCCCTCCTTGCCGCCGATCTCCCTCACCGAAATCATCTCAACCTTCCATTAGAGCCGCCGCCACAGCCATCTCTCCGCGACCCTGCCCTAATACGGACCGTACCGGGTCCGTATCCGACGGCCCCTCGGATCCACCTTCTCAAAATTCAGTTTTTCTAAACCCCTTTCTCATTTTAAAGTTTAATTTCATTTTTGCATTTGTTTTAAATTTGATTTCTATTACATCAATTTAGGTAATTAGGTCTTATTTTCTAAAATCAACAAAAATCACAAAAAAAATTAGTTTCTGTCAATTTTCCCAATTTTTACCAGTACAATACGACCCGTATTACCCCAATACGGTCCGTAATCATTTACCAGAACCAGCACTTAGCAATTTTTCCAGAAATACCTTTTAATACGGTCCGTATTACCTTGATACGGTCCGTAACCAGTCCGGTACTTTGTCAAATTCACCAACCAACCAGTCCGTAATCAGACCGTATTGCCCAATATGGTCCGTAACAGAGACATTAATTTCAAACAAATGGCTCCAAAAGTGAAAAAGATTTTAGGGGCAGTGACAAGAAGCGCAAAGAAAGCACTCGGAGGTGTCGGCCCGAGCAGTTCCCCGCAGAGCTCATCTAGCCGATCCTCCCGGTCCTTTGGCTCGCAACCACAATCCTCCAACCATTCATCCTCTCAATCCGATGCTCAACACTCGAACAGAGACAAATCAGTCTCCAATGACGAATATGCCTCGGAGGAGTTCAACCCTCAGGATTTCGGTCTTGAGGAAGAAGACTCCGATGAATCAATGGAGGAAGCAACCGAGTACCAACCCGTCTTCTCACATCCACAATTCAGAGAAAGCTACGAGAAGATGAAAACAATGGAGGTCATATACCACAAGTCTATCGACACAGAGACACTCGAGCGACTAGGCCTCCTTGTGCAAACCGAGCAGCTTGCAAACCGCATCCACATCTGGCAATTCCTCAAACTGATCAAAGGAGTTAAGATTTACAAGGTACTCACGAGGGAATTCCTTGCGACCTTCTGATACAACGAAGACTCCATTTCTTTCCAGATGCTTAGCGAGTATTACACAGTCTCCATGGATGATTTCTGCGCCATCTTCGACCTCACCAACGATGGCACTTCTGATTCTCCTGACTGCCGAGAGTTCTGGTACAGCATCACGGAAGACAATCAAAACACAACTCGACTGGCAAGCAGAATCATCCATCCCCAAGTCCGCCTCTTGCAAATAGCCCTTGCCAATTCCATTTTTGCGAGAGGCAAGAGTTCATCCAAGGTGACATTACCCGAGCTCTATCTCCTCAAATGCATGATCGAACCTACACCGGTGCGACCTCACCTCGGCCATCTCCTTTGCAAACAAATCTGTGAGGTCGCCCGTGCTAAGAAAAATGGTAGAAAAACCTCCATCGGGTTCGTGGCCACAATCTTGGCCAATCATCTCGCTCTGCAGATTGACCATCCAAGAGGCAAGCGGGCTCACACAAATTGACATGTCATGCCTCCAAGCCTTGAAATTTGTCACCGGCCACTATCCAGGTCCCTACTTCTACAATTCACCGAAGGGAATCCTCCAATTCCCCTTCCGACATCTCAATCTCCGCAGTAGGGCCTCCTGGAAAATGGCACGCCACGCGAGCCCGGCTTATGAGCCTCCTCAGGATTACATTGATGTAATCGAGAGCCAACACGTAATGCAAAATCAGGCTAACATCGATCGGCAGCAGAGATAAGAGGAGGAGCCCCCTTTTGATGCATATAGGGGGCAGGCACATCGGCCACTAGAGCCGGATATTTAGGGGCGGCACCATCTGATACCCCTACAGATGATTATGATCAGTTCATCCAAATGGTAAATTGGATGGACTCGAACCTCAATGCGCTCACCTTGACAACGGGCGAGACTACCCGACAAATAGAGCAGAACAGCTCGACACTTCACCAAGAGGTTGGTGAAATCCGAAACAGTATGGAAGAGGTCCGGAGGAGTGTTGATGAGAGCAGACGCGAGATCCAGCAGACGCGTCACATGGCACAGCAGTACTATCAGTTCGCTCTCGACTCCGAATTCGAGTACCAGCCACCACCATACGGACTCTTCGACCCGTCGTTCTACGAGGAGATCCAGCGACCACCACCACCTCCACCACCTCAGGATTGAGGTGTAGTGAGTTGTATCTTTTTCCCGGTCTTTTTACTTTATTACTTCCTTTATTTTTATCTCTCAAGCATTGGGGACAATGCTCAATTTTATTCGGGGGGTAGGAGGTAAATTGACCATGTATCATTAAATTTTTCACATTTTAAATTCTTAGGTGCTAGTAGTTTTACTCAATTTTTGACTAAGGTTGGAGGCTTTACCGAAAACCCTAGGATGATTAGATTGAGCTTTTTAGCTAGCTTGCATTTTTATATTTCCTTAGGAATAGGTTAATCAAATAGGGATTGTTTTAAATTGAGTTAGGCTAAGGTTTAGACAACTGGCCATGATACCAAAAATTTGGAATTGTTAAAATAATTAGTGATCTCAAAGTGAACAATTAATTGCTAACCATGAGTGTTGACCAAAATCGCAAACCCTAGAATTTTTTATTGTTGAGTAATTTATTTTTGCAAAGCCTTTTAAACTTGATAGTGTTTTAGAAGATCCATTTATTATAGATAGACCCCTAGCGAAACTATGCAATAATTCCTTGTATGAATGAATACTTAGAATTGTGTGTAATCATGGTGCTTGTGACACAAAAATATTTTATTTTTCAGAAAAATACAAAAATACAAAAAAGATCAGAAATGAGAAAAATCCAAAAAAATAGAAAAATTCAGAAAAAGAAAAAAATAGAATAAAAGATGGAGGATAAAAAGAGTACGGGTGCCTACGCAAGACTGGTTACCAATAGGCTCGAGAAAACCTCCCAAATTTTAATTCTTGTACATATTTAATTTTTCAAAAATAGTCACAAGTACCAACACACTTAGTTGTCATACTTTGCTCCAATCAATTGGGAAGGAAAATCAAAATTTATATCATTAGAATTCTTATTGATTGGAAGGGATCCATTTATAATCGAAGAGGAAATTAATACTCTCAATTTTAAGGATATTTGTGAAGTAAATTGTTCGATGATAATTTTCCTAGGGTAAGCATAATGAGGTCAATCATGGGGTGAATAAATTGTTCAAGAGAGAGGTCATGAATATTTTAAAGTTCTAAATTTTTATTGTCATGCCAATTGTACCAAACCCAAGCTCTAATTTAATTTTTAACAAGTCCTTGAGATTGTATGGTTTAACCTAGACCGGACCTTTAACCAGCTGGGATGTCGTTGCTTGAGGACAAGCAACAATTCAAGTTGGGAGGCGTGATCAGAGTCAAAATAATGATGATTTACGTAGGGTTTTGGTTAGGTTTTGCATATTTTCTCACACTTATGTTTATTAAATTAGAGAAAAAGGCTATTGTCACCCTTCTTTGTATTTTATTGCAGAAAACAGGTTTTGGGACTATTTTACACCAAATGGAGCTAGAATCGGGTCAATCGGATCAGCGACGCTCATTGACGAAGTCTCTGTTATGGTCCGTATTGCCTAATACAGACCAGGTCTAGCACAGACCAGAAGATAGCGCTGAAAGCATTAAACCTTAACCGTCAAGGTCCTAATATGGTCCGTATCAGGTGATACGGTCCGTAACCGAAGGCGCCTGTTGGGAATAACTGCCGACAACTGTATCCAGATCAATTTCTTAGCCCCTACTCAATCTCCAGACGTCCCTCCACTCCTATATAAGACCCCTGGGTAGAAGAATAACTTATCTTTGTAATTAGGGTTAGATTTGATTAAAGTGAGAAGAGAGGAGTACTTGTAACAATGCCGTTTCGCGGCGAAGTTCCTTTTCTTAGGGCTAGGCAGTAAACCTTGTTACTCTTGATGTTTTCATATATATTTCTGTTGATTATGATTTCTTGTTGTTGAATCGAAATGCTTTTGTGATTTACTATCTCTTCATCTAATTTCAATGATCTAGTTTGAGTCCGTTAGGGTAGTGACAGTACTTTAATGGTAAGAGAAAATATTTGGATGAATTAGCCTCGTTGAGATTTATTAGGTTTATGTGAAGAAAACCTTAGTGGGGAAACCATAAACCAGACCAACAAAACGCGTACCAAATTCCATCACTTGCGTAAGGAAAATCGCAGTGATCTGTGTAGTAATTTGGAGTATTTAAGAGATCAGTCATTTACGTAAGGAAACTCGCAGTGTCCTATGTAGAATCTCGGTGAAAGATCTGTCATTCTTGCGTAACATAAATCGCAGTGACCTATGTGGTGTCTTTCATTAAATAATAACAGGAAATCAGACGCAACATGAATATATTATCAAGGCGGATTGAGTGGCAATGGTGTGCCGAAACCCTAGGAACTCTCATCTCTATCTTTATTTTAATTACTTTTAATTGCTTCCTAATTTACATTGATCACAACAACATCTCTCAATTTTCAGATTTCATCTAGCCTTTCGAAAGATTGTGATTTGATCGCTCAAAGCATTGAACCAATATTCCCTGTGGATCGACCTCGAATATACTACTCGATAGGATTGTGCGCTTGCAGTCTGAACTGATAGCATTTCCGAGTTTATAAATATTAAATGAAACATTGCTCTCTTTTGAGTGATCAATAAATGGCACAATCAGACGAAAATGGCGCAACTTAGATAAATATATTTCAAAATCAATATGTGGGGACCATTTCATTAATAGAAAGTCTCCATTCAAATTGTTAGATGCTTATGTTTTCAAAGTATTCATACCTATTAACATAGTATACATAATTATTAAACAAATTCTTGGATAAACCATATTTCTAATTTACTAATTATTGTGTATTAAAAATATATTTTGTAATTATATAATCAAATATTGACTTATATATAAAATTAGGATATTTGTAAATTAATCACTTTAATATATGATTTGAGATTGTAAAAAATAAATCAAAGAGGAAAAATATTTTTAGTAATTATTTGTCATAGATTTTAATATTTATTGTTGTCTGTAGGAATCGGTATGTCGTACTATACCTAACGAGGTATTCATAACTTCACAAGGTAAAGTTAATATGAAATTCGAATATTTTTAATTTAAACACTTGAATATATGATTATGAGTGTAAACTGAAACATTTATAAATTGCAATTTTATTCAAATATTTGTCATAAATTTTAAATGACCTACACCATTTTATTTAAAAAAAATTCATCAAGAACTTATAGATCAAGAAATTTATTTATGAATGTTTCTATTTGTTATATTTGTTACAACTAATATTCAACCCGACACAACGTCGTATTTACAACAGAATATATAAATGAACAATGAATACAAAAAAATTCAAAATATATATATTAAATCCACAGCATACATTGATATTAAAATTATAATTAAAAAGTAATAAAATAAAGCATTTCTTTAGTTCTCTGGTTCTTCTGTCATATTCTTGCAGCATGGCTTACGCGTACAAATAGAACATCTGTACACGTACGGCTTCATTGGTGGATGACCTCTAGGACTGCGACGTGGCTAAGTCGAAGGTGGCCATGGCCAGTTCCTTTTGTAATGGAACAACTTGAAACTTGAGGGGAATGAAGGAGTGTGGTCTTCTTTGGCATTACAATGGACATGATTATTGTTACCAGCCATTGGAGTGTCTTCAACAAATTTTGGAGTAATATGTCTTATTTCTGATGCAAAGTGTTTATTATAGTGTTTGATGCAACGTTTGGAAGCAACCTTTGGCTTCCAAAGCAACTGTTCGCATACAAGTATTAACATCTGTCACTACAAGTATTCATATTGGTAAAATTTAATAGTCGCGACTATTGACATTCCAGTAAAATTAACTCTTCTTTTAAAAAATGTTCACATCTATTCATATTTGTAAATTTTAATATTGATATGTTATTACAAATATTCATATGCATAAACTTTTCATAGTGTTTTGGTATTTTTTATAGTGTTTGATGCAACGTTTGGAAGCAACCTTTGGATTCAAAAGCAACTGTTCCAGTTCATTAACAAAGTATTCATATCTGTCACTACAAATATTCATATTGGTAAAATTTAATAGTCGCTTGTCATCAATCGACTCTTGACATTACAGTAAAATTAACTCTTCTCTTAAAAAATGTTCACATCTGATAATTACAAGTATTCATATTTGTAATTGTTAATATTGATATGTTATTACAAGTATTCATATGCATAAAATTTTCAAGATAATTAAATCAAATGTGCATACGAAACAAAACAAAGTATTCATATTGAAAATATAAAATATTCATTTCAGATTATTCAAAAATTAATAAAAAAAAATTAGATTTTGATATCACTAATCACTATAACATATGATCTGGATAAAATGTGATGATAACAACATTTCTAAGTATTCCTATCTATACAAGAAGCTATTACAATGTGAAAAAACTTAAATTTAAGGAATCAATAACTCTTTTCCCTCTTAAGTTGATTAACATTGTGAATTTTCTTCTCCTTCTGAATTAACATATACAAGTAACTATTACTTCTTCTTCTGAATTTTCTTTTCCTTCTGAGTTTTCTTCGCCTTGTTAGTCTGATTCTCGTTATGAGTTATGTTTTCCTTCTTCATATTTTTTTCTTCTCGATTATCTTCTTTATGGCAATATCCAATGCATTCTTAATAGTTTTCTTTTTAGGCCGTCTCCTTCGATTTGATTTGTGAGGTGGGAGTATAGGTATAGATGGTGGACAATTCACAAATTGATCAACAGTGCTGGTTGGTTGCTCATCAAGACATGTAGAAGATTGACTTCCCCTCAAAATTGCATCACAAATTACTTCTTCATGTGTTGCTTCACAATCTATACAAATATTTTCAAAATTACTTATATTGCAAATTATAATTAATACATATTATTTGAGAGCGCGTAAGGATTTAAACTTGTTCCAGTTCTTTGCCCTCCTGTTTCATTTGGAAATGTCGTACTACTTGTATCATTTTGAGGTAGTTCACCTAGAATTCAGTTAACTGCCATTAATGAATTGAAAATTTTTGATATGTACACAAACTAGTATTCATATGTAAAATAAAAATTTACTACATTTATACCTTCAATTGTTGAAACATCTTTTGCCTTTTGTTTGCCTGTTGAAGATTTTCTTCTTTTTCTCGCTCTATAAGCACTTTCATCAACTCCAGAATTGACATTGAGATTGTTATTTTGTTGGCCACCAATATTTGCTGATTTCATAAAAAATATAGAATTATAATTCAACTCCAATAAAAAGATGTATTAAAAGAACTTAAAGGAGAAGAAATTATATAAATAATTTACAACATACCTGATATTTTGTTTCTCAAATCTTATAAATCTTTATATACCTCATCATGCATCTCCTCATTAAGACTGCCCATATTAAGCAGATCTTGAATCATTCCATTTGTTGACATAGTCAATTCATATAGCCTACAAACAAATAAAAAATAATGAAAATGTACATATAACAAATTGTTGTACTGACAAGTATTCATATCATAGCAATAAATTAGAATACATATTAATTACTCACAAAGATATACCTATTCTGCTGAGGTAAAGTAGGATGTGTCAAGTCAATTATTGTCAAATTTTCACGATTGATATCCTTTCTCCACCGATCAATAATGTATTTTTTATCAATACAAAAAATTCTTTCGTGCTTTAGAACATGAATGCAATGTGAACATAGAATCCCCAGCACCTGAAAAAGTCTACATATACAAAATACTTCATTTAATGTCCTTTTATATATAACCTGGAAGTTGCTCCCCCAACAATCAGAAATCATATATAGTACTTCTCCATTTTGTTGCTCAATTAAATTGCATGATAAATTCATACATAATGTGAATTGCTCTTGAACTTTGAGGAAAATATCATTTGTATATGTACTTTGGTATTGATACTCCATTGGTAATTGAGAATTCACTTTATGGGCTCGAAACTTAGAATCATGATCAGCCGTATTTTCTCTCTGCCAAATATTCCCTAGAGCTTCTTCAAAACTGTGAACAAAATCCTTCAGACTTTCTCTTCTTGTCAAATATCTATTGAGAAATGCATTCATGCTTTCCACCCGTTGGGTAGTAGTCATACCAGCCCAAAATTGGGTACTCAAAAATGCTGGAACCCACTTATCTCTCATTGCATAAATTGCTTTGAACCAAACATCATTTTGCTTCCCCACTTTATCCATTAGTGTTACCCATTTCTCCTCAAAATCATGTGTAGTCTGTGAACCATATACAACAGACTTTATCCATTTTGTTTTCTCACTCTTATTAGTCACATGTCCCTATTTTGTCAGTAGTTTGTGCAGTATATGCCAGGAGCAATACCTATGCACAGTTTATGCACCAAAAACATGTCTAACCCCTAACTCAATGCTTGGACATTGATCAGTTAGTACACCACCTGATTTTACATTGTTCATACAATCCAAAAACCTACAAGTAAACAATTTTTAAATATTTATTATTTGACCAGCAACTTGTCATACTTAGTATTCATACCTAAGTATGTTGTCATACTTAGTGTTTGTACCTTCTCATGCATCATTTGTAATCTTCTTCACTTTCCCTTCCAAGCAATGCACAAGCAAAGATAATAGTATGGCCATGGTGATTAATGCCGACAAATAATACGAGTGGCATATCATACCTGACACAAAAATTCAAAGTACTGATATAAACTATTGCAAATATGTATAACATAATTTAAAAGTATTCATACCACCTGAACAATGTATTATACCTACCATATAACACAAAGTATTCATACCACAACTATTATGTTTTCCTATCAAACATATGAAAAATTCACATTGAATACAAATAACATATGTATGAATTCATCGTACTAAGTATACCACAACAAAAAGATAAAATTTATCAAAATTATTAGATTATTACCTATTAGTCAAGTAGGTTGCATCCAAAACAATCATGTCGTGGAAATACTTGTAAGCTGCACAACTTCGACCATATGCCCAAAAGATGTTCCATAAACGACTATCTCTTATACAATCATAGCATAGAAAAAGTTCCGATCACTCTTTTGCTTGTTTTGAAAGTACTCAAAGATCAAATGACAGTCATCCCCTCCAAGTGCTTGTAATTTGTTCCTCCTGTATTTATCTATATGATTTCGTGCATCCTTCTTTGTAAAAGGACACCTTAAATATCCACCAGCACCTTTAATTACCAAATCTATATTAGTAGACACAGCCAAACCTTGTTCTTCATAAAAATCCAATAGATCTTGTAATCTTTTTGGGATATATCGGTAACCCGAAATTAGAAAGGCTGACTCGGGTTGTAAAACATGGTTGTGATCCAGATTAACTTCGATGACTACCCATCCTCCAGTAATATCGGTATTTTTCAACTTTATACATGCCTTACAACCTGTGCCTATATAAGCCCTCCTCCTGGTTGGGATACGACCCTCATTACTAGTTTTAGGCTTCTTACACTTGCTGCATACTAATGTATAGTGCTGGCTCAGGTCTTTATTCTTATGATTTGATCTTTTGAAAACACCGAAACCAGACTGCTTTCCAAAAAGTTCATAGTACTGGCAAGCCTCTTCAAGTGTTTCACACCAATCATCAACACAGCAGGTGGGCTTAACTAATGAAACTCAGCATCTCCATCACTTAACACATCTTTTGGTTCAATTTCACCCTCTACCCTTCCATTAACATCTTTTGGTTCATTTTGTACTGCATTCAATTCATCTAGAGCTTCAACATTCAAATCCCACCCATATATATTCTCTCTGACACCAACATCATCATTGAAAGCTTCATTAGTACGATACTGATCTTCAAAATGTCGATAGATATCCACCTCATATATTGACAATTCTTCACCAATCTCTTCATTCAAATCAAAATTCATTCTGGTATAACAAAATGAAAAAAATTAATGAACAACAATAACATTGATTCATATTAAACAGATCTACTATGGATGATTCATGTAAAAAATAGTTACAAAACAGTTCTGATATTATACCTACCATATGAAACAGTTTTCATATAAAACAGCTAAAGTATTCATATCAAAGGTAACAAACTGTAGGTATAAACAACACAAGTATTCATACCAAAATATCATGTTTCAATCAATAAAATATCATTTTCATACCAGATAGGAGATATTTGTATCATATAGAACATAACATATGAAGTATTCATATCAACAGTATCATATATTCATATTAAACATATCTACTATGGATGATTAATGTAAAAAATAGTTATAAAACAGTTCTGGTATTATACCTACCATATGAAACAGTTTTCATATAAAACAGCTGAAGTATTCATATCAAATGCAACAAATTGTAGGTATAAACAACACAAGTATTCATACCAAAATATCATGTTTCAATCAATAAAATATCATGTTCATACCAGACATAGCAGATATTTGTATTCATATTAACAGTATCATATATTCTTATAACATAAAACAATAACTCAATCACATGTTCATAATAACATAACGTAACAGTATCAGATCATCAGCATCTTCAATTAGAAGTATTCAAAACTGAATCAGCTACTTATATCATTACTATAAAGTATTCATACCTGAGTTTTCTTTCAGAGGTAACAGTTGAGAATCTAAATTGCCTGATATAAACTGAAATCGCCTGACATAAACTGAAAGAAAAAAACAAAAATCAATGATTTAAATGACAGAAAAATAAAATCGATAATAAAAGAATGAAAGAGAAAAACATTACATGATCTTAGCAAGTGAGATCGCCGGAGAGAGGTCTATCTCACCGGAGAGAGGTCTATCTCACCGGAGAGAGAGGTGTGAGATCGAGTCAAGAGAGATGCGATCTCGCCTAAGAAAGATAAATGTGAGAGATCGCCGGACAGAGAGCTATGAGATCGACTTAAAGAGGGATTGCTCTCTCGCCTGAGAGCGAGAAAGATGAGAGATCGCCGGAGAGAGAGAGCTGCGATCTCAATCGCCGAAAAATCACCTAAAATATGCGCGGAGAAGAATGAAAGCGCGGAGGAAAAGGAAAGCGCGGAGGAGAAGGAAACATTCAAAAATAAAAAAAATAAAGTAATAACGAAGGAGGCGCCGCCAGTCGGTAATGACAGTTAGACGGGACCACTAACTGTTGGTTAAAGTTGTTAAGTAATCATTAACATAGTTAGTTAGAATGGGGGGACGTTTAGGGGACTGGAGAGCGGGGGACAAAAGAATTACTCTTTTATTTTCCTCAAAACTTCTGCAAAGACGTAAGCTAAAACCATTTTAGTGTTCAAGTTCTGCTACCTTGTTTGTCGATCTTAATTTTAGTTTTTAATTACTACTTGAACTAGGCTGATTTGAATACTTGTTTGTCGATCTTAACTTTAATTAGACTATTTTGAATACTTGGTTTGTCGATCAAAAAAAAATTATTTTAGTTTCAGTTCTTACTTTATACTTTAATACTTTATTTGTGTGTTATGCAATAATACTTGTTTTCTGCTTACTGGCATGAGTTATGTGTTGTTTAGAAAAGTTCTCTTTGACATCCAGTGGAAGCACAATTTTTAAAAAAATTTGCAAGAAGTTTCTGACGCACAGGGTGAAATTTTTAGTACTGGAACATTGAAATCATTACAAATTAAGTTATTTCAATTTGTGTGTTCAGGTTAATAATTTGTAGCTTCTTTAATTTAATTATTGTGTGAACTATTTATTATCATTTCGTTTATTTGTTGTAATTTTTAATTGTATGAACTTTTTTATTATCATATTTATTTGTATAATTTATTAATTATCATCATGTTTGTATTAACTTTAAAGGTAAGTTTTATTTACATGACGAATGCAAATGTGCAATTTTTTTAACAATGCATATATCCATGACGAATACAAATTTTAAACAAAATATAATATAATAAGAAATAATCAAACAAGCCAGTATATCATGTTGTGTATGCACAGAAAGAAATAAGTTTTATTAGAATGTTGCTTTTTTATTTGGTTCAAATGCTTGTACCGTGTATTTTTTATTTTTAAATTTGCATCTTGTCAAGTGACAATAAAATTAATGAAATAAGTTAGTATATGAGTGCGAAGACTTATCAATGTGCAAGGATATTAAAAAAATATATATATGCAAGGGTATTTAGGTCTTTATACACTATAATCAATATTTTACTCATGTTAAGTCTTTGTTCTTAATCTTAGTACCAAACGAACAAGTGCTCCTTAGTGAGGATTAAATTTTTAATCCTTCCCTCTTAAGGAGCCCATGCCGAACACCCTCTATATACATAGAGAGGCTGGCTAAGATCAAAAATGGTAGTTTCTGAGCTTTGGTGTTACCAATTCAATTTTGTAGTTTTAAGGTTCAGATAGTTGATCTTAAGTGCTCAACGTGTTCTCCATATTAAAATGTACTTGGAGACCAAATTTTACGTTTTTTTGGAAATTGTTACTATTTTTTAAGGATTTTTTAAAATCACTGTTTTGATAATAATAAATAAATATATAAATTTTGGAAAACAGTGATTTTTAAAAATCTATAAAAAATAGTAAAAAGTTTTCAAAAAATGTAAGTTTTTGTCCCAAGCATATTTTAATATGGAGAACATGTTGAGCATTCCAGATCAACTATTTGAATTTTAAAAAATTTACAAATTGATAACACCAAAGCTCATGCACTACCATTTTAATCTTAGCCAACCTATACTCACACACATATAAAGAGAGAGAGAGAGAGAGAGAGACAAAGAGAGAGTCCGGTTAATCTGCTTTTGTAAGAACTTCGGCCGAAATGCTTACGGGTCAAATTTCAAAATTTTATAGCTGAAACGTCGAATTAAATAGCTCAGTAAATTGGTCATATATTAAACTTGTAGAATAGCAATTTTTACTATTTTTAGAATTTTTTTTACTATTTTTTATGATTTTTGAAAGTTGGTCTTTTTTTACGTACCAACAATGCATCAATATGCGCACAAATTTTCATATTTTGACATCTTGACATGATACTAAATGAAGCTCTCTTGAGGGTTCCAATACCTCATACCTCATCATGCCTCACATTTAATATCTTTATTTTCTAAGTCCAAATTGTCAATCCGAACCGCTCAACATGATATCCATATTAAAATATGCTTGGATATCAAATTTTATAATTTTTGGGAAAAAAAAATTACTATTTTTTTAGATAGGTAGAAAATCACTGTTTTTTAATGGTCCAGAAGCAGTAATTTTGTACCTATCTTAAAATATAGTAAAAAAAAATTCATCCCCAAGCATATTTTAGTATGGATATCATGTTGAGCGGTTCAAATTGACAGTTTGGACTTTAAAAATGAAGATATAAAATATGAAGTATGATGAGGTTTGAAAGGCATGAGGTATTGGAACTCGAGGAGTTTCTTTGGTTCAAAATATATATGATATTTTTTATGGTACGAAATAATTATTTAGGTCATATAAACTACTGTTTTACATCTATATAATTTTTTTTTGTTTTTCTAGTCCAATACTAAATTGGTAGTTTTCTAGGCTAAGTAATTATTTAGATCATAAAATTAATAACTCATGTACCAGTACAAATAGAACAAAATGCATTTGATGCAAAAATTTAGATACATTACTTAAATTTGTTTCTGAGTTAGTACTAAACTGATAGTTTGATCAAACTCGGTTTGGTGAAAACGAAGGGAGTTTAAATTGATTTGTAGAGGTCGGAAATGCAGGTGAAATATCGAAAAGAAAGGGAGAGACGGTGGCACAAGCAGAAAAAAAATATATTATCTCAAAAAAATTTAATGAGGATAATCAATATGTCGGAACTTTTTATCTCAAATAATCAATGAAGATAATTATTAGCTTGTAACACTATGTATTCATTGTCACATTAAGCAGGTGTCAAAAGCTTAAAATTTAATAACGAGAGAAGTTAAAAATGCAGCTCAAGAAGGGTCAACTGATTAGTAGGAAAATAGAGTTTTCTTTTCTTACCCACATTATTTATTCCACATGTTAATTTCATTACCATTTTGCAGTAAACAAACTATGCCACAAATATCTCTCTTAATATAAGTACCTCTCTTAGCAAATTTTATCTACTGTAATGCATTTCCAATGAACAGCATATTATTTCAGCACAGGATACATCATACTAGGTTATCTACCTATAGCAGACGATGTACGTGACAATTTATTTTAATGTATCTCCGAATAGGCAACTTAATATAACTAAATTGTAATGCTTTCTTTTACTGAAATTCAAGAAACGCTCCGAAAATATGGTTATTAATTTGTAAAGGTCAAAGTATCTGAACCAACCAAAGGTTTTGAAATGACATTTTACAACGCATTAGAGGTTGATATATTTTCCCAAAATTCTTTGGTACAAGTAGGAAATAATACACAAATGCTAAACTAGCTCACATAAATACAAGGGGGGGGGGGGGGGGGGGGGGGACCATTCCTTTCAGGACAAAAATGTTAATTACTTGAAACTCTACCGGCTAATGGACATATTTTGTCTCGCAAAAGTCTCAAAAAGAATTTATAGTTTTTCATCTAATATGTCTATATATTTGTACCACCCCAAAAATTAATCCACTAGCTTTTATCTTCAGAAAATGGTTCATTGTCAGTGTCACCATCATAACCCGTGCTTTTGCTCGGCAGCTTTATCACATCTTCGATCTCATTGCCTGAGCCGGCATCACTCAAAGCTTCTGCTTGAGGCAACAAAAAATATATAAGAAAATAAAATTAAAATTTGCCGAAGGACATAACATAAGAATGTATGAAACATCATTTCCTCAAAATGGAGTAGGGATCTAAAAAAGCGTGACTCGCGTGCCGTGTAGTGACCGACGTGACCATCCTTTGGAAAATTGGCACAGCACGCGAACTGATCTGGTCACGGCACGACACATATTTACATCCCTATGTATGAGGTAGTCCAAACAGTTATAATTTTCTTATAAAAAACATCCAGTTCCACAAAATATACAAGGAGATGAATAAAAGTGAACTTGAACCTTGGTTGGCAGTAGAGCGAGAATACTTTTTGGTGTGCTGCTTGATGAGCTTCTTGGTCTTGTGTATGGTGAGCTGGCGAGCAAAGGGGGAGATCTCGACCTCCCCATCGCTCAACTTGCCTGAGTGGAAATCATGCTCAGAATCACCACGCATGGTGCGAAGCACAAACTGCTTGGCCTTCTTCTTTTGGGAGGTGAAGAGGCCCTTGACTGAGCTGACAAAGCCATCGCCAGCCCCCTCGCTCTGCTGCCGCTTCACCCAATTCGCCATCATCTGATCATAGCCCCCCTGCTCATCATCACTGTCACTGGAGGGCAGCTCCGCAGGAATCACTGCTGATGGGGCGTGGTTGCTTCCAGACTTGTCTTTAAATTTCTTCACCTGCATGTATAAAAATGCCGTAAGATGGCAATTATTAAATGTATGTTCTCCTTTGGACACAAGAGGAGCTTAAAAAAGGTCCTAAAAAAGGTAATGTTACTTGCCTGGATTCCCATTACAGACTTAACAACGCCTACTATGATGTGTTTTTTGACACGCCCAAATAGGCGGCTCCAAGTACCCGTGAAATTTTCCCGGTGGAACGTATCCATCAGCAGCCGGAGATTATTTATTGGTAGTGATCCTTCATACGTCAGAAGCAACTCAACCTATTCAAGTACCAGCTTATGTTAGGCATGCTGCACTTAAATTTGAATTAATTTCTTAACAAATATCCATACAAAAAACCAACTTGGGATTTTCAAACAAGCAAACAAGAAAAATAAAAGACCTGGCTTATCTTGAAACTCTCAAACTCCGTCATCTTACGGGATTGGGTTCTCTTCTCCTCTTGAACCTTGCCAGACCTCTTCTCCTGGGAAGGAACCCTGCTAGTCTGGGCCCGCTTTGAATCTTTAAAATCCGCAGTTATACCAAGTGATTCACTTTTTGTCGGTGATATCTTCGGTTTCTGTGCTTGCAAGACGATCTCATTTGCAACAGACTCGGCTAAGGTTTCTTCCCAGGAGGACTGGTCAAATGAAGAAGTCCGTCTTAACTCAGGCTTGGAGCCTAATAAAGCAAGATTTCCCTTTTGGTTCTGAGACTTCTTGGCCTGTATAAAGATATCCCAGTTTCAAATTCAAAATTCAAATTTATTAAGTCTCGCATACTAGAAAGGTAATAGGATTTAGAGAAACTGAAAATTTCTTTACAAAAAAGCAAAATGAAATGTCTTTCAGACGAAACAATCATCAAAAGCAATGACAACAAAACCATGGGTATATTCATGGTAAACTCTCTATAAAAGCTCACAGGGTAACAGGATTAGAACCTTAGTTTGGTTACTAAGCTGAAAGTAAACAAAAAAAATAAGAACCAATTAAATAGCAATAGAAATGTAGTCAATAAAATAGCAAGCACCACATAGTTAGCAATTCAAAAAACTTGTTTTCTTTCTTTACCAGTAAAATTTAAATTCTTCTATGGCATGAATAAGGCCAACTCTTGGCCTAATCTGCAAATTTTTATCCAACATTACCTGGAGATTATTTTGAGATCATAAGATCTAAAATTGTGGAACTCACATTGGATGCATCTCCACGAGTGGAAGACTCAGCCATGTAATGCTGATTCGCATCCGAGGATTCAGGTACTGATGTGCTTTTCTTGACCCGTCTTGACCCAGCAATTGTTGAAACTTTCCAAACCTCCTTTAAATCATTAAAAAAAACTATTTACATAACTAGTCTTCGAAAATTGAATTGAAATAGTAATGGCAGTTATGGCAGAAACTAAAAGAGTTCAAACAGTGCCTAATTCTTTGTATGGGCGCTGCCAGTTTTCGGTGTGCATAAATGCCAAAAAATAAAATAACAGGATGAAGCAAAAGTAGCAAAGACAAAAATAAAGAAATAATGACTCAGTCAAATGTTGTTTCTGTGAATGTTAATTCGAATAAAAATACTTCAAACCTGTCGTTTCTGTGAATGTTGCTCTTCACCAGGAAAGAAATAGTCCCACATCATACGGTACATTGACTCGGTCAAATGTACCTTTAATGGATATATATCAACCTGAATTTATAAGTTTGTAAATGCCATGTATTTAATATAGTATAAATATCATCTGGTATGGTGAGTGATTTAAGTTAATTTTTCTACCATATTTTCTATAATGGGTTCAGCTAGTCTGTAAGTGGTTATCAAACACAGGTGTGATATGATCCCAACATAAGGCCAAGAGAAGCAACCAGAAACGAAAACAATGAGAAGACGGAAAATTGGTCTAACCAGTAAAATCTTGGTTCAAAAATACTAAGTTTTAACCTTATATTTACTGCTAGAAGTATAGGAGTAGTAACAGATTAATAATATACCAGAAACGACTCAATTGGAGACCTGCCATCTGTGGGAACACCTTGCTTGGAGGTTATGCGAACCATGACATTTCTACAGGTTAGTTCAGAAAATAATAAATAATAAGCATATATTAGAGTAAAGGACGCTTCCCACATATAAAGTGCAAATCTGCAAAATCTTGCTACCAGTCTTGCCAGTGTTGAGACATTCCAATGATACTCGGCCATAACAGTCCATTATTGGTTTACAAAGAGTCAAAAAATATTCAAGCCTTACTTTCCCCACTCGGGAGGTGGATTCCAGGCTGATAGCAACGTGTCCGATTTGGCATTAGGTAGGCAATTCTTCACCACAACCAACTTAGTTGTGAAATTGGATATACCTTTATCTATGAAATCTCTATCAAAATCATAAACCTGCCAACACATTAGACAAGAGAGATAAATATTTGCCACAACTTAAATAACAATGCACAAAGAGAAATGCAATAGTGGTAAGTTACCATGTCATTTATCTCAGTCTCAGCGAATGATTTGCCATCTATGAGCATGTTCCAGACAACTTTATCTATCTTCATAGAAATTCTCATTGCATAAGACGGGCTCTTAGTTTTCTCTTTCTCTGTGAGCCTCAACTGTGCTGCTTTTCGCATAGTTGACCTTAAATCAGAACATGCTTCCCTTCTCAAGCTCCGTGTATTCACAAGCTCTTTCTTCAATCTTTGAACCTAGAAGAGGCAACATTCAACGATAAAAAGTCACAAAAACAAATTTTAGGCACAGGCAAAAGCGTCCCATACTTGAGTTTTGGAGGACAATAAAACAAAATTAGTCACAATTATTAGAAAATTAATGATCTACATGTAGTTGGTACAGATACATATCTACACGGCCTGACTAGTACAAAATTCATACAGAACCTTACCAACAAAGTTGTTGAGCCAGTAACAACCCATGAAATGTTGTCATCTGACTGCAGTGCGGGAGCCACATGTGCTGATGTATCGGCAGCTCTAGATAGGAGCGCTCTGATGTCATCAATCAGCACCTTTGTTTCTCTTTCTCTCTCTTCAAGTTTCATTTTTGCAAGCTCAACCTCCTCAACCCCATCCGGGACCACCTCGTCAGCCTCCTCTCCCGTCTCTTCACTCTCATCATTGCCGTCATCATCAGATGGATAAACCATACTGTTGTTGTGAGGTCTACAAAATATGCTCTTTATTACAAAAACTCATTATTGGTGTTGGTGAACAAATTTCATACTCATCCTTATGAGACCTACAGTTAATATATAATCCACAAAATCATAATTCATAAGTGTATCATGAACAACATGCACACAACCTAAGACATGGGAAATATTTTATGCCCCTGCAAGATGTGAGAAATATCCTTATCATACCCTGGTTTCCTCATTTTAACCCTCTGAACAGAAAGAAGCAAAGCAGAAATGAGTACAGGTTTGTGAATATTTTCAATAAACCAGGAGTGGTGTTTACATATCAGTCTCCCAATTGAGAGGCATAATAGACATCTTGTGCTTTGAAGGACTAGGCATGACATTTCAATATTCCTAAAACAACAAGCATGGCCCCATGTTGTCCAAAAATGAATTAAATTGCTTACTTGGGAGACCGAGCGAGGAGTAGATTTGTCAAGACGTCCATCATGACTTGGAATTGACGAGATGTCATAGTTGCAGCTATGCTTGGTGAATTGAAAGTTAGCTCTTTCAAAGGCTTGACCTACTCACAAAAAAAAAAAAATTAAGGAAATGCAAAGAAAGAAAAAGAAATACCACAAAGAACTATGTCAAACATTTATATTGCCCATTTCATTTAATTAACTTCTAACATCCAAGATGTACTTACCTACTCACCTAGCATGCAAATTGTACTTAGATCGAGCAACTTCTCATAAAAAAAAAATATTGGATAATCATTAAAGTACCATCTGGTCCATGCCATGTTTCATGCAACAATTAGGAACAAAAGTAATAAGAGAATACCTTCAATTCAGGACCGCCTTTGTGGCGGGTGTAACGCAAGTACATCTGACAAGGCATGAAGACACGCTCGAGAAGAGGGCCTGTACGCTTTAACTCAGGCATCTCCTTCTTGATCTTCGGCAGCCACTGCAGTCCTGCACCTGGATCCACATCTGTTGGTGCCACGTGCGCCTGTGCGTGCTCCAGCATCACTGACAGTTCTGCTCTGCGCCATGTCATCTCTGGTGTCACCTCTTTGGTGGCGACAGCGTTGACAGCGGTAGTAGAAGTGGCCACATTGGAGTTGCTGCTACTGCTGTTATTATTTGTATTGTTTTCTGTGGTACTAGTGAGAGATTCAGCAATCATCTGGTACCCAATATGAAGAATGGCACGGAAGGAACGAGCAAGAACCTTTCCACTTGCAGCAGCCAGAAGGAACCGGGCCTGATGCAAGAAAAATGATTTATTTATGCTATCTGCGGATAGTATTTTGAAATGGTAAATGTCTAATAATTTGTTGCAAGGCTTTCCTCCAATTCCAGCATTGCACTGAAATTAAAGACGAGTTCGGCTAGTATGACATCGGTGTCATATGACATCAATGTCATATGACACCAACTCCAAAACTTATTGGATAGATTTTAAACTACTAATCCAAATTGTTCAAACCGATTTACTTTATGAGTGATGCGTTTACATGCAAAAAAAATATTTTTTCAAGTAATTTTAGTAAGTCAAGCGGTCAAAAATGTTGAAAAATAAATGCATTAAAATTAACTACTCTCATATTTGACCGCTTGACTTGATACTAAATAAGTTCGAAAATTTATAAATTTTGCATGTAAACGCACAATTAATGAAGTAGATTGGTTTGAACGGTTAGGATTCACCGTTTGAAGTCGATTCGATAGATTTTGGAGTTGGTGTTATACAGGCTGAAATGACAGATGTCATACTAGCCAGACTCTTTAAAGACCAAGTCATAAAATGTATTAGATTGTAATGTTATGGTTGTTCCATAAATTACCAGTTGAAACATGAACATTTGGCTCTCAGAAAAGTTTATAAATAATTCCCATGATTTTGTACCTTACAAAAACTGCAAGTTCCAGATGGCTAAGAAAAACGAACCCAGTAGAAAAAACAATGTTTGAATATTATGGTCACCTAAAGGATGTGCAGCTCTATAAATTATTATTTTTAATTGACAACTAATTAGACTTACATTAGCTTCTTCAGAATGTAGATTGAATTGCGGTTGGCTAAAATTAACAATGAAGTGCTTTGTCTCTTGCTCTTCTGTTTCCACTGTATTTCCTTGCCTTGCTGTTAGTTCAAAAGAAAGCTAATAAGCCAACAAATAAATAACACATATGACAAAAAAATTAAGCAATGTACATTCCAACAAGAATCAGATGTTATTTTATTATCAATAATTAAAATTTACATACACGATAAAACAAATATGAGGAACAAGAAAAGTAAAATGAAACAAAAAAATGCACAATAATCAGTACAAGTACGCATATGATTCCCATGCCAATAAAACCAGAATGGTACTGTAAAAAATCCTTCTTGACGGGAAAAAGAGAGAGGGAGAGATTTTGAATAAAAAGGAGCAAATACACACCTGGTGTACTACTGGATGGTACATCAACCTTGCTAGATGTATTGGATGAAAGCAACTCCACATTCTCCATATGCTCTTGTGGGAAAGGTACTGCCACATCAGACCATTCAACAGCATCACCATTATGACTTGGATCAGACTCCATTGATTCCATCTCCTTTTCTTTCGCTCTCCTCTCGACCAGTTTCCTCTGTGCATACAGTCGAGAAGGCGACAATTTTGGTGGCTGGAATGCTTTTGAGATGCCAGCAACCCATGACCAAACTGCCTCTCTGTTCTCTAAGTTCCACAAGAGCTTCAAGTCATACACAAAGATACGCTGACAGTTGTCAGCAACCAATACATTAAATCCATCATCATCACTGAGATCTGAGTGTTCATGGTCACTCTCACTACTGTGGCTAGATTTGGATTTGACAGGCTCTGAACTGAGATTTTTTCTACCCGCTTCTTGCCACGACAAGAGCCTTACTGGGTCGGCCTTTGGTGCTTGACGCCGAATCGTGATGTAGCTTGAGGAAAGAAAGAAGCCTTCATCTTGGCTTTTCTCAGCATGATAGGCATCACTGTTTGTTCCAAGATTTGCCTTTAGGAACTCGAGGTTCAGCCCTTGGTAAATCAGGTCCATGGTCTCACGTTTAGTGTCAAACAAGTATTGTTGGTGCTTGCCACGGCTAAAGCACATTTCATATTTTAGATTATTAACTTTAAAAGCCATGCCATAAGCAGGGTCATCATCCCTTAATGGAAGATAGTTGACAACCGTAGGGGTGGAAGTGAACCGAATGAAATTTTCAGTCATGACCCTGTCTAGTGCTAGATTTCCTGACCTGGGGATTCTCGGGACCCCAAAACGAGGCCACCGAGAGAACATTCTTAGTTTTTGAGGGGGTAAGTACATCATATTCCACCACTTGAACAGCCAGGATAGGTCATGAGCGGCCATATTTACCGTTGGACAATTGACCAAGGCATCCGAAGGGGTTACTATGTCTGTCGACTCAGATGAAGGTGTGAGTGTAAAACTCCACTGGAGTGAGAGAGAGGTTGAGCGAAAAGGATCAAGGATCTTTTCACGAGTCTTCCCTTCTGCAGGGAAAGAGAACAAGAAATGATTCATGGGATCGCGCGACTCACATTGCCACTCCATGTTGATTTCAAAAAAGAGACTAGGTGATCTCAAGAAAGGAACATCTCTGCGTGGTGGCAGTTCCAGCCTCGAATTCTTTACCAATGTATGTAAGCTACTTAAATGAACCTCTAAACCCCTCACAGCAAGGCTCACATAGCCGTCCCTTTGTTGTATCTCCATGTACCCCGACATTATATCAATCTTCTCAATCTTCTCGTATGGATCGATGGAAGCGAGCAAGTGCCAGTGTGCCTCACTGAAATAAAGGGAATTAATACCGTGGATGTAATTTCTCATGTCATCCCACCATGGGAGACTCTTCTCCTTTTTGGGAAGGGGTGTGTTGATTGGCGAGGTTCTCTTGCCAAGAACTGCCCTGCGCAGTGCAACTGAGAAAGCATAGCTCACATCAGCTAATACAGGCTCATAGCCGACCCCAAAAGAGACCTCACCTTTTTGGAAATGGATTGGAAGATGGGAGTAAAATTTCATCGGTGGTGTCGTGCCAGTCATTGAACGGAATAGGCGAACTTTCCACCACTTTCCTACAAAAACATCTTGTAGCATCTGAGGTTGGAAACAAGTTGCCTAAAAATAACAAAAAAGAAAAAGATCCATGTAGTCATTATATGTCGCACAAAAAGGAAAATAGTGTCAAGAACTTCTCATATCAGCAAGGAACCCAAAACAAGTATTTTGGGCAGAAGTCAGACAGCAAGAGGAAAACATCTTCATCTTAGAGTTATTTTTAGGGGTTGTTGAATTTCAGCTTCAGATTTACACAAAATAACTTCTCAAGACATGTTGAATAAAATATGCTGGGATTTAATCATTTAGCAAAAAGGATGTAAAGTAAATAATAAGAGAAGGATTGGGGCTGACCTGTTGAGCGAGCACAACTCGACCATTACATTTGCCAGATGTGGCCAAAAGAAGCGGGTGAGTATAATCTCTCAACCTTGCAACCAGCAACCCAGCCTTAAGCGATAGATTGCACCCGTAAAACTTCCCAAATGGCACCTCATTTGTAGCACAGTGTTCATCAACTGTCTTGATAAACGCCATCATTCCCTCATCACCTCCCTCAACTGCTGACATGCTCAGGTCGATCTGCTTTACACGGACCGACAAAACTGAGGTCCGGTTCTTACTCAACTTAAACCCTGATTGGAAACCAGTAGCAAATGCACCCGACCCATCAGAAACAGGTAGCTCCTTGCATGCCCTGTAGTATGATTCAAACGTTCGTTTGTATATCTCTTCTTTCAAGCTTTGAATTGATGGTGTGTTCGGTTCAGTGTCGTTATCAGGGTTCGTAATGGATTCTTCAAGAAGGTTAAGCCACAACGTTGCCTCAGCAATCTCTCCTTTCAGTAGGCGATAGTGCTCATCAAGCCATCCCTGTAAAGGTTCCTCCTCTATTTCCGCGACAAGTTCATGTACTATAAACCGAACATGCCTAATTTTAGTCGACCGAGTTTTTGGCTTGGTTTTCTTCGGAATGGAGCTCTTTTCGGGAAAAAGTAAATTTGTCTTAGCTGTGCTGATGAGTTGCAGGCACCGTATTGTATCTTCTACTGCATCGTCAATTGCACGTAACTCGAGCCGGTAAGGCAAGCATACATGCATCTCACCTGCCTGAATAACCCAGTCACACACTGTCACATGGTGCAACTTTCCATCAGGCATGTTGTGGCTCGACATGGACACTGGAATGCAAGACACTTGTGTCCGGCTAGTTTTGAAAATCCTAGCACCATTGAATCTCAACTCGAGACCCTCAAACAAGACCCCAATTTTTGTGTTTTCTGAGAAAATTGACTGCACATGTATAGTTGCCTCCACACCATCAGCAACCTCAGCTGTGATATTCAGCTTCTCTATGTCTATTGCAAAAATTGACTCCTTTTTCTTGACCGCTTCCTTCTCATTCAAAGGTTCAATTTTAACCGGTTCTTCTTTTGGTTCAGGATCAGGGTTTTGAGTCTTGACTTTATGCATGACTGCTTTCAATTTGGTAGCTACTTCAAAAAGGGCAAGATGCAGGTCAGGTTCCCATCTAACCAATACAGTAGTTACAGTAAAAAGGGAACAAGAACTACCATCGCTCAGCCCACCAGATCGTAGTACAAGCTTTGCTTTTTGCATATCAAATAACATAACACCATTGCTAGGTTTCTGTCCATCTAGAAACTCCTTGAATACCGACTGGGCACTCTCCAGTTCGATTTGTGTAGAGCGCTTCTCCTTGTTCATGCACACCCCTAATTGGAGGATCTCAAAAGTGGTGCAAAACATAATCTTGTTGCAATTGGAGGGCCCAGTAGCAAATATACTAGCTGTACGAGGCGTGCCGTCAGGACAGTTCGTCATCAATAACTTGCCACCATGAGATCCATAGTTGACGCGTTTTGGGTCATTTACAGTCATGTCCTCCAGACCCATTTCGCCGAAATACTTAATCGTACACCGGTCAAGACTTACTTTCATAACTTTCTTCGCTCTTTTTGTACCTGTACCGATCTGAGACGACCCATGTGCACTTCTATTCTGCACTGACCGTTTACCAGAAGAAGAGACTGTCTTTAATAAAGCTTTGATGGACACCATCATAACTAAAATTGCTTCCAGGGGCTGGATGGAAAGGTTCGCATCAAGTCCTGATATATCAAGTGAGGTGACCGACTCACCAGAGTTTGTCTCTTCTTTACTGATTTCAAGAGTTATCTTGCTGATGTGTAATATGGAGCCAGGATATCTTTGATCTCTTTCTAAATCAAGTAAATTTTCATGTATGTTGTGTTGGTCTGAGTATGACGTAGTTATATTTAGCTCCCCAAGCTCGCCGTGTAGTTGTGCACCAGATTTTGCAAAATTATTTGCAAATATATGAGAAGATTGAGAGCATACCTGAAGCATCAGAAAGGAAAAGAAAAGATCAAAGAAACGAAAACTGAAATGCATAACTGACAATCTGCAATGCAATTATTCTGGCCTAGTACTTGACAGTCTTTTCCAAAAAAAAAAAGCTTATTTTTCTTGTAGCTCAATCACTATTATGTGTTGTTCATACATTTAAAATAATACTATTGCATATTGTGAAGCATAGCTAATTTAAGTGAGGAACACAGAGGTAAGTACAGAGAAACCCATAAATACCTCCATACTTGTGTAGCACAGACACTTCTAGAGTCCGTGTCCTACAAGACATCAACACTCGTGTCCCAATAGAAACTGAATAGAAAATGACATGTTGTATCGTGTCATGTAATGCCGGACACTTGTGTCCATGTCCGTGCTACATAGCTCCATACATACATGATATAACATCTATATATGCTTAGCTTTACCCTAGTGTAAAAGTGAAGGAAATATAAGAAACTTTACACGAAACAATGACGAGTCATTAGTGCTAAACAGAATAATAGTTATCTCTGGCGCAGACCCTGTAGCATTCCAAATTATTGGTTTAGCTTTTTGCTCTGAATCATCTGTATCTCCTTGATGAGTTGAAAGAGTGCTGCTAGTGCTCTCTTCTTGAGGCACAAAAGGTTTTGTTTTCTTGGCTGGACGGAGGGAGAGCAATGGTGCAAGTCTGCTTATCATGAGATTGCACTGGATCCCACCAAACTTCACATCTACTTCAGCCCTAACTGGTGCCATCTCCTGAGATGTAATACAGTTGATTGGTTTTAGTGCTAGTGTGGTAATGTTACTTTTTTATTTTGGTTTCTAAACGCCCATAGGCCCAGTGCTACTTTTCGAAACAAGTACGAGCATTTCAGATTCAGTACTACAATGCATCAGCTGATACCAGACTCATGTTCATTCATACAAGTTTGGTCTCAACCTTGGTTAATCCTTTTGTGTGCCTGTTTCTTTGCTTTGGCTTAATTGAAGGTAAAACACCTGATTAAGCCAAAAACCGCAGCATGAATGCAACCGAGAAAAATAATAAAAAGACTTACTTTCTTTGGAATATCAAAAGAGGCACTTGCAGCAACCCTTGAAATTTCCAAAACAGAGGTACTGCTATCTCTAAGAAGCTATAACAATAAGTGAATGTCATGGGAAAAACATCAGATAAAAATGTAATATTATTTTTTGAAGTAGAAAAAAATATAATTTGGACTCGAGCCATACATGAATCTCACTAAAATCTAATTGAAGTCCTAATCGTGAACCATCTTCTCGCAACTCATGCGTAAAAGGTGATTTGGTGCATGTAAGAGAGACGCCGGTGATGCTGTTATGCACCGAAAGGCAGTGGACCTGGTGCATGAACCTCACATCTAGCTTCGGCATGTTGAAACTAACCTTCCAATTAACAAAAGAATTTTAGCAACCTTACAAGTTACAACAACAAAAATGTTAACAGTCTAGGGTATTAAATGGTCCAGATAAAAGATGACTGCAATTCTTTTTGCAGGAGCTCTGCTTGTTTAACTATAAAAGCAGTCAACAAAACCTAACAAAGGATTCTTATAGGTGTATACCAAAATTTTGAGGCATGTATGTCAGGGTCTGAAATAAAACAAGCCAAACAACCGAAACAGACTTGCATGACAACAACAATGCTGGGAATTTACATCCCTACTCTTTTGTTAGGTTAACCACTTTTTTTATCTTTACCGTAGTTATCTTTCACGATAAAAAAATAAAATAAGCAATACCTTTTCAGGAAAATGAACAATTTGCTTCCTAAGAGATTCGACTTTGGATTGCGCTCCACTAGATTTTTTATCAGACTTATTAGTCTTAGATGGAGCATCTACACTGCTACTGGGGCCCGTAGTGGGAGCAGGCTTCTTATTAGCTAATAAACTTTCATTACAGTTCACGTTGATGACACCAAATTCAACATTCAATTCCCTGATTTTGACTCCATTCCTAAAATGTAAGATAATAAAAGAAATATAAGTTTTAAAATAATTTCTCTCTTGGAGTTTAATCTGCATCCCTCCAAAATGGACTAAAGAAAGAACGAAGCTTACTTATAAGTTCCAAATTCACATCTGACCAGGAAGTCATCACAGGTAACTGAATTTGAGCATGTTTGACCATTTATAATCTGCTCCATGTGGCTTAACTTAATTGGCTGGCAAAGCAAGGCCTCAGGAGGTAAGATATGAACTAGTATAGGCATCAGTTGAAGTCCAAACTTGTAGGAATGGTCGAGCCCTTCGCATTTTGTTAAGCCTATCTTTAGTTCTTTTACTCCAACAGCAGCTTTTGGAGTCTATATGCCAATCAAGGAAAGCAAAATATATATCATTCACATGGCTGATTCATTAGATACAGTACATCAGTTTATTTTCCTATTATTTGGTGACAGTTTTTAAGCTTGGTGTTACGGTTACCATTAACATAGTTGATGCATTTGACTGCTGGTTTATTTATTTTGTAAACTTAAAGCAAAGTTACCAATAAAACCTTATGACCATTGATCTTCTTCAAAAGATGCCCAAAGTAACCCCCTCTTCATAGTTACAAGTCACACTAGTAAGGGAGGAGTATTTACAATACTCTTTATGAGAGGAAATTTTTTGAATATCTCATTTATCCCAGGAAAAAAAGGTATATTCAGTTGTTCAGGGGCATATAAATACTTCCTCTATAAATTCAGTGTTAGATTCAAAATACAATCTGTTAAATAGTTTTCGATGCCATGCATTAACTATACTATTATTCTCTCAGCATACCATTCAGAAACAAAATTCATCTGTCAATACAAATGAGGGAGAATGGTAAGTGTCATTTGGTTCTTTTTTAAAGACTTGAGAGAGAATGACATCGCCATGCAGGTGTAAGTTCCAATCCTTTACTATTGGTCAAGAGTTATTATAAACTTTTCAGGGCACATATGACATTTCCCATTGCTTTTCATGAATACAAATGGGATATTTCTCAATTTACAGGGTTATCCAGAAACCTCATGGTTTTAGTTAAGACGCCATTTATCTATTTTCCTTCAAATGAGATATAAACATAAAATTAACATACCTTGAAAGTAATATTGAAAACAGATACTGACAAAAAACTGGCGGCCTTCGTCAACATCATCAATTTCTTCCCTTTCCCTCCACCAGAGCCTGTTTTTTTTTTGCTTGGAGGCCTGCTCTTCTTCTTTCCAGGACTTTGTGACGGTGATTTTGGCCTCATGGCTACGCTAATATCAGATATGATCAATTCAAATATTGGATTGCGAGATGACAATATTAGACCAAGATCCAGGAGGGATTCCTTAAGTTTGAGCTTAATTTCTTCTATAGAAATGGATTCAATCGCTCCCTGAAAGAAAGCGTTAAAAAAGATTATTGTTGAAATTTGGTTGCATAGATTTTGCATTGAAGGGTATAATTGAGTGTGTTCATATGCATCAGCATGCACATAACTTATTTCAACACTTTGAGCTGTCAATTTACCAAGAATTTAGTATGGTAAAATATTCATCAGGAAACTTTGAGCTGTCAACACTTTGAGTGTGTTCCTCTATTTTTCTTTTTATTTTGTGCTTATTTATTATGAATTGGAATTTTAAGTTAACTATGTTCATTTTTTTCTTGATGTCCTGAAGTTGTTCTGAACCAGTAAACTGGACTGGACTGAACTGGACAGGTACTGGTAAGATTGACAGAATCCAGAATTATTGTCCATGGAATTTTGTTTTTACATTAAAAAATTGCAGTGCTTTCTACTTTTATTAACTGGATTTTAATGCCATTTTGAATTGTGTGAAAACTTCCTTTGTGCAATTGAAAAGTGGTTATATGAAAAAGTTACCTTTTGGAATTGTATGGAGATATCCTTTAAACAATTGAAACGAACAACTCTGAATCCAATGGAGATCCCCATTAGTTTTCTCATTATAAGTATCGCCAATTGGGTAGCAATCCTGTAAAAAAAATTGCCAATTTCAGTTACTATACACCAAGAACCCCCCAAACTTTGTCTGATTTACTTCTTTGTAAGGTGACCCAGTCGCTAAGCTAAGCAAAAGCCAAATTGCTAATTACAAAATGAGCTGTCAAAATAAGCACATTACAAATGAACTACACATATAATGTGGAGGTTTTCCTGTTTTGTACTAATTTCAGAAATTACTGCATCCAAATTACACAATTAACTCCAGTAATAAATTTGATTTTCTTTTATTTTTGAAAATTGAAATGCCAGGGTTTAATGTGAAATTTTAAACAATGTAGGTTGTTATTCACAGTATATGTGAAATACCCAATTTTCCAAAAAAATATTCTTAATCTTCAAGTATCCAAGAAAGTCAATGCAAAGTATAATTCCCCTTTCAAACTCAGCTTCAGAGCAAACTTGAAACGACTCGGTATAACCCGCCGCAGTTTCCCTTTGCGCCAATTTGATGTTTTAATAATAGAAATTTGCTGTAATACTCGTGGAATTTGTAACGTCTAATATTTTACACTCTAATATCGTCTTCCAATTTTCACCCAAAGGATATGCAATTATCAATTTCTATAGTTTTGACCAGAAAAAAAAATACCATTCTCAGTATACATTGGTAAATCATTTCCTAGAGTACAAAAAAGAAAAATTCAATCCTTAAATCAAAACAAATGTGTACTTACACGAGCAACACCCATCCTAGAGAGCATGACACCATAGAGAAGAACAACAACCTCACCAGTAGAACACCCATTTCTCCAATGAATTAAATTTTACATTAAAATTCCAAATCAACGCAAAAGAAGCCAGACACGTAGAGTGTCATGTGTAAAGAGCAAAATGGGGCAAAATTAGAGGAGACGGGAGGATAAAAACAAAGGGAGGGGAGAGAAGATCGGAAGGGAGGGGAGAGAAGATCGGAAGGGAGGGACCGACGTGTACAGAATGTTAAATGTCAACCGATTTAACACGGACCGGTTCAACTTCAAACTGCTAATTTTTTTTCTGTGGGACCGACGTGTACGGTGCTTATTCGGAGATAGTGCAGGGGCAGTATCATTTGTGCTTTGAGATTCGTGTAGAACGTATTTGAACGGTTGACATTTTCCAGAGAAAACACTCAAAATTTGAGATACCTCAGAAGATAAAAATTAGAGGAGACAGAAAAGGGGAGGATAAAAACAAAGGGAGGGGAGAGAAGATCGGAAGGAAAGAGGCACGAAGAGTTTCAATAGATCGTGCGAATAAATTTTGTCCTCTGAAATAATACTGTGTGACAACCTTTTGTTGCGGGTTAGTAAACAGTCTAAAACAACCCGCAGTAGAGAATCGTATATTTCAAATTTCAGATAAGTTCCAATTTTACGCAAAGTCCGAGCGGGTGTTTTTCTTCTCTCATTTTTTATTTGGAGTCGATCGGACGTAGAATGTCATTTTCAGTTGATCTTCTCAATTACCTGTTGAATTTCAACAAAATGTAACATAATACACGAGGAGTGATTGAAGGATTCAAAATAATGCATTACGTGGCTTAGCACTCCTGGGTTTAGATCTGCCCCTTGGCTGCATATGAGAGCAGTCTATTTATTAAGTATCCACGTTTGTGTCAACTCCTAAATGTGTTCGTTAATCAGATTGCTTAATATGTTTTTCATGTAAATACTCAGTATGTTTGATAATAAGTTAATTAATTGCATTTAACATGTATACATTAAAAATGTATGTGTAACTCTATAATTGAAATAAAAAATACTGTTTGTTAAAATTCTGCCTTTTCAACTTCTGGTAGCTCTTAATTTGGTCACTAATATGAAGATCACATAGCTCGCCACCGTTACACTTCATTATGATTCGTAAACACATCTTAAGAAATATAAAGAGTGAGGCTACGGTGCTATGCATAGCACGGATTGGGTCCGTGCTACGGCTCAAAATTTGACTTTTCAAAATCTTAACGGTCAATCCGAACTGTTGAACATGATTAAAAAATGAATATGTGCTTGCAAACCAAATTTTACATTTTTTCGAATTTTTTTAGATAGGCTGTTTTTGGATGGTCCATAATGTTCAGATCAAGTGATTTTCGAAAAAAATAGTAAAAAAATTCGAAAAAATGTAAAATTTGGTTTGCAGGTACATATTCATTTTATAATCATGTTGAACGGTTCGGACTGACCGTTAGAATTTTGAAAAGTCAAATATTGAGCCGTAGCACGGACCCAATCCGTGCTATTCATAGCACCGTAGCCTCACTCAAATATAAATGTATAAATGTAAAAAAGATCATTTGTGGCTTATCAGAAAATACATATTATTTGTTTGTTCAGTGTTCCTATATTTCTACTATTTGACATTGGATTGTTTCTTTTAACAATTTATCTTTTGACTGTTTTACTGTCAGTGACCTATGGTTGATGGATGCATTGATGCCCCTAAAAAGATATACTATTAGTTGCATTACTTAGAGCTGCTGTGATATTAATTGTATGGCTGGAAAGGAATAATATTTGTTTTAGTAAAACTGTAGCTAGGTCTTTAAAACCTGTTGGTTCTAGAATTATTTCAATTGCATCTTTTTGGTGTAAAATTTTGAGTACTAATACCCTCTTCAAACTGTCTTTGATACTTTCTTTTGATATGACGGATATGACAATGCTTGGCCTAAGGCCAAGTGGACAAAGGTTAGAAGACAATCATTGTCTGTTAATCCAATAGTCAGTGCAGTTCGACCTGAAACCTCATCCCGAGTCTACTAAGGCAGAATAGTTGATTTCTCATATAGATTTAGCGATTTGCCAACTCATAATGGTAAGGGCACGCTAAGACATTCCTTTTCTTGCTTTCGACAGGACCCCATTCACTGCATTAAGACCGTTAGTAGTTGAATCAGGAGTTGCATTGTAGAAGCGAAAGCTAGATAATGAAGAAAAGGACCGACCGAAAGGATTGAGTATACGATATTAGCTAAAGAGATAAATGAATTTATGCCATTTATTTATGCCGGAGTCACTGATACCTTCTATCTATTAGTGTGGAGGAAGCCTGACAACTTGCCTTGAAGAATAGTGACAGCTTCAATCTTTCTGCAAGAAGGATGTGTTTTTTTTATGCTCTCTAGTCTGTTTTGGTCCATGAACTTGTGTTGTTAAGTACTGAATTTAGTTTGATTCTATGTCCTGTTTTGTTTTAATGTAGAGTAGGTTAGTTCTATTATCAGATACTCGTGGTGTATTTTTCTGGTACTGTATTGGATCAGGTACCAGTCATTTGGTACCTCTGTCCATGAAATATTTTTTTTTATCTCAATATAAATCAGTGAGTTTATATACACTTTTATCAAAAAAAAAATATTGTTAAAAATAACTATATGAATTTTAGAAGAGCCTAAGTGTTTACACAAATATTTTCATTAAAAGTAACTACATTCATTGTTCATAAAATAACATAGTCGTGCATGTGTTTCTGATTGATGGAATCATTCTAACTTGAAAGGGCTTATGTTGATTGTCTTTCGATGGGCGGCAAATAATTGGAACTTTTTTCCAAGTTGATGTAAAGATTATGCCATAGATGTTTACACAAATATTTTCGTTAAAAGTAACTACATCGTGCATGTGTTTCTGATTGAATGGTATTGGTTATTATGATACATATGATCTGAAATGGAGAGCTACAATCTATTGTAATGGTTGGTTCAATCTGTTATGTTTATTTTAAGATAAGGCATTTTATGTAAACAATAATCGAGTTATGTCACATTTGTTGTTAATAATGTAGTAGTTAACATGAATAGAAATAGTACTCATCAGGATCAAATTCCAATAAACAACAAATTACAAGTTCATTAACTTGGTTTAATTTTACTGCCAATAAAAATCTAATGCATTCACTGCTCCACTTCACCGGGACTATTGGACTGACAAGTCTGACCCACAATAAGGAAATTAGATGGTAAAGGAAAAAGCGGACAATCAGATGTGATCTTTTGAAAGGCTCGACCTAAGCCAAACCCCAGTGCACGGCCGACTGGCACCGCCACTGCATTGCCAACTTGCATATACCTAAAGATTACATCAATGATGTTAGATAATACATTTCACACTTCGAAATTAAATATTGAATATAAATTAAAATAGACTGCAATTACCGTTGTTTCAAAGGCCCGCTAAACTGATAATAATCCGGAAAGCCCTGCAACCTTGCATTTTCCCGGATAGTAAGAACCCTATCTTGGACGGGATGGAGTACAGTCTGAAAACAATATTAATGAATTGAAAGTCAGAACAATAACAAAGTGCATATGAAATAGAAGGATTGTATTCAACAAGATGAAAAGAAGAGGTGAATATTTAACTTGCCTGGTTGTGGGGTTCAGCCCGCGTGACCACCGTTGGGACAGTTTCATCCCACCAGAGTCGCCCAAAACACCTAAAAATTACATGTAAACAGGCAACCAGCGAACTCAGAATAAAAGTATGAAAAATTACAATATCATCTTCATAACATAAAATTCTGATAAACTAGTTTTCAACAAACCCTCCCTCATATAAAATTATTCTCCACTAAAAGCAACCCCTAACCCCAATTAAGCTATTTAGAATGCATATTGAATGCTACATGGCAACCATCCTGATTCCATTTTAACTATCAAAATATGAGGTTGAAAAAAGAAGAAAAAAGCTTACTTCAGTGATTTCCCATTTAAATGTGAAACAGCATAATCAGGGACCTAAAATAGAGCAATAAAAGTGTTAGTCACTAGCATAAAATAAGAACAACTAGGGGGAAAAAAGGACAGAATACAAATGCAAAGTGTAACTTACCAAAGGCTTGCCAGATGGCAACAAGGGACGCTTAATATCTTTATCCAAATAACATACATTATCGGGTCCCACCTTCACCCCTTCCAAGTCTCTGAAATTTGCACCCTGACAGTACAATAAAAAAAAGAAATTATTTAATGAAGAAACTTCCATTGACAAAGTAAATTGAGATGAGCAAATCTGAGTTGTGCATTAAAACAGTTTTAAGTCAGTATATAGAACCTCAACACAGCACTAAATTTTGTAAAGATCAGCATATCTATTTACTGCCGAGAAAACATTTACCTTTCTCTTTGGAATTTTGCAGACTCGAGCATTGTCATCTTCATTTAATTTTAACGGCTGGTGGTCTAACAACTTTGACTCTTGGTCCACATCTCCAAATGAGTGATCTAACATCTCTGGAGTGTTTACCACATTTAATGAAGAGAGATGGATATTAGGAATCACTTACCACCAAACTATATCCTACTTTTAAAGAAAGATGAAGAAAAGAATTTAATTACCTTTGCGAGACAGGCGTATATACCGCTGAAATTCAGTCTCGGGTGCTATTCCATAGGACATCTCTTCCCTAGGCTCATTGTTTGCGACCTAAGATAATAAAAAAAGAAATTACAGAATTTCATAGAAAGAACTCTGGCTATAGAAATGGATATAGAAATGTGAACTAACAGCTGGCAAATCAGAGATGGCATCACCGAGAAATAACTCTGGCTTCAAAACAGACCGATCGGCATTTTCATCCAATGCAACAACATTAAGCTGTACCAAAACAAATATGTTAATTTGTATTCAACACAAATACAAACTATATTAGCACTCAATATAGAAAGAGTGATTACCACAAATTCTTGGGGAACCCCACCCCTAATAACCACATTGTGTGTAGGGAGAGGAAATTGAGGCAAAACCTACAGCATCAAAATTATAAATAGATCACAGATACTTGAGTTTTAGATAGATTAATTATCTAAGAAGGATGTAAATACATACCTCAGTAGGTAAAGCGCCAAATAAAAATGCTCTCATCCTGAATTGAGGTAAACCATAACAGCCAGCAACCAATAACCCAAGACGAGCCTGGTAATTCATCTCTACAAGTCGACCCAGTGCATATCGACCCAAAAACCCCTTCGAAAACTTCAAGATGTCGACTACATTTTCCATTAGAACATATCTTGGTTTAAGGTAGTCCACAATATCCATAAACACTTGCATTTGCAAGTTTTTCTCATCCTCAAAAGGCTTTTCGGTGTTCCGAAAGCGATTAAACCCACTGATACCCTGGCATGGTGGGCCACCACAGATGACATCTACAGTGCCCTGAAATTTGTCAGGAAAAGAACTTACTGATGTACCATGGATAAAGAAGGTAGATGAAAAACAGCAACAGTATTTACCGGTAATGGTAGAATGTTCCTCTTGTAACCATTCACAACAAATTCTCTAATTCTTTCTTTCGCTTCACTGAAACCACAACATAATAAGTGAGAAAATGTAGTTGCAGATTGTTCAATTTTAGTAGGAAGAACAGATCATACCAAAGGCCGTCGATTGGCTCCCATGTGTCATGCTCAGAGCTATAGCCTTTCCAACGCACCTAAACATTTTTTGCTCTGTAAGACAGAAAACTAAAAACAGTATACCTAATAGAATATCACCAGAAATTACAAACATCTATGCTAGTGTATCTTTCTTTGTGTGGATTACTGTTCAATTTCAACCAAAAAAATTACCAAATGAAGATATTAAAGAAAGCACGCATGAGTTCAAACCTATGTTACTCGGATACTCCAGATTGGGCTTCGTACCCATATCGGACACGTATCCGATACCGACACGCGCCCGATACGACACCAATACGTATCCGACACGCCAGCCGGCGTATTGGCTTACGTGGCGTATCTTCAATCAACCGATACGGTCACAGATACACCGTTGACACTCACGGATACGGATATCTGTAACAGATACAGCCAGGATACGTTCAAGATACTGCAGCAATACTTAGGACTAGAAACGGGTCCGTGCACCGCACATGCACCAGCACTAGATCCAAGTTCTATGTACACTGCACATGGACCAAATTCTAAAAATCAAATTTTCAGCGCTTAGCAAGAATCGAACTTGGCTCCCTTAGTGAGGCATAATTAGAGTGGAAAAAATGTGCCGTGCCGTGACTAACACGCCGTGACTTTAGTCTCATGCCATGTCGTGCCTTGACCAAGTTAATTTTTCACGTGCCGTGCCGTGACCAAAATGTCAAGGGGTGGTCACGGCACGCGAATAGTCACACCACGTGAGTCACGTCGTGCCTAAACGTGCCGTGACCATACGTGACTCGCATGACCATTTAATCATAATTTAGGTTAGTTTATTCAAGATTCACCACTAAATTAATATCTAATGGTCATAACTACACGTGACTCGCGTGACTACGTGCCGTGCCGTGTCGTGCCAAAGTTTCAAAAAATGAGCACGGCACGCGAATGGTCACAACACGGGACACGCGAGTCACAGCACGTAACTGACACGCGTGTCGTGCTGTTCCGTGCCGTAACCGTGCCGTTCCGTGACGAAGCCAGCTCCGCCGTGCCATTTTTCCCACTCTAGGCATAATGCTCCTTTACCACTACACCAACCCATTTATGATGTTAAAATAGAGTAGCTATGGTATGTAATGTATAATTTGGTTATTGTATCATCCCCACTAGAATTTTTGATATTTAATTTATATAATATAATTAAAATAATAAAAAGTAATATATTTAATAGGCGTATCGTATCCATGATTTTTGAATATTGCCCCTGTACCTGTATCCATGCAACATAGGTTCAAACTGTATATTTTGCAAAAAAAAAGAGTTCAAACTATAATTTAATCTGCAGAAACAAGGATTTTGCAATCCATAATGCAACAAAACAAAGAAGATTTAATACAAATAATTGTTCATGTACCAGAAACTTTATGCCGACAATGCCAATATTATGTGGGTCACCATAGCAGATGTTTAACAACTTAGCAACCTCAAAGACTCCTTTAGAAAGCTTGGAGCCGCCATCATCATCAGTATCACTATCTTCGAGGTCACCTGATGCGTCTACCGTATGTTCATTTTGAACATTATATTCATCAACCAGTTTCATCCACTCCTTCAGCAGTGCCAAAAAGTTTTCAGCCTTCTCATTTCGCACCTAAAACAATGCCAAACAAAAATTACAAACACAACTTCCTTATGGTGGTGTCTGGTTGAGGCCTAAACCATGGAATAAGAAGTTCAGACCTTAGTAATTCCAACAAACACGGATTAAATTAGGCCAACCTAACTAGTCATAACTCTAAAATTAGGCCTTTAAATCTGAACCACCTCTTCAGGTGCCTTAATAGTTAGTCCCCCCCTATGGTCCCACTGTCAGCGACTATCCAACCTTTTTCTCCACTTCTTAGTTGATATTATTTCTTAATAGCTTAGGCCGTGACATAAATTTAGACATCTATCAAATATAAATAGTTTAGGCCAGACTAAGTTTGAATAACGAACTTAGGCCTCCAAAACTTTAAACCTCAACTAAACCCCATTATTGGAAATAAGCAAAATTACACAAAGGTTTTAAATAATCATGCATTAACATACCTGTGTTCTTGGATGATTTTTCTGCAAACTTTCACATGCATAGGGGCTGAGATCTACAGCCCATGTCTACAATAGTGGGAGGACATGCATATTAGTAAAAAAAAATTACATTATTAATTGCTGCATATTGCAAAAGAAGGGATCTCACAGTTTCGAGATTGGTGCCAGAGAGTGCGGCACCAAGGCATAACCCAGTTGACATACCCCCGCATCCAGAGTAAAGGTCAAGAAGATGGAGAGACTTCTTTTCCAAAGAAAGCGGCTCAGCATCTACTTTTTCTTTATTTGATGCTGATTCCGAAGAAACAATTGAAGCCGACCCTTCCTTTAACACGTCAATTTCTACATAACAAAGGAAAGGTTCGCAAAAGTATGAAAAAATAGCATTAAGAGCTGATTCCTTTTATAAGATATTTGGAAAGTAAGAAACAACAAGTTTCATCCTGTGAAAAGCTAGAAATTACCAAGAGAAAGGTTAGCGAAAGTCGAATAAGCGACAACATACGACATATCATAGTAGTAGTCACACTTCGGAATTGTCTTCTGTTTTGCAGCCAGATCGATCTACAAGAAAAGAAAAGGAAACATAAAATATAACTAATTACAATAAGGCTACTAGTTTTCCAGCATGAAAAAAAATTCAAATCTGAACCAACAATTATATCCTTACATTTGGTTTTACACGAACTATCTTCAGCTTGGAACCTATACAATCCAACGGGTTATCATTTTTGTCATCTGACAAGAACAACCTTCTTTTGTCTTGTTTATCTGCGCATTGCTTTATAACCTGTAAAAAAGAAACAATTTATTTGAAACATCGGTCTAATGTATCAATCATAAGTACATACTTCCATGAAAAACCATTATTTTTGCACAGACAAGTTTGTTGCAGACCATTATATAGGTCGTTGAAGGAAAAAGTAGAATTTGAGCTTACAGTGTCTTCAGCCCTGAAGAACCACTGTGCAGAGAAGTATGTTTTTTTATCCACACCTTCGAACAATTCCACGATACGACAGATATAATCTGGCTTACCATCTTCAGCCTAAATAATATCAAAAAAAGTATAGATTAGCATTTTACCTATAGTTTGGCATACAAACAAACAAACAAACCAAGTTGTACAAACTAACTTACTTAGGTCACACAAACTAACCTTCACATATGCATCATCATAGAGCTCAAACATGACGCCATCAACTTTAGCAAAGGTATAATGCCTTCTAGCGCGTATATCTTCAGGTGATTCAGGTCTAATAAAATAAACAAGATTTTACCTCGTAAGCTAGTTGCCAGAACTATTTACAGGAAGTAATAGTTTAATAACTAAGAAGTATACCTTGCTTGACCAAGAGAGTTAGATCCAGTTCCCTGAAAATTAATAAAAGAAACAATAAAGCCCCAAAAAGTTTCGTAATTGTTATTTACAATAAATCGTTAAGGAATGAAAACACTTTATTATGTCACTCAACAAGTTGAGACAAAGCTTTACAACAAATGGAAACAAACAGTTTACCTTATTTTTCTAAACAATACTTCACAACAATTTCAGAACCTTCAAATCATACATTATCAGACTAGATATGGAAAATAACATGTCCAATAAAAAGAACTCCTAACAACAATTTTAATTTCAAAATTTGCAACCAGTCCCCAACTCCCCATTAACTGTTTAAACCACTGAAAATCTAATATTTTATGAACAGAATCAGAACTGTGACACGGGTATTATTATAATGTACAAGGTAATTTAAAGAGTACATATAATACTACGCTAAATCCCTTAGAAAGGACCACCCATTATAATCAAATTGACTCAAAATCCTAAAAAGAATTTTTCCTAAGTGTAACTAACACCTACTCCTAATTAGCAAACTATTTCAGGAAGTGAATAAAAAAAACCTAGAACTGACGAAAATAAATCCATTTTTTATGAAATTGCAGGAGGAATTCATGATATGTATCAACAAATACATAATGAAGATCAACAATATAAGAACACAGTCAGGTATACCTTTCTCCCGTATCGATGAGGCCACTTCTTCCTCGCCTCTGCATCGTCAATTGGATCGCCCACCAGCTGCGCCTCTAGCACTACCTCACTCTGCTTCAAGACTCTCTTTGTCGGCTCTGTTGCCAGCTCTTCTTTCGTGTTTTCTTCCTCTTCTTCGTCTAACAACGCATCCTCGTTCTCCTCTTCCATTTCGACACCACCTGTATCCCCTTTCACTACACATCTTGTTTTCTTCTTGTTCTTCTTCATTCCCCCGGCCGCAGCAGATTTTCCTTTCCCCTTGGAAGCAGATCTTGCCTTCTCCTTTACTCCGTTGCTTGGTTGAGTTGCCACGTCATCCGCATTGGTCTGGTGTGACTCTGATTCAGGTCCCGCCGTTTTCTTTTCCTTCTTGACAGAGCGTGATGCAGTCTTTCTGCGTTTTGTCCGACCTCTGACCTCCTCCTGGTCGGATTCCAGTTGCTCGGACGAAGGCGATGCCTGATGGGGCTTCCTTCGCCGGAGCTGTCTTTTCTCAGACACGGGGGTGGCCTCCATTTTCGAAAGAATGTACGAGGTTAGGTATTGTAAACTAGGGTTTAAGAGAGGAGAGGAGAAATGTGAAAGGCGAGGTCGGATTTGAAAGAAATGGGGAACAGAGAGAGCGGCAGCTGAAAAATTTGGGAAGGGGAGGAGGGTATCTCAGGCGGGATTTGAAAATTGAAACGTCGGAATTACGGAGGAATTCATATCGGTACCAGAAACTTTGAGTTTAGATCGGGACCGTCCGATCTTCTCTGGCACGATATTAATAGGCCCGGGTTCTGATCGTACGTTCGGGATCTGAACTAAAATATTATGTTACCTCAGAGGATGTTAACTCGGCGGGAATAAACCGAAATTTTTATTAATAGAAATAATAATAAAGTAATGTCGATATAGAAGAACGAATTCGTCCGAATTTTAAATCTAACAAAGACGTTATTTTTGGTAACGTCCCAGGGGACGTTACCAACGATAACGGCCCGATTAACAAAAGTCCCTTTGATTAGCGCAGCTGCAGAACGTGGCCGTCGGCAAGGATAACGGCCTGCGAAAAAATATAATAATTTGAGGCCGTTCTCAAAGATAACGGCCTGAAAAAAAAAAAAAAAAAATTGAGGACGTCGCCAAGGATAACGGCCCCCTATATTGTAACAGTCTGGCTCGACATTGTGCTCAGCTTTGGGTTAAGACACGTATGGATCTAGGTCATCCCTTAGGCACTGCGCCTTTTGATTTAAATGATCATGTTGTCTCTGGTTTAGGTGACACCAATCTCAGCAAGGTAGCAATCAATTAGACAGAATTTTCAAGTATACAAAAGTAATAATTATAATTCTTAAATTTCCTTTGGAAAATATATTTTCAACTTTGATAGGTGATGGATCAGTCCCAACTATTTGTTCTGGAAATTGGAACAGAAGAACTACCCCCTAATGATGTTGTAGAAGCAAGCAAGCAAGTATGTTTATATAGAATTTTAAAATGTTATTCTTTCTCATCTTTTAGGCAATACATTCTTGTCTGTCCTTTCTGGCTTTATAATGATTATAATCTATATCAGCTTAAGGCATCTCTATTGGAAATGTTGAAGAAAAGGATATTAAACCATGGCGAAGTTCATGCTTTTGGTACACCACGCCGGCTAGTGGTATACTTTCATTCAAATTATTATAAATATAGTCATATCGTTCTAAGAAAACTATTCTTTGCCCTGTATGTTTTCTTGCTTTTTCTTCACCCCTATTTTGTTGTTTGTAATCTTTTTCTTTAGTTCAGTTTATTAAATGAATTGTTGTATCTTCAACCTTAGCTTTTTCTCTGAAATGGATTTAATTGCAGATTTGTGTTGATGACCTTGATCCCAAACAAACTGAGGTAGTGATTGAAGTGCGTGGGCCCCCTGTATCAAAGGCTTTTGACTCGGAAGGGAAGCCTACTAAGGTCAATAATTTATAAGATCTACTAGATAGAAATTTTAAGATGATTTATTTATCTTGATTGCCTTATGATCTCTTTATACTATGTATTAGGCTGTTGAGGGATTTTACCGTAAGAACAGCATCTCCATTAAATCTCTTTTTAAGAAAACAGAAGGTGTGTAAAGTCATACTTCTATTTTGCTACAATTGAGAACTCTAATTGATTTTCTATTTTAAAATTGTATATGTAATATTCCATTATCATACAGGTAAAACAGAATATATTTATGCTCAAGTCAAACAGTCTGCACGGTCAGCCATAGAGGTTTTGGCTGAGGACCTACCAAGCATAATTTCTGGCATATCTTTTCCCAAGTCAATGCGCTGGAATTCTCAGGTAATGCTTTACTTGACAGATAGGTTATATTGACAAACAAACTTATATTACAACCGTGACAACCAGCATGATGCTTATCGAACTAAAAATTGAATTGTAGATATGTTCTGGGTGATTTAGGTAGGACATGTATCACCTTTGGAGCAACTTGAATGTAGTTGTCCACCAAAAATGAAAAATTGACGATAGTTGTATTAGCAATATGATCTGTGACCTATCAGATTGCACAAACTTTGGTACAGTCTATCTAAATGATAAACATCATATCTGTAATTTTACTTGTCGATTTCAAAAATTTTTGACATCAGTTGTCAACTTCTCATGGCTATCAAAGTAAGTTGGTTGTCAATATAACATTAACCTTTACTTAACCGGTGGGATTTCATGCATGGCTCTCTGTAGTATAGAATGTTGCGTGCATCTTATTCATAAGATAAACTATCATCTACTCCGCAGCTAGTAAAGAGTTTCTTATTTCTCTGTATAGAACATGGAATATATATCTCTCTTTTTTTTCTTCAAAAGGCAAGCTACCTGTTATTTTTGTTTCGGTCGTGTAAGGACAAACAATGAGAAAGTTGAGGTAGTTTAGGCATGTTTGAAAGATTATTAGGCAAAGGCAGTGTAGTAATTTCCACAGTTTTTAGGGAGGGGGATTGATCTATTTTTCATTTTTTGGTGTGCTTGCCTGCAGTCTTTTTTATTTATTTTTTTATTTTGCTTCTCAGGGAAAACTTCTATATTTTGAGATTGCAAGGTTACACATGAAATTGCTGCCTACTTTTGTGGCACTTCTGCGGTTGCATTACATGTATTGTTATGCCAATTGCAGATTTTATTCAGCAGACCAGTTCGTTGGATTTTGGCATTGTAGAAAAAAAATATTTTGATGTAAATTAAGTGGGATTTTTTTCGTTAAGAAAATGCTAAAAATGATATATTTTTCCACAAATATAACATCAAATAATTTAAAAATAATATTAAAATCCACGATAACTAAAATTGTCTCATAAAAATCACGTCCGATATACAGTCGTATAATGCATTATTTTTCACATGAGAGGGTGTAAATTTTTTGAAGACTTTGACCTTTGACCTTATATGTCTCATTTAAAGAAAAATCAAAATAGTTTGAACACCAGAATATGCTGTGATTAAGCTGATTATTTTTCAAGGAATGACATCGGTACCTCACCGGAGCAACCTTCACCTTTTCTAGACGTGAAGACTTGTGGGGGTGGACGCACGATTTCTATCCGGGAGGGACAGGAATCAGGTTAAAATAGCTTACCGGGTTCAAAATTATTAACTATTCGGATACTAGATAAAAAAATACAATCAACATAATAAGAAACAATAAAAATAATATAGTCTTACATAATAAAAAATAATAAAATAATGTCATTTTACATATTAAAAAACAACAAAGTTGGTCCGGATCTGTAAATTTTTATAAAAATAACAAAGTTACTCATTAACAGTGCTTTTGGACTGGGCTGTCGGGCTTTTCAGTTCTAGAGAGGCAAAACAATTTTCAGGGAGGGACAAAGTGGTACCGGGCCCGTATTTTTTCATTGAATTTCCAAATCCAGAGAGGGGCAGCTGCCCCCTCTGACTGTGTATGGGTTTGCCCCTGAAGACTTGCCTCGTCGCAAGACCACGCAGCTACGATGAATCTTCGCCATTTTTTCGCCCACTGGAGACATCCATTGTAAATTAAATGATGTTATTTCGACAGGGTAATGTTTTAGCGCGACTGGTATTAATTAGTGAAAGAAATTAACATGCTTTTACTAGTGTAAAAATAACTAAACACCGCTAATTATGTCATGTTTGGTCACGTTATGTGTGGTCACAGTCGTAATCACGGCGTGATCATGTGTGACGTGACCATTCGCGTGATATAACTATTCTCAGGAGCGAATCGGGTTCAAACGCATTAGCTAATCGAGGACTAGATAGTTTTCAATGCTCTAACTTATAATTATAATTACCAATCATAATTTAAAGAATTTATTCTAATGAACCCTAAATTTAATATGAATTACAAATCAGAATTCTAGAGGGGGACAAAAAAAATTCCAGAGACGAACAAAGTAGCCCGAGCCTACATATCTTTACAAAAATTCAAAATCCAGAAGTGAGCAGTTTTACCCATGGCCCTTACTGGGTTCGTCTCTGATCGTCCTTCACTATTTTAATTATGTCACATTAAATATATTTTTAATTACGTGTTATAACGTGCCGTGACCTAGTCATGACGTATTAGTCACGTTACGTCACGTCGTGTTATGTTTTTTCTTTACTACTATTAATGATATACAAATTACAGATTATTTCCAACATAATCAACATCTTGGTGAAAACTAGTCTTTACAATACTCTCCGTATGAGAAGTTAAGAATTCAAAATCTAAGAAATACAATTATTTGTGAATATTAAATAATTGAGTAATTTGACCTCTAAAAAAAATCAACATCTGAGTTTACTGAATATGTTTCTACTTTATTTTGTCAATAGAAAATCCATGAGAATCGTCGTATCAAGTTGGTGCCGGTCATTATAGGAGAACCCGTACTTGTAGTTGTTCTAGAACCGTTCGTTGATCTTTGAATCAATATAGATTTTGTTGGCCTAACCGTTCAATACCGAACTTACCGGTGTCAATGGGGACGAGAAATATTCTCTCCTTTATGCAAAGTACCATAAGTATCTTAATTTCTGACACCTATGTTATACTAACAACAAAGCTATGGTGTGTGATGTGCTCAATAAAAAGATTTGATGAGTACAACTTCAAAAGTATATCGGATTGGCTTTAAATAGCAAATTTAAATCATTGAAATTCATGTACTTCATGAGTAATGCATGTACATGCAAAATTTTAAAAGAATCGAATTTATTTGTTACAAAATTAAGCAGTCAAAGAAATGATAAAAAATAAATATATAAAACAACTTATAAAATAACTTATAAAAGGTTCATTTCTTTGACCGCTTGACCTTACCTACTGCGGTTAAATTTGTCAATAATGAACTAGAAGACACAAAAGTCATTTCAAGGAGAAAACTATTTTAAACTGACAAAAAAACAAAACTTGTACCGGGTATCGTTTTTGGTAATTTGAAGTTTACCTTTTCAGGTCGGAAATCAAAGCGTGAAGGGTAATTACTAATTAAGGTGGCAAAGTTCCAAAAAAAAAAAAAAGGAGAGAGAGATGCGTGAAAAATGCTTTTTTTTTTTTTTTTAAGTTTAATGTTAATATTCAAGTAGGATACTGACTATTGTTAGTGTTCATAAATTAAAATTTATAAGAAAGAACTAAGTAAAAAAAAGGAAATTCTAGATTCAGAAATTATTTTAAGGAAGTTATCAATTGTTAGAATCCAGCAAGTAGATATGATTAATTCTTCATCTAGAAAATTGAGCACAAAAATGTGACACATTTTGAATTTAAACTGAAAACTAACAATTACATCATTCAATAGGGAAACGAATGTCACGTTTTTTTTAATTATAATTAAATAAGATAACCAACGATTAATGTTGGTTAAAATTAAATGCTCTTCTATACCTCGGACTTTATTAAATAAGATGGCAAAAGCTCAACCAACACATGAAGGGATTGACTAATATAGGAATAAGAATTTCATGTACCAACTAAAAGCATGAGTTATATAGGAATAGGAATTGATGTACCAACTAAAAGCAACAAATATTGGTGCAACTAAACATTTCTAAAAGTATCTTTGACATTCTATGTTGTGTAATTATCGGACTTCGAGAACCACTGAACCAGTCTACAATTTTGTGATTACGGAATCGGGTTCGGTTTGATACTCGGTTAGAACCGTTCGATATACATTAAGATTTGCACGGATAATTTTAAGTGCGTACTAATTTAATGCAAATTGAACAGCTCCGATTGGATATCAAACTGAATTTACAAAGTATAAAAAATCGATCTGAACCATTCAACGTGATCTTCATATAAAACTGTAATTGTCAATCAAATTTTATATTATTGAGATTTTTTACTATTTTTTAGATAGATTAAAAATTACTTGATTTAAAAAATTTCAACCATTAAAAAATCGTGATTTTCTACTCATCTTGGATCCATATTCGAAAACTAACTACACAATTTTATGAGACGCGTGGCATGATGAATTCATTCATTGTATTCTCTGCATTAACTCAAAAGAGAATCTTTTTGAGTTAATGAATTTTTACCATCTAATATGTTTTAAGATTCGTACTAACTAGATCCGCACGAATATTAAAAATTCTTCTAAATTATATTCAAAAGTCGGATTGGCTCCGTTTCTCAAAAGATTCTTTTTTTTAGTTAATGCAAGGATGCGCGTTCTGGCATGATCCTTGGTTACATCAGGTACAGATACAATACCTCCCAGAAGTAGTACGAAACAAACAAACTCCATCGGTCGGGCCCAACCGATCCAAAACTTTACAAAATTATTTTCGGAATTATTATAGTTTTTTTAAAAAAATACGGAGAGTATTTTGCTACAATTACACAACTCAAGTCACAACCACAAATTTAAAGGTCTAAAGAAAGAAAACATAAAACCTCAAATGAATGAAGTATTTTCGAAGTACGTATTTTCTAGAGTATTTTACAGTTTAGAACGGTCAGTTTGGACTTTGGACAATTCAGACCGCTTCGACTGGGATAGAATTCAGACCTTTAAGATTTGCACTCAATGTGTAACACTCAAATAATATATGTTCTTTCATTATTTTGGACTTAATAATAATATTAGAAATTGAAAGGTTTTAATTATAAAATTGCAAAACTTAAAAAAAAATAATAGGATGCCAACGTGGCACTAAGGCCACGCGGCCTGTGTATGTTTTGACATCTTGAATTTTTACCACCGTTAAAATTTCTCTTTATAAAGGGTCATTGTCTCTCTTTAATTGATTAGAATAAAAAAAATAATGACTGAAACCGAAGAAAAAGAGAGAAAATAAAAAGAAAATGAGAAGAAATATTTTGAAACAAAAATTATGATATCCATATCATTTAATTGCATATCCGATTGGAATTCCGACTACGTTGCATTGATTTTGAATAGTCGTTGCAACTCGATTGGATTTCTAAATTGATCGCTATCAGGTAACCATACTTCTCTATAATCTGTGTTTTCAATTTGTATGGTTGATTGGGTACTGATTTGTGTAATCGGATTATGATGGTATATTTAACCGAAATATGGGGTCTGTAGATTGAAATTGTTTTTAATGGACTGAAATACTGGGAATTGCCTGTTTCAGAGATTCCAACTGGAATGGAACTGTTGTTACTGAAAACCTAGACCCAATTGATTTCGCCGGTTAAATATGCATACATAATTTGATATTTAATTGTGTGGATTAATCCAATCCTATTAAAATGGTTGTTTACTGTTATTAAGCCAATTATAGAGAAGCTGCGTCGTTAAATAGCTAGTTACTCGGCTTTGTAGCTGACTCTGTATTGTTTCTGTTTCTTTCTGTTGCGACGTAGGTTGACAGGACGGCGGATGGATGTGAGGATGTCGTTCTATCGCGTCGCATGTCGGGCCTGGCCGCTGGGGCGTGACACAATGGTCTCAACGATCTAGATGTTACTCACTTAGGGGTGGCAACGAGCTGGTTCGTCACGAGTTGACTCGTCCGAATCACGAGCGAGATGACTTTAGAGATCCGAGCTGAAATTAAAGTTTGAAATCGTCACGAGCTGGATCGAACTAGCTTGCGAGCGAACTCGTTGGGTTTGGTTGGATCTTGTTTTAAGATAAAAAATAAATTTTATAAACTTTTTTGACCGAGCTGAACCGAGTTGTTTTTATAAATTTTACAAATAAGTTTTAAAAAAAAATGCCTCCATTTTTCATGCCTCCACCATGCCTCAATTTTTAAAAACTTTAATAACTCAAAATTTAAAACTTAAAAGTCAAAATAAAACCGTTGGATATGATCTACATCATTTTATGTATGTGCTCATAAAAAATTATCACATTTTGATTTTTGTTTTTATGTGAATCAATAAGTTGGAAAATCAACGTCTAGAAATTATTCACATTAGTACATTTTTTACAAGCTCTTGATGACAACCAAAACAAAATTAAAATGTCATAATTTTTTACACGTGCATAGATAAAATGATTTAGATCATATCCAACGGTTTTATTTTGATTTTTAAGTTTTAAATTTTGAGTTATTAAAGTTTTTAAAAATGGAGGCATGGTGGAGGCATTTGAACCCTCCTCTTTTATATATGAAATACATGAAGATTGTTCAGAAATGATGGTATAACGAGATATAATTTTACTAATATGAGATTTCACAATAATCCACAATATGAAAACTCTCAAACAATTTATGAAAGAAGAGAGTTCAAATGTCTTCAATTTTTGTGCATCCACCATATTTTTATTTTTTAAAACGTTAATAGCTCAAAATTTAAAACTTAAATGTTAAAATGAAACTGTTAGATATGATCTATATGTTATTTTCTCTATATACACATAAAAAAAATTATCATTTTTGGATTTGTATTTTTGTAAATCACTAAGTTGAATAATGAACGTTCCTTGATTATCCACACCAGTGTATTTTTACAAGCTCTTGATAACAAACAAAACAAAGTTGAAATGTCATAATCTTTTACACGTACACAGATAATCTGATGTTGATCATATCTAATGGTTTTCTTTTGACATTTAAGTTTTAAATTTTGAGTTATTAAAATTTAAAAATAAAGACATGACAGAGGCACACAAAATAGAGATTTGAACTCCCCTCTTTATAAGTATATTGGATATATTACTGTAAATATTATTTTGAAATTTTTTGAAATCGAGATTTTTATGTTTTATTTGTAATTATCCTGGATGATACAAAAACAAGGCTTGATCTCGAAAATGTCTCTGATGCATGGGACAGCAACATTAATGGCGTTAGACAAAGAGATATTAAATAACTTAAATTTTAATTTTGGTTTTGGTTCTGACATTCTCAGACAAAGAGATATTAAATAACTTAAATTTTGCACGTAGGGAAAGAGAGATCAATAGAGTGGATTCATGAATATAAGAGAAAATATGCATGCCATTAATGTAGACTTCTATCCATTCTCTAATAATTTTAAATTATTTAATATCCCTTTGTCTGAGAATGTCAGAATCAAAATTAAAATTTAAGTTATTTAAAACTGCAAATTAAATTTGCGGTTTTGGAATTCTAAAATCGGAAAATAAATCTGCGGTAATTCATTTTAAAACTGAGAAATAAATCTGCAGTTTGAGTAATTTTCGAAATCTTGTCAAACATGACGTCGATTTTGAAATTTAATATTTTGTTTGAATATTAATAAAAATTTCGGCTTATAATTGGTCACATATTTTATGTACCAGTTCATTATCAATGAAAGAGGGGCTTGACCGGACAAGTATTCTCTCCAATACTGTAAAAAATCCGTTCACTTTACGGTTTGAGATTAATTTTCAGCCGCTTTGAGATTTGGACTAGCGTAGGAGTAGTATTATAAGGCTTTGAGATTTGTGCCAAGTTAAAAAGAACGGTCTTGGTCCAGATCCAGTAATTGTAAAAGATTCCCTATTACGGTACTAGAGAGGATCTGAATTCGGGCTTGACCTCCGTTTTTTTCTCAAAAAAAATATTAATAGAGTCAACGTGTACAATTTAGAACCAATCATATTAGTGGAGCCAAAAAAACGGAATTTAGAAGGACAGAGGATAAAATTTTAAAAATATGTATAGAAGTATATTTAATTGAATGGAATCAATTGAGTAGAAATAGTAGCAGTGGATCTGAATTCATTCTCCACCCTTATGATTTTTCCATTTTTTTTTTTTCATTTTTTAGTTTACATTTTTCAAATAGACGTACACATCGTTGATCTGTGATCTCAAAAAAGAAAAAGAAAAAGATAAACACCCACGATCCATCCGAATTCATAACCCATGAGGTAACAGAAATTTTAGATTTAGATATTAATCATTCCGTATGCTTTGGCACGATTTTAAAGTGACCGGTATATTTTATCTCAAACTGAATTAGTTCAAATCAGACGATTTAAATCTAAACTCAAATATTCCATTAATATGGACTCGATCCGTCTGCCCGGTTCTGTATTCCATTAGAGACCTGAGGGTACAATAAAGAATGAACTGTTGTCTCTAATGGCACCTAGAGAAAAATGAATATGAGACTGTTTAAAAATTAAATTCTATCTACTTTAAGTTCTTGATGGAATCAAGAATTTGTAAATTAAATAAATAATAAAATGCACTAAAATAAATAGATAGAGTTAGAGAAATTGACACAGGAGTTGTTAACGGAGTTCGGCCACTAGAGTACCTACGTCTCCGGGGCAACGCAATCTAATCGGTGTGCCTTTCGATTTACCCAGTGAAGAAAGAAATACAAGTTGTGACTGACGAGACAACACTCCTACGGTTCACACAAACAAACAGATGAGCACAACAACTCAAAGAGAGAAAGTGAGCACAACAACTCAAAGTAGGCGAGCAACAATGGCTCTAAGTTCAGACAATTATCTATCAATTTAGGTGAAGTATATTTGAGGTTGCTGGAAAGATAATTGAAGTCTAGACACAAGTAACAATGGACTAAGCTAAAACTTTCAAAATGATTCTGTAAGGTTTGTGAGGGTATTCTCTGTCTATTTAGACAGACGACATAGCTCACTATTTATAGTGGAATTCAAAAGGAGAGCCAACAGTTCTATGCAAATCACAAGATATACAACATAATGATTTAGCCTATTTTGCTTGTGCCTAGTTTTCAGTATTGACTAGGCCCGGTTATTTGAATTTTGAATTGGACTTCCAGCCATGCAACAGCTAGACTCGGGTGGTCTCAACCTCAAATCTACGTTACCATACTTTTGAATATAAATTAAAAATAATAAAATAAAATGGTAAAGTGTGATCTTCACAATCTTCATGATCTCGATCTCGATCTCTAAGATCTTTTGTAATTTTCAAGATTCAGCATCTCATCAACATTCAACATTTCAAATGGCTCGTGTGAATCTTCTATCAGATCATTTGCATCAAATAATTCCTCGTAGCTCTAGATCATGTAACAAATCATTTTGTGCAGCTTGTCATGTCGACTTGTCATGACATGCACGCTGACTTGCTTTGACCTCCGGACGCAACTTATCGCGCCAACTTGTGATATGTATTGTTGACTTGTTTTGACCTTCGAACGTAATAACTAAACCTGCCCACATCTCAAAAAGATAAAAGATAAAATATAAAATTTAATATTTATATATTTTGCAAATTAATCAAACATCACAGAAAATTATTTACAACAACATTGGATTTTGTCTCCACCAGTCAAAAGAAATTTGTTCACAATATAGATATATGGGGTCCATTTTGAGATTCGCGATAAAGTTAAAAACGGTTTGAATTTTTTATATTTAGTTCACACAAGATAAAAGAGAAGGAAAGTAAAGAACATAAGGTAGGGAAAGGAGCGGAAAAGAAAGTTGTTATATTTTCCTGTTTAGTTTGTCTTGTTTACCTTCGTTGTACTCTAATTTAGAGATTAATAAAAAAAATTTACACAAGATGACAAGATTAAAGGAGATTAAATGAATAACATTCATTAATCTTATCTTTTATTAAATATCCAAATAAACAAAAATTAATCCCAAAAAATCATCCGCATTAATTACTGCTCCTTAGCCGCCTTAGGAGATGGACTGGCTGCTCCTTAGCTGCATTAGTGACCCCAACTCTACTTCTTACAAACCTTCTGGTGATTGCTGGAGAACGAATCTTAAAGAATTTAAACGGCTGATGCTATTCCGTGTGTTGCAGCATGTGTCATCGTAATGGAGGGACCTGGGTAGGTACACAGGAACGCGTATCCTCTCCATTAACTCAAAAGGAAATCTTTTGAGTTAATGAATCTCAACCATCTGATTTTAAACGGAGCCAATTCGGCTCCAGCCTATAACATAGAGGCTTTTCAATATTAGTGCAGATCTAATTCACACGAATCTTGAAACAAATCGAACAGTTAAGATTCATTAACTCAAAAAATTCCCTTTTGAGGAGGATACGAATTCGGTACACACTGGGTCCATTTAATAATTTCGACATTTAAGAGTGCTGTTTACATTTGAATAAGTAAAAATGTGTCATTTTATACTTAAAAAGTGTCGTTTTAAATTTGAATAGGTACACACTCGTACTATTTTATTTAAAAAAAAGTAGGAATAATTATAATTATTTTGGTACAAGATGAATATTGAAAATTTGAGATCATTTTTAATAGTGTGCATCGTATTTTGAACTTTTGATTTCTCTAAATATCCCATGATTATATTTTTGTTTCTAAAACAGACGATAAAAAGTATGATACAAAATAAAAATTACGAATTACAAATTGTTATTTTATTCTATTAATTCCTAATTGCAAAAATTTTATTCTTTACTGTTTGAGCGATACGAAATGCTGGAGCGAATGGATTAGGACTTAATTAGAAACAAATTCATATCACCTAAGGTAAGAAAATATTTCTGTTTTGATCCGGACCGTCCGATCATTGACGGATCTACATAAAGTGAATGAACAATTTTCAAAATTTTTAATACTTGTATATGATATTTTATAACTTAGAGTAAAATATTATGACTATCGTAAAATAGCACTCTACATTGTGCATGAAATTTTTATATAATTGATTTTAATATGTGTTTGATTTTTGTAGGTTGAAAGTTCGGCTCGGCTCCTGTCTTATATCATAATCTGCACAAATATTAAATGAGTTCTTATATTTTATCTCAGATCGGATTGGCCGAATTCTGATCGGACGGTCTTGGATGTAAACAGAAATATATATATATATATAGAGTAGAACTAGGGTGCTCCTAAGCTCACCAAGCCCTTCCGTGAGCGCGACTCTAAAACCTATCAAATTGACTTCAAACGACATTTTCAAACCGTTAGATGTTCAATCTATATTAAAATGTGCTTGGAGACCAAATTTTACATTTTTTGGAATTTTTTTACTATTTATTAAGATGGTTTGAAAATCGCTGTTTTTCAATGATGCAGAATTTTAATAAAAACAGCGATCCTAGTTCTGCTCTATATATATATATATATATATTTTTTTATTTCTTACATAGCCCGTAGGCTAACAGAGTTACCTCAAACTCTCAAGGATATGGACTCAATAGAAACTAGTGATCTGTAGAGAGCAGATTCAAAATTTGAGCATTAAAAGTGGCTTCCCCGACCCCGCCGCTTCTATAAATCCCCATACCATACACAATGGTTTGGGAGTATCCCTACTCCCTTCCATTGTTCTATCTATTTATAGTTGTTTACTTCATTCATTGCTTTTAGACGCTACGAAGAAAGAAACCAAACAATCCCGGAAAAAATACACACAAAATCGATGGGTGGAATGGTCGATTCCACCAAGAGCAAAACCAAACCACCCCCTTCTTCCTCCTCTTCAGGTATCTCGCCATCTCTCTCTTTCTCTTTCTCTCGATCTCGACCTTTCTTGCTCAATCGCTGGTATACTCTCTTGGTATGAGCGAGAGAATTGATAATATTAAAAAAGAATTTCATGTGGGACTCACCATCTCGTGTCCGAGGGTTAATTTATTCGTGCACTTTCGGGGACAAGATCTAAAGTTCGAAAGCCTCTGATTGAATCCTTTTGTTCTTTCGAGATTCTCTCTCCAAATCTTTTCACTCTTTCTTCGAATTTTGTTGATATTGACCTTCTTTAGAGAACTGGGTGGAATCGGAATCCTCTGTCCTAAGCAGATTGCAGCACGGATCCGACGGTCCAGGTTGTATCAAAATTCGTGCATGATTTCCCATCAATTGCTCGTACTTTAAATTGTACGGTTAAAGACTCGTGCACCGCGCACCGTGCAGGCGTGCAGCACATTGCAGCGCTGTTGAGATACGCGTTACAACGGGTCTTCTGTGCAAGTCTTCCCCTTCCTCTCTTTCATCTTTCGGCTAGCCAATGGCTGCTGTCTCAACTTTTACTCCTCCTTCTTTCCGTGCTTTCCCTTTAAAGCGGGATAGTGACTGGGTTCTTTACCTCATTCCTTGAACAAAATAAAATTCTGTAAAATTAAAAAGAAAAAAGAAAAAAGAAAAAAGAGAGAAAATAATACGCTCAATTAGGCTCTGTTCGGCTGCCATATTCCCGTTGGGAATTTGTTGGGTTCGGATTGGATAGGATCAAAATCCCGTTGAGCTGTTCGGCAGCCTTTTATTTTATTTTTTTCTAAATATTTTCATGGAAATTCCTATAAAATTCCCATTTGCAGCGTAATTTGTTGGTTAAAAAATCCGGAGCCTGGAGTTGCATTTTTCTCTTCCCATTCCTTTCTCTCTCCTAACTGGGCCCACACTACAACTTTTAAGAAAAAGTCTTCTTTCTCTGTCACCCAGGTGAATACTCTATGATCTATGGTCCTCCTTTTTGTCTTGTTTTCTATTGTGGGATTAATATTATGGTTCCATCCGGACAAACGTTTTTCTTTAATCACATATTTGAATCTGCCCCCACATGTTAATATTGAATATCCTACACATATTTTCAAAGTTAGTTGCCACTTATATTTATAAAAATTTATTAATAAATATAATATAAAATAGGGGGAATTTCATGTATACCCCTCAAAAACTTGGAAATTACGTATTTCCCCTTCTAAAATTCATAATATCATATTTACCCTTCTAAATTTCAAAAACTCACAAATTTACCCAATTAATCAATAACTGAAAATAATTATGTATAATGTTCTCTAAAATACAATTAATCTCCTAATTCCTCCCCTTTCCCTTCTTGGATCGCTTTTTATGGCCATGGCGGATGGAGCCGTTCTCCTTCTCTCTTGCTCTCATCTCATTGCCCAACTGTGCCACTCCCTGCCCTCTCTCTCTTCTTGTGTCGCCTCTACCACCCCTCTTTGAATCCCTCCATCCAACGAGTACAGCATGTGTGTGGCAGCAATGAGGCGGACCCCACTTTGTAGGCAGTTGAGTTGTGCCTTCTCTTCGGTAGGCAGATGGTCAATTTCTTCAAGCCAGTGGTACATGCCAAAAATGGTGCCTAATGAAATAGATGTAGTTTATAGAGAGAACAACAATAGGCCACAAAAAAGAATGCATATAACAAATTTCTTTTTATTTTACAAGTTACTTCTTATGATGTAAAACTTTTTTGTGCCTGATTACTTCATTTAAGAAATTGGGTTTGGTAACTCACGAAAATTAGTAATTGAGCCTTATTTTGCTATGATATCAGTTGGAAGAGCTTGCTTGACAATTTGAATTAGTAATTGAGCCTTATTTTGGGTATTTCGTTTTTTCCATTCTTTTCCATTAATAGGATCCAAACCCGATAGCCATTAATGGGTTGTTGCACCTCTTTCTTGTTTCTGTTGGATGTTTTGAGATGGGGTCAAAGGGCATAGAAATAAAGGAAACCACTCAAACTTGTTCCCATTAAACTAGCAATCCAACGGGAGATGAGATGAGAGCGATACTAAAGTTCTCTGGCCATGGCCCAGGTGTGATATTGAGAATACTAAATTATAGGTGTGCTGTTATTTGTTCAATTGGGAGCGCTCTCATCTCCCATCTCTCTCGCGCCACTATTATGAAGTTGAACTAGCAGTACGACATGGATGCCCAATCTCATAATCTCAAGTGATTAATTATATTTTAGAGAACATTAAACATAATTAATTTCAGTTATTGATTAATTGGATAAATTTGTGAGTTTTTGAAATTTAGAAGGATAAATATGATATTATGAATTTTAGAGGGGGAAATACGTAATTTCCATGTTTTTGAGGGGTATACATGAAATTCCCCCTATAAAATAATAATTAATAAGTAATGTTTATATATTTTTTAATTACATATTTTTAAATGTTTGTTTGCTTATAAATGTTTATAAATATTTATTTTTTAATATTTTTAATTGTTGTTTTCTTATTTTTTAATTACATACTTTAAAGTTTTTCAAAGTTTTTCAAATCAAAATTGTAACTTGCAAGCAATTTCAAAAATTTTCAATTCATGACAGCCAATATTTTTCTAGCTTTTTAAGACAACAGTCAAATTTTGTTTGTTATGTTGGATTCTTTAAGTAGGTAGTTGTGATTTGCTGTTGCAATTTATTCTATTTCAATTTTTAAATTGTCCTGGTTTATTCCATAATATTATATTAATGTTGCTGTCCTCGTGCTTATTTTTCAATCTCTGTGCAATCAGAGTGGACCAGGAAGCTATTAAATAAATTAATATACAGGTTGTTTATTTCACTAATTTATTTTTACATGTGCGGTTTAAATCTGCTTGGTCTTGATATTTCAGTCCTATAAGTATCCATTAGGATATTTAATATTTTGGTGAAATTCTACTTCATATAAAATATGCGATGATGTCCATACGAAAAAGACCTTTCATTTTAATTTCAAGTCTTATCAATCCAGATCTTCCTTTTCTTTTCTGCAACCAAAATTTGTGTTAGAGTTCGTTGTGTACTTGTGTGGGGCCAGTCTGTCAGTGACGTAGTATCTTTTCTATTCTCTGTTATTCTTATATAGTTTGCATATATCAATTTTCTTTATCTCAATACTAGTCTAAAACATAGTTTATCTAACAGGGATGGTTAAAAGACTAGCAGCTATTCCTTTATTGGTTTTATTGGCTGGATTAATCTTTGAGCCGATCAAACCGCCACCACCTAAGATATGCGGCACTGCAAATGGTTCCCCTGTTACCTCTGCGAGAATAAAACTGAATGATGGAAGGCATGTGGCGTACCAGGAGTATGGTGTACCAAAGGAAAGAGCCAAAAACAAAATAATTTATATACATGGTTTTGCTTCTTGCCGATACGATGCTCTGAAAGTATCTCAGGTTCTTCCTTTTTCCTTTTCCTTTTTATTTTACATTTTTCTTTGATCAATAATGGTGACCTATTTAAAATTGTTACTCTATACACTAAAGAAACAAACTTAATGGGACCCTGTGATCTCAACAAAACTCAGTATCTAGATCAGACATGATAGCGACATAGTTACAAAGGTAGAATAAACAGAACATCTATTTTACACCTAATATTCTACTGTTGTATACTATATATACTAGAGGTAGGTAGATTGTTGAAGCATGTGAACCAGATCTAGAAAGAGAAAAACAATTTGCATGTAATAGGAATCCATTATAAATGTCAATTGCTGATGTAGGTGAATAAGACCTACAAAGAAAAAAACTGCAAATTTGCATGTCATACTAGTCCATTGAAAAATGCCAACTACTCCAATTTAAAACGGAAAAACAGGAATGCTTTAATTATGAGATGCTATTAGTGAAACATGTAGATACCAATACGGCAATTCTTATGACCAGTGCACCTCGGAGAAAGTATCCTGTACCCAATTGAACATTTTTTCAATTTTTGCAAGTAAAAGAAATAAAAACTTGATTACAAGTCCTTTGAAATCCAACTTGCTAAGAATCTGACCTAAAAGAAACAGAAAATGTTTAGAATTTAAAGAAGAAACTATAATTTTATATGTAAAGAAGTTTATATAAAACTAATTAAAATAAAGTAAATAACTCTCTGTTTTTTTTATAGGAAGTGCTTGAAGAACTGAGTATCTACTTGGTCGGATTTGATAGACCTGGGTACGGAGAGAGCGATCCATACCCAAAAAAGACAGTAAAAAGCATTGCAACAGATATAGAAGAAATGGCCGACAATTTGCAATTAGGTCCAAAGTTTTATGTAATTGGTTACTCCATGGGTGGTGAAGCTGTTTGGAGTGTTCTAAAATACATACCGCATAGGTACGGTATCATCAATAAGCTCCTTTTTCTTTAGTTTTTGCATACTTTCTTTTTAGTAATTTAACTTGAGACGACAATAGGTTAGCCGGAGCAGCACTTCTTGGCCCCGTAACGAATTACTGGTGGTCGGGATTTCCAGCGAACATTACAGAGGAAGCATGGAATGTGCAACTGCCTCAGGACAAATGGGCAGTTTGGGTAGCGCATCATTTCCCTGCGCTCCTGCACTGGTGGAACACACAGAAATATTTCCCTTCTTCGAGTGTCATTGCAGGTGATCTGCGTATTTTCCCGCCTAGTGATTTGCAACTCTTGGACAAATGGGTGGGCCCTGCAAGAGCGGCCTATGCGGTATACTACTTTTCTTGTGACATTTATTAATTATTTCTCTATTATTTATATGCTAATGGTAGTGACATAATTAATTCAAGTACCCAAAAAGAAAATTCACCAAAACCACACTGGTAAAAAATTTGAACGTAGAACTTCAGGCTGTAGCAATAAACTTAATATCTGTTACTTTTTGGTAATTAATATTTAGTGGTATTACAAACGTGATTTTCTTGATCTGTGTCTTCAGGGGCAAATACTACAGCAAGGAAAGCACGAGTCCCTCAACCGAGACATGATTGTTGGGTTTGGTAGCTGGGATTTCAGCCCGTTAGACTTGAAAAACCCGTTTCCAAACAATGAAGGATCAGTGCATCTATGGCATGGGACGGATGATTGGATGGTACCGGTACATATGTCTCGGCATATTGCACAAGTACACCCATGGATTACATACCATGAGCTATCTTCAACTGGTCATATGTTTCCTTTGAAAGAAGGGATGGGAGATACTATTGTGAGGACCATCTTACAAGAGGATTAGATGAGACCAGATATTAGGGTTTCGGGTTAATACTTACGGACGGTGTTCAGCTTGATGCTTAGTTATGTTTTGCAGAGTATTGTGCGGGTTGAATACGAAATTATGGGGAGATGGAGTGTATTTAATACATGTAGACACTGTTTGGAAATAAAATCATTATAATCATAATCAAATTAGTTCTTTCCTGTGGTATGAATTAAGATTTACTTAAGGTTCCAATCTACGCATCAAGATTTTTAACCTAGCAAATACTGGTCAAACTGCCCCATTTGAACATCACACGGATTTCTATAATCTGCAATCAGCTGCCCCTCAATAAGCGTTACTTTCAAAATTTTGAAAAGCATACAACTATAGTAATAAACAAATTACACAAGGATTTTTGCAACTTCTGTCACATGGGTAACTTTTTCTTTTGTCCGCTAACATGATTTTCTTTTCCTGGTCAAATTTGAACACCCCAAAAATTGACTTTTCTTCAAGGCAGATCAAACTGACTCTGTTAAACTATTTGAAACATCTACATCGGAAATCCTTTTTTTCGAGATAACTTCATTTGAATGAAAAGGCAAATCAAAATTTTTAGGTGACAGCAATCCCTAACTTTATTTTAGGTGACAGCAATTCTTACTCATCAGTTATCAGGTTTTGCCTTCTTAACCCCCCCCCCCCCCCCCACACACACACACACACACACTCACTTCTCTCTCTCCCACTCAATTGGTTGTTTATTGTTCCTGAAGGCATGTTCCTTTTTTTTGTTTTGCAATTAAGTATATCAAATCAGAACTATTTGCATAATAAGTTTGATTTCTACATTTGCACGTAATTCTCAACTCGCCAACCATCCCTGTTGCACGTTTGCCCACATGAAATTTTATCAAGTGTGAATCCTATACACATTTAAATTTCTATATGGTTCACAATTATGAAAGGGGTGCCGTGACGCTACAAGGTTGACGGGTAAACCTGGATAAAAAAATTTCCTGAACAATTGTTAGGAGGCCTCTTTACTTTACTGCTGGTTATCTCTGATGATTTTTCTTTGTACTGAGGAATTCTTATTCATCCTCCATAACTTGGTGTAGAAAATAAGTAGATTAGGGAACAATTAGCCTCAGAAATTATTGATCATCATAGGCTAATTATAGAAATAAAGGGAGCAACTATTATATAAAGTTACTCAACCTTTATTTCTATTTATGGCAAGTTACCGTTATTTTCTCCAACAGCTATTTTTCTTTGTTTCTTATATATAGGCTACTGTACAACAACCTCAATTAATACAAGAATTCTGTTTTCTCAAACATCATTATTCCGCTATTTCATATCACAAAAATATCATGGTATCAGAGCAGGAATGAATTCCTGACTCAAAACAAAAATCAGCAGTACCAGTAACTGCATGAATAGATAATCCAAGCACACCAGAAGTGCAAACCAACGAGAGACAGCAGTACCAGTAACTGCAACAAGCCCCAGCTCATTTACCAGTAAATTACCAGTAACCAGAAAAAACCAGAAAAGCCAAAATGTCACAAAATCACGAAAAACTCACAGGGGTGATGCTCAGTGGTAAGAATTACCATATTTGGGCAAGGCAAGTCAGATTTGCCTTAAGTGGCCGAGAAAAAACCAATCACATCGACAAAGATTTCAAAATTCCAAAACTATCCGAACCACTGGCAACTGAGGCCGAGAAAAAAGAGTTAGCCAAATGGCAAACAAGCGACCACACTGTCATTACTTGGCTCCTCGCAACCATGGAGCCCAAGGTATCAGATTTACTCTCATACAAAGATAGCGCTCTTGAAATTTGGGAAAGAGCAGAACAATTATACGGTCATCGGAAAAATTACTCGCACATTTACCAAATTCAAAGAGACTATCAACAAGCCAAACAACAACAAGGTCAATCGTCAATGGAATTATACGGTTACCTTCAAAAGAAAAGAGATGAACTCAGAGTTTATCGGCCTCCCACCACCGATCTCACTGAAATCCAAAAACGAGAAGAACAAGATGCCATCTTTCAATTCTTAGCAAGCCTTGATTCCAGCTACGAGGCTGTGCGATCCCAAATTCTCTTACTAACCGAGCTACCTTCCTCGGATGAGGTGGCAGCTATGGTAGACAGAGAGGAAACGAGAAGGGCTGTGATGGCATCGCAACCCACCGAAAATACCGAGACCAAAGCCTTCACGGCAATGGCGAGGCCAAACCCTAGTTACCGGCCGGAGGCAAGAGGCGACCAAGCGGCTGCAAAATGCGAGCACTGCCGGCGAGAAGGGCACTGCAGGGAGCAGTGCTGGTTCTTGCACCCTCACCTCCGGCCCAAATGGCACAAAAAACCCGGCACCGGAGATCGAAAGGGGGAGCGAGAGAGAGGCGGAAAAGAAGAAGCGGGGAAAGGTTTTTTCGCTGATGGGAGAGGCGGATCCGAACCGAACCACAATCCAATAAAAACAGATGCCGCTGCCGCCTCAACTTCCTCTCCAGATCCAATGCGGCTGCTGCTTGAGCAGCTCTCTGTGTTACTCAACCAAAAACAAGAAAAACAGAAGACATCTGGTATAATTTCTGTTGCGAATTTTTCGTTTTGTCCAAAAAATTCTAAATGGATCTTAGACTCAGGTGCAACAGACCATATGACTGGAAATAAAAATTTATTGACCAATTTTAAATATTATGAAACCAAAAAATTCGTTACGGTAGCAAACGGTGAAAAAATGGAAATCCTTGGAGAGGGTTCAATAACTATATTCTCAAAATTAATTCAAAATGTCTTGTATTTAAATGATTGCTCATCAAATCTATTATCCATTAGCAAAATCACGAATGAGTTAAATTGTGAACTCATATTTTTAGCAAACAATGTGATTTTTCAGGATCGGATAACCAAGATTATGATTGGTGAAGGATTTCTAGAAAATGGGCTTTATTTTTTGAATGAAGAAAAATTCAATTTCAATACTACAAAAAATGAAGAATTGAGTACACTATGGCATAGAAGAATTGGTCATCCCTCCGACAAGATTTTAAAAAGTATTTTTAATTTCTCAAAATTAGATAATAGTAGTTGTGAAATTTGTAAGCTAGGAAAACATACTAGGTTACCATTTAAATTATCAAATTGTAAAAGCGAGAAACCATTTGATTTGGTTCACTCGGATGTATGGGGACCCGCCCCAATTACCTCTTTTAATGGATTTAAATATTTTGTCATATTTATCGATGATTTTTCTAGAACAACTTGGTTATATTTACTAAAAGATAAAAGTGAAGTTTTTTCACAATTTCTAGATTTTTACAATTTTATAGAAAATCAATACAAAGCCAAACTCAAAATATTTAGATCCGATAATGGAACGGAATTTGTAAACCAAAATTTCTCAAACTTTTTTAAAGAAAAGGGAATTTTACATCAAACAACATGCGTCTATACACCTCAACAAAATGGTGTATCCGAAAGGAAAAATAGGCATTTACTCGAAATGACTAGAGTACTTTTATTTCAAAATAATGTTCCAAAATTTTATTGGTCGGATGCCGTTCTTACCGCTACATATCTAATAAATAGATTGCCAAGTGTCAACTTAGATTTCAAAAGCCCGTTAGAAATTCTTTATCAAAGAAAACTTAACATTGAGCATTTAAAAATTTTCGGTTGTACATGTTATGTACATAAAAACAATAAACAAGACAAATTGGACTATACCTCAATTAAGGCTATTTTTTTGGGGTATTCAACACAAAAAAAGGGGTATAAATGTTATGACCCTAAAAATAAAAAATTGTATATTTCTAGGGATGTAACATTTTTAGAAAAAGAGTCATATTACAAAGAAATTAATTATGAGAATTTTTTGAGAGAACCCTCCAAGGAAATTATATTACCACCGGTTACAATAGAAAATGTTAGACCAACACCACTTGAGAATGAAAATGAAAATGAAAGTGAAATTGAGAATGAGGAAGAAATAGAAGAAAATTCCTCAAATGAAGAACACCATGACATAGAAGAGACACCGTTGAGAAGGTCGATTCGAACAACACAACCTTCAACACGGCTTAGGGATTTTGTCACTTACAAGGTACAATATCCTATACAAGATTTTATTACATATGACAATGTCTCTTCCAACCATAGGGTCTTCTTGACCTCAATTGAAAAAGAACAAGAACCAAATAATTATGAAGAAGCCATGAAAAGTTCCAAGTGGAACAAAGCCATGAAAGAAGAGTTGAGTGCTCTTGAAAAAAATGGCACTTGGGAAATAATTCAATTACCAACGAATAAAAAATTAGTAGGTTGTAAATGGGTGTATAAAATTAAATACAATAGTGATGGCACCATAGAACGGTATAAAGCACGTTTAGTTGCCAAAGGATACACTCAAACCTACGGTATAGACTATTATGAAACATTTGCCCCGGTAGCAAAAATGAATACCGTAAGAATATTATTTTCTATTGCGGTTAACCAAAATTGGAAATTGTACCAAATGGACGTAAAAAATGCATTTCTTCAAGGAACACTTGAAGAAGAAGTATATATGTCGTTACCACCCGGTTATGAAAAAAATCAAAATTGTAATCTAGCTTGTAAATTGAAGAAGTCAATTTATGGATTGAAGCAATCTCCAAGGGCATGGTATGAAAAATTAAGCTCTCATTTAATATCTTGTAATTTTAAAATTAGCAATGCCGATCATTCATTATTTGTCAAAATTGAAAAAGAAAACACCACCATTATTTTAGTATATGTAGATGACATTATTATCACCGGAAACAACCAAGAGCATATTAAAAATATAAAAGCCCAATTAAAGGAAAAATTTGACATTAAGGATTTAGGCTACCTAAAATATTTTTTAGGGATAGAAATTGCATACTCAAACCAAGGCCTATTGATTTCCCAAAGAAAATACACCTTAGACTTATTAGAAGAAACCGGAAAATTAGGGTGTAAACCGGCCTCAACACCGATAGATGGTAAAAATAAATTAAATGGTGAGGATGGTGTACCGTTAGAAGATATAAACCAATTTCAAAGACTTGTAGGAAAATTAATATATCTAACGGTAACACGGCCGGATATCTCTTTCTCGGTAAGTCAAATTAGCAAATTCATGCATGCTCCTAGAACACCACACTTAGAGGCAATAAATAAAATTCTAAGGTATTTAAAAGGAACTCCCGGAAAAGGAATTTGCATGAAAAACAATAATTCTAACAATGTGTGTGGCTATTCCGATGCAGATTGGGCCGGAAGTTTCGATCGAAAATCGACAACCGGTTTTTGCACATTTGTAGGCGGAAACTTAGTCACATGGAAAAGCAAGAAACAAAATGTCGTGGCAAGGTCAAGCGCCGAGGCGGAGTATCGAGCCATGGCATCCACCGCGAGTGAATTAACATGGATAAAACAACTTCTCTCGGATTGTGGAATCCAAATTCAATTGCCAATGCAAATGTTTTGCGACAACCAATCGGCGCGTCATATAGCATCCAACCCCGTCTTTCATGAAAGAACAAAACACATTGAAGTCGATTGCCATTTTATTAGAGAAAAGATCCAAGCGAAAGAAATTGAAACTCCGTTTGTAAGAAGTGGAGATCAATTAGCGGATGTTTTTACAAAGGGTTTAGATCCGAAACCGTTTGAAGCAAATATAGGCAAGTTAGGGTTACGAGATATCTACACACCTAACTTGAGGGGGAGTGTAGAAAATAAGTAGATTAGGGAACAATTAGCCTCAGAAATTATTGATCATCATAGGCTAATTATAGAAATAAAGGGAGCAACTATTATATAAAGTTACTCAACCTTTATTTCTATTTATGGCAAGTTACCGTTATTTTCTCCAACAGCTATTTTTCTTTGTTTCTTATATATAGGCTACTGTACAACAACCTCAATTAATACAAGAATTCTGTTTTCTCAAACATCATTATTCCGCTATTTCATATCACAAAAATATCACTTGGCTCTTTAAAGTGTGTCAGAAGTTAAGATGCGAAAACACAACCACAAAAAAAAGAAAAAAAAGAAAAAGAGTGGCTTAACGATTTTTTGGCAGTAAACTAATTGATGATCTGTTTTGGTTTACCTAGATAAAGACAGAATAGAAAAAATAAAACCTCACTAATCCAGTTCAGAATTGAATTGTTATATTGTCCTGTTAGCAATTGCAATTTATCTAACAGAACGTTTCTTTTCTTGTCAGGTATGGTTAAGCCACTTTGTGTCCTGTTTTTGGTTGTTTTGGCTGCATGGGTGTATCAAAGAAATCAACCCCCGCCGCCTATGTTATGCGGCACTCAAAATGGACCACCAATCACTGCTTCCAGGAGTAAACTAAAAGATGGGAGATATTTAGCGTACAAGGAATGGGGTGTCCCGAAGGAAAATGCCAAGCACAAGATTATTTATCTTCATGGATTCAGTAGTTTCCGATTTGGTATTCCCCCATTCTCTCAGGTAGATGTCGATCCTTGATTAAGTGATGTATAATTTACTTAATGAAAATTATGCTCGGCAGCGGTTGCCATGGTTAAAAAAAATTAGTGATACATAATTTCGGAGTACAAGCAAGAAATTTGGATAATTCTGGTTTTGAATTCTTTTTTTCTTTCTTTTTGGTTTTGTCTTTTCATAGGAAGTATTTGAAGAGTTAGGAGTGTATCTATTATCCTATGATAGACCAGGTTATCGAGAAAGTGACCCGAATCCGAAAAGAGATTCTAAGACAATTGCAATGGATGTTGAGGAGCTTGCTGATAATCTAAATTTAGGATCCAAATTCTACATCATTGGCGCCTCCTTGGGAGGTGCATTTACTTGGAGTGTGGTACAGCACATACCCCATAGGTACCAGAATTGCTCTAAGTTAACATACTTAAATTTTTGTTTCTATTCCTAATTTATTTGGGCATAGTTACATAAGAAAAGATGATTCAGGCCTTGCCAATTCATTATACATATACACAGTTTTGGCAATCCATATGCAGATTAGGTACACAATAAATTCTCACATGTACCATGTTTGCCCTTTCAAAGGAAGGTATTCAGGAAGGATCAAAGTCTTTTCCTTGCTTAATCATAAGGGTCCCATGTGCAATGGTTAATTATAGTACTTTGATGTCAATTTCAAGAGTAGAAAATAATAAAAGCCTTGTTCTCTATATTCTTAGGGTTTAGTGACATTTGTAGGATCTTGCTAATTAATTTGATCAAAATGTAGGTTAGCTGGAGTAATACTTCTAGCTCCTGCTGTCAATTTTTGGTGGTCCGGATTTCCTTCGAATGTAACAACGCAAACATGGAACCGGTTAATACCTCAGGAAAAATTGGCAAATTGGGTTGCAAGATACTTCCCTTCATTGGTCTATTGTTGGAATACTCAAATATATTTTCCTCGTTCGGGTATTATTTCTGGAGACATGCGCCTTTACTCCCCCGAGGACATGCAGATCTTGCCCGGATTGATTGCAGCATCAGCTGATTTCGTATGACCTCTCTCTCTATTTTCAGTAGATTATTTCATTAAATATAATTTCATTGAATTATTAATTCAAAAAAAGTTTCATTGAATATAATTTCTTTTTCAAAATAAAAAGGCTTGCACAAAGGGTGATGAATTTTAATTGAACTTGCTCAAAATTGATTAGATTAGCATATCTTAATTTCCTTATTTCCCATAGCTGTTAATTTCGATTAGCATTAGTGATCAACAAGGAGTATAGTATAGGGCATGTTAATATCATATTTATACATGTAAAGGTGAATGTAACATACCAACAAGGAGTATACGAGAGCCTTCACCGAGACATAAAAGTATGGTTCAGTGAATGGGGTTTCAGCCCGGTCGACCTGCCTAACCCATTTCCAAACAACAAGGGGTCGGTGCATTTATGGCACGGTGCAGAGGACTGGATGGTTCCAGTTTTCATGTCTCGGTACATTGCACAAAAGCTCCCATGGATTCAGTACCACGAACTGCCTACAGCCGGCCATCTATTTGTTTTTGCCAATGGGATGGCTGATCATGTGCTCAAGACATTTTTTAAAGAATATTAGAATTATCATGGATTTTGATTCCCTATTGAGAAATGGTAGGCACTGGCACATTTGGATTTCTTTTTTTTGTGAGTGTTAATAAAATGAGTACTATGTGATTCACTTCATGTTTAATGGATTTGATCTCCCTTATTGTCGTCATGATTCTATAAGAAAGAATAGGCGTGCATAATTAGTCAGGAATTAATTCATAAATGGGAACATGATAAACAAATCTAAATTGAAATAAACAAATGCAGCTTCAGGTTTTCTAGCTACAGTATGGGGTGCATAGAATTGTAGATACAGTTGCTCATAATGGGCCTATTTTGAGAGGCTCCCGGCCCAAGTAGGTCTGGAAGCATATTCACACAGTCAATTAATTCTAAATTAATCTGATTATCCTTAAATAAAAAAAATGTCTAGCTCAAGTGTGAAAGTGTGAATCCAACGAAAACAAATTTTACATTTTGAGAGCTCTCAAATAAAAGATATTTATTTTTTTGGCCAAACAATATATGATATTACCCCAATAATAAAGACAATAATTTCTATTTGATCTCTCTCCTTTTTTAATTAATCTTCTTAGCCTGAGCTCATTAATAAATTGAAGAGGTGAGAGCTCTGTTCGCTTGATGAAATTAGCTCTCCACAATATATAACTATAGGAATGACGCTGCTTATAGTTTATTGTAAAACTAATTAAGCCTCAACTAAATATCATAGACCGGTTACTGGTACTGTTAACAAGGCCATTATAGCACCTGAATCCACCAAGCTTATGACCAACCTTATATATTGGTTTGTTTAAATCTGAAAATCAACACCAATTGCCAAAACTACTTAATTTGGAATAGAATTAAAGGACTAAGGTAGTATGGATGAGAAAAAATCTAAATGACAGAAATGTGGAAAGGTTAAAAAGGTCAACAGTGAAACCAACATCTCAATTGCCTAAAATCATAGAGCATCTTCAAGGGAGGCAACTCATGGCACACTTTAAAAGCCTACAATTTGACAAATCATGGAACATACTATATTAAAAGGAGCTCTGTATGCACCCAAATCCTGTGCAAAATGGGTACAAAGCCAAGCCTTTCTGTAACAATTCTCATATTTGCTTGTCAATTTTTCTACTCCTGTTCTTCTTTAGATAACACAAACATGGAGAGTTCCAAATTACAAATAGGTTGTGATATGGCCGTAGGAGAATGGGTTTATGATCATTCATACCCGTTGTATGAGTCCAGTTGCCCCTACATTAGCACTGAATTTAATTGTAGGAATAACGGAAGGCTGGATTCAAATTACGAAAACTGGCGTTGGAGACCAAAGAACTGCTTGCTTCCAAGGTATAAATGATTATATTGCTTCTTGCTGTTATTTCTTTCATGCAAATAATTCCATCATGTTGTGATAAATTATGTGAAGGTTATAAAAATAAAATTGGTTGGTACCATCTAATTTTGAGAAATGGACAAGGACTAAGAAATTGTTACACCTTTGATCAGGTTCAATGCATTGGATTTTCTTGAAAGATTTAGGAAGAAAAGGGTGATGCTAGTAGGCGACTCCATAATGAGAAATCAATGGGAATCTCTTCTTTGCTTAGTCGAAGCCGTAATCCCTTCTGATAGAAAATTGATTTCTTCCAACGGTCCTGTCACTGCCTTCCATGCCATTGTATGTGTTTTTCCTCATATTTCTTTACGATAGGATAACTGAGCCATAAAAAGAGGAAAGAAACTATCCTCTTTTCTTTTCTTGATAAAAGGTAATTGGATAGATCAGTTGAGGCATGCAAGCAAGATAAAATTTTCTTAGCTATTTACTAATTAAATTGAATAAATTTGGGGTTATTGGTATATTGGTATTTCAGGACTTTGAAACATCAATTGAGTTTTCATGGGCTCCTCTGCTGGTAGAACTTAAGGAAGAAGGAAACAACCAAAGAGTATTGCACTTGGATTCTATAAAAGAGAATGCTAAATATTGGGTTGGAGTTGATTTTCTGGTATTTGATTCTGCCCATTGGTGGACTCACACAGGAAAATACCGGTCGTAAGTTTATAATTTCGACCTCTCATAACAATTAGATCTCTTAATACTAAACATTTTTCTTTTGAATCTAATTATTGTTTACAAATTAAGGTGGGATGTATACAAGGAAGGGAGAAGGATATTCACTGATCTGAATCCAATAGTAGCTTATGAAATTGGTCTAACCACGTGGGCCAATTGGGTTGACTCGAACTTGGATCCGAACCGAACTAAAATAGTCTTTCGTAGTGTTGCACCTCGGCACAATAGGTATCAAATTAACAGCTAGTAGTTTTGTAATTAACTAATTATAATTCTTTTTATCTAACAAATAACAGAAGCATTTTAGTTCTATGTCATTTTTCAAAAAAATTGTTTCTTATATTTGAAATTATGTACAGGGACAATGGATGGCAATGCTATCGAAAGAAAGTACCGACTGTTTATACAGGAGGCACGCATCGCATCCCAGCACAACTACTGGTAATAACAGAAATAGTGAAAAGGATGAGCTTTCCTGTGTATCTTATGGACATTACAACTATGTCGAGTCCTAGAAGAGACGGTCATCCTTCGATCTTTACAGGGGACCCACAAGTAAGAGGGACAAGACATGGCATGCCAACTTTCTCCGATTGTAGCCACTGGTGCTTGCCTGGTGTGCCTGATTCATGGAATGAGATGCTATCTGCTCTTGTGTAGATTTGTATTCTTGTGTTTTCTTAATTTTTCAATTGTATGATGACAGCCATCCTTCCCATTTGAACAAGGGAAAAGTATCTAATTGATGTAAGATTGTTTCAGAAATTAGGTTGTTTTCTTGTCCTGTGTTTTGGTTCTTGAGGCCACAAGTTATATTAGCAAAATTCAGTTTGTATTTTTCCATGTTGATTTACAACAGCGTCTTTTATTTTGGGCGAACATTACTGGTCTGATAAATATTATTATAAACCTGAATTGTGCAGAAATAAATATCTTTATAAATTTTACCAAATTATATGAATTTGCAAAGTGACGATGATAAATTAGTTAAAATAACCAGGCCATGTAAACAAAGCTTCTAACAATTTTCCAAAAACTTGCAATACAGAAATGGTGTTGGAGATGACAATACTGGGTACACTTTAGCATTACCCAGTTGCAATTTTGTGAATTCAACCCTCTCTATTCTCCTTGTTTTCTCTCCTCCTCTCGATGATTACCAGAAATGGCAAAGAAAAGCAACGGTCTCATTTTCTACTCTCGGCATCAACTCTGACGGCTCTTAAGCCTTGTAACCAGTATATAGACATTGTGTTGTACATTGTTTCTATAAGAAATTAATCAATAAATCTTTTCATTGAATCAATTCACTGTTTTAACAAATGGCTTATCCAATTTTGCTCTTGCCCCTCTCCCTCTCCCAACCCGTACCACCTCTACTTTACAGCTCGCTATCTCAGATAATTTAATCCTAACTGAACCCCTCCAAAAGAAACTCAAAATAAACAAAATTCAACAAATAGAAATCCATCTATACGAGTATAAAGCAAAAATCTTTAAATGAAAAAAATAAGAGATTCAGTTGATGTGTAAGCTTTTCTAGTCATCAATGATCAAACCTTTGGGCTCAAATCTATTCTTCAATTTCTCCAATTCATCCTTTGTCAATCCAAATGCCTTCTCAAGCACTTCATCTCTTATCCCAGATCCAAAAACTGTAACTGGTATCCTCACCAGACCTGGATTCTGACTATTAAAACTACCATAAATTGTGGCCATCGATTTCCCTAAATTGAGCTGAAAATGAATCATACCCCTTGGAAACACCATCACCTCACCCTTCTCAATTACTTTTGCATGGACCCGCCCGGTTGAATCAACAAAACCCGAGTAAACCCGACCCGATAAAACCAGTGCGGTTTCGGTCGCCCGGGGGTGGTAATGTGGTGGATTGACACCACCTGGTTGAAAATCCGCACGTGCAAATGACATGCCTAGTGTGTTAAGACCGGGAAATTGAACCGGGGTAACGGATATACCCGCAAACCCGGTTTCAGGTGAGAAGTTGCCTGGGGAGAGAATGCCAGAAAAGACGAAGTCGCCGGCAGTTACATTTGCTGGATTCTTGCATGGATATGTGGAGAGTTTGGTTAGTTCCACTGGAGATGAACCAGTGTCTGGTACGCAGAAATCTTGTACCGGATCTGAGTCGGGTTTTGCCAGGGGAAGGAAGAAGAGAATAAGTATTAGAAGTGAAGTTGCCATTGTTTTGGAATGCTCGATCGGTGCTAGAGGTTTGTGAGGTCTAGTGGCTTGGCACTAAGCCACTAATATATGAATGCATGTTACTTACTGGAATGGAGGGTTTGGTGTGTGGTGTGTGGTGCGGGAATGAGATCTGCTGCGATCCGAGTATTCAGCACAATAACCCTGCAATTCTTGCTTTTTCAAATCCAACCGTCCAACTTTTTAGTGCACGCATCTCAAAACAGCTGGTTTTTCTGTGCACACATTTCGAAACAATTCGACAGCTGGATTTGGAAAAGCAGGAATTGCAGGGTACTGTTCACAGTACCCGGATCGCAGCAGATTCTCACCCGTGTGGTGTGTGGGGTTACTTTTTCAAGAACGTCTTCGAGATCCCGCGTACAGAGAATTTGAACCGTTGATCTCGAAATTTCAGAATCCTACGATCTATCTCGGAATCGCAGCAGATTCGGACTCCAATAATTGAGTCTTTGGTTGGCGGTCTTGGCGCTAGCAAGTGGTAGCATGGACCAGGGCAATTTAATAATGCGAACTTGCGAAGAAAGGGGTGCGGGGTGCCTCTTAAAAACTATTTTTTTTTTCTAAGAGAGAGATGAAAATATAGTTTTTAAATTCTAATATTTATTTAAAAAGTTTCATTCGAATTTAGTTCTTAAATTTTAATATTTTAAAAATAATTTTAAGAGGTGGTGTTTAGCCCTCCTCAATGTCAAAAATAATTTAAAATTTTAATTTTTTATTCAGCAAGTCATTATACATACTCAAAAAGCAGTCTTAGACTTGTAGGTGTTAGAAAAATAAAGCATTTATTCGAGTTCGAAATTTAGAAGCTGTTATCATTTTTTTCATGTTAGATGGGGTTAAAAGTCAAATTGAAAATAAAATGAAACATACAAGTATTGTCAGATTTATGTCTCGTGTTAGCCAGGTTTCATGTAGCTCACACTTTTTTTATTTGATAATATGTAAAATGAGAAGCAGAAAATGAATTTTTAAATTCATAAATTTTCACAATTTGAAAGTTTCTTGTCTGTGAATATTTATTGGATACACGTGTGGATATTAAAAAACGATTTCTCTTATTTATTGGATTTATATTTGATTTAACAAGTTGAATTGTAATAAAATGCGTAAAACATTTAATTTATTATGTTTATATTATATTAGAAGTATTTTGAACTGCTTTTAGAGTTAGATATATCATCTATGTTAAATTTTTTTTTATTAAGGAGCCGTATAAGTTAGTTTGATTAAAATGGTCCTTTATATATTTTTTTATATTATATAATAGAGTTAGACTACTGTACAAATATTTTTATATTTCAACACAAATGGCTCATACATCCGAACAGTAATACAAGCCTTTCCCATATCAAAATGTCTTGGAAAACAAAAATTGACTATATTTTGATTCTGTTGACTATTTTTTTGAACTTTTAAAAAATAATAATCATATTTGATATACAAATATTTTTATCTTCTTCGTCAATCATTTTAAAATGCGAAAAACAACAATAAAAACTTTGATATCCAACGAGATTTTGATATGTAAAAAATATTGAGTGACTTTTTTAATTAATTAAAGAGTTTTGATACACCTCAACATTTTTTAGATATTATTTTTGAAAATTGAACATGTGTTTCATTGTGTCATTGCACTAAGTCTCTGGTTCTAATGAGTGACTTTAATTAACTGTTTCAGACATAAGAAAGTATAATTTAGATAATTTGTATTGTGAGAGAAATAAATATATTTATACAATAGTCTAACTCCTATAAAATAATTATATTCATTCACGTCATGAATTTATTTTGATATTTTAAATATATTAGTTAAAACATAGAAATATGATCAAAATTCAATTTTAATCAGCTACAATAATGAATATAAACTCATGTTTACAATATTAATTCTTATAAAAATGAATTTCAGGTAATGTTAACGAGTTTGGATCGAAACATGATACAGTCCGATTTTTTTTTTTACAGCTATATATGGGGTGAAATCTGAAGTAACTCAACATTTGAGATTAGATCCGGACCGTCCGATCAAAAACCGAATCTCCGGACTGAAGACAAATGTACATAACTCCTTTAATATTCGAGAACCAATATTTGGTCTAGTGACAAAGACAATGCTCTCCGTGTGGGACGTTGCAGGTTCAAAATCCAAAATGAGCAATTATTTGTGAATATTAAATAGTTGGATGGCTTGACCTTCAACCTTTACTAAAAGATCCTTTAATATTCATGCCAAAACAGATCTAACGGTCCGGATCTAAAGTCAAAAGTTGAGTTACTTTAGGTGATATGAATTCTTATGGGGTTGGGTAGAATTTGCCGCCTTCGTTGCTGCGATTAGTGGAATGATTAAACCACTCATCTGTGTTGTAATCATGCGTGCTTAGCGTAGCAGCCAATTGTGGCTTTTGGGTTGGGCTAAAAAAGGAATGGAGTGATTCTTGCTAGTTTCGCAACATTCTCATTATTCATATAATCATATGTGCTAGTGCCGACATTTTTATTAATATCTAAAGTTAATTACAAATTAATAAATATACTCACGTTAGCTGAATTTTTTAAAAAATGCTCAAACTGGCTATTAAATGGCCGATATCTTTTTTTTTTCTCCACCGACCATTAAATAGCCGGTTCTCAAATTTTGTTGTTGTTGTTGTTGTTTCAGACCCTATAAATACCCTTCTTTCTCTCTCCTCCCTCTCACAACTCACTCAACTCACATATTAGAAAGAGAGGAAGAGAAAGAGAAGGCGATTTCTGAGACGATTTGAGATGATTTTTGGGGCTAAAATAATGAACAATAGCAACCGAGGTAGATCGTCCTATCGTGGCCTAGCAAGAGGAGGGTCAATTAGTGATCGATGTAAAAATGAGGAAAAAAAGAACAACTGTCAAGTATGCCGTGATAAAAAGAACTGTCAAGTATGTATAATGGAGGAATTTCTTAGACGGCCTATTCGGTATGAAATTTCAGACAATGACTTTGTGGAAAACCCTTATGGCTCTGGTTTGAAAAAAAAGAAGGTTGATCCAGAGCCTCTAACATCGGACGATGAGTTTGTTCCGTGTACTTATACTGGTAAGGCTAGCACTTCGTCTGTTGTGACTGATCTAGATCTGGCAATATCGGACGAGAAATTTAATCCATGTACTTTCAAGGTTCGTTCTAAGAAGTAGTATTATTAGGGTTTAAAATTTGAATGCATTTGAGCTGGAGGCATTTTAGTTGGATGAATTAGGGTTGTAAATTTTTTTATCTTTAATGTCAATTTTGTAGAATTTATTTCATCAATTCAGAGTTTATTTAAACTTAATGTATTGACATGCATGTAGACTTGATGTTTCTCTACATTTGAATATGGTAAAAAATAGTAAAGTTATAAAAACTTACATTCACTAACTCATAACTTAGTCTTAATAAAGTCCACACAAATTGCAAATAAGATAGTTCAAAAAGCATCATCTAAATAAACAAGTTCACAACATGCATCAAATGAGAATAATTTAAATCACCAATTACTACTACGCCTAAAATTAAATCCGAGAAACCGACCAGTTGCAGAAGATGGCCTACCAGATGGCTCTGCTTGGCTTCTAGATGTCCCTGCCTGGCTCCCAGATGCCCTTGTACACTTACCAGTTGACCTCCTTGGTTGGCTTCTAGATGACTCTCCTTGCACCCCAACCGCTTCTCCTCCTATGGCAACTGCCTCTCCCATTGCTTCTGCAAATATTGTAGATGCAGCTAAATAGCTTGTAGCTGTGCTTCGCTGTGACCCTTGTGACCTAGTTGCCTCTGTGATAGCTCGCTCATTTTCTACCGCATTTGCTGGGTTTCTGGCCTTTGCATTGCATTTGTTACTTAGTAAGTTGGTCTAAATTAAAAAAAAAATATAATTTTTGATGAATGTTAGATACCTCTTCGATTCCTGTCGGTAGTGGAACAGCGAGCCTGATGCCCCCTTCGCCTACCTTGCATTTCATCCATGGTCATTACATGACGGGTGTGTTTTCTCCTCCCAACCCTAATTCAAGTCTTGCTAGGAAGAATTCTAGGTTCACTACAAGTAGGCCATTCTTCCATATTGCCAAAAGAAACAAACACCCCACTCAAAGTACTTGCAAGATAGTTCAGAGTATATCAGTCTGCAACAAATTGGTCCTCGCTCCAGTTTCGTTCACGACAAACCGTTAAGACATGAGCGCACATAATAGATATTAATTGGATACCTCTATATGTACATTCCATTTTGTTGCTGGACCCGCGTGCCACAATGTACTGGAACTCCCTATGAATGATGTCCATACTTCCATTGGCACCGCGGGTGACTGGAACGTACTCATCTGGGGATGAAACTTGGTATTGACATTCACCGTGCGTATAAGGGAACAAATACATTTCTGCAGCTTTGGTACACCGTTTTCTGATCTTTTACAAAACCCGGTCGGAAAATAATTGATTTGCATCTCTTAAGTCCATTGCTCGCTTCCGCCGCTCAACAAACCATTTGTTGCACTTATAAAACGTATCTTCCACTATGGCAGCCACGGACATTCTACGGCTAACCCGAAAGACATTATTGAGCGACTCAGAGCCGTTTGTTATAATGATACCAAATCAGTATCCTCCATCACAGGTTTGGAAAATCTTCTCATAATTGGATGGCTCCATCACCTCATTGGGACATACTTTGCTCACCTTTTTAAAAAATACATTACACCTTGGATTTAGCTGCACAAAAACAAAGAGGTGTTACTTCATTTTCCTCAAAGTCTTATAAAATAATTAAACAAAATGTTATAAATTAGACATACCATAGCAAACTCTTCGAACATCTCTTTCAACCTTCTTGGCTTCTTCTTCCTGGCTCCTTGTTTGAACCTCTATCCGAATCACTTGTCTTTTCCACAATTCTGGACCAAGTTGTCAACAACATGCTGCATACAAAACCTGTGCACAAAAAGGTCTAGAGATCATCAGTATTCTGCTGTCAATGCACATTTGATCCCATTGTGCTGGTCCGATATAACAAAGACAAATTTATCAGTTCTAAGCCTTCGTTCCTCAACTACTGCAAGAAAAAACCTCAATTCTCACTATCCTCCTTCTGTACAATTGCAAGTGCAATAGGCAGCAATTGGTTCTCGACATCATAGCTGCAAGCTATCAAAAGCCTCCCTTCATACTGTCTAAACAAGAAGCATGCATATATGCTGATCACTGGTCTCAAGTACTGGAACGCTGTAATGCATGGACCAAAAGCACAGGCTACGGCCCTGAATTGAACAACATCTTCAAAAAGCACTCCGAGTTTATCTCGTATCGGACAAGTCAGAAATTGGTACTTAGAGCCGGGATTCTTGTCGCAGATTCCCATAAGCAGTGGTTTCAGCAAGCTGTATGAACCCTCCCAACTCTCAAATTGTCGGGTTATTGCAAGCTCACGATCCCTCGACAGTCGGTTGTATTTCGGAGTTACATTTTCATACCTAACCCTCACACAGTTTGCCACCCCTTGGATGCTCATACATGGGTCATCCTTAATGCTGGTCTCAATGACATTGGCAATGATTGATGCCGTGAGACATTCATGGTCAGTCCTTGTATACTCAGACCTACATGTGTGAGGCTTGTCTTGCCTCGTTATAACCCATGCATCTCTAAAACCCGTTGCTTTTCTCCTAAGTTCGTAATCACAACCCGGAGTCTTGCACACGACCTCAATCCGACCCCTGTCACTTTTCTTCATTCTAATCTCCTGATTCTTATCAATATGGTACTCTCTAATCTTCTTAATCAACTATTCTTTGCTTTGAAAAAATTGTTCTGGCGCCAGCTCACCTTTGTACTCAATCCGTCTCCCATAGTAAGCAACATTTGATTCTTGAAAAGAAGATATATCATTGAAGTCTGCGAACGGGTGCGTATCAGTCCAGCCACTAAGCGGCATATTCCCATATTCTCTTCGAATGGGCACGGACCATCTTCATCACAACCCACCAGGTGATCAAAGTCCGAGTTTGCTCCCTCAAATTTATCCCCAGTTTGCAGATCTTCCTTCGGAATTTCGTTAATATTTTCAAAATTCGACCCAGTTTCGTTGTCTAATGGTGCCAGTCCGGGGTGAGATGATGGTGGCGGTAATGGTAAAGGAGCCACATGCACGGGTTTAGGTGGGGATCTTGTATGGGGTCGTGGTTGGGGTGATGGTGGAGTGAAGTGATTGTATGTTTCTGGGTTAGGTACGAATAAAGGAACCATGAGAGTGTATGGTTCTAGTTGTGTTGTATAATTTGGCGCAACTGAATTTTGGCCAGAACTTTCAACCTTTGACTCTATCGGAACTCTCTTGATGTAGATTTCTATGTACTTTCACTATGGTATAGGTCGGGGGTGTTCTATCAGTCACTTGGGTTGCCAATTCTAAGTTCCACCTTTCTGGGTTATAACCGGTGCATTCGTAAATCATGGTTTTCAAGTCCCAAAGTGAGATATCATCGGGAACCATGAATTAATTAACTGGCTTTTTGGAGTAATAAACCCCATATGTATTAATAAGAAACTTCCCACTACAGTGTAATGAAATCATGTCCATGGTCAACAAACTACATTTTGGTAAATGATAAACAATTGTCAGGTTACTAATTTAAATGTTTAGGTTACTGAAAAAAATTAAAATAAAATAAAAAAATTATAAAAAAAATTATAAAAAAAATTATAAAAAAATTAAGTTAATTTAAATTAAATAAAAAAAATTACCTGAAAATCTTCTTCTCTTTCTCTTCTGTGAGTTGAGTGAGTTGTGAGAGGGAGGAAAGAGAAAGATGAATATTTATAGGGTCTGAAACAGAAAAAAAAAAATTGAGAACCGGCCATTTAATAGCTAGTGGAAAAAAAAAAAGGACCGGCCATTAAATGACCGGTTTGGATATTTAAAAAAAACTCAACTAATGTGGGTATATTTGTTAATTTGTAATTAACTTTGGATATTAATAAAAATGTCGGGTGCTAGTATGAAGTTTATCTAATCAGAAAAAGAAAGGGAACCAATCATGAAAGCAGAGCAAAAGTTGTTCATAATGGCGAGACAGACATGATTTGGGTGTGAAGTGTGAACAAGAAATGAGAGCACAAATAAGCGATCTCTACTAAACTGAAGACGTCGGGGTTAATAACGGAAATGAGAGCTGCCAGTTAAGAATGGAAATGCCACAAAAAGAGAAGCTTCGTAATTTTAATTTTAATTTTGCTGACACTTACATTAGATAGTGGTCAGCCACTTCAGAGATAATATTTGTTGAGAGCCTTTTAGATAGAACTCAATTCCATCTAGAAAAATATTATCAGAAATGGCTTTTGTGGGCTCATTGCGGCCTGGATTTCCCAACATTCTAAAGCCCTAAAATTGGTGCTGCATCAGAACTTACTGATTATGATTTTGCTTCCAGAAAACCCAATCACAGTCCACTTAAACCTACATCCTTCCTACCTGCCTTTTGTTGTGTCTAGTCAACGGTCAACAGAGGCAAGTCGGATCCACCACTTACGGACTCTAGCGGTCCGTTCCAAACTCTTAGTGATTCCCAACCGCACACTTGTAAGTTGTAACGTAGCTGTCCAGCTGGGTCCAGCCAACTGTTCAATTTACAAAAGACAAGTTCCTCCGATTGTCCGGTTCGGATCTGGTTCGGGTCCAAATTGTTGGGACAGTTCGACCCGTTTTGGGGTTTAGGAGTTAGGACCAACATGCGCTCCATTCGCCTAAACCCCGTTTAGTGATAAGGACTCAGGTCGAGTGCCGCTTTTGTCTCGCTCTGTGGCTGCGCACACAGCACACTCCTTCACTCTAATTTCTTCTTTAATTCTCTCCATTTCTTCGCACGATTGGAGTTCTACTACTCGTCTAAGTAGGTATTTCTGTTTTATTCTCTGTTTTCTCCTTTTTACTACTGCAATGGCACTTATTTTACCAGCTTTTGATTACTCCTTTACTCCTTTTTTAAGGTAATTTTCGTGCAGTATCGTCTGATCAACTACTTGCTTTCTTAGCTTAATTTGAATCCTCCGAGAAGGATTCTCTGGGTAAAACTTGTGTGACCTAGATCTCTTGCTTTGTCCCATTCAATTGAGGAATCCTAGGTTTTTTTTTATAATTGAAAGTGACATTTTGTTTTCGCAATTATTTGTTCTTTCATAAAACTTTGTTTGATTGCTCACGTATCTCTTAATTTTTCTTCATATTTAGTAGGTTCTCATACCTCCGGTGGCTGAGTTAATGGACCTGGAGTCTACTGAGCAAAAATCCTTTACAATTTCTTCACATCTGAGCTACTAATAGTTGCACTGTCTGTTCAAACCCTAGAAAAAAAAAAGATGGCATTACAGCTCTCCACCTTAACTCATGTTAACTATACATTCTCCACCAAATCACTTCCAAAAGGAAACATCCAAATCAAATGCTTGGCAAAACCGAACAAAATCAACTCATTCCAAAACAACAACAACAACAAGAAAGACCCCTTTCTAAACCTCCATCCCGAAGTCTCCCTCCTTAGAGGTGAGCGGAGCGAGCTGGTTGATTTTAGACCTGAGCCGGTAACTCACAGCCCATCTGAAGGTTTACTCGAGCCATCAGATCCAGTTGATTACAATGCAGCAAAGATAAAGGTGATCGGGGTTGGCGGGGGCGGCTCAAATGCCGTGAACCGCATGATGGAGAGTGCCATGAAGGGGGTTGAGTTTTGGATCGTGAACACAGATATCCAAGCGATGCGGATGTCACCTGTTTACCCAGAAAACCGGTTGCAGATTGGCCAGGAGTTGACCAGAGGTCTTGGGGCAGGTGGCAACCCTGATATCGGCATGAATGCTGCAAAGGAGAGTAGAGAGTTGATTGAAGAGGCTGTTGGTGGAGCTGATATGGTCTTTGTCACGGTATTTTATATATTTATTTATTCATCTTTATTATCATTTATTTATTCTATCTCGATGACCTTGGTTGTAGGATACATGATTACATATGGAGCTTTGACATGTCCTTTTCAAGCATTTTTGTGTGTTGAAGTTAGATATCATATAGCATAAGTATTCACTAATTTTGATGTCATTATGACACGGTGTAATTCCGGCATGGTAGGATTGAATTCTTTTACTCCAAGCATTTCAGTACATTTGGAAGGAAGTTAATGCCTAGTAGTATCTTCAGGGGTTGAGAAGAATTTTTTTGGATTCTCTTAGCAAATAGTAGATTCCATATTTTATTGTTTAGCACATGTCTTGTCAGTTTTGAGTTCTTGTTCTGACATGGTTAGTAAGCGTGTAAATAAAACAGAAGCTGTATCTTTCCTTGTTGTCCACTTTATAAGATTGTAAGACTTGTTGGGTACCAGTATCCCAGCTTGGTTGAGAGAAAAAGTAACCAGTGAAATTTTTCTGCCAATTCAGGCAGGAATGGGTGGAGGAACAGGGACAGGTGGCGCACCAATTGTAGCGGACATAGCAAGATCGATGGGTATTCTGACAGTTGGAATTGTCACCACACCGTTCTCCTTTGAAGGGAGAAAAAGGGCGGTGCAGGCACAGGAGGGTATAGCCTCTCTGAGGAATAGTGTCGATACGCTCATTGTTATTCCAAACGACAAGTTGCTGCAAGCTGTTTCGCCAAATACCCCTGTGACTGAGGCATTTAACTTGGCTGATGATATTCTTAGGCAGGGCATCCGCGGGATCTCTGATATAATCACAGTAAGTCTCTATCTGTGTTATGTCTTTCTTTAGTTCATTTGTAAATTGTGTTGCTAGTGACATAATAAAATGAATCCTGTTAGGTTTCTTGCAAATAAAAGACAACATTTTGTCCTACAATAGAATAACACCTATTGTTCATGAGGTTTGCTAATAAAAGACGTGTCTGTACATACTTCATAAACAATGAATGGTTTTCCCTTATAAGTGCTGTTTAACTAAAGCCTAGAATACTTAGATATTTGGTTGCAGATTTGTAAGTTAATACGAAAAATGTTGAGGAACTATAGTAAGTTTTGCTTGAGTTAATTTTGATCTAAGTGCTCTGGTTTCATTTGGAGATACCCCCCAAAGTAGTTGGTGTGAGTTACAGTATGGAGGTGCTGGGTGTTGTTTGCAAATATGTATTGATTTTAATTTGCACGAAGGTCAATTATATATAATTTTTATGCTGAGAATGGTCAATTTTACCGTATTCGTGACATTTGGCTCTAAATTATATAGAAAATCATATATAAATACAAAAAAAAAAAAAAAAATGGGGGTCAATTGAACCCCCATTCATTCAACATACATCTGCCTCAGGGGTCAGATATGTAAAAAGTCTATAAAAGACCTTATGTTTGTTAGCAGGTCCTATATATGTTTATGACATAGCAAAGCAATGATATTAACTGTTCGATATTGGACTAGTTAGATGCAATCATAGTGTTTCTTCTATTTTCTTTATAATATCAGGTTCCTGGGTTGGTGAATGTAGACTTTGCTGATGTGAGGACTATCATGCAAAATGCAGGCTCTTCTTTAATGGGAATTGGAATAGCAACAGGTACCTGAAAAAATAAAAATAATATGGTGTTTTTTACATTTATTAGAGAAGTACCTTAAATTTTGTATTGGCAATCTTTGTTCGTAAGATTTTCAATTTAAATAATTGACCAAAATAAGAAAACATTATAAAGCCTTGTTCATAAGAATCTCCATTTGGTATTGCCAATCTTTGTTCATGGTTAAGATATGTGGAATATTTTGGCAAACTTTGTATAGGCAAGTCAAGGGCAAGGGATGCAGCATTAAATGCCATCCAATCACCTTTGCTTGACATTGGAATAGAGCGAGCCACTGGGATTGTTTGGAACATTACTGGTGGAAATGACCTCACCTTGTATGAGGTATTCTCTCTTTCTCTCTGTAGTTTTATGATTAATAGTTCTTTTATTTCATTCAAGACCAAATCCTTATTGTAGTTTGATATGTAATTAAAGGATTTTTTTCTCTGCATTTTTATAGGTAAATGCAGCAGCAGAGATAATATATGACCTAGTGGATCCAAATGCCAATCTTATATTTGGTGCTGTCATTGACCCCTCTCTCAGTGGCCAAGTGAGTTGATCCCAATCTCATTCTTTTATCATTTCCTCCTGCTCAGTAGAAACTCCAGTGATTGAGATGAACTTTAGCTTTTGCCTTTAATAAATTATCTAAAGAAATAAATAATGGCCTAGATTTTCTTGTACTGTATAGTATAAGTCCTTTTCCTTCAGTCGATCCAAAGCATTGAAGCAAAAACAGATTCTTTTGGTTGGTAGTCTCATTTCCTTTTCTTCTGTTTTTTCTTTTGTGATTCATGATGACGGAGACTGCATCGCAGCTTCCACCACATGCAGTTGATATACACATTACATGATCACTGATTTAAAACAATGTTAAAACCTGAAATATTTTTGGCAGCTCTTTGTTTCACAAGGAAAATCAATTTAGCATAATGGAAATAATTTGTTTTTAACTTGTTTCTTAATTGGATATGTTCAAAATACAGGTGAGCATAACTCTTATTGCTACTGGTTTTAAACGCCAAGATGAGACGGACGGCCGTGCTTCAAAGGTAATTTTAATGAAAGTAAATATGATAACTTTTTCACTTCAAATTCACAAAATTCTTGTACAAAATAGTGCGACATGAAATAATATATTCTTCTTATTGTAAACTGAAAGGGAGGTCAGCAGATAGGAGAAGGCAATGGGATGACCCGTCGACCCGTTTTAACAGAAGGGAGTATGGTAGAGATACCAGAGTTCCTCAGAAAGAAGAGCCCATCTCGCTATTCCCGTAACTAAGTCGTATTCTCTATTATCTTTGTATCTACTTTTTCTTGTTTCCTTAGCTAGTAGGTTGTGTTTGTTCTAGAAAATTCTGTGCCTCTTACTGCTTATAGTGTTTTCACTTCTTTCTTATGTTTACTAATTTTTGCTTGCTTAATAAAGTGGGAGGCTTGTTCAGAGTTTAAGCTATAGATTTCCTATAATATGTACATGTTTAGATAATTTTCCAATGTTTCCCTTTTATTTATTTATTTTTTTGTGAAAGAGATGGAGGTCTGGCGTTCTAAATTCCAATGTCCATAGGACTCTCCCATTCGGGTTTTGAACCCACGACCTCCTACATGGAGGGAGCAGCCTTTTGCCACTAGACCAAAGACTGGTTCTTTTATTTCTTTACTTGGTTATCTTATTTTGAAAAGAGTTCGGGAAAAAAATAATCCATAGAAGATGAATTAAAGCAAAATTCTGGTGCACCAAAACATAGGGAGTGTTGGTTAAAGATGCAACTCTAGGTGCAGTTTGCTCCACCAACCTGTATATCACTAGGGAATTAGACAATTCTCAGTGGTCACTGCAATTTCTTGTTGAGTATGTTAATTCCAGTTAGCTTTCATATTATCACTGAAATACTGTTACTGTCGTTTGGTTCAATGATGGCGTCATTTTGGACCTATTCTGTGTAGGATTACCTTTGATTAATTTGGGAACTGAAAAAAAAAAACCAAGAATTACTCCAGCGATATTGATACATCACAATTGTTCATGATGTTTTTCATCATCTGAATATGAGGAATAGTTGGGGATTTTAAACTGTTGTCATTTGTATTTGTACGGTTCGGATCGAATTCTAATAGATTGTTGATGTTTAGAACTCCCCCATAAGTGAGTAGCTACCTGGTATGGTTTTTTACCCTATAATGACAGGAAGTGCATCAGACGATATAATACACACACTTCATAATAAATAACTACAGTGTATGGGTTTTTTACATGGCAATTCTACCTAGATTTCGTACATGTATCCGGTCCCTCGATTTTCTGTATATTCTTTGTTTACGTAATGAAGCGGAGCAATGAATACTTTTTTCAAAAGAAGTAGCTGACATTATCACACCTTGGGTATAATGGGAAATATTCCAACTACTTAAATATCCTTAATTCTGAGTCTCTGACTGGTATATATAGCTTTACCTTGAACAAAAAAAATTAAATTGATAAAAATAAAATTTTGTCACACCCCAGGACAACCCGCCGCGCATTTATGCGCCAGGCGTTAAGCACATCACATACATTATCAATAACACAACCAAATAAGCCACTATATTAAAAATAAACAAGGTTCATAAACAAACAAAGGGGAAAATATGTCAGACATGGCTAGTCAAACAGTTACCGCCATGTCTGCATCATATATGATTCATACAAATATAAATTAAAAACAAATAGTGGCTACTCTTAATAGTTTCCGCTAAATTTTCTCACTCACGGCCTTCCTCCATGTCTCCTTCTTCATTTCCTGGAACCCACATAAAAGTGGAAACAAAACGGGTGAGAGATCGAACTATCTCTCAGTGCGGGATTTAGTTCCAGCCCGGTGTTTTTACAAATGAATGCAATTAATACTCAAACAGCAGTTAATTTAAACTAAACCCCAATTCCCCATAAATTTCAGATATGCAACTTGTAAATCAATTTAAAAACGCAATTCCTGGTTTTCTTTTCTTTAAACAAACTTTTCGTAACCTAGATCGCCACACACGGACGATCCGGCCCCTTTCTGTTCTGTTCACTTTTAAACTTTTGAAATTCCACACTCTGGGGGTCATGCCCGTACATGAAACCCGGCGAATCGCCACGCAAGGACGACCCGTTCAATCACACTCTAGATGGGCCATTCGGGGACCCATCCGGCGAACCGCCGCGAATTTGGCGACCCGTTCTGTTCTGTTCTGTTCTGTTCTGTTCACATTTCACACTCTGGGGGTCTGTCACACACGGACAGCCTGATTTTCAAAACACATGCAGGACCGCCACACAAGGACGGCCCCAATTTAAAACAGTTCATTAAAACTTTCCTTGTTCACATTCACACTATCCTGTCAGTTCAAATCAATGCATCCAACAAGTTCCTAACATGCAATTCTACACAAAAAGAAAGAGAATTCGACATTCTCAACATGCAGTTCATCTACCAGATTGGGAAAAAGGATTACCTACCTTAAACCACGCATTTCTTATTATTTGTAAAAAGACCAGGAAACCCGCACCTGTATTCTCAGTGATCTCGCGTGTGTCGGAATCTCGTGTATTCTCGGCGTCTCCTAGAACCTCGCGGTTTGCTCCTAAGTTTATAAACGCTTGATTAGGTTCTTAATTCTATTCGTATTTAATTCAATTGTCATCTAAACATTTTAAATAAAGTCCTTAAATGGTTTAATGGGTTTCGGTTTCGGGTTAATGGATGTATGGATTTCGGCTAGGGTTAGGGTTTCGACTGAGTAGGTACGGCCTGGTCTGACCTAGTTGGTACGGCCTGGTCTGACCTAGTTGGTACGGCCTGGTCGGACCTAGGTAGGTACGGCCTAGCCGAACGGCCTGGTACGGACCGTACCAAATTTTAGGGTTTTGGGTTTTGGCCGGCCAAGGGAAAAGAGAAAGAAAGTCGGCCAACAAAGGGAAAAGGAGGGGGGAAAAGCCAGAGGGTTGCGGCTAGGGTTTTCCTTCGGGTCAGCGGCAGCCAAGGGACAAGAGAGGCGGTAGAGAGAGAGGAAGGGATGGGGTTCGGTTGGGGTAGAGAGGGAGGGCGGCGGCAAGGAAGGAGGGCAGCGGCGAAGAGGGCAGCGGCCAGGGTGGAGTTCGGCTTGGCCTTGTGGCCGGCGGCAGCCAAAGAGGGAGAGGGGGCGAAAACAAATAAAAAGAGAGAAAGAGAGAAAGAGAGGGAGAGAAGGAAAACTTACAGAAATTGCAATGAAGGGTTGGCTGTGGGAAGAGAGAGGAGCGGGGTAGATTAAATGGGTGAGGATCGGGCTGAATTTAGATTATGCTCTTCTAAATTGAGTTTGCTAAAAAGGCTATGACTTCTATTAATATAATTTGATTAAAATGACACGTTATTTCCTCTCAACTTTTATCGTTTACTATATATTTATTCCTATAAATTGTTGATTTACTGACTTAATTAATTTTTATATTTTTCTAAATTGGATTCTGTAGAAATTTAATCATACCATTATTTCGAAGCGTTACATCCTCCCCCCCTTGGAAATCCTGTTCAGTCCCCTGAACAGTCTCGGCGTCTATGTCTTCGAACCATTCTGGGTATGTGGCACGCATCGTTTCCTCCATTTCCCAAGTTGCTTCTCGGCTGGAGTGCCGTCCCCATTGTACTAATACCCGTTTAATGGTTTTACGCCGGAGAATTATTTCCTTGGTGTCCAGTATTCTCATGGGTCGTTCTTCATACACTAAAGTTTCATCTAACCCCAGGTTTGAAAAGTCGAGGATGTGGGAAGGATCTCGGATATATTTCCGTAGTTGCGATACGTGAAAGACTGGATGTACTTTATCGAGAGTTTGGAGGTAGCGCCAGTTCGTATGCAAGTGGTCCGCTTCTTCTGAGAATTTCGAATGGCCCCACATATCTAGGACTCAGTTTTCCTGTTACGCCAAATCGTCTCACTCCCCTCCTTGGAGAGACCTTCAACCAAACATGATCCCCGGTTTCGAACTCTAGTGATCGTCTCCTCAAGTCTGTATACTTTTTCTGTCTGTCTCGAGCAGTGTCTAATCGGTTTAGAATCAGTTGAGTTCTATCTGTGCAGTCTTTTACCATTTCTGGCCCTGTTGGCAGTTGTTCCCCGTTGTTTCCCCACCACAAGGGGGTCTTCCATTCGTGGGAGAGGGTATTTGTTTTTGATCGTGACCTTGTTTAACTCTCGGTAGTCGATGCACAGTCTCATACTACCGTCCTTCTTCCTGACGAATAGTACCGGTGCGCCCCACGGCGATGTGCTTGGTCGTATGAATCCCAGTTCTAAGAGCTCTTCTAACTGAACCTTCAGTTCCTTAAGTTCCGCCGGTGCCATCCGGTACGGGGCCTTAGAGATTGGACGGGTACCAGGGAGTAAGTCTATGTGAAATTCAATTTCCCGATCCGGGGGTATTCCTGGTAACTCCTCCGGGAATACATCGGTATACTCCGAGACTATAGGTACTGACGTTATCTCGGGTTTTTTCGTCTCGAGTTGCATTATGGTGACTATAAAGGCGGGACTACCGCTATTGATGAGTCTTCTTGCTTGATTGGCAGATATTGTCAGGGTTCCGCCTCCTCGTTTCTTGAGTCGGACAGAGAGGTTATGGAGACCTGGCCTGTTAATGACCATCCTCCCTTTCAGGCAGTCAACCGTCACACCGTTTCGAGTGAGCCACTCAAGACCCAACATTAAATCATAGAGATCCGTCTTAGAGACTATGGGGTTTATCGGGAATTCCCTCCCCGCTATTTGGAGTTTCAACCCTACGCTTCGAAGTTCTGGGGTGATATATTGTACGGCAGGGGTACTTATATTCAACACTTTACCAGAGTCTCGAGTTGGTACACCGTTTTTTTTTTTTTTTTTTTTTTTTTTTTTTTTTTTTCTACCCACTCCTTTGCTATAACTGAACGACTATAACCAGTGTCTATAAGTACGAAAACAGGAATTCCAGATAGTTCAAACATACCAGTCAGAAGATCAGTGGACACGTCTTCTCCTTCGTACTCTTCGATAGTCGGTGTTCCTCCCATCTCACAGTTGTACTGCTCATGAGCATGCATCCCCACCCTTTGGTTTCCTTGGTTCCCGCTGCGGTTATTATTGGGAGGATTGTAGCCACCGGTCCCTCTGCCAAGTGGTGCTCGTGCGGGTGGACCCGTATTTCCCACTTGCTGCCCGGAATAACCTCGCGGAGCTGGGCAGTCCTTGATGAAGTGTCCCGGTTTGTTACACCGGTGACACACCCCCAAACGGAAGCTGCATTGATCAGGTGAATGGTTGCGGCCACAGTAGTTGCACCGGGGTGTTGGATTAGACTGGTAATTAGGTCGGTTATCCCCGTAATTGTTTCCGTTAGGGGCCGGTCTCATAGGTTCATCTATCTTGGGTCGCATATTCCTCGATCCCCCGGCTTGGCTGATGCGCCCGTCATAAGACTCCGCGGTGCTTGCTCTTAACATTAAATCCGATAGTTGGTTGGTTCCCGGAATGTCAATGATCTGAGCAAGACGGGGGTTTAGTCCCCCGAGGTATTGTTGTCTGAGGCGAAATTCATCTCTTACGATATCGGGTGCATACCTCATTAGGTTCTCAAACTTGGAGTTATACTCCACCACTAAGCTGTTCCCCTGTTTCAAGCTTGTAAACCGTTGTCGGAGTGCCTCTCTTGACATGGTGTCCATATAGCGGCGTTCGAACTGCCTTTCGAATTCAGTCCACCCCTTCGCATCAGCAGTTTCGCCCCACCCACGTTTCACCTCTTGCCACCAGAATCGAGCATGACCCTCCAGCAATTGAGTAGCTAGCTCTACTCGGTGTTCCTCAGGGGCTCTCAAGATTTGAAGTTTATCCTTGATATTTGCGACCCAGTTCTCTGCTGCGGCAAGGTCACCTGTCCCATCGAAGGTCGGGGGGCGCAATGAGGTGAACGATCGGTAGTATTCAAAGAACGTGTCGGCCTCTCTAGGCTGTCGCTGATCATATTCCATGGCTACCCTGGTTACCCGCTCTAGTCCCTGCAGTAGAGCATTCAGCTGGGGGTTCTCGAGTGGAATCCTAGTGTCGCCATCTGCACCGCTCGTTGTTGAGTTAGTCCTGGTTCCTTTCGCCATCTCCAACTTCGCTGCGCAAAGGGTGCTTGATGTGAGTTTTTTTTTTTTTTTTGTTTTTTTTTTTTTTTTTTTAAAAGGAATTTAGGATTTCGAATCGAACTTTAATTTTCTTTAGATTATAATTGCTCTTCCACACTATGTTCGAGCCCTGCGAAGGAACGGCGTCTTCCGGTATTCTTCACCCTGAATCCGCTAGCCTCCACTACGTGTGGCGAGATGACGGAGTAAGGACAATTTACGGAGATTGCAGTATTGACAGTGATTCCGGACAAGTCGACCCATCCGACCATTTCCTTGACCTTTGCGGTGGCTGAGAACGCCCGTAGCCAAGTGGGCTGTCCGTTAAATCGATTTGCCATCTAGGAAAAGAATCTATTTTGCTTATCTTCTACGAAATTTACTTGGTTCAATAATCCAAGGAGAGTATGTTTGTTATTTTTCGAAATAAATTGTACCGTTACTACAAAGGCATAATCCGTCACCAAATATATACATTTGTTACTAATGGTACGCTCGGTCCACATGGTTTGGTCTATGACTTAAACGCCGCATCCTATTACTAACGCTCTCTTAGCGGAAGTTTATTGATATTGTATGTGCTGGCTCTGATACCAACTTAGTTGTCACACCCCAGGACAACCCGCCGCGCATTTATGCGCCAGGCGTTAAGCACATCACATACATTATCAATAACACAACCAAATAAGCCACTATATTAAAAATAAACAAGGTTCATAAACAAACAAAGGGGAAAATATGTCAGACATGGCTAGTCAAACAGTTACCGCCATGTCTGCATCATATATGATTCATACAAATATAAATTAAAAACAAATAGTGGCTACTCTTAATAGTTTCCGCTAAATTTTCTCACTCACGGCCTTCCTCCATGTCTCCTTCTTCATTTCCTGGAACCCACATAAAAGTGGAAACAAAACGGGTGAGAGATCGAACTATCTCTCAGTGCGGGATTTAGTTCCAGCCCGGTGTTTTTACAAATGAATGCAATTAATACTCAAACAGCAGTTAATTTAAACTAAACCCCAATTCCCCATAAATTTCAGATATGCAACTTGTAAATCAATTTAAAAACGCAATTCCTGGTTTTCTTTTCTTTAAACAAACTTTTCGTAACCTAGATCGCCACACACGGACGATCCGGCCCCTTTCTGTTCTGTTCACTTTTAAACTTTTGAAATTCCACACTCTGGGGGTCATGCCCGTACATGAAACCCGGCGAATCGCCACGCAAGGACGACCCGTTCAATCACACTCTAGATGGGCCATTCGGGGACCCATCCGGCGAACCGCCGCGAATTTGGCGACCCGTTCTGTTCTGTTCTGTTCTGTTCTGTTCACATTTCACACTCTGGGGGTCTGTCACACACGGACAGCCTGATTTTCAAAACACATGCAGGACCGCCACACAAGGACGGCCCCAATTTAAAACAGTTCATTAAAACTTTCCTTGTTCACATTCACACTATCCTGTCAGTTCAAATCAATGCATCCAACAAGTTCCTAACATGCAATTCTACACAAAAAGAAAGAGAATTCGACATTCTCAACATGCAGTTCATCTACCAGATTGGGAAAAAGGATTACCTACCTTAAACCACGCATTTCTTATTATTTGTAAAAAGACCAGGAAACCCGCACCTGTATTCTCAGTGATCTCGCGTGTGTCGGAATCTCGTGTATTCTCGGCGTCTCCTAGAACCTCGCGGTTTGCTCCTAAGTTTATAAACGCTTGATTAGGTTCTTAATTCTATTCGTATTTAATTCAATTGTCATCTAAACATTTTAAATAAAGTCCTTAAATGGTTTAATGGGTTTCGGTTTCGGGTTAATGGATGTATGGATTTCGGCTAGGGTTAGGGTTTCGACTGAGTAGGTACGGCCTGGTCTGACCTAGTTGGTACGGCCTGGTCTGACCTAGTTGGTACGGCCTGGTCGGACCTAGGTAGGTACGGCCTAGCCGAACGGCCTGGTACGGACCGTACCAAATTTTAGGGTTTTGGGTTTTGGCCGGCCAAGGGAAAAGAGAAAGAAAGTCGGCCAACAAAGGGAAAAGGAGGGGGGAAAAGCCAGAGGGTTGCGGCTAGGGTTTTCCTTCGGGTCAGCGGCAGCCAAGGGACAAGAGAGGCGGTAGAGAGAGAGGAAGGGATGGGGTTCGGTTGGGGTAGAGAGGGAGGGCGGCGGCAAGGAAGGAGGGCAGCGGCGAAGAGGGCAGCGGCCAGGGTGGAGTTCGGCTTGGCCTTGTGGCCGGCGGCAGCCAAAGAGGGAGAGGGGGCGAAAACAAATAAAAAGAGAGAAAGAGAGAAAGAGAGGGAGAGAAGGAAAACTTACAGAAATTGCAATGAAGGGTTGGCTGTGGGAAGAGAGAGGAGCGGGGTAGATTAAATGGGTGAGGATCGGGCTGAATTTAGATTATGCTCTTCTAAATTGAGTTTGCTAAAAAGGCTATGACTTCTATTAATATAATTTGATTAAAATGACACGTTATTTCCTCTCAACTTTTATCGTTTACTATATATTTATTCCTATAAATTGTTGATTTACTGACTTAATTAATTTTTATATTTTTCTAAATTGGATTCTGTAGAAATTTAATCATACCATTATTTCGAAGCGTTACAAATTTAGTATGACACAACAGCGCTCAAGTCTGAATCTGCTTTCCACCGAGTTTAACGACTCAGCCTCTGACACGGTACTGTCAACAATAATGGCATCAACTTGAGATTCTTTAGAATGGATACAATAAAAAAGAATGAAGCAAATGAGTGAAGATGTGAACTAAGGGGATGTGGGACAAATACAACTAGGGGTGTTCATTGGGTCCGGTTTAGTCGGTTTTGAACCGAACCGAATTAATTTGGATCAAACGGTTCAGTTTTTTCGGTTTAATGGTTCGGTTCGGTTTGATTTTTAAAACTGAATTATAATTTCGGTTCGGTTTGGAAATTTTCAAAACCGAAATAACCTAACTAACCGAACTTTTATACATTATGAATTTGATCCGGACCACACCGTTTATTTCTTAATACCCGGTTTATTTCTTAATCAATTTCTTTAAATACTTTGGTTTATTTCTTAATATCCCGGTTTATTTCTTAATATACTTCGGGTATTATAAATCAATTTCTTTAAATAAAAAAATTAATATATTTTGGTTTCAACTGAACAAACCGAAATAAAACTTTAGTTCGGTTCGGTTCGGTTGCAATGCTAAATCAGTTCGGTTCAGTTCGGTTGCAATGCTAAATCAGTTCGGTTCGGTTCTATTTTAGAAATCAAATTATTATTTTGATTTGCCTAGTTCGGTTCGGTTCGGTTCGGTCGAACCGATAAACACCCCTGAATACAACCACCAAAAGTGAGATTCAGCGAGGAGTGCAAGGTGTCAATTTCATAGTAAAGAAAATAATTTGTTCAAATTCTTTGCATTTTTTTGGGAATAAAAGTTTCCTTGTTGTGACAAGAAAGTTGTCGGATTTGGAAAGTTCAATTTTCTTTGTTTTGTCCCCTTCTTTTTTCTTCCCCTTTGTTTTTTATTTTAATTGGGAAATCACCAGTTGGCTTTTTATGCGGAGTAAATATCAGAAATCAAATGGATAGTTGTATTTATTCTTCAGGCTTCACACAAAACTAATATAGAAACGATTACTTCTGGTTTGGAGTAATCATTTAAAATCAAGGAATTAGGCTATGTCCAAAGAACTTCGGACAAATTTTATTCAAAATCAGATCTAAATTATCCGATATACATTGAGATTAATTAATGTCAATGGATTTAAGACTTAATAATTTTAAATGGCTTCATAAATCTAAATTATTTGTACGAATTTTGACACAAATTGAATAGTCTACGCTCGGCTTTGAATACAGTTTTGTCTGGATCCCTTCGAACAAAAACCTCACCCTTAAATCAATTAATTCCCAATCTGCCTCAAAACATGTTCAGACGATTGATCAGATACGGAGCTAGAAAATTTAGATTAAGAGAACCTGAACTCAAAATGCATAATGCATATTTGAGATTTAAATTCAAGTTTTTACAACTACAAATTAAAATTTTAACTACTAAATCAGAAACACATATTTAATATTTTATGAGAGGCTGAAGTATATAAAAAAAATCTAAAACTAGGAAAATTTTATTAATCGAACAAGCTATACCCTTCTCATACCCTGATGAAAATAATTAAAAAGAACATTAAATTGGTCATCCAAGTTGGCAGGTAGCGTCGTAAATAGTTTGTAGCTCCTGCATTGGCAGCTTGTGCTTTTGCTATCCCCAGTGATTTTTGGAACCAATTTGGGTCCGATGTCCATCGGACTCAAAGTGAATTTGATGTGTTCAATGACAGTCCGATCTGTTTTAAAATTCGCACCCGCAATTTTCGTGTCTGATTTAAAATTCGTGCCCACTAATATTAAAGTGAATCGGACGGTCCCTAAACTCATCGGACCACCCTAGCTGTTCTCGTGATGTTTAGTTTATGATTCGGGAACTGTGCAAAAAGGTAAGTCAATGTCATATAATAAAGAGAAGAGCTGAGAGCCTTTAACTAAGTTTAGGTGCGTTGTGAGGTGGCCCCCAAAAATATCATCCCTCAAATTGCTCCTCTTCATTGGCCCGAATCACCGAGTCCGGATCCCCTAAAGTAACCCAATTTTTAAGTTTAGACGTGTACGGTGCCTATTCGGTGGTAGCGCAGGGAGCCAGTATTATTTGTGGGGTCCAGGCTTTTTAAGATTCGTGTTAGAGTATTTTGGACGGTTTGGATCAAAACTCAAAAATTGGGTTAATGCACTGATCTGAATTCCGAATCACCCAAGACTAGCGTCAGCCTCATATCTCATCTCTATTTGCTTTGGATTCCTTCTTCTTCACAAACACCTTGCTTATGAGCAAGTGTGCGCCATTCTCACAAGCGGAGCCACTTGGACACTTGCTCACCTCTTTATCTCAAAAAGTTTTCAAAAGTATTCTTATATTTTTATTTTATTTTTTTAAAGAAAATATAAAATATACTTAAGCTTTAAAAAATTATAAATTTTGCTTGCTCCTGATTTTTTTTTTCAAATATGCTTCTATTTTTATTTTTTAAAAATATAAAAAATGCTTAATATTCAAAATAATTATAAAATTATACGTCACCCAAATGTTTTACTAATATATATATATATGAGAGTGGCTAAGGTCAAAGTGGTATGACAAGGTCTTGGTGCTACCAATTAGTTTTTACAATTTTAAAGTTAAAATAGTCGATTCAAACCGTTAGATGTTCAATCTATATTAAAATATGCTTGGAGACCAAATTTTACATTTTTTGGAATTTTTTTACTATTTTTTAAGCCACTTTGAAAATGGCAGATCCGGGTGAACAGTAAAAACAGTGCAACCAAATTCTGGACCATGTGATCAGCAATTTTCAAAGTGGCTTAAAAATAGTAAAAAAATTTCAAAAAATGTAAAAATGTAAAAAATGTAAAATGTAAAAATATATATATAGATAGAGGTTGGCTAATATCAAAACGTTTGTTCCTAGGCTGTGGAACAAACGTTTGGTTTTTACATTTTCAAAGTTCAAATAGTCGATTCAAACCGTTCAACATTTAATCTATAATAAAATGTGCTTAGAGACCAAATTTTACATTTTTTGGAATTTGTTTACTATTTACTAAGCCAATTTTATATTCGCTGTTTTCAATGATCTAGAAAATTTTCATTGTTTATTAAAATCAATAATTTTAAAACTGACTTAATAAAGAGTATAAAAATTCAAAAAAAATGTAAAATTTGGTCTTCAAGCACATTTTAATATAGATATCACATCTAGCATTTTGGATCGACCATTTAAACTTTGAAAATCAAAAAATTAATTGGTTGCATCACGGCTCCGAAACAAATGTTTTGATATTATCCAACCTCTCTCTCTATATAGAGGTTGGATAATATCAAAACATTTGTTTCGGAGCCGTGGTGCAACCAATTAGTTTTCCGATTTTCAAAGTACAAATGGTCGATCCGAACCATTATATGTGATATCTAATGTAGATGTTGACTAATATCAAAACATTTTTTCCGGAGCTGTGGTGCAACCAATTGGTTTTCTGATTTTTGAAGTCCAAACGGTCGATCCAAACTGTTAGATGTGATCTCTATATTAAAATGTGCTTCGATACAAATTTTACATTTTTTGGAATTTTTTACTATTTATGAAGTCAGTTTTAAAATCGCTGATTTTGATAAACATTGAAAAATTTCTGGATCATTAAAAACAACGATTTTAAAACTAGCTTAATAAATAGTAAAAAATTCCAAAAAATGTAAAATTTAGTCTCCAAGTACATTTTATTATAGATTGAATGTTGAACGGTTTGAATCAACCATTTGAATTTTGAAAATATAAAAATCGAAACATTTGTTCCACGGTCTATGAGCAAATGTTTTAATATTAGTCAACTTATGTATATACACACACTACTATGATCACCATTTAAAAATGGTTTTGAAGAAAAGGCTCCAATTTTTTCTTTTCAGTATGGTCATTGGAGAAAAGAGTTGTGACATATAGATTTATATGTGGATTGTATATCATTATAATTGTATGAATAGATATCTCGCTAGCTTCTTTGTTGTAATAAATAAAATGTAATAGCGATAGAAAAATATCCTAACATTTTTGTTTCACTTATAATAACTTTATTAGCATTGGAAGAGAAATTGTATACAACATTGAACAAAAAGAAAAGCAGTACTATATCTTATATTATATGAAAATAAATTTCGTTTGATGATTTTTGTAATACTTTCTTATTAGACATCTAAAATAAATTATATAATGTCTAATATGAACAAGCTGTAAAAACAAAATAATAGATAATTCAATAAATAAATAAAATGCAAAAAGAAGAAATAAATACAAATATTTTTACAATACATATTTTACTATTTCAATGTATCGCAAAAGGAAAAAAAAAACAAAAATTTCCAACAAAAATTAGACAATTGGCCACCCACATATTTTAGCTGCGTACCCAATTAATACACATAGACCTAGTCCAGGTAAGAAACATATTTTCCTAATTTGTACGAGCGAATTAAAAGTGGCCACCACACAAACCTAAAACGAAGACACGCTCCTTGGCCTGAAACCATACACCCTACACCTCTTTACGTGTCCCTCCGACCCCCCACCCATCTCTCCTTCTCCCCTCCTCTTTTTAGCCTCCCTCTTCTCATCCTTCTCTCCTTTGGCCTAGCACCACTACTCCTCTCTCCTCTCTCCTCTTTCCTCTCAACTCACACCACACCATTACTTCATAGCTAGCTGTTTTGCCTTATAAGTTCCCTGCATCTATGGATCATTCAACAGACGCATGTATAGTTCTATCTAAGCCAGACACCACCCAAGTGCTGGCTCCGAATCACAGCAGCCAAACTAAGAATGGTTTGCCATGCAAACAAGAGAAAAGTACTACTCATGCACCGGACTCGCCAAAGGAAATTGCAAAAAGAGAAGCCCCACTGGCTGTGGATTGCACTGGAGAATGCACGAGGGAGAGACTAAAGAAGCACCGGCAAGAGATGGCGGGTCGGGTTTGGATACCTGATATATGGGGCCAAGAGGGTTTCTTGAAGGATTGGAAGGATAGTAATGTGTTCGATCAATCACTTGTACCGAAAGGTTTGGTATCAGCGCGGGATGCATTGGTGGAGGAGTGTAGAAGAAGTGCTAATTCCAACCGATCTATTCGGGTTCAGAAAAGTTGCTGATCAGTAGCCTATATGTTACACAATCAATATTATTGTATGGATTATTTATTTTTCATTATATACTACTTTTGATTTGGTTTTGTTTAATTGCATGAGGATATCAAACAGCTTTGCTTTTGTTAATTAACAGTACTACTGCTATATATTATCATTACGTTCATTATTTAATTATCATATTAATTTGAAGCTGAATTTAAGGGGCCACAATAAGTTAGAAACTTAATTGGATGCATGTGTGATATTGTCATTCAACATAGGGTTATCATATTTTTTTATTTGAAATGTTCTTAGTTGTTAGTTTAATGGGTTAAAATAATAATTTTTTTATATGTGAAGTAACCTGTCTGGAAATCCATTATAAAATTTTAGTTGAAAATTTTGATTCTATTTTATCTCATATATGTGTGTGTTCTTGGTTGTGTAGAAAAATTAAGGACGATTAAACTGCTTCTATATATTGTTGCAACGGTTCTAGGAATATGGTATATTAAATTAACAAATATGCTTATTTAGAAGAGTACTGTTACTACTGTAGCTTCCAAGAATAAAAAGGCCTAAAATTCTTGAAAAGCATAAAATTGTACATGGGCAAAGAGAGCATGAAAACGTGTACAAATTAATTAGCTGTTGTGTGAACATATATAGTAATAATGTTTTCAAATAATATTTAATTATTTATATTATATATATTCAAATAATTTCCGAATTTGACAAACTATACGAGTAAATAATATTAAAATGAATTATTGTTCTATTTTCATTTTGTATTTTCAGTACTAGTAAAGAAGAAGAGGTAAGATATATTTCAAACTTTGTATATTTTGTATTGTTCTTCAAGAGAAGATTACATGCCTATATATAGAGGTCGATCATTTACATTCTTTGCTGTACTAAATGATAAAATAGCCTAATGAGGTGTTAATAAAACAAAACAAACCAATACTGGTAATTCTCAGATTTTGGCAGGAATGGAGGAATCTTCTTGTTGCAATTGTTCTCAAGTTATTGTTAAATGGAGAACTCCAGTATTCATGTTATTACGCCCCCCCTCAAGCCGAAGTGACATCTGTCACGGTGAGCTTGGATTTGAGAAATTGGAAATGAGGAGTAGGCAAGGGTTTTGTCATGATGTCGGCTAATTGGTCTTTGGAACAAAGGAAGGACATGTAATTCTTTTGAAGCGACCCTTTCTCGCACGAAGTGATAATCAATCTCCACATGCTTCATGCGAGCGTGAAACATAGGGTTGGCGGCAAGAAAGGTGGCACCATGGTTGTCACACCATAAGGTTGGAGGTGAAGCGAATTTGATGTGAAGTTCTTGAAGGAGAAATTGGAGCCAAAGGATCTCTGCGCAGGTGATTGCAAGACTGTGGTACTCGGCCTCGGTATTAGATCGGGAAATAGTTGGTTGCTTTTTAGCGCTCCAAGAGATGAGGTTTCGGCCAAGATAAATGCAAAAACCCGAGGTTGAGCGATGGTCGTCAAGCGAGTCAGCCCAATCAGCATCGCTATAAGCATGAAGAGTGAGTGGAGAGGCCAAATGGATGGTGGTGCCATGGTGTAATGTGCCACGAATGTATCTCAAGATCCTTTTGACGGCGGACCAATGGTTGGATGTAGGGGCATGCATGTATTGGGACACTTTGTTTACGGCAAATGAGAGATCGGGTCGTCTGATTGTGACATATTGGAGAGCACCAACAATGCTTCGGTATAGGTAAGGGTCATTAAAAGGTGTACTATCGTCATTGGATAGTGTAGAGCTAGTAGACATAGGGGTTGGGGAAGGTTTAGAGTTGTGCATGTCGGTTCGGGTTAAGAGGTCTTGGAGGATTTGGTTTGTGTGAGGTGAAGTCCAAAATGGTTGGATTGGACCTCGATGCCTAAAAAATAGCTCAATGGGCCAAGGTCTTTGAGAGAAAAGACATTTTGGAGATGAGAAATGCATTGGCAAATGTGAGATGGATTGTTACCCGTGATTAAGATGTCATCGACATAGATCAATATCATAGTGGTGTGATCACGAGAATGAGAGGTGAAGAGGGAGGGGTCATAGTTGGAGGCTCCAAAACCAAGGTTTAGAAGGACCGAACTAAGTTTGGTGAACATGCCCAGATGATTGTTTGAGGCCATATAGTGCTTTGGACAATAAGCATACATGGTCAGGGTCAACAAAACCAGGTAGTTGGGTCATAAAAACTTGTTCGGTTAAGTCACTATTGAGGAAAATATTTTGTACGTCAAGTTGACGAATTGGCCAATTAGATGAAACCACAATAGAAAGCATGAGGCGAATGGTGGTTGGTCGTATCACGGGACTAAAAGTATCAAAGTAATCAATACCTTCTATTTGGTGGTAACCCTTAGCGACCAAGCGGGCCTTGTAGCACTCAATGGAACTATCGGCTTGTCTTTTGATCTTGTAGACTCATTTGCAACCGACGGGTTGATGGTTATGTGGTAAGGGAACCAAAGTCCAAGTCTTGTTGAGAGTAAGGGCATTCATCTCAATGGCCATGGCATGTTGCCACTCGGGTTTTGAATTAGCTTGAAGAAAGGTTGTAGGTTCAGATTCGACATTCATGGAAGGGGCAATGTGGTCGGGGAAAGTGCGAATGGAGGAGAGAGGGGCTTGTGTAGGCGGAGCTGTGATCGGAGATGGATCGGGTGGTGTGGGAAGGTGGTCGGATCTGTCAGCTAGGGTAGAGGTGGTATTAACGGGTGTAGAAGTTGAAAGGCTAATGGGTTCGGGTGGCTGAGAAGAAGTGAGTGTAGAAGATATCGGCTCGGTTTGAGAAGGAGAGAGGGGTCTAGAGTAATGGATTGTGGAGGAATTGGCCCAGAGGTATTGATAGGGAGGTTATTGGGCTGAGGAGAGGACAGCCCAGAAGTGGAGGCTAATGGGAATTCAGGTAGGGAAAATGTTGGGACTGGACCGAGTATAGAGGGGTTATGTTGGGCTGGTGGTTGAAGGAAAAATAAAGGGAAGTGGGAAGGGTTTTCGGTAGAAGCTGGTGAGGCCGAGAGGTGCTGATTTTTGAAGAGGAAGTAGGTTTCATTAAAGTTCACGTCTTGAAATGTAGAGTTTTTGAGATTGTAAATGGAGGCATCTATATCCTTTTTGAGTAGTAGCATATCCAAGAAAGATGAATGGAAGGGATCGTAATTCGAGTTTATTGGAGTTACAAGGGCGGGTATAGGAGAAACATTGACATCCAATAACTCGAAGGAGAGAGTAATCAGGTTGTTTGTTGAAAATGGTAGTGTAAGGAATTAAGGCCGAGGTTGAAGGGATGCGGTTGATGAGGTAAACGGTGCTTGAGAAGACCTCATCCCAATAAAGAGGAGGGAGGGATGCATGGAATATAATGGCTAAGGCAAGTTCGATTATGTGACGATGTTTTTGTTCGGCTAGACCATTTTGTTCGAGAATATAAGGGCATGAAGTTTGGTGTATGAGTTGGGAAAATTATTTGGAAATAGGCAAGTATTCGGTTCTGCCATCGGTTCGTAAGGTTTTGATTTTGGTTGAGAGTAAGTTTTTGACTTGTGTTTTGAAACGTGAGAAAATGTAAAGCACTTTGTTTTTGTTTTTCATAAAGTAAATCCATGTAAAACGAGAATAATCATCAACAAAGATCACATAAAAGCGAAAATCATTAAAATATGTTACGGGAGAAGGTCCCCATACATCGGAGTGGATCAATTCTAAATGAGAAGTAGTAGAAAGAGAAGGAGAAAAGGGCAATTTATGTGACTTAGCAAAACAACAATCATGATAAGTGTTTAATTTAGAAGAACTATAAGGTAAATTTGCATGAGAAAGTAAATGTACAGTAGTGGTAGAGGAGGCATGGTCTAAACGGGCATGCCATAAGTTGGTGGAAGCACGAACACCTAGAAGAGCTTGAGAAGAAGAGGTAGAAGGTGGAGAAAATGAGAAGAGGCCATTATTGCATGAAATTTGGAGGATAGTAGTCTTGGTGTGGAGGTCCTTGAAATAACAAAAATAATTAGAAAATTCAATGGTTAGTTGAGGGTTATATAACATGAGTTGAGAGATGCTAAGAAGATTTTTTTAGAATTGGGGAACATGTAGGATATTAGTAAGAGAGAGAGAATGATTAGAAAGAGAAATAAAAGAGAACCGATATGAAGAATCGGTAGACCTGCACCATTGCCAATTTGGAGAATGTCATTTCCCTCATAGTTAAAGAAAGCGGAGAGATTGTTGAGGTCATTGGTCACATGATTGGTGGCGCTGGAATCCAAAACCCATAAAGAAGAGGAGGCGGTTGAGCTCGCCTGTTGTGCCACATAAGCTTGGAAGTGAGAGGGTTTTCCACGGTAGGTAGGATTCGGATCATATATGAAATAACAAGCCTTTGCAACATGGCCAAATTTGGAGCATATTTGGCATTGAGGCTTGTTTGTGGCATCAACAACAGGCTTCGGTCCAGAGGGAGGCCGCTGGTTATCCTGGGTTAGCAGGCCGGTTTGTGCCATATCCTTGGGGTCTGGGCTTGTAGGTATTTGGGCCTTGGGGTCTGTTTTGGGCTTGGGGATAAGGAGGATAATTAGATGGTGGGTTTCGGGTCTGATAAGTGTTGTTCGGCCTAACAAAAAATGCAGCAGGAGAATCAGCAGAGGGAAGAGCGGTGCTGGAAGATGACTGGCTTTGGAGGCGCGACTCGTAGGTGAGCAACATGCCATGAAGATCGGCGAAGGAGAAAGGTTGGTGGCGGCTTGAAGTCATGACAGAAGTAAAAAATGAATTGTACTCCGGTCGAAGGCTATTGAGAAGAGCCGAGATTAGGTCACCATCGCTTATCGGAAAGCCAATGAAAGCTAGTTTGTCGAAGAGGCTTCGCAAGCGATTGAGGTAATCAGTGTAGGAACTAGAACCTTTGGTGGTTGTGTTGATTTGACGGCGGAGATCTGTCAATCGAGCATTGGAGGCAGCGGAATAAGAGTGTTTAAGGCGGGACCAAAGCTCAGCGGTGGTGCGATAGTTCGCAACCTGACCTTGAATGGATTCGGTGAGAGATGATCTGATCCATCCAATCAGCATTTGGTTTTGGCGATCCCAAGGGTAGAAAGCGAGATTGATGATGATAAGACCAGCATCGGTGCGCAAGGTTTGCTCAGGTGGCGGTTCTTCAAGAAACCGAGTGAGGTTGAAACCATGAATAATAGGTTGAACTTGTGATTTCCATGTGAGATAGTTTTGTTGGTTTAATTTAGTTGCAATGGGAAAATTGAGGGGTATGACTGTATCAGCAATGGGTGGTGGTAATAGGGGCGGGTCAAGCGGCGTAGGTGGTGGAGGGTGGTGGGCCATAGAAGCTCTGATACCATAAAACGAATTACTGTTCTATTTTCATTTTGTATTTTCAGTACTGATAAAGAAGAAGAGGTAAGATATATTTCAAACTTTGTATATTTTGTATTATTCTTCAAGAGGAGATTACATGCCTACATATAAAGGCCGATCATTTACATTCTTTGCTGTACTAAATGATAAAATAGACTAATGAGGTGTTAATAAAACAAAACAAACGAATACTGATAATTCTCAGATTTTGGCAGGAATGGAGGAATCTTCTTGTTGCAATTGTTCTCAAGTTATTGTAAAATGGAGAACTCCAGTATTCATGTTATTAAATATTTAATTATCTCATATTATTCATCAAATTTACGAATTTTTTATTTATGTACAAAAAATATCAATATTTTGATACATGAATATTTGAATTGTAAAATAACAAACTAATTTTTGAATTATGAATTTTAAACCTCGTCGAATTATTTAAAATCCAAACTTTGTCTTGCAGTGAACTGTTCACCTTTGTTTTTCTCACTTAAAAATCTGATTGGAACCACTCATGATCCCTTGTATAATCAAAAGAAAAATCGTCCACATTTCATGTAAATATCTATACAAGGATCAATTAATTAATCTGATCAACGCCGCATTTCAAACTTTTTCCAATAACAGAGATTTATGAAGTGGAGAAAAATTACCTAGGTTATTACTTAGGCACAATTTCTATCTGGCTAACCATGATTAGTTTATGGAGAAATGATTTAATTTTAATTATATCCTTATAACTTTATATTTTTTGGCTGTATTACTCTCTCTAATATGGAATATAATTCTCATTTTTGGTTCATTCTTTTTCACCTTTTATTGTTGAGTGAAAGTTTATAACAAATTTGGATTTTAATGTGGTGTTCTTTTTTATTATATGTAGATTTCAAGTGTAAGCTTAAGTTAGTCATTTTTTCTGTGATTTTGTAAAATGCTAAAATTTGACAATATTGTTAACAACAACAACTAGGTCGAAGATAATATGTTCTCCCTGTACTAATTGATATTATATTTTGAAATATGAAATATAATAATACAAATAATTTGTAAATCAATAATCAAACCGAAGGGTTTATAACAAGTTAAAACAAATATTATATGACAAAGAATATTTTACTAATTAATATTTAAATGATCAGTTGTCGAAATAAGGATTATTATATATTTAGATCGATCGGAACTCTATAGCAATCTTAAAGTACAAAAATACATAAAGTATAGAAATTAATGTATGGAAAAATACAAAATTAAGTTCAAGACAATATTGTCTGAATAATAATTTAATGCGCAGACTGATCTAGTCACGTCTGCCTTAAAGATTAATTCCAGTCGGACTGAATTAAATTTGGTGCCTATGGAAAATGTAGGGGATCTATTTTGAGATTCGTGCAATGTAAAAAGATCGGTCCAGATTTACTTATTGCATCAGGTACCTAGGGGATCCGAATTCCATCCAACTTCGAATTAAAAAAAAAAACAAAAAACCTTGATTCTTTGTAGTACTACGGTCACAAATTGGAAGGTTTTCGAAAGAAATAATGCCATATATCAAATTTATATACCGCAATTTTAGTTGACGGAAATAAGAGGTACTTATTTATTTTTTTTTCTAAATTTATGAGAAAATAAAGGATTCTTGTTAAGCAAGGGAGGAAAGAGAGATATATAAGCAGTTGATTGGTTATTGTTTATGCGTGCACATTTCTCTACCATTGCATTTTCCCGTTACAACTTACAAAAAATTAACCATAAAGCTATAATCGCCATAATAAAGAATTAAGGTCAGAATAATATTAAATGCCATGTTTTATAAAGACCAACGGTAAAATATTAAATCAATGTCAGAAACTGTAGCTGAATCATGCGATAAAATTGCAGTATCTGCCATGATCTTTCAAAAAGAAAATAAAAAAAATCATGCGATAAAATTACGTGTGAAAGAAGAAGAGGCTAGGGGTGTTTGTTTTGGGCTGTTTTCATGCGGGCCGATAAATCCATGTATCTGGGCCGTATCCACTACAATATAAAAAAGTAATGAAATTCTCTTGATAACCGCTTGCTTTTTTTTTTTTGGGGAATTTCATGTATACCCCTCAAAAACTTAGAAATTACGTATTTCCCCTCTAAATTTCATAATATCATATTTACCCTTCTAAACTTTAAAAACTCACATATTTACCCATTTTAATGTTTTTTCAATTAAAACTCATTTAAAATTTTTAAAATACCCATTCTACCCTTCATGTATACCCCCTCTCTATTTGTCTGTCTTGATCAGAGGCATGGAAACTAAAAAAACTAAAAATGAAATGAATATTAAATATAAGGTTTTAATTAAACTTAAGGAGCAGTAGAGAGAGGTGGGTCTCTACCGAACATCTCTGAGTGATCCCTAATAAACTTGATAATCCAAATTTTATCAATAGGACTCAAGATAGTTGTAACCGAAGGACTCTTGTTTTCGTCTTCCACATGCATCATAAATTCTGATGGAAGTTTCTGGAAGGAGAAAATTGATTTTGTTGATGCTTTTTTTGAAACTAAAATACAAATGGTAAAATTATTGAAACTAAAATACAAATTGCATTTGCATTTATGTTTTACGCCGGCAACTACAATAATATTTGCATTTGTATGTGTTCAAAACTCAAAATCTAGCAGAGGTTAATGGAACCTAGAACTGACGGTTAAATAGTAGCTGGATTAAAAGCTTTCAATTATTACAGTTTGTTTCATAAGATTTTCAAGGAGATGATACTATGTGTCGATTGGCTATCCCAATTTGGATCGATACAGATGGATTCGGGAAAGGGAATCTTGGAGATGAAGCATAAGGGCTAGACAATAGTATTAGCCACAGGAGGAAAAATAGCCGATGTCAACATGTGCAAGCACGTGCCAGTAGCCAATAAAGCAAAGAAGAGCAACCCTAACAAGCTAACTGTACACTTATTCAGCTTAGAGCCGAGGTGATCGAGTTACAACCAGTCAAGCACGAGAGGCAGAACTCGGGGTTACAGGCGAGTTCACACGAAATTAAGCACGCCTATGAGTCGGGCGACCTCGAAATAGTGTGGGGCTACAAGCAACTTAAGCTCGAGGACGAGCAATCTCTAGGGGAGGGATTGTCACGTTTCCAAATGGATTTAGAAAGAAACAAAATTTGTTCTGACTTGGTCAATATTATTGGCGAAGAAGAAGAAAGGAGTTGGGGGAAGATCGGGCAGCACTCACGGTCAGAGAGAAATAAGGAGTCCTTCCTCTCTATGTAATGGGACCCAGGCTGTCAGATTTAATGAAGAAGCTGACCAGGTGACTTACGGATGAGTTCACGACAATAAAGACTTAATGAGGATGACAAGTGGGCCAGCAGCGTCAGAAGCTACTCCGTAATTTTGTGGTTCCGTTTCTGTGTTCTTGGCTTCGCCATTTTTGTCCAGTTTTCAGATTTTTCTCAAATTCGTTCTCTCCGCCTCAATTGCGAATTTCTCAAGCATTGTCAAAAATATGGAATGGTTTATTTGACAGGTCCGTATCATCTGATATAATTGAAAGGTTCAATTTATTCATAAAACGGATCATATTCAATTCGGAATTTACGGACAGTAAATGATTGCTTTAAATTGGTGCTTCAGAAATATAAATGATTCTAATTCTCTATGTATTAACTTAAAATTTGAGATATGTCAAAGGATGTAAACTCTAATTTGACTGGTCACATCCTCTCTATAGTACCTCAAGGGGAGCATTAGAACCATTCGTTACAAATTTCAAAATTATCTTGTATAGTACCCTCCTCTCTCTTCTCCGCTCTTTAAGTTTAATTAAAACCTTAATTTTGCTATTCATTTCATTTCTAGTTTCCATGCCTCAGTCAAAGACAGAGATAGAGAGAGGGGTATACATGAAGGATAAAATGGGTATTTCAAAAAATTTAAATGAGTTTTAATTGAAAAAACATTAAAATGGGTAAATATGTGAGTTTTTAAAGTTTAGAAGGGTAAATATGATATTATGAATTTTAGAGGGGGAAATACGTAATTTCTAAGTTTTTGAGGGGTATACATGAAATTCCCCTTTTTTTTTTACTATTGGAGATGCAGGTCACCGAGCATTAGCAACAAATAATTGTTGCCTTTTTGGTTAAAACTGGAACATTTACAGCTAGGATGTTAAAAAGGACCGGATATGTTATGGTACGGTTCGGTCACGGTCGTGACTCGTGCATTTCATGCTGTGGTCATTTGCGTGTGACGTGACTATTATTTTAGAAAATTGACACGACACGATATAGCACGTGAACTGGTATGGCCATGACACGACAACACATGTAGTCACGCGAGGTACGCGTGATCAGGACTGTTAAATCTTGATCGAATGCTGAATCTTGAATAAACTAACTTAAATCACGAAAAAATAGTTAAATGTGACAAAACGCGATAAACATGACCAAATAATGTTTGGACACGACATGTGCGGTTACTGTAGTGACCATTCCTTCAAATTTGATCACAACATGACACGTAATAATCTGACTTAGTCACGACCCAATATAAACACGGCATGTGATTCAAATTACGATATAACATCACGTCACGGATTTACATCCCTATAGAGTATGGACAATAGAGTTCAGAAGGAGGTAAGAATAAAAAAAGATGGTTCTAGAGAGAAGCCTTGAGCTTTATTTTGCTAGAAAGGCCCACACGAGAGATCAATTTGCACAAAGTGTAGGACACAAGTTGGGCTTCCTTTTTTTATTTCTTTTTTCCTTTTTCCTTTTTGGTACTGGATTTTGTAACTAACATGCTTGTTATTCCACCCGAATTTTTTATTGTTACCACGGCCAAAAATCCGAATTAATTCGTTACCACCCGTCTGACCCTTTATCCAATCCTACCACCCCCGCTAACCCAGTTCGCGCACCAAATTAGTTTGTGCGCGGACTGGGTTGGCGCACAAACTTGGTGCGCCAACTGGGTTCGCGGAGCTCATCTTTTGGGGCTGAATGGATTTGGGTTTAAGGTTTAGGTTTAGAGTTTAGGGTTTAGAGCTGACTGAATTTTAGTGTTTATTTTTATTTTTGCAACGGGTGTCTGAAAATCCTGTTTTATTTTTAACGATGTTCATTCATCAGACGCAAGGCAGCAGGCAGGTAAATAACGTAAAAGCTAATGTGTTAAATTGACGGCGGAAGAACTAAACAACAGAAAAACAAAACAACATAAGAACTAATATCAAAATAACATCCAAATAACAAGAACTAATACCGAAATAATATCCAAAAACATAAACTACAACAAGTAAGTCTATCCTATCTGCTCGAGGGTGTCCACGGCTTCTTCTCTCTCCTAAGTCTCTTACCCCGCCCCTCCTCTTGACGCTCTCTCTCCTCTAGCGATGTGTACTGTCGTGGTGGCTGTGGTGGGGTCTCCTCATGTATCTCCCCAAAAAGTGTCTCCTCGTGTGGTCCCTCATCTGCACCAGGTCCGAAAATAAACTCGCGTGTATCTGCAGGGTACACGGGTCCATATGAGACATCCTGCTGGACAGCTGCTGCACTGGACTGTGGGAGTGACGTCTCCTGTGGGAGTGGCGTCTCCTGTGTGGGAAACGGAGGGGAGTCTACATCCTGCGTGTAAGCCCCGTACTGAGAGCCCAAGTTAAACGAAAAATCTGCGGATGGGTCCGGCTCGTCGTACTGATCTCCGCAGGGTATATCTCCCTGAAACAAATAGAAAATTAGGTTTCACAATGAAGATGATTATAAAAATAATTACAAAAATATACGTACCGCTGCAAGCCCAGCAGCCTCAAATGCGGCCTCAGCAGTCGCTGCCTCGTGTAGGTCTGAGAAATCCGGCTCTGGCGTGCTCATAGGCTCCGCAGAATCTGCGGAGTCCATGTCTTTCAAATCTTCATAGCGGGGAAGATCTGAAAGCCTGAGAACTCTCTCGAGCTGATCCTGGTACCCGGCGACGACGACAGGCGGTGCAGCCATACACAACCACTTCTTACCGAATGCCTTCCAGCCTCTTGTGACGGCGTATCTTGCGCTCCTAAGCACCTGCTTGATGTTCATGAGTGCCTGCGAATTAAAATAAATAAAATTAGTTCGAATTGCAAAGGAATTTTCATAATTTTCTTAAACCAAAAAAATTAAAGACTTACAATCTGTGCAGCCGGGCCAGCGCAGGGAATGAAGCCATACTCGTCACTAACCGTGTCGCGTCGTACTTGGAGCGGCTTCGTGTTCATCTCCGTGATCTGACCATGCAAGTACACCGTGAAGGCACAGTACTCCTGATACCAACTGCGATAGGTCTGATCGTATGTATCGAAAGCATACGACTGGAGCTCGTCAGGGATCCTGTCGTCCATCGCCTCAAGCCGAGTCACATAATCGGCATGCACGGTCCGCCAATCCTTGCCGCCGGTAGTGGCCAGATCTTTGTGAAGCTCATACCACTTGTCCTTGGAGATGGGATCCGGGACGGGAAAGGGCTGACGCATACCGAACTGACGCATCACCCGTCCAGGATAGTAATGCTCGACCATCTGGTAGAACACAAGTGGTACCTGCAAGTACATAAAAATAAATAATCCTACGTACGTAATAAATAAAAGTGATGCAAAATGAGAATACAATAATAATGCAAGGGTTACCTGAGCAAACCAGAACTGACGCTGCTGGAGGCATATATGAGGCAGGTCATGCAGGAAGGAGTGAGGGATAGCATCATCGTCATCAACCTCGACACGCTCGTCGTACGGCCGCCAGCAGACGTGTCTGTCAGGAGTCATCTGCTCGAACTGACTCCGGAAGAAATCAACACCCATAGGTCTGCCGTGCGGAGTCTGGATGTACGTCTTCCTCGAGCACCACTTCTGCGCGTAAGACGGGCATGTAATCCCGTCGGGCTGTCCCCAAGCTGGAGCCCAACCTCTCACTCGTGGCTGTGGACGGCCGAACGGGAATCTCGTCACGACCAATGCATCAGGAGACCAGCTGGACCGTAGAAATTGTGCTTGTTTGTCTATTTAGGTGCAAGTGACAGTTAAAATTTTGGTTTTATTTATGTAACCATTTAATTATTAAGATTTGGATTTCAAAATAATTTATACCTGACATGCGGTGCACAAACCCCGATATAGACATGCCAATACCGCTGCACCCCAGTTCATCTGTTTCGGCTGGGCCAAGTCCCTCAGCCACTCAAGCAAACATCCAGGGACAGTGGCCCCCGATGAATCTGGGAACATCCAGCAAGCAAACATCTCCATGATGTAAGCCCGGGTCCACCGATCTACCGTCTCAGCATCAGCATCTGGGTCCAGGGCTCCACTGTAAATTCGAACCAATTTAGTGAAAATTGCGAAAAATAATTAATTTTAAAAAATAGACATCAAATAATTAATTTTATAAAATAAATGTTACCTGAACCGCTCCCGCAAGTGTGATAAACTGATGTCATTCTTCGAGTAGACGTACCCCTTCTTGGTCGACCTCCGCTTCATCAACCCGTCTCCCAGCAGGTTGAGGACGAGCTGCGTGAAGTCTCCGTACTCCACACCTGTGACCGCCTCTCCGGCAATGGGCAGACCCCAGAGACAACTCACGTCCTGGAGAGACACCGTAATCTCTCCGATGGGCAAGTGGAAGGTGTGGGTCTCCGGTCGCCACCTCTCGACCAATGCAGATATAAGAGCGACATCTGCATTTAAGTCACTGAGCTGTGACACATGCCACAGACCCAGCCTCTGCAACGCGGGTGCAAATCGAGGGTCGTAGAGGATATTCATCTGGTTGTTCCTCGTCGACGTCAGAGTATGAGTCTGCATTTAATTTCAAAATAAACACAAATACAATTTATTATTTTATTCAAATGAAAATGTATATTATTTGCAAGTGGTATAGAGATGTAAACTTACATATGAGTTTCTGATCTTGTGCTCCTTGTAAGGGAACCAGCAAACGGGACTGATATACTCTGACGTCAAATGCGGAAAGACGGTCCGAGCTAACACTACATCCAACTCCACATCATCATGAGGCAGACTGGTGTGCTTAGTGCCGCTGGATGACGCCATACTACAATTTGGTGCATTTCTAATCAAATTTGGTCTTAAGTACCTCAAATAGGGTACTTTAATAATTTACTAAAATAATTTGGCATAAAATACAACATAATATAGCTAAAAACAATTCTACTCTGTTTGGACACCATTCTAAATATTTAATACAATTCTACTCTGTTTGAACACCATTCTAATTATTTAATACAATTCTACTCTATTTGGACACCATTCTAAATATTTAATACAATTCTACTATATTTGAATTTATTTTGGACACCATTCTAATTATTTATTACAATTCTACTCTATTTGGACACCATTCTAATTATTTATTACAATTCTACTCTATTTGAACCTATTTTGGACACCATTCTAATTATTTGGACCTATCTACTCTACAAATAAATAAATAAAAAAGTAAAAAAAAAAAAAAACTTACTTTTTACTGTGCCGGAGTGCGCGGAGCGGGGAGTGCGGAGCAAAATGAGCTCTCCGCACCCTTATACCGTGAAAAGATGAGCTCCGCGAACCCAGTTGGCGCACCAAGTTTGTGCGCCAACCCAGTCCGCGCACAAACTAATTTGGTGCGCGAACTGGGTTAGCGGGGGTGGTAGAATTGGATAAAGGGTCAGACGGGTGGTAACGAATTAATTCGGATTTTTGGCCGTGGTAACAATAAAAAATTCGGTTATTCCACCTGTGAAAATGGATAATCTGATGATTCATTAAATAAAAAAGCCGACTTAATTATATGACATGGCGTTTGAAGCTTTTGTGGCGCTCAAATTTTGTTGATTATTTAATCATAAACCTATAAAGTTTATAGTACGGATGATGAGTTTCTCCTCTCTACCGATAAATATAATTATATTTATTTCTCACAAGAAGGGCATGCAAAGAGAAAATATATAAATGTCGGAGTAAACCGAGCTCATATTTGATATTTAACAAAAAAATTATTTGGTTGCTTTATGGTGCAATAATTCGTTAATTATTCCATTATATAGATGACATCATCATGTTTTGTGAAACATGTAGTGTGATGACATGATGCTTCATTTATGATGCAAAAAATTCTCATATGGAAAATACTTTATTAAGACAAAATATATATGTTGAATGGAACATTTTTTTTAAGATTAATTAACCATACGGAGAATCTAGCTAGCCTCCAAAAAGGTTCTTGTCATGTTTAGTATCGTTTCTCTAAACTTTCGTAAGTAGTCATAATACTATTGGTATGGTAGAGGCGGAATCAGACTTTTAAATTATGAATGTCAAACGTGAATAAAAAATAATTAAATAAAAAAATTACTGCGAAGAGAGATCAATTTTACATTATCTATAACATTTTACTCTAAAAATTTAATTCAATATTTTCATAAAAATCAGATGGCCCAAACTGAAAAAAGCAATTAGTCTCAAATTAGATGTAATTGTAGAATAACGTTGAAAACAATGGAGTTGGAGACAAAAGCTAGTTATAAAGGTAAAATCATATATATGCATATAAAAAAGCTAATAGGAAGTCACTTCCTATATCATTGTAAAAGAAAAAGGAAATTACTTGGTTTGTACCTATATATAATATATGTAACCATCTTAATCGATCCGAAGCTTTTTTTTATTCTGCAGGGCCTACTATATATTGTGTGATATATATGAGCATATAGTATTAATTGCAGTACCATGCATATTTTTCGAGTACGATGACTATGATCTTATCATAACAAATTATACAAGAGTGGCTGTCTTTGACTAAAATTAATAAAACGGTAACGAATCATATATACAACGCTACAACTTCTACGAGTATTTTAGTGGAATGTCGACAAAGATGTCACTGCTCAAGTACGGCATATCAAATAATTCATCATAATATTATTGATTATGGATATTCCTATATAAAAATATAATAGCAAAGTTGCTATTTAAATAAAAAGCTATCTGTTGTAGTGGATGTACACATGGATAACTATGTATTATTTGGATAACTATGTACTTCATATTCCCTTGTCACATTTTTTTAATCTCCAGAGAATGAAAATAATTTGGTTAAAGGAGCAGGGACCTTAGAATTTAAGAGGGAATTAATATTTGATCACATCTGTTAAGAATATGGTAAATAACCTTTTCAATTATTGACCAACTTAATTAATTTTTGGATAGAGGACCGGAATCCACAGAGCTTGGACTTGGTTTAAAGTTATTAAACAAAAAGAATTGTGATATGGACATTTTCTAATGAATTATCCATTTACGTGATAATATACGGAGACAAAGTGGAAAAAATGGACGCTTGGAAACTCTCTCTCAAAGAGCGACTGGAGAGTCGAAAAGCAACCATGGAGGCCATCGCTGCTACCACGCCGGAGCCATGCCTTAGACAGATGGGACCACACCCTTACCTTTCGTATGCCGAGGTACTGGTTCACAGAAAGCTCCAGCACACAGACGGAAAGGACCAGGCCATTCAAGGCATCGCCCAAGGATCTACATCTCTAGCTCCTGCATTCAAGACGATCCAGGCCCAACCTCAAACACGCCAAGAGTTTACTTCTCTACAGAAGGACGGTAGTCAGGACCCAGACGGCCGCTGGACCTTAGTAAACAGAAAGAAAGAACCCAAAAACGTCAAGGCACAGGTCAAAAGTATGCACCCGGAGCTTAAAAAACATAAGCAAACATTAATGGAAGAGAACAGGTGCTTTAAATGCCTCTCCAAAGGGCACAAGCAATCAGCTTGCAGGGATATTATCAGATGCCTTAAATGCAAGGCTTACGGGCATATAGCTGGCAGGTGCAAAGCTTTTAAAAGCAAACCAAAGCCAACTATTGATTCACCTAAAGTCAATACCAAAGAAAAGGGAGAGCATACAGAAGAGCCAGCACACCCTAAACACCTCAAAAAAATGGACGTCCGTAATAATGAGTGGGAATCAATGGAGCTTTTGTCCCCCTCACTAGTGGAGGGAAGGCCGGATACAATGCGGGTGTACCTGCCGCCCCGAGAACACAACGCCTCGTACGGGGTTTTAGACTACTCAGCAGTGGTCATGGCTGGACCGCATGGCGACGATCCGTATTTGGCTCAGAGGATCTCCACGGCTCTCGCTGGTCGATATGACCTGCACCCAAGAGACTTCAGGATTACTATGCCTGACAGAGCTATCGGCGACCTGCTAGTCGAATTCCCTGACCTTGACACGTGCAGAAATGCGGTGCTTGCGGGTTTTCTCATTCTCGCCAACGGCACAGAGGTGCAGCTCAAGAGGTGGACCCCGGCCCTAGGCATGGTGTGGCACCCAATGCCGTACAGAGCTCGGGTTAAACTATATGACATACCGGTTTACAACAGAAACAAGAGAGATATCAACCATCTCATAGCCGGTATAGGATACGTTGACATAATGTCGCCGGTGGTCTCGAACGGTAGGTACGAGGCTATGCGAGCACTCATTGCGTGTCATGACCCAAGGAACATACCGCACGACCTTCTCATGACCACAGATCCAAATGCACGGCTAGTCCGGGTGCAACTAGAGGGCTTTATTAACATTCACACAGAGCTCCTGACCCCGAGAGCGCCGGAGAGCTATCCACCACCGCCAACTCTATGGACATCAAGAGATAGGCTTGACGACGAGTACGAACAGCGACAGGAACACCGACGAGACAGAGATTACAGCAGACAAAGAAGAGATGACTACCGCAACAATGGCCGCCGGTACCGAGACAGCCACGGCCAAAACTGGCAACAAGGAAGCAAACTGGAGAGCCCGGTTTGCACGAATGGAGGGGAGAATATGGTTACACTGTCTCCAGTTCGAATTCAAACCAGAAAGAAGGAAAGCCAGACCCCTCGGGATGGAGGAAGTTCTGCCGAATTAGCAGAAACGGTTAACAAAAGGAATAACCTCAGAGTGCTTCACATCAGGCCTCTGACCAAGGAGTACGGGGTCGAAGGGGGGTTTAATGCAACTCTGCAGTGCATTAATGGCAGCAGCACGCCTATTACCTTTATCTTATCATTCACAGCTTGCATTCACACTACTGGGCTGCCAAACCGACTTAGCTGTGAGTTCAAAGAAAAGGTTTTTACGCAGAGAGCATCCCCAAGCTGCATGGTATACATGGCCCAACTCAAACAAGGCCCAACGCAAGATCCAGTAATCACTCAACAGCCACCAGCCCTTCTAGCGATAAATATCATAGAGGCTGCTGACCAGACAGAGCCCGCCCAGCTGCTCTCGGCCCAATTAGAACACAGCTACCTGCCAGAGGAAATAGGCAGCAGGCCGCCAGAAAATTTGCATTCCAGGCCACTAGAGGAACACAGCAGCCCGCCAGAGGAAAATAACAGCCCGGTCATAATTAATCAACAGCTCTCGGCCTATCTAGTGGGCAGCGACCCAGTAAAAGGATATATGGCCGATCCAGTTACTTTATCTGATCCGCCAGCAGAGGAACAGCCAGCAGAATACAGCAGCCCGACAGAGAAGGAATTTCACCAAGGTTTCAGCGGTTTTCTTAATTTTTTGCAGGATGGAGAGGCCGTTCCGATTAACAGACAGGAGAAGGGGGATACTGACTTCATTGATTATCAGAAAGAAGACACCGGTCCGGAACCGGAAGGTTCGCCGCTATTGGAGGGGCCACCACCCGGCTTCGAAACCCCGCAACTGACACAAGGACTGCTGGCGAGTTTTGAGGAGACACCGCAAGGTGCACGACGCCGCAGCAGCAGAATCAAGGCACAGCAAGGCCCGACTTACCTATCAGCAGTGGACAGGGCACGCATCACCCAAGGCTATGCAGCGGTGGCTACAAGCTCGAGCAAGCCAAAGGGAAGGAAACTATCTAGTGGCACCGATCTGTCTTACCTCCAGACACTAGACCCGCTGACGGGCACACAGGCGACCCACATCGTTTCCTTAGCAGGTATAGTGGCCGATCAGCAGCTGCAAGAACACATCAACAGCCTGATCACACCGGAGCCGCATACACCGATTCATGCATAGACCGAGATTGAAGCCGCAAGCAACAGTGAAAGTTATTTTATTTTTTATGTTAGGTCTATTTACATTTCTCAACCCAGATGTTCGGGTGAATGGGATTTGCAGATTGTGGGGAAAAGGTGGATTGTTTCAAGGGTTAGCAGAAGGGTGGTTTTCAGTTTTTGGGTCTTTGACCATTGTATCTTGCTTTATCGCATTAAGTCAGGGGAAATAGAAGGTGTTTTTGGTTATAGATGAGTGCAAACATTAAGTTTAACTTCATCTCGTGGAATGTTAGAGGATTGAATGAGCGACCCAAACGATTGGCAATAAGGCAAACGATTCAGATTGAGAAGCCGCAAATAGTATGTTTACAAGAAACAAAAATGCAAGATATGAATGCAATGCAAATCAAGCAGACAGTGGGTCGGACACTAGACGGACATGTTCAGTTACCCGCCTTGGGCACAAGAGGGGGCCTCCTAGTTGCCTGGGCAACCTCTCGATTCACTCTCATACAGTCACAGATAGCAAATCACACAGTCACGGTACTACTAAAAAATAACCTGGATCACTCTCAATTTTATTTCACGGGAGTGTATGGACCGGCCACGAGGGTAGGAAGAGATGATTTCTATGAGGAGTTAAGACAAGCTAAGCCCACCGATGGAAAGCCTTGGATAACATGTGGCGATTTCAATGTGACAATTCAACCAGAAGACAGAACTAGCAACACCAATGAATGGCGACAAACCTTAGCCTTTGCGAACCTGGTATCCGAACTGGGTCTTTTAAACATGACAATGCATGGGGGGAGATTTACCTGGTCCAACGAGAGAGATCAACCACACATGGCGAGGCTGGACAGGTTCCTTATATCGGCAGAATGGAACCAGTCATTCCCAAACTCATCACAGAAGCGACTACCAAACACTTCATCAGATCACTGTCCAATACAATACGAAGTCAAGACACACTATCGAAAGTCGAGGTTCTTCAGATTTGAAAATTTCTGGCTAAGGGAACCGGATTTCGGTACTATGATAGAAGAGAAGTGGAATAGCATGGGGGTAGCTCTCACACCGACGCAATTACATAGGAAGCTGATGATCCTTCAGAAGGAAATAAAAGAATGGGTTGCCAGCAAAGTTGGCAACATTACAAAGCAGGCGGCAGTATGCCGAGAGTACCTGGGTTGGATTGATAGGGTCAAGGAGAGCAGATCGATCACCGGACTCGAAAAAAGAGTGACATGTCTCATCAAGAAAAGGTATACTGACATTTCTGTTATGCAGGAAGATATTTGGCGACAACGTGCGAAGGCAAAATTGGGACATTCAAGGAGACAGAGGCACAAAATACTTTCATGCGTATGCAACAGGCAGAAAGAGGGCCAACAATATCACACAGGTGCAGCACCGGGGGCATCTATACTCAGACCACGCGACAAAAGCAAGGGTTTTCTTCCAATTTTATGTGGATCTAATGGGGACAGCACCGCAGCCAACTCCAAACATTACTTGGAACAATTTATATCCGGAGCGAACCGATCTCAACCACCTGGCATCGAAGATCTCCCCAGAAGAAATAGAAACCACGGTTGCCAAACTCCCCAATGGAAAAAGCCCGGGCCCTGACGGATATACGGCAGAGTTTTACAAGACATTTATAAAGACACTATCATCGGTCTTCGCTACGGTGACGGATACGGGAACCCCATTAGCACCACTCAACACATCATACATAACCCTGATACCGAAAACAGAAGGTCCGACAAAGCCGGAAGACTTCAGGCCAATTAGCCTAGTACATGGAGTTCAGAAAATCTTCTCCAAAATACTAGCTAACAGGCTACAACTGAGAATGCAAGACATCATAGACGATGCACAGACGGGCTTCTTAAAAAACCGACAAATAACAGAGAGCTTCATTTACGCTCAGCAGACCGTAAACATGGAAAAACAGAGGAAAGTGTCGTTGGCTCTTTACAAGGCAGACATTAAAAAGGCCTTCGACACGGTCAGTTGGGATTTTACACTGCGGGTCATGGGAAGCATTGGATTCCCAACTGCTTGGTTAACATGGATAAAGCAGTCAGTACTGCCGGGAACATCGCAAGTCATCATAAATGGCCTGCTGGGGAGGAGAATCACATTAAAGAGAGGGGTCCGGCAGGGAGACCCACTTTCTCCACTCCTCTTTATCGTCGCAATGGATTTCCTGGCAAGATATTTTGCTAAGCTCACAGAAACAGGCGTTATCCGGCTACCGTTTCAGGACATGAAACCATGTCTGCTGTATGCCGATGACGCCCTCTTCTTCATCAAACCTGAGGCGCCACAGTTGCAAGCTCTACAGATAGCTCTCTCGGTGTTCCACAGAGTTTCAGGCCTGGAGACGAATCCACAAAAATCAGAATTGCTGATATCAGAACTTGGTTCACGGGACAGGACTGACCTGCTCTCGATCCTGGGCTCCTTTCCCTTCACGTATCTGGGACTGCCGCTGTCGAACAAGACACTTCCAAAAACAGCTTACTTACCCCTCATTCACCGAATGAGCCAGAGACTCTCAGGGTGGGCGGCTATACATCTCTCTATTGCAGGCAGACTTGTTCTGCTGAATGCAGTACTCTCAGCACTTCCTACATACTACATGATGGTTTTGCGATTACCGAAATGGGTAATCAAGAAGATTGATAAAATTAGAAGAAAATTCCTGTGGCATGGAGCGGGGGAGCAACCCGGCAAAATGAACATGGCCAACTGGAAACTGGTTTGCACACCGAAGGACTACGGTGGACTAGGAGTGGTTGATTTGGTGGCATTTAATAAGGCGTTACTCATGAAATGGAGCTGGTACTGGCAAAAACCGGAATGTAGAATGTGGAAGCCAATCTTCCAAGGAACAAGACTCAACAACAATCTCATGCCGATATCTCCACTATTCACTGGGGCATTGCAACCCGGCCAGGATTTCTGGGAAGCGGCGGTAACGCATACCTATGGACAAGGGGACCAGATCTCGCTGTGGAACCACAACTGGGGACACGGCATCCTTAAACACCATTTACTTTCACTATACACACATGCCATCCACACAGATACCACCTTGCAGGACGCCCTGCAAGGGGAAACCACGTCCCTTTTTCAGCAGGTGCTTACGATTGAGGCACATGATGAGCTTCTTTTGCTAAGGGGATATCTGGCAGGGGTACAGATAAGCGCAAACCAAGGGCAAGACGACATTCGGTGGAACAGAGCGGAAACATGTATCTTCACGGTTAGAAGTGCGTATCGGGCCATTAAGAATGGTCCATACGTGTCAATGAAGGGTTGCCAACTATGGAAGCTGATGGTACCACCGAGGATAAAAGTTTTTGGCTGGCTTCTAGTTAACAACAAGTTGTTCACCATCGACAACCTCAGGAAACGAGGATGGCCGGTCACAAACATGTGTATTATGTGTCGTCACAATGAGGAATCAGCTAGGCACATGATGGAAGAATGCTCGTTTGCAAAGGATTTGTACCACATCATGGATATCGATCTGCAAATGCGGCAACAACCTATTGGGGCACTCACGCAAGTTGAACTCAACAAACAAGTACGAGGAACTCTGCTGATTACGATGTTCGTCATATGGAGGGAGAGATGTGCACGGATCTTGAGAGACTCCAACAAGCACTACTACAAAAACTGGCTTTGTACACTGCACATTGTACACGGATTTGGCAATTATATTAAAAACAGTGTACCAAATATGAGTCCAAAAGATCTGCACGATTTCTACACGGATAATTAGTTAATAATCAGTGTAGAATTATTAGAGAGAGCTACACGGTTTATTAGAAACCACAAATCCGTGTGTAAAGAAGTGGGTGTGCAAATAATTGAGAGAGCTACACGGTTTATAACTAAATATCCGTGTAGGAATATTACACACGGTTTTTTGATAATATAGCTGTGTATAAATCTTACACGGATTAATAACAGAAGAGCCGTGCATAAATAGTTGGAGAGCTACACGGATTATAACTAAATAGCCGTGTATAATAGTATAGGGTTTTTATATCTTCCCTTCCAGAGCGCCGTTTTGATCAAGTCTTTTAGTTAATACATCTCGAACAGAGCTTTTTCCTATCAGATTTCTGCGAATTGATCGAGGCCAGCAGCTGAGATCTGAGATCTTTGAATTAAGTTTGTATTTTCTCCTCTCCATCTTTCTAAGGTTAGTAATATGTATTTAAATCATTTTCTTCCTCTAATTTTCTGTTATTTAGGCTTATTTAGGTCATTTCATGCATGCTTGATTTCTTAATTTTAGATGTAATTAATTAGTGTATTGTGGTCCAATAACCGACCTTTAGATGCTTTTAGGTCCATGCCCGTTCAAAATTAATCCAATAGGGATTAATTTTGGATAGTCCCCGTTTTGGGACTGCTCTTTGAATATTATGTCTCATTTAGGATGTGAACACATATTAGCGGGATTTAATTAGTATTTGAGGAAAGTTCGACAGTATTTTCCCTTATTGCTCCTACGAGTATGTGGTTCGTACGCATACTTGGGGAGTTAAGGGGAAATGCTGCCGAATTTTTCTCAAATACTAATTAAATCTCGCTAATATGTGTTCACATATGAGACATAATATTCAAAGAGTGGGTTAGGATTGTAAACCGGCCCTTTGTAAGCCCAAAATTTTGTACACGAAGGAGAATGTTGACCATGCATGATTAATTGATCAAATCATTTTTTTAATTTAATTTACAGATGGATCGAAGCTGGATGTATGAAATGCGACGTGACAGTGAAGAATATTTGGTTCGCGTTGATGAGTTTAGAAAATTTGCTGAGAGTTATAGAGTGAAAAAAGAAGAAGAAGACATTTTATGTCCTTGTAAAGATTGTAAAAATTTATTAAGATTTTTGGACATCGAAGAAATTAGAGCTCATTTGATTTGTCGGGGATTTAAGAAGAGATATACATGTTGGTTCATGCATGGTGAGAAATTTGGGGAAAGTAGTAGTGCCTGTAATCGTGAATTGAATGATGAGAATGTTGAAATTTCTGATAATTTTGAACTTGATTGGAACGAGGATTATGAGAGTGCCGAATATTCTGATAACGTCGAACCCGAAAATGACGATGATGAGATGGAGAGGAATTTTGATGAAAATGTAGAACACGAGTTTACTGAAAATTTGGAGGATATGTTACGTGATGTGAAAGATGAAATTAGTGATAAAAATTATGATAAATTTCAAAATTTGTCTAATGAATCCAAGAAGCCGTTGTATCCCGGGTGTACCAAATTTACAAAACTGTCAGCTGTGTTGAAATTATTAAACTTAAAAGCAGACAATGGTTGGAGCGATAAGAGTTTCACGTTCTTATTACAGCTTTTAGGAGAAATGCTCCCAGATAACAACGAGTTACCCGGTACAACATATCAGGCAAATAAGTTGATATGTCCAATGGGGTTGAAGATCGAAAGAATACATGCATGTCCGAATGACTGTGTATTGTATCGTAACGAGTACGAGGCCATGCATGTCTGTCCTAAATGCGGTGTTTCACGATATAAACGTCGTAAGGACCATGACACTGATGATTGTAACGAGGACACAAGTGGCCGACCTCCGGCTAAGGTGTTGTGGTATTTGCCGATAATACCGAGATTCAAACGGTTGTTTGCGAATCCCAAAGATGCAAAATTATTGCGCTGGCACGAAGAAGAGCGCAAAAATGACGGTAAACTAAGGCACCCGGCTGATTCTCCTCAATGGAGAAACATTGACAGACATTTCAAAGAATTTGGTTATGAACCGCGGAACCTTAGGATTGTGGTGAGCTCAGATGGAATGAGTCTGTTTGGAAGTATGAGCAGTCGGCACAGTACTTGGCCAGTTCTTTTATGCATCTACAATCTTCCTCCTTGGTTGTGCATGAAACGCAGATATATAATGATGTCATTACTAATCCAAGGACCCAGACAACCCGGAAATGACATAGATGTATATCTCGCACCATTAATCGAGGACCTCCAAAAATTGTGGCGTGATGGCGTCCCGGTGTGGGATGCGTATATAAAAGAGACCTTTAACTTGCGGGCCATGGTGTTTTGCACCATAAATGATTTCCCCGCGTACGGGAATTTGTCGGGTTACACTTGTAAAGGAGCAAAAGCGTGCCCGATCTGTGAAGATGACACGCAGGTGCTGAGGTTGAAAAATTGTCAAAAGAATGTATTCATGGGGCATCGTAGGTTTCTTCCTATTAATCACCCATATCGTAAGAAGAAGATGGCATTCAACGGGAAAATTGAGGTTGGAGTGGCTCGTCATCCATTAGACGGGGAGAGTGTCTTCGAACGGGTAAAAAACATTGATGTTGTTTTTGGAAAATGCGCCAAAGCACTACCGAAGAATATTTGGAAAAAGAGGTCCATATTTTGGGAGCTACCGTACTGGAAATATTTAGAAGTGTGGCATTGCCTAGATGTCATGCATGTCGAAAAAAATGTCTGTGACAGTTTAATTGGTTTATTATTGAACATTCCGGGGAAGACTAAGGATGGTATTAAAGTGAGAAAAGACATGGTAGAGATGGGAATACGACACGAGCTCGCACCGCAGGAGAAAGGGAAGCGCACATACCTACCCCCCGCACTGTGCACAATGTCAAAGAAAGAGAAAACAAGCTTCTGTGAATGCCTCAATGGTATAAAAGTCCCATCAGGATATTCTTCGAATATTAAGAAGTTGGTGTCGATGAAGGACTTGAAACTGGTCGGTCTGAAATCTCACGACTGTCATGTTTTATTGACACATATAATTCCCGTTGCAATTCGGGGAATTTTACCAAAGCACGTTCGTCAAACCATTACGAAGCTTTGTTCTTTCTTCAATGCAATAAATTCCAAAGTGATAGACCCTCTAAAATTGGACTCTTTGCAAAAGGAGGTCGTCGTTACTCTTTGCCAACTTGAGATGTATTTTCCGCCATCTTTTTTCGATGTCATGGTTCACCTTGTTGTTCATCTTGTGAGAGAAATTAAGATTTGTGGTCCCGTGTTCCTTCGGTATATGTATCCATTCGAGAGATACATGGGCATCTTGAAAAAATACGTAAGGAACCGACATCGACCCGAAGGCAGCATTATAGAAGGATATTCTACGGAGGAGGTGATTGATTTTTGCACCAACTACTTGACCGGTGTGGATCCTATTGGCGTTCCAAAATCTCGATACGAGGGAAGGCTCCAAGGAGTCGGGACAATTGGGTTGAGAGCCGTAGTTGCTGATCTAAATGAACTACAAAAGGCACATTTTATTGTACTACAACACATGACAGATGTTGCTCCCTATATAGATGAGCACATGACAATCCTTCAACAACAAAACTACACGAGGAGTCAGAGGTGGCTTACTAACGAGCATAATCGTTCTTTTATAGGATGGCTGAAAGAAAGAGTGCAGTCACACCCCGTACCTGAAATTGTTAAACTGCTTGGCGAAGGACCCCAAATTGTTGTTAGAACATTCCAAGGATACGAGATTAACGGATATACATTTTACACTAAATCCCAGAGTGATAAGAGCACGATGCAAAACAGTAGGGTGACGTTGGTGGCGACCTCTCAAGAATTCAGTAGATCCGGAGATGGCCGGGCTGTAATAGCATCAAAGTCATATTATGGCGTTATTCAAGAAATTTGGGAGCTCATTTACAGTCCTCGCCTGAGCATTCCCGTGTTTCGGTGTCAATGGGTCGAAGACCGAGGTGTTAAAGTTGATAACGACGGGTTCACACTCGTTGATTTAAACAGGGTTGGGCATGTTGATGATCCGTTTATACTCGCCAAGCAAGCCACCCAAGTCTTTTATGCCACTGACCCGAGTGATGACAGGTTGAGCGTCGTCCTATCCGGAAAAAGAAGGATTGTCGGGGTAGAAAATGTCGTCGATGAAGAAGAGTACGACCAGTTCGACGAAGTACCTCCATTTTGTACCGATGTGCAAACTGAGGTAGCAACACTTGAAGGGGTAGACGAAACTGACTACATGCGGTCCGACCACAATGAAGGATTATGGGCCGAGGGTACTGTTCAAATAGTGGAAAAAAGGAGAAAAAGGAAAAAAAAAAGCATAATGTGTAATATTTATTTTGTTTAAGACCGTGTAGCTTTTAATATTATCAAATATTATCAAATATTGCAACAATGAAGGATTATGTTTAATGCTTATAATATTATAAAATATTAGTATTAGTTTTTGAAAATATTAGTTAAAACATTTAATAATAAAATAAAATAAATATTAGTTTCACTAAATATTAGTTAAAATATTTAATATTAGTTAAAATATTTAATATTAGTTAAAATATTTAAAATATTAGTTAAAATATTTAATATTAGTTAAAATATTTAATATTAGTTAAAATATTTAATATTAGTTAAAATATTTAATATTACTTAAAATATTTAAAATATTAGTTAAAATATTTAATATTAGTTAAAATATTTAAGGAAGAATTATGTTTAATGCTTATAATATTATCAACTTTATCAAACATTTAATATTAGTTAAAATAAATATTAGTTAAAATAAATATTAATTAAAATCCTGCTGAAGTATTGCGGCCCGCAACCATTCAGAGCATTTTACTGAACCTGGGACCCGCCTGTCGGAACGATTTATACACGGACTTTTAGCTAATAGTCCGTGTAGAAATGGAAGAGAGCTACACGGACTATTAGCTAGATGTCCGTGTAGAAAGGTGATTTGCACACGGATTTTTATGTACAACCGTGTAGAATTGGAGAGAGCTACACGGACATTAACTTAACAGCCGTGTATAATGAGGAAACATTGGTTATTTCGAAATCCTTCTCTGCCAAAATTTTCGTAAGTCCGAAAACCCTCAGAGAATTAACCCGCGGTTCAGTTCCAAAAACCTCCCAAAGACTCCGAGCTCGATCTTCACCGCTCACCGCCTCGCCGCCTCGCCGCCTCGCCGCCTCGCCGCCTCGCCGCCTCACCGCCTCACCGCCTCACCCGTGGTCTCTCTCTCTCTAACTCGTGGTCTCTCTCACCCGTGGTTAGCGTCTCTCTATCTCGTTATTTTTCTTATTGGGTTTGAACCCGTTAGCCATGGTTGGTATTTGTTAGTATTGAATACATTATGGTACTTGTTAATTTGTATATAGGGTATTTTAGGGTATTTTAGGTTAATTTAGGATACTTGTTAATTTTAGGTTATTTTAGCATATAACCTAGGTTATTTTAGGTTAATTCAAATAATTATGGTACTTGCATGTTAGGGTATTTTAGTTTAATTCAAATAATTATGGTACTTGCATGTTAGGGTATTTTAGGTTAATTCAAATAATTATGGTACTTGTTAGGTTATTTTAGGTTAATTCAAATAATCTAGGTTAATTGTCAAAAATTGATTGATTAATCTATTGATGTTTAATCTATTGATCTAGGTTAGCCATGTGAAAAGTTGTATCGTTAATTAATCTAGGTTATATGGTTGGTTGATTAATCTAGGTTATATGGTTTTGTTAATTTATCTCTATTTTGTTCATTTATCCCTACAAAAGACAAAATATGTAGTAGAATATCAAAAAGGTCATTATGCCAAATCCAGTAAACAAAAGGTATGCCTCGTGCTTTGCTCCTGAGACTAGAATATCAACTTGAGGATTTCAATTATTGGTACAAGAATATCAATTTTTGTGCAAGAATATCAATTATTGGTCACTTATGATTTGATCTTTAATTTCATGCAGAACCATGTCGAATGAGGATGAGTACGTCGATATGATGGCAGAAGAAGAGGAGCAGCAAGCTACTGCCTCATCAAAAAGAAGGAGGAGAGGGCCGACAATGTGCACGAGCATGTCCGAGCAGACCCATCAAGAAATCTGGTTCACAGAAGACGGGCGTGCGCAGGGAGAAAAACGGCAGAAATACTCAAATTGGTGTACGAGCTTCGTGAGGCAAAAAGCGAGTATCCTTGTTGAGAGATGGGATCATTTTGAGGATAAGGTGAAGGACGAGTGGTGGAACACGGTGAAGGTAAAGTGCCTAACAACTCTTCTCTTGAATTTTCACTTATGTATGATATATACTTAAATACACTAAATTTTTGTGTCAATCAGGCTCAGTGGAACATCGAGAATGATGTTCCAAAGGATAAGACTTTGAAGATTATGAACAATGGTTGGAAGCAATACAAGAGCACGTTGAAGACGGAGTTCATGGAGAAAGGGAGAAATCCGGTCGGCTACTACAAATGGCTAAAACAAGAGGACTGGGATGCGTTTCAAGCTTTGAAGTCTACCGAAGAGTTCAAGGTATCTAACTCGTGCCAAATTTATGCTTATTCTTTCTCGATATGTACTTATCTTTCTAAAACTAACTGATCGTTATTGTCTTGTTTCTGTGAAGGCAAAAAGTAATAAAGGCAGGATGACCGTTGCCTTTAACAAGTATCCACACCATCTAGGGTCAGGTGGTTACGAGGGTAAGTCGGCAGAATGAAGGAAAGTCCTGGACGCGAACAAGGATTTTGACTCACCCGTGGTTAGGATCCAAAATCCTAGGGGCAAAGATTGGGTCATGGGTAGAGCCGAGGTAACCGCTGACGGGAGGATAGTACTCCCAACGGATTTGCAACCCGTGGCTCAAAGAATGGTAAGAGTCCTTTATATTTACTTTGAGACATTCACTCGAAAATTATAACTCCGAAAGTACGTCAATGGTTCTTTTGCTTTAACTAATTCTTCTACTTGAACAGTTGGAAGTGGAGGAGGAGGTCAACTCGGGTGCCCGGAGTGTCGAACGACAAAATGATTCCTTGTCCGCATCGCTCGAGAATCCAGAACACCCGGGTCGAGTAAGGGGTGTAGGGGGCTACAGGGGCTGGAAGGAGGTGTTCCGAGTGGAGGGACAAAAACCTCGAAGAAAATCTCGTGCCAAGGTAAACAAAGACGAGATAGTTGCGCAGATACGCGCGGAGGTGAGCAAAGAGTACGACGCAAGGTTTGCTGAGATGGAAGCAATGGTGAGAGAATTAGATCAGCAACTACGCAGCCATCCGAGCAACCACCTCCCATTTCGCCGGGAATTCGGCGAAGTAGTCAAGCATCCGGCACGTGGGGCGCCTTAGACGATTTGGATAATCTCAAGGTAATCAATATTTGTTCATAATCTAAAGGTATTTAAAACCTGTTTGCAACCTTGTTAGACAATATCGCATCATTAAAATAAACAACTTTCCTATAAATTTGCAGGACCCCAGAGCATGCGACCTCGTCCTGCGGAATGGTAGTGTTTCTCTGATCGTTGCTAAGGGCATTGTACATCCACTCGCCAAAAGTGTACACTCTACTCAGCTAAGACCCGACCATGCATGCGTGCAGGTTGAGTTAGTCGTGGATGGATGGCAGCGCGTACCCCTTCCTGTCCCTACCGACAAAGCGCTTGTGCTTGATGACGCACGGATGTCATTTGTCCAATGGCCCAAGAGTCAGATTGTTTTGGATCAGGTAATCCATAAAAAAATCAATTTATTTTGTTACATTCAACTCATTCTTTTTGAAATACTAGAATAATACATCTATAACTTGATACAGACACGAGGAGATGATGTTACCGGTATAGCGATGTCACCGGTACGTCAGGAGGTGGCTTGCGTCGTCGAGCCTGACGCGCCACAATCACCTTCACGTCCTATGGTCACCGAAGAAGAATACAGCCGTTTGCCCAATGATTTGCGCCTTCTCCATGACTACTTGATGACGGCGCCCGAAGGCATGGAGGCTATCATCATCCCTGTCCTACCTGGTATGTTTCTACACGAAGGCAGGGATCTCCTGATAACGTTCAAAGATTTCAAGGACCTCTTCCACCACTCGTCATCCGACAAATGGCTCGATGTTTCACACATCACCATTTTTCTCATGTTAGTGATATTAAAATATTTTCATTATTGTATAGAACTCAAATATATATTCTAATTACAATATGATGAGTTTTCAGGAAGCTAGTCCGAAACTGTGATGAGATGGTTGAAAGGAAGAACTTGTGCATGTTTCTGGACCCCGAGAAAGTGAGTGGTACGGCAGTGACATATTATCCGGATATGTCAATCGAGTACATGTGTTCTGCGATGCATCGTGCTAAGGCGGAGGAGAAGAAATTCATTCTCATGCCATACCACGAGGAGTTAGTTCTAATCTTAACTTATGTGTTGTTTATATTTTAATTAAAGAATTGTATAAAGGAATTAAAAGTTAAACATAAAAAAATGAAATCACACCATCAATCATAGCAAATACTCGTGTGACTTTTATATGCTAAAGTACTATAATTCTTCTCCTCGATCCCACAGCAAACATTGGTGCACGATTCTCATTGTGCCGTACCTAAATGTGGGCATAATTATTGATTCTTGTAAGCCAAAAGGAAGGACCGCGGCTGCCAAGTGCAAAGTTATCTTTCCTTTTGTGAATAAGTAAGCAATAATAATTCTATAGGTTTGCATTTCTTACTTCCAATTCAAATTATAAAATTGCTAATTACATTCACTCACTTTTGTAAGGGCTTTTGTGAAATATATTAAAGAGGGAGGATCAGATAGCACGGGCCCGGGCAAGAAAAGCAAGTTGAATTGGAAGTACATGTTGGTGAGCACACTTTATGAGTTAGAAATTTCATATCTTGTTAAAAAAATTATTGTCATTCTAACAAATGCCGCTAAATGTAAATTTTAGAGCCCGTAACAGAAGGAGGGTTGGGAATGCGCTTATTACACGATGATATTCATGTTTGACTTTGTCGAAAGAATACAATTCCAATTCCCAAAAGCGGTATGTACTTCATATGAATTTCCTATATAATAAGCAATTGATATCTACCTTTTCTGAAATACTAACTATTATCAAATTATAATTTTGTAGAATGTGACAAAGCAAGATCATTACACTTGGAATCAGATCGACGATGTGCGGTGCATGTGGGCAAGGTGGTTTGCCATGGAATTTTGTAATCCTCGATATGGATTTGCATAGATTAATTTGTAATAAAAATATGTTTCGAATGAATTTATTGCTATATGAATTTTGTATAAATTTAGTATATGAATTTCTTGCCAATTAATCTGTTTCGAATGAATATTTGTATTTCTGTTGAAAAAATTGGCTAGCAAAGCTGGAGGCTAGCCCAAAAACAAAATATACAAAAAAAAAGGTATTTATACACGGATATTTCACAATTGTGCGTGTACGATAGAAAAAACAAAAAAAAAATTAGCTATTGCACACGGCTATTTAACAGTTGTCCGTGTGCAATACTAATCATACACGGTTTTTTTGTTAAAAATCCGTGTATGATAGCCTTGCTGGAGGCGTAATACAAAATATCTAAAACTATTTGTACACGGATATTTACCAAAAGTCCGTGTATAATAGCTAAGAGAGCTACACGGACTTTTAATACAAAGCCGTGTAGAAAGCGGAATCGTACACGGTTAATTAAGGGATATCCGTGTAGCTCGGTAGTCTTTGTACAGGGTTAATTAGGGAATATCCGTGTAGAAATCATTATAATCACACACGGTTAAATATCCGTGTGTAGTTCCTGACCTATTCATACATCCTGGCTTTAAACACAGCAGGAAATCCGTGTAGCTCTTCCATTAATGTCCGTGTGTAATCTGTTTTTCTGTAGTAGTGAAGACACCGACGGCATTGCTAGAGGAGGTGGCTCACCTCATCCAGAGCCACGCTCATCGAACGGGAAGAGGTTAAGGAGCAAGCAAGATTTCTTTCACAGCATTTCTTTTTCATTAATCTCTTAGAATTTGGACTTTCTTTTTACTCTCTTACTTCTTCTTACCTCTCAGCTTTATTTAGGTTTTCAGCTCAAATTTACTTGAGCAAATTGTTTTTCTTCCTTTAGGCATGCAACTACAACTCTTTTGTAACCGCGATTATCAATCAAATATGGGCATGACCCTTATTTTTCCTCAAAAAAAAAATTATCCATTTACGTTGTTGTTTCTTGTTCCTTCCATGCTGGATTTGATTTGAGCATGGCATGTGAAGGAGGGAAGGTATATAAGATATTCATTCCTAGTGCTTTGGGACCTGGTTGAGATTTGCTGCTTCATTCAAAACTTTTATTGAGTTTTGAGTGCATGATGATTTGATTACTTTCATTTATAATTTTTGGGTTAATTTTCTATGTATCCCTCTTCGTAGGGGTATCAATGGTATCCTTTGAACTCTTTACTTTACCGTACCGTATTCGATAAAGCAGGTATGAGTAAGGTTTTTTTGTTAGCTTACCGGGTATGGATAAAGATTTTTTTTCGTTAACTAAATGGATAAGGGTATGGGTAAAAGCTATTTCGTGCATGTTACCCTATAGGGTAATTATATAAAATAAAAAATATTATAATATTTGAGCAATAATTAGTATTTTTTTTAATTGCTAAGCAATAATTAGTGATGATAAATTTATTTGTGTGATATTTCGTATGATAATGTTTGAACAATAATTAGTTATGTACTTTTGTTATTTAGTATATGTTTTTTTTCTATAAGAAACATGTTAATATATTACTTTTATTTACATATTTTGTTATTTAGTTAAATAATTGAATTTATCCGAAGAGATATTCGTGTTTTTAAATTCTCTTGTCTTATAAAAAATAATTTAATTGAAATTGATTGCACATTTTTTTTATTAGTAATATGATTGCATATGTGTGAAATTAATTAGTTTTGGTGTTCTATTTGTAAAATATAATAAAATTAATTATTATATTAATATTATGCGTTATTCACCCGCTACTGTTTTGTTATCCAATAATTTTAACGGATAAAAGTAAGATAGGGTAATATCAATTCTTAATGGTTAAGGGTAGAGTATGCATTGCTAAGGACAACTTTTAGTAGTATGAGTATGAAAATACTTCCATCCTACTTGCATCGTACCCATTGACACCCCTACCTCTTCGTTTAAAAAATTCTTAAATTTATCTTAAATACATCCCTCTTCGTCTACAAAATACTTAAATTTATCTTAAATACATCTTAACTCTGTCAAATCTTTCTACTTTTTTGTTGTTGCTATTTTATTATTATTATTATTATTATTATTATTTCCATTATACCATTCTCTATTCATTCTTTTAACTTCTTTTTCTAATAATTTTGATCTCCTATGCCATGAATTTCCTACTTATTCTCTTCTAAATAATTAGATAATTAATGACCCTCAATTTCTTTTCACTCTCCACTTCATCTTTTCTCCCGATTTTTTCTCTTAGACAATTTCTAGTTCCGACATCCTCTTTTCTCATTGTGTCCTCTCCAGAGAGCGAACCAGTGAGAGAGAGAACCACTCTTCTTCTACTTACAACGCTAGTAGATGACATTCACGAATTGAGATTCAAAGAGCACTTTAAGTTAGTCATGTAGAATGGCTCCTTAAAAGTTTGGACAAAAGAATGCATAAGAAAGTGGTTTTAAGCTTTACAAAAGAGCAAGTGTTTAATAAGTTTAAGACTCTTTAGTCTTCTAAGGAAGACTAAGAAGCTCTAAGGAGAGTGTGCCAAACACTATCGTTAGAATTAAGAGATAAGAGAGCATAGACAAAAAAACACAATATATCATAAGAGGCAGAAAAATAAAGATGGCTAAATCTGTTCTAGGAGAGAATGAAGAGAAAATGAAAATATTTATGTCTTTATATATGTTCTTAATATAATCAAGAATTTCTAAAAATTTAGAGATAATTTATAATTGATTAAGACATAGATAAAAAAATAGTACTCACAAGAGTTAAGAAATATATAAGATAACTTTAAGATAATTTAGAATTAGAACTGCGGATTTAGTGCAGTGTATGAGTCTCGTCTCTCTACGAAGAGGTCGCAGGTTCAATTCTAAAAAATAGCATTGAAAAGATGCTGAAGTGTACCAGAGCCTTTTAATAAATAAAAAAGTCTTGAGAGATAAATAAGAAATTGAAGATCTTAAAGAATATATATATAGAATTTTTTTTGTTATGAAGAAAGGGTTCTTAGTGACCGGCAAAAAAAATGATACAGTACGCCCAATTTATTTAATGTGATATATCACATATTTTGAAAAATCGGAAAGATCCACCACAAGTTACTTTTTATTCTTCTAATTAATCTTTAAAATTGGTTTGAACGAAGCACTAATCCTTGCTACTAATTAACATCTAAAAAAAAGTAGAAAATTTCTTCAAACACTATCATATTTCTAAAACACATAATATAAAGGTACATAACTTTTTTTTTTTTTTGTGAGAAACAACAAGAGTCTAGCCCATGTTTATATATATATTAACCTTGAATGGTTACAGTGTTTTGGGTTTCCAGGATGAAAACCTTGAATGGTTAAAGGTACATAAATTAATGCGCAGGTTTGAAGCTTCATATCATACGAATTAATTAAATTGCAGATTGCATAGGTAACAGGCAGGTGTGGGAACGGTCTGGATCACTGTGTACGTACTTGGTCATTTGGTGTTAATAATGCTCATCCTTGTTGGACAGAAATGGGCAGTAATTAAAATAAGGAGAAATTATGTGGAAAAGAGATAGGAGAAGTCAAGAAAGAAGTCAAGAAAGGGAGACAATTAATCGGTGCGAGCAACATTAGGATTGCGCTGGCGAATCTTCCTCACTGTTTCCCCCATATATAAACCACTAATTAGTGTTTTTTGTTTTCTTGCTTTTTGTTTTTGAATAAAGAGAGAAATGCCAAAAGGTGTCCTCTCTCCCCGATATTTTTATTATACCAAAAAAAAAAAAAACAAATTATCAACAATCTGCCCTCATCCCAAACTTATTTTTAAATCTACCCTAACCGCCCGTCCACTGGGCGGTCCACTTTCCCCACCTGACCGTCCAGCTGCTGGGCGGTTCACTACTCAGATCTGACCGCCCAGCAGCTGGGCGGTCCGCTATAAAACCCCTATAAAAGGGGTTTTTCTCTCTCCTGAGCAGCACAGTATTCATTCCAACCATTTTTCAGAACCGAAAGAGAAGCGATTTTGAGTGATTTTGAGGCTAGTAGAGGTATGGACTGTAACAAACGAGGTAAGAAAGTGAGCAACCGAGATCGTGGCGTAGCGAGAGGAGTGTCAAGTAGTGATCGAGGTAAAAAAGAGGAAAAGAAGAACAACTGTCAAGTATGTCGTAATCCCGGTAACTGTTATGTATGTACGATGAAGGAATGGATTAAACGGCCTATTCAGTATGAAATTTCACACGATGACTTTGTGGAAAACCCCTACGGCTTTGGTTTGAAAAAGAAGAAGGTTGATCCAGAGCCTTCAGTATCGGACAATGAGTTTGTTCCGTGTACTTATACTGGTAAGGCCACCACTTCGTCCGCTGTGACTGATCCAGATCAGGCAAACTCTGATGATGACTTTGTTCCATGCACTTTCAAGGCTCGTTGTAAGAAGTTGACTTTTTAGGAATTTATGTTGTAGAATTTTTAGGAATTTATGTCGTAGACTTTATTTCATCAGTTTTATGTTTGTTTATATTTTATGTTGTTAGTTTTTGTATATGTAATTAAGTATTAAAAATAACAAAAATGAAGCATATAAAATAATCGAGGCAAATAAAAAATTGCATAGTTCACAAACTACCAATTAGAACAGTTCACAATATACATCTATAATAGTTCATAAAATAATTTAACAAAACTTGGTAATTAGCGACGACGACCGAACAAACTCAAAATACGACGTCTGGGTCTGGGTGCAGCTGGTTGTGCGACACTACCGGATGTCTCTCCATGGCTACGACCGATTTCTGGGCTTTCATGAGTGCGGTGGCTACTACCGGTAGCCTCAGCAACAACTCTAGCATTTTCTCTTTCGTTGGCCTCGTTAATGGCATCTGCATTGCATTCCAGTTGAAATAAAATCAAAATAAATAAAATATAAGTAAATAAATAAAATCAACCGTACTTGCTCGCTGCCTGTCAGTTGTTGAACGGCGGGCCTGATGTCCCATTCGCCTACCTTCCATCTCGTCCATGGTCATTACTTGACGCTTGTGGGGTCTTCTTCCTTTTCTGATCCACCCGCTTGCGGGACATACTCTATCACCAACATAGGGCGGCCACTGATACTGGTTGGGATAAGGATGGAAAGATGCACCCCAAGTACTCGCAAGGTAATCGGTACGGTACATGTCTGCGACATAATCATCCTCAGAGAGGTTTCTCTCTCGGCACACCGCCATAACATGAGAACAAGGTAGGTGGGCCAACTGGATTCCTTGGCAAGTGCATGTTACAGTATTGTCAGGTGCAAAAATAACAACATACTTGAACATCCTTTTTGCAAACTCCATAGTCCCATCCGGTCTACGGCTGATTGGAGCAAACTCATCTGGACAGTGCACTTCGAATTCCAATTGGTTATCCCCGTTCGGGACAACTCTCATAGCTACACCTTTCTCCCTATGTTTCCTTAGTTTCCCCTCCACCCTTGTTGAAAACGTTTGATTTCTGGACAGTAATTCGAGGGCTTTAACACGTCGTGCAACAAATCATGCATTTAACTTGTAGAAGGTGTCCTCCACAATTGCTGTCACGGGCAACTGCCGGCTCTGCTTGAAAACAACATTCAAGGACTCAGACCCATTTGTGGTCATAATTCCCCATCGGAAACCTCCATCACGGGCTTGCAATATCTTCTCATATGCGGGTGGCTCAGCAAAATCGGCGGTGTACTGAATTTTTAATCCAACTGGCCAAAAAATAACCGGTTTGAGCATTTTTAAAAATATCCAGCTAAGCTGGATATAATTAATATTTTGTAATTAATTTTGGATATTAATAAAAATGTCGGCGTAATTAGTGCAAGTAGCTAATGTGAATCCCAATAATTTATTTTTTAATTATTTCATGCTGAATCTTTTCATTTAATATAATTAATGAGGAGCGCATTGGAATCCGGAAATCACACAGCAATAACCTGATTAACCTGTATGCATTAAGAAAGGACGAAAATGTGTGTCCATTTGGGTAAAGGTTTTAGCAGAAGAGTTTTGATTTCATGCAGCGCAAGAACAGTTTTGACTTCTATAATATGCGCTGCATGAAGCCAAAAATGCTCTGTTAAAATCTTTACCCGTCCATTTTTATCAGGAGAGCAGCTTGCGTCCGATGGGTTTCAGGACCGTCCGATCTGCTTTAATAGTCGTGCTCACGAATTGTAAAGCAGACGCGAAAGTTGTGGGTGCGAATCTTAAAGTAAATCGGACGGTCATCAAACCCATCAAACTCAATTTGAGTCCGATGGGCATCGGACCCAAATTGAGCTCTTTTATCAGAGAGCGCGTGGCGGTGTGAGTGACGTAAGTACAAGATTCGAGTATATATATCAGCAACTGCTCAACTGTTCCATCCCCTAATAAATGCGCGCTCAAGAATCCAAGAATCAGTCACGATAGAACAGCAAAGAGAGAGACAGAGAGAGAGAGACGAAGCAACGCCTCTCATCTAACCGAGCGATATTTCCAATTCATGGCGGTGCCAAGACCTAAGCTACTCTTATTCTCATATGTTTGCGTTCTTCTCTCATGTACGCTCTCTTTCTCTTCTCTCTCCCTCTCTCCATCTCTACTGAGCATTAGATTCCTTTTGATATTACCTCTTTGATCATCTATCCCAGTTAGGTGTTTTCCTTCTCCATGCAAGAAGAAGCAAAAGAATTAGAATCTAACTTTACTTTTTTGTTGTTGTTGAAAATGGCTGGCATATTTTAAATTCAATAGGGAATTTGCATATCCTTTTCTAGAACTAATATAAAATTCTATTCTGTCCTTTTAATGTGGCAGTGATGCCTGTTTCTGAAGTAAACTCATTTCTTCATGAATTGGTTGATTACTAAACAAGTAAACATTAATTCAACTCGTATATATATATGCATGATTTGAAAAGGTTGAGTATACATGTCAATAAAAAGGAGGCCACGTACATCACATGGTCACCAGGTTGCTATTTACCCTCAGCTCTAGCTGTCACTGTCGTGTGAATCAATCCAACTAAAAAGAAATATTTTTTTTATATATTTTATAACTAATCTCATTTGTCCTTTCCAAAGATCTGATCTGGTACCATGTAGATTGAAAGGTACTAAAGCCAATTAGGGAAACCAAACTATTTAACTTTTTAATGGGGGGGTGGCAATTAGTTAAATAATATTAAACAGGATGATACTATTACTTTTATTTTCATTATTTACTGTTTTATAACATTGAACAATGTTGAGACCACGTGGCCAAGTAAACCTCATAACAAATTCCAGTACAAAATGCATTTCTTGTACTATGTATCATTGAAAGTAAATTTATTATTTTCTCAGGTAAATTTCTTCAAATCAAGTCTCTTTCAGTAGGGATCAACTATGGCCAAATTGCGAACAACCTCCCGTCTCCTCACCGGGTCAAGTGGCTCCTTCAGTCCCTAAACATTAAACGGGTCAAGCTTTATGATGCGGATCCAAACGTACTTACCGCATTTCTAAATACGGAAGTGGAGTTCATAGTTGGAATTGGAAATGAACATGTTTCCTCAATGGTTGACCCGCTCAAGGCTCAGGCTTGGGTCCAACAACATGTGCAGCTGTACCTTCCAAATACTCGTATCACATGTATAACCGTAGGAAATGAAGTTTATACAGGAAATGATACAGCGCTTACAACAAATCTACTACCTGCGATTCAATCGGTGTATCAAGCCCTAGTTGCACTTGGCCTAGACAAACAGGTCAATATAACAACTGCGCACTCACTTGATATTTTGGGGTCCTCGTATCCTCCTTCAGCCGGGTCATTCAAACCCGATGTTGCGGAGTATCTCCAACCCCTTTTGAATTTTCATTCAATAACCAAATCGCCCTTCTTGATTAATGCGTACCCTTATTTTGCATATAAATCAAACCCAGGCAATGTTCCCTTGGAGTATGTGTTGTTTCAACCTAATGAAGGGATAACAGACCCGTATACAAAATTAAACTATGACAACATGCTTTTTGCTCAGCTGGACTCGGTGTATGCAGCGATTCAGGCGATGGGTCACACAGACATTGAGGTAAAGATATCTGAAACCGGGTGGCCTTCAAAAGGGGATCCGGATGAAGTCGGTGCGAACCCGCAATATGCGGCTATCTACAATGGAAATTTATTGCAAAGAATAGAGATGAAACAGGGAACACCATTAAGGCCTTATGTGCCAGTCGATACATATGTATTTGCATTATTCAATGAAGATTTGAAACCGGGGCCTGCGTCAGAGCGGAATTATGGGTTATTCAATCCTGATGGGTTCCCTGCTTATAATATCGGATTGAACGGGTTTCTTCCGCCTTTAACTTCAGATGCAGCAACTATGGTAAGCAGATGCTATTTCCTTTCTTTATGTGCAATAATAAACTTAAACCACAGGGAAGTCATCAACTTTAGTAGAACTTTTATTTGAGATAATTTTTTTTTTAACCAAATTACCATTTGTTGCCAGAACAAGTTGGCTTCACTGAATTTTTTTTATGAAGTACCATTTGTTTGCAGAATATGTATATACTTGGTTTCCTTACAGCTGTAAGCTTTGGTCGATTAATTATTTATTTTTCATCTGAATCAATTATCCTATAGTGAAATTAAATGTTAAATGTATTGCTTTATAGATTGAACCATTTTTTTTGCAGGCGGTGAATCTTGTGTCTCTTTTGGTAGTCACATTGATAGCCATGTTCTTAGCCAGAGAGAATATTCTTATCAGATAAGGTGTAAATAAGGGAAACCACTGATAGACAAGGCATCTTTTTTTGCAACCAGAGATGCAGATACCCACTTCATGAGGTAAATAATGGGGGCTGAATCTATTCTCATCTAACTTTTTAATTCTTGATTCCATCGGCATGCCTTTCATCTTTTGAAAAGATTGAAGAAAATGTTCTAAAATAAATTAGGTGACATCAGTGAAAGAGATAGTGTTTATTGGGCCGCTAGTCACATCCTCATCTTTCTTTTGATACATATCCATTAATTGTAGTTTAATGCATGCGTTGTGCAGTTATACGTTCAATGGCTGCCAGAAACTGACATGTTTCTTTTTCTTTTATTTGACAGGTAAAACTTCAAAGATTTGGTTTTACATAGTGCTCGGCATATTTTAGTTGAGACAGCTTAGATTGATGTTAGCATAGAAGTACTGCTTCAAAAAGGCACTAACATTAATTGGTTTGTACGATTTAATAGCAATAGAAGCTAAAAATGTACAGTTTCTTTGACAAGACTAACAATTATAAAGAAAACTAATTTTTTTTACAGTAATTGCTTGTATTTATTACATTAATTATATGCATTATTGTATTATTTTTTAGCGGCACAATACCTAAATAAGACGAATACCATGCATCAACCACAAAAATATAATTCAAGTAAAGCATCCCTATTTAAGGCGACAATTAGCCAATTTTTATACAAGTATACATTGTTCAGCTTTCTAGACAACTTTGCTAGCTACCAAGAAGAGATACAAAAAAATGTACATGACATACATAAAAAATGATTGTATAAACCCCCTCCTTCGCTGATTCATCAAAACGGTTGTACAATCCACAAAGGATAAAAAAAATAATGATTAATTTAAGCATTAGTCATTTTCCTTCTAATCTGAATCAAGCTCTCCGAATCTGCGGTCCCACTCTTTCTCTTCATAGTCTTGATCTATTATATCCTTTCGGGTGGTATACACAATCTCCTCTGGCCTGATTATCTTCTGACTTGCCATGTCTCTTGCACTCAACAACTGCAATAAAACAAAATTGAAGTACAGCAAGCCACATCTGTGTAAATTCACAAGATTTGAGGGGTGAAACAGAAAAGGTACCTTTCTTCTCAGAGAAGGATTCGGAAACTCGAGAGCTCGAGCCCGTTCAAGTCTTGCTTCATTTCGCTTTGTAATCTCACTGTTGGTTTTCAGCAACAGCAGCCATCTAAAGCACGGTATTGCAAAAAAGGAGGCGGCATATACCTACCAATTATTGCCCATCAGTTTGTGCTAACAGTATATTTATCTCAAAAATTACTACCTTTTAAGCATGCTAAAAGGCTGCAATCTATTTTGCATTTTGACTTGTAGGCTTAATTCACTTTTGATGCAGTAGGTGAATTGTGTTACAGTTTGTTCCACAATGCAAACACTTGTATCCTTTTCACTTTTTATGTTTTTTATGTGCCAGAGTGGGTGCGAGTCAAGTAATAGTTGATGCGATACATGCAGGTCATTACATTCTGATAAGAAGGAAAAGTAAATACCATTCAATTTGGATATGGGCTAATATGCTTTATAAAGCATGGGCCCTCTTGTGCTTCACATCCTTCCGTGCCATTTTCAAAGTCCAAAGAGTCAATTCGAAACCGCTCAACTCAACATGATCTCCATATGAAAATGTGACTCGAGACCAAATTTTCCCTTTTTTTAATTATTTTAATATTTTTTTTAACCAAGTAAAAAATCCCTGTTTTTGGATGGTTCATCTGAACAGTGATTTTCTACCTAAATAAAAAAATAGTAAATTTTTTCCAAAAAATGTAAAATTTGGTCTCCAAGCACATTTTAATATGGAGATCATCTTGAGCCGTTCAGATTGACTGTTTGGACTTTGAAAACGGAAATAAAGATATAAAGCACAAGAGGGCCCATGCATTATAAAGCACCTTAGCCCAACTCTTTAATTTGTTTCTGTCAGGCGAATAGCCCCAAAGAAATAGAGGCAACAGATCATTGATTGTATCCTCAGCACGAATGTTCGTAGAACAAATGGAGCAAAAGGCTGATCACTTTACTAAAATTAGCCATTCCTTATAATTATAAAAGGTACCACTAACGACCGCTAGATTGCATCCATTAGGAATATTACCTTTGTCGTGTGCAAAATTTCATTGTTATCTGTTAACAATACATTCTTTCCTTTAAAATAAAAAAACATAGATAGAAGCAACACTAGAATTCTAATTAACTTCTGTTCCTATATATGGCACAACTTTTAATTTTAATGACCACATCCTATGAAGTCATTAATATTACCTTCAAAATAAAAAAAATAAAAACACAAACCTGTAGAAGAGGAAGCACTTGTGAAACAAACGAAATAAGGCCACGAGGCATGGTTGTAACATCCCTTCATGAAAAGGTAAATCATCAGAAAATCAATATAATATTTTGAAATGGTGAAAAAAATAGAGGCAGAACGAAATAAAGTACTTTAACATGGCTCCCAATATTATAACTCCAAAAAGATTCAGAGCTCCCAATCCCACCACCAGTGCTTGATTAGAAGCACTTGCTTTACTGCACAAATCATATAATTTTGATAAGACTCATTTCTGCTGTATACGTCAACAAAAGAAAATGCATAAAGACATAAATATTTGTGCCAAATTAAAACCTGAATTGCCACTTTTGTTCATTGAAATATTCATCAATCCCAATTATGCTCTGCGCCAACCTTGTTCCAACATAATCTTTCCTACCAGTTCTTCTAGAAGCAGTTCGTTGGAATGAGGGAAACCGATATAGAATATTCCCCTGCTCATGTAAAAAACAAAACATAAAACACTAGAACAAATATATTTGACCAAATTATAAGATGCCAAAAGTAAGAACCGCGGGTTTAGTGGAATGGCACGGGCCCTCGTCTCTATTCGGAGAGACACAAGTTCAATTCTCGAGAATAGCAATAAATTAAAATAAAAAATAAGAAGCCAAAAGTTGCATAAACCTGCTCATCAACTTCTGGGTGGCCTTGGAATCGTAATAACACAGGTAGGATATACGACTCTTCGTCTTGTTCCTGTCAAGTATATAATGTTGAAAAATAACAATACTGCGGAACTAGAAACTCGATTATCAAATCAATTTCTTCAAAATAATAATAGTCTTTAAAGGAGTACCTTGTTTGGGTCAAGAGGCGGCACATCAAGAAAAGGAGCAAGTTCCTCTGCAGTGACAACACCGCCATTGGAGGAAATATACTGCCCAATCTGCAATGTTGAATTGAGATATATTTTAATAAAAAAAAAGAATTGTGATATATCACTGCTCAAATTAGAATAAAGCATGTGATGAAAAAGAAGTTTTATTTTGCTTCAAGACAAGTTCATGGAAGTAAATCTCCAAATGGTAAAATTTTTAGCATGATTACATAAAAGTCAATTGGTCAAAATACTTAATGTGAATTAATTTGAGGTACCGTACATCTGTGAATTTGGGGGTTTAAAATCAAGATTATACTAAACGGTGAACTGCCAGATGATACAAATAAGAATTAAGTAGAAAGAAATACCAGCTTCCATCTTTCTTCTTCAAGCCCCTGATTTGGATCACCGTCACCAAATACGAAGGAGAAAACCTGATTACCAGAATAATAACTTGCATATTTCAATCGCAGACAAAATTTGCGAATATCTTTCAAGCAAAACTGAACAACTAATTCAAACCATTCTTAATTACAGATTCAATAAAGTTCATTTCTCCTGATGATTCTATCTGCCTCCTCCTGTAATAGTTCACATCCCAATACCTACAAACAACACGACGAATATTAATAGATTATATCATTCGATTCAGAAGGAATATATTAAACATAGTTGGTTGATGAAGCAAGATAAAAAATAGAATTACCAAAATAAATCAGATGGGTTAAAGAACACAATGCCAGAATTATAGGGTCGCATTTGCCTTCTCCTACGGCCGTCGTCTTCACTGTATTCATCACAATTACAATTGTAATTATTCAATAGTTGCCAAGTAATTATCTTAAGTCAACAATAGTGGTTGCCATTACTTTGACCAAACTAACATGTGTAGTAGTTAACAAAACAGGGTTTAGATAAACTGTACCTCTGACTAGAAGCAAGGGCAATGATTGTTGTATACACAAGTAGGATTGATGCAATTAGTGCAGTTCCGAACGAAACCCTAATCAAATAAGCAAATGCTCCCTATACAGAATCAAAATTAGCCCACTCAAACTGAGAAAAACTACCTTTGATCAAATCAATTTTATAAAAGAGTCAGGAATCATGAGATACAAATATACAATCTCCTACCTTTGCTTTCTCAACTAAAGGTTCAAATTTAAGTTTAAATGATTTCGCCACAAGATTGGACCGATAATCCCTTGGAAATGTATACAGCACATCACCTTCATCTGAGACCTATCAATGCAGAAAGTTATATTCCCTAATTTAACATTTTAAACAAAAAATCATGTGAGCCTAATTAGGTAACCTTAAGAGGGCTTTGATTTTAGTACTTAATACAATGTCGGCCTTTAATTATAAATTTCATTTATTAATTTTGACCAACATTACCTCTAAGAAGCCTCCAGTATCAGCAGCTAGAGCTTGTAGAGCTCTCTCTGCCTCATCCAACTTAAGCCCAGCTTGACCTGCCACGTCACCGGCAGTGACCCTTCTTCCTAAGGAATCGACGGCTTGGATTGATCGATCCCTCACATCTGAAGGTAGCCTATCCGTCTCCACTGCGCCTCCTGGTCTAATCGCAGCTGGAATTTCGATACTAGCTCTGACAGCTGGGGCCAACACCTTAGACTTGGCATGCCGGAGAGAGAGATGCAAAGGGGAGGTGAGATGGGAATTGTAATTAAGGCCTGAAAGGAGTGAGGATTTTGAGAGGGGAAGGGATCTATGGAGGAACATGTGATGGTGGGTTCGTGAAGGTGCGATAAGAGATAGAGAAATAGACGCCATGGAACTAACTATATGGTGTGGTTAGGGTTTTGAAGACTGTGAAGAGGGTTTCGCCATTAGAGAGAAGAGGAGATATGGAGGGAAAGGAGGCGTCGTCTCAGGCGCCAGCGACCACAAGCTTAGTCTGAAGATTGGGCGCTGCTCTGCGCAGCAGCGTCAAATTTTCTCCCAAGTCCCAAAACTCTCAAATATTTTTGAGAAACTTTTATATATCAATCATACCTTCTTTGTTTAGATATTTTCTCATTAAAATTTTAAAAATTATTGAATAAATACATGAGTTAGAAACAGATTGAATATTGATAAAACCATATTCCTATCTTATTTTTCCGGATATGAATCAAATATTAAACTGATACGGATACATCAAATATTAAACATATACGAATACAAATCGGATATTCCACGAATACAAATACAGATACAGATATAATTCGAATATCTAATGTAAATATTGTAACAAAATTAACATATTATTCAATAAAAAAAAATTTCATTAGAAAAAAATTAAAAATAACATAAAATATGGATAAAAAATAATTATGGTGAACAAATTATTTTTTCATGTTAAATTTGTTATGTCATTACAAAATATTTATTTTCATTAAAAAAAATCAATCACCAATATTACCATATTTTAAATAAAAAAATATCCAAAAATTATTTTCTTCTCAAAATATAAAAATTCTAAAACAAACTGATAAAAAAAATGTGAATATGGATAATTATTCGTATCCGCACAAATGGATATCCGAAAAATAAAAAACCACAAATAGATATCCAAAAAAATAAAATAATACATTATGGATAATTATCCATATTTGTATCCGTATCCGTATCCGTTTTTCAAAACTGAAATCGTGTCCATATCCACATAAATTATATCTGTATCTAAATATCCAAATCTGCTAAAATTAAAAACGAATCCAGATACAAACAGATAATATTGGACTCGTGTTCACCCTATTTTAAGTAGTATACATGAAATTCCCCCAATTATTTATGATGATCCGGATTGTCGTGTTCGAATCAAATGTTAAGAAATTAACGGACTTCTATCTAGTTTGATTGAGTTTGCTAGGATATCTAGCTTTTTCAAAGAATTAGCAGTACAATATTATTCAAATATATTTTATGAAGCCAATAATCCGACAACGCTATTTTATTTGGATCAAGTGGTATATTACTGTAAGTTTTTTTAGGATTACTCAAGTATTGAGCAAATTGATTAATGACTTTTTCACAAAAGATTCATAATAAATCAAATAAAGAAAAAAATGTTCATTTTTTGTGAGAAAAAATATTTTGATATTTTTGATGAAAAATTGATGATTCCGTTCCGATAGATATGTCGACAATTTATTTTAAAAAAACAAATTTTACACATTATTTGAAGAGTGAGGCTATGGTGCTATGCATAGCACGGATGACTAGTGTACTACGGCTCAATATGGTATTTTTTAAAATCCTAACGGTCGATCCGAACCGTTCAATGTGATAACCATATGAATATGTACTTGCAAACTAAATTTTATATTTTTTTGAATTTTTTTACTATTTTTGTAGATAGGTAGAATTTTGATGGTCTAGAATTTTCAGAAAACACTGATTTTTCTACCTATCTAAAAAAATAGTAAAAAAATTCAAAAAAATATAAAATTTAGTTTGCAAGTACATATTCATATTGATATCACATTGAACGGTTCGGATCGAACGTTAGGATTTTAAAAAGTACCATATTGAGCAGTAGTACACAAGCCATCCGTGCTATGCATAGTACCATAGCCTCACTCTTATTTGAAATTACATATTGTTTCTCCTAAATAGCTTAAGCAATTATATGAATCATTTTCTCCTAAAAAAATTGACATATTTTCGCTTGGTGATAGAATATGAAATTTATAATAAACCAGTTTAAACATGTGAGAACATTTTAACGCTAGACGGAAAGAATGAAATGGAAAAATTAATTTATAATTTATAATAAAGGTTGCTATTCTAGTTTAAACATGATCAAATTGAGAATTGGATATATTTAAAATGTTTAAAATTTTTAATAGGTATTATGATAGTTTTTTTAATCATAAAGGGTTAATATAATTTATAAAATTTGGAATGATTAATACATTATAACGAATTTCAAAGAATATACATGAAATCCAGAAAAAAAAAACATCCGCAACTGTCATCCTCACCAATCCCAAGGCATTTCCGCTTTATTTGGTTACCATACTAAGGGCCTGTTCGGCTTTTACTGTGCTCAGAGTGAATTTTTTTTTCCCACGCACACAGTGTTTCGGTCATTCAAATTGGACCCGAGCCCATTCCCGTTCCTATTCCCACCTGTAGGCCGAACAGGGCCTAAAAATTCAAAATTAATTAATTACCACTCTAAACTTCAAAATTCAAAAATCACCATCCACTCTAGCTGGATCCGCGCACGAAACCAATTGCGTGCGCCAGCTCAGGCTGCGCACCAATTTGGTGTGCCAACTGAACTTGCCAATTTGCTGCGCCAGTTGAGCTTGCGCAGCAAATTTTATTTTATTTGTTTTGCTTTTTTTTTTGTGCACCAGTTGAACTTGTGCATCAATTTTTTTTTCTATAGTTCTATTTTGTTCTGTTGTGCGTATAATTTGTAGTATAAAACGTTGATCATATTGCATATATAATTTTTACTTTTTAGTAATTTGCGCACCAACTTACTAGTACAAAACGCTGCTTAAATTGGTCATGTAATTTGTTGTAGTAATTTTTAGTTCAAACTTAATAAAAATAATTATTTGTTAAGTGTGTTTTATTTTCTACAATTTCTCCGTCTATTTTGATGCGAACATATAATTCTAAAACAGAACAAAACAGAAAAAAAATTTAGTCCAAAAATTTCAAACACAATAGAACATAATAGAACTAAAAAAAATTGATGCGCAGGTTGGGCTGGCACACAAAAAAACCAAAAACCAAAAAAAAAAAATTGGTGTGGAAAGCCTTGCTGGCGCACCAAAATAATTATGCATGCGAAGTGTGGGTGATTTTGAATTTTGAAATTTAGGATGGTAATTAATTAATTTCGAATTTTTACTGTGCTAACTAAGAAAAATTCAGCCACTTTACCACTTAAAAATCGGATACGGACTTTAACAGAGCATATTTAGCTTCATGCAGCGCACCGACCAAAGGATCAAAACCAAATTTAATAAGGTTAGTGCGCTGCATAAACCAAAACTCTTCTGTTAAAATATTTACCCTAAAATATCGGATAAAAAATCGGTGAGAGTAGGATGAAAAAGTGTGGTACTGTTTAAAACCAATCAAAAATAAATTGGGTAAAAGATTCGGACGAAGCTGTAAAATGGCCATCCCGTGCAGGACCTTCTGGCTTTCTCTCCTCCCTTCCCACACCACACACAAACCTCGGGCCAGCCGGGCTCCGGTGGTCTCCGCCACATCCACGGAGGAGCGCAGCCGCACTCAGGCGAGTGGTACGCGGTCTGTGCTCGAGACTCGTGTATCTCTGGTACTAGCGCTCGTATCCCAAGCCACCACCACGTCCCAAAGGCGTACGGTCATCGCACCAGAAATCGCAATTTTAAATTAAAGATGTCTTAATTTTTTTGAGATATAACTAACGAACTTATTTGCTCTGAATTTAGGGCTGGGAGAATTGGCAGAGGAAACAGCTAAATATGCTTTCCCGCGTACATTTGATGCTAAAAATCTGGAGGAGGCTCTTATGTCTGGTATATTGATTTTAATTAATTGTACTGTCAACTGTAATGAAAAATTTGTTCTGTTAATAATTTTTATCAATGTGCAGTGCCTAATCTGGAAACAGTGAAGTACCGAGTACTAAAGCGAACTGCACAGTATGAGATTAGAGAAGTTGAGGTATATTCTATATGAAATTCTTCTTGGATTAAATTGATAAGAAATGACATCTTTTTATTTTCTGAAATGTTTAATGGAAATGATATTATAGTCTTATTATGTTGCTGAGACAACGATGCCGGGAAGGAACGGGTTTGATTTTAATGGTGCCTCTCAATCATTCAATGTCTTGGCATCTTATTTATTTGGTAAGGTACTTGTAAACATCTATTTTTGCTATTTTATTGATATTCTTAATGCCTTTTCATTAGAATTTATTGAATGCCTAGTGTATATTAATCTCATTTTGCTACTACCTTTTAGAACACTGGGAATGAGCAGATGGAAATGACAACTCCTGTTTACACCCGAAAGGTGGAATCGATCGGTGAGAAGATGGATATGACTACCCCTGTTATTACAAAACGGGTTTGTATACCAATGAAAAAATTGTGAAAAAATTGGCAAACATTTAAATTGAAACTCAGTTTAATGTTTCCTATGCATTTTGTATTTCAGTCGGCTGATCAGAAGAAATGGCAGATGTCTTTTGTTATGCCATCTAAGTACGGTTCAAATTTGCCACTACCAAAAGATCAATCTGTTATTATCAAAGAGGTGCCTGGAAAGCTTGTTGCAGTCACTGCATTTTCAGGTATGTTGTTTATAAATTTGAAATTAGTATAAATTTAAATATAATGTTTAGTTGACAGATTCTGTTTCATGATTTTAATTAAGCAGGTTTTGTCACAGATGAAGATGTAAATCGTAGAGAATCCGAACTGCGTGAAGCTCTAAAGACAGATCTTGAGTATCAATCGAAGGATGGTGCATTAGTGGAAGTGGCACAGGTATAAATATAATGATCATTTAAAGAAATATTGAATGTGTAATATATTAATCTGGTGCATATTGTTGGTAACTCGTTTAGATAAATTTTTTTCTTCTTCTGATTTTACAGTTCAATCCGCCTTTTACTCTTCCATTTACACGAAGGAATGAAATAGCCGTGGAAGTTGAGAGCATTACCCAGTAAAGCTTCCTTTAGGTTCACCTATTTCAAATATGAAAAATTATGGTGTAACCAGATGCAAGATAATTTGATTTCACTAGTGTATAATATGCTGTATATATGTAAGATAGACTATTGCAGTATAGTAAATAAAAATAGTATTTTGTTTTGTACGTTATCTTATAGGATAATACATATACATAATTTATAATTATACTGTTCAAAGCATGATATAGCCAAATAAGCACTCTATTGATTTTTGTAAGATTAACTAACTACGATTACAGGCTTGTTGCTATATTTAAAATGCTACAAGAATTTATTTTCTTATTTTTTCTCAGTATCAAATTTCAAATGACAATGCCTACAAAGAAAGGGAGAAAACAGAGAACCTCTTTCTGTTCAAGCGTATGTAGAATCTTTCTTCATTGTGCAGTTGATGCAAATTTTGCTAAAAGAAATTATTCTCCTCTGGTATACTTTCTAGCACCGGTCTCCATTCCCTTCTTTCTTTGTCATTCTCGCATCTTTTGCTTCTCTCTTTATTCAAAAGAAGTATCACATCATCGATAGAAATCAACTCTTTGCTCAAAATCTCCTTCAATTGATGTTTTTTTACAACCAATTTTATTCGAACTGCTTCTTCTCCAACCACTTTTTCTTTGATCACCATCTGTGTCGATGCACTGAGAATATTTTTGTTCGTAGAAAAGGTACATGATGCAGTCTGTCGAACATCCGAATTGTCGGTGTTGTTCGTCTGTGAGTCATGAAGAACTAGACAATTTCCCATTTATTTTAGAGGAATCTTGGTTTTGTTATAATGTTTTGCAAAGGATGTTTTGTAGAGTAAGGCTAGCAGGGTAAGTGGAGGGAATGTGGAGTATTTAACTATTTATAAAACAGGCCACATATATATGGCACCAAGTTAGTGTTATCTAGGATGTCATAATTATCCTACACATAAAGTGGTCAAGTTTGTTGGAAAGTATATGTTAGGATATTTTTCCCTCTGTCCCAGATTTTTGTTTCATGGAAAAACTTACACCTAAGATCGAAACATATTTCACATCTGACTTTGTTCTTGCATGTTTGAAAGGTACTGTTTAATTTGAGTGTCCTTATATGTCGGTATTCGTTCCAAAATAATCAGCACTAGTTATTCTAATCCAGACCTTCTGTTCTAAATTAATATCAATATCTTATTTTTCAAGTATTAATATTGTATCTTCTAAGTATTTATACTTATAAAGGTTGACGCAGAGACGAGTGCGGAATTGAGAAAGTGGACTATATAATTAGTGGGGATCATTGTACAACCTTTCTCTAATATTGCTGCGGGGACAGAGAGAGAACTGAAGTGAAGAATTCATATAATTATTCTTAATTAATACTTACATTTAAAGAGGTGAAACTAGCTTCCAAATTGCTTTTCTCAAGTAAGATGCTATATTGAGAATTGAATATCACAGGCTAAGATAATTTGCATGTATTTTTTTTTTTTTTAGCTTTCAATTTGCATGTTTCTTATATTATACTAGTGTGTCAAAGAAAACATATTGAGAATGCAAGAACTAAGAAGCATCACTTTTGATGCCATGATGTGAGGAAATAGGGGCAGATTCAGGAAGACTCAAAGGTATGGTTGTCTATTTCTGATTTTTGAAAAATAATTTAAGCTCATTAATTTTTATGCTATTACCTACCCTTTAATGAACAAATTTGTCTGCTCCTGGGCTGAATTTATTTTCTTTCCAACCCAACTTATTTTTTTGCCTATCCGTGACTCAAATTCTGAGTCTGCCCTGTTGAGAAACAATACATGTCGTGTCGAACATTCTTTTTCTTGGTTTTACATGTCAAATTTAATTCACCTGTGCTGCACCAAAAAGATTTTTGTTCTCTTATTTTCCTGCTCTTTCTCTCTCTCTCTATATTTTTTTTTCTTCGTTTACTTATGATGTCGTTGACTATAGTTGAACCATACATGCATTATTTGGACTTGACTATGTCAAAATTTCTTAGTGTTTCCTTTCCTAAATATTCATGATTAGAAGTGCAACATATATCAATAGCTTTCAGGTAGTTTCTAGTAGAATTCGAGACTGGTCCTCATATTACCGCGTTAAATAGTGAAATATAATGCTTTTCTTTGGAGGAACCAGTATTAAAACTAGCTACTTGGGATTGTGGATTCACCAACAATGACAGCCAATACAAAATGGATTTGACCAATTCAGGAAGAATGATTACATTTGTCACTCGAGTGTAGTGAGATTAATTATTGCAATCACACAACCATACGTCTGTCTGACACTCTGACTGCTTCCTATCATTTTTGTATTAATTTTTTAATAATTCATTACCCTTGTGTTTTAAATTTAGTTCGGTGTACTGGAAAAAAAAAATTAAACCTGAAAGAAAGATGAATGCTGAAATATGATACATATGATGATATAATTACGTTGGCATGATGTGTTCTGTGAATACTTCAGTTTCACTTTCATTTAATTTGACAGTTGAATACATGATGCTTTCTTGGTCCACTTAAGCACCTGCCTTTTGTTGCCACTTATCAATTTACCAATAACCACTAATCAATGTACCATCTGTTTCCCATTTCTACCATTTAACACGCAAAATTTATCAACTTTTGTTGCTTACTTTAACGTAAATTAATACATTTATTTTATTGTTGGCTAGTTGTAGCATGGGGAAAGTCAAGGACATGCATATCTTTAGCGAGTAAACGGTGGGTTTAAAGATGTGTTAATCTTTTCTACAACCGTATTAATTGCTGTTTCTCCCAATTAGATTTCATAACTCCTATTGGTAATTATTTGATTATTTTGTTTGTTAGTACGTAGTTCTATGCATAATCGGCGTACTATAGATTAATATCTCTATTTATAAAGTTCAAATAATCGATTTGAACTATACAACATGATTTCCATATGAGTTCACAAAGTAGCTTGGTGAACTTAAGAACAGCTTAGTTCTACTCTTGAAATGAGATGTCAATATATAGATTTGGAAGAGTATCCCCTCAAGTATTCTATCTATCTACAAAAATCACGGCCGAGTGATTTCTTTTCGAGTCTACTTTGATGCACGGAATATCTTTAAGATTCGTGTCAGGTACCAGGTCAAGTGTATGACTAGATCTGAATTTGATCGATGTCGTTTCTGTTGGGTTGGGCTTTGTCGCCCCAGCGAATCAATTTTTTTTATTCTTTTTTAAGGAAACCTTTTGACATTTCCATGGGCTATGTATTTACCAAAGTTTAGTTAGCGACCTTCGTTATGGTTCACTTGATAGGCCCATATACACACCGAACAATCGAGATTGGGATCAAATGGTCTGATTGTAAAGGTAACCTTGAGCCCTTGTTCAACTTTTTATTATTCAGAGTTGCAAAAGGAAAAGACCTGACAAATTTCCGATTCTCTGCTCTGCTAGCTAGAGTGGAAAAATGATGGATCTGGTTCTGTTACGGAACGATATAGTGACAGCATGGAACAACACAGTACGCATATTGGTTACGTACCGTGACTTGCAAATTTTGTGTTGTGACCATTCGCGTGCCGTGATAATCTTTTGAAAATTTGGCACGGCACGTTACGTCACGCGAAAGATCTGGTCACGACACGGCACGACATGTGGTTACACGAGTCACGTGTAATTAGGACCGTTAGATCTTGATAAAATGGTGCATCTTGAATAAACTAATCTAAAAATTATGATTAAATGATCACGCGAGTCACGTTTGATCACGACATGTTTGTACACAGCGTGACTATTCGCGTGTTGTAACCATCTCTCGACATTTTAATCATAGCACGACACGTCACATGAAAAATTAACTTGGTCACGGTACGACACTGCACGAGACAAAAGTCACAGCACAACACATTTTTTCCACTCTACTGCTGGCCTGCTGGCCTGCTGCGCACACTCAACAATTATATTCATTTGGTTTACGTAGCAATTATATTCATTTGGTTTACTTAGACTTAATTAGGCCTATGAGCCCATAATAATTATATTCATTTGGTTTACTTAGACTTAATTAGGCCTATGAGCCTTTATTTATTATGAGAGGCTATGGTAATATCGCATATTACCAATCAAGTCGTGTTATGGATCCATATTTTTATTTTCAAACTTCAAGCAGTCAATCCGAACAGATAAATTGATAAACATAATTTTCATATGAAAATGTACTTACAAATCAAAATTTACATTTTTTGAAAATATTTTACTATTTTATTAGACAGATAAAAAACCACTATTTTTTGGATGGTCCATAATTTTCAAATCAAAGGATTTTCTATTCATCTAAAAAGATAGTAAAATAAATTTTAAAAAATGTAAAATTTTGTTTGCAAGTACATTTTCATTTTCATACAAGACTGTTAGAGATATGCGCAAAACATTGTGTAATATGCATATTTTCATTTTCACATTTATTATTCCTTTTTAGTCGTTGCAATGGAGCCGTTGTTCAATTCATGATATGTTGTTTATCACCTCTGACATTGTTGAACAAGGTGTCTAGCATCAATATTGTTAATAATATTGCTCAAATTTAATACTGTAAAACATGAAGTTTCCTTCGTTCTCTTTGTTTTTTTTTTTCCTAAGATTTTTAGAAATATTCTAAATTTTTGTGGGGTGATATTTGTACTTTCCTTAAATTTACAAAAATGACTGCCAATACGGATTAAATGTATTCCATACAAAAATTAATGGCCATTCTCATCAAATTGATGTTATTCTTAACGTTGGCAAGTAGCACCAATTGTGATTTTTGGTCAGATGAGACAAATTTGAGATTTTGGAGGGCTGATATTGCAAAATTTACCGTTTTTGCTGGAGCTCACTGGTACTTGTGGTTGTGGGTTTCTATATTTAGTTTGGAGCTTTCACACTAATTGGATAAGTTGGTTCCAATTGTTTTTGCCGAATGTGTTGGTGACTAGTATTGATTATAACAAAGGTTTTTTTTTTTTGTAAAATAATTCAACAAATATTAATATCTAACATATTCATAACTAGATTGCGCACTAATGTGTCTCTGAAATGTTTGTAGAATTGACAAAATAAAATATTGGTTTTCTCCAATCATATATAGATTCAAACACATCAAACACCAAGTACATTCCAAGATTTTAATATCTTACAGAACAAATACTTCAAACTTCAAAGGGAAAACAGATCTCTAAAAATTAGGATGTTTCGGTTTCCATGATTTTTTAGGGTTCCTATTTGTTTTATTTTACGAGCATTTCTCTCCAGGTATTACAAATTTATTATTGATAGGGCCATGTTCCAAAGGTTCTCAAAACTATTCTTTTACGGGCCATGAAAGAAGCGGAATTCGAATCTTCTTAAGAGGCCAGCTCAGAGTCAATATGAAAAGCCCATGTTCTATTCAAACAAGGCCCAATAAAACCCTGTACAACCTTACGAGGCTCAGTCCGAAAATGGCTTACACCGTCTCCACGCGGGATAACCACCGATACGGTTTGCATAACTGCCCAGTCTCCCATAACCGTGCGACATAGCAGTTATGGGTAGACTATATAAGGCAAGAAGACCCATTAAATAAGAATCAAAACATTTGTTAAGAGAGATATCACATAGGTTAGAGTCCGAATATCTCCAATCCAACCCGAGTTTCAAACTCCACACATCTCGATCGGCCTGTCATTCCACGACAAGGCGATTCCAATCCATTTCTCATACGGCCTACTCTCTCCGAGATAAGACGTAATTATAGTTATGAAAATTCAATATATAGAAACAAAAATTAAAAAAGAATATTGTGGACCTGACGATTAGATAGGACGTAGATAGGAATCTCTCTTTTCCAGTACCTGTCCACTGATTTTGGATGCAGTGAAAAGCGTATTTGCTTCAAGGCGCATCATTTTGGTAACCAGAGGATAATTCCATATTCCCAAAACCCATGTATTCCAAATATAGCGATCTTTTATATATAATATATGCACCTATATCAATGATTGAGAACTCTAGAGTAGAATAGACATGATTCCAACTCAATACAATACAGCACGGTGTACTATCTTTTTTATTTGATATTTGTTTAAACACAAGTACCGGTATAATAAAGTAGAATAGAAGAATAAATGTTGTTATTACTCTGGTATGAAATAAAAGTTTCTTTCCTCATAACTTCAATTTATCTCATCTCAAAACATATCGCTGATTCGAATATCCTGCGCTCGCATAATTAAAAGCGCACAATCTAAAGTTCTGAACTGATCCACCACCACCACCTAATTAAAGCGTCGGATCGGAACAAAAAGGAAATAATTGACGCAGTTCGTGTGTTTGTGTTGGGCATCGAATCACTTTGAGCAAAGGAGAGACTGTGCTTTTTTATCTCTTTCGACTTTTTAGGCTGGTGGCATGGTGGGGGTGTCTGTAAGTGGCAGTTAGTGGCCAGTGTGGCGCCGGCCTTTATTGGTCAATGACGCCTGAATTCAGATCCAGTGCATTAACACAATTTTTGAGTTTTGATTCAAACCGTCCAAGATGCTCTAACACGAATCTTAAAGAACCTGGACCCCACAAATAATACTGGCCCCCTACGCTACCACCGAATAGGCACCTACACGTCTAAACTCAAAAATTGGGTTACTTTAGGGGATCCGGACTCATGACGCCTGGGGATCAAATCTATGAACCATCAGTTCTGAACCTGTCTTTTTATCTTTCCTTTTTTTCCTGTATGGGGATTGGGGAATATCATCCCAACTGTTCATAATTATAATACGTACAGATACAAATGTATTTTATAAACTGACATGCATTTAAGGTAATTTTTAAGTTACATCCAACTTTTATAGTATATTGGTTTAATATTCTCAAAGACATAATTAATTTAAGTTACATCCAACTTTTATAGTAATTTACATATAACGTATATAAATTTGAGTGAGTTTGAAACTTAATTAGTCGTCCATTATAAAATCATTACAACTATATTGTTAAAATTTTAAAATTTACTGATGAAAGGTTGAATGACTATCAATTGGTCTAAATTAAATAAATAAAGAGTGTGAGAATCCGAGTCTTTGGTTCAGTAACAAAGATAATATTTTTGGAATTTAGATCTCTTAAAATAACTTAAAATTTGAGTTTATATCCGGTCCATCCGATATGTTGTGGCACAAATAATAAAGTAGCCCTGTGCATTCCACCTTAAACCGGATTGGTTTGGATTTTAATTGGATACTTTAGATCTAAACTCAAAATTTGAATTACTTTAGAGGATTCAGACTCCTCTAAAGTAATATTAACTTGGACGGTTGCATGTTCGAAATTAATGCAAGAAAAAATAGAAGTCGTTGGAGAAATATTAACTTGGAAAAAGAGGCATGCTAATAATTGTCTGAGGCAAATTTGTCCTCCAGTTGTGACATGTGTGAATTATGTATATAATATGGGAAATCAATCTGCTGTTATTCATTTTGAATGAAAGGAACTTGTTATTCCGATCTTGATTTTTGTTGAAATTTGTGCATGAAAAACTTACTTTGTTAAAATTTGCGCTTGAAAAAGTTTAAATTAATGGTTGGAATCTGAATAACAAGTTCATGCTATTCTCAAAAAATAACAACAGATTTATGTCCTATAATATGTATTTAGACAAAGTAAATTTATACTTTACATATTTTTTATAGAAGAGAATAAGGCGGTAACTCAGTTGGCTAGAAAAAGTTCTAAGATTGTTGAATATTCAAAGAGCGAGAATTTGAACTTCTCTCACTATTTTGCAGTTTTTGCAAAGATTTTTAAAAAAAAATTATAGAAAATTTGCAATTTTACAAATTTAATTTTACTCTGGAGTAGGGGTGTCAATAGATACAGTACAGGTCGGGTGGAGGCATTTTCATACCCATACCCATTAAAATTGACCTTACCCATACCCTACCCTTACCCATTAAAAATTGATTGTACCCTACCCTACTCTTACCCGTTAATATTATCAGGTAACGAAACGGTAGCAGGTGAATAACGGATAATACTAATATAATAATTAATTTTATTATATTTTACAAATAAAACAACAAAAACTCATTCATTTCACACATATGTAATTGCATTACTAATAAAAATAAAAATAAATATGCAATCAATTTCAACTAAATTATTTTTTATAAATCAAGAAAATTCAAAAACACGAATATCTATTCAAACAAATTCAATTATTTAATTAAATAACAAAATATGTAAATAAAAATAATATGTTTAACATATTTCTTATAACAAAAGACATACACTACAAATAACAAAAACACATCACTAATCATTGCTCAAACTTTATTATATGAAATGTCACGCAAATCAACTTCACCATCAAGAAGAATTGATTCTGATAAGGATGAGAATGCTCCATCAACTTCATTGGAAGATACATCTGTTCATAATATAGTTAAGTTAGAAAAATAAAAAAAATAAAATTGCTACGCATATAAATATGCCATATGTATCAGAAAATTGGATATCAGTACTAACTGACCAGTTTTTTTGTAGATTTTACTTTCCATTCATACGATGGAGTAAAAAGGAAATAAAACAAGAACGGAAGGAAAAATATATCATTTATCAAAGATTCAAACTTGGCAATAGAAAACCGAGCAGTTTTAGAGGCACCGAAATGGAATTATGGAAGAGTAAATCTGTATTTAATTTAAAATATATAATTTTAGATTGTATAATTACTCTAGAGTAACGGATATGAAATAGACATTACACATACTCATACCCATACCCATTTGGTTAACGAAAAAAATTTCTTATCCATACCCATACCCAATAAGTTAACGAAAAAAAAATCTTACCCATACCCGCTTTATCGAATATGATATAGGTCCGATAAACGACTAAAAAGGTACCATTGAAACCCCTACTCTGGAGTCCGGACATATTGAAATGTACTTCCCTATTATGGATGAGATACATTATTTCGTGTACCAATACTGCAATACATTGTGACAGAAGCAATAAATGATGCCAGAAGCAGTACATTTTGGCTTGCTCTATCGTCTATATAGCCTACAAGGAATGTACAATTTATAGATATGCTCTGTTCCTCTTTGTCTCGTAAGAAATTTACTTAGAGAAAGGAAGAGAGAGAAAACACAAATGGCAATGGCTCCTCATCCTGCTATATATTCTGTGATGCTTTATTTCTCTCTTATTGCCTTGGCAAGCTCAGAACGTACGTCTCATTTTGTCTCTTTTCTATTTGATATGAAATTAATTATATCTCATTTCAAATGGAATGATCTCTACTTTTGTATTAAACAGAGAGCATGGGATTTGGATACATAGGCGAAATGGGGCCTTCCCATTGGGGAAACTTGAGCCCTGATTTTGCAATGTGTTCAAAAGGGAAGCATCAGTCTCCAATAAATATAGAGAAGAAGCATGTGGTATATAATCCAAAGTTAGAGCCCCTGCAGATGCATTATGTCACCTCCAATGCTACCTTAGTTGATAACCAAATCAATGTTCTGGTTTGTAGTTCATCAATCTCTTTATGATGTCTAAACAAATTCTGATTACTGAACAAACTAATCAAACTCTTTGCGGTAATACCAATTAGTTTATTCTTTCATATTGATAAAATTAAGTTCATGTTCTTTGCGTTTTGTTTCCTTGTATTCTTCAAAATCAACCTTCTATCACTTTTCAGTTTAATTACTTGTCTGTCTCAGAGGGGGAGCAAATTAATTAATCTTATCCAATGACACTGAACAAAAATATATCATATCCTAGGATGGTGGAGGTAAAATATATCATATCCTATTAATTAATTCTTGTGTGCATAGGTGCGGTACAACAATTCGATGGACTTTATCAAGGCAGATGGGAAGAAGTATACCTTAAAACAAATGCATTGGCACTCACCTTCTGAGCACACCATTGATGGTGAAAGGTATATATGAATCATAGCCACTGATATTTTTTACCAGTAAAATAAAAAGATCTAATATACTGAATTATCAAGTAGATAGTTGCCCAAAGATAGGAAGAGAAACATAAATAAAAGATAAATGGACTCTTGAAGAAAACTGTACATGCTAAGAAGTGAAAAGAATTTAGATTTGATGTGGAGCTGCATATGGTTCATAAAAACGACGAAGGCAACATCACTGTTGTAGCACTTCTCTATCGGTATGGCAGGCACGATCCTTTTCTTGACAAGGTGAGCATTTCTCGCTGGTGAACTTTCGCATATTACTTCACTACTTGTGAAATGCATGTATTACACAAAATGTTGTTTACGAATTAATACAGATCAAGAGCAAGGTAGATGAATTTGCAAAGGCGGTTCATACCAGTGGTGAACAAGCTCAAATTCAAATTGGACAAGTGCACTTGACGCCACTAAGGCGACACTGCCACAAATATTTTAGATATGCCGGATCTCTTACTACGCCTCCATGTACTGAAAATATCACTTGGCATATTCTTCTCAAGGTACATGCAAATTTCATTATTTATTTGTTTCTTTCCCTCAAAGGTCAAGATGAAGAATAGATGCAGAACATTAATACAGGGGGCAGTATAAGAAATGATATGTATAAAGATCATTAGAGGCAAAACCTAAAATTTGCATGAATTAACTAGATGATATTGTGATGTCATATTGAAAAACAATTTTAATAAAAAATTTGGGATGCCATATAAAAGTAGTAAAATTGTTCTATGCTGCAAACTTTATGTTGGTACCTTTTTTTTTTCTGTTGGTGAAGTAATATGCAAAACTGAGAGAAAGGATGCCAAGAAATATGCAAATTTTAGAAATAGAAATCTCACAGTAAGAAAATTATGTATGTTCATGTCATCTCATATTTCTTCTTTTATTTGTACTCCTTTTAAAAAAAAAATTGGCAGAGGATTCTTTTATTTATACTCAAATCTCATTATATGATATGGTCTATTGAAGGTGAGAGAAATGAGCCGAGGACAAGCTGATGAACTGAGGTCAATTTTGGAAAAAGGGTGCAGGAAGAACTCGAGGCCAACTCAACCGCTGAATGACCGGATCGTGGAGATGTTCGATGATACTCGAGCACCACGAAAAAAAGATTAAATAACTAATAATCTATGGAGCAACAATGAAATTAGTACTTAGTAAACAGCAGAAGCTATGTTTGAAGAACTGTATGGCTTGTTGCAAATTACTTTATTGTACCGCCAAGTTACCCTGTGATCGAAGTTTAACGATTATTTTGTGAATATATTTTCTAGAACAATATATGCTATGGTGATGGATAATAGTAGTTAATATATATAGTACTAGAATTTTGGTTCTAAAAAAGAAGATTTGTTGAGTTGAGCTCTTAATATTAAAAATATAGGGCCCAACCGGGTTCGAACCGGTGACCTCTTGATCTGCAGTCAAATGCTCTACCACTGAGCTATGGACCCGTTGTTGATTAATGGTTATTGTATTTAAATATTAGGTTTTTTTCTATGTTATTTTTTCGAGATCAATCTGCAAAAAGATGTCACTGTTTGTGAATATGTAAGGAGATTAAACTTAGGATTGTCTTCCAATAAAATCGAATTCACATCCTCCACGATATCGCAAAGGGAAATCTTTTAGAATTAGTGGATCCGGACTGTTCTTTTAACTTTGCACGAATCAAAGCTCAAATAATACTGCTTCCTGCGCTAGTCTGAATCTTAAAGAGGCGGAGAGTAAATCTTACACCGTAAAGTGAAGGAAATCTTTTACACATAATGGAGAAATTGCCCCTAGTTTATAAATTTGGGACACGTGTTTTGACTAGACTTGGGTAACTACTACTACACTTCGCATTTGTGATTAACACAATAATAATGTTTATTGTTTTTTAATGGAGGGGCCATTTATTGCATATTAATCATCACATATTTACATATCGTTTGTTAGATAACATATTGTTTAACGGCTAAATGCGATATGAAGAATCAAAATGTCTAACCTGGTATACGCTTTATGTTTTGTTGATGTAAAACTTAGATAGCAGCTGATTGGTATCATATCTTTGTAATCTCTGGTTTCATAATGAAATCGTTGAGACTGTCTCACTTTTATCAACAAAAAAAATGTCTAGCCTGGTAAGAAGAACGAGAGCTACAGAGGAAATAAGAGAATGGCGTTAATTAGTTATTTCATATTAGTGGTAGTGGAAGTTGAAAAATCCTGATTATCATAGCACTTGGAAAACTTTAATCTTGTTGAAATACTGTTCAGGCCCTAGTCAATATAAGTCATCTTTTTGGGTAGCCATTACTAAATTAGAAAAATTAGGACAAATTAGTGTTAGCTATGATTCTAGTAGTCAGTCCACTGTCAAATTTTGGAGAGATATCTGGTACTAGGAATGCCCTTTGGCATCTAGATTCCCCAACTCTATCAGTTATGTACCAACAAATTAACAGGTCCTGGTACCAGAAGTTCTTTTTTAACAGGGTAACATACTTCAATTTAGAAGATTGATGTTAGGGTTAATGCAACTGACTGGTTTGACCTACTATTCATAATTAGTACCACCTCCTTTACTAATATATTTGATAAACTCTCTTGGAGATGGGAAACATCAGGGAAGTTAACTACTCACTCAATTTATAAGTTTTTAAACAATAGGGGCATCTTATCTTCTCCACCTCTACTTTGGTGGACCTTACCAGTACCTCCCAAAATTAGAATTTTCATGTGGTTGACAATGCATAAAAAAATTACCAAAGATACCCTTACTTCTAAAGGATGGATAGGGAACCAACAATGTCGATTTTGTACAGAGTTAGAAACTAGAGATCACATTTTCCTTACATGCCCCCTGGCTCAACAGGTGTGGTTCTGGCTAGTAAAAGCCAACTTGTAATAGCAACCTGGAAAACTTGGGAAAATAGATTACATTTTTCTCTTAGCTTACCTTCTTTTGAAAAAACTGGGTTCCTTATTGTTTTTACTGCAGTTTGCTGGATTATGTGGAAACATAGAAATGACATATGTTTCAATGATTATCTTCTTAAGCTTGCTCTATTATCCTACTCATTAAGAATACTATTACATATTGGATAGATAATGTAAAGAAGCAAGCTAAGGACTTAGCTGTAGGATGGATGCCCATAGTTGAAGATGCTATACCACTAAACTGCATTCCTCCTGGCTTGGAAGTTGTTTTATACCAGTCACCTCCCAGTGTTGATCCCAATGATGAATGAAGAACACAACATACTTTGACTTTTTTGTTATTAGTCTTAACCTCAGTTCTTTACTCAGTGGCTTAGTGCTTGCTACTTTAGAATACTTTTGGAAGCTAGCTATTTCTAGAATTTTGTGGAATTATTTAAGACAACAATACTAGGGAGTTGTTCTTCCCTCGTAGAAACTGGTGCTTGTAATTATCTGTTTTAGCAATGAAATGGGCTTTCAACCTCTTTTTAAAAAAAAGTTATTTCATATCAAATTGCATAACACAAAATTACATATCAAAAGAAACAGTTATTTCATATCAAATTTACATAACACAAAAATTACATAAGAAACAATTATTTCATATCAAATTTGCATAACACAAAAATTACATATCAAAAGAACCAAAAGACCAACACTCAAGTCACAAATTAAGAGTATGAATCAGCTGTTATTCTTTTGCTCATCCAACTGTTTAATTTTTTTACGCACGAATCTAGATAAAAATCAACGGTTGGATGAAGAAAAACAAATTTTGTTTTCCAAAAGAATAACAACATATTTCCTTGCCACAAGTCATGGCCTAAATAATCTATAGTCTGTAGCCAACTCTCCTAGAAAAAGTGCCTAAGAGTGACATTTCCTTCAAAGGCCTAGACGCGTCCAAGTGAAAGAACGAAAACAAGCTGCGAAGCTACCAAGTGAAAGAAAATTGAAATTAAGAGGACAAAATGGTCACTTTACATGTTAATAGAAAACCTAATCACACCGCTTTGAGAGTCTTACATAAACCAAAGGTGATTCCGCGCCCCTCTCCCCACCCCGCGTCCACTCGGACCCCACCCCATCCCCGTTATCTCCTCTTCCTCTACTTTGTTCGAGCAGGTGTTTCTACTAGTGGATCTAGCTATTGCTTTCAATGATTCCGTTTAGTAGATCTGGTCATTGCTTCTCGATCCGTCTCGATTCTGGGTTCGAGTGAGGGTGCTGTGAATTCGTTCCACTCCCGTAGTATCTACTATAACTATATATAAATAAGGTACGTGTTTTTATAGTTTTTGCCGATGACAATGATGCTACAATGTTTTCTTCTTCCTCTCATTCTTCTTCTCCTCCTGCTTCTCCTTCTTCTTCTAAGCTTCTTTTTTGGCTTCCACACTGGCTGTCCCTCTGAGAGGTGACTGTCCCGGTCCGGTTGATTCACTTCCCGGTTCGGTTTGATTCAGTGCCTTCTCGATTGCACATTCATCTGAGATGTGACTGTCCCAGTTCGGTTGATTCAGTTCTTGGTCTGGTTTGATTCAGTGTCTTCTCGACTGCCATACGGTGTAGTATGCCAGAAGAAACAAGACAAATATGTGCACAGATGAAACAATCACTAGACTTCTATAATTACAATCAAGCAAGGGTGATCGAATTTGTGTTCACGGGTTGCACATATCCCCTATGTGTTTTTTTTATTTGTTTTACAGCTGAAGGCTTTCAAAGACACTTGTTGTCTAATATCATATTACAACTAGCTTGTAACTTTTTGAATCAATGCAATTGTCTACGGGCTTCTAACCAAAAAAAAAAGAGAAAAAAAAGGGGAAAAAAATTAAGAGGATAAAATGATGTACAAATTCAATAGCATGTTTATATGAACTGTTTAAGTTTTGATCAAATCACACCACAAAATGTTTAACTTGTCACACAGATGACATTTACTGGGTCAAATGGTAACAGGCCGTTTTCACAAATTCCTGACAGAGTGTTTCCACAAAAAAATGGGCCTATTAGGAGAAGCCCGTTAAAAAGATGCAATTCCTATGACCTACAAACGAGAAGGGAGTAGGTCTGATGCCCATCGGACCTACCTTAGGTTCAACGAGCATGATGTCCGTCCGATCTAATTTAAGATTTGTGCACGAAAATTGAAACAGACACGCACAAAGTTTAAAGCGTTCCGCACGAATCTTAAAGCAAATCGATGGTGATTAAACCCATCAAACCAGAGTAGGTCCGATGGCCATCGGACCTACTCTTAAGTGTCTACAAAACCTCTAAAATAAAAATCACCAAGACCTCTAAAATAAAAAGATGCAACTTGGGTCCGATGTCCAAGAAAGGATTTTTTTTTTAAAACAGTAACTAAAATAATAAAAGTTAAAGAAACGACATGATTGCTTCGTTTGTTATAAAAACAGCAAAAACCGAATAGCCTATTCGGTTAAGTGGTTTTTTTTTGCTTCACCGAATAGGCTATTCGGTTAAGCAGATTTTCACAGTAACAGATCCCCGAACTCTATAACCACTCGTGTAACACCCCCCATTAACCGAATACCCTATTCGGTTTAGATTATTTTTTTATTTTTTATTGTTAACCGAATAGGGTATTCAGTTATGAGTTTTTTTTTTTTTAATTATTTTTTAGCATCAAGGGTTCGAGATAAGGCCAAGGGAAAGACCCACCAACTTTGAACTGTGTTATCCATGAAAAGATCTTATAGGTGTTGTTAATAGGAAGAAGAGATGCTGAGGAGTAGAATGAATGAAGATAACATGGCTATTTATAGAAGAACTGCAGGGATTCTAATCAATTAAATAATACAATCCTTGGTTATTAGTGTCGGAAAACTTGCAGCGTTGTACAAGTTAAATTTAAAATAGTTCTTTTCAGTTTTCAACTTTTCATCATTAAGAAATCACCCCCACCGCCATGTTATCTTATTCTTAGTAGCATCTAATATTTCTCAATAATTGAAAATCATCAACGCTATTAATAGTATGTATTAGGATTATGTAATTGAAGACAAGTAGACAACACAAGGCTCTCAATAAATTTAATTTAATGTTGTGAAGAATGTCTTAATTGTATTTAAATTAAAATTAACTTATCAGTATTGTGCATTCCTTTTGATTAGGAGTGTGTGTATAAGTCTAACTCAATTAGTTGGACCAATCTGAAAGACCCGAAAAATTACCGAATAGGGAGGGGTCGACTGGATTAATTTTTTGGAAAAATAACTTTACCGAATAGGCTATTCGGTGAAGCCAATTTTTTGGTTTAACCGAAAAGCCTATTCGGTTAAGCTGTACTACGGATCTTCTGTGGCCATGTTCCCACAACCCCTGTTAAAACCGACTGCTTAACCAAATAGCCTATTCGGTGAAGCAAAAAAAAACTTAACCGAATAGCCTATTTGGTTTTTGCTGTTTTTATAACAAACCCCGCAATCATGTCGTTTCTTTAACTTTTATTATTTTAATTACTGATTTTAAAAAAAAACCCCCAAGAAAGGTCTTGGTTTTTTTTTTTTTTTTTCTTTCGGTTGAGTCTGATGACCAGCGCTGCCGTTCGATCTTAAAATTGTTTTTTCGCTTTATTAACGGATCTTTTTCACACTCGCTCTTAAACCCGTTTTTTCTTTTCTTCCGTCTCTTCGTCTCCTCCGTTTTTTCTTCTTCCGGTCCGCTACAGTTACAAAGAAGAAAGTCGAAGGCACCGTGCGCTCTCCGTCGCCCTCCTCGAACCCACTGGCGACACTCCCTGACTGGAGCCTCCAGTTAGAATGCGTTGTGGCTCGTCAAGCTCCTCCTTAATCGTGGCTACACCGTGCGCGCCTCCATTCGCGAACCCTGCGAGTAACCCCAATTCTGTCTCTCTCTTTGAACATGGGTATTGCCTTCTTTTTAACTTGCGTACAACTTCCGTCCAATTTTGTTTTTCATGAAAAGAGATATCTGAGAAGCAAGATAATAATAGACATATTTTGTTTTTCCTTTTGTTAACAGTTCGAGCTGAGAAATTGGTTCACATGGCAGATGATATTCCTTGAAGGAATAATGCATGTCATTGCACATATGAAACCAAAACCTTGTCATGAGATCAGCTACAAATATGTACTTACACGAAATCATTGATATATCCTAATTAGTAAAAAAACGGGCATGAGTTAGCTAGTATTGAGATTGACCCCAAAAAAAAAAAATCTGAACTATGAATCAATGTCATCTAAAATTGCAGTGCTATGACAGATTTGGAATGTGAAACAAGCAAAGTGATATGAGAAGCAAATCTATCATGCAAGCTTTGGTTTGTCTCTGACAGAAATTGTCAAAGCTTGGAACTGACACTAGTTTCATCAAGCATCTACGTGTACTATATCGGTCAACATGTACAAATACATGGGTGGTATGGTATATAACTTGTTTTGGATATCATTTAGTTCTTGGCAGAATAAATTTGTTCTGCTTTGAATTTTGAATAAGCTTTCCTGTAGGGAGGTGAATTCAGACTTGATACCAGCTCCAACCTTGAAGAAAGGTCTTATAGGAATGGACAACCAACTGATGCTTCATCTTATAGGATGTATTTTTAGATTAGCTCTTTGAACATGGCTTAGTCTGGATAAATTAGGGTCTAAACTGTAAAGAATGTTGTTTTTGTGATGTTCTAGTTTGTTATGTTCACAATTGTGCAACTCTTCAATTTTGATATATATTACTTTTGACTAGTTTACTTTTATGACATAATTTAATCATTACTGCACTCTAAATCTTTCTGGTGTGTTATGCAAATGTCACGATAAAAATAGTGCAGTAAAAATCTATTACATAAAAAAAAAAACACATTATGTTACAAATTATGAAGTGTCTATTACAACAACAAAAGGCTAATGAACTGCGGACTGAGCGCAGTACCGGAGCCCTTTAATAAAAAAACAACAACAACAAAAGGCTATTACATATAACAAAAAACAATTTCCAAAATACCCTCAACAAACCTTAACAAATAACAATCTTCAAAATTATTCTCAACATATACAATCATCATAGCTAAAATGCCACTCATATATCTTCCAAGAATTTCATAATTGTATAGGAAACATAAATTCATCTCATCTTCAGTGTGTGAAAGATCGACCTGTACATTCTTTTCATCAGCTAATAGCTCCTGCAATAATTATTAAAAAGTATACGTCAAAAAACATATTAGGTTTCAACACACAATCACATGGATAAAAGTAAGCTACATGCGCATAACTGAATTTCTGCAAGATAGAGATACTAAAGTACACTTTGCGAGAAGAAAGAAGATAAAAGAAAAGCGAGCTTTACCTGGCCAAAGGAGATGGAGATGTAAATTGCATCTTGTTACAAAACAACATAAGGGCCATTTGATTACTGAAATGATTAAATAAATTATGCTAATTAAGAAATAAAAAGTACAAAGCACTTAACGTAACAGCAACCCCAAGAGCCTAGAAAACAAACCTATTTTGGTTCTATGACAACAAGTATCTAACTCAGAACCTTACCCTTTCTACAAGTAAACTGGTACCAGACAGTAGTACCAGAAGAACTAAATATCCTTTTTCCAAACTCAACCTAATTGAACATTCACAAAATAAGCATTGATCAACAGTTGCATCTTAATTATTCCTAGTCAAAATACATTACCCAAAATGTCCTTGTCAGACAGGTGCTTGTTCATTCTCTCAAAAGCTGCTGATGCAACATCAATGCAGGTGATCAATTTTAGTTTTGGCAGTCAGACACATGCATTACTATGATCAATTTTATCTTTTCCAGGCTATTTTCCAAAATTTCAGATGTAACCTACTTTCAACAAAAAATAAACATAAAAAAAGAAATATTCAAATATATTTTTGATTCTTGAAACCTACTTACTGGTACGCCTAGATATGTACCAGTTGGTTCTTGAAGAAGTCAAATGCTAATGACCTTGTTGTAACAGTAACCTAAATAAAAGAAAAAAGAGTGTTTTAGCCTAAATATAAGAAGGTCATAACAATTATGAGAAACTCAGAAAAATTATAAAACGATTACAATAAAATTTCATAAAGAACTTCGTTGTAACAATACTAAGAGCCTAAATGCTAACATCTGTAAATTTTAGAAATAGGACCTTGTAAACTTTCACAATTGCACGTGTATTATTTTCCATGCATAATTGGATCAAAACAAGCCTGTACAATTGAGCACGATGTCATGTATTAAAATAAATTCAAACAAAAAATTACAAGAATACTTCAGTGGAAAAAATAAATTAAAAACAATTCAATCACAGAACATTTTGTTATGTTAGAAGGAGCCAAATTAATAAACACCGGAGTTGCTACGTTTGCTTTAGCGGGAACTGTTGTGGGGATTGGAATCGTCTTCTGTTCTCTAATTCATTCAGTGGGACAGCTTTCTGCTTCAATCTAAGTCAAATTATATATGGTAGAAGAGGTTTACCCTTTGCTAATTCAGGGAAGCTTGTCTAAAGGTAGTGAGGGCTGACAAAGACAGCTAAAGGAGAAAAAAAAAGGGTTTCCTATCAAATTGGATGTCAATAGAGAGCAGTTTCATGAGAACTTCTCTGTGGATTTAGATTCATGAGTTCACCTGTGGAGAGCCGTCGATTTACGCCAGAGAGAAAAGGAAATTTTTGTTCCCGTGTCTCGAGCACTGTGCAGTATGGAAGGAGAGAGACAATAAAGAGGTAGAAAAAACAACAAAGGGGCTTAAGGAACTGTACTTGTTGGGATAAAAACGTAAAAAAAGAAATGTCATTTAAGGCTGGAAGGAGGGCTTAAGGAGAGTATGGAGACTTAAGGATTTGCACTAAGGAGGGATGCTTAATAATATGTCTAAGGAAGGACTGTTTATTAAGATTAAGATGGATTAAGAGGCTAAGGAGCTCTAAGGAGTCCAGCCAAACAGGTACAGGGTGTATATGTTAAATGTAAAAATTTAGCATCATGGACATAAGCTTCAATTAGCCATTAACCGCTCCAAAGCTTGTCTGATAAGCAACTCAGATTGGCTATCCAAAGCGGAACAGACAAATCCCGATACAATGCTTGAGCTATGGCTATCATGTTCATAAAAGAGAAAATTATGTTTTTAGTATCCAATATAACAATGGGTAGACTAAATAAGAGTCTTTTTCATTTGTGTCCTACAAAACATTGTAACATCTCTCGTAAACCAAAACAAAAAACATCATGGCATATATATTCCCCTAGGAAGCATGAAAATAGCATATATATGCCCCTAGGAAGCATGAAAATAGTTTCTAAAAATGCATGACATATATATATATCACATATAACCTTTATTTTATTTGCCCTGATTGCCCCGTTTTTGTTATATTAGTTGGCTATTGTAAGAACTTCTGAGATTATTTGAGAACCTCTAGATTAAGTAAATGAAGAAGAGAGAGGTATATACTATACTATATAGGATAAGTTGCCTCTGACCTCTACTTATGGGTCCAATATTTGTCTCGTACCATCTGGGAGGTTCCTGAAAAGATCTTGTGCAACAGCAATCCTAGCTGCATTATCTAAATGTGCCATATTTATTTGTTCATTTGAAGCCATATGCAATGTTTTCCGCAATTGTTCCAGAGAATAACATCTATGCTGGGTAAGAAACAAATTAAAACTTTAATTTCAAATAACTAGACTTAAATTATATATTAGCATGCGAGTCGACATGTTTCCTTGTTGCAATATGTAATACTAATACCAGAATCACATGGTTACTGAAATTTATAATCTCATGTCTTGGATATTACAATCTAGTAAAATCGATTTTGTAAGACCAAAATAAACCATTTCCCCAATTTTAGCACGATTTCCTGCTAATTAGACTGGTTATTGTGGGTTTTTTTTTTTAAATGTAACAGTAATTACATTAAAGGAATGCACAATTAGTAAAATATACCGTTAACACCCATCAAAATAAATGAAGATTAATTAAGGTTAGCTTTTCGGATAATAAATTCAAGTAGATATCCTAGCTTCATTAAAAATACAAGCAAATTATGGTAATACCTACAAAACTCTTTATCAAAAGAGCGACCAACCGCCTCAGCCGTTATCTGGTACGCAATATCTCCACCAAAGCTATCATTCCTTCGAAGTGAGCACAAAGAGACGGGAAATTGATGGAGGGCAAATAAAGAAGAAGAAAGTGCCAGACCTAAGAGCTAATATATTCCCAGTCTATGCTTGGATAAAGGAATGATAAGAGCTATGAGCAGTTTATTAAACTACACTACGGCTAATATATATAAGGACAAATCAACTAGAAAAAACCGTTGCCAAAGAAACCATTTTTTTAAGCTTATTCGTTCGCGCTAGGCTCACAAACTATATAGAAGAACTAGAGGCCGCCAAGGTCTTCAACCATTAGACAAGCAGGTAGGATCCTTTGCTTACTACTTGAAGCAGAAACCTCAAAGAGGAATTATTTCTATTCACGAGGAAACCTTTAATCAAGAAGAGAGACAGACATACTTTGAGCTCTTAGAAGGTTGCCCAACAGAAAGATGTTAAGACAGAGAGAGAGATAGACCTTCAATAAGGATGCTGCAATAGCTTTCAAAGTACTTTGCTTATAAAGCATAAGCTGATGTTAACATCAACTGAAAATATATTACTTGCTACACGAAGACTTTCTGCCGTAATGCTCTGGCTTCGCCGGATTTCAAAATTCAGAATCACCAAAAAACAAAGGGAAGAGCCTCAAAACTTGAGTTGAAGTTTCCGATGGAGATTTTCATTTCTATCATTCAATCCAAGTAACTCAGTAAATTAGTTACATAATGAACTTGCAGATTACCAATTTTTACTATTTTTAGAATATTTTTACTATTTTTTATGATTCATGAAAGATGAGCAAAATCAGTCTACTATAGCATAATTTTGTGTAGTTTAGTGTTTTTTTTACCGTATTTCAGCATAATTAGCGAAGTTATTGTAATTTAACGTAATTTAGTATAATTGAACATAATTTATTGTAATATAGTGTAATTCAACATAATTTCAAGTAATCTAGCGTATTTTAGTATAAATATGCTAATTATATATCAAAAGAAGTAGAGGAGGGATCAAGTTACAACAAAGTTATAACAACCATTTTTTCATTTTCAAAGTCCAAATCGTCGATCCAAACCGTTCAACATGATTATCTAAATAAAATGTGCTTGCAGATCAAATTTTACATTTTTTTACTATTTATTAAGATGGGTAGAAAATTCAATGGTCTGAATATGACTATTTTTTGTAAAATACTTAATAAATAGTAAACAAATTCAAAAAAAATGTAAAATTTGATCTGGAAGCACAGTTTATTGTGGAAATCATGTTGAACGGTTTGGATCGACGATTTGGACTTTGAAAATAAAAAAAATGATTGTTGTAACTTGATCCCTCTTCAAAGAAGTAATATAACAAATAATTTAAACAAAAATTTCAAATTTTCAGAGTTAGATTTCAATATTTTGATCTTCATAGTGTCTCTCTCTCTTTAAAAAAAAAAAAAAAGTACCAAGCCGGCCAGAAAATGGTAATGTCTCTCTCTCTTCAAAGAAGTCCAATGTGTTGTGATACTGTGATATGAGTTCCAAGTTTCAAATTCCAAGACACAGGAAAAAAAAAGGTAATGATTTCGCTACTGATAGGCGTACCTTACTGGTTGAATAGCGAAAGCCCACCCCCACCCCCCCCCACAAGTCCAATGTGCTGTGATACTGTGATATGAGTTCCAAGTTTCAAATTCCAAGACACAGGAAAAAAAAGTAATGATTTAGCTACTGATAGGCGTACCTTTTTTTTTTTTGAGGATTCCAAGTTTCAAATTCCAAGACAGCGTACCTTGGTTTACTGATAGGCGTACTTTTTTCATAAAAAAAAAAGATAGGCGTACCTTGGTTTACTGATAGGCGTACTTTTTTCATTAAAAAAAGAGATAGGCGTACCTTGGTTTCAAATTCCAAGTTTCAAAAAGGTAATGGTTTAGAGAACGGAGTAGGTCCGATGCCCATCGGACCTACTTTTAGGTTCAACGCCACGCTGACCATCCGATCTAGTACAAGATTTGTGCGCACGAAAATTGAAACATATACGCACGGGGTTTAAAGCATTTCGCACAAATCTAAAATCAAATCGATGGTGATTAAACCCATCGAACCGAGGTAGGTCCGATGCCCATCGGACCTACTCTCAAGTCAATGGTTTAATGATTTTGCTATCCGCCCCTTGACGCGTACCCCGTCTGTCAACCGTAACCCTCATATTTTCCTAAAAGACGAACTAGCACTTTGGGATCTAGTGTTTGAGAGAGCAGGAAATAGCCGTGATTTTTATTTTTACCCAAAAAAAATTATTTTAATATAAATAACCACGTTTTTAAAAGAATTTTATTTCTACCCAAACCGCATATATTATTTGCGGCTTGAATTGTGAATTCAAACCGCACAGAATATATGCGGCTTGAATTGTGAATTCAAACCGCACAGAATATATGCGGCTTGAATTAACAATTCAGACCGCACAGAATATATGCGGCTTGAATTGTGAATTCAAACCGCACAGAATATATGCGGCTTGAAACAGCTTGAATTGACCAAGTTCTACAAAGCAGAATATGTCTATTCATCAACTTTTTTTTATATGAATCTTTGTCATGACATATGTTATGGTCGTGTGGTATTAATATACAATCAATAATGAAAATTTCATTTATTATTTTATTAAATGGTAATTTTTCACCGATAACTCTAGAAATTTATTCACCAATAACCCTAAAGTTATTTTTATTACAAAGAATTATATTATAAAAACTTATCAATAATTTAATCTTATTCCTCATGAAATACCATTTCCATTTATAATTGTCAATTAACAAATATATTTTATTTAAATCGTATCAATGACATTCGGATTTTGTACTTAATAAAAATTAGTTTAGTAACAGACATGTCTATAAAAATTAGTTTAGCAACAGACATTTATACATGTTTTTATATAGACATGTCTGTTGCTAAACTAATTTTTATTGTGATACTGTGATATGAGTTCCAAGTTTCAAATTCCAAGACACAGGAAAAAAAAGGTAATGATTTCGCTACTGATAGGCGTACCTTTTTTTTTTTTTGAGGATTCCAAGTTTCAAATTCCAAGACAGCGTACCTTGGTTTACTGATAGGCGTACCTTTTTCATAAAAAAAAAAGATAGGCGTACCTTGGTTTCAAATTCCAAGTTTCAAAAAGGTAATGGTTTAATGATTTTGCTATCCACCCCTTGACGCGTACCCCGTCTGTCAACCGTAACCCTCATATTTTCCTAAAAGACGTCTCTTTGATTAGGTCTTGTGGCGTTGAAAACTTAAAAGGTTACCCAATGAGAATGAGTGTAATTGATTCTCATTTTTTGTTATTAAGATTTGACTTATTTATCTGATGTTTTTATTTTTCTTGTACAAACTATTGAAAAAAAAAATAACCCTGATTTTTTTTTAAAGAAACATCGCGTTGTATGATTTTCACATTTCTAAAAATAATATATTGGAATTAATTACAACTAAAATATACAATGATGTTCATTTGAAATATTTCTCGCATCCAACCTTAGTGTCAGGAATAAAAAATTAGATGTGTAATAACAATAAAAAACAAAATCTCAAAAAAGATAGTCTACATACAAATATGTAGTCAAACTATCCATAAATTATTAATAAAAAATCAAACTATCTAGAAAATTTTACTGTTTTTTACTGTTCACCGTTGGATCAGAAACTTTCAAAGTGGCTTAATAAATAGTAAAAAAATTCCAAAAAATGTAAAATTTAGTCTCCAAGCACATTTCAATATTTAGAACATGTTGAACGGTTCGGATCGGTTGTTTGGATTTCAAAATGAAAATATGAGCGTGAAGTAAACGGGGGTTTTACTTCGCGAAGTACAATAGCCCATCTCTATATGTATATATATATATATATATATATATATATATATATATATATATATATATATATATATATATATATATATATATATATATATATGAGATGGGCTATTATACATTGCAATGCATAGGCACCCTTGTGCATTGGACCATAAATCACCAATTCAAAGTCCAAATGACCGATCCAAACCGTTCATCTTGTTCTCCATATTAATATGTACTTGGAGACCAAATTTTACATTTTTTGGAATTTTTTTACTATTTATTAAGCCACTTTGAAAATCGCCGATCCGGTGGTCTAGAAATTTTTACTGTTCACCCGGATTTTCAGATTTTCAATAAATCTAAAAAAATAGTAAAAAAATTCCAAAAAATGTAAAATTTGGTCTCCAAGCACATATTAATATGGAGAACAAGATGAACGGTTTGGATCGGTCATTTGGACTTCGAATCGGTGATTTATGGTCCAATGCACAATGGTGCCTATGCATTGCAATGTATAATAGCCCATCTCAACCATATATATATATATATATATATATAAAATGTAAAAAAACTGAAAAAATTCTAAAAAATAGTAAAAAAAATTCTATAATAGCCCATCTTAATAAATAGTAAAAAAATTCTACAAAATGTAAAATTTGGTTTGCAAGTACATATTCATATGGAGATCATGTCGAACGGTTCGGATCGACCATTAGGATTTTGAAAACTCAAAACTGAGCCGTAGCACGGAGGCCTCTATGCTACGCGTAGCACCGTAGCACTGTCATATATATATATATATATATATATATATATATATAGTGGCTATTATCAAAATGTTTGCACCAAGGCCCTCGTGCAACCAAGTCGTTTTCGGATTTTTAAAGTCTAAACAGTTGATCCAAACAGTTAGATATTCAATATATATTAAAATCTGCTTGGAGACCAAATTTTACATTTTTTTTTCAATTTTTTTACTATTTATTAAGCCACTTTTAAAATTGCTGATCCGGGTGAACAGTAAAAACAGTGCAACCAAATTATACAAATTATAGATCATGTGATCAGTTAAGTTTTAAATTATGAGTTATTAAAGTTTTAAAAAATTGAGGCATTTGAATCATCTTAATTTATAATTAGTTCATAATTATTTGTTACATGTATGTTTATGGATCCTTTGACATATGGAGATTACCCAGTAAGCATGAGAAAATCAGTGGGACTTCGTCTACCAGAATTTACAAATGAACAATCTGAGTCACTCAAAGGACCGAAATTTTTATTTTTAACATTTTAATAAAATTCATTAATAAATTAACCATCGTTTTCGGTCAATTTCAAATCTAACACGGCCGCAGAATGCCGAAGCGGACCAATATGGGGGGTACCGCAGAATGCCGGAGCGGACCCCCATATGGGTCCGCACAATGCCGAAGCGGCCCCAGGGCCGCATAATGCCGGAGCGGTCCCTTTATTTTTTATTTTAGAAATACGAAATTTTATATATGTTAAGTGTTATTTAGTTTCGAATGCAGTTTAAATTGATTTTTGGTCGTATCGTATTTTTGGTCGTTCGTTTGAAATATTTTAGATATTTTAGATATGTGGTTTCTTTGAAATTCTTTTGTGTACTCTGAGAAAATAAAATCAACAAAATAAATAAATAACAACAAAATCAAACAAACAAGAAACTAATCAACGAAATAAATAAGTATCTGACAAAACATCTACCAATACTCCAAATAAGAATCTACCAATCTAACAAAACATCTAACAATCTACGGCTCTGGACTAAACACCGTCCTCGCCTTCTTCTTCCTAAACCCCCGACCCCGCCTGCATAGTGGCGTCTCGTCTGTATCTCCGGAGGATGCTGAGCTGGATGCCTGGACATCCGTAGACTGAACCGGCTCCTCGAGAACCTCCTCAATCTCGGATGTCTGCTGGACCCCAGGACCAAAAACTGTGGTCTGTCCAGACTCAGCCTGCGTGAATAAAAACGCCTGTCTGGCAATAGGGTCATCGAGGAGGGAATGGTGAGGTACCTGCTGTGAGGACTGGCCAGGGAACGGCGGGATGGGATCTGTCTGAACATACCCTGGCTCATAGGCAGGAGGTACTGTCTGAGTGGGACTGTAACCTGGGGAATACAGTCCATCTCCCTCTGTGCCATAATCAGTGGAGATATCAAAGCCCAGGTCCTCCTCGTGTCCACCCTGTAGTAACTTACAAATTAGATAATGTATTGAATAAGAAAAAAATCACAGTTATGTATTTTAATTTAAATTATACCTCGGTAGGTATCCTAGCCTGGGATCCCATGGCGTCCTGTGCGGCTCGGCGCATCAACTCGGCACCTCGGTCGAACGCCTGACCGACCGTCTCAGCATCATGGACGCCTGCAAACACGTCCTCATCACCAGTGTAGGGGACATAGACATCGGGCTCGTCAGATATGTCGTCGACCGCATCAACACCGCCCAAGCCAGCGCACCTCAGTAGAGAGTCGAGGCGCGCCCTGTACCCACACTGGCACACCGCGGGTACGTTGTGCTTGAGGATGACCTTCCCGAGCCTCTTCCATCCCCTGGTGACGGCCATCGTAGCCCCTATGACGCAATTCTTGACAAGATATAATGCCTGAAAATTGAAAAAATTATGAAGAAGTTGTACAATTGTAAATATTAATATTTTTGAATTTGAAACTTCAAATTAAAAATACCGTGGCTGCGAGAGGTGCGCCGGCGGGGATAATACCGTGGATCCGTCCTCTACGATCCCTCGGCTTCGGTACCCGCTCGTGCGGGTTGTCGGCGATGTAGCCCTCAATGAAGATGGTGTACGCGCCGTGATCCTGATACCAATCTCTGTAAGGTCTGTACGAATTACAACAAATGTTAGATATTCCAATCAAAAAGCCATAGTTGAAGTAGTGAATTAATAAAATTTCTTACACTGGCGCGACATCCATCTGACGGTCGGGCTCGGCCAATGGGGGATCTGCCTGTCCTGCCTCGAACACGTAATCGGCACGAGCAATCCCCCAGTCCTTGCCTGCAGTGGTCTCCCTGGCATGGTGCAGAGCTCGCCAGACATCCTCGCTGATCGGTGCCGGGGGCGGAGCAAGCTGGCGCATCCCGAACTGTCTCATGACCCGTCCGGGGTAATGGTGCTCGATCATCTCAGCATGGGGGAGATGAAAGCTGTGCGTCTCCGGACGCCATCGCTCAACGAGGCCAGAAGATAAGCCCTCGTCAGCATTCTCCTCGGCCATCTGGGATATCTGGTACAATCCCATCGAGCGTAAAACCCCCCCGTACGCCGACTGGTACCGTAGATGCTGGCGGTTGTGACGAACCGTAACCGCATCCAAACCCTGCATTTAAGTAAATAATCAGATCAAGTTCATTCATCGAAAATTCGAGATGACAAATTTACTTACCCCAGTGGCAGCCTCTAATATCCGATGCTCCGCATTCGGGTACCACAAGAAGTCGCTGACCCTGTCGGTGCGACTCCGGATACCCGGAACATCCGCCAACGCTGTCTCGATGTACTGAGACATCTCGTATGGCGTGGCTGTAGGAGCATGCTGTGTACCCCTACTGGAGGATGGTATATCTCTACTGGTACTCATGCTGTATTGGATAATATTTGGTCAAATATGAGAGTTTGGTAAAAGTCCGGTTTAACTTTGGGTACAATTCTAATTAAATTTGGATACAATTCTAATTAAATTTGGTTACAACCGAATTAAATTTGGGTACAATCTAATTAAATTTAGGTACAATTCTAATTAAATTTGGTTACAATCGAATTAAATTTGGGTACAATCTAATTAAATTTGGGTACAATTCTAATTAAATTTGGGTACAATCGAATTAAATTTAGGTACAATTCTATTTAAATTTGGGTACAATCGAATTAAATTTTGGTACAATTCTAATTCTAAATCCTAAATCTAAACTCTAAACCTAAATCCTAATCCTAAACCCTAAACCTACACCTAATTACTACTCTACACTAAAAATTAAAACAAGAGAAGAAGAAGAAAACTTACCCGAGGTCGAAGGGATTCAAACTTCAAAAGAGATGTAATGAAATCGGAATTCTGCGGCCCTATATATAGGCCGGGGACCGCTCCGGCATTATGCGGCCCTGGGGCCGCTTCGGCATTATGCGGACCCATATGGGGGTCCGCTCCGGCATTCTGCGGTACCCCCCATATGGGTCCGCTCCGGCATTCTGCGGCCGTGTTAAATTTCGAATTGACCGAAAACGATGGTTAATTTATTAATGAATTTTATTAAAATGTTAAAAATAAAAATTTCGGCTCAAAGGATCATGTGATTTTGTTGGGATAAACTATTATGCTACCTATTATGCCATAAGCAATCCTGCTAGCAATTCACTACGCCAGAGTTACGACACGGATTCTCAGGCTAATCTTGGTACATCCTTTTTGTCTATAAAATACTTACAATTACTGTATTTTAAGTCTCATTATCATTGAAAGTTCTATTCTGTTATAAAAAAATTGCAAACAAGAACGGCATCTTGATTTGTACTTTTCATTCATTTATTTTATACCAAAATCTTTCTTCACATTTTGGAATCGTATGGCAATAAAATTGTTGCATTTTTGCTAGTAATAAAAAGTATTGGGTCTTATTATTTGCTTAAGAAACTTCAGATGATCATCGATCGCTTATGAAAATGAGTAAAATCATTTGCGTTGTGCAACTTAATATATATATGTAACCCCTCTTACATCTAAAAGATTAAAGTTGTATGATTTAATGATCTTCAAAAAGCTCTCTCATCAAACATGGGATTCGTGTATGCTAATTTATGATTATTAATTATTTATTTATTTATAAACAAATTCAACAACTTAATTTTTAATGAGAGTTCGGATTTTATATTGGTTATATTCGTATTATTTTTTCAGCTTATTTGGGGACAATAGAAGAATTAAATGAGTATAGACGAATAGTTTATATTGATGAGTTATTTATTTGTTATTAGAAATCAAATGATCTTTTAATTATTTGTTGAGTTATTTATTTGTTAGTAGATAAATAGGAAGTTAAATGACATTTGAATTTTCAATAATTACCAGGCTCTACAGATAAAGTTAAAAAAGTTAAAATTTTTGAAATTATTGGATTTAATATCTATCAATATCGTTAATTGATTTTGTAATTGCCTGGTTGATGTGTATTGACTGGTGCATAATGCAATGGGACTAGCAATTCAGAGAGGAATGTACAGATTGAAGAACCTGATCAGAGCAGAGGGATGAAACAGAGAAGAAATCCTAGGAGGGGCTGTTCCTCTAGCGCTTTGAAGGAAGTAGACATGAATCGTGATGTTGGTGTAGGTATAGAAGAAAAATGGGTTTCTGTGAAGAGAAAGAAAATGAAAGGAAAATAAATTAGAGTTTCAGATGATAAAATGTGCAACAGAATTGATAAATTATTACTGGAAACTGAAAACGATAATGATGACTCTGACAATGTTATCATTTCAGATGAGAGCAAGGGTTTTAAGGCCAAAACTGTAGTTTTAATGGCAAAGGCTTCTATGGACAAAATTTTAATGGCTAATATTTCTATGGACAAAATTTTAATGGCAAATGTTTCTATGGACAAAATTTTAATGGCAAATGTATTAGGACTATGGAGTCCCTCTGTCACGTCACATTTATTAAGTAATGTGGAATGAATACGGATCTGATCTCCCCACCTAACAGATTAATTATTATATATTTTATATTATATTTATTTATTTTATTAATAATTTAGATTAACATCTATAAGAATAGAGAATCCCCAATTTCATTCCTATACTTGTTTTCTTTTTACTTCAAAACCAAAATACCCTTCTTTATGCCTTGGCTAATTGGAGAAAGGATCCACATCTGCTGCTTGAATGGTCAAGATGGAAGAAAAGGACGAACCTGATTTTCTATGAGAAAAACATGCTCTCCTTTTCTTCCATCTGGACCATTCAATCTTATCTCACGGGTTAGATTGAATTTTGCATTATAATAATATTTTTATCTGCCCATCCTGCTGCACGAATGAATCTCTTGTTCTGCCTCTTCTCCCTCTTCATCAAGCCCTCCCACCTCCTTTGATCGGTTGGACATATTTCCATTTCTTCTGATAAATGTCACGTCTGATATGAATAAAAGAAAGTTTTTGGTATTTTTGAATTATTATGCAACAATTAACCACAAAACAGTCCTCGTCATCATAAAAATATATTTGAGTTATTTGTAATCCATTAATATAAGATTCAATTAGCAATACTGACAATTGTTTCCAAATTTTAAATTTTGATTAAATCGTCATTAATATTTTATTATGGTTTAAATTAGATGCATAAATATTTCATTAATATTTTATTTGTAATCCATTAATATTTTATTATGGTCCAAATTTTAAGTTTTATATGTTAAATTTTATTATGGTATAGAAGAATTATCACGTTTAGATGATGTTCAAGTTTAGACATATATCAAGTAAATAATTTAATATTTTGAATACCATCTAAATTTAAAGTGTGTATATATATATATATATATATATATATATATATATATATATATATATATATATATATATATATATATATATATATGAGTATGGCTAAGTTGCTGCCGGCAGCATTTCGGCGAGGTGCTGCCGGAGGCATTTCGGCCATTCTAGTGTTCAAACAACAAATTTTTTTATATAGATGTTCAATCTATATTAAAATCTACTTGGAGACCAAATTTTACATTTTTTGGAATTCTTTTACTATTTATTAAGCCACTTTGAAAATTGCTGATCCGGGTGAACAGTAAAAACAGTCTGGACCATATGATCTGGAATTTTCAAAGTGGCTTAATAAATAGTAAAAAAATTCCAAAAAATGTAAAATTTGGTCTCCAAGTAGATTTTAATATAGATTGAACATCTATATAAAAAAAATTTGTTGTTTGAACACCAGAATGGCCGAAATACCCCCGGCAGCAACTTAGCCATACTCTATATATATATAGAGAGAGAGATAGGCTAACGTGCTTCTAGAAGTATTTCGGCCTCGTGCTTCCGGGGGCATATCTTAGTGTTTGATGTTCAAACAACAAATTCAAACCGTTAGATGTGATCTCTATATTAAAATCTGCTTGGAGACCAAATTTTACATTTTTTTGGAATTTTTTTACTATTTATTAAGCCACTTTGAAAATTCCAGATCCGGGTGAACAGTAAAAACAGTCTGGACCATATGATCTGGAATTTTCAAAGTGGCTTAATAAATAGTAAAAAAATTCCAAAAAATGTAAAATTTGGTCTCCAAGCAGATTTTAATATAGAGATCACATCTAACGGTTTGAATTTGTTGTTTGAACATCCAACACTAAGATATGCCCCCGGAAGCACGAGGCCGAAGTTCTACCAGAAGCATGTTAGCCTATCTATATATATATATATATATATATGTACGATTCCGTAAAAGAGCTTTCGTTTCTATTTTAAAATGTTCGAAACAATTTTAGTTATTTTAGAATCTTTCAGCTTGTAAAATGAATTTTCTCCGTGGAGGGATATAGTTACAACAAAGTTACCACAACCATTTTCTACATTTTTAAAGTCTAAATCGTCGATCCAAACCGTTCAACATGATCTCCATAATAAAATGTACTTGCAGATCAAATTTTACATTTTTTTGAATTTTTTTACTATTTATTAAGTATTTTACAAAAACTAGTCAAATTCAGACCATTCAAATTTTCTACCCATCTTAATAAATAGTAAAAAAATTCAAAAAAATGTAAAATTTGATCTGAAAGCACATTTTATTGTAGAGATCATGTTGAAAGATTTGGATCGACAATTTGGACTTTGAAAATATAAAAAATAGCTGTAGTAACTTTGTTGTAACTCAAAATTGTTGTAACTAGATCCCTCCTCATTTTCTCCACATCTCACTGAACTAGTGAACTGTATATGAATATATATGGTGCTCTTTTAATTTTTCTGAAAAAAAAAAATATTTCTTCTAAGCATTCAGAAAAAAGAGCAGACACGGCAACAAAAGAAAAAAAAATCATACGTATCACAAACGGTAATATTAACACATAATTTATGCTTACATAGAAGCATTAAATACACCAAATACTTGTCAAAATGCATGCAAACCCCTTTTTGTTGCTTCATAGACACCAGAAAAAATGTTAAAAGATCACCAACGCATACACGAAACATATATGGAATGGGGAACTAGTTTTATCCATAGAAACGATAAAAGTAAGAGTGAGCCTATGGTACTGTGCATAGCACGGATTAGTCCGTACTACAGAATTATATTTTCATTTTAAAAATTCAAATGGTCAATCCGAGCCGTTCAACGTGATTCCCACATGAATATGTACTTGTAGACTAAATTTTATAATTTTTCAAATTTTTTTACTATATTTTAAAATAGGTAAAAAATTACTTGATGAAAATTCTGGACCATCCAAAAACAGTGATTTTCTACCTATCCAAAAAAATAATAAAAATATTCTAAAAAATAGAAAATTTAGCCCACAAGTATATTCTAATATGAAAATTGTCACACCCCAAACCAGGATTTCCGGAGTAGGGTGTGATTAATCCCCGTCTCGTGTCTAATAATCGGAAAGACACGCAAGACTATATAATAAAATAAACAATCACAGCGGGAGCGAATATAAAACAATCAAGCCAAAGTTAAAAATATAAAATAAACATAACATAATATATACATCATATCATCCATACAAATCTCCACCGAGATCAAATATACATAATCTAATCAAAAGGGGTACATAATCTATCAAGTCCAATGTGTATAACAAAAACATCGGACTCACAAAATCCTAAACAAAAGTCCCTAATCTATATCAGGTGGCGTGGCTATCAGGGACAGCTCCTGACGTCTCCTGCTGCGGACCGCCAGGCCCTGTACCTGAAATCCCACATCAAAGAGGTGGGTGAGCGAATGATCGCCCAGTATGTGACCCAGTATTATGTTGGGTTTTGACTGTTCAAACCCAGGTTTTGACTGTTCAAACCGGTTGATTAACTTTTAGGCTCAAGCTGCGGAAAGACCGTAGAACAAAAATTTCTACGTCTAACTCAAGCCAAGGATTAAAAGATGGTATCGTTCTTTTAATCCTTTAAGGATCTATTCCCGTAATTGATTTTTAAAACTTAAATCTATTTACCAAGTAAATATATTTATATAACATTTATACCTTGTTTCCAAATTACAATTGGAATGCAGACCGAGCGAGAAGACCGGATCTGAGCAATGACTTCTTTCGGAGCACCAAAAATATGGTGCCTCTATAGGTTATCCACCAGGACTAACCAGAGAGCGGTTTATTTCTTTTGCCAGAAATACCGTAAACCGCGGTATTGCGCAAAAACACTTCACGAGAAAAAGACGAAATAGCAGAATTCCCGACCGACAGTTATTCTGATTTTACTAATAAGCAAAACAGAAATACCGCGACTTTTGGGAAAACACTATTCACCGAAATCCCGCAAACACTATTCAACAACTCGAAAGATAATACGTAATTGTTACGTATAACTTTCGTTTAAACCGCAACACTATTTGAGAGAGAAAATATTATAACCGAATCGAATCGAGTCGAATCAGATTTCTATATTTTTCTCTACCCCTACCCCTCTATTTATAGCCTTTGAAATGTTGTGAAAAGACCAAAATACCCCCATGACAAGGCATGCCACCTAGGGGTGAGGTGTCATGTGGATAGGATTGATGACATGTCATGTGGATAGGATTGATGACATGTCATGTGGATAGGATCAGTGACGTGTCATGCGGATAAGGACGAATCTGAAAAGACCAGAATGCCCTCGCCCCGAACACAATTAATATCCGTATAATTATTCAGAATAATTATATTTCTTGCGGTTGTTGATTTCGGTAATTTATACAACGTGTCCTGCACATTTATAAATTAACCGGTTAACTTTTATACAACGTGTCATACACGTTTATAAACTAACCAATGTTTTTGCTTGTCATTTTTACATGACATTTATAATATAATTATATCAAGTATAATTAATTATAAACCATCTTATTATTGATCATAATCAATTTATAATCAATCAATAAGATTCTCCGATTAACTCCTATAGGTGTGACCCGATAGGATCTGTGTTATGTTGGTAAATAGAATTAAAACCGTTTTAACTTCTATAATCATGAGAGGCATCTGGCAAAACGCATCATGACCATCCAATTACACAGATGATGATGTACAGTACAATATCACGATCCAGTAAACTTTTTACTCGTGTTTAATTCTTTCGTCTCATAGCTGTCAGATTAATTTCAAGGTAGGTTTGTGTCATCCTTGCAAATTAATCTTTTCTTGATCTTGAACAGATTATCAAATACGATTAACTCTTGTCAATCATACCGCATGCAGATAATCTTATTCTATCAAGGGGCCCAGTGACACTATAACTCGTATAATAAATACAAGGGACAATAGTACTTTTGGTAGACCATCACTACCTTAGCTAAGTTATGTATACCGAAGAGCTACCGTTATAGCTACTTTTTACAGATAGCGTTAGGTAACAATCACACATACACATCTCTTAGTTAGGAAAGATGAATACCTCATACTGTAGAACTTAACACTGAATGAAAGCATTAATGACACGAACACAATTCCGTATAATGTTTCATTCGGGGTCTGTCAAATACCATGTTCCTAGAACATGTATCTATGTGATTAAAATGACAACTTTGTGTCTATGGTCTGTAAAACTTGACCATCTTTTAATCCACATACTAACCTTGTAACGGTAATTAGTGTTCCTGCTAATTACCTCGATCAGTGACCTTTTAGAGTATTATCATCTATATTATGAAGTTTCACAATTCCAGTCATTAACTCGAAATGATTCATAAATTCAATAATACTCAAGGAAACAAAATGACATAGTATTAATCATTCAATTCATGAACAAAGCTTTATATAATTAAATTATCATATTATTGACTTCTAGATTATTACTTACTAACATATTATACCTTCAGGGATCCTCTAAGTCAAAGCACATTTTAATTTTGAAATCTACCTAAAGTCGGTAATTGTTCACTTTTAATGCATATGCTGCGGAAATTAAAACCTATCATAGTAACTACAAAAGAAAAATACATATAATAGAACATGATGTGGTTATTCTATTATGCCAAAATGATGAAATGTCCCAAAAATAAAATACAAGGAGAATGAATATTATACTCAATCGGAGTCCAGTACAATATGTACTGTGTGTACAAATTATATAGTAATAATACAGATAATTTTGTTACCCCGTGTCGTGCCAAATTGAATTTATATCTCAAAGGTGACATAATCCAAGGACTACGATCAGAGGGTGCAAAGATACCCGATGCCTAATAGCATCGAGCTTTACTCCACAAGAAAGGCACGCTAGCCGATGGTTATATCGAATTTCGTATTTCAAAGGTGATAATCCAAGGACTGCGATCAGAGGGTGCAAAGATACCTGATGCCTAATAGCATCGAGCTTTGCCCCACAAGAAATGCGCGCTAGCCGATGGTTATATCGAATTTCGTGTATTTCCCTTACTCTAAAACAATTCTTCATCCAAACATATCCAATAAGAGAAATCTACAAGCAAGACGTAAGAATAAGTTAATTCGTCTCCTCATGAGCAGACGACGGAACTCCACCGTCCGACCAGACCAATAGGACACACACATGAGAATGCAGTCTCGTATCAAAAACATGGGACCGCAGCCCCGTATCACACACCTGAGACACAGTCTCGAGACACGCAGTCTCATATCACACATCTAAGACACGCAGTCTCTTTTCTTTTAAAACAAAAGGTCGTATATGACAAGTAGCTCCTAATGTAGGGGATAACTCCCGAATCGTTTCCGTGCCTCTGGACACGCAGCCTGCACGTAATGGTAAAATGATCGAGAATAATATAATAACAACTCAATGCATATAATAATATAATCCTAATAAGACCTCTAAGGGATCAAGTGATCCCTCAGCCCAATGACCCACAAACCGCCTCGCATCCCATACTACGAGGACGGAAAATAGTCATTCGGTCTTCTATCTCACACTCACCAATGCACATGCTTAACTAAGATAATATGTTGTCCTCTACGAGAAGAGGACAACTAATATCTTAAATTAATATATATTAATTAAATTGCTCTACTCCTACGAAAACAGTAAATTTCAATTTAGAAGGGGTTATTCAATTTACTAATTACAGTTCAGAAAGAATTAAACATGCTCTAATGCAAACTACAAAATTTAACGGTACAGATGACAGGTCAAGTGGTCGACTAGTAAGAGTACGCCACGAAAGAATAAAACAGATATCCCACACCTGTATGGCAAGTAGTGGTAGTACGCAAGCGCTAGTAACCGTCGTACTACGTGTAATCCTCGCCTGCTCCTGTAGGAGCATCAGCGGAATCGGTGCACGGGTCGGTCTCTAGGTAGGTCGGCTGACCTGTAATCCAGACGTAAATTAATTAAATACTAACCTAATTATTCATAACCTTTTTTCCCATTTAATTTGTTTAACTAATGTTCAAATCCAATCCACTAACTTATGATTTAATGAGGCTCAATTGGTTCGATCGATCTGATTCGATTCCAATTGAGCGTAAAATTAGGTCTAACTTAAGAGAAAGGCTTGGGTCCGATGCCCATCAGACTCAAATTTGGATCCGATGGGTTTCAGGATCGTCCTCTCCACTTTAAGATTCGTCCTAAAGCGGATAGGACGGTGGGACAACAAGTTGAACTCACTTTGGGTCCGATGCCCATCGACCCAAATTTCTCCCCTAACTTAGTTTAAACTAATCTAACGTAATTTAAATACTTGTTATATTTTAATTTGAAGAAAAACTGCTTAACTAATTAATTAATTACTTAGATAATGTCATTGCGTATTTTTACGATAAAATACGTAAGGTATACATTACGTAATTTAATTAGTTATTATTAAGTCCCTAATTAAATACTTGTAATATAAATGAGTTTTCTATTTAAGTTAACTATAATTAATTTAAATTCTAAGTACGTAATTAATAAACATTAATTACTTAATTATTATAATACTTCTAAGATCGTACGAATTATTTTTAATAATTTGTACAAGTCGATTAATTTATAAATACAAAATAATACTTGATTATCTAATTATCCTATTAACTAACTTTTGTAACCGTAATGATTCGAAAAATATTAATATGTTGTTAATTAATTGTCCTTTATTAATTAACAACATATTTTATTTGAAAATTATTTTCTTTAATTAAATAATTTTATTTACTTAATTTATAAATTCTAATTACTTTATTTAAAAACCTAAGTACTTACTTTAAACACTTAATTAATTAAAATCTTAATTAATCTACAATGTACTGTAATCAAATTATTTTAATTTGGCGTGTTTTGGGATCATATCATATCCTATCTAGATAATCTAGTATCTGCTCAAAGTATGTCATGAGTCGTCAATCCAGGACTTTTCTAATCATTTCCCATATTTTAAGTGAAAACTTCAGATCAAGCCGAACCTGAAGGAGGCTCGAGATCCTAAGTAAATTTATCTGATTTTTAATTCACTTAATTTTTCCAAAAACTGATCTTAATCCGACATCTTTTAATTACTCAAATTGGGCCAAGCATATTTAATTTAAACCAAAGCCCAATCAATAATCAATAATCAATAATTTATTAAAGCCCACATTCATAATTTCCAATATTTCGGCCTAATAACAAAAAGAGCCCAAGGTCTCTACTTATTTAATAATCAAGGCCCATTATTTATTTAATTCATAACAGTCACGGTCCATCAAGGTAAAAAGGCCGAAGGCCCCCAATTAATTAAGCATTCACAGAGGGAAAACGCAAGGGTCACTGGCACCCATTTACCAGTGCCAGATCGGCACAACAGAACAAGAACAAGGTCAGCAACAAAAAAAAAGGTATCACTGGTACCGCTTACCAGTAAGCAAACGGCGCAACAGACGATAGGAAATACCACACAGAAAAGTCGGTACCAGTACATAATACTGGGCTGGTATGACCGGTACCAGCAACCATACAAGGGCAACACCATAATACGGCACATCACCAAAACAAAGGCACAAGCCAGAACCAGCATACACAGGCACCATTGTACCAGTACCAGTACAGTACTGGTAAAGCTGTCAAGCAACAACACAATAAAAATCAAGCAAACCCGGTACAAGGTTCACATACAACACAGAAAGCAAGACAGAACAAGCAAGGCCAGTACAGCCAGCGGCACAAAGAAAATAAAGCCAGTACCAGTACGGTACTGGTACACACAAGAAACAACCATCGCTCACAAAATCAGCAAGGCCATAGACAAAGAAGCATGCGTACCAGTAAAAACTAGCAAAGGCCCACGGTGCCAGGTTCACTGGCCAAAACCAGGAACACGAAAGAAAAAGGAAAAGTAACACCGCCAGCACACAACAAATCGTCAAAAGGCGGTTATTGGTATACAACACCCAAAATCCAACACCAGTAACTACAAATGCCGGCCGGAAAATCAACAACTCGAGCAAGGCACAATTTAAACGTTGTTTGAGTATTAGGCCGGTTCCAAGCTAACGGCTTGCCTCTTCGGCCTTCTCAAAATCTAGCAAGCACCATAGTAAGCAACCGGCACCAAGGAAAACGCACAAAAGCACCGGCAAGCTTAAGATCAACGGACAACCCTTTTAGGGCCTGTTCAGTGCCCCATAGGGTATGGGTGTGGGTTTAACAAAAATTTGAACTGAAAATTACTGTTCACGTGGGAAAAAAAAAATTCACTCAAGAGTGAATTTTTTTTTCCCACGTGAACAGTAAAAAACCCGAACAGATTATTGCAAATCACAGAGGAAAACAGAAAAATAGAGGGAGAAAGGCGAAAATCTCAACACATGAGACCAAATAAACAACCAACAACCAAAAACGAAAGAAAGGCGGTTCTTATAACCGAGAGAGAGAAAGGGTCGCGTAAGAGTCAAGCCGTCAGAGCCCTCTGACAATCGTAGAGCCAAAGTCGTAAAGGAGGCATGGTCCTCTGACAAGAGACGGGACAGCAACGAGAGCGGGAACGACCAAATCGCAGCGATCGCCTCTCCTTCCTTCCTGGATAGTTTTCTCTCTCTCTCTCTCTCTCTCTCTCTCACTCTCTCTCTAACCATATTTGTTCTGTTTAGATAACAACTAAGACTGGCAAAGAAATCAAACGAGAGGAAAACCAAGCAGCGAGAAGTGTAGCAAAGAAATGATCACGAGAAAAAAGGTCTACCTGTGAGATAAAAAGAAGAAGATCTGTCTCGCTCTAAAACGGAAGCCCTCTCGCTCTAGAAGAAGTGAAGCATGTAGCACTGGACATTGGAGGGGAAGAAGAAGAGAGGATTTCAAATAAGATATATCGGTCTCAGAAAAAAATTAAGAGGGAGAGAGAGACTGAAATGGGCCGGTACGGCTTTTGACCAAACTAGGGGTTGCATAAAAAAAAGATATGTTTACAGTGTATATCTTCTAATAATTTCAGCAGATAGGTGTAATTATAAACCTACTTTTGTTTGTTCTAGACCGTTTATGTTCCCAATTATTTTATGCAGAATAGGTTTCTCCCTTCTAGAGAATTATGGTTGGGTTCTAGATATATGTGTTAGGGTATTCTATGATACCTTGGTTTAATTCATGCATGTTATTAGCTTAGATTTATATCTCACCATTTCTGAGAATGAGATAATAAATTTACATTCTGAAAGTCAAGAGATCAAACATTTGATCACCCATACAAAAAGCTTAAGCAACAATTTTAAAGAATTGATGTACTTTTTATGTCAACACAACAACAATTGTAAGGAAATTGACTGTGACATTTGCAAATTTGAAATTAGATGCAAGTTTTGTGCTCATAATGTGGAGTCTGCCAAGGATTGGTGCTGTGAGTAATTTTAAAATTGAAACTCTTGGCTAAGTTAGAAGATATGAGAATTATTGTAGAATATATTTCTAACTTTGTTGGATCAAAAATCTATTCATTGAACTAATGAATCTTTTAGATCTTCTTGTGTCTAAGCAAGATGTGCATAAACAAAACAAAAAAATTGTGTTTATAAAAATGACACCAACAATAGTTATTCAATTAACATGTGTATTCCCTATACCACATTATTGTTTTTGGATGTTATTCTTTTCATAAGGTTGATGTGTGACTACTGTAAATTGTTTATCAGGAACAAGATCCAAATTTAATATATGGACTACTGTGATATAGTGGATGTCAACAATTTATTTTCAATTATGTTCTTTGCTGATTAAATAAAACAATGTTAGAGTGCGTCCCTACTTAACTAATGGAAAAATCATTACACAAACATCTTTTTTTAGCTCTTCTATTCTTTGACTGGGCCTCAGGCCCGATTAGTGGTCTGCTAAGGGGTACCTCGGGCAGGGCAGGGTAGTGCCCGAGGCGGGCAGCGGGTAGGCGGGTACATGGGTAGGCGGGTAGGCGGGTACAACGGGCACGGGTAGGCGGGTTTTTTTTTAAAAACTCCGCCCTGCCCGTCTCAAACCCGTGCCCGTTGCGGGTAGACGGGTACAACGGGCACGGGTACAGCGGGCACGGGCAGGACGGGCAGGGGTATTTTTTTTTTTTTTTTTGCTGTTTTTTGTTTTGTATTTTGATTTGTTTTCTTATTTTTTTATCGTGTCGTACGAATATTATTACGTGTCGTACGAAAAATTATTTCTTTACACGAGTAATTTTATTTTATTTTCAAACTCTCATTCTAATTATATAGTTTCATAATTTATTTATATCTCGAAATTTGTAGTTTACATTTTAAATTGATAATATATTTTGTAAACGTTCAATTTAAATTGATAATATAAATCTAAATTAAATAAAAATTCAAATCTAAATTTAGATGCAAATTAAATTAAATCTAAATTGAATATAAATGTAAATCTAAATTAAAATTAAAATTGAATCCAAATCTAATTTAAATCTAAATAAATTAAATAAAAGGAAAAAAAAAACTTCTACCGAATTTCAAAAGAAAAAAAACAATCTAAATATAAATTCAAATATAAATTAATAGGTTAAATAAAATATAAATCAAAAATATCTTAAATCAATTAATTTAAAACAATAAACATTTTAAATTGATAATATATTTTGTAAACGTTCAATTTAAATTGATAATATAAATCTAAATTAAATTAAATAAAAATTCAAATCTAAATTTAGATGCAAATAAAATTAAATCTAAATTGAATATAAATGTAAATCTAAATTAAAATTTAAATTGAATCGAAATCTAATTTAAATCTAAACTAAATTAAATAATAGGAAAAAAAACTCAAAATATGCCTCTGGAATCTGGATTCTGCCGAAAAAAAAAATAGCCTCTGCCGAATTTCAAAAGAAAAAAAAATCTAAATCTAAATTCAAATCTAAATTAAATCTAAATCTAAATTAAATCTAAATTCAAAAATAAAAGTTACCCTCCTCCTTTATTCCGGGCTTGGGACCGGCTATGTAAAATAACATAGCCGGAGTTCTAACTTTTTTTTTGTTAGTAATTTTTCTTTAAAATGAATAATTTAAGAACTAATTGAAACGTTTAGAAATTATAATTTAAAAAATAACCATAGAGATTAAAAGAGGTTAGAAATGTATACCGACACTACCTATCTAGTAGTTTGGATTCATATACCATTGTTCGCTCTCTTCCGCACCGTCTGAATCCGAATTAGCCGCGGGCCGCGTATCGGTACCGCTTTCTTCAGTGTCGACTCCGGATGATGATTCTTGATGATCTCGATGTTGGTTGCGCTCATCAGCATCAATCCAATCTTTCAAGCACACAAGTCTCTCAAAAACATGTGCACCCAACTTACTGCGTTTGTCGGAGAGGATCCTGTTCGCCGAACTAAAACAACTTTCGGAAGGGACGGTTGACACGGGTACGGCAAATACGTCGCGGGCCATCATCGCCAGTGTTGGATAGTTTCTTTGATTCCTCTTCCACCACGTCATGATGTCAAGTCCATCTTCTCTTTCGTTTACTCCCGCAAAATAGCTCAGTAACTCATTTGTGGATGTGTGCGGTTGGATCTCCGATTGGAAATCTGCTAACAATCCACCGCTGCTAGTGCTCCTGGAAGTGGAACTATTAAAAAAAATAAAAAAATTAGTAGACAAATAGTGTAGATATTATAAATAATAAAGATTAAAATAATGTAGATATTTAAATTGTTACCTAGGACCGGCACGGGACGAAAACGGGTTTTGGTTGTCACCCATTCTTGAGTGGTATATGCTAAACATCTCATCGAACTTCGAAGTCACGAATGCCTCCACCCCGGTGTTGTCTAAATGTAGATTATCTTTGTACGCTGTAACTATTTTGATTGTGTAAAACTTCTTGTATGCCGGGTTGAGGCAGCTTGCGATAATGGCCAGGAGAGGTACATCGTCCCAATATTTTAGAAATTTTTCTTTCATGGCAACTACGATCGGTGTGAGAGTGGAGTACTTGCTTTCAGTGATCTCCAATTCACGGTACACCTTGGAGATGCTATAGAGATGTTTGATCAACTCAAATGCCGTCGGTGAGTACGAGCAGGATAATTGGACGGTTGCATTAAAAAAGGTTCGTAAGAAATTACTCAGGGTTAGTAGTTGCTCCCATTCTTCGAGGCTGGGCTCCAATGCCATTCCCTCGGGGGTGGAGCCTCTCAAAAACTCTCCTATGACGGCTTTGTATGGAAGGCACCGGTTCAGAAACCTATAGGTAGAGTTCCAACGGGTATCTATATCCCAAGGAACTTTCAACTTGCTCAATCCATAGTTGACACACATCAAACCAAACCGTTGTTTTCTTTCTTGGTTTGAAACAATGTGGGACAGACAATCCTTTAATTTAATGATCAAATCTTTTACTGCTTCTGTTTTAAGGCCCGCCTTCACGACGAGGTTAAGTATGTGGCAAGCACACTTTTGGTGAAACATTGCCCCATTCATAATCGGGTTTAGTGACCGTTTAAAAATCTCAATGGAAGCTACATTGTTACTAGCATTATCGAATGAAATAGAGAAAACCTTGTTATCCATATCTCTCTTAAGGTTATACTCTTCTAACACCTCAATAATGGATTTGAAAATTACATGTGATGAGTGCGGAGAATCTAACACACGAAAACTTAATATCCTTTTTTGTAATACCCACTGATCATCGATCCAATGGCCGGTAACACACGAGTACCCAAGGCCATGTTTACCGGCAGTCCATATATCGGAGGTAATTGAGACCTTATTTTGTTGGTATGCAAATATAGCTCGGAGCTCATCTTTTATTTTGGTAAACTGGTTTTTAATTTCACCAACCATCTTTCTATGATGGATCCTCTTGTACATTGGTTGAGCACACCCCTGAATGACTAACCGGGCAAAACTCATGCAACCACCCATGCTTATTGGTTGTTCTTTGTGGGTAATGTACCGTGCCAATTCACTAAGCATTTTTGATTCATCGTATTTTGGGTTGGTTCTAGTACCATCCGCGTTTATAAGGGTTTGGATTTGTCTCGGTCCAGCATTTTCAGATATAACCTCACCCTTCCTTTGGTGCATTTCGACATGTCTTTTAAAGCTGGTCATACCACTACTTTGTTTATACACAAAAAATCATTTCTTGCAATTTTGTACCTTATATTCGAGGGTGGTCATGTTGCCGTTCTCATCTAGCGAAATCCTGTACCATTTGGCCCACGGCTGATTGTATTCAGGAACTCTTTTAGTCTTCTTTACCACTTGTCCTTCTGGGGGGACACTTGTCGGAGGAAGGATTGGTTCTTCTTCAATTCCAGTGACACTTCTCGACGGAGTACCTTCCATAGGGAGGGTGGCTTGACTCGATGCTACAGAAGAAGTGCCTCCATATGCATTCGATGGTGGCGGTTGATGTGTTTCTTGTGGAATAAACATGTTTGGATCGTTTGAAGTATAATACGGTGCATACATTTGGGGGGGTTGTTGATAATTTAAATCTAGCGTTTGATCCCTTCTTTGATAATTAGGTGGATAATTAGGTGGATAATTTTGTGGATAATTTTGGGAATAATTAGGTGGATAATTTTGGGGATAATTAGGTGGTGGTTGCATAGGTGGAGGTGGGCCAAAAATGTCGAGTGACAATCTTTGGTCCAAAGGTAAATCCTCATCGTGATTAGGAGGAGATGTCATCTTTTTACCTATTCAAATAAATAAATGAAAATTACTTCACATATTCAAAAAAACAATCTAAATCTAAATTAAATATAAATGTAAATGTAAATTAAATCTAAATTAAATGTAAATGTAAATCTAAATTAAATCTAAATTGAATATAAATGTAAATTAAATCTAAATTATATCTAAATTGAATATAAATGTAAATGTAAATCTAAATTAAATCTAAATTGAATATAAATGTAAATTAAATCTAAATTATATCTAAATTGAATATAAATGTAAATGTAAATGTAAATGTAAATCTAAATTGAATATAAATATAAATGTAAATGTAAATGTAAATCTAAATTGAATTTAAATGTAAATGTAAATGTAAATGTAAATCTAAATTGAATATAAATATAAATGTAAATGTAAATCTAAATCTAAATTGAATTTAAATGTAAATTAAATCTAAATTAAATCTAAATTGAATATAAATGTAAATTAAATCTAAATTATATCTAAATTGAATATAAATGTAAATGTAAATGTAAATGTAAATCTAAATTGAATATAAATATAAATGTAAATGTAAATGTAAATCTAAATTGAATTTAAATGTAAATTAAATCTAAATTAAATCTAAATTAAATATAAATGTAAATTAAATCTAAATTAAATCTAAATTATATCTAAATTGAATATAAATGTAAATGTAAATGTAAATCTAAATTGAATATAAATGTAAATGTAAATGTAAATGTAAATCTAAATTGAATTTAAATGTAAATTAAATCTAAATTAAATCTAAATTGAATATAAATGTAAATTAAATCTAAATTATATCTAAATTGAATATAAATGTAAATGTAAATGTAAATGTAAATCTAAATTGAATATAAATATAAATGTAAATGTAAATGTAAATCTAAATTGAATTTAAATGTAAATTAAATCTAAATTAAATCTAAATTGAATATAAATGTAAATTAAATCTAAATTATATCTAAATTGAATATAAATGTAAATGTAAATGTAAATGTAAATCTAAATTGAATATAAATATAAATGTAAATGTAAATGTAAATCTAAATTGAATTTAAATGTAAATTAAATCTAAATTATATCTAAATTGAATATAAATCTAAATGTAAATGTAAATGTAAATCTAAATTATATTAAAGAAAAAAAAATTGCCTCTGCCCTCTGTCTCTGTGACAGGAAAAAAAAAATGCAACAACCGAATTTCAAAAGAAAATAAACTATATAAAAAAATCAATCTAAGTCTAATTCATAATAATATAATTCAAATTTTGAAATTCTAAGTCTAATTCAAAATAAATCCAACTTGTTCTAACTTATTCAAAATATAAATCTAAATCTAAATTAAATTAAATCTAAATTAAATTAAAAAAAATAAATCTAACATATTCAAAAATCTAACATATTTATAGATTCAAAAAATATAAATCTAACATATTAAAATCTAACTTATTTATCTAACATATTTAAAAATTAATCCGAAATTAAAAAATAAAATCTAACCTATATTAAAATAAATCTAACATATTCAAAATTTAAAAAATAAAATATAACATATTAAAAAAGAAATCCAACATATGTATAGATCCAACATATTTATAGATCTAACATATTTATAAATCCAACATATTAAAAACTAACATATTTGAAAAATCTAACAAACTAAAAAACTCCAACATATTTATAGATAAACCTAAACATATTTCAAAAAAATAAATCTAACCTATTCAAAAATAAAGCTAACATATTTTAAAATAAATCTAACCTATTCTAAAAATAAATAGAACTTATTTAAATCTAACATATTAAAATCTAACTTATTTATCTAACATATTTAAAAATTAATCCGAAATTAAAAAATAAAATCTAACCTATATTAAAATAAATCTAACATATTCAAAATTTAAAAAATAAAATATAACATATTAAAAAAGAAATCCAACATATGTATAGATCCAACATATTTATAGATCCAACATATTTATAATAAAACTAACAATAAATCTAACATATGTAAGCTACTTTAAAAATTAATCTAACCTATTTATAATAAAACTAACAAAAAATCTAACATGTTTAAGCTATTTAAAAATTTATCTAAACTATTTATCATAAAATTAACAATAAATCTAACTTATTTAATAAATGCAAAAAAATTAATCTAACCTTTGCGAGATGAAAACTTGCGCCTTTGCGGGATGAAATAATCTTGCTCAACCGTATCTCGCGCCTTTGCGGAATAAAATAAATTTCCAACTATATTTTTTTTTCTAATAATTAAATTAATTTCTGAAAAATAAAAAAAATGATAGAGAATTAGAGAGTATGAGTGAGACTGTGAGAGAGAGTATGAGAAGAGAAAATCAGAAATTTAGTGAGTGAGGGAGAGTGGGTTTGGGGGTTAATTTATGGGGAAATTCAGAACTATGGGGGCCTGGCTGGGTGTGAAATTGGGTGATTTCTGTCAAAATTCGGAACAGTTGGGGGCACTGTGGGGCAGTGTACCAATTATCTCACTCTCTGCGTTAGGCCGAATCTCAAAGCAGTGAGAGTTAATCCCAAACCGTAAAGTGAAGGGAATCTTTTACACTAATGGAGAGGATCCTTGTACCTTGGTTAGCATAGTTGGCATTGCCTCGTAAAGTGAAGGGAATCAATGCAGAGGACATTAATGCAGTGGGGTCCACATAGTAGTACGGCGGAAATTTCATTAGCCAGTGGGGGGGCCTGGCGCTGGCGGATCCATATCTCGACGCTACCCGGCTACCGTAAAAGATTCCCTTAACAATTAGTTATTTACGGTGGAGATTAAATCTCAGCCGGTTTGGGATTCGGGCTGACTGAGGGGGCAGTATTATTGGGTTTTGCGATTCGTGCCAAGTTAAAAAGAACGGTCCAGATTAAGTAATTGTAAAAACTGTACAACTTAGGCAAAATTCACAATTTCACATCCAGCGCAAATTAACATAGCAGTTTTAGCTTCATGCAGCGCAATATTCACATGAAAATCTGTACTCAGTGCGCTGTCCGTAGCCAAAAATGCTCTGTTAATATTGGCCAGTGGGGGGAAAATTTTTGAATTAAAGTTTCGACGGGCAGCGGGCAGCGGGCAGCGGGCAGCGGGTACGGGTACGGGCACGGGTACGCGGGTGCGAGTACACCCGTGGCGGGTGCGGGCAGACGGGCAGCGGGCACGGGTTTGGCGGGTACGGGTACACCCGGGTTTGGCACCAAAACAGGCCACCCTGCCCATTTCAAGCCCGTACCCGCGTACCCGTTTACCCGTCTATACCCGGGCACGGGTACGGATACCCCGGGCACCGGGCACGGGCGGACCGGGCACGGGCAGCCCCAGGCGGGCAGTGTCAAACCACTAGGCCCGATTGCTCATGATTAAGATAAACAATTTAAGAGAGCAGTTTCGGCTTCATGCAGCGTGAACTATAAAATCAAAACAAGCTAGACATGATTTATGAGCTGTATTAAGTGAAAACTGATTTGTTAAAATTAAACTTCTTTAACCCAGAATTAGGCAATTAGCCTTTCTCCGATCAATTCTCATTGGCCAGCGGAGAGGTGCGTCGTCCAACGAGTTATCAATTTGGAAATTTTATACAAACTTTTTCGAATTATCAATTTGGAATTTTCTGAGACGTAGACAATGCTGATAATAGTGCATATAGAGAGAGCCGAAATTTTTATTATTAACATTTTGAAAAAAAATAATAAACCAAATAACCACGGTTTCTGGGCAATTTTAAATCTAACACGGTCGCAGAATGCCAAAGCGGATCCATTTTTGGGAGGCCGCATAATGCCGGAGTGGACCCCCATATGGGTCCGCACTATGCCGCAGCGAACCCTGTTCTTTATAGCCCGAAAATGACAGTAAAATTTCATTCCACACTCTCACACCTTCTCTCTCCTGGATTAGCTCTCTGATCTGCAAGTTTTTTCTCTCTTCTTTTAAATTTATTTTTATTTCAGTAGATTAATAATTAAATTAGAATAATTAATTTAGAATAATTAATTTTAGAATTTAATTTAGTTAATTTTTAATTTTAGGTTTCTTCTGTATTGGATTGAAAAAATAGTTCTTATGGTATCCATCTACACTGGTGGGGATGTTTTAACAGGTCCTAATGGGGTTTACTATAGTATTGGACCTGTTACTGTGATCCCGGTATTGCCAGGTACTGATTATGTGCGACTTAAATCGAGTATATTGCAGAATTTGGGGTTGGATCAGGGTCAGTATGACCTTAAAATTGATGCCAAAATTAGCATGCCGACTAGTTCAGCACAAACCTGGTTCCAACTGTTTCCAATTCAAAATGAGGAAGTCTGGCAGGTATTGTACAACCAAACCATGAGTTTTTATGGGGGTGTACAAGATAATTGACCTATATGTGGAGGTCATCAGAGCCCGGCGTTCCAACCCAGTTATGAGGTTAATCCAGGGTCGTAGTCGGGGTAACTCATACGGCTCTGGTCCGTCCCCTATCCAAATTGACCAACCATCCAGTAGTCAGGACCCAGTTCAGAGGGACCGACCCTCATGTCGGGCCCCATCCCAGACTGACCAACATTCATCTAGTCGGACCGCTCATTGGGGTCAAACTTGTGATCTGAATGAAACCGATGAAACTGTGGATCCAGAAATACTAGAGGCAGAGGAAAATTGGGTTGATAGTGATTCTGAGGGTATGAGCGATCGGTCTGACGAGGAAGATACCGGGCCTATGCTCGGACTACCAAGGACTTTCAGGATGGATCGCGGGTCTCAACACCCGATTTCAGCTTTCAACGACACATCAGGGTTTATGGAAGCAAATTCGGGTTTGTTTGGAAGGAGGGCAGAGTATGAGAATGAATTGTCTGAGGGACAAACATATGACTCAAAAGAGGCAATGAAGAGCGCAATTACCAGGTTTCACATCCTTTGCAACAAAGAGATAAGGAATACGCACAGTGACCGCACAAGAATTAGGTTCAAGTGCAAGGACAGTTACTGTGGGTGGTACATACTCGTAAAAGCCACCGGTTACGGAACACAATGGCGTGTCTCCAAGTGCTCAACACAACATTCATGCCACATGGATGCGACAAGAACAGATCACGCCCAGTTGTCGGCTACTACGGTTGCCGAGTGTATATCGGCTCACATGAGGAACGATGTTGACTTGAGTATTCAAGCTGTCCGGATTGCTGTTCCTGAAAGGTACATGTTGTGTATTTTGGGTATAGGAATAATTGGTCTATTTCGTACACTTCTGCTTTAAATTTATAAAACCCTAAATACGCAAAGTTAGATTGAATTGCAAGCGCACAATCTATCCTGGTAGTAATTATGGGTATCGATCCAAAGATAACGGGAAATATTTCTTTTTACTAAATTAATTAACTCTAAAATATTGCAAATAGAGTAAAGGGGGGTTTGTTGTAAAATTGGTTTTGGGTTCAATACCCGATTGAGAGTTGAAATTAAAACAAGACAATTTTAAACAAACAAATAAAAAGGAGTTTGTGATTCAGATGGATAAGAGTCTAGGGGCTATCGGCATACAATCATTTGGTCAAATCTACATTTACTTGGTATTCTAAACTCATGTTTGCAATTATGGGGTTTCTAAACGTAAATATCAAAAAGGGTCACTTTCGTGAATTAATGACGTATCTAGATAATTCGGACTTCACGATTAAGTTCTTCACCCTAGCTATCTAGACCATAAGCACAGATTAGCCTAGTTTATCCCTAAATACCAATACTTCACGGTTAAGTCCTTCATACGATATTTGGTTCAATTCTAGGAGTCCCAATCAAATATAAGGCTTCACGATTAAGTCCTTCACCTCAATTTAACCTTTGTTCTTGTGGTTCCGGACTAAGAAATAGATTTGGTCATTTCTAATCCTAATCCTAAGGTAATTCATGTATACAATTTGGTACCATTAATTATAACTCCTAGCATCTTAAGTTGATTAGACTCAAGCGGGAAATTAACAAGCAACCAAATCATACAAGCACATGAATTGTAAAATCAACAAGAATAAACAAACATGCAAACAATCATCATAAAGAAGTTAATCCAAGTAAATATTAATTCAACACAAATTCATGTTTTTAGCCTAGGCCCCTAGAGAGGAAATCTAGCCTCTCATGGGTGAGTTAACATCCAAGAAAGTTACAAGAGAAATCATAATGAAAACAAAGTAAAACAAGTAAGAGAATAGACTACACCAATCTCTTCGCTCGCTGCCCCTGATCTTCACTTTGCTTGCTCGAGAATCGTTCAAACCTTGCTCTTAATCGCCTTTGATCACGAGGAGAAGATAGAAAATGTGTAGAGAGATGTGGAAATTAAACCTAGAATGAAGAATAGTTTCTCCTCCTGCCTCCCTTCCCATATATAGCTATTTTCGTGCCTTGGGAAGCAATCCAACAAAATCTGGAAGTGAATCGGGCGAAGATGGCAATAAAATCTGTCCAAATCTAGGCTGGGTGGCCATTGGTGCGGCTGTACAAAATTTTACATTCCGAATTTGGATTTGTTTCCTTCATGAAAGTTGTAGATCTTTTCGTTCTGGTTCAGTCAAGCTTTGATTGACCCAAATCGGAGTCCGTATGACCAAGATATGGCCAAAATACGAACTGTGTGTCGACAGCTGTAATTTTGTGCGGCCTTCACAAATTTCCTGCGGCCCGCACGAGTACCCGCAAAACTCTCGGACAAATCCGTGCGGCCCGCACAAAAGGCTATTTTGCTCATTTTTGCTCAATTTCTGCAAATTAGATAAAGGAAAGGCAGTAACTTGGTTCTACAGTGCATTTTATACTAAACTAGACTAAAATACATGAATTTTGGTATATTTTAAGAGGTAAAACCTCGACCGAAGGTATATATAATTGAGGCTTATCAGTACAACGGTCAGATATCGGCGTACAACAAACTGTGGCGTGGCCGTGAGTTGGCAATAGCCCGTCAATTTGGTAGTTGGGTGGGGTCATAAGCTCTTATAGTTCCATTGTTGGAGGCAATCAAAAGAAGCAACCCAGGTACAATATTGTTCCTTCATTTTTTACGTCATTTCATTATCAATCAACAATTGAACTTATTTTTTAAATTGAACTTATCAATCAACAATATTGTTCCTTCATTTTTACGTCATTTTATTATCAATCAATATTGTTTGAGGTGACCTCATTTCCTACCAGTAAACCTGGACCATACAAGTACTTTCATAGGGCGGTTGGGCATTTGGACCGTGCATCACTGTTGATGCATGTTTCCTGTCAGGCCGGTATAAAGGTAACTAATTTGATTGTTTTAACTTTATTTAATTTAGTTAATTTCGGCTCTTACGAAATTAATTTGATAGTTTTACCACAGGCAAGTTGTTGATCGCAACCGGGTACGATGCTGAAAATCAGCTCCTCCCATTGGCTTTTTCACTGGTAGAAGAGTTTTGACGATTGTGCGTGGTTCATGAAATGGTTGCGCCGTAATGTAATCTGCTCCAGATTCATGTGTGTCATCACTGATAGGGGAAATGGTATCAAGAAGGTGTTCAGACAGAATAATTTGGGGTGGAACGAGGAGGATGAGGATCAATGTGTTCACCGTCTATGTGCTACTCACATAGCCGAGAACATGAAGAAGAACGGTTGCAGTGATCAGGCAATCCGGTATTTTAGAATATGTGTGGCTAAGAGGAAGATGAGGAGATATGAGCAAGGAATGCAAGCAATGGGGCAGGCATGTGACATTGCCCTCAATTGGCTGGATGGTGTGGGTAAATATTTGGATCAAGATGAGAACGAGTGCCCGAAACCATGGAAGATATTCCAAGCACTGGACGGTGGTTACCGTTGGGGCATTATGACTATAAACGGGTTCAAGTCGCTAAATAATGTCTTCAAGTCCTCTCGTAAGTTACCGGTGGCAGCAATAATTGAAGACATATTTTACAAATGTATGACATGGTTTGCGCAAAGGAGGGCTAAAGCGGAATGGGAAGCCAGTCAAGGTCAACAATTCTCGTGTCGTGTGCATCAGGTACTTTTATTTGTAGTTCTTTCTTCATAATTTTTAATAAACTTTGTTAAAAAAAATTTGACTGCTTCATTATTTTTTAATTTTTCGTAGCTGATCAACAAACTGTTCGAGATGTCTGATAAAATGAAGACGCTGGGGGGCTTTGGAAACAACAATGAGTTCGGGGTAACCTCCACACAGGAGAGAGTTCACGCTTTCATACCTGACGATTCTGGCCGGTTTACTAAGGCCAATTACAAATACACGGTGATAATCGGGGATGATCACACAGTAACTTGCACGTACCAGAAGCCTCAATTAGATAGAATACCGTGCTCTCATGTTCTGTCCGTGTGTCGTCTCCGAGGCATCGACCCTGGCGTCTTTGTAAGTCACTACTATCACATCCATACACTAATCAACACATGGAGCGCTTAATGGCATGTGTATGAAAATCAGTCGGAATGGCCTCAACACGATGGCCCGGTCCTTGTTCCAGAGTATAAAAATATTTTTGTGGGCAGAAGACGGCACAACCGAATTCCGATGTGGATGGACGTTCTAAATAATAGGAGAAGAGGACACCAAGCCGGCCGAGATACACAAGAAAGACAAAACAGAGTTGCTCGAGCTGCACGAGGTTGAGAGTTAATGTTGTTTTTTTAATTGTATTCGTAAAAATATTGTTTATTTTCGGTTAATTAAACGTATTTGTAATTTCCGAAAACATTAGCATTGTTCTATATGGCTCTTTGTTCTATTGTAATGTTTCTTTTGATCAAACAAACGAACAACAATTTCATATTAAAGAACATTTCAAACAGAAGTAATTACACACAACTTCTAGTACAAACTTTACATTTCTGATAAAAACTTTCAAAACAAAATCATAATCAAACTTCTTCACATTTCAGAAAAAAATAAATAAAAGGGACCGCTCCGGCATAGTGCGGACCCATTTCAGGGTCCGCACTAGCATTCTGTGGCGTCCCTGAAATGGGTCCGTAGCGGTAAAGTGTGGCCGTGTTAGATTTAAAATTGACCACAAACGGTGGTTATTTGATTTATTATTTTTGTCAAAATGTTATTAATAAAAATTTCGGTAGAGAGAGAGAACAGGTTGAAAAAAAATTCTGCTTCGTCCTATTTTTTCCTATATTATATGGTAAAATTACGTAGTTTTTTTTTTTTTTCAAATAATCATTGTTTTGATCTATTATATTTAGGGTAAATTTTCTTTTGTCACGAAATAGTCATTGAAGTTTAATTTCTTTTCTATGTGATAACTTATACTTTTATTTGTTACAATTTAGTCATTATGTTACTTTTCTCATCCGAAATACTAATAAAATATAGCTGTCTATAAAAAAAACAAATCAAATTTGAATAACTAATTTGTAAAAAAAAAATGTGACAAAAAAACAAAGAAATACTTTTGTAATTTTTTTTTCAATTTTTCATTTTTTTTTATTTGTAACCAATGTTTTAAATAGCGTTTATAGCACCATAGCGGGAAGGCTAAAAAAAAAGCTATAGCAGAAGCTATGCCAAATAGCGTTTTTTTTTACAAAAATTATATTATATATTTGAACTATATATTAACATTATCTAAAGTTTTATAGAACAATAAATAACACCAAATTAATTAAGAAATTATAATATTCATATTGAACTAGTACAAAAGTCCACGGTTCAAAATATTCATAATAATATCATAAACTATCAATATTTTTCTATACAAAATATCTTAAGCATCTGATTCATTCCATTTTTTTTTTCTATACAAAATAAATTTTATGGATTTTTATTTAAACCCATATAAATTGTCTAAAAAAGCCCAATATGCATAGCGCGCTATGCGCTATAGCGGACCGCTATTACCGCTATAGCGGCCGTAGCGTATTTTCATGCTACCCCGTCTAAGGAGAAATAAAGAATTAGATTTTATATATAACACAAAAGGGTAACCGTCCGATCGGAATGCTCCAGAGGCCATGGTGGATCTGAACCGCACGGACCCGTTATCCATCCACCGTTGAGAGCGGGAGGTGTTCGCTGCTCTGTGAAGCCAGCCTCACGCGTTCCCCTCCAACTCTAGGATACAATCAAACTCCAGCCTTCGCCAAAGTCGCTTGAATCAGCTGCCCAACTTGGATCGGGCGGGCCAACTTCAGCGGATACAGATCCGGTCTAAGGAAACGAACCGATCATCCGAGTTACCCTGCCCCCGCTTGGGTGACAAGCCCACGCTACTGAGCTCGGCGATCAATGTGCGAAGGAAGCTAGATATAAATTATTACGGAGCTACTTTCGTAACATTGTGGGACTAAAAGATATGAAACCGGAACCAACTTCTTTGATTAGATGTGAAATTGTTTACTGCAGCCTTTCCTGTGGTATCTCGAAAAAATACGGGCTTTAAAAGAGCATATTTGCTTCTTCATTCCCCGTACATTAAAAAATGATTCACATTTTATGAGAATAAGATTTAGAATTGCATCAGCATCGTGAGACTTGAAATGTTTATTCATTTGTTGATATTACAAGTCAGACAAAGGTAGGTACTACGTAGTGAACTAGCGATACTGTTGCTATACAAAATATAAAGTGGTTATTTTGGCCATTATTTTCAATTGTTTCTTTAAACCTAGCCCAAAAGTATTCAATTTATACTTGCAATCGTCAACATTGTTCGTCTCCATAAAACATTTTGATTTTTCTTCAAAGTGCAGTGGCGAGGGGCATATATTTCCTTTCTTTTTTTTTGATAGATGGCATATATTTCCTTTCAATAAGAGCGAAGCACAACAGTAAACCTCTTTTAGCCCTAGTGAGAATGTGTAATTTTATGATTTATGTTAATTATTGTGTAACATAAATCATAAAATTATATAAATCATACAATTAGTGTTAACTCTGATTTTTGTATAAAGATGAATGGTCACAATTTATGTATTATTATACCCGATGAAATTGGGTGCACAAGCAATCTATTATGTATGTTTTTTCTCACTGAAAAGACTACTCTACGGATGTTAATAAAAAGCACTAGTCGCACAAAAACAAAAAATTCCAACTTTTCTCTTATTCATAGTCGTTCAATCATATCATCAGATAGCTTAAGACAGCGTCCAAAACATATCAAAAGTTGTTCACAACACAACCAGGAGCGGATCCATAAAGGCTCAGGTAGGCAAGTGTCTATCTCTGGATTTAAAAAAAAAAATTAGACCCAGTATAAATTTACCCAAGTTCCTACTCCTGATTCATTATTGTGCCTACTCCTGGGCTCACAAAAATTTAAATTGCAAGGCCATACTCCATTGAAATATTTCTGGGTCTAGAAATTTTTTTTATTAGTATTGTGCCTAATCCCTGATCAAATTCCTGGGTCCGCCCCTGAACACAACAATACAACAAAATCTTGAACAAGGATCTAGAAGCAACCAACTAAATAAAGATTACAACTGCTTGTTATTTGTCACCATGTTTCTTATATGTACAGAAAAGAAGAGCAGTAATTTCTATCATACGGCAACAGAAGGCGAAGCATATCAACCCTTTAGGGGCTCCTCTGTTTTCTGCACAAGGGGTCAAAGGAATCAACATATTAGATCAAGTCAACTTGTTAAATTGACCAAAAGGCAATAATAAATACTAAGCAAATGACATATTGAATCATCATTCCATCAATCATACTAAAATTAAAATTAACTTGTCTACCTTGTCATTAGTCACATTAGCCTTCTCTGCTTCAGCCTTTTCTTTCTCCATCTTCTTCCTCAGCTTCTCCAGCCTCTCCCTCTCCATTTTCTTCACCACCAACAAAATATAACCAATTTCAAAGTCAAATCACACTTAAAATAGCATCATTCCTCTCTTTAATTTTGAAATAAACATAGAGAAGTTTAAATCAGTGAGTGTACTACCTGGATGTAAACTGTCTCTTTAGCCCTCTCCTCCTCGCTGAGCACTCTTCCCTTGCCATCGCTGAAATAACGAGGAGCTCTCGCACTGCTGCGTCCAAACGCTGCCGCTCCCTCCATTTGAATTCCAACTGCTCTCGTCGTTCGTGAGATTGGCACTAAGGCAGATCTTATAGACATATCTCTGTCCGTCCGACTTGTTTCCCAAGAATTTAAATCACAACTTCGTTTCCAAGCATGAAGCCGACTTGATTTGTATTCTATTATCATTTATATAGTTGGATAGAGACAGGAAAAGAGATGGATGGATGCTTCTGGTCTGATCTCTCGGGATAAGGATGGAACAACCAGGAACTTGAAAACCGGGAACCGAAGAATGGAGAGGGGACACCGCGAGTCCGTGGAATTCGCATCCTCTGAGATGAGAACGGAGTAGGTCCGATGCCCATCGGACCTACTTTTAGGTTCAACGAGTATGATGACCGTCCGATCTAATTTAAGATTTGTGCGCACGACAATTGAAACAGACGTGCACGAAGTTTAAAGCATTCTGCACGAATCTTAAAGCAAATTAACGGTGCTTAAACCCATCGAACCAGAGTAGGTCCGATGGGCATCGGACCTACTCTCAAGTGCTCTGAGATATCTCAAACTTTTGAGTGTTTTTGGAAAATCTCAACCTTTCAAATACGTTCTGCACAAATCTCAAAGCAACACCTTTTGGATGTCTTCTGTTAAAGAAAAGTTCTACTCGATGAATCCAGAGTTTTGTGAATAATAAATAAATTTAAATTGCGAAGACTTGCTAGTTAAAGGATAAACTATAGCCCGCAAATTAACGATCCGGATGAAGCCCAATACGACAGAAATTGGGCCAGCCCAGAATGAAGATGGGTCGACAAGTTTCTCTTCTTGCTGTTGCGAGTGGACTCATTGCACAATGTTCTTTGGACTTTATAAACCGGAATCTGAATGCAGTATATTGACTTACAATTACCATACCAATAGTAAAATATAATATATAATTTTAAAATAGGTATGACAACCACGTTTTATAAACTCATCTTTTTAAAATCCTCATAAATTTTTCACGCTCTTTCAAATACACATCATATTGTGTCGATGCGTACTTGTTGAACCATTGTATACTTATTTATTTCATATAAGACATAATTGGTGACGGATGTATTGGTCCTCCAGACTCATTACCGGACACCTTAAAGTGCACATTTGAGCATTACATCAATGCACACTTGAGTATTGCTCCACTATATATATATATATATATATATATATATATATATATATTGCTAATATGCTACGCGTAGCATAGAGGGTCTCTGTGCTACAGCTCAATATTTGAGTTTTCAAAATTCTAACGGTCGATTCGAACAGTTCAACATGATCTCCATATGAATATGTACTTGCAAACCAAATTTTACATTTTTTAGAATTTTTTTACTATTTTTTTAGATAGGTAGAAAATCACTTGATCTAAAAATTCTGTACCATTGAAAAACGGTGGTTTTTCAAACCAGCTTAATAAATAGTAAAACAATTCTAAAAAAATATAAAATTTGGTCTCCAAGCAATTTAAATATAGATTGAATATCTAACGGTTTGGATCGACTGTTTGGACTTTAAAAATCGGAGAACCGAACCGTTTGTTCCTGAGTCTAGGAACAAAAGTTTGTATATTAGCCATTCTCTCTCTTTCTCTCTCTCTCTCTATCTATATATATATATATATATATATATATATATATATATATATATATAGTGAGTGGCTACTCTACATACATAAGCATATGAGGACATATGCTTATAAGTCATTTTTGTGTTTTTCAAGTTCAAATAGTCGATTTGATGCGCTCAATATGCCGACATTTTTATTAATATCCAAAGTTTAATACAAATTATTAATTATGCCCGGAGTTCAAAACTTTCGCTAAAAATACCCAAACCGGCCAGAAAATGGCCGGTTTACTCCCCCCCTAAACCGGCCATTTCTGGCCGGTTTACTCTTTTTTTTTTACCCGTATTATTCAACTTCTAGATATTAATAAAAATGTCGGGTATTAGTCCACAGAAAAATGTCGCCATAAACAATATAGCACATATACTCCTATAGCTACATGATATACGGCATTCTATAATTTACGACTTACGATTTATAATCGAATTTTTTTTCAAAATAATTTATAACATGATACGTTTCGAAAGTAAAATGATAGATAAAGGGTGAATTTTGACTTAATTGCATTATTTTCATATTTTATTTATTTTTACAAAATTTCAGCCTTTTTATTTGGTTAATTACATCCAAGGCGTGATCACATTTTCATATTCAAACTTTTGAAACCCCAGATGATGATTTTCTGACTAAGCTCAAACTTTTGAAACCCGAGACGATGGTTTTCAAACTTTTTATTCAACTTTGGATATTAATAAAAATGTCGGTTCAATCTTGATGAGTTTATTTTTGTTGTTTAACATATTTTTGCTGTTTATTTTTTATGTTGTGCTACTATTTTAATTTTGTAACATTTTCTGTTTAGCATTATCATGATAATTTTTTTTATCTGTAAAATATAAAAATACCATAAAAGCACACATACACAAGAACCGAAATATAGGATAATCCAAATATACCAAACATAAATAGCATATCAAATATAAATAGTACAAAACTAGTAAAAATACAACTAAAACGGAGAGGGGGAATATCGCTGAGGCGGTACTCCGGCGTTCGCCCGGCGCCAGCGCGGCCAGGCTCGGTCTCTATCGGGGTCATCGGCAGACCTGAGTATCTGATCGGCGGTATCCCATATGGCATCACCCGTAGGGACTGTCGGTACTGGCGGAGGTGTACTAAAGATAGATGCAGCGAACTCAGTCCCAAAGGCAGGCTGAGTATGAGACCCGCTACCACTCGCCTCTCCATCATGCGGCATCTCTGTGCCATATCGGGGTACCCTCGGTGCCGAGCTGAACTCATCATCGGCTATCCCGTAGTAGTCCTGAAGACTGTACGAGAGGGACTCCATATCAGAAGTATCGAACCCCGCAGGTGGTGGCTGTGGCGGCATCTCTGCCGGACCCTGCAATCATACACATAAATTATTAAATTTGATCTGAATGAAGAAATTTATTAAAACCTGACAGATACTGAAGTATGACATACATAAGGCTGCACCGGACGTCCATGCTCGTCGTACCATGCCTGCCACCCAACGCCGGACAATACCCAATCATGGTAGTCCCACTCTGGATGCGAATCGGGAGAAGGTGGGAACTCCTGTCCAATAATAGGCTCCGGGTCAGGCTCGGTCGGATCTATCTCACGCCAATTGATTTTCTCTCCGGCGTCTCGCAGCATCGTGATGATCTTCCCACCGTGCCCGGCATCCTCAACTGCATTTGCATTTTTCTTGAGGATACGGTACCCAAGATATCGCCAGTTCTTCTTGCCCATCGTGGAGATCCCATGAGTGCACTCCTTGATCCCGGCCAAAAGCTGAAACAAAATTGGCATGTCAGATCAAACCTTGATGAACTATTAAGTTAGAGAAAAATTATGTAGTTTTAGGTGACTTACGTTGCGAGCGAATGAACGGCCGTTGGGATGGTAACCATCATCATTCTGGATCATGTCGCGGAGATGGGCACCGTAATCGCCCCGCAGATAGACACTGGCCATGCTGATCTGCACGTACCAAGTATCGTACCTCAACTGGGGATCTCCCTGGGTCTGCTGAATCGGATCTGGCTCATGATAGAAGTCCAGATACTGAGGATCCTGGGCTGTCCCGTAGTATGCATCAAAATGGGTGCACCAGTCCTTATCCAGCCGCCCTCGGTGGTTCATCCTGTAAGGAAGACGTTAGTTGCAATACAAAGACATCAAGTAATATGAGAAATTTGACAATATACTACGACTTACCTGTGCAGGTCTCTGTGCATGTGCATCGGCAAATATGGGTCTGCGGGAATAAATGCCGGTCGATCAAACTGGCGGAGCACCCGATCTGGGTATTGGTGCTCCACTGTCCAGAAGTGTATGAGTGGACCTCGGTAGAACCACATCGCCTGCTCCTGCTCGTCAATCACCATGACCGGCAAGAGGTGCTCCAAGTAGAACTGCTCGTAGGGCGTCCACTCAACTAGAACAAATGGCAAACTCTGGATCTCTGACCGGACTGGCTTGATCCCAACGGTACCACCGTGGGTCCGTTTCTGGTAGTTGTGGCCACCGTGCCACTTCTTGCCGTATGCCGGGCATCTCCATATATCCGGCCCTCCCCATTGCGGCGCCGCATTGGGGATAGAACGGCCCACCGGTAGCCATGACCACGACCAGTGCTGAAGCAGGAGCACCGGCCCGTACATCTGCTTCACACTCGGCTACATTTTCAAGAACATTAGACGTCAGTGTATTTTGATGGATTGATGGATTAAATAATTTACACTAAATTAAAAGTTGGTGACTTACCTCACCACTACGGCACAGGTGGGAATACAGATACGCCAGGACAGCTCCACCCCAGTTGTACCGCTCCGGCTGCTTAAGGTCTCGCAGCAGCGGTAGATACATCAACGGCATATGGTCACCGCTGGAATCAGGAAACATGACAGAAACAAAAAGGTCCATCACGTAGCCCCGTGTATATCTGCAATACAAAACATATAAAAATTCTAATATAATCCTCGTATTATAAATTGATTAATAGAAACAAGTTATAAAATTTACCTCTGAATCTCCAGCGCGGTGGAATCTGCCGAGAGACCTGTGCTGAAGTGCTGTCGTAATCTCGTCATCCACAAATGAAATTTGGACCTCCCATTGTCCCCAATGATATAGTCCGGATCAGCTCCCAACAACTCATCGACATCACCTACGAATCTGGTGCTGTCAGAGACGCCGCAGACGGGTGTGCCACGGATAGGCAAACCCCAAAGAGCACTCACATCCTAGAGAGTCACCGTCATCTCTCCGAATGGCATGTGAAATGTATGCGTCTCGGGACGCCATCGCTCCACCAGTCCAGCGATGAGAGAAGCATTGATGATGCTTTTCTCTGTCCGCACGATGTCCACAACCTGATAGAGACCCAGACTGATGAGGTACGGGGCCATCATATCGTAATACTGCATGTGAGGACACCACAACTTCACATCTAACAGACCCATGTCCTGCGTTGAAAAATGTATTCCGCATGGTGATAACATAATAAAATTTAAACCCAACAAAATTTAAAGAAAATCTAAGAAAATGAACGTACCTCACGAGAAGCTAGTGAGACTCGGTGCTCGCTGTGGGGAATCCACCGGAGAGGACTGATGTGCTCCGTGCTGCTGGTACTGATCGGCTCGTCCACTACTGGCCGTGCTCTAGGCATCCTGATGTCTAAAATAACCTAATTTCTGTAAAATTACGCTTAATTAGCCTAATTATGGTAAAAAAGGCCAAACTAACCTAAATATTGGTCAACCGTGCTAATTTTGGTCAAATGACGCTTCATTAGCCTAATTATGGTAAAAAGGGCCAAAATACCCTAAATATTGGTCAACTGTGCTAATTACACTAAATTACGCTTAATTAGCCTAATTATGGTAAAAAATGCCAAAATACCCTAAATATTGGTCAACCGTGCTAATTTCGGTCAAATGACACTTCATTAGCCTAATTATGGTAAAAAGGGCCAAAATACCCTAAATATTGGTCAACTGTGCTAATTACACTAAATTACGCTTAATTAGCCTAATTATGGTAAAAAATGCCAAAATACCCTAAATATTGGTCATCTGTGCTAATTTCGGTCAATTACGCTTAATCAGCCTAATTATGGTCAAAGTAACCAAAATACACTAAATATTGGTCATATGTGCTAATTACACTAAATTACTCTTAATTAGCCTAATTATGGTAAAAAGGGCCAAAAATACCCTAAATATTGGTCAATTGTGCTAATTTCGGTAAAATTACGCTTAATTAGCCTAATTATGGTAAAAAAAACCAAAATACCCTAAATATTTGTCAACCGTGCTAATTACACTAAATTAAGCTTAATTAGTCTAATTATGGTAAAAATGCCAAAATACCATAAACATTGGTCAACTGTGCTAATTTCGGTAAAATTAAGCATAATTAGCATAATTATGGTAAAAAGGACCAAAATACACTAAATATTGGTCAACCGTGCTAATTTCGGTAAAATTACGCTAAATCAGCCTAATTCTGATAAAAAGGACCAAAATAACTAAATATTGGTCAATTTAGCTAATTACACTAAATTACAACAATATACTCTAAATTCTAACACCTAAACCCTAAATCCTAAAATAAATAAATTAAAAATTAAATTAGATAAAAAAAATTTACCTCAAAGAAGAGAGAATTCGGTTGAGAGATGAGAGAATTGTGAGAGGAGAGAGAAAAAGGGGTATATATAGGGGTTTTTGCGGGTTTTAAAAAAAAAAAAAGTAAACCGGCCATTTTAATGGCCGGTTTAGGGGGGAGTAAACCGGCCATTTTCTGACCGGTTTGGGTATTTTTTGGCGAAAGTTTTGAACTCCGGGCATAATTAATAATTTGTATTAAACTTTGGATATTAATAAAAATGTCGGCTCAATATGTACTCCATATTATAATGTGCTTGGAGATCAAATTTTACATTTTTTGGAAATTTTTACTATTTTTTAGAATTTTTCAAAACAGTATTTTAATATGACAAAAAAAATCTAAAAATAAAATAAAAAAATCTGAAAAACACTGTTTTGAAAAATTCTGAAAAAATAGTAAAAAAATTCTAAAAAATGTAGAATTTCGTTTCCAAACACATATTAATATGAAGAACATGTTAAGCGCTTCAGATCGACCATTTAGACATTGAAAATGCAAAAATGACTTATAAGCATATGCTCTCATATGCTTATGTAAGTAGAGCAGCCAACCTCTATATATATATATATATATATATATATATATATATATATATATATATATACATATATATATATACAGAGGAGGGATCAAGTTACAACAATTTTGAGTTACAACAACTATTTTTTTCAGTTTCAAAGTCCAAATCGTCAATCCAAACCGTTCAACATGATTATCTAAATAAAATGTGCTTGCAGATCAAATTTTACATTTTTTTGAATTTTTTATTATTTATTAAGATGGGTACAAAATTCAATGGTCTGAATATGACTATTTTTTGTAAAATACTTAATAAATAGTAAAAAAATTCAAAAAAAATGTAAAATTTGATCTGCAAGCACATTTTATTGTGGAGATCATGTTGAACGGTTTGGATTGACGATTTGGACTTTGAAAATGAAAAAAAATGATTGTTGTAACTTTGTTGTAACTCAAATTTGTTGTAACTTGATCCCTCCTCATATATATATTCATTTTTTTAAACTTGACCAAAAATATTTGAGAGTTGTGTATGAATGAAAGATTATAAGTTACGTATAATATTTCAATTTAAAATCCGACTTTTGAAAGGTGATTTATACTGTATTATTTATATGATGTACATAAAAAATAATAGAATTTAAACTTATAGCTATCTATATTGATGAAATGATATTAAAATTATGAAATTTGATATACAACCAATTTATAAGATGAATTAAAAAAAAATTATAAGATCAATAATATATTTTAATTTTTGTATTTTTAAAATTAATAAAAAAGAAATATTGTTAAAATTGTCCACCAACCTCTTTTATTATCTACCGCAAAATGTTGCAATAGCCATTGTAGGATGGATACGCTATGAAGGACAAGTATCCTCACCATTACTGTAAAAGATTCTCTTTACTTTACGGTTTGAGATTAACTCTCAGCCTCTTTGAGTTCGGGCTGACGGAGGGGGCAGTATTATTGGGCTTTGAGATTCGTGCCAAGTTAAAAAGAACGGTCCAGATCAAGTAATTGTAAAAGATTCCCTATTACGGTACCGGGGAGGATCTGAATTCACGCTATGAAGCCTCTGAACTAAAACTAATGCTCCGTCGGTTTCCTGCCTACAAAAATAAAAGATTCGGATTCTTTAGCTTACCAGTTACCACTGAGAGCCGAGAAGAACAGTACTGGTAGGCGGAACCTAAAGTGAGAAAAAGTTAACTGGTGAGAAGAGAAAGAGGGAGAGATGGATAACGGCGGTGGCAGAAAGGTAGCCGTGGCGGCTGTACAGTTCGCCTGCACCGATTCCCCTTCTGACAACATCGCCACCGCTGAAAGGTAACACACCTCGTCTTCTCTCTCTCCCTATCTATTTTTCTCAGTAGGTGTTGTAACTAATGAAGGCCATAAACCCTTTCTCAGTTCGTCAAAATTCCATTTAATAAAAATATACTGAAATCATTGCTTATTGATCATTATTCTGAAAAAAAAAAGAGTTGTTATGAGGTGAGCTGAAATTGAAGGTTTGTACTGTCCGTGTGCAGGTTAATCAGAGAAGCTCACAAGAAAGGTGCCAATATTATCCTCATTCAGGTGTGTTTTACTTGCCCAAGTTTCTCTCGTTACTATTTATGTATTACAGTGCATTACTTCTCTCTCTTTTTTAATCTTTGTATGGATGTTTCGTCTTGTTGATCAATGATGTATGAATGTAATTAGCAATTAGAACGTGCTCTGCTGTGGCTGTTGTTTCAAATACTTTATACTTTATTTTGCTTTTTTTAGGCGACACTCTTATCATTTGAAGTAAAAGTTAATTAAAAGTAAAACGATGGGCAAATAGGCTACAATATAAGTAATTATGTTTATGATTAGAATTGTTCATGTGACAACTATGTGAGCAATGTTACTGTTTAAAATATTAATTTTTAAAAATATTAAATCAGAAAGGGACTTGATTATGTTTACTGGTACCAGATTAATACCAAAGCAATGTTCAACTTTGTTTCTTTTGTTTGGTTCTTGGTACATGGATTTGTATGATTTAGATAGGGGATTCTCATGTGTTCTATAAACAATTATAGATACTAACAATAGCACAACTAAAAAGAAATAGTCCTAATAATACTGACAATATTATTGGTTATGAAGCAATCCTTGATCTAGCATTTGTCATTGAATACACCAGAATAATGTGAAAAAAGAGGAACCCCAAATTTCTTGTCAAGTTGAAAGAGTTTGCCATTTGCATATTTTTTAACAGCTTCTTTATAGTGCCAATGCTTAATTTAACTCTCGAAGTGCCTCTTTCTGCTTCTGCTGCTCTTGGATCCCCAATTTGAGGAAAAACGTATCAAATTGTTAAGACAAACTTGCATTTGCACAAATATTTTTCTTTGTAATAATTTGAACACTAGTCATGCTCTCATGATATACATAGCAGAATATCAGTTCAACATGGCTCACTTAAAAAAAACAAAAAGGATGGAAGGAGAAAGGAATAAAGGCATATCAGTCAATCTGCACAGCTTCTGTTACCTCTTTTACTATGCCTTCTTCCAGTTGAAATTTGTAGGAGAGAATTAAATTTTAGTTAAACCCTGATATCAATTATCTTAAAACTCGTAAAGAGACCAGTGCAATTGCTCTTTGGATGTAAGCCGATTGGTCAAGAATCTGTAGAGGAAGAGTCTACAGGCAAACTAGACTCTGAATCTATATTAAGTTGTCAATTTGCTGAAATAATGGTCAATTAAGCAAAAGTCGATACAAATCAGGGTAATAAAAATGATAAAAGAAAGAGCAGCACAGGTTTTCCCGCAAAATTATAAATATCAGTTGAGGGCTGGTTTATTAAATAATTTATTATTCACTTGGACCTAATGTTGGGAAAATTCTGATTATAAGTTTCATAGGCAAGACAAAGCTTTCTGTAGAGCAAATTTGAAATAAGTTGAGCAAATTAGTTGTATGATTATGAAGAACTTAAGAATTAAAATGCTTCTAATATTTCTGTGGCACCAGCTGCCATGTATGTAGTAGGAATGGTTGACTTTGGAGTTTACATCTATGCTTTAAAATTGAAATGGTGCGAATGTTAACCATCCATGCATTCCTCTTACTGGATTGTTTTTAATTTTATATTTTATTTTTAGGAATTGTTTGAAGGATATTACTTTTGCCAAGCTCAAAGAGAAGACTTTTTCAAGCGTGCTAAACCTTACAAAAACAACCCTACTATTCTCAAGTACAAGTCACCACTGATATTATATATGTTCATACAAGATTGCTAACCAATGTTCCTTGGAAAGAAAGTATACATTTTGATTTTGGTTAATTTATTGTATTATAGGATGCAAGAAATTGCAAAGGAGTTAGGAATTGTACTACCGGTTAGCTTCTTTGAAGAAGCAAATAATGCACATTATAATTCCATAGCTATAATTGATGCCGATGGTACTGATCTTGGTCTTTATAGAAAATCACATATTCCGGATGGACCAGGCATGTCATTCACTTACTTTATCCCTTTGAAAAAAAAAAAAATAATTAGACGGATCAGTTCTCTTAAGGTTCTTTGTTGTTTCTTTATCCAGGATACCAAGAGAAGTACTATTTTAATCCTGGTGACACTGGTTTCAGGGTAAATTCATTTTTTTTTCATCGATTGTAGCTTCAGTAGTCTTAATCCTTAAGTTTTATAATGATTTGTGGTTTACTTGATTGAGTTAACGGATCTATTTGCTTCCACTGAAAGCAGGTTTTCACAACCAAGTATGCCAAAATTGGTGTTGGTAAGTATTTTAAATTACATCTGAAGTAGTTTATTTATTTCTTTTGTTCCCATTTCCTTGCTGCCAACAGTTAAATTTGAACCCTCTATTATTCAACAAGTAACATATCAACACTAACTCTTAATTAAATTTGAAGTATTTTATTTTCCATTTTGCAACAGCTATTTGTTGGGATCAGTGGTTTCCTGAGGCGGCACGTGCCATGGCGCTTCAAGGTGCCGAAATATTACTTTACCCAACAGCTATTGGGTCAGAACCGCAAGATACTGGGCTCGACTCATGTGAGCACTGGAAGCGTGTCATGCAAGGCCATGCTGGTGCTAATTTGGTATGTTCTTTATCCATATTTCCCTTGCGGTTTCTATAAAACCCTGAATCTATGAGTATGGCGCTGTACCTGATTGGCAAAAATATGACGAAATTATAGCCAACAAAGAAATTAACGCATGCCCATGAGTAATGACCTTCCTGGTGTGGTATTCTACCAGTTGAATTAGTTGCTATAACATTTTGTTAGTTAATTAATTATTTTGGAATGTTTTTATTTCATTTTTCTAGTTAGCTTGTGTCATGTGTAAATCTTCCCTTTTTTGATGCACAATTGTTTGTCTGGACCCCACATAGGCTTGTCACGTACTTGTATAATAACATAATTGTGTGTACATGTTATATTGGCTATTAGGTAGTCTCTGCTTCTGATTATGTTTTGAATTATGTAGGTCCCACTTGTAGCCTCGAACCGCATTGGAACAGAAATAATCAAAACTGAGCATGGTGACAGTCAAATTACATTCTATGGAAATTCCTTCATTGCAGGTATACCCTTTTCTCTCAATACAAAAATCTCAGTGTTGTTGCAGAAGCAAACACCTTCCCTTTTTTATAGTTATTTTCATGTTTATTCTGACAAACAGGGCCCACAGGAGAGATTGTTGCAATTGGAAATAACAAAGAAGAATCTGTTTTAGTGGCAGAATTTGATTTGGATAAAATAAAATTGCAAAGGCACGGGTGGGGAGTTTACAGGGACCGCCGCCCCGATCTGTACAAGGTGCTTCTTACTCTAGATGGCCAGACTCAGAGGCCTTTTTAGATCATCGATTTTTTTATTATTTTAGAAACATTGGGGACTCATGTAATATCCAAATATGTAATAATGATAGTAATACTTCATGTGACTGAAATAAAATGCTTTGTTCCTTGCAAATTTTGAGGTTGAAGTATTGATGGGCTGAACGTTCCTGTACAAATGGGCTATGGGCTCCGGTCCAATAGGGACTCGATCCAATTGTCAGTTGAAATATCCAATATGATTTAGTCACATGTGATGCTGTCATAGTAAATAGTATTACTGCTAGCAATGGTTCTGAAAGAGAAGTTTGGTAAAGAAATTTAAGAAAACCGGTCCTTTCATAAATGTGATAATAAGAACAAATCAGGAGGGGATATTAAATAACTTTACTCTCGTTGCATATTTTTAATTCAGTCAACCATTTTGAGAATTTTCACTCCCAGACCCCTTCTTTGGATTTTGAAACTGTTAAAGCTTAAGTTTGTTTCCCCTTTTGTTTCATGTCATTTCGCTGAATTGAACAAATCGAGTTTTTGAAGTCTAATATGTATTATATTTGTTTCAAAACACGAACTTATGGAATATGCACTGACATGGCGCATCAAATCAGACCCAAATGGTATTACTCTTTTCTCTTCTATACTTTCTTTTTTAAGATAGCTTTTAACTTTCATCATGAATCACGACAAACTTGTAACACATGCATAGTGTTTTAAACCCACGACTGAATCCAAATGAATTAATCATGATGAGGGGCTATGTACTACAAGGGCTTCTACCACCTCTTCTATCAATATGAACTGTACCCATATGGTACAGATGGCAAAAATACTGGTTTAGGCACGTCTAAATACAGCAAAGATACAAGTGTTAAAGGTTAGCTTGGACTTGTTGAGATATGATTGGTACACAATCGGTCTATGACCGTATCTCAGATACTTACATACCAGATGGTACTGGAATGCGGTACAATTATAGTAATTTCTATGCTTCAAGGACCTTTAACGACTCGATTAAGAAGAGGAGAATAGTGTGGGGATGGTCTAATGAGTCAAATAGTATGAATGCTGACAAAGTGAAGGTTTGGTCGATCATTTTTCCAGTTTTTTTCAAAAACAAAATTACATTATGTCCCCTACGACAAATTTTATATATTACAGAGGACACATTTTCATGGAAGTATATGTAAAAGCATACCAGTTAAATGATATAGCATGGACATGCATTAAAGACTTTTAATAAATTAGGTCCCGTTGTGTAATGCAAGTGTAAAAAGAGACCGGAATTTCGGAGTTTAACTCAGACCAGAGTTTATCCAATTTTTCATTATTCCAATCTCTCAAAACAAAAGCACATGCACCTCAATGAGAATTTCGAATAAACCGGTACTAGAATTTCCAAGCCTGATACTGGTATGTGACTATGTAAGAACTGAACCATACTGGCATCATATCTTTGTTCATGCACAAGCAGGTCTTCTCTTGCACCAGAACTATATAAACCAACATTTGCAAGTTTTGTAGACATCAACTTAGCTAACTGTAATACCTCTGAAGACTGGTATCTTCATTATATGTATTTATATATCACTCATCGTTAGTTACAACATTTTAAAACATGATTTTTCAAAGTCTAAATAGTCGATCCAAACCGTTCAACATGATCTCTTTATTAAAATGTGCTTGGACTATTTATTAAATATTATTATATCAAATGTTCCTTTATAAATTTCATAATTTTTCTGTGAAAATCTCTGATCAATTTATCAATTGTCATACTCATTGATTGACCACTGTCTAACTTCGGCTGTAGGAGATGATGCGAATCTATTACTCTTCAGCAATGGATCTGTTGATATTAAGGTTTTGCAACTAGAGGCCTGGGAGATTAAAACCCCGCTGTTAAATTAAATAAAAATGAGGAGGTTTCATAATAGGCTTGAGCCAGCAATAAAAAAAAGTCTTTTTATGGAAATGAAACCCTCACGAATTAGGTAGGAGTAGTACTAGAATGGGTGACCTTCTGGAAAATCCATGTGTTGCTGATGCCGGTTGGGTTTCATTTCTAACATACTCCAACTTATTTGGAAATAAAGACTCTGAAGAAGAAGACTAAAAGGTTGCACCTATATTTATATTTTTTGGTGGTGTCTTAATTTTTCTACAATTACTGAACTAGTGATTGTAAATTCAAATTCATGTTACATTTACAAAGCGAATAAAAATTGGAACACCCCCCAACCCCCACACACACCCTCTCAAAGTGCAAAACAATTAGAAGTTGTTTTGATACTAAGGGTGGCAACGAGCTGGGTCCAACTCAAGATCAGCTTGCCACAACTACCAAGTGAGTCGAGTAAGTTTTTTTTTTTTTTTTTTTTGAGTATAGCCCGTAGGCCTCAATTCTGCCCCCAAGCAGAATCGATCCCATGTCCCTCCCGTAGGGGACTATGCCTTTACCAACTGCCCCATGCAGTGGTGGCGAGTCGAGTAAGTTGAGATTAAGGATCCGAGTTAAAATCTTAACTCAAGATCATCACGAGCCAGTTCAGAGCTAGTCCGAGCTGACTCATTAACTCACTGGACTTTATTGGACCACAATTATACAAAAAAAAAAAAAAACCATCAAACAAAACATAGTTTGCATTATAAATTCATTTCTATAGCTTGAGCAGTACTCTTAATTCAAGTGCAACTAAACAAATCAACTACTATAAATTAAATTTTGTAGCTAAATTCATACATATCAAAATATCAATTCCCTAAATTCATACGAACATAGTTCACAAAATAAATTCATGCATACTGAATCAAACAAATTCATACAAATTCATAAATTCATACCTGGACCGAGCCGGCTCGCTCGCAAGCTAGGCCCCAATTTTAACTCGTTAATTCTGGACCGAGCTAGTGGCGAGTTGGCTCGTTAACAACTCGGTTCACTAACTAACGAGTTGTTAGCGAGTGAGTCAGATGCGAGTCACGATCGATCCACGAGCTATGAGTTTTTTTGCCAGTACCCCTATTTGAAACTACTTATTTAAAAGTGAAAAAAAAGGTCCCCCAACACTCGTCAAGTGTAGTTTTGCAGATTAATAGTCCTCCGATTATTGTGGCAACAATGTTTTTTTTTTAATTATATATTAATTTCTTTTTGATATATTTTGACAATTTGTTCTGACAACAATGCTTTTTTTAGTTTATATGATATTCAATATATTCGACATGTATTTTTCTGACAACAATTTACCACGATAATGTTTATATATAAGTATTCAAGGCACTATACTTACTTTTTACTAGTTAGACTAACAATATATTACAGTCTGTTGCTAGCATATTGTTGGTAATTAATGCACTTATATCCAAGTTACTCTTAAATACACATTAATGCTATAATAGCAAGTCAACTTTTATTGTTTAGGTTAATACTCAATTTTTAACACATTAATGCTATAATATGCCCCTCCGGTTGACCTCCTCTTGCTTCAAGCTCCTTTTTCTTCCCCTAAGATGAGATTCGTGATATAATCAGAGTATTTCATATTCCGCCATATTTTCAATCCATTCATTTTTCACCCGTTTATCTGTCGATGATATTGTCTATCTGTCAACTGTAGTGCTGCAAACGAACCGAACCGAATCGAACTTACCTTCAGTTTGAGTTTGGTTTGAATTAATTTCGAACGAACTCAATTTCGAATCGAATTTTTTACGAATTCAATTTCGAACTTTTACGAACTTTGGTACGACTTAAGAGTTATGACTTATGGCTGGGCCATAGTTCGAAATTACAACACTTCAATAAAAACTCAGGCATTCTAAATTTTAATTACACAGTACACCAAAGTTTATATCAAAGTTTATTACAAATATCAAAATTTATATCAAACACCAAAGTTTAGTACAATCATTCAAAGTTCAGTACAATCACATAATCCAAAGTTTTCCAAATGACCAACCGAGCAACATCACTAAAGTTTTCAAATATCTAAAGTATTCAAAGTACAATTTAAATATCAATAGAAATACAGAACAATCACCAAAGTTTTAGAATTATTACAAACCCAAATATTATTCTAAATAAAACATTAAAGTTCATTATCAGCGGAAATTAACGGTTCATGTTTGAGTTAATTTCGAAGTAAATTTGGTTTGCGAACCTAGGTCCAGTTTGAGTTTGGTTTGAATTAATTTCGAACTAAGTTTGGTTTGAATTAATTTCGAACGAACTCAATTTCGAATCGAATTTTTTACGAATTTTTTCGAATCAAACTCGAATCGAATTACGAACTACGAATTTTTTGTGCAGCCTACTCGCGACTTTGCAGCCCCTGCGAAAATTTAAAAAAAAAAAGAAAATTAAAACTTAATAGCGTGAACTAGTCGGGACGAAAATTTGCATAGCCTGCGATGGAATAATCAGCATTGTATATCTACTTTTATCCATAAGTCCTCACAAGATGTGAAAATTTGACTGACGGAATCTTTGAACTCATTTCTTATTAATAGATTAAAAAACAAAAAGTTCAGTCAATGAGATGAAAAGTCTTTAATTAGTCAGCGCGCATCGTCAGATAACATCTCCGATCCGCCACGTGCGTAAACACTTTCCCGTGATAAGCGGATTTTTTTTAAAAACTTTAAATAAAATAATCAAAATTAAAGAAACGACATGATTGCTTCGTTTGTTATAAAAACAGCAAAAACCGAATCCGGAAGTCGGTTAAGCTATTTTTTTTTGCTTCACCGAATACGCTATTTGGTTAAAGCATATTTTCACAAAACAGATCCCGAAAACTATGTAAACTCCGTGTAACACCCACCATTAACTGAATTTCCAATTCGGTTAAGATTTTTTTTTATTTTTTATTGTAAACCGAATAGCCAATTCGGTTTACATTATTTTTTTTATTTTTTATTCTACACCGAATAGGGGATTCGGTTAGATAAGAATGGTTAATAATGTAATGTAATTAGCCAGTTACGTGCGTATGTAAGAATGGTCAAAGTTTGGTCAACTTAGGTACATTATTATTTATTTTTTTATTATTATTTAATAAAAAAATATTATTATTATTTAATAATGTAATTGTCAAACTTTTATTTCGAACACATTAATTAATAAAAGTTCCTTTTTTATTTTAATTTTTCTTCATATATCTTTTAATTTAGATATATTAATTTTATCAAATAAAATTAATATATCTAAATTAAAAGATATATGAACACATTAATTAATAAAAGTTTCATAAAATTAATATTAATATATTAAATTAAAATAATTACATTAATTTGCTTGACGCTTGATCCTAATCGTAGGTTTCACTGAAATTTTTATTTATAGCATAAAAAAAAAACCAAATCACCCTGATTCATAACAAAAGTTTTATTAAATAATGTAATTGTCAAACTTTTAGTTTATATTCAAACTATCAAATAAAATAATATAAAATAATATAAAATAATAAAGCAAAAATCCACCCAACCGAATCCCCTATTCGGTTAGCCCAAAAAGGTGAAAATTGCTTCGGTCGATCTTCTGTGGCAACCCACTGTATCACATGTTAAAACCATCAGCTTAACCGAATAGCGTATTCGGTGAAGCAAAAAAATAACTTAACCGAATCCCGGATTCGATTTTTGCTGTTTTTATAACAAACGAAGCAATCATGTTTCTTTAACTTTGATTATTTTAATTACTGTTTTAAAAAAAAATCCGTGATAAGCCTGAGAAACATAACTTGGGTCACACGTGAGTAGGACCAGACATTTGCTATTATTTTATAGGTCCAGCCGCCGGATGGGCTACTAATAAGCTCTCCCATTTTCCTTGTAGCGGGTTCAGTCAGGGGTTAATTATCGTTGTAACTGATAACCCGCTTCAGGGAGGAACTTGTGATATTGAAATAAAAAATCTCACAGCCCATTTGGAAATGTATAGAGACAGATCGAGTTGTGCACCAGAGTTGGTTGGCGGCCAGCCGAATTAGGTTCCTTTTTTGCCAAGGAATAACAACAGTAACTAAGTAGAAACAAAAGTGTTAACTTCACTAATTGACCAATTATTCATTTCTCTATAAACCTTTTTGCTATGGGACGAAATTCAATGGTTTTCAAAAAAAAAAAATTTTTTTGAAAGGTTTGGTAGTGACTAGGGCCGCAAACGAACCAAACTAAATCAAACTTACTCCAGTTTGAGTTTGATTTGAATTAATTTCGAACGAATTCAATTTGAACGAACTCAATTTCGAATCGAATTTTTTACGAACTCAATTTCGAAATTTTTACGAACTTTGTTACAACTTACGAGTTATGACTTATGGCTGGGCCATAGTTTGAAATTATAGCACTTCAATAAAAACACAGGTATTTTGAATTCTAATTACACAGTAAGCCAAAGTTTATATCAAAGTTCATTACAAATATCAAAATTTATATCAAACACCAATGTTTAGTACAATCAATCAAAGTTTAGTACAATCACAGTATCCAAATAGCCAACAGGAGCAACATCACCAAAGTTTTCAAATATCCAAAGTATTCAAAGTACAATTTAAATATCAATAGAAGTACAGAACAATCACCAAAGTCTTAAAATTATTACAAACTCAAATATTATCCTAAATAAAACATTAATTTTGAACTAAAATAATTTGCGAACCTATTTCGAACGAACCAGGTCCATTTTGAGTTTGGTTTGAATTAATTTCGATCTAAGTTTGGTTTGAATTAATTTTGAACGAACTCAATTTCGAATCGAATTTTTTACAAACTTTTTAGAATCAAACTCGAATCGAATCACGAACTACGAATTTTTTGTGCAGCCCTAGTCAACTGAAAAAAACTTCATAATTACTAACGATAATCTATTAAAAAAAATTATTTATTTATAAAAATTATGTAATTTTAGTAACATCTTTATCGTTAATATATCTACATACATACATACATACATATATATCTATATATATATATATATATATATATATATATATATATATATATATATATATATATATATAGATGAGCTATGCTACTCCATGGAGTAAAACGCGTTGGTGCTCCACGCCGCTATATTTTTATTTTAAAAATCCAAACGACCGATCCGAACCGCTCAACATGATCTCCATATTGAAATGTGCTTGGAGACCAAATTTTACATTTTTTAGAATTTTTTTACTATTTATTAAGCCACTTTGAAAATCACTGATCCGCCAGTCCAGAATTTTTTACTGTTTTTTACTGTTCACCCGGATTTTCAGATTTTCAAAGTGGCTTAATAAATAGTAAAAAAATTCTAAAAAATGTAAAATTTGGTCTCCAAGCACATTTCAATATGGAGATCATGTTGAGCGGTTCGGATCGGTCGTTTGGACTTTCAAAATAAAAATACGGCGTGAAGTACAAACGCGTTTTACTCCATGGAGTAGCATAGCTCATCTCTCTCTCTCTCTCTATATATATATATATATATATATATAGAGCTGGGCTATGGTGAGTTGTGAAGTAAGATGTCATTTTTACTTCACGCTCATATTTTTATTTTGAAAATCAAACAACCGATCCGAACCGCTCAACATGTTCTCTATATTGAAATGTGCTTGGAGACTAAATTTTACATTTTTTGGAATTTTTTTACTATTTATTAAGCCACTTTGAAAATCGCTGATCCGGTGGTCCAGAAAATTTTACTGTTTTTTTACTGTTCAAAGTGGATCAGCAATTTCAAAGTGGCTTAATAAATAGTAAAAAAATTCCAAAAAATGTAAAATTTAGTCTCCAAGCACATTTCAATATTTAGAAAAAGTTGAACGGTTCGGATCGGTTGTTTGAATTTTCAAAGTGAAAATATGACGTGAAGTAAAACGACAACTCACCATAGCCTATATATATATATATATATATATATATATATATATATATATATATATATATATATGTCAATTAACAGATCGACAACTATGAGCAACGAATAAAGAAATAAAATGAGAATAAAGGACAAAAATAATGGACGTCTAAGATCTATCATATAATAATGGGCCTACCTAAACAAAAAATATTGGTGCCAAATGATTTTCCGGTAGAATTTTTCCAACGTTTTTAATAATTTTGAGAAATAACTACACAAAAAACATTGGGGAATGATTTTCAACAGAACTCGATTGATCTTAGCTAGGCACCTTAACTAGGAATGAACTCTCTTGTTATTCCAATAGAAAAGTAGAATTCTGCTTTTTCGATTCTAACTATTTAAAAATTTTCATTCGCGTATCTCGATAAATATACTATTTTCATACACAAATCTTAGTAAATTTGATGGTTGGAATTAGAAAACAGAGCCCTACTTGTCCTTAACCATACGTCATTATTTAAAGAAGCCTTGGACGGTTGGCCGCATCAGTTAATGATTGCAGCAAATTAGTGTTATTAAAAACTAAAGACAAATTACTTTACAAAAATTTAATTTGGTCATGCGGTTGCAACCTTTCATGCAAATTGCTTTTACCAAACAAAAATATTTATTATTGAATCTTTGTGGTAGCTATGCCTATGCATGGAATTGCCGATATTTTTATTAAAACCCCCAAAAAAAAACAAATTATCAAATCTGCTCCCACTCCAAAGTTATAATTATTTCTACCCTAACCGCCCGTGGGCTGGGCGGTCCACTTTTTCCACCTGACCGCCCAGCAGCCGGGCGGTCCACTGTGCATAGCTGACCGCCCAGCCACTGGGCGGTCCAATTTCCATAGCTGACCGCCCAGCAGCTGGGCGGTCCGCTAGTGTTTTTTTTTTTTTTTTTTTTTTTTTTTTAAGATTAGATTAGAGACAATATGAATATAAAGATGCTGAATTCTTAACGCTAAAAGTTCGAATTTTTTTTGTAAATATTAGTTAGATTACTTCTGTGAAGCATATTTATACTAAAATACGCTAAATTACTTGGAATTATGTTAAATTACGTTGAGTTACACTATATTAAGTTAAATTACACTAAATCACATTACATTACGCTAAAATACGGTAAATTACATATGAATAGGGACGATATCTTCACTGAAAAGGCGAAAAACGACGACGAAATGAAAATCTTAAGTAATTTACTCAATATGTAATTACTTAAGTGAGTTATACTAAATTACTCAATACGCTAAATTACTTAAGTGAGTTATTCTCAAGCTTTCCGAAAAGTGCTCATTTGCTGAAATCGGACACTAAAATACGCTAAAATATGCTAAAATACGCTAAAATACGCTAAATTACGCAATACGCTAAAATACGCTAAATTACTCAATACGCTAAAATACGCTAAATTACTCAATACGCTAAATTACTCAATACGCTAAACTACTCAATACGCTAAAATACGCTAAATTACTCAATACGCTAAACTACTAAATACGCTACTCAATACGCTAAATTACTGAATACGCTAAAATACGCTAAATTACTCAATACGCTAAATTACTCAATATGCTAAAATACGCTAAATTACTCAATACGCTAAATTACTCAATACGCTAAAATACGCTAAATTACTCAATACGCTAAATTACGCAATACGCTAAAATACGCTAAATTACTCAATACGCTAAATTAATGAATACGCTAAAATACGCTAAATTACTCAATACGCTAAATTACGCAATACGCTAAAATACGCTAAATTACTCAATACGCTAAATTAATGAATACGCTAAAATACGCTAAATTACTCAATACGCTAAATTACGCAATACGCTAAAATACGCTAAATTACTCAATACGCTAAATTAATGAATACGCTAAAATACGCTAAATTACTCAATACGCTAAATTACGCAATACGCTAAAATACGCTAAATTACGCAATACGCTAAAATACGCTAAATTACTTGGAATTATGTTAAATTACGTTGAATTACACTAAATTACGCTAAATAACAATAACTTCGCTAATTATGCTGAAATATGGTAAATTACGCTAAAATACGCAAAATTACGCTAAAGTAGACCGATTCTGTGCCATCTTTCATGAATCATAAAAAATAGTAAAAAAATTCCGAAAATAGTAAAAATTGGTATTCTACAAGTTCATTATGTAACTAATTTACTGAACTACTTGGATTGAATAATAGAAATGAAAATCTTAATCGGAAACTTCAACTCAAGTTTTGAGGCTTTTCCATTTGTTTTTTGGTGATTCTGAATTTTGGAATCCGGCATAGCGGGCACGGACGCATGCGCATTTTCTCAAGCTTTCCGAAAAGTGCTCATTTGCTGAAATCGGACACTCGAGCGCCGTTTTATGACCGTTTGAAGTTTCGTCGTCGTTTTTCGCCTTTTCAGTGAAGATATCGTCCCTATTCATATGTAATTTACCGTATTTTAGCGTAATGTAATGTGATTTAGTGTAATTTAACTTAATATAGTGTAACTCAACGTAATTTAACATAATTCCAAGTAATTTAGCGTATTTTAGTATAAATATGCTTCACAGAAGTAATCTAACTAATATTTACAAAAAAAATTCGAACTTTTAGCGTTAAGAATTCAGCATCTTTATATTCATATTGTCTCTAATCTAATCTTAAAAAAAAAAAAAAAAAAAAAAAAAAAAAAAACACTAGCGGACCGCCCAGCTGCTGGGCGGTCAGCTATGGAAATTGGACCGCCCAGTGGCTGGGCGGTCAGCTATGCACAGTGGACCGCCCGGCTGCTGGGCGGTCAGGTGGGAAAAGTGGACCGCCCAGCCCACGGGCGGTTAGGGTAGAAATAATTATAACTTTGGAGTGGGAGCAGATTTGATAATTTGTTTTTTTTTGGGGGTTTTAATAAAAATATCGGATGGAATTGCCTTCTTTTTACCATAAAGTCAATATACCCGTCCTACTTTTCAAAATGAATTTCACAAAACTATTTGACTCCGTTTCGTGGTGCTTTTTTTTTTGTGAATATGCTTATATATTGGGAGGGGCTTTCCACCTCTTGGTTAAAGCATTTTCTTCTCACTTATAAAGAAATTATAAAAGAGTGAGACTACACTGCTATGCATAGCACGGATGGGGTCCGTGCTACTGCTTAAAATTTGACTTTTTAAAATTCTAACGGTCGATCTGAACCGTTCAACATGATTATAAAATAAATATGTACTTGCAAACCAAATTTTACATTTTTTCGAATTCTTTTACTATTTTTTTAGATAGGCTGTTTTTGGATGGTCCAGAATGTTCAGATCAAGTGATTTTTGAAAAAATAGTAAAAAAATTTGAAAAAATGTAAAATTTGGTTTGCAAGGACATATTCATTTTATAATCATGTTGAACAGTTCGGATCGACCGTTAGAATTTTGAAAAGTTAAATTTTGAGCCGTAGCACGGACCCCATCCGTGCTATGCATAGCACCGTAGCCTCACTCATTATAAAATATAAATATTTTTATTTCACATTTAAAAATAATTATAAATGCTAATGTGACAATGATAATTTTATTGCAGGTGTATGAATTGGTATTTAACAATCATTCTAAACTGACACATTTTCACTTACAAAAACTTTCACGTGTTAATTTAATGATGTAAAAAATAAATTGTACGGTAAAATATATATTAAAATATTCAACATATCTCATAAATGAGAATTATAATGCAATTGTAGGAATGCAGATGGCTTGAAAGCGATTGAGGAATAATTTTTAACACTTACACGGATGTAAATTTTCTTATTATCTCTCGGATATTAAATTTGTTAAAATTTTCTTGCTCTACAATTATAGGGAATTGCAAGCATAAATGCTTTAAAATAGTTAGTTAGTTACAAGCATAAATGCTTACCAATTTCCATCTGTCCAAAGTAGTTCGTTACAAGCATAAATGCTTACCAATCAAGTTGTACATAAAATATTGTTTAATAATGAATAATAATATCATAGTTCGGACAGTTGTAAAATAAAATTGCATGATGAAGACTGTGGAGAAAGTCTGATGGTTCTAGAAACCGTTCAATCTGCTTTAAAATATGTGCGCTTCACTTTATTATGAGTGTACGTATTAATTTTTGGGTGTACGGATCTTAAAATGGATCGAACGGTCTTGGAATTTATCGGATCCAAAAACATCAAACCTACTCCGTACGTACTAACTTATAAGTTTAATACCGGACAGATGACATACCTAGCAACACCATATATTAAAAATCGAATTTTGGACTCTATTTATAAAAAATATATACTGATAAAACAAGTACGGAATCGTGATTTCTAATCCATTTAAAATTATTTGTTGATAAGATCAAATTAAAAATTGTCGTTGCCAAGCATAGAACAGCTAGGCGAGAAGAATTTGAGGGTCAATATCGTGAATGATTTAATTTCGTTTTTTTAATACAATTTCATATTGAGCAAGCTTGACTTGAAAGATAAATATATGAAAAATAAAGAATGCACGTCACCAAATAACACAATAAGTTATCCATTAATACACGGTGTTGATATTGGTACACAGAAAATGATATTCTTTTTTCCTGTGGTAGGTGCAGATGAATTCGAATTCAGATCATCTCCGGTACCGTAATAGGGAATCTTTTAGAATTAGTGGATCTAGACCGTTCTTTTTAACTTGGTACGAATTTCAAATCCCAATAATACTACCTCCTGTGACGGCGTGAATCTCAAAACGGCTGGGAGTTAATTTCAAACTGTAAAGTGAGGAAAATCTTTTACAGTATCTAAGAGGATACTTTTCCGACAAATTCCCTACTAATCATACATAAAAAATGATATTAAATCCCAAAATAAATACCTAAAAATCTAAAATTGACAATATATTATATTTAGAGGAAAGATTATATCATCACTAAATAAATAAATATGCAGAATGGAGAGTTAAGATATACAAGTAAGACAGTTTAACCTCTACCTTTCTACTTCACAAAAAAAAACAAGCAAGACAGTTGCGTAGAAAAGAGAAAAAATATGTGATGTTACAAACCTCCTAGCGGGGGTGCATAGGGAACGGACTCTGCTGCTCTTCGGAGAGAAGAGCAGGATCTGTGTATGAAAAAGTTCTTTTATCGAGATACGTGAATGAAAAATTTTGAATAGTTGAGATCAAAAGAGCAGAATCCTGCTCTTCTCTCGGAAGAGCAGCAGAGTCCGATCCGGGGAATAGCAGCAGGCCAGCAGCACATGTTAGTAAATGTAAATGCAGATGGGACACTAAGTACTCAGTACTCACGAGAGAGAGAGAGAGAGAGTTGGCCAATTCGACTTCGGAGAGAGAGGCACGGAAAGGAAATCATGTAGTCATTCATGGGTGAGGGGTCCTGCCATGTGGACCCCGCTGGTCAATGAAATATTTCTTTAAGTTTCAAATTTTCGAAATCTATATATTCATTGATCAGCAAATCCTAATCATTTCGTTAAAGGTTATTTAATTTGAATCAATCTAGATTGTTGTTATCTTTAATTTGAAAGTGTTATATCCGGTAAATCAACAACACATAATTAAAATTTTCTAAACATAATTACTAGTCCAGATCCAATCTCTTAATGTTCTAAAATATTTTTCTTTCCTTTGTTGACTGTCTAATCAAAGCGTCAAAAGAGTCTACATGGTATTAACAAAAATACATAAATTTAAATATATAACTTAGGGGTGTAAACGGAGTGGATTCGGAGCGGATAATGCTAATACAAAATCCATATCCGCCTTTCAGTGAGCGGATACGGATAGTAAACGAATATCAAAATTTAAAGCCATATCCGCCTTAAACGGATACAGATATGGAGCGGATAATTTACGGATACGGATTCGAATACGAATATAGAACGGATAATTGTCGGATATTGAGTTATATGAACTTTAAGATATAATTAATAATTAATAAAATTTAAATATGAAAATAAATGAATAATTGTAAGTTGATGGAGATATTAATGTTGGAAAGATGGAAGATATAAGATATTCATTCCATTGATATAATATATAAACAAAATAAAGAAGTAGTAACAAAAGATAGTGTGGTGTAATGGTTTGTAGCTTGGTTGCTTAGACTCTTACCTCACATGACATTGGTTCAAATCCACTTGAAGGAAAAATAATTTCTTTTAATTAGTGGGTCCGAAAAAATTTATTGGGTTTCCGATGATCCGGATATCCACTCCGTTTAGGTATTACTATCCGTATCCGAATCTTCTGTGGATAATTGATAATTATCCGTATCCATTTAGATCCGGATACGGATTATATGCGGATTTGGAGCGGATATCCGCATCCGTTTACAGCCCTAAATAAGTTGGATACATATGTAACTTTAAGAAAATATTGAATCTTGAAAATAATAATAATAATAATAATAATAATAAAACATGTCTAGTTATAATAAGATTGGAGATGTAAGTTATGATACCAAGTATCTGTAACAAGTGTTTTGAAACATTAGGAGTTGCAAAAAAAAAAAATGAGGTCTGACATCTATTTTTCAGCTCTTATTATAAAAATAAATTTATTTTCGGTCGTCATAACTACTAATCTTTTTTATTCCTTTGATTTAAAATTCATGTCAAAGTTGTAAGAATTTGATAATAAATTAATACTCAAATACAATTATACAATATTTTTTTCATAAATTATATTAGTAAATTAATATGGTCTAAGAAATTAGTCACCAGAGATTTCAGCGGGTTGAACTATGCTACTCATGCCATAATTAAGTGTGATTATTATGGACCTTGTGATTTTGACTGGACGGTGTTTGCATTATTAGTTTAAGTTCAGTTATCCTATTTGTAGTTTTTTATAACAATTAATTCGCATGTCATGGTTCACAATTTTTTTTCTCCAAGTGAATAGACAAACAAATAAATTCTGAGTACTTGAGTAGCACTTTATCACCATTCACTACTGTAAAGCTTATTTTACTTTCGACGCGCCACTCAATAATAAATGGAGTCTGATTAGTTCATACAGTCCGAGACAGCTGTTGTGGTAAATATTGAGACAGAGACGTTAAAGATATCACTAAAAAAGAAGACACTAACGAGAGAAAACTCAGTTTTCATGGGAGAGAGAGACAGAGGCATTAAAGAGGTTACTCGATAAAAAGTAGACATTAAAGAGAGAGAAGTCGGTTTGATGAGCTGGAGAGAGAGAGAGAGAGAATAATGCATCTTCTCCTTCTCCAACAGAGAGCTGTTACTCACACAAAAAATGTGAAATGTTCTCTTAACTTTTTCTTCTCTCTTCTATGCAGATTTAGGATTTTCATTCCTTATATTGCAACAATTTATTACAATCGAATTTGAGCTCAGACACAGAATCTATTTAATAAATTGTTTCTTTTTTTTTTAGAAGATAATTCGGATTTTTGTGCTATAAAAAGATATGTCTTTCTCAAAACAATTTCATACTTATTTTCTTCTCTTCGTTTTTTTTCACATTTGTTTCTATTTTTTGAACTCTATTAATCAATGGAAAATTCTCAAGATGATAGGAGAGAAAGCTCTGACGAAAATTAAATATACATGACAGTGCTTCTTCTTGTAGACATTCTTCTTGAAATATTTCTCCAAATACCAAGAAAATTCCATAATATCCACCTGTTTGGCCACTCTTGCTATCTTTTTTATGTTTTTAACTCTTTTATTAATGTTTATAACCACCTCTGTATCTTGTTGCCCACAGATTAATCGTTGCGTTCGTAGAGTTCTGATCGGCATGCTTTTGATCATATTGATGAATACGATCATTACAGTAGTGTCCTGATGAAGCCAAAATATTTAGCGAAAATCACTATCTTTTCTTTCAGAAAATGACGAAAACCGAATGCAAAGTAGCTATTTTTCTGATTTATTTACTACAAACATGTTTATAGGTCTTTTTGGCAGATTTTTGAGAAACTTGCGTATTTATGGCAAAACCAGAGCAAAAGTGTTGTATTTAGGCGATTTATGAATAATGTGTCAAAATAAGACATTACATGGAGCATTCAACACCTCACACGAAGTGCACAACATGCGAAATGGCGAAAATACAAGAAAATCAGCTAAGTCAGGAATTCATGAGGCCTCCTCTATGCCGCATGCGGCATACCCTGAGCCGCATGATCTGTGAATTGTCCTAAAAATAGGCTTTCTCTAGTGGGCCTTCCAGAAGAACGCGAATTCCTGATGGACTTTCTAAAATGACGCGTTTTCTTAAGAGTCAAGCTATTTTTGGCTTCATCTATCCAATCATGAATGGACCCTACATCCTCCACTACTTCCACTACTCCACATCTCATTTAGGAAGGCTATAAATACCCCTCTTGTAATAGGATTTAGTGTACATGTTTAATTGTGTCAAGTCCAGAATTGTAGCTAGCAATCATCATTGTTAGGTTATGTTAGAGAGTTACTTAGAGAGAAATATGGACATTAGAAGTCAAATAAGAGAATAATACGTCATCTAAGGAGACAGAGGTTTTTTCATCTTCAATTGAGTTGTAATTTATGTTCTCCTTATTTTATTGCTTTTATTTTGCCATGGCTATGAGAAGCTACACTTCTCATCTCGAGGGTAAGGGTTGTACTTGAATTCTTAATTATGTTTTAGTATACGTTTACATTTTGTTTATGTTATGGTTTGAGTTTTTCTTTGCACTTTAAATTCTTTTTTATTGTATCCTTGCATACATAGTTATGTCTACTATATGCCAATAATCTCCACATATCAATAGGTGTTAAGTCGTTGCATTCTTGTGTGAGAAGGATAATGCATGTAAGTACTACAAACACTTCGGCTAACGAGGCTTGGCAGCGATTCAAAGACTAGGGTTAGAACCAAGTGGGCTCCCTTGGCAGGATAACGTAAATTGTACTTTAAATAACATTGAAAACACTTAGGTTAAGTAGGGTTTTTGGGATATTTCAATACAATGTAGTATAGGGAAACAAATATAATTGCGTACCTAAAATACTTTAGTCTTGGTAGCCCAAAAGCCGATCGCAAGATCGGAAAACTTTTCAAATCGCACAAACAAACACCCACCACGTCCTGCGGGTAGTGACAATGCCGCATGCGGGGTAGCTATGGGGCAATCTAGGCCGCATGCGACAGTGACTGTGCCGCATGTGACTAGTGAAGTTATGTCTAGCTATAATACCTTGATTGCATTTATCACCACCACCTCAAACTTTCAAAAAATCCGATAACCTAGACTAGTGAAAATTGTTTAAAATCTAATACACTATCTCTGTGGATCGACACCACAGTCATACTAAACGGTAGAATCATGCGCTTATGATTTGAACGTAAGTAGAAATTAAGGTTTATAAATCTTATTTCATTTCAAAAAAAAAATTATAAATCTCTTTCAAAGTAGTAGTTCATTTTGAACTCATCATGTCCCGCTCATTTCCTCTTTAATTTTATTTTGATTAGTTGTTTTAGGATAATATTTTGTAATATTATGTTTTAGTATTTTTTTTGTTGTTGTTTTCTTTTCGTTATGTCATGTTGTTTTAAGTTATGTTTTAATATTTGATGTTTTGACTTGTTGTGAGCAAGAAAGATCTATTAATATCTATTAATTTCTTTTTCATTCTGACTGCAATTTTGAGAGGGAATAAAAAACAAAATTTGGTCGGATCTTTTTCATTCTTTTAATATGTTTTGACTTGTTGTGATCAGATTTTTTTGTCGGGATGAATTGCTTTTTTTATCCTCATTTGAGAGGGAATCAAAAACAAAATTTTATGATAAAAAAGGGGCAATTCTTGTTGATCTTAAAAAATTGTAATGCGCAACAGCCTCGTGGATCATGTACAGATCTTAGCAAGTTAAAAAAAAAAATTTATTGATGGGCCTTCTCTGATTCGGTAGCTGGCATTGCTGTCAAGGGGCCCTTTAATTGGGATATGGAGCGAGCATATTTCAGTGCAAATAGCAGTAAATCACATGAAAAAGATGATACAATATGACTATGAAATTCCACGGAATTTGTAGACGCAACTTCAAATCTACGAATTTGCAGAAATCGAAGGACAACTTTAAAACGACGACCGTTGTTTGAAAATTACAGTCAAATTCTCAAATTTCGGCTACTGGCACTTTTCATGCAGTCTGATATGAATGATAGAGTTTGAAACTCTAGCTAACCATGGGATATTTAGAAATATTGTTCAAAAATTTTAACACCGGTATTTCAAGAACACAAGTTTTATTAATGTCACAGGTGTTGAATTCTTTATTAAGCAGAGTTGAACTTGAGGGGTACTATACCAAGTACAGAGACCCAAATTTCTATTTATACCATCTTAAAAAAAATATCAAATAACCATAATTTCTATGAAGTTTCATTTTTAACACAGATGTAGTTTAAAGCTTCGGACACGTTCTCTTTTTTCTTAAGATATCAACTTTGATTTGGACAACCAATTTTCATGAAACTTTCATTTTGGACAACCATGATTTTGGTAAAAAAAAAAAAAAAAAAGTTGAACGGACACTCAATTTGTGTCCGCAATTTAAACTACGTCCGTGTCAAAAATAAAATTTATCAGAATTTGTAGTAGTTTTGTTTTCTTTAATGATAAAAATAAAAATTTTGAGTATAGAGATAAGTGTAATTAAATAAATAATTCCGTAGTCTCATACCAACATATCTTATATATTGACTGAATCGATAACGGAACTGTAATCCATAGAAGTCCCATTTTTTTCTGTTGTTGTAAAACATTGGTGGTCCTTCCATGATTTTTATTAATATTCAAAATTAATTATAAAATATTAATTATAGTATTTTTAAAAATATCCAAACCGGCCATTTAATAGCCGGTCCACTTTTTTTCTCAACCGGCCATTAAATGCTTGGTTCTCAACTTTTTTTTGTTGTTGCTTAAATGGTCATTAAATGGTCATTAAATTCAAATCTGAAACAATGTTCATTAAATGGCCGGAATAAAACAATGATGCATCTAAAACAATGTCAAAACACACCACATCATTGCCGACATTAAATATTTCCGACGTTTCCAAACCCATCCTCCTCAGATTAAATTCAAAACTGATAAGATCAAAAGTCAAAATCAATAGAAGTTTAATAGAAGTACGCCTCAGATTCTTTAGCTTAAGTCCAAAATTTAGTTTAAAAAATGATAGAAACACTTTAGAAATTTTGGACCATTAAATTCCTGTTTTATTTAAAAAATTTAGCTTAAGTTTAAAAAATGATAGAACCACTTTAAAAAGCTAATCTATTTAATTCCTGTTTTATTTTTAAATGACCATTTAATGACCATTTAGCTTTTCCGACGCTTCCAAACCCATCCTCCTGAGTTGAATCTCTATTTAATTCCTGATTTCAACAATTCATTAAACAATCTGGTCATTTAATGACCATTTAAACATTAAAAATATTGAGAACCGGTCATTTAATGACCAGTTGAGAAAAAGAGTGAACCGGCCATTTAGTATTTTTAAAAATACCCAGCTGACTTGATTATAATTAATATTTTGTAATTAACTTTGGATATTAATAAAAATCACGGTTGGTCTTTTGTACAAGTTTTTATCAAAATCTCTATTTAGTATTTTCAGAGTAACAAATGCTATTTCTTTCTTTTTTTAATATTTAAACCAATTAAAAGTAAACGATGTCTCAGTTTTTTCTTCCGACCAAAGGAAACGAAACGAACCGATCTTCCAAATCACCCTACTAAGCTCAGCTACAGATCGCTGGAGGAAACTTTATATAAAAGATATGAAACCGGAACAAATTTCTATGACTACATGTGAAATACGGGCTCTTAAGTTCAAAATGTTGACTTTAATGTCACCATGAGACCCGAGGATAGAAGTAATCCGAACTGATTGGAGAGGTACAATCACCTTTGCGAGGTTAGTATCTGATCTAGACCTTTTAAATCACATTGCAAGAAAGAAAATTTACTTGGTTCAATGAATGAGAAGATCCGTCAATGATCCAGCTAGACAGATTTCTAAGTTTCCAAGATTTTTCAATATTGGAAAAATAAATTTTCTAATTCTCAACAATTATCACTGTCTAACACCTCCTCAGATCATTGTCCCATATTATACACTGCACACACAATTCCAAAAAACTAACCTATTCCGATTTGAGAATTGTTGGCTGAAATTCCAACAATTGGATGAGTTAGTAGCGCAACAGTGGGACCAAGAAGGTCAGGCAAACTCGCCAACACAACTACAAGCTCAATTGCTATCACTACAAAAAACAATAAAGAACTGGGCAGCAGAAAAAGTGAGTTCAATAAAATCGCAGATTCAAGTGTGTAGGGAATTTCTTGGCTGGATAGACCGAGCTAAGGAGACAAGAAAATCCACACCTACGGAAAAATTTGTAACTCGTCAAATTAAGAAAAGATTCACAAATTTGGCAATTTTGGAAGAGAAAATTTGGAGACAAAGGGCTAAGTTAAAATGGGAACTGCAAGGTGACAAAAACACGCGATATTTTCACACAATAGCCTCAAGCTCTAAGAGGAACAATACCATAATGCAAATCGAGTGGAATGGACAGCAATTCTCGGATCAGAAAGCTAAGGCAGAGGCCTTTTTCCAATTCTACAAGAATTTTATGGGCAAACCATCACAAGTTACACCGACGATATGTTAGGACAACTTGTACGGTCAGGAACAGCAAGACCTGCAAGCATTATAGGACCCTATCACAATACAGGAGGTACAACAAGTAATTCAGTCATGGCCAAGGAACAAAAACCCGGGTCCAGACGGATTCACGGGTGAATTTTACAGAAAATATCAGTCTATTCTGATTAGGGATATACATGCGGTTCTCTCAAATGTCCAAGGTTATAAAATGCGGTATTCATACGGTATGTGGAAGGCCACCGCATACCGCATATACGGTATACGGCCGCATATGCAGATTTTTATGCGGACTTATATATGCGGATAATATTAACGCAATAATTATTATTGTTAATACAGTAGGGTTCATTTAATAAATAGATCGTTAAATTAATTGATTCAAATAATGGCCCAACAGCTTCGGCCCAAAACTTTCATTCGCACAAACACTTATTGATAATAAATTGACTGCCAGGCTGTGCATTGAGCATATGACTCTATAATGTGGTGGGTCCCTCTTAAATTCATCAAACTTCGCTGGGGTCTGGGGACGCTGAATACGCTGAATTTGCGTAAAGCGTCCGGAATATTCAACGGTTTATAGTCCCACATCACCAAACAAAAACAAAGGCATCAACCAAGAGCCTATAAAAGAAGCGATGGGGTCTGGAGACAAATACAAAAGCCACTTTACTGGATGAAACTCCGGATAAGAATTTGAATTAGATTTCATTTCATATTGGATATCTGATCCGTATTAAAAAAATTCGGATCCGATTTTGAATTTGTTTTTGTTTATCAATAAAAAATTTAAATGGTGGTCAAATGCGGTCTTATGCGGCCATATATGCGGTTATATGCGGCTATATATGCGGCCGCATATTCAAATTCGTATATTGGAACCGCATATTGATTTTCTATGCGGTTGCTAACCGCATACGCATATGCGGCCGCATGAACCGCATTTTGTTACACTGCAAATGTCACATCAACAAAGACTTCCTTACAACCTCTGAACACATCACATATTATACTTATTCCTGAAAAGGAAGCATCACTGCACCCGCAAGATTATAGGCCTATCAGCCTCATTCATGGCATCCAAAGAATTCTTTTCGAAATTCTAGCAAATAGAGTGCAGCAGTATATACCCAAACTAGTTCATGAGGCACAAACCGGCTTTGTTAAGAACAGGCAAATAGCGGAAGATTCATCTACGCTCAGCAAGCACTACACCATTCACAAAAGAATAAAATACCACTTGCAATATTTAAGGCGGATGTGCATAAAGCTTTTGATACGATAAGCTGGGAATTCCTAATTAAGGTACTTAGTAGCCTCGGATTCCCCAACAATTGGCTACACTGGATTGAAAACTCGGTTCTTTCCGACACATTGCAAATATTAACTAACGGGTTGTTGGGCAAGAAAATAATACTGAAGCGCCGAGTCCGACAAGGGGACCCGTTATCACCCTTTCTATTTATAAATTGCAATAGATTTTATAAATAGATGGGTCACTAAACTAAAAGCAACAGCAGCAATCAGAATGCCTTTTGCTGACATGTCCCCTTGCCTACTGTATACGGGCGACACACTATTTTTCCTAAAACCAGAAATACGCCAAGTGCATATGCTAAAGATTATGCTAGTCGCTTTTGAAGGTATCTCGGGTTTAGCTGTAAACTTGAGCAAATTCGAACTGCTAACAACCATGACTCCACAACAAACAGGAGAAGAATTGGCACTGGCAATGAGTTGTAAACTAGGTAAATTTTCGTTCACGTATCTAGGTTTACCCCTATTGAATAAGACACTTAACAAAGATGCTTACCTGCCCCTCATTCAAAGATTCAGCACTAGATTAGAAGGATGGGCAACCACCAATCTATCAATAGCAAGAAGATTGACACTCCTAAACGCAGTGCTCTCAGCCTTACCAATGTATTACATGTCATGTTTTAAATTGCTGGTCTGGGTTATTACTAAGATAGATAAAATAAGGCGACATTTTTTGTGGCATGGTGTCACACAACAAAAGAAGAAACTTAACCTAGTTAATTGGGAAACAATTTGCAAGCCGAGACAATTGGGAGGTTTGGGAGTCACTGACCTAGTTGCATTCAACAATGCTATGCTAGCTAAGTGATATTGGCAATAGACCAAACCCGAGAGAAAGCTTTGGAAAACAATCTTCCATTAGACAAATCTGATACTATGGCCGGTACCAAAGTCACATTTCTTCTCCATAACACTAAAAGCAACATATACATTTATGGACACATCATTGTTAAGAATAGTGGGAAAGGGAGATTCAATTCTATTTTGGTGGCATGATTGGGGAACAGGTGTGCTCAAGCATGAATTTCACATATTATTCACTTATGCGATAGACCAAAGCTTATCAGTAGCACAGGCAATAGGAACAAACCGGTTCAGGGACTTATTCAGAGGAGTTCTATCTGAACAAGCGGAGGAACAACTATTACAATTAAATACAAGGCTTACTCAGCAAAACACTATTCTTACAAACGCTCCAGATGAAGCAAGGTGGAAATGGTCTACATCAGCGCAATTCACTGTTAAGTCATGCTATCAACTCATCAAGAATAGGCCAACCATCAAAGCACCAGTGCACAAGATCTGGAAAATCAAAGCACCTCCTAGAATGCAAGTGTTTACATGGATAATGATGCTTAACAAAATACTAACAATAGACAATTTGATGAAGAAGGGATGGACTATGGTTAATCAATGTATCATGTGCAAGGTGCAACTAGAAACAGTACAACATCTATTTGATGAGTGCTGTGTCACAAGGAGATATATCACCAACTGACAACAACCATGGGAATGAAACTGCCTACAAGTAATGCAAGGGAAGCACTGGTTAACAAAGAACTCCAAAAGGAAGAAAGACCACTATTCCGCTTTTTTCAGTTTTTTTATTTTTTATTTTACTGATACCTATTAACTGGTACACAGTTCTCCTGTACTGGTATTACACTGGTACGTACGGGTAACTAACAATATCAGTTACTGGTAAACAGCTTTTATTTTCCTGTTTGTAATTTCTTTTTATTCTCTTTATTTTGCAAGCTCAAATTTATTGAGCTACTTGTATCTTTATTTATTAACTGGAATATACATCTCATGTAACCCTATCGTTTAATCAAATGAGGGCACGACCCTTAATTTTTCTAAAAAAAAAAAAGTTCAAAATGTTTCTTCAAACAAGGAGATTCAGTTTTCCTATTTTTATACTTAAATGTAGATTATGGTTCTACTTCCTATTTTTAGTTACAACAAAATTAATTTTGGCAAACTAATTGATTCAATACTGGATATTTATTAGTGATGTGATGAATCTAATTGATACTTAATTAATTTTTATTAATAAAATTTGATTCTATTATATACGTTTTGTTTTGTTGATCTCTTTATTATCTCTGTATGAAGATGATTAACAAAATGATGCTATTTTGAGAGCAACGTTCACTCGTTTAGATCAACATTCATTGTATGTATAATTATCGGATGTTTGTTATTTTAAGCATAACATTTTCGTTGGAAGCATCAATTGTATGCCAAATAATTATAGGCTTGTATGTTATTTTGGTAGTAATATTCGCTCCGTTAATTAAGAACAAAATCTCTAACAATAATTTGTTTAGATAAGAACATATATAATTAACAGGGAATCAGCTCCCAAAAATAATATCGCCCTTATTAAACAGTTTTAATTAACTTTATTTGGCTATTTTCCACTAAAGAATAGTTTCTTAAACTCTAATTACAAAACCGATTGTTATCTCTCTTGGTTTTTTTTCATCTCAAGTTCTCTCTCTCTATCTATGCCTTCCACAAAATTCCTGAAAATGGATTTTGTGCTTAGAGTTTTTCTGACATGGGTGGTGGCATGCTTATTTCTTCATGCTTCACCGGTACAAGGATCTCATGTTGTGTACCGTCATCTACAAACCTCGCTTGTTCGAGATTCTACTGTCAATATCACTGACGGTTATCATTTTCGGCCTCCAAAGCATTGGATTAATGGTAATTTCATTCTCTACTAAAGTTACTTTTTTTTATTGTGTTTTTACTCTTTTAATTGATTATTCTCTTTGATCTGATCGAAATTGTAGTCTGCGCCAGTACTGATCGAACATCTAGATCTATGTTGTTGCTATACCTTTATATGAAGCATATGTTTGGAATATAATAGGAGATATTCCCCGGATTAATTAAATATATAGTTACTTGAAAATTGATACATAAACAAGCTAGAGAGAATTTTGATATTTAGGTTTTTTTTAATAAAGGTTGGAGGTCAAGCGAACCAACTATTTAATATTCATAAGAAATTTTTCTATTCGGATTTCAAACCTCAAATACTCAGAATTTCAAAAATTATCATTTGATAAGTAACATATTGCTACTAAGGCGCTTAAATGTGGTTCGAGCAATAGAGACACTTCTTATTTACATAATTATATATGGAGGTCATATCATAACCTCCTCTGTTTCTTATAATTGGTAGAATTAATTAAATAATTACCATCAAATTGTTCTCTCAAAAAAAAATTACCATCAAATTGAACAAGATATATAAAATTTGAGAACTTGACTTTCATCTTTTTATTAAAATAAATTGAACAAGATGTCCGGTAGACATTGTCAGTGACATAGTTGCTTCTTCATAAGAACCGAGTTCAAATTCTCTGTGGCGTAGAGAGCACTCGAAATTCTCAGAGATTTTTATTAGAGAGATAAGTTAGTTTTTCAGTTTATTAGAGAGATAAGTTAGATTTTCAGTTTATCCTCAGTTTATTAGAGAGATAAGTTAGCTTTTCAGTTTATCTCATGGATACCTCCAGATTCTTGTAGTTAAGAAAGTTATTAGATATGTTATATCTTCCGATATTAAATTTTCATCTCTAAAAAAAGTTTAAAAGATTAAAGTATGTATTACTAAATTACCAGTGTTTTCTTTGAAAATGTGTTTAGTATATGACTGTATGAGGATGAAATCAGCTCATATCAGGAGTTAACTTTTATAGGATTCTTTAAAAGCATCTACATTTCTGAAATTAGATTGAAATTAGAATATAAACAAATAAATTTAATTTAAAAATATACTGCACTAATAAATGCAATTAGTTTTGATTATTTTATCATTCATTAAATTGAAAAATAATTTATCATATATCTCAGAAACTAATTTCTGAGATGGATGAGCAAATAAGAATTAATATTTTTGTCAACATAGTGTTTTGAAAGCAATTTCATTAAAAGATATATTTCTATTTATAAAATTATCATACATTTTTAAAATTTCAAATAAAATTACCAATATAGGTGCTCTAAAATCAGATATAAATCATGAGTTTATTTGTTGAAAATTAATGGGGACCAATCATGTGGGGGCATTTAGCTTAATTATTGTTCTTCTAGTCTACAGGAAAAAAAAACAATTTAAGAAATTTAAGTGGCGGACACCTGTCTTGAAGTTACCAGTGAACAGTGCCGCCAATTCAGGCATTAATAGGTAAATATAAAAAGAGAGGATTCAAATGCCTCCATTTTTCATGCCTCCACCATGCCTCCATATTTTAAAACTTTAATAACTCAAAATTTAAAACTTAAAAATAAAAATAAAACCGTTGAATATGGTCTACATCATTTAATCTATACACTTGTAAAAAGTTATGATATTTCAATTTTATTTTGATTGTCATCAAGAGCTTGTAAAAAACATACTAATGTGGACAATTTCTAGACGTTGATTTTTTAACTTATTGATTCACATAAAAACAAAATCAAAATGTGATAATTTTTTATGAGCACAGAGATAAAATGATGTAGATCATATCCAACGGTTTTATTTTGAATTTTAAGTTTTAAATTTTGAGTTATTAAAGTTTTAAAATATGGAGGCATGGTGGAGGCATGAAAAATGAAGGCATTTGAACCCTCCTCATATAAAAAAGGTTTTATTTTATATGAATTCAGTATGTTTTATATTAACTAAATTTCTTATAAGAAGAGTAACACTTAATGCCGTTTTTATGTACTTTATTATTAGGGGGAATTTCATGTATATCCTCAAAAGTTTTAATATTACGTATTTATCTCTCCAAAATCAATAATTACATATTTATTGTTGAAAATTGTACAAACTCACATATTTGTCCAATCTAACTCTATAACATATCAAATATCACCAAAAATAATTAAATAATATTTTTTAGAACTTTAAAATTTATTTTATAATATTAATTAAGAATATATTGACCATTATGCCTTCGATTCTGTCTCTTTAGTATGTCTGAGTTATCTTCTCTTTAAAGCGTCAAACCTCCCGCCTCTCTCTCCAAACGTGCCAAATCACAGATTTCTCTCCGTCTTTCCTCGTCGCCTCCCCTCTCATAAATTTATGTCACCCCTCGTTGCTTTAATTTTGCCATCTTCGTTTGGAGAGAGAGGCGAGAGGTTTGACGTCTTAGAGAGAAGAGAACTCAGGCGGACTAAAAAGAAAGAAACAAATTGACATAATGATCAATATATTATTAATTAATATTATACAATTAATTTAAAGTTTTAAAAAATATTATTTAATTATTTTTGGAGGTATTTGATATGTTATAGAGTTAGATTGGATAAATATGTGATTTTCTATAATTTTCAAGGATAAATATAATTACTGATGTTGGAGGAATAAATATGTAATATTGAAACTTTTGAGGGATATACATGAAATTCCCCATTATTAGATATATGTTTTTGATCTGAACTCTCAAGAAACGAAGCTGTTAACATGCCTTACCTGTTGAAATAAATTAAAAAAGGAAAATAAAAAGGAGTAATATTGAAGAGTCAATCCGAATAGTGTTTTGACAACGGTCCGGGACGGTCCAAACCCGTCCGGTCCACAGGTCTCCCGGTTCACGGGTCCGGCGGGTTGGACGGGTCCACGGTTCCGGTCTGGACGGGTCCGGTTTTCAGAGGCCAACCCCGGTTCTTGGTTGAACCACGGGTCCGGCGGTCCCACGGTTCGGGACGGTCCGGTCCACGGGTTCCGGGAGTAACGGTCTAGTCCGGTCCGGCGGTTTTTTTTTTTCTGTTTTTTGTTTGCTGTTTTTTTTTCTGTTTTTTTTCTGTTTTATTTGCTGTTTTTTTTCTGTTTTTTTTTCTGTTTTTTTTTTCTGTTTTTTATTGCTGTTTTTTTTTTTTCCAATTCAATAGTTTGTTTTGAACTGAACAATTTATATTACAAAAATTCGGTTTTGATATTACAAAAATTCATTAAATCAATTGCTTTAGGAAAAAAAATGAATTACTTGATCTTAAAAACCGAATTATTCTAAAACAATTAATTTAAAAACAAAAGTTACCCTCATTTATTCCGGGCTTGGGCCAACTATATAAAATAACATACGCGGATTTCTAATTTTTTTTTTTTTAGTAATTTTTTTAATAATGAATAATTTAAAAAAGTAATGAAATGTAAAATTTTAATTTTAGAAAAATAATAATAAAGATTGAAAGAGTTTAGAAAATTATACCGACACTACATATCTATAAGTTGTGGTGCATATACCAATAATCATTGTAAAATTCAAATTATTTGATTAATTATAATACTTGCATTAAATGTTATTATTTTTTATTAATATGACATAGCATAAAGATATATTGAATAGAACTTGGATGTTCTTAAGCTCACTAATTATTTGGTGAGTTTAACTTCAAAACCTATAAATATAATTTTATAACGAATCTAAATTATTGAAACCGATCTACTTATCGAGTGATGTGTATACATATTAAATTATAAAATTTTGAATTAATATAGTATAAAATCAAACAGTAAAAAAAAAGGTTTATAAGTTAATTTTAATAGGTTCATTTTTCATCGTCTTTTGAAAGCTTGACTTTATAGTTTATACTAATTAATTTGAAAATTTATAAATTTAACATGCAAACGCATCACTTATGAAGTAGATCAGTTTTAATACTTAAAATTCGTCGTTTGAAGTCAATTTGATAGGCATTGGAGTTAAACTCATCAAAGTGCTTGGTGAGCTTAAGAATACCCTAGTTCTATTTCAAGATATGTCACATTGTTAGTGTTTCATTTTAAAATTATAAGCTAGTTACATGTATTTGTGTTAAGTTAATATGTTGTCAACATATCCTCATCCTTAAATTTTAGGATTATGGTGCATTTAATGCTCTAACCTAATTATTGGATAAAAATTTATAAAAAAAAGTAGAGTTCTAGCCTTACTAACTTTTATTTATTTTCTATAAAAGATCCACATCTAATATCAAACTCACGATCTAGCATCCGGAGGATGTAACATTTTTGTCACTAAATTAAAGATTGATTATTTGTTAGAAATAACTTTAAAATTCAACTTTTGGACAATTAGACTATATTTTTTACATGATGCAAAATTATAAAATTTAATGCAAGTATTACCATTAATAATTAAATAGTTTGAAACTTACTGTGGTCTTTATTTAATGGTCTTTGAAGGAATATAATTTAATAGTTATATGAAATTTGATGAACCATATATGACCAAGACCATATCAATAATTTTTTTTTTGTTCTAGCTTAAGAATTAGTATCAAAATTGTCATAAATCTCAATTTACATGCAGGCTACAGTAAAATGTTCAAAAATTTACATGCATGCATACAAATAAAAATATGATAAATAAAAAATTATAATTAACTAATAAAAAATATATAAAAGCCAAAAGAGTGCCTTGTTGACAACGATACGAAATGAATAATTATCGGATAATTAAGTCATATAAATTTTAAGATACAAATATCAATTAATAAATCAAAAACTAAAACTAAAAAATAAAATGGACATCTCCATAGCTATATAAATGGAGAAGAAGTGAAACAAATATTAAAGAGATAAAATAATGGAAAAGTTGTGGGGATTGGGGCGTGGGTTTGTGCCTTGCGCGTAGAGGGAAGTGGGACCCACCTTTTTATCCTCGATCCGCTTCATTACCATCCGGTTTTCTTTCTTTAATAATAAATAATAAATACGGATTAACTTTGGGGGTTCCGCACAAAAGTGATTAAGTGACAGCTGGAGACAAACCCGCCCAATGAGACAAGAGAACCGAGAAGGCGAGAAATAAACAAGGCGCTATTTTCATTTCCTCGCGGGCTCTTTAAAAGAGAAATGTTCGTCTGTGTTCTCTAACTAAAACCACTTCGTGCAGCGAGTCATAAGTTTGTGGGGGAAACGACTCCTTATTTTTATGTCTGTGAGAAAGAGGCATAGAGAATTTGGAAAGAAATATTGAATGCTGCGCGTGACAGCAGAATTTTGTGGCTCTCCAGGCTCCAACGCACGTGGAGAAAAATACCGGACATGTTTTGGGGGTTAGTACCACAATCAACACTCAAGTTAATCTGAAGTCTATATATAGTACTGCAGTTCAAATAAAGTATTAAAAGTTGAAAAGCGAACTGATTGAAGGAGCGGGAGTGGAAAATGTTCGGATTGCTACAGTAAAAAGTCCGGGTTGCTACAGTACAAAATCCGGGTCCAGCCGGTTCGGCCGGTCCGGGACGGGACGGGTCTACGGGTTGTAGAAGGGGGGGTCGGTCGGGGTCTGTTGGAAAAAAACCAAACCGTCCTGTCCAAGGACCGGACCGTACCTAACCCCGGTCCGGGACGGGTCTGGTGCACGGGCCTGTCCGGTCCACGGGTTGGTCGGTCCGGTCCTGGACCGGGCGGGTTTTTGCAAAACACTAAGGTGGTGTTTGGTTGTGGACTAAAGTTAAGGTGGCCTAAGTTGTTATTCCAACTTAGGCCGGCCTAAATTATTTATGTTTGGTTGAGGTCTAAAGTTAGACCACGGCTTAAAGTATTCCTTGTTTGGTTAGAGTTGGTGGAGGACTAAAGTTTTGGAAGCCTAAGTTAGTTAATTATTAATAACAAGATACTAATTATATAATATTAATTATTAATTATAACTATAATATATTATAACATTTTTATAATAATTATTTAATATATTAACAATATAAGATATTAATTATATAATTATATATTAATAATAAGATACTAATTATATAATATTAATATATTAATAATTTAAGATATTAATTATATAATTATATATTAATAATAAGATACTAATTATATAACATTAATATATTAATAATAACTATAATATATTTTAATATTATTGTAATAATTATTTAATATATTAACAATATATGATATTAATTATATAATTATATAATTATTAATAATAAGATACTAATTATATAATATTAATATATTAATAATAACTATAATATATTATAATATTATTGTTAATAATTATTTAATATATTAACAATATAACATATTAATTATATAATTATATATTAATAATAATTAGTAATAAAAAGATACTAATTATATAATATTAATATATTAATAATAACTATAATATATTATAATAATTATTTAATATATTAATAATATAATTATATATTAATAATAATTATTAATAAAAAATACTAATTATATAATATTATTATAATAATTATTTAATATATTAACAATATAAGATATTAATTATATAATTATATACTAATAATAATTATTAATAATAATATACTAATTATATACTAATAATATATTATTACTAATTAATGAGGAGAGGGGTGAAATAGTTGAAGGTGAATGACAGTGGGCCCCAGTGGCGTAAAATTGAAGCCTAAATTTAAGGCACCTCAAGAGGTGGTTTAATTTTGGCCCGTTTAGGCCGGCCTAACTTTTAGGCTATTCCATGTTAGGCCAATCAGTTTAAATCATGTTTGGTGGAATAACAGTGGCCTAAAGCCTTTAAGCCACCTTTAGACCACAACAAAACATGGGGTAAATCCGAACAACGCGTGATCTGTTCTTACGGGTTACGGCTAGTCCGGCTACAGGCTTAAAAGCAAAAAATTACAAAATTAAAAAATAAGACAAAATAATAATAATAAAAATTACTCAACATGCATGTGATTGGGTCGGTCCCATGTTTCCTATGTACTTATTAACGAGTAGAGCACATGGGATTATAGATAGAATATAAGTACATGTAAATCTAAACCATAAAATACTTTCTTGGGAAATGTCGGTTGGTTTTCCGAAGAAGAGTTTGGTGAGATTATTTACCATTAAATAGTAGGAATCTGTCCTTCTCTTTATATCAAGGACGGATCTATATAGTCCAAAAGATGATCGGTTACTTCCGTAATTTAAAAAATATAATTATGTATATTAAAATTTAATTAAATTGATTTTTTTTTATTTTTATATAATTTAGTCCCTTCATAAATTACCGTATGTATCTTCTCAAATTACTTGAGAATATAATAAATAAATTCATACCGTTCTTTAATTCTGACACGAATTTTAAAGGCGAACCCCTATATCTAAATCGACACCAAAATCTGTGAGGCCGGCTGGGACTAAATCATGACCGTTATTTCTTTGTTGTACTCTCATATACCTGAGGGGATACTGATTCTCATATATTATTACATGTGTATTTGTAATATAGTGGTTAGAGTTCTAATTTGTTATTGTGGAGACTTGAATTTAAGCTCGGATCATACATTGTGTTTTTTAAATTTTAGCCTCCTCTATCTCTAGAGTGGAAAAATGGCACACCAAAGTTAGATCGGAACGGTTACAACACGAAACGGTACGATATGTGTGTCGGTTATGTGTCATAAATCTCGTGTTGTGTGTCATGATCATTTCTCGGTAAAAAAGATACGGTATAAAAAACAACGTTAATCACGATACAACACGAAAAACAACATAAAATAACACAAAGACACCGGTATCACCTACCAATTAGGTATCATGACCACTCCTTGTCATTGATCATGACACAACACAATATTTCCACTCTACCTGTCCCTGTATATATTGCATAGATAAGTGCTATGAAAAAATTTCAAAGTTACAATTTATTAAATATGGGAGGTGAACAGAAACAGATTAATTATTAGTAGGTTGACATAAGTATATGTGATTTATTTATCTCTGATTCTTTTTATGTCCTAGCTCTGCAAGGCCCTTTTTCTGGTTTTGCAAAGACTTTTAATCGGGAAATTTTACATAATATTTTTCTTTTTCAAAACATAGAACTAAATACATCCTCTCAAAATTCTTAACAAAATGTTCTTGTTGGCCACACTTTTCCCCCTCTCCTCCCCTCCTTTTTACTCCTATTTATTCTCTGTTTAAATAAAAAATGATTATTGTTTAATATTTAATTACCATACACATAAACTAAAATAATTATTAAAATATACACACAACATGCTTTCCATTCTTTCAAAAGCAATTTTTTTAAGCAAGCAATATATTTTTGTTGAAAACAGAAAGGCAACACAAGCGGGTAAAAATGAAAAACATGGCATTTTTTTCTCGTTAATTATTTTTAGAACTAGCTATTTAATTAGAGTCGCACTATTTTGTTTTCATAATTTCACATAACTCAGCTAATTTCACATAACTCAGCATTCATAATATACTAAATAATAATAATAATAATAATATTATTATTATTATTATTATTATTATTATTTTAAAAAATGATGTCCCACCAACTCAAATATCAAACAATGTTTAGTTTTGTGGAGGCTTAAAATGTCCTCGTTTTCCTAAGTATTTATTAAACCTTCAATTTTTTTAAATTAAAAAATATATTACTTACAACTTTGAACAACACACAACATAAAATTAACAGACATAATCTACATCATCTTCTGTATAATTGCTTAAGTTTTTTTACTAACATCTCCACTGCAATTTTGGCAAGCATAAAAATGGACTTAAATTAAAAAAATATTTTGACGTCTGTGAATAAACTCAAAATTCCACAGTTTTTTTTTATACGTGGGCAAAAATTATTCATGTGTTTTTTTTTTTCATTGATTAGTTGTTAATTATCTGGCAAATTTTCTAATATTGAGCATTTAAAATCACATTTTTGAATATATATATATATCACATTTTACTTAATGTATGTCAGATAATTAATCTTAAAATCATAATACTTATACAAATGCTATTAGCTATGTCTTATTTTATATTATCTTAAAAGAGGAGGGTTCAAATGCCTCCATTTTTCATGCCTCCACCATGCCTCCACTTTTAAAAACATTAATAACTCAAAATTTAAAACTTAAAAGTCAAAATAAAACCGTTGGATATGATCTACATTATTTTATCAATGTGCTCATAAAAAATTATCACATTTTGATTTTGTTTTTATGTGAATCAATAAGTTGAAAAATCAACGTCTAGAAATTATCCACATTAGTGCGTTTTATACAAGCTCTTGATGACAACTAAAAAAAAATTGAAATGTCATAATTTTTTACACGTGCATAGATAAAATGATTTAGATCATATCCAACGGTTTTATTTTGATTTTTAAGTTTTAAATTTTGAGTTATTAAAGTTTTCAAAAATGGAGGCATGGTGGAGGCATGAAAAATGGAGGCATTTGAACCCTCCTCATCTTAAAATGCTATATAGTATGTTATTATACCTTTGATATATGCTATGTCATATGTATTACCTTATATTAAAATGTTATATAGTATGTTGTATCTTATATTAAAATGTTATGTAGGATTGTTGTATAATAGAAAATGTTATATACGGTTGTTGTATAATAGAAAATGTTATATAGGGTTGTATAATATAAAATATTATATAGGGTTGTTGTATAATATAAAATGTTATATAGTACGTGAAATATAATTGAAAATGTTATATAGTATGTAGTATATCCAACCTACACACTAGAAAGACCATCCCAGATAAGATACCACCAGCAACCATATGGAGAGGAGTGGGAGGGAGGGGAAGAGAAGGAAAAAGTGGGGTTCACAAGAATATTTTGTTAAAAGTTTGAAGATGAAATATTTCGTTCTATGTTTTGAAAAAAAAAAAAAACATTATGTAAAATTTCTCATTTTTAATCAAGAAACAAACTCAAATTTCATCATAGCTTAAAAAAAAAAAAAGCAGCAGTGAGTTGATAAATTATTGTGTGCATTAGATTAATCCAAACGTTGTATTCCGAAAAGTTAACACTTTTTACTTTATCTCGATTTTATATAAATTTGGAAATAGTTCGTCCAGCCACGTCGAAAGGTCATGCGGGACCGTATATAACGACCCTTAAATCAAGTTCAAAAAGGAATTTCATACATTCCCTAAATTGAAAGCAACAAACCGTGTGGTTTATATCTGGTTGGTAGCGCAGTGACAAATGAATTATTCGGATTCTGATCGGCAAAGTTAAAAATTTGTGATTCAAGAATGATTTGGGTATAATTTAAGAATTATCTGTATCAGATATCTCAGTCCTATAAAGAAGCAAAAAAAAAATGTTCTGGAAAAAATTTGAGAAAAATTCAGAAAATTAGGAAAAGTTCATAAAATTCGCGAATTATTCGGGACTAATTCGGTCAAAGTTCGGTCAACCGTTCGTTATCACATAAAAACGAATTATTTGCGAATTCGCGAATCTTGTGAGTATGGTTGGTAGAACCATAGTGACAAGACTCACGAGAAATTTGCATTTTATTCGCGTATTATTCGTTTTTTCAACGTTGTCGAACCAAACTCCGTATAAAATGCTAAAAACGTATAATACGTTTTATTCGCGAATAAAACGCGTATAAAACGCGAGTTGACGAATTATTAGCAATAAAAACTCCAAAAAAATGCGAATTTTTTTTTTGAATTTTTTTCAAATTTTTATTTTATTTTTGCTTCCTTGTTGTACCGAATCATTCCTGAATTATATCCGAATTATACCCGAATCACGAATTTTTGACCTCGCCGAACCGAACCTGAACTTTTGATTTGTCACTATGGGTAGAACTGTAGAAAGGTCCACATCCTGGTACTTATGACTCGCCACATATATGGAGTATCACACGAGCCACAGAGAATCTGATCTTAACACAGCAAAGTCACCAATCCCCACGGTCTCTTTCAATTTGACTTTTACAAAATTAAAAATGCTCCGAAACCCCTATGGATGCCTCAGTGTTGTCCAAATTTCCCGTGGAAGATAATGAGTTGGAGCTATGAGCACTAGATGTGTCGTCAGTTTCGCTATGATGTGGATATATATACGTATAATTTTCATTTTATTCAAAGTCAAAGTTTTGGTCACAACATCAATGTACCTTAAATAATTGAAGTAATGTGATATTTCATATATTGTCTAATTTTGAAAATCTGCTTTTTAGCCCTCCAATTGTTGTGTTTGATTCAATCATGTCCTTAATTAACTTTTGTTCAATCAATCCCTTAAAGTTATTCAATTCGGTTCAAATTGATCAAAATTGTATTTTTCAAGATTGATAATGAAATTGAAATGAAATCGTTTTGTTTGTGTTCACTGAAATGAATAATGCTCGAGTTTATTTTTATTTTTTTGTAAGAGATGGATCAAGCCATCGAACCATGAACTTCATTAAGGAATTCTTAGTAGGATTTTCGAACCAACAACCTTTCACACGAATAGTATTGTCTTTAATCAATAGACTAAAGACTAGTTCTCATGTCGAGGTTTTTATTTTTTATTATCATACTTAAAGCGAATACAGATTAAATTCTGTTGTTTCATCCTATAATATGATATTGTAGGGAATAAATCATAGGTTGCAAAAATATGTTTTGGAGAAAATATACAAAATAATTTACACAAGAAAGAGAAATATTAAAGACAAGTTTATATTAGAATTTGGTTAATCCGTATAATTTGAGATAAATTTTTATCTGGGGAATATGGTTGGTTGACGTGTAAATAATTCTATTAACGAAACAACCCGTTGAAAGGTTATAATCTAAGACACCTCCCTGTATAAATAAAATGATATTCAAAGTCACTTTTTTAAATAAAAATGATATTCAAATTCAAAATCAGTCGCTTCCATTGTCCCATTCAACCTCCATCCATGTGATACATAGAGAGAGAGGAGAGAAGTCTGACACTAAATTCCTTTTCTAATAGATTGTCTTTTGTCATTGATATTCAAAGTCACTCTCTTTCTCTCTCTCTCTATCCACTCGTCTATATATACCCTTCTCTCTATTAGACCTCTCTAACTCACATACAGAGAGAGAGAGAGAGAGAGAGAGAGAGAGAGAGAGAGAGAGAGAGAGAGAGAGAGAGAGAGGGAGGTCAAGAGAGATGAGAATATCCTATAGATGGATGGTTGTGCTATTATTGGTTTTTTGTGAGAAAGCATTGGGTTCTCATGTTGTTCACAAGAAATTACAAGAGTCTGATTCCAATGTAACAATTGCTGTTACTAGTCCTGCGCTAAAAGCTGTTTACCATTTTAGGCCTCCATCAAATTGGATTAATGGTACATATATATTTACACCTCTTCTCTTCTTACCTTCTCTTATATATCTTTCAAGGATTTGAGATTTCTTTTAAGTGTTCTTGTTTGGTACTCTTCTCTCATTTACGTCAAAGCTCCTATTTTTCTTTTTAAGCCGGTCGAAATTTTGTTGGGAATTGTAGAAGTCAAATTCGCAGTAAATGGTAAATTACGTACCAACTGTATCTATATTACTTTTCAAGAAGATTCCTTTTTTTACTCACGGGCTTTGACTCAAAAGAGGAATAGATAATTGCCCAACAACTGGGCTTTGAATAATTAATCCATCAAGACAGCTTGGCATCTAATTAATAAACACAAAAGTTAATATTGGCGCTATTATGGTATAGGCGCCGCATCACGTTCCTCTTTGTGTCTACCACAACTTAAAAGAAATATTGATGTCCACTAATAGAATCCGAATCTGCTGTGATTCCGAGAGGGATCGCAGGATTCTGAAATTCCGAGATCAACGGTTCAAATTTTTCCGTGCGCGAATCTCGGAAACGTTCTCGGAAAAGTAAATTTTTATGCACGCATCTCGAAAAAGACCAACAATTGAGATCAGATCACAGGGTCCTGTGATTCCCCGAGAATCACAGCAGATTTATTTTCCCACTAATAATGGAAGAAAAATTACAAAATGAAAAATGAAGTTATGTTAGAAACACAAGTACTCAATTGGCTTCTCTTAAAATTTGTATTTGTTTTTGAGTGAGGCCATGGTACTATGCATAGCACAGATTGGTTCGTACTACGGTTCAATATTTTTGTTTTTAATGTCCAAATAGTCTATCTAAACCATTGAACATGTTAATCATATGAAATTTTGTTTGCATAACAAAATTTACATATTTTTTAGAAAAAATTGTTAAATAGATAGAAATTCACTAGATTTTTTAGATTTTTTTTTCTAGTAATATGTAATGACAGATTAATATTGTATATAGTTTGTTAGTAAATATGTAATAATAAATTATATATTTTCCATGAAAAAAATATGTGGTTGGTATTAAAGTTAGGTGCAATAAAGATGTGATCAAGCATCACTTGTTTATAGCTTTTATTATTTCCTTACTTGTCAAAGATCCTACAAAATTCTAATATATATCTAACTTTTTTCTTATCTCGCTTTCTTGGGGGAACTTTGTGGTCCCTTCAACAAATGACGTCGACCAGATCCAAATGGTATGCTTCTCATGTACTTCCCTCATTTTTTTATTTTTATTTTATTGTTTTGCTAAAAAGTACCTATATATAAGTTTATTCCTTTTCTACTAAAATTTAACATGACCTTTGGAAATTGTGTTATTTAAGCTTATAGTATTCACAATCTAGCTCAACTTTTTTAACTGAAAAAAGATAAAAGAAAAAAAGAAAACAACATTGATACAGATATTATTTAAACCTAATAAATTAATATTTTTAATTTCTAATGAGTTCAAATGTAAACATGATCAGGGCCTTTGTACTACAACGGATACCACCATCTGTTCTACCAGTACAATCCGAAAGGAGCCGTTTGGGGCAACATCGTGTGGGCCCACTCAGTATCAAAGGATCTAATCAACTGGATTGCGCTTAAACCCGCAATCTACCCGTCTAAACCCTTCGATATATTAGGTTGCTGGTCGGGCTCAGCCACAATTTTATTAGATGGCACGCCGGCAATCATGTATACTGGTATTATAGCAAAAAATGATAGTAACCCGAATAACATAGCATGGACTCAAGTACAAAACGTAGCATATCCCAAGAACTTGTCCGATCCGTACTTGACGGAATGGGACAAACCCGATTACAACCCGGTTATTCCAATTGAACCCGGAGTCAATGGGACTGCATTCCGGGACCCAACAACCGCTTGGTATAGCCCAGAAGACAAGCATTGGAGGCTTGTGGTGGGTAGCAAATGGGACTTGAAAGGTCAAGCTCTCTTGTACAGGAGCAAGGATTTCAAGAAATGGGTCAAAGCGAGGCACACGTTACACGCCACAAGGGGAACGGGTATGTGGGAGTGCCCTGATTTTTACCCGGTATCTGCTAAGGGTTTATTGGGTCTTGACACTTCGGTGATGGGTACGGGTGTTAAACACGTGCTCAAGGTTAGTTTGGACTTGGATAGGTACGAGTACTATACTATCGGTACGTATGATATTAAAAGGGATAGATACACACCAGATGGCACGTCCAAAGATAACAAACACGGGCTGAGGTACGATTACGGCAATTTCTACGCCTCAAAGACATTTTACGATCCCGCTAAAAAGAGAAGAATTCTGTGGGGATGGGCAAATGAATCAGATACCACTGCTGAAGACATCACGAAGGGCTGGGCTGGTATTCAGGTGATTAATTTATTTCCAACATCTTCCTTTTTAAAAAGTTTAATAAGTGAAATAATATAATTCTTTTAATGACTGATATGTAAATTCATATTTAAATTTTTATGTTATTTTCCTTAATTATTTGTTATTTTGGTTGTGTAATTGTAGTTGATCCCAAGGACAGTATGGCTTGATTCAAGTGGAAAACAGCTCTTGCAGTGGCCAGTGGAGGAACTCAATTCTCTCAGGGGAAAACAAATCAGTCTTAAGAACAAGGTGCTCAAGGCAGGAGGCCCCCTGGAACTGACAGGAATTCAAGCTGCTCAGGTATATATCATTTTAAAATAAGCATTGACCGGTTATATATAATTTGATTTGTTAATTAGATTCAGGTTTGTGGTGTACGTGTACCCATTATCTAACCTAACTACGTACCAACCATAAAATTTGAAGGTTACTTTTGTTTTGCCTTTTTACAAAAGTGCGCTTTTGATATATTTAATTAGAAGATGGTGTACGGCGTTGATTATTAGCGCATTTCTTTTGTAATTGGCTTTAGATCAAGATGACGAGGGCTCAAATGCCTCCTTTTTTGTGCCTCCACTGTTTCTTCATTTTTAAAATATTAATAACTCAAAATATAAATCATAAATGTCAAAATAAAACTGTTTGATGTGATCTATATTATTTTCTCAATGTACTCATAAAAAATTATCACATTTTGGTTTTGTTTTTATGTGAATTAATAAGTTAAAAAATTAACGTCTAGAAATTATTAGTATATTTTTATAAGCTCTTGATGACAACCAAAACAAAGTTTAAATATCATAATTTTTTGCACATGCATAGATAAAATTATATATGTTGATCATATCTAATGGTTTTATTTTGACTTTTAAGTTTTAAATTTTGAGTTATTAATGTTTTTAAAAATAGAAGCATGATGGAGGCACACAAAATGGAGTTTGAACCCTCCTCTAGAAAGATTACGGGTACAACGATCATAAATATTTGTGGTGCACCTTTTTAAAAGAAATGATAAGTTCTAATAACCTGTTCTTTATTGTATGATATTAAGAAATGTCTTTGATATGCCAATTTGCTTATGGAAGATGTTTATTTTAAAAATTGCTTGGTACAATCCAATGAATGAGTCCGATACTCTGATTTGAATGAGAAGTTTGTCCATTACCTTAATTTCATGGACCTTTCAAAAGGAAGAATAAATGAAAATACCAAACCTATTATTTGGATTCTCACTTAAGTTTCAACCTAGGCTGAAAATTAATTAGCTAGATATAAAAATTCAATTTGAACTCTGGTGTCTATCGTAATACTTCTCTAACTATTGAAAGGATATTTCCAACAATAGGCTGATGTAGAGGTGACATTTGAGGTATCAAGCTTGGACAACGCAGAGCCGTTCGATCCAAAATATATGTATGATGCACAGGCTTTCTGTAAACTGCACGGTGCAGATGTGAAAGGCGGAGTTGGTCCCTTTGGTCTTTATGTTTTGGCGACTTCTGATTTGCGAGAGAAAACGGCCGTCTTTTTTAGAGTTTTCAAATCAGAGAACAAATACGTGGTGCTCATGTGCAACGATGACACTCTGTATGTTCACATTTCTCTTCTCATTTTTTTCACCTGTACTGTTTAATATCCCAGAATTACTTCCTCATACTTTTGAACCTGCAACCTCCTATATATATAAACCTCCTGTATTAAGAGTATGATAATATGCATATTGTAAATCAACACATATTATAAATCTATATCTTTCTTTTTCTTCAGTTCAAACAATCAATCTGAATAGTTAAATATGATCTTCATATGAAAATATATATGGAGATCAAATTACAAAAAACAAAAAAAAAAATAGAAAAATCTGTACTTTCTGATGATCATAAACTTTGGATCGATCAAGTGTTTTTCTACTAATTTAAAATAATAGTAAAAATATTCTAAATAATATAAAATTTGATTTACAAGTATATTTTCATATCCTGCTCATGTTGAGAGGTTAAGATTGATAGGCTGTTTGAATTTTGAAAACAAATATATGAGTCGGTGATACGGATTGCAACACTTTGTTGGAAGTTAAAGAGGAGAAAAGTTGTCCGTTAGTATAGTAGTAATAAATGCTGCCAGATGTTTCATGCGCATGCTTGTTTCCATATTGTATACATTAATATCCTTTTTGAAGGGATAATTTAAGTAGCCACTAGGGAATCCTTTTGACAGGTGACTATCTCTCATTGTAAATTTTTTTTTTTTTAAAAAGGCATAAGCCCATTTCATTTCTGAAATTGGTAAATACAGACAATCTCTCATCGTAAATGGAACCAGCAATTGTTGGATGCCTTTTATAATGGGTGAATAGAGGCCCAACAAGTGTGTGCATTAGATTGGGTCAGTGTGACATCCAACAGTGCTTGTAGTTGTGGTTGTAGCTTGTAGGTAGCTCTTATCTCTTGTACTTTATCCCCACACCTCCATCTGTTTGGGTAAAAAGGATAGTGAGGGATCACACTAAAATTCCAAAATAGGTATTAATTAGTTGGTATACTTGCATGCTTATACTTTTTATAAGTATACATCACAATTAGAGTGGGAAAAATGGCACGACGGAGCCGGCTCCGTCACGGAACGGCACGGAACGCGTGTCAGTTACGTGCCGTGACTTGCGTGTCTCGTGCCATGATCATTCGCGTGCCGTGCTCATCTTTTGACACTTTGGCACGGCACGTCAAATATTTAGTCACGGCACGACACGTAGTCACGCGAGTCACATGTAATTAGGACCATTAGATATTGATTTAATAGTGAATCTTGAACAAACTAACCTAAATTATAATTAAATGTTCACGTGAGTCACGTATGGTCACGGCACGTTTAGGCATGGCGTGACTCACGTGACGTGACCATCCGCGTGCCGTGACCACCCTTGACATTTTGGTCACAGCACGGCACGGCACGAGACCAAAGTCACGGCACGGCACGTTTTTTCCACTCTAATCACAATCATACACCTTGCAAATCCATTTTCAAGCAGAAACACCTAGATAGATTTTTGAAGGTGCATTGAAATTGTCAAAGGATAATGAAATACATATTAAACTCCCCTGTTTAACCCTTTTTTTTGTGTGAAATCTGCATAATATGTCATTATTGTTAAGTAATTATATTATTATGTTTGAAATTGACTAATTATCTGAACTTTTTTCTTCTTCCTTAAACACAGATCTACTCTGGCACCAAACGAGTATAAACCAACCTTTGCTGGCTATGTCGATGTCGACCTAACCAAGTCTAGCAAGATCTCTCTGAGGACTCTTGTATGTGCACTAAACTTCTTTCTTCATTTTCTTGAATAGAAATAAGAGAAATCATATTTGACTTTTTATCAACACCCATTTATTTAAATTGCAACACACTTGTGATACGCATATTTTCTAATTTTAATTTACCCTCTTAACTCAGTCTCTTTTCCTCTTTTTTTTTTTTTTTTTTTTTCATTTGATCTATGTTTAGCTTGATCACTCGGTTGTGGAGAGTTTTGGGGCAGGCGGCAAGACGGTGATTTCATCAAGGGTATATCCCACCCTTGCTCAAGGTGATAATGCACGTTTATTCATCTTCAACAATGGCGCTGATGATATAAAGATCACAAATTTTGATGCTTGGGAGTTGAACAAGCCACTGATGAATATCGGCGCTTAGAGTTTTAATTTCGAATGCGGTTTCTGTAAATTTATTTGTTGGTTAGAATTAATTCTCTGAATTTGAATACGCTTGTCTTACTCGATTGTTCGTCCCACGGTATACCTCCAAGGCTGCAATAAAAGTTTTAGTTTGTATTTCATTGTCGCTGTTACGTAACTTGTATTTCTTTTTTTCTTTCATCCCCTATAAAAACATAATTGGTTTTCTAAGGCTACATGTGGCTCTCCAATTTAAAAAGAAGAAAAATGTTGCCAGGAGTCGTTGTCTAAGCAACAGATGCTTTATCTCAAAAAAAAAAAAAAAGGAACTTAATAAGTTGGTTAATTTTGGTCCTCTGAACAAAATTTGGTAAAATGGATGAAGATTTCAAGTATAATGCATTGCGCACACAAACCATTGAGAAGGCGAGAAAAAAAAAAAAAACTTGGAATTTTTTAAAACCTCCTTCTAAAATCAAAGCAGAAACGAACTAGGCCTTCTCCTGGCAATGGCAGCTTCGGAGGATTTCGGTGGAGATTTTTTTAGACTCTTATGGACATGGAGGGTGGGACTAGTACCCTCCATCTAATGTTTAGAGAAGAGGATCCACCGACGCAGAGTCTAACTGATTTCTGTTTTTTTTAGCTCAAAATGCTGATGTTGAATATCAGATAGTACTACAGCTTTTGTGCTATGTGCTTATGCTATGGTTAGGTTGTGTTTTTGGACACAGATAGATAGGCTTAATTAGTTGCTTATGTGTTAGTTAGTAGATAAGTGTCTTGGTACTAGTATGATTGTAACTCTGTTTTACCTTTTTACGTGAACTGGTACCTTTATCAAATATCTTCATGCAATATTTTATGGCTTTAATAAAAATCGGTAGATTTTTCCACTATTTTTCAAAAAAATAAAATCAAAGCGGAAACAGCTATCTCCAATTTAGTTTATAAAATAAGGAACTCCTTGTAAGTCCTAAATTGAGGTTAGAAAAAATATAACATGAAAGATCCAGGTCAATTACATTCTTTCACGTGTTTGCAATATTTTTGTCATATTTTTCTTAGAAGGCTGCTAATTATCGTTTAAGGAATTTTACCAATCTTTCGTATAGTATAGGATTCACTCTTTCTTTCTTTTTGCTTTAAAAATCGTGCTTAATGTTCAAATGTACCGGTTTGCTCTTTGTGAGCGGAAAAAAAAAATGAACCTCGCATTTGGCAAAATATTGATTCATTCATTCATTAATTGTGAATTAAGAGGTAGACTGTGAATCAAATTCAAACTAGTTGGGATATATCAAGTAATTTGACTCTTCCTTAATGAATCCAGCTAGAATTAACCGTTGGTTGGGTCAGATCGATCCTGTCTGAACTATATGTAAAACACAATTAGGTTCAAATATTCTTGAACAATTAAATTAAATGCATTAGGTATAATCAGAGAAAGAAAGCCCAGAAAAGCCCAATGAAAGACCACGCAGCTATGCATCTAGAGCCCATTGGAAACTACAGCCTAGGGTTTTGACCATTCTCACTCAGTTCCCGCACCGCCTCCTCCTCCATTCGTCCTTTCGCCACCGCCGCTCTTCCAACTTATCACCGTCAGAACCAAGGAAGAAGAAGAACTTAGACAAAAATGAGGCCTATATTGATGAAAGGGCATGAAAGGCCTCTGACATTTCTCAAGTACAACAGAGAAGGCGATCTCCTCTTCTCCTGCGCTAAGGATCACACTCCCACTGTCTGGTTCGCCGACGACGGTCAGAGGCTCGGTACCTACCGCGGCCACAACGGAGCTGTCTGGTGCTGCGACGTTTCACGTATTACTTATTTTATATATCCCCTTTATCTATCAATCTATCTTTCTTCTCTCAATTGCCATAAAATGATTGACATATGTTACTGCTCTGCTACAAGGTGACTCTACCCGTCTCATTACTGGTTCTGCTGATCAGACCGTCAAGCTATGGGATGTTCAAACTGGCACCCAGCTCTACTCCTTCAATTTCAACTCACCCGCCCGCTCCGTTGATTTCTCTATCGGCGACAAGCTCGTCGTTATCACTACTGACCCTTTTATGGGCAACCCATCTACTATCCAAGTCAAGAGCATTGCTCCCCACCCATCAGACCGTAACTTTAATTACTACTCCTACCTTCATACTACCATTCCTAGTCTACATATTTTTTAGTCTTATTTTGTCAATCTTGTTGTAGAGACTAGTGATTCAGTACTGACAATCAAGGGCCCACAAGGGAGAATAAACAGAGCTGTATGGGGTCCATTAAACAAGACCATTATAAGTGCTGGTGAGGACTCTGTCATTCGCATCTGGGATTCTGAGGTTTGTTCCTATCTCTTAACATCCGATCAAATCAGCACTGTGTTAAGCTCACTTACACTTTAATTAAACACCATCACTGTGATCAAGCCACCAATCAATTAAAGTTGGACTTTAGAAATATCACTTCTGCAAGATTAGCTATAATCCTAGAAAGAACAAAAAGCAAAAAAATTAGGAAAATGTCCAAGCATGGTCGAACTTGTATGTTACTAACACAGCTGCTGCATACTATATTGTTTGCTTTGTTAAAAAAAAAAGGGTTTTGAAAAGTCATACTTTACATCTTTTATATTTCAGACCATATAATCTGACAATTGTTTCTTATGATCTGTTGTGGCACACAGACCGGGCAACTGTTGAAGGAATCAGATAAAGAGAGTGGCCATCAGAAAACAATATCTTCTCTGTGCATGTCTGCTGACAAGTCCCACTTCCTGACAGGCTCTGGTGATAAATCAGCCAAGGTTAGAATACTATGCTGTACGGGTACTGATACTTTATATTTCGGATATACGATACGTTGTATGTATTTTATTTTTATTTATATTTGCTATATAGTATGAAATATAATTGAAAATATGAGTAATTTGAGTTTTAAGTTTACTAAATTTGGGGATCCTAGAATAAAAACCTACCAACTAAACTTGTGAGCAAGTAAGTGAAAGAAGATTAAAGACATAACAAATTTTTGAAAAACAGCAGATGTAGTAAGAAACTTACAGAAGACACGAGTGAAAATATACACAGGAAAAAAAATAGATAAAAGAAGTTATGAGACTCCAAGACTGGAGGGAGAAAGGGGACCCCATACCCACTAAAGGTAACTGTAGCATTAAATGAAGCGGTGGACTGATTTGAATACTGAATATAAAAAAAAACAAAAAGTAATAGAGATTGTGTCCACTCTCATTGGCGCTTAGTTAGTCCCAGAATGTACAACATTCTCTATTGGTCTGCTCAGATTCTTATAGAAGTCCCCAAGCACTACTATTCCGGACTTATTCCCAGCGCTTGGAATTTTCCTTTGGCTGGCGTCAACCTATTATAAATATTAGATACTCCATCTGTCGTATCATATATGAATTGTGCATGTATCGCACGCGTATCCGTATCGGATACATGTCAGATACAGGTAAGGAGGTATATTTGAAGTATCAGGGTAGCATAGTTAGAATATATTCTATGAACTAGCTGTTCAATTTGTAGAGTTATTATTTTGGTATTGCAGACTGAAAACATCAAACATTTATGAATGTGATGCAATTTTAGAGATGCCAATTTGATGGAGAATCTGTTAGTGCTGACAAGTTCACTGCACTTATTATTGGATAAACACTTGAACCAGGGTGAATTTGTAATCTCGTAATAGAATCATAATTGAGTAGTAGTTTTAAGTGTTTTTTGAATGAGGAGGGTTCCAATGCACCCTCTTTTCTATGCTCCCAATGCACCCACTTTTTTATCTCCTTTATTTCTATTTTCAAAGTCCGAACAGTCGATCTGAACCGCTCAACATGATCTCTATAATAAATTATGCTTGGAGACCAAATTTTATATTTTTTAGAATTTTTTTACTATTTTTTAAGATATGTACAAAATCATTGTTTTAAGGAGATTCTGGACCATCCGATAAAGTGATTTTGTATCTATCTTAAAAAATAGTAAAAAAATTCTAAAAAATATAAAATTTGGTCTCCAAGCATATTTTATTATGAAGGTCATGTTGATCGGTTCGGATCATCTGTTCGGACTTTGAAAATAGAGAAAATAAAGATTGGGTGCATTGGGAGCATAGAAAAGAGGGTGCATTGGAACCCTCCCGTTTTGAATATCAAAACAAATTTATAGCAGGAACCTGATAGACAACGTTTGGAAGAATGGGCTCTTGAATCAATTTGGTGATGCTTGAATGATTTTATGTAATTGTTGCACTGTGTATTTGTTATGTCCAAGTCCAGCATAATGCTGCAGGACCTTGTTTGACATTGTTTTTCTTTGTTTGTGCGTTAGCTTTGGGATTCAAGGTCCCTGACACTTTTGAAGACGTATGTGATGGATCGTCCTGTTAATGCTTGCGCAATTTCTCCCCTCCTTGATCATGTGAGTACATTTTACTCTCGCAAATATTTTTACACAAACCAGCAAAATGAACAGTATTGTACAAATATTTTCCCCTCCTTGTCTCTTTCAAGGATGTAAATAAGTACCTTATTCATCTAGATGAACAAGTGAGGTGTTAAGTTTTGGTATTTTATAGGGTTTTTGATAGAATATGACATGGTGTTTCCATTTCAGGTGGTGATTGGAGGAGGTCAGGAGGCAGTCAATGTGACAATGACTGATCGTCGTGCCGGAAAATTTGAAGCTAAATTCTATCACAAGGTTATTTTTTTTTAAAATAGAAACTTTAGTGATAATTTGAATTATTGTTTCATTTTGTGTTCAACTGTAGAATGCTATTGACGACTTGTCCTTTTCTATGGTTTTATAAGATTCTACAAGAGGAGATTGGTGGAGTAAAGGGCCACTTTGGACCAATAAATGCCTTGGCCTTCAATCCGGATGGAAGGAGGTGAGTTCTAATGAGAATTTTATTATCATTATTCACCCAAAGTTATTGAATTTCATTTGTGGTGATCCTGCATTTATTCCCGTTTCCTCTGGTAACACTCGGTCACTTCATTATGTATGGACCATTGTAAGACCAAATGGGAAAAAGGGAGAAAAAGAACAAGAATTTCATTTGCGGTGATCCTGCATTTAATCCCGTTTCCTCTGGTAACACTCGGTCACCTTCATTATGTATGGACCATTGTAAGACCAAATGGGAAAAAGGGAGAAAAAGAACAAGAAAAGTTTGATGCCAACTAAGTTTGGTATTTTCTCTTTTAAATCATAAAAGCTTCTCGAGCGGTGGCGAAGATGGATACGTTAGGCTGCACCATTTTGACCCCGAGTACTTCAGCATCCGGATGTAGACGTGCAAGCAGTGTGGTTGTCATTATATGACAATGTGGTGTTATTCATAGAAAATTTTGAAATATTTCATGAAGAGCTCTTGGATTACAGATGTACATCTAGAACAGAAGGCTTTGTATTTTGAATGATTTCAAATTTTGATCTTTATTTAGGATAACAAAATTGATCTCGAGTGACTAACTTTGCTTAATTTGTATGGCATGTCTTTATATTATTTGTAATGCAATGGAGTTAAAATACCGGATTTTTTTAAATCCCATATGCCTTATTTTTTTAAAGAATAAAAAAACAGAAGAAGCAATAATGCTATACCGCCTCAATTTAAGAAAAGTTGAAAGAAAGAATCATACTATTATTCACCAATTTAAGACCGTTCTTTTTAACTCGGCGCGAATTTCAAAGTTCACTAATACTGCTGCGCTAGCTCGAATCCCAAATCAGCTGAGAGTAGTCACTCTCTTGGAGGATATTGTTCACCAGCTAGAACGACCGAAATTTTTATTAATATCCTGAAAAAATATAGGAAATTTGCCTTCTACATAAAAAAAATTTCAAAAACACCTTGACCGCCTCATGTTTGGGCGGCCTCATGTTTGGGCGGTCAGCTCTCACTACCAAACCGCCCCACGTTTGGACGATCAGCTCTCTATACCAAACTGCCTCATGTTTAGGCAGTTTGGTCTGTGTCTTTTTTTTTTAAATGCTGTATTTTTTTATATTGTATTATAAAATGCTGTATTTTTTTATGTTATAATTTTATTATAATTTTTTAATTTACGTTTACAATTTTTAGTTTTGTTGTAGTTTTATTTGTTATAATTTTTATAATAATTTATGGTTATAATTGTATAATTGACGATTATAATTTTATTTGTTGTAATGTTTTATAATATGTTATATATTTATTGTAGTTTTATTTGTTATAATTTTGTTTAATGTTATAAATTGATTTTATTCGACTAGATAAACAACAAAACTAAATAATCTAAATGGTAAGTCTACAATATTTAAATACTAAAAAACATAAAATACTACAAATCCATCTAACTAAAAAATACTACAAATCCATTTAACTAAAAAAACAAAAAACATAACGACGAGGGCGGCGACGACGGGAAAGATCCAACCTAGCAGCTGCATGGCAGTCCCTGGGCGGTAGCTGACGCCTCAAGTGAACCTCCTCATTCTCGTCATCCTAGAGATCATCCACATCCATCTTCGACACCGCACCAGCCGCTCCTGGATCCTCTTCCCGCAAAGATAACTGTGTACGGCGGACCCGTGGGACATCCTCCTGGAATACCGACTGTGTACGCGTCTCCCATGGATCGGCCTCCCAGGTAGAAGGATACGTGGCCGGAGGTGGTGTGCCAAATATAGCAGAGGCAAATACATCTACAGCCTGCAACCCACTCCCACTAGCCTCGTTGTCGTGTTGTCTAGTCTCTGGAGGCTCTGAACCTCGTACCCGGCCTCTTCATCCAGTTCCACTTCGTCAGTGGTATCGGGGGCTATCGGACGCTGGAAGAAGTAAATGCGGAGCGACGCTAGACTAATACAGTACCTAGAATACCGAAACTCATCCTCCTCCCCTTTCTTATTTTTCTTCTGCAGCGCCTTTGGATCGGCCCCCAACAGCTCTGGTATCATCTTCGTCAGGTCTGGATGGTCCGAGACACCACATATGGGGTCGCCATCGATCCGTAAACCCCATAAGGCGCTCACATCAGCTAGGATAACTGTCATCTCTCAATCGGAAGATGAAATGAATGAGTCTCCGGTCGCCATTTCTCCACTATGCCGCAAATGAGAGTCTGATCGATCCTACTCTGAGGCATAGTAGCTAGCTGATACAAGATGAGATTCATGATGCACCACTCCATCAATAGATAAGGGACGTACGGAATCTCAGGTGTGCAATGTCTCACCGTCAACATCGTCTCATCCTGTATTTAACAATGATTTCAATGTGTGTGACTGATTATATGTCATATTAAATAATATTATTTAAATTATGTAAAAAAACCAACGTACCTCCATAGATGCATATGAGACATGGTGCTTAATATGTAGGATCCACAGAAGAGGACTAAATGTGTCAGCATCATGAGTGGGAGCCTCTACACCGGGAGCCTCTGCACCGGAGGCCTCTACACCAGGAGCCTCTCCAGTGGGAGCATGTGAACTATCCCCGGTCTCTATATTATCTCGTGATCGTCCCCGTCTAGGTCTGGCTATATTGTATTTGAAAATATCAAGTTATTTCTAACATATTTTTTTCAATTTACAATAATTAATAAGAATTATTATTTACAAAAATTAATAATATAATTTTGGATACTTTATAAATAATTAATAGACAATTTTTAAATAATTTCTAACAATTTCTAAACAATTTTGGATAATTTCTATAGATGCTAAATAATTCTTAACAATTTCTAAATAATTTTGGACAATTTCTAAAATCCTAAACCCTAAACCCTAAACTCTAATTTTGGACAATTTTAAAAATGGTGTAACAGTATCATGAATCGCGTCGGAAAAATCAACAATCCGCACACGATATTCAACAACCCACAAGGCAATTCCCTAACAATTGCTAACAATTTCTATCGCAACTTACACTATGAAATATCAAAAATCCGAGCAATTCAATCGAGTCGGGAAAATCAACAACCCGCACACGATAATTAACAATTCAATTTCTAGCCGGAAATAACCAATTTGTGCTTCCGGCCTCACCTAACCTCAAGCTTCGTGGGTCGGAGTGGCCTTGCGAGAAAGAGAGAGAGATAGATAGGGGCTGACCGGCGAGAGAGCGGGCTTGAGAGAGGGAGGGGTGGGGGCGGATCGGAAGAGAGAGAGCGAAAGAGAGAGGGGTAGGTGCGGATCGAAAGAGAGAGGGCAAGAGAGAGAGAAAGAGGCGGGGTGGGGGGCTGGATGGATCAGAAGAGAGGGCGAGAGAGAGAGAGACGGAGGTGGGGTGTGTGGGGGCTGGGTGGATTGGAAGAGAGAGGGCGAGAGAGACAGAGGCATATTTTAAAAAAAAAAAAAAAGAGCACAGACCAAACCGCTCAAATATGGGCAGTTTGGTATGGGGAGTTGACCGTCAAAACATGGGATAATTAGGTTATTTATGAAATTATTTCAGTCTGGAAGGCATATTTGTTATTTTTTTTTAGGAGGGTATTAATAAAAAATTCGGTTAGAACGAATATCGATTAAACAATTATCTTTTATTTTTTATCAATTAAACAAAGAGCTATCACTTGTCATGAAAGCCCGTCTAGCTCAGTTGGTAGAGCGCAAGGCTCTTAACCTTGTGGTCGTGGGTTCGAGCCCCACGGTGGGCGTGTTTTTTTTGTTTTTTGATGATTCCCCGCTAGACAGGTTTAAGTTTCACATGGATGGTGCTCTAAAAACACGCCCTGGGGCTCTTTATTTTTTTGATGATTCCCCGCTAGACAGTTTAAGTTTCACATGGATGATTTGGTTAGAGAATCGACGGTGCTCTAAAAATCATTAAATGTGTTTTTTACTTAGAAAAATAAACAGAGGTCAGTGCAGCAGTGCCTCTGTTTTCTATTATTATTACCAAAAAAATCATGTACTGTGTTTATACTGAAAACATAAATTTGTTTCTCGGAAACAAATACTTATCCTTAAATATAAATACAGTAAAATATGTAATTGACATATTTAATAATATTCTTATTGTTACGACAACGTATTTTAGATTTCGTGTAATTTTTTTTATCCAATGTAGAATCTTAAAGAATTTATTTTTTCATCAGATTCTAGGAAAGAAACAAATTTGATTAAATGTGTTTTGAAAATCATTAAATTTTTTTTTTTCTTAGAAAAAGAAACAGAGGTCAATGCCTCTGTTTTTTTTCTTATTACCAAAAAAAAAAAGAATCATGAACTGTGTTTATACTGAAAACTTAAATTTGTTTCTCGTAAACACATCTTATATAAAATAAAATATGTAATCGACATATTTGCTACCCGTATTTTATCTTTCATGTAAATTTTTTTTATCAAATGTAGAATCTCAAAGAACATGTATTTTTTTCCTTCAGATTCTAGGTAAGCTTGTAGCTTCGCCGAACATAATTTGTTTCCTTCAGATTCCTTCAGATTCTAGGTTCAGAATCTTATACTGTCACTGGCGATGGTATCATATCATCGATGCAATGGAAATGTATGGTGGCATCTCTTGCTAAATCAGCAAATCTCTCGTGACTATTTCATGACGTGCTCATCATATTTCATTGATTGTAGTACGCATTTACATAGCAAATATATATACTGGTAATTCAGAAAGATTTAAAGTTTCTGTGTATCTTATTTGCAGCCTTGCACGGACTCTCTAACGATACGGCAAATATTTCTCTCATTTTTTGGGTACTAAGAAAACAACTAATTTTATTAAGTATTAAATGTATTCTGAATTTGTATATAAACACAAATTGTAGGCATTAATCTTCATCAACTGCAAGAATTTGACAGTAAAGAATCTGAAGATAATAAATAGCCTCGCTAGACATGTCACCTTCGATCGATCCCAAAATGTCGTTACTTTTCGACTAACCATACCTTCTCCTTCATGTCACCGCCACGTCAGCTATTCAAATGTATGGTTCATCCATCCAAAATGGTACGTAATCAAGTTGTTATATTTTATAAATTGCTATAGTTGGATAATATAATGAGTAAGGCTACGGTGCTTTGCAAAGCATAGAGGCCTCCGTGCTTCGGGGCTACTTTTTGGATTTTGAAAATCCAAACAACCCATCCGAACCGTTCAACATGTTCTAAATATTGAAATGTGCTTGGAGACCAAATTTTACATTTTTTGGAATATTTTTACTATTTATTAAGCCACTTTGAAAATCCCAAAATCCAACGGTAAACAGTACAAAAATTTGGACCACCGGATTTGGAATTTTCAAAGTGGCTTAATAAATAGTAAAACAATTCCAAAAAATGTAAAATTTGATCTCCAAGCACATTTCAATATTTAGAACATGTTGAACGGTTCGGATGGGTTGTTTGGATTTTCAAAATCCAAAAAGTAGCCCCGAAGCACGAAGGCCTCTATGCTTTGCAAAGCACCGTAGCCTTACTCTAATATAATTTGGTTTGGTATGATTGATTTCTCCTTTATTTCAATAAATGAAGGTGGCGACTGTATAGCCATGGAGACCGGTGCTCATAAAGTGAGAATTAACAGTATCGTCTGCGGACCCGACAACGGAATCAGGTTTATTAATTAATACAGAAGTAACTAAGCATTACTATTTTGTAATTACTGGTTTATTACTTTCATTGCCATTTTGTACGAAGTATCGGGAGCTTAGGAGCAAAGGGTTCGACCAGTCATGTGTCGAACATAGATATATTGGGGGTCTGTTTTGAGATTCGTGCCAAGTTAAAACTGACGACTCAGATCTAATTGTTACTCAGTCAGGTATTGCACAATCTGAATTCGTTCTACCCCCACCATGTCATAGTGCATGATTTTGTGGTTTCTTTTTTTTTCATTCAAATATTTCCATTGATCTTGAATTTCTATATCAAGCCAAACTTAATCTGGTATTTGTGTTTGGATATTGTGGCAGTAAATTAATTTATAGCATTTGTTTTGCTTCTGAACAAATAATACTGAGTCTATGGTACTATACATAGTGTAGATTGGTCCGTACTATGGATCAAGAGATTTGTTTACAAAGTTTAAACAATTGACCTAAACCGCTCAACATGATCTCCAAACGAAAATGTACATGCTAACTAAAATTCTAAAAAATGTAAAATTTGATATATTTTCATATGAAAAACGTACTCAACAGTTCAGATAGACTGTTTGAACTTTAGAATTCTTCATGAAAATTTAGTATTGGAGGGGCTTCCTTACTGGAATAAAATAGCTTAGTAAACAGTATATCTAGTATGAAAATAGCATAAACAGTATACTACATTTTAATTATTTACAATTACCATAATGTTTAAAATTTTGTAACAGAAAATAAATATAAAATAGATGTCAGCCAATCTTTTCTGTAGTTGTGTCGTCAGTCAGTCAAATGATAGTCTCCGTCAGACGCTCACGCATGAGCTCTAAATTCTCGTCTGATACTTTCTAGTACATTTCTGAAATTTGAGAGAGAGAATTAATTTTATTGATTTCTGATATTATTTCAATTTCTTATACGTTGTCTATTTATAAGTTACATAATTTAAAGAGCCATTAAAACATTTTCTAATAAAATGATTTGCTATATCTGCTAATGTATACTAACTGGTTTCTAGTTAATCTGTTATTAATGTAATTCATATCTAATTTATTCTTTATCTTCAACAATCACTAAAATTGAAAAAAAAAAAAAAAAAAACCCAAGTAAATTTACCGTGATCCATTGACCGTATAGGTGAAGGCGTGTTACCATAATTCTCTCTGCAAGGTCCTGCCTTTCATGTTATTTTTTTTCTTGTTCATAATATAAGGAAATTAATGTACAAAATAAATAATGTTATAAGATGAACGGTAAAAAGGTAAAAATAGAGGAGTGAGGCTACGGTACTATACATAGCACGAATTGGTCCGTATACTACGGATCAAAATTTTTGTTTTCAAAGTTCAAATATTAAATCTGAACTGTTCAACATGATTTTCATATGAAAATGTACCTGCATATTATATTTTACAATTTTTTAGAATATTTTTACTATTTTTCGACATAGGTTGAAAATCACTATTTTTGAATGGTCAAGAACTTTTAGATCAAGTGATTTTTTACATATGTAAAAAATAGTATAAAAATGTAAATTTTGCTTTTTCATATGGAGATTATGTTTAACGGTTTGGATCGACTGTTTGAACTTTAAAAATAAAAATATGGATTCACAGTACGGCCCAATGTGCACTATGCATAGGAGTAGAACTGGGTGTTGTTCACCAAGGCTCTTTGTGAACTCAACTCTAAAACCTATCGGATTGACTTCAAATGATGAATCCGAACTGTTGAAACACGTCTACCTTACGAGGGATGCATCTACATACAAAAATTTTAAATTTTTGAATTAATTTTGTATAGAGTCAAGTGGTCAAAAAACGTTCAAAAAATGAATGCACTAAAATTAATTTATAGACCTTCTAATTTTGACCGCTTGACTCTATACAAAATTAATTCGAAAATATAAAATTTTCACATGTAGACGCATCACTCGTAAGGTAGACGGGTTTCAACGGTTCGGATTCGTCATTTGAAGTCAATTCGATAGGTTTTAGAGTTGAGTTCACAGAGAGGCTTGGTGAACTTAAGAACACCCTAGTTCTACTCCTATGCATAGTACTATAGCAGTATGAAAGGTAAAAAGTAAAAAATAGAGATAAAAAAAATCCAAGGATCATCTCAGCAAGAGTACGGAGAAAGACTTTATCACTTGCCTGATTAGTGCCAACAAAACTAAAAAAAAAAAAACATTGTGTTATGAATTATAAAGCAATTAGTTAATAAATAATAATGTAAAGTAATCACTGATTTATGAACTGGCTTACTGGTAAAGCCAAGTGTAATTGGGCAGGTTTCATTTCGTATAATTGGTGAAGAACCGTTCGTGCCGCTTTGTAGGTGAAGTAGTGTACCAGTTGCTGCAAATGCCAACAAAAATGTTTATTATTTTCAAATTTTGAAAAAGGCACTTATTCTAAGAGAGGCTTTGAACCACCTTGGCCAAAACCTAAACCAGAGCACTTGTTGTCACACAGCGATTATTCATAGTTCCATGTCAGATCAAGTATCAAATTATCAACGTTATATATAGTGTGAACAATTGAAGAGAAGAGAAAGTAGAATATAGTTGAAACTAGAGAGAGAATAATGAAAGAGATAAGAAGATGATTAAAGAATCATTGTATTGTATTACATTTCGTATCACAATTACAATGGTCTATATATAGACAATATCTCAAACCTTACATCTCTTGATTACTGTAACTAATCACTAACAGAACAGTAACTATTACTAACAGAATCTCTAACAGAATTACAATTATCTTGAGTCTTGAGTAGTAGCTGCATCTGGTGTATGGACCAGTGGTACTGGTGCTGTAACAGCCCCCCCACAAACTGATGGGTCTGGGAAGACTGTCAGTTTGGAACGCAGAAAGGAGAAGCGTGGAGCTGCTAAGGCTTTGGTCATGACATCGGCTATTTGATCATGAGAGGTGATAAATCGAATGAGCAAGGACTTGTTGACCACACGTTCACGAATGAAATGAAAGTCGATTTCAACGTGTTTTGTTCTCGCATGGAACATAGGATTAGAGGCAAGAAATGTCGCGCCGATGTTGTCACACCACAAAATTGGAGGAGAAGGAGGAACCAAGTGCAATTCGGCAAGTAAAAACTGAATCCACACAAGTTCAGCACTAGCCAAGGCAAGGCTGCGGTACTCAGACTCGGTACTCGAGCGGGAGATGGTTGGTTGCTTCTTTGAACTCCAAGAAATCAGATTTGGGCCAAGATAAATGCAAAACCCTGATGTGGAACGACGGTCATCCGGGCACCCAGCCCAATCAGCATCATTGTATGCATGTAAAACAAGGGATGAGGCTGGTTTAAAGGTGATGCCATGTGTAGCTGAACCGGCAAGATAGCGTAAGATGCGTTTAACCGCTGCCCAATGAGAGGTAGTGGGGTTTTGCATGAACTGCGAGACCTTATTGACCGCAAAGGCTAAATCCGGCCGGGTAATCGTAGCGTATTGTAGGGCACCAACATAGCTCGATACAAGTGCGGATCTTCAAGTGGATCACCATCAAATTTTGAGAGAGATTGATTGGGTACCATGGGAGAAGGGCACGGTTTGCAATCTAGCATATTAGCACGGGTTAGGATGTCACGAATATACCGTGTTTGAGAAAGATGAAGGCCATGAGACGACTTGGAAACTTCGATGCCAAGAAAGAAATGAAGATTACCAAGATCTTTGAGAGCAAATTTGGCTTGAAGAGAAGCAATAAACTTGGGTATGAAGCCAATGTCGGATCCCGTAATGATAATGTCGTCCACATAAATCAAAACAACGGTGGTTTGGCCATTAGAGGTGAGAACAAAGAGAGATGGGTCATAGTGAGAGGCAATGAACCCAAAGGAGAGAAGGGCCGAACTCAATGTGTGAAACCATGCACGGGGAGATTGTTTCAAGCCATAAAGCGCCTTGGAGAGTTTGCACACATGATGAGGCCGATTAGAATCGACGAACCCGGGGGGGCTACTGCATATAAACGGTCTCATGTAAGTCGCCATGCAAAAACGCATTTTGTACGTCCAATTGACGAATTGTCCAGCCAAAGGTGAGAGCAAGGGATAGAACAATACGAATCGTAGTAGGCCGCACAACCGGGCTAAAGGTTTCGAAATAATCGATTCCTTCCTCTTGATGAAAGCCCTTAGCCACTAAACGGGCTTTGTAACGCTCAATAGAGCCATTGGCATGACGCTTGACTTTAAAAACCCATTTGCAACCTACTAAATTTTGCTCAGGAGATGGTGGCACAAGGGTCCAGGTTTGGTTGAGATGAAGAGCCTCAATTTCTTTAGTCATGGCTTGGACCCAGTTCTGATTTTTGCTAGCTTGGCTGAAAGTTTTAGGTTCAGATATAGAGTCAAGATGAGCAAGAAAGGCAATGTGATTGGGAAACACCTTTGGACGCCGGGTATGATCTCTGGACCTGGTGATCATTTGATGAGTTGAAATAGGTCTGGAGAGAGAATCGGCAATAGGTGGAGCTGATGAAGCAGTAGTTTGAGAGGGAGTAGCAGCAGCTGTGTTGGGTGAAGTAGTAGTAATAGGCTGAGTGGAAGTAAGAGGCAGAGACGGTCCAGGAGGAGAAACCGGCCTAGTGGGCTGAACCGGCCTGGGGGGCTGAACCGGCATAATAGGCTGAACCGGCCTAGTGGGCTGAGAAGGAGAAACCGGCCTGGGGGGCTGAGAAGGAGAGGCCGCAGGTAAATGGCTGCTGGAAAAATGTGAACCCGAGCCAGTAGGCGCATTAGAAGAAAAAGGAGTGAGAAGTGGTAACCAGAGAGAGGTCATACCAGAAGGTGTTGCTGTACCAGCTTGATCAGTAGTAGAACGAAAGGGGAAAGAGTATTCATCAAAGACCACATGTCTTGAAATATAAATCCGATTAGTCTCCAAATGAAGACATTTATAACCCTTTTGATTGGTCGCATAACCGAGAAACACACAAGGTAGGGCTCTCGGTTGAAGTTTGTGTGCATTATAGGGACGGGTATAGGGAAAGCATAAACAGCCAATAACCCGTAAAAAGGTATAATCTGGAATTTTGTGAAAAAGAGAGAAGAAAGGAGAGGGTTCTTTGGTGGAAGAGGGAAGTCTATTAATTAAATAGACAACACTTGCAAATACATCATCCCAAAACCGGGTTGGAATAGAAGCATGGGTTAATGTGGCAAGAGAGAGTTCAATAAGATGCCGATGCTTGCGTTCCGCAATGCCATTTTGTTGCGGGGTGTGGGGGCAAGAGATTTGGTGAGTGAGAGAGGGGTAGAGTCTAGAAAGAGGTTTAAACTCGGTACCGCCATCGGTACGAAGAGTTTTAATTGATGTCCCAAGTAAGGTTTCTATTTGTGCTTTAAAAAGAGCAAAAACAGTGACAACTTCAGCCTTAGTGTGCAAGAAGTAGATCCAAGAAAATTTTGTAAAATCATCGATAAAGAGCACATAATAGCGAAAACCTTTATTCGATAAAACGGGGGAAGGACCCCATACATCGGAGTGTACAATTTCTAGAGGAGAAGTACTAGAAGAAGCACAAGTAGAGAAAGGAAGCTTATGAGCTTTAGCCACACAACATTCGTGACATAAAGTCAAGTTATTGGAAGTACATGGTAATGAAAATTCTTTCAAAACATGTAAAGTTGTAGAAGAAGAAGGGTGACAGAGCCTCGCATGCCAACAGTCAGCTGAGGCCTTTATTCCAACAAACGCTTGAGGTAAGACAGAAGAATGAAGATAGAGAAGATAAAGTCCATTAGTGAGCTTGGCTTGAAGGATTGTCTCCATAGTGAGGCGGTCCTTAAGCACACAAAAATCAGATGAGAATTCAACAATTAAAGAATTGTCATTCAATAATTTTGAAAGACTTAAGAGATTTCTGCTAAAAGTTGGAACATGAAGTACATCACGTAACAGGAAGGTGAAATTCGAAAATTTAAAGGAAGAAGTACCGATATGCTGAATAGATATACCAGATCCATCCCCAATTTGAAGTCCATCAACACCTTCATAAGGCAAGAAATTGCTGAGATTATTGAGATCGTGTGTTACGTGATGTGTTGCACCAGAATCGAGGCACCATTCCACAGCCGAGTTCTGTTGAGTAGTGACTGGCTGAGCCAAATTGGAGTAGACTTGAGCTTGGAATGCCTGTGGAGCAGTGGGAAGAGAAGATTGTTGTATACTGGTAGCAGTTGGATCAGCATCCCACCTATACCAGCAATTCTTGGCGGAGTGTCCCCATTTTGTGCATATTTGACAGATAGTGTCTCGATCTAGATTTGGCGGCCTGGAAGAATAAGAACCAGCAGGAGAAGGAGCAGGAGGCCTGTAGGTCGGATTAGGAAGAAGGGGAGGTGTGGAAGCAGTAGAAGGCCGCGGCCCGTTATTCTTAGAGCCCTGATAGCCACCACGGGGCCGAAAATTACGGGCCTTGGTCCAGTTATATGGCCTGGGTTTGGCATAATAGGCAGCAGGATCGGGACCAGAGGTGCCATTAACCGCGTGCTGAGAGTTGAGAAGAGCCTCATGGCTAAGCAAAAGAGCTTGAAGATCGGGAATGGAGAAATCATGAGCGGTGGTGGTAGCAGCTGCCACGATTGAGTTAAAATCGGGTCCAAGACCGTTCAAGATATGAAGCGTCAGATCCTCATCAGGCACAGGTGACCCGATGAATGCCAATTCATCGGCAATAGATTTGATCCGCTGAATGAATTCAGTGCACGTGGATCCGCCCTTCGTAGAGGTCTGAAGACGGCGCATTAGTTCAGATCGGCGAGCTTTGGAAGTGGCAGAGAAGGTGGATTGTAGGAGACGCCAGAGTTCAGCGGTGGTCTTGGCAGAAACGACTTCTGCTAGCAGCTGCTCGGAAAGTGATGAGCGAAGCCAGCCTAGGATCAACTGATCTTGTTTGTGCCAAATCAAATAGGCACGATTCACCTGAGAACCAGTGGCAGTGGTGATCGTAGGAGAAGGAGGAAGGGCATCCAGAAATTGGTGAAGACCATAGCCGTGAAGGAGAGGAATGATCTGCGATTGCCATGCCAGGTAATTGTTTCTTGATAATTTTGTGGAGATAGAGAGGTTGAGAAGAACAATTGAGTCATTTGGGATTGGTTCGGATATAGAAGAAGAATCTGTTGAAATTGGGATTTCAGCCTCCATGGCTCTGATACCATGAAACTAGAGAGAGAATAATGAAAGAGATAAGAAGATGATTAAAGAATCATTGTATTGTATTACATTTCGTATCACAATTACAATGGTCTATATATAGACAATATCTCAAACCTTACATCTCTTGATTACTGTAACTAATCATTAACAGAACAGTAACTAATTACTAACAGAATCTCTAACAGAATTACAATTATCTTGAGTCTTGAGTAGTAGCTGCATCTGGTGTATGGACCAGTGGTACTGGTGCTGTAACAATAGTATTTTATTGATTGTATTTTCTATATCTTTACATTTAAAGAGAAGGCCTTATGTAGACAATATGAAGAATGTTTAACAATCTGTAACTACTCTAACTAACTGCTGTAACAACCTAACAGCAAGTACAGTTGACTCTAACTAACTTTGATCAGTAACACTAACATCCCCCCTCAAGTCCTGTGAGCTAGAAAGAACACAGAGCTTGTCCTTCAACTGATGGAAACGAGAAGAACCAAGACTCTTGGTAAGAATGTCGGCCAGCTGGTCCTGAGATGACAGAAACCGAACAAGGATACGCCTTGAGGCCACCAGATCACGAATGAAGTGTATATCTACCTCAATGTGCTTAGTGCAGGCATGGTGAACAGGATTAGCAGCCAAAAAAGTGGCCCCGAGATTATCGCACCATAATACTGGTGGAGAGAGAGAATCGGGAATGCCTTTGTTGCTCAACAATTCAAGCGGGGTGGCTATAGTGGTGGCCGGGGGCGTGGTCGAGGCAATGGTAGAGGTCGGGGCAAAAGAGAACCAATATCAGTACCAGAAGGCGGGCCGGAAGCGGATTGTGAATTTGGAGAAGGAGAAATGAGAGAAGAGAAGTTCGAATGGGCCAAGGGAGAAGTAGAGCCCATCGGTTTATTAGAAGAAAGAGGGGGTTGATAAAACCCGTTAAGAGAGGATCCGGATCCATTAGCAGGGGAAGAGGTCAAATGGCCTAGAGAGAGATAGGCAGCGGGAAGAGAGCAGTGTCAGCCTGTTGTGAGAGAAGGCGATTCTCATAGTTGAGAAGTTGTCCGTGGAGGTCAGCCAAGGAAAGAGAAGAAGGCTGAGAGGTGAGGGAGGTGACCAGCGGGTTGTAATCAGCAAGAAGACCAGCAAAGATGTAGAGAGAGAGATCTTGATCTGAAACCTCACAACCGATTGAGCGGAGTTGAAGAACAATGGCATTGAGGCGATTAAGATACTCAGAACAGGAGAGATCGGCCTTCTTGATGGTCTGAAGCTTCAATTTGAGATCTAACACCTTGGATTGAGACTGAGCTGAATAGGTGCGATGGAGCATGCTCCAGAGATCAGCCGAAGTTTGACAGCTAACGGCTTGCGGAAGAATCGAGGGACCAAGACTGGAGAGAAGCCATGCAAGAATCAATTGATCCTGGCGAATCCAAGGCTCAGAGCTCGAATTGAGAACAGCACTGTCAGAGGCAGTTGTAATAGGCGAGGAAGATGAGGAGATCGTGCCATCCAGAAAGGGAAGAAGACCATGGCCACGAATAACTGGTAAGACCTGTGTTTTCCATAGTAAGAAATTGGAATCATCCAATTTGGGATTGATAGAGTAGTGGAACTGAATAGGATTGATCACAGGAGGAATTGGGGAAGGGGTGGAGGAGGAGTTTGCTCCGATGTGGGGAGAGGAGTAGCCATGGAGATGAATCAGAGAATCAAGAGAATGGCGTTAGCCAGAAGAAGCATCTGATACCATGTGAACAATTGAAGAGAAGAGAAAGTAGAATATAGTATTTTATTGATTGTATTTTCTATATCTTTACATTTAAAGAGAAGGCCTTGTATAGACAATATGAAGAATGTTTAACAGTCTGTAACTACTCTTAACTAACTGCTGTAACAACCTAACAGCAAGTATAGTTGACTCTAACTAACTTTGATCAGTAACACTAACATATAGTGTGAAGCAATGGAATCTAATAAATTATCGACTTTTAAGACTGTAGAAAAATTAATGAATCTTTCAGTCTTCACAGATTCTGTCAATTATCAGAGCAAAATAAAGGGCTGCCCAACTTCCATGAATAAAACATTTGAGAACAAAGAAATTAAACCTGACATATTATTGATTGTACAGCATCGCAGTTTCAGTCTGTATTATGAAAGTATCACAAAAGAGTAAATGAAGAGCATCCTTTTAAAAGCACTAGACATGTTAATTCCATTACTAGTACAAAATGTGGAATAGACCAAATACAAACAAGGTGACTTATAATACATTAGTTATCCAAAAAATGAATAAACAAAACGACTAATCTCATGGACCATGGGATCCAGATATTTTGAAAGAAATGAAATGAAAAAAAAAGAAATTGATACTATATCAAACCTGATGCTGCCATTCTATTGTCCTCTCCGCACAAAAGGATCCACTGTGTTCTGACCTGGTACAAACAAAGAAGACACTACGGGTTCGACCTACCAAGCACCATGAATTTTGAAAAGATTTCTTAAATCAAGAAAGTAGATCTTTGAAATATAATTGGAGAAACATTAATGTTTGAGTGAGGCTACAGATTCATATCTCCATATGAAAATGTGCTTGGATGTCAAAAATTACATGTTTTAGATTTTATTTACTATTTTTCTAAAGGGGGAATCGGTTATATACCCATCAAAAGTTTAGAATTTGAATATTTACCCATATTGTTTAGAAATTTGGGCCCAATTTGAAGATTTGATGGGCAAATATCCAAATTCTAAACTTTTGATGGGTATATAACCGATTCTTCCTTTTCTAAAATACCATACAAAATCACTTGATCTAAAGATTCTAGACCATTTAAAATATCATTTTCTACCTATCTAAAAAAAATAGTAAACAAATTCTAAAAAAATATAAAATTTGGCATCTAAGTACATTTTCACATGTCTCATGATGAATAGTTCGGATCAACTGTTCGGGCTTTGAAAATGGAGAGTTGAATCCGTAGTACGGACCAAAAGTGTGTTATGACTTATGCATAGTGTAGTAGCCTCACTCTTAATGTTTTACTTTCTTTATTAGTAATATCCTAATCTAATCAGAGGCACATTCAGTGTTAGAGAATAGGAGTCAATTAATTATCATTTATTTCAAAAATTATATGCTTATAAATAATTTTCTATATAATTTAATAATAAAATGTTATGGGTACTATAAAATTGACCCGCATACACATCATGAAACATTTATACAATTGACTCCCCAATGTATTTTTTACCACCATAGCTTGAAATTCCGGTTCGCCCCTGAATCTAGAAATATGAGAAATAATAACTGATAGGTAATATTATGAGAGTAGTTACATTGAATCTAAGACATTACCCAAACCTTTGGAAAAATTCGAACTCAACCTTTTGCTTAAGAGTCGAGAGCCCCTGTTTTAGTATCATGTCTTTGTTTTCCTTCTCAAGTATTCATCTAGCCGCCATCATAATTGCATGAAGTTGTTACTTTTAATTATTATTAAAAACTTCATTTACATGATTACATAACTATTTGTTGGATTATGGTTTATTTGCACTTTTTCTCCTCTTTTAAAGATGGTATTATTTTGGAATTCATATTTTCTGCATTAACGCGCCATTTAAATCTTAAAGAAACTCTGTACGTTACAAGCGTGGAAGGACTTGGTTCAAATTCTAATCGAACCGTTCAGTGCTAAACTCAAACGATGAGTTTATAAAGAGGAAGCAGATTCACTATTTTGAGCGCAATTTATATATTAGAAGTCTTTTATAAAATTTATCCCTTATATCCAATTTAGGGCTAATATCAAAAAATAAATTTAATTGACAGCTGCAGCTCGAAAAGACTAACTAATTTACAATTTCAAATGTTATCTATGGTATCTCACGTACATTGAAAAATTTAGACACTGATCGTCTTTCAGAAAATTTAATTCTAACTGCAAATGCACCAATACAGCCAAGTCTTATATTCTTAATAGTAGCTCCAAATATTGCAAGTATAATTTTACCATCACAAGAAACAAGGAACAAAAGTAAAGCTTCAAGCAACAGATAAGTAAAATGACAGACAAAACTAGTCCACAGAATAGATTAAAAACCAAAAACAGTACTTCTACATGTTCATTCCAGTACCAAAACTTAATACCAAATCTCACTGAGATTCTAGGAGTGAATTCAACTACAAATGAAAATTGCCGTAAAGCACGAGCAGAAGGAATTTAAAGCCTGCGACCCCTTCTACCACCCTTTCTACGGGTGCTGTCAGTTGGAATGGGAGTCACATCCTCTGCATTTAACACAAAACAGATTAATTCATAAAATAATAGCATAAGAATAACATTTATGTCATCAAAATCAAACGCAGCATGTTAAGGTGTCTTACCAATGCGACCGATTTTCATGCCAGAACGAGCAAGTGCTCTAAGTGCAGACTGAGCACCGGGGCCAGGGGTCTTGGTCTTGTTACCACCTGTGGCTCTCAACTTGATGTGCAGAGCGGTTATGCCCAATTCCTATACAAAAACAAAATAATAAATCAATGGTATCGTCGATAACTCTGCAAAACCTCGATAGATGACATCTACCACAGAAAATAAATATACTCTTTTGCAATGACCTCCTCTCCAACTTTAGACATACTAAAAGTATGTTTTCTGGTTTACAGAGAAGCCTTGGCACAATCTATGCAACACATTTCTGTAGCAGTGTAATGATATTTCTCTTAGAAAATGTAATATTTAATCTTCGGTCAAAATACATGCAGTTTACACAACTTGTTTGGGACTAAAGGCTTGGTTGTTGTTGTTTTTGTTAATATTTGGCCAAAATACATGCAATTTACACATAAAGAGTGGCACAAGGGTACTTCAGTCAACATAATTTGATACCTTGCAACGAGTGGAAACATCCTGTGCAGCAAGCATAGCAGCGTAAGGTGATGACTCATCCCTGTCAGCTTTCACCTTCATTCCACCTAAAATTTTTATCATCCTATCATGATCTTTTACTAGATAAAATGCAAGTAAATGACTCAAAACTAGCAAAAGCATGTTTTTACTTCTCATGTACACTCTTATGGGATTGGAACGTCTCACAACTGAAGTTAGCAAAAGATATCTCAAGCAGCAAAAAGCTATTCAAGAAAAATCAGATACTAACTTTGAAACAGCCAACAAAGAAAAAAAATAAGAGTGAAAGGAATCCAAAGAAGAACTCTTTGGTGCCTTGTTTTATATGGCGTGGCTATGACTCAAAACGCTCCCATTATTATTTTCTGGAAGGCGATCTTAAGGGCCACGCTAATACCATAAACCATATTAGACATGTTTTACTTCATAGGAAACAATTTTAAAAAATCAGACTAGTGGTAAATGAATTATAAATTCTATTTAACAATCACCTCAATATAATAGATGTAATTATGTTATCAAAATCAGTTCAGTCAATTGGTGGTTAAGCACTAAATCAAAAATTGATCCATGGTTAACCAGCAAGAATCTAAAATTTGGTTATAATGCCAACAGCTTAAAATTCTACATTTTGACATAACTTGTATACAATATAGTTCTAGCAAATTATACAGGCATCAAATTAGAAACTCCGTGTGAAAATAAGCGTTCAAACCGCATCATATTGAAATCAGTTAGATTGTAGAATAAGATTTAAGGAATCCAGTACCTGTGATACGAACAAGGGTTTCCCTTCCTGAAAGATCAGTCACATGCTGTAAAAACAAAAAGAAAAAAATATATTCCATTCAGCGTAGAAACAAGACTAAAATAAAAATTAAATCAGGAAAAACAGGGAGGAAGTATTTCTCTTACGATAAAGGTATCGTTGAAAGAGGCGAAGATGTGAGCGACACCAAAGACATGCTCTCCCTCACGAACAGCCGGACCGAGCGTGACATTGTCCTCCTTGGGCTCTCTTACCTTCTTCCTCCCAGACTACGCATTCCAATCCAAGTTTACCAGTGGTTACGATCTGAAAATGAGAAGAAAATTGAAATCTGATAGAGATCTGAGATTTCTTACCATGGTGGCGCAGCTGAGGTTTGGTGCTTTGGTTTAGGTTTCGGCGGCTGAGGGATGGAGAGGAAATAAAACCCTAGACAGCTTAGAGCGCCGATCTCTTGGGCTTCGGTTTTATATAGAAGATGTCATTATATATGGGCCGGGTCGATGCTATGCTTAGGATGTATTCAGGCCGTTTTTTTTTATTGTATTTTTATTTTCTGGCATAGTATCGGCCCACCGCTGCTGCTTGAGAGTAATTTTTGTTCGATGTTTGATTGAGGCCTAAATTAATATAAGTTATTTTAACTTAAAGTTGATCTAAATTAGTTGTGTATGATTGGAGCATAAAGTTAATGTATAACTTAAACTAACAACTGTCATAAATTTTACATGCCACATGATAAAATAAAGGTTAAGTTACATATTTAGATGGTTTAATTTAGAGGTCTAAAATTAGACTTAGGTCATGTTAGACCAGCCTATCTAATTTACACTGAGGTCTAAACCTCTTGTTCATAGTATAGGTCTCAATAAAACATGGAGTTTCGGATTACGCATTCTGAGACAATCTAGTTATTTGCATGTTATTAAAACCGGACTGAATTGGACGGTTAAATTGAAAAAAACCGGACTCAGATACCTTTCCAATTTGACTCTCTAGATGCAGGTGCGAAACTCGACTTTGAGTATGAAGGGCTAACTGACTAAACATCATATATTTAAAAAATATCTTAACAAAAACAAAAATTTATATAAGAATCTAAGTTCTTTTCTTCACCTTGAAATAAGATTATAAGGTCATTTTTAGACACTATGAGGAGAAAATTAATTAATTAAAGTTCTGATAATTTTGTGAAGGAGCAGAGTAATGTGTCGGATGTTGTGAAATATTGAGAAAAAAAACTGTATTTTACCTTTTTTTTATTTTGATTTTGTTCTCTCTTTCCTAATTGTGCCTTCTAAATTTTTAATAACCTTTATTTTTTTTTCAATAATCGTGTTAGAAAATAGTTAGAAGCATTGCTATATTTTTTTTTTCTATTTTCCATTTGACTTTCTATATTTCAACATTTTCCTAAAATAGTCAAAGATATTTTTATTTTCTATTTACTTGTCAAGGCTGGACTATATGAAGAGTTGACAAAAATGACATGTGAGTCTTACATTGAAATCCTTTACATTTTCTGTATTATGCACAGGGGCCTAATATATATAAAATACAAATTTTAGTTAAAATTTTATGTGCTTGATAAACAAAATATGGAAGTGACTTGGTCATCTTTGAACTGACTTACCTTCCGCCCCATGTTTAAATGGACCGCTTATGTTGTTGAACCGATTTAACCGACCGGTCTTCTTTAATAACTGCGGACCGGTGCAGCAAAAAGCTCGGTCTTTTTACAAGTGCGATTCAGTTTTTTTTACTTTGAATCTCATCGGGAATCTCCTGTCCCACAGTCCCACCGGTGCGACTCCATAGTGCAGAGAGAGATAGAGAGGAGCCTGAGCAAATGCTTGACAGAGCGGTTCCTGATCTCTCTCTCCTCAACATCGTACAACGTGGCCTTCAATCCGCTTCATAATTCGCATGAGCCTCTTCAGATCCTCCTCAGCAGCACGAGCACGCCCTTTTGTGAGATGTTAGAATTTGATGAAGAGGAAAGAGCCTGAGCAGAGAATCTAATTGAGAGGAGCAATTTGGTGCCTAGGGAAGGTATGGAGGTTACCAAATTTCCTGCCATTTTGCACGGAACAAGTGGGTGACTCTATGTATGCTTTGCTCCTAAGATTTGAGTTCTAAAAATGACAAATTAAAGAGAGGAAAGAACGACACAGAGTAACAGCCCTTTCTATATCATTTACAGTCTGGTATTGAATCTTAACGGACCTAGCATTATTCTTTCTGGGGTTCAACAATTGAAATGCTCTCAAAGTGTGTTGAGAAATATCAGCCTCAGAATATCATTCATCATAGGCTAACTTAGGCAACAAATCAAGCTAGCTCCAAATTGATAGCTGTCAATCTATAATTAGTACCTAGCTGGATTTCTGTAATAATTAGAGTATAATTAGGCAACATATCCAGCCTATGTAAAATAGGAAGTAGCCAAACGGCTAGTAGAGATATACATGTAATTTAGGTTATATATACTCATGTACAGAACATGTAAAAATCAGAACAAGCAAATAAGAAACAATTGTTCAGCATTTCTCTACTCTCTAAATTTTCACATGGTATCAGAGCGGGACAAGTCCTGACTCAACAAAAACCAAGCTGCAGATAACAAGAACTGCAAGCAACATCAGAAAATTCACAAAACAAGAAGGCTCTCAGAATTGAGCAACGGTACCCTCAGCCGATTACTCGACGAGCCACTCGTGCTTTCTTATTCTTCATCATCGAGCAGATCCAAACCGCAAAATATCAGATTTTATCATGTTCTTAAATTTTCTTAGAACCTTACCAGCAAAATACCCTTTTCATCAACAAATTCCAGAAATTTCAGTTTTTTCCATAAAACCAGAAAAAAATCCTTTTCATCAACAAAAACCAGAATTTTTCTTTAGAACTGAAAATCTGTACCAGTACCCATAAAACCATGTCACATCATTTTGATAACACCAAACTTACAACCATAACCCTCAATGGCAACAAGAATTACATACCTTGGTCCAGATCAGTTACAATAGGTCTTGGTGGCAAAGGGAAACTTCACTTTGTCACTGGATCCAAAGAAAAACCCAAACCGGCAAAAACAAACGAGGCAACAGCCGCAGAAACAGCACAAATAGAAGAATGGGAGACCAATGATCAAATGATTATGTCCTGGCTGCTCAGTACAATGGATCCAAAAATCTCAAATGTGCTAATGTATTCCAAATCGGCAAAAGAAATATGGGACAAGGCAAGAACAAGGTATGGCCAAACCAAAAACTTTGCTCGTATTTTTAATCTCAAACAAGAACTCTCCAAATTCAAGCAAGGTAATCTCAGCAATAATGAACTCGTAACCGAAATCATGTCAAAATGGGAGGAACTTAACATATACCTTCCACCAACCACTGATCCGAATGAAGCCCAGAAAAGAGCCGACCAAGACCTGATTTTCACCTATCTCGGAGCCCTTGACCCCAGCTATGAAGCAATCCGATCTCAAATCTTGGCATCGGCCGATATGCCAAGCTTTGACGATGTGGTTGCGAGAATCGAGCAAGAACAGTCGAGGCGATCCCTCATGAACTCGCATCACCCCGGAACCACCGAGAACAAAGCCTTTAAAACTCATTACCACTCTAACCCGAACCCTAGAGGACCGGCCAAGACAAAGGGAGCCGCAGCACCCGACTGGTGCGACCACTGCAAGCGTGCAGGGCACAACCGAGAAGGGTGCTGGGTGCTACACCCTCATCTCCGGCCGGTGCGAAACAAAGGAGGGTGGGGCGGCGGAAAAAAGGAGAAGAGTTTCGGCGGAGAGAAAGGATTCGGCGGGTTGAGTAAGGGGCCAGACTCAAATGGCGAAGGGGCTGAACAGATCGGGTCTGGATCTGGATCCGAAGCAACCAGATTTAATTGTGCCGACCCTTCACCCTCTGGATCATCTGTGGCGCCAACTATGCAACTAGCCAATCTCATGAACCAACTGAGCAATTTATTACAGCAGCATGCTGCAGGTTCATCTAAACTCCCTGTTTTTTCATCTAATTTTTGTGCAAGTTTAAAACAGAATTGTGTGCCAAAATTTGCCAACTTTACCAATTTCTGTCAAAATAAAAAAAACTGGATTGTAGACTCTGGCGCTACCGATCATATGACTTGCCACCAAAATAAATTACAAAATTTTATCAAATTAAAGGCCCCTCAATATGTAACTGTTGCTAATGACAACAAAACTCAAATTCTTGGAACTGGCACCACTAATCTCCTTAACAAGAATATTAAAGATGTCCTGTACTTACCAGATTTTAATTCTAATTTATTATCAGTAAGAAAAATAACTCAAGACCTAAATTGTGATGTCATTTTCTCACCAAATAAAGTGACCTTTCAGGACCGAGTCACAGGGAAGAAGATTGGTGAGGGAATTTTTAAAAACGGTCTATATTATCTTGAAGACACTATCAATAAATGTTTTGTATCAATGAGTCCAATAGATCGTGACAAGTTACTACACTGGAGATTTGGTCATCCATCTGATCAAGTTTTAAACAAACTTTTTTGTTATAAGTTAGTCTCAAGTAATTGTGATATTTGTAAGCTTGCTAAGCAAACTAGATTGCCTTTTCCCTCTTCTACTAGCGTATCAGAAAAATGTTTCGATTTAATTCACTCTGATGTTTGGGGACCAGCCCCCGTTGATTCATATAATAACTTTAAGTATTTTGTCACTTTTATTGATGATTATTCTCGAACAACTTGGATTTATCTTTTAAAAGCAAAAAGCGAAGTATTTTCACATTTTCAAGAATTTTTTCATTTTATTGAAAACCAGTATAGTGCCAAAGTTAAGATTTTTCGATCAGATAATGGGACAGAATATGTCAACAAAAATTTTATCGACTTTTTCAAACAAAAAGGTATTCTACACCAAACCACATGTGTAAATACCCCTCAACAAAACGGAGCCTCAGAAAGAAAAAATCGTCATCTCCTTGAAGTCACTAGATCACTGATTTTTCAAACTAATGTCCCAAAGAGTTATTGGTCAGATGCTGTGTTAACAGCAACTTATCTTATAAATAGGTTACCAAGTGTCAAACTAAAAAACATGAGTCCCTTAGAAATTCTCAAAGGAAGGAAAATAGACCTAGACCACATTCGAGTTTTTGGATGTACATGCTTTGTACACATAAAAAGAAATGACAAATTAGATAGGAATTCGGTTAAAACCATATTTCTAGGGTATTCTTCAGAAAAGAAAGGTTACAAATGTTATGATCCAAACAACCACAAACTATACATCTCAAGAGATGTATCATTCATTGAAAATGAACCATATTTCCAACCACACAAACAAGACACCAATCATACACAAAGTCAACCTACTTTGTTACCTCCAAATAGTTTTATGTTTTCCGAAGGAATAAATCAAGAACAGGTAGAGATCATAGAAGAAGACCATCTTGGTGAATCAAGCGCAATTTCTTCAGGGGGAGAAGCGGAACAAGAATCAAATGAAGAACCAGCTCAAGAAGAGCCTGCTCAATCAACTCAAGAAGAAAGTGGCTTGAGAAGGTCTACACGACAGACTCGGCCTCCTACAAAATTGAGGGATTATGTATCCCATCCGGTTATGTATCCAATTCAAGATTTTATTTGTTATGAAAAGGCATCTCCTGAATACCGGGCCTATTTGGGTAACATAACTAACCAAACCGAACCAACTAGTTTTGATGAAGCCAATTTGGATCCAATTTGGCGTAAGGCTATGAAAGAAGAACTTCATGCCTTGGAAAAAAATGACATATGGGAAATTGTCAACTTACCAAAAGAAAAAAAACTGTAGGTTGTAAATGGGTATACAAGATTAAATACAATAGTGATGGTACGATTGAAAGGTATAAGGCTAGGTTAGTGGCCAAGGGATTCACCCAAACTTACGGTATCGACTACCAAGAGACCTTTGCACCAGTGGCTAAGATGAGTACAGTTAGAATCCTGTTATCAGTGGCTACCAACTTAGGATGGAATCTTTTCCAAATGGATGTAAAAAATGTATTCCTTCAAGGAACACTAGAAGAGGAAGTCTACATGACTCTTCCTCCAGGCCATAAAATCACATCAGATTCATCGTCAGTGTGTAAATTAAGGAAAGCAATTTACGGTCTAAAATAATCTCCAAGAGCATGGTATGCCAAGCTAAGCTTTTTCCTTTTAAAAAATAATTTTGTTAAAAGCACATCCGATTATTCCATGTTTGTCAAACATTTAGAAAAATCCACCACCATTATCCTTGTCTATGTAGATGACATTATCATCACTGGAAATGATAACGAAGAAATTAAAAGAGTTCAGCAATCCTTGAAAAATGAATTTGATATTAAGGATCTTGGAAAACTCTCATTTTTTCTAGGAATAGAAATTGCTCACTCAAGCAAAGGATTATTTCTATCCCAAAGAAAATATGTCCTTGACCTGTTAAAAGAGACCGGTAAGTTAGGAGCAAAACCAGCTGGTACCCCAATGGAAACTAACATTAAACTTGGGCCAGAAGATGGTGAACCACTATCTGACATAGGACAGTATCAGAGGTTGGTGGGAAAATTGATTTACCTCACTGTTACCAGACCTGATATTGCATTTGTAGTTAGTGTTGTAAGCCAATTTATGCATGCTCCACGTACCAGCCACTTGAGTGCCATTGATAGGATATTGAGATATCTCAAAGGTACTCCAGGTCAAGGAATCTGGATGAAGAAAAACGTTACTAACAATGTGGTTGGATATTCTGATGCAGATTGGGCTGGAAGCTGTGACAGAAAATCAACCACAGGATTTTGTACGTTTGTAGGTGGAAACCTAGTGACATGGAAAAGCAAGAAGCAGACTGTTGTGGCACGATCAAGCGCAGAGGCAGAATATCGAGCCATGGCATCAACAGCAAGCGAGCTTACTTGGATCAAACACTTACTTCACGACATGAAGATAGAGTGCAAAGGACCTATGCTGATGTACTGTGACAATCAAGCAGCACGGCACATTGCATCCAATCCCGTCTTTCATGAAAGAACGAAGCATATTGAAATTGATTGCCACTTTGTTCGAGACAAGGTGCAATCAAAGGAAATCGAGACACCATTTGTCAAAAGTCAAGAGCAACTAGCAGACATCTTCACCAAAGCACTCGACAAATCAACATTTGAAAGTATACTTAGCAAGTTGGGCTCTATAAATTTATTCGAGTCCAACTTGAGGGGGAGTGTTGAGAAATATCAGCCTCAGAATATCATTCATCATAGGCTAACTTAGGCAACAAATCAAGCTAGCTCCAAATTGATAGCTGTCAATCTATAATTAGTACCTAGCTGGATTTCTGTAATAATTAGGGTATAATTAGGAAACATATCCAGCCTATGTAAAATAGGAAGTAGCCAAACGGCTAGTAGAGATATACATGTAATTTAGGTTATATATACTCATGTACAGAACATGTAAAAATCAGAACAAGCAAATAAGAAACAATTGTTCAGCATTTCTCTACTCTCTAAATTTTCACAAAGTGTTTAATGAATTGTCCGAATCAAAACTAATTGAGTAATATTGTACCAAACCATGTTTAATGTCTTTTTTGGCAAACATGTTTAATGTTTTTGAAGAACAAAGATCTCACTTTGCATATTGCGTTGATTAAAGAGGAGGGTTCCACTGCACCATTATTTGGTGCATCTAACGTGCACCCAAAACTCATATGGTGCATTTTCAAAGTTCAAATAGTCGATTCGAACCTTCCAACGTGTTCTTCATATTAAAATGTGCTTGGAGACCAAATTTTACATTTTTTGGAAATTTTTTACTATTTTTCAGAATTTTTGAAAATACTAAACAATAATTTGATGAATAGTAAAAAATTCAGCAAATTTAGTATTTTCAAAAATTCTGAAAAAATAGTAAAAAATTTCCAAAAAATGTAAAATTTGGTCTCCAAGCACATTTTAATATGAAGAACACGTTGGAAGGTTCGAATCGACTATTTGAACTTTGAAAATGCACCATATGAGTTTTGGGTGCACGTTAGGTGCACCAAATAATGGTGCAGTGGAACCCTCCTCTTGATTAAATTAGTGCTTTAGTCGTGCTTGAAAATTGAACTAGTATTTTCACCATTATGCAGTTTAAAACTGGTGTACAAAGTTTTCTAAATTGTAGCTTTATAACTTCCTTAGTTATCAAAATTTCTATTTATTTATAAATGTCATATGTAATACATCTCTATTTTTATATTAAACGCGTAGATGTTCTAATCTGCCAACCGCTGTGATTAAAACAAAATTCGGATTGGATATCAGCCCTCAAATCAAATAGTCTATCTTGTTTTAATTTTGTGCATTTTTTTATGGTTTTTTATGTGTAGAAGTCTATATTTTACGTACACGTACTCGCCACAAGTTTATTTAGTCTGTTTTCTTTTGATCCTTATTTTTTTTTTAAATGTCATTTAAGAAACTTTTGAATTGATTGATAATTGATTATTCATGCCTTCGTTTCTTTTCATTTTCTTATATCGTATAACAAATGTTATTTGTCATTTAATGATCTCATTTAAGTAAACGTAATTCTATTTTTTTATTTTAGATACACAAATGCATATAGATCATATGGAGAGAAGGATAACCCTTGTAATAATAACAAGAGTCATAATATGACAAAAAAAAGTGTCATAGTATGACAATAACAAATCATACAACTTATTTTGATGATTTTTTTCTCTCGTTTCCCGTTAAGCTAGCAACATACCCAAAAAATATGTCATGTACCAGTAAAAAGAAAGCTTATAGGTATATCATTAAAAAATGGGCTTTATATTTGTATGAGAATATGTTGGTCTATTTTTTATTGTTGAATAATTATTCTTTTTATTGGTCTATTTTTTATAAAAATATGTCATTTTGTATGAGAATTTTTTTTATTCTCTTATAATATGTTAACGCACGAACACGATACTAATCATTCCATATGTATGTTATTTAATTATTTATAAATTTATGTATACACAAATACACAATCTTCATATCTTTTTGATATATATTGTTTAAAAAATTAGCGGTTTAACTGATCCGATCAGTAAACTGCTAATCTGAAATTTTACTAGATCAATATCCGGTCCGGTCCGGATATATTGGTTATTTGTAGTTATAGTTTGCTTTAATTTGCAAATTTGATTCGGGGGAATATGTACACTAATGAATAAGATATATCTAGTCGTATTTACGCTGTAGTTAATTTAAGAAGACAAATAACGAATTTAAGATATGTACAATTTGGGTGTTTTTCTTTATTTTCCTTGAATTCTTGTTAAAAAAAAAAACATTAGTCCCAAGTTTTTAGTCAGCCTATAACGAGCATACATTGTTCAGGAGGCTTTAAATTACTTAAATTTACAAAATTGAATTCAAAAGAATGTAAAACTCATTAATGTGTTAGGAGGTTTTGGACATTTTTTTATTGTTGTGAATAAAAAAAATCGGAAATTATCATGGAGTAAATAATAATTCTATATTGGCCACATACTCTTTGGTCTTGAGCCTGTGTATAGCATGCTGACTTGCTGAGCCTTTATATACACCTCCTACTGTACTTGTAAAGAATGAAAATCAAATAAACAAGATTAGCTCTTTCTCTACTATTCTCTCTAAATAAATTCATAAAATTTAAGTTTTACATATGCATGCATCACTCATAAAGTCCAACTAGTATCGTGCTCTTGCGTTGTAACAGGAACATATTATAAGAACAAAAAAAATCTCATACAAAATGACATATTCTTATAAAAAAAAATAGACTAAATGCATGACAAATAACATTTATCAGATGACATATTAAATAACATCTACATGTAAATAACATTCCTTAAATGACATATTAAATTAATATGACATATATATATTTTTTTTTGTTGACATATTTTCATAAAAAAATCTCAAACAAAATGATATATTAAATGATAAATAATATTATTTAAATGATATAAAAAATAAAAAGAAATGAAGATATGACCAATCAATTATCAATTAATTCAAAAATTATTTAAATGATATTTAAAATATAGAAAGAAATCTTACATATTAGAAATATAATATAATTTGTATGTGGAGAGTACGCAGTGGCGGACCCAAGAAGGGCCAGGGATAGACAGGTGCCTACTCCTGAATTCAAAAAAAAAATTTAGACTCAGTGGTATTTTATACTTGTGCCTACCCCTGAATTTGATTCACGGTCCAGTAGAAGAAAATTACGCAAAAAAGAAAGTCAGTACAGACTGATTCACGTAAAAAAAAGACAGAAAAAAACGTAGTAAGATTCATTACTCTACTTAGAAGAATAGTTGATTTGTTAGGAGAAAAAAGATGTCTGCTACTAAGGATATAAATATGTACTGTGCCGTGACTAGTCACGTCGTAACTTGGATTACGTGTCGTGTCGTGAGTCGTGACCAAATTTGGAAGGGTAGTCATGGCATGTGAATGGTCACAACACGTTAATCACGCCATGATCACACGTGATGTGTCCAAACGTGACCGATCACATTTGTCACGTTTAACTATTTTGTTTCATAATTTAGGTTAGTTTATTTAAAATTCAACATTCGATCAAGATCTAATGGTCCTAATTACACATGACCATGTATCGTGCTGTGACCAAATCTTTTGTGTAACGTATCTTGACGCGCTAAATTTTCGAAAGATGGTCACAGCACGTAACCGACACACGTGCCGTGACGGAACCGTATTGTGCCGTGATGTATTCAGTCGTGTCATGACTTTTTTAGATCTCTATCCACTACTCCGATCTGATTCGTCAAGAGAAAAACAAATTATACTCTTGTCAATATTTTGCGCCTACCCTGACTAAAATCCTGAATCCGCCGTTGAGAGTACGTGTGGCGAATATGTATCTAAATAAATTTAGACTTTTACACATAAAAAAAGTAAAAATAATATATAGAATCTTATACACGCTAACTTTATAATATTGTACGTCGTTGAGAGTACCCTGATATAATATTGTACGTGTATCACACGCTAACTTTATAAGAGTAACTTCTTCTACGCGTAAAAAAATTATACACGCTAGCTTTATCCCCATATTTGGTTGTGGCCTAAAGGTGGCTTAAATGCTTTAGGCCACTGTTATTCCACCAAACATGATTTAAACTAATTGGCCTAACATGGAATAGCCTAAAAGTTAGGCCGGCCTAAACGGGCCTAAATTAAACCATCTCTTGAGGTGACTTAAATTTAGGCTTCAATTTTACGCCACTGGGGCCCACTGTCATTCACCTTCAACCATTTCACCCCTCCTCATTAATTAGTAATAATATATTATTAGTATATAATTCGTATATTATTATTAATAATTACTATTAGTATATAATTATATAATTAATATCTTATATTGTTAATATATTAAATAATTATTATAATAATATTATATAATTAGTATTTTTTATTAATAATTATTATTAATATATAATTATATTATTAATATATTAAATAATTATTATAATATATTATAGTTATTATTAATATATTAATATTATATAATTAGTATCTTTTTATTACTAATTATTATTAATATATAATTAATATATTGTTAATATATTAAATAATTATTAACAATAATATTATAATATATTATAGTTATTATTAATATATTAATATTATATAATTAGTATCTTATTATTAATAATTATTATTAATTATATAATTAATATCATATATTGTTAATATATTAAATAATTATTATAATAATATTATAATATATTATAGTTATTATTAATATATTAATGTTATATAATTAGTATCTTATTATTAATATATAATTATATAATTAATATCTTATATTATTAATATATTAATATTATATAATTAGTATCTTATTATTAATATATAATTATATAATTAATATCTTACATTGTTAATATATTAAATAATTATTATAAAAATATTATAATATATTATAGTTATAATTAATAATTAATATTATATAATTAATATCTTGCTATTAATAATTAACTAACTTAGACTTCCAAAACTTTAGTCCTCCACCAACTCTAACCAAACAAAGAATACTTTAAGCCGTGGTCTAACTTTAGACCTCAACCAAACATAAATAATTTAGGCCGGCCTAAGTTAGAATAACAACTTACCACCTTAACTTTAGTCCACAACCAAACACCACATATAAGAGTAACTTGTCCAACCAAAAGATGCTAGCTTTATAAGAGTAACTTGTCCAACCAAAAAGATGCTAGCTTTATAAGAGTAACTTGTCCAACAAAAAAGATTGACAGCTGTGGGATTTGAACCCACGCCCTTTCGGACCAGAGCCTAAATCTGGCGCCTTAGACCACTCGGCCAAACTGTCGTTTTTGATTACTTATTCTTCTATCTTATATAATATAAACTATAATCTGAAAATACAGCCACTGCCACATGACAATTTGATGGCCGACCCTCTGCTTTAGTAGTCCTGCCCGCAAGACTGTAAAATACCGTAAATTCGACACAATTATGCTACATCAAATTTGATGGCCGACTCGACAATTTTACCTCGCCACCATGAAAATTGCACATTACAGTAACTATTAATTCTCGTATAAAATCAAAGAAATCCATAATTCTGCAATACTTCTGTCTAACAAATCAAATTCAAACTTAGTAGAAAAGATAAAAATAATCACGGGTCCCTCCAAAGTTCAATGAGCAATTTGGCATGATGGTAAGGGGCAAAATCATGATCCACAAGAAGTCAACCAGATCCTTTTAGCGGGGTTTCAATCAAAGGGATCGATACGCAGATCATGCTCGCTAGCCATGGCCATTCCGGTGCATAGACATGTCGGGCACATAACCTAGCAAGTAATTTCCATAAACTAACAATTAACAAGCAACCTAATTGTTCAATTGTGCTACTATGATTTGAAGCAAACATGTAACAAGGAATGAAGGATACAAGTACCTTTCCAGCACCGGAGCAATTAGGACACCTGCTCATACATGGAGATTGGAGGGGGTGACTGTGACCTCTTTCCCTAATTGAAACCGGTTCTATACTCAAAATCATGCCGCTAGCTGAACATCTCGCACATGCCAAATATCCTACATCCACAACCGATTTACATGTACAATTTTTTTTGAGTAAAGGTTGGAGGTCAAGCCATCCAACTATTAAATATCCACAAATGATTGCCCCTTCTGGATTTCGAACCTGCAACCTCCCACACGGAGAGCATTGCCTTTAACACTAGACCAAAGACTGGTTCTCACATGTACAATTTTATATCGGAAAGTTTTTGGTAAGTTGTAATAACAGTAAAATAGTTATATTTTGCACACATTTGGCATCTTTTAGAAATTGTGCAGGTCAAATTATGGATATAATGTACAAGTACATCGCTGGTAAATTGGGAATTGAAAGATTGATAATTAGTGCTAATTCCTTACCAGTACCATAGCAATATTTGCATCGCTTCTTCTCTTGTTGTTTCACATTATTAGCTTCTAGCAGCATTAAGGCGGATATCACACCAACAGCACCGCCCGAAAAGGAGGCTACAATCGGGTCGACCTGACTGTACCACGTAGGAATAAAATTGGATATACATTACTACTCCTTTGTTTATCTTTTCTTATCTTTTTTCTCCTAAATTCAAACACAAGAGTTCCTTTAATAGCAGAAAGTAGAGTGCATTTTGGAAATACCTTAATTGCGGAGGCAGATGCATGTTACGAATAAAATCTTCATAGGATGTGCCGCCTAACCCTAGTTTTAATTCAAGCTGTGCTATGCCAGGAATTTAAGATTTTTTCAAGTAAGCATTATAATGAAATGCCAAATTATTCTAAACCACATTTTAAATCTAGACTTCCAGGACCTCCAACCTTTACTCAAAAAAAAAAAATATATCTAGACTTCCAGATACTTAAGCATGTGACACTGAAATTTAGGGGCGTAAATGAATCAAATATTTATCCATTTCATATCTGGATCAGTATTCAGATATTTGGAAAATCTGGAAAAGGATTCGGATATTTGATGGATACGGATTCAGATATTTTTCTAGCAGATACGGGTACAAATACGGATCTGGATATCTATTTCAGAGGCCTGTACATCATTTTGATTTGGACTTTTAAGTATAATACAAATTTTATGATATATAATTCTTTGGTACATTTTGACTAACAATATGATGATAATTAGTGATTAATTATTCATTAATATATAATTTTTAAACTCATAAATTTGTAATTTTTACGAATGTATATATAATGTGTGTCTTTTTAATGAAATATGTGATAACTTTATATTAACATCCGAACTATGTGTGTATTTAGATCAGCATTCATTTAATATTCGTATCCATAACCGATTACTAAAAACGAATACAGATGTGGTTTGGCTATTATCCATCGGTATCCGATCCGCTAACAACCCTACTATATTTTCATTTTGAACATTTGTGGATATACCTTATTGGCACGTCTATGCCTGAAACATTAATTACCTATATTTTCCTTAAATTCAATATCACTTAACTAAAACAAGTAACAGATACAATGAGATATGTTAAGATAGAAATAGCTATATAAATCAACGAGTGCAATGACTTACAACGGGAGCCACCAGACCACCAAAGATTATAATTCCTGATATGAAACCGAATGACGTCAGATAGAGCTGCCTCAAAGTTCTTGTGGTCTGATTCAGTAAGCACAAACAAATGCTAAACGATTAAATAAGCAGCCTGAATTTCTTTTTTTTTTGTTCTGTTTAAGTAGATGATAACAACCAATGGCCTAGTAGCTCAAGTGGTAAGGCACTAGAATAACTTCCAAAAGGTCACGTGTTCGAGACTCCATAAAGTTGAGGTCTAAGTTAGGTATTCTGACTTAGGCCAGCTTAAATTATTCATGTTTGGTTGAGGTCTAAGGGTCCAAGATGCAACACAAAATTAAGGCACCTAGAGAGGTGGTTTAGTTTAGTCCAGATTAGGCCAGCCTAACTTTAAGCTTACGCCTAGTTAGGTCAGCCTATTTAATGCCCGTTTGGTCGAATAACTCAGGCCTAAACCCCTTATTCCATGGTTTAGGCCTCAACCAAACATGGTGTATGACCCTTGTCAAATTAGGCAATAAAATAGGTATAACAATACTCATTTTAATATGTAAATAAAATAAAAAAAGAGAGGGGATGATAACCATATTAGGAAGAAATGGAATAGTTGAAGGTATATCAAGCATCTCTTCACTTTCTTCAGTTCTCTTCAAAGAAGAATCTGCACTCTTTATACGCTGCTGTACACGTAGTCTCCTCAACTGAGAGGTGGGGTCACAGGTCACATGATAAAGAAACACTATGTATGTTGTACAGTATGCACCTCATATGCAAATCGGGATAACTTATACATGGTTATATAAAGCGATTAATTAGCATAGCATTCACACCAAGTACACTGAACTTTTCCATAATTAGAACAGTAAAACCAGAATAGTAAAGAGCAAATATGGAATTGGCGTCTTTAACTTGTTATCTACAATTGCAAAAATTACAAGTATTTTTTTCTATAATATGTGCACAGTGGTTCATGTAATTAAAAGTATATTGTGCCAGACAGCTAGAGGGTATGCACATAATGATACATCAAAAATCATTCGTTTGAACCATTTTAGATGTGTCATAATTTGCAAAAGTGAATATTAGTCCAAAAATCACTCAAAAAAAAGAATATTAGTCCAAAAATCATCAATATAGTTTCTATTAAGATCTAAAATCTTTTAGGAAAAAGAATGTTAAATATGCAATAAAATAGGGATTCATGGTAATCTGACTTGACAATCATCAAAAAGTAGTTCTAATTTTGAAATCTTGCATTTTATATATCATACACATGAAACATAATTGCATTTGATGCAAATTTACCTTACTTCAGACTTAAAAATTGCAATCATCCACATTGAATGGTCTTCAGTGGAATATAAAAAGAAACACTAAAATTGCATGAAATATAATACACAACCAATTCATAATGCTGAGGACATGTCTAAAATTATTTCTATTTTTCTATAACTTATTGGGCATTATTTGAAAGTTATAATTAAAAGTTGGCATATTTTAAATAATTAAAAGATACCTCTTCCATGAGAAGAAAAATTTTATTCCTGCGACTTCTAATGTTGTCACGAATCTCTTGCAACTGCAACTGCATGAAATTCTGCACGGTTTCTGGACCTTCTATTATGCAAAAGCTGTGAAAATCGAACAAATCATAGTATTACTTTATCTATGATTGAATTAGTCCACTATATTTGGCGTTTCTTCCCAAATCAACACTAATTGCCGCAAATTTCCTCGTGCAACTGTGCAAGTTAGATAAAAACATAATCCCGCTTGAATTTGCTGATTTCAGTGCGACATTCTCCCCACCAATTCGAAATACCAAACTAGCTCGACTGGATAAGATTTAAATCACTGAAGGTGAGATAAGAGACCTGGAATTGTTATCCGGAGCGGGTCTGGAATCGTCGCGGGAAGAGCAGCGCATGTGCCTTGCACGTGCCGGGAGAGCATGGGAGAACTTCCACGTTGCTGGGGAGAGACCGCCATGGAGAGTTTTGCTGGGAACGGGGAGAAGAGAAGTAGAAGCCATCGCTGTTATCTCTCTTTCTGCTTCACTCACAAAGAAGCTACCAGTCGTTTCGTTTATTGAATAAGATAGATTTGCTGTGCGGACGCGACATGTGTGCTGAGGTACCACTGGAGCCTGACCATCGACGTACGAACGGGCGACTTTTTTTCGTAGCAAGATCGACGGTAATAAACGCGTCTAATATAAATATATAATGCGACCCAGTGACAACATATAATGCGCCCATCATGTGAGCCACAATAGATCGGTCCGAATTTAATAAAATCTAGGGGGAATTTCACGTATACCCTTCAAAAACTGTAAAATTACGTATTTTGCCCTCCAAATTCTAAAATAACGTATTTACCCTTCTAAACTTGAATAACTCACATATTTACTCAATTAACAGTAAACTATGATTAATTATGATTAATATCCTATAAATATAATTAATCAAGACGTCCCTTCTTCTTCTTCAGTGTTTTTCTCCCGCATTATTTTAGCGCCAAAACGGTACTCTAACCCTTCCCTTCCACTTCTCTACGTCAAAAGGTTTCTTCTTTTCTAGAGCATCTTTTTTAGTGCCAAAAACTGTTAGCACATCTTGTTTTCCAAGTCCAAAACTCTTGATCGCTCCCACGTTCCAATCACCTTGTTGGAGATGGCATCCGAAGAAGAAGAAGCCCTTGAGACTTAGATGGGAACTCGAACTGGAAGAGGAAGAACACTCGAGACCTAGATGGGAGCTCGGGGTAGAATCACCCACAATAGAGTAAGCTCGTCGGTTTTAATTTTTTTGCGATGCTTTAAACTTATTTTCTTCTCTTTCAGAAATTCAGTAACAATTACAACAATAAGTTTGTAAAATGAACAAATTAAGATGACATCATGTTATAAACTAAGAATTAGAATATGACTACTTATTCTCAATCAAGCTTTCTTGGTACTGTATCAGTACGAGGTTCAAGTACACACTGGTATTTTCCATCAAAATGACAATGTTGCTCTATTAATTGAACTATTTGTACATGTTGCTTAGCAATTTTTTTTTCTTTTATCTAGTTCATTTTGTTGTACGTTGTCACCTAGTTGCATTTCCTTTATAATACATAAAATCTAATTTGCTTGAACGCGCATAGCTATCTAGTTTGACAAAAAATTGTAAGGATTAGTGGGAATAACTTGAGATTAATGATCATGTCAACAGAGTTACATGATTAATGAATTTTATTTGAGTGTTTCATAATTACCAATTTGTCCCTGTAGACTGTGTCCCTTTTTGTTGTACCAGTCAGACAACTATAATTTGCATGAAATAGCATGTGTGAATTTCTTAACATGAAGCAAATTACCATTATTCAGAATTTAATTTTGTGGAGGCTTGGGTTTTAACAATATATTTTCTATATTATATGAGGTCCGTCTAATTACAGGATAAGATTGAAATATGGAGGCTTTTTCCCGCAAGTTAAGAATTATTGTAGGAAACGATATTGTTTTGGCTCCCAAAAATGCATCTACACAGATATGAGCTCATACAACATGGAACAATTAACTGAAGAGGTGATGAACCGTTATCCATCTAAGAGTGACCTGGTTTTATATATGCGATTTATGAACAAGTATGTTATGGAGCAAACATTCATTGATCTTGATTCTGATGATAACTTTCAAGTGATGTTAAGCATGTATGAGGAGGAGAAAGAAGTAACCGTGTATGTGACGGCTGAAAAAGATGTTGATAGAAATGAAAAACAGCAAAGATACAAGTTAACATATTTTAATGAACTTAATCACTACAAACATTAATTAAGTAGTGTATCATGTTAGGTACTTTACTATGGAGCAGTTTTGTCCAAAATGTCTTAAGATGACCAGTTTGGCCTTAAATTGTTGAACTATTTTACCAAAGTATGTGGATCCATACTTCACAATAGAGAAATTCAAAGCCGCGTACGCTGTGGATATTGCTCCTATGCCGGGAAAGGATCAATGGATGCGTGTAGGAAATGAGGAGAAGATATACCCACCTACCATCAAGCTTCCACTTGGACGTCCTAAAATAAAAAGAATAGTGCCATCAGATGAGCCTAAGAGAAGACGCAAGTGTCAACGCTGTGGTATGTACGGACACCATCAAAAGACTTGTAAGAATCCGACAAATGTTATGAATACATCTCATTCCTCTAACCCATGACACCTCTCAAAATGCATCTCAAGCATCCACCAGTAAAAGGTAATTGAGCTTATTTATAGATACCCTTGAAAATTTATCATTTTTTAAAAAAATAAAAATTTGGACGGTTGATTTGTAAATTAAGCACATATAAAAAACTACCACTGAAATATGAGAAATTGAGCTGAATTTTGAAAAATTGAATTTGGATATGAAGTGGATTAGATGTTGGTAGCAGTGTGTACTCATACTGCTCTTTGTTGTTTTTTTCTTATTTTGTTTTTCTTTTCCAATTTCTAAAGTTCTTTCTAACTATAGTCCACGTTTCTTTTGTAGTTCAGTTTTTTTTAATATTTTTTTTTTCTTTTTGTTTTACATACTGTAATCCTGACCCTTACCTTTCCTTCAAAAACAATGGGAAGGAAATAATATACTAACATATAGAATGTCGACAATTTTGTATCTTTTAAATTAGGGGATGAGGAAAGAATCAAAAAGCACATCGGGCTAAAAAGTCGAAGTCGTGCGTTGCCATGCAATACCAAGCTCAAATGCAAGATAATGTTTGATTTGTCCAATAGTTGTGATATGATCTAATTGCCTTTTGGTCTGTTTTCTTTTGGGGGTGAAAGTATTCATGATAACTAACTTTTGTTGTACGACAATGAGGATAATGTTTAATTTCACTAATGATTTTGTTTGGTTTATGCACAATTCTGAATTAATTTGGTTAATGATTTTGTTTAGATTATGCACATAATTCTTCAAATGCTTGTAGTAGAATCATTCCATTATTTTTTCTAGAATAGCACATAGGCATTAACGGAAAAGAAAAAATGTTAGAGGTTCTGGTACCACTAGTACAATAATCAAAGACACAGTGGTAATGCTAATATATTAATTCCTAAGTGAAGTGAAATGCCCAAATTGAAAAAAGAAAAAACATTACTGATGGAGAAGAGAAAAGACAAAAAAAAGAAAAAAAGTTACATTGCTAATGGAATAGAAAAGAAATAAGAAAAGGTTGGGAGAAAAATAAGAAAACAGGGAAAAATAAGAAAAGTCTGGGTGAAATAGAAGGTATTAACAGAAGTCGGGGAGATAACGGAGGCCGAATAAAAGGTTGGGTAACATAAGAAAACAAAGGTCAAACGTAAAACAGAAGTCAAACTTTAAAAAACGGAGGTTAAAAGTTAGGTTATGTAATTAGTTATATGTTTGTTGAACATTAAATATGATTAATTTAAATTTTGGGCATATATGATATATATTAAATTTGAAGTGGGTAAATATGTGAGTTATTCAAGTTTAGAAGGGTAAATACGTTATTTTAAAATTTGAAGGGGAAAATACGTAATTTTGCATTTTTTTTGAATGAGTTCCTCCTAAAATCTAATCCAACAGTTCGGGGCAGCGTTGCGGAGAACCCGAATCATGATGCGAATTCTTTTGAATCACGCTCCGTTAGATCTTAGAATGGCAAAACATGATCGAAGTCGACAAGTTTATTCGATCTAACTTGAACGAGTAGAATTTGAACAGACTCGTCGTCTAAGAACCATAAAAAAATAATATCAACTACAAATCGACATATTTAAAAGTCTGTATTGAATCAATCCAGATACACATATAAATCCGATTTTTTTATTAGTATGAAATAATAAATACGAACTTCTAAAATAGAAACAATTTGTTTTCTGGATATAATTTCTACCTTTTTGTTGATTGATAGTTCAAATTTGTACTAATTCAAGTAGAAATGTGGTAGATGCAACTGATAACAATAGATATAGGCAGAGGCGAATTCATATTCAGTGAATGGAGTTAATTGATCTCATTTATTTTCAATTTTTTTGTATTTCGACTCTATTTTTAATATAATTTAAATTAAAATATTATGGACAATGTGAAATTGACTCTCATTCGTAGTAAAAAAATATTATATACTTGACCCCATTCATTTTTTACCCCTATAATTTGAAAGTCTGACTCCGTCCCTGAATATAGAATATGTTTGTTAAACTTATTTGTATGTTTTGGACTATAATTTAGGTACACAACTTTTAGGTACTTATTTCATAGTACTTGGTTTCTTAATGAAATCGGTGAAGTAACATCTACTTTCTTCAAAACAAATAAAATAGAAATAAATTGGTGAAATTTCGCATGACAAAAAAAAATGCTACAATTTATAATGTCTATGTGAGACATCCGACTAGTAGATTTCACCTGACAGAAAAAATGCTACAATTTATAACGTCCATGTGAGACATTCGACTGGTAAAAAAAATACGATCGAACACCATGGACTTTGATTTAAAGATAAAGACATTTTTCTCTGTTCCTCTCTTTCTCATTTTTCTTCTGCCTCCTAGAGCTGCATTTTATTATTTGTTTATAATTATTTTGGTATTGAGGAGTGGACTCCAAAGTTTTATGGAATTTAGGGGTGGACTCTATAAACTATGCCATAAATTGTAGTGTTTTTCTATCATATCATATGAGATTTCACAAATTTGTTCTCATTTTTAAGAAAATGTATTTATTATTTTCTATTAATAAAAAAATTCGGCAAATAAATCGGTCTAAATTTTTTTTAACCATTTTGATATGCCATAAATATTCCTTTTTAGCATCCAACTCGTCTTAAAAATTTGAACAGACTGATATGTCTAATTCAAACTTTTTCAATTTAAATAAATTAAGTACCAAATCATTTGAGAGCATCGGTGCTAGATAACGATAAAATAACTAAATAAAGTAGTATTAAAAATAAATATCTTGGTGTATTATATGAACAACAGTAAAAATGTCAAAAGCTAATTTTAATTTTAGCTTACTCTATCTGCCGACATTTTTATTAATATCCAAAGTTAATTATAAATTAATAAATATAGCCAGAATTGCTGGATTTTTCCAAAAATGTCCAAACCGGCCAGATTCTGGCCGATTTCCTCTCCTCTAGAAACCGGCCAAAATATGGCCGGTTTTTTTTTTATATACCCGTTTAAACCCAATAAATACCTTTTTTTTTCTCTCTCCCCCTCACAACTTACTCAACTCACAAAAGAGAAAGAGAGGAAGGGACATAGAGAAAGAGAAGGCGATGTTTGAGGCGAAAAGACCGATATTTGAAGGGGCCAAAATGATGAACAATAGAAAACAGATGAGGTGCAACAGTTGGAGAATTAGAGCAAGCAGATGAGGCCAAGAAGGAAGATGTCAATTTAATAGCACGCCTTGGGGTCCATTTGTACATTATGTTTTTTTGCTTTCTGTCCGGTCAACATCAACATATAAATGATGCAACAATAGAAAACTCAGAAAGAGTCAAAGAGGTTACTGGGAAACCCTATTGTATATTTCTTAAGCCTATATGGAAGTTTAATTCGTAGAAGAAACATCTACTACTTTTGCTTCTTTTATCATAATTTTTAGGTTTAGGAGGGATTTTATGTATATCTCTTGAAAGTTTAAATATTACATATTTATTCTTCACATATTTGTCCAATCTAACTATATAACATATCAAAATACAACATATTAGATTTTGGAACTTTTTTTTCATTTGAGGAGTCATTGACTTATTTTTAGAAGTTAATCAAATGTTTTCTAATTTTCTAAATATTTTTATTTGTGAATGATTATAGATAATTTCATTTTTAAGGATATTGTTTATTGTATTGTAATGCTAATATATTACTTTTTGAGATAAAACAAATTAATTTATTTTGTGATCAAAATGATTGCATTCATTATTTATGTTTCCATAGATATACAAGACTGACCACTTGTATAGCTAATACCTAAAATGTCATTTCCATAATTAATCAATTATAAATATTATAGAGATGATTTATTGCTGGCAAAGTTTGCATAAAAGAGAGAAACTATTTCTCATATCTGAATATTAGAATTTAAATTTTGTGTTCAAAATAACACTGCCCAATTTAAGTTGCATCTAACATAATATACAATCTATTTAATTATAGAGAAGTTATAAAAAGTTTACTTTGTTTATATATATTCATGATTGTAACAAAAATTAATGTCACAACACCATATATATTGTTTGATTAGTCGTTATAATTGTGTTTTGGTTTATTACTTCGCCTTCTTTATAATTAATCTACAAAAGAGTATTTTTCTGTACGTTCTCCAAGAAAGCTGTTGAAAATATAAGAAAAAATAATATTACAATACAATGACAAAATAAAATTACACTACATAATCACAAAGCAGGTCATATACAAGAAGAAAATAGTTTGTGTGTAAAAAAAAATGAGAAAACCGGCCAGAATATGACCGGTTTGGACATTTTTAGAAAACTTCAGAAATTCTGACTATATTTATTAATTTGTAATTAACTTTGGATATTAATAAAAATATCGGCTCTATCTGTGAAGCTGCTTTGACTTCACTCTATTGTAATTTCTTTCATGGTCCGGAACTTGTTCGAAGGCCTTTGAACATGATTCCTGTCCAAAGCTTTCTTACACCGTATGATTACAAATTTATCAACATCACATTAATTGATTATAAATTCTGTTAACTCCTTTTCGTTAAACCAAAAAGAAAGGAACGGTTCCTCCTTGTCTTAATTTCTTCCCAAATCAAATCGTTTCAAAAACAATGAAAATATGAAGGTAACAAATTCCTTCGCCAGCCCCCCCCCCCCCCCCCCAAAGCCCCCACTCAGAAAAAACAGAGGGAAGAGATCTTCTTTTCCTTGTCAATTCTTTTATCATGTTTTCATTCTTAATTCGAGGTACAATCTGACAAAATTTCTTTTTAAAAGCACTTTTTGATGCGTTATTAATCTTGCTAGCTATTTAAAGATGTATTTTTTGTATATGTATCCACTCGTTTTCCTTCTAATTTGTGGTTTTTTATATTTAATAGTAATCTCTATGTAAAATGAATAGCTGGTACTCTAAATGACGTCTTGTTTGGATTAAGAAAAAAAAAATGAATGAATTGACCAATAAACACAAGCATCACTTATTTTTAGGTATAAAGGAAAACGATTGAATTAGATTGCCCGAAATTTTTATTAATACCCTAAAAAAAAATAACAAATGTACCCTCGTTACTGAAATAATTTTAAAAATAACCTAACTGCCCCACGTGGGACGGTCAGCTCAAGACCAAACCACCCCCAGTGGAGCTGTTTGGTATATAATAATTTTTTTAATAATGTTGTATTACTATATTTATGTTAAAATTTTGTTATAATTTGTTATAGTTTGTTATAGTTTGTTACAATTTGTTATAATTTATTATAATTTGTTATGGTTTGCCAGGCATCTGGTAGACAAATACAAAAAAAAAATATTAACATGCAAACCCAATTAAATTCGAACTTAATTCCTATATCAAGTTAAAAAAATTAACACCCTAAACCCTAAACCCTAAACCCAATTAAATCGGAACTTAATTCCTATATCAAGTTAAAAAAATATTAACATACAAATCCAATTAAATCCGAACCCAATTAAATCCGAACCAAATTAAATCCGAACTTAACATGCTACTACCATAATTTCAAAATTCTACAATTAGTTAAAAAATAAAATATTTGATTAACTAATTTACTCTACATACAAAATAAAAAATTCTACAATTAGTTAAATTACACTAAAAAAAAGCCTAAATTACACTAAAAAAACTAAATTATTCTACATTTATTAAAATAAATTTTATGAGCTAAATTACTCTACATGCAAACTAAATCATTCTACAATTACTAAATTTACACTAAAAAAACCTAAATTACACTAAAAAAAACTAAATCAATCTACAATTTATTTATACTACATGAAAAAAGCTAAATTACTCTACATGCAACTACATAATTCTACAATTATTAAAATTACACTACAAAAACTAAATTACTCTACAATTACTTATTTATACTACAAAAAATTTACATAATTCGGATTGTTTATCCAAAAAAAAATTTAACCACATACCTAACAAAACTTGTAGATCTGAAGTTTTTCTTGTTCTCCTTCCAAAAATATACAAATCTATGTGACTAGAATAAAAAATAATGACATTTTGAGAGTTGAAAAAAAAAAAAAGTTGGTTCAGTGGAAAGAAAAGCAAAGGAGGAGGAAAGGAGAAAAGAGAAAGAAGGAAAAGAGGAGGCCAGAGTCTCTGTCGCTGGAGAGAAAAAATAAAATTACCGGGACCGAATTGGTATTTCGGTCCGGTATTTTTTTCGGATTTTTTGTGACCGCCTTTCTAAAAAGCTATGAAACTAGTAGGGACCGAAATATCATTTCAATCCGGGAAAAAAAAATTGCGGACCGAAATGACATTTCGGTTCTTATGATTTTTGTAAAAAAAAAGAAGTAATTTCTTATTTTTTTTTTTAGTTATGGTTTATAAAAAAATTCCGCACCTTTAGAGCATGAATATTGATATATGCAGCACTAATAATTGTTTTTGTAAAACTAATATTCCTTTAATATACAGGTACTATAGTTCCTGAATCCGTATTATGATCTCAACAAATACCAAGCAAGTTGCTAGTACATTTTTCTAAAAAAATTTGCAGGTAACTAACTGTTCAATAAGATCTATTTCATGTTAAAACTATGTTTAGAGTTTAGAAATATAGAGACAACATGATACACATCTAATGCTTCTAGCTGAACATTTTTGTTATGTTCACAAATATTTTTAATTCCACGTTTATGTATAATTTTTGTTCTATCTTTGCACTGTATTAACTATTGTTCTAGAGTGAGGCTATGGTGCTATGCATAGCACGGATGGGGTCCGTGCTACGGCTCAAAATTTGACTTTTTAAAATCCTAATGGTCGATCCAACCGTTCAATGTGATAACCATATGAATATGTACTTGCAAACTAAATTTTATATTTTTTCGAATTTTTTACTATTTTTTTAGATAGGTAGAATTTTGATGGTCTAGAATTTTCAGAAAACACTGATTTTTCTACCTATCTAAAAAAATAGTAAAAAAATTCGAAAAAATATAAAATTTAGTTTGCAAGTACATATTCATATGGTTATCACATTGAACGGTTGAATCGACCGTTAGAATTTTGAAAAGTCAAATTTTGAGCCGTAGCACGGACCCCATCCGTGCTATGCATAGCACCATAGGCTCACTCATTGTTCTAGATAATTTTTTGTCTAGACTTTCTATATGCTTCACCATCTGCCCCGAAATTTTTATTTTTAACATTTTAAATAAATTAATTAATAAAATAACCATCGTTTCTGGTCAATTCTATATTTAACACGGCCGCAGAACACCGGAGCGGACCCATTTGGGGAAGGCCGCAGAATGCCGAAGCGGACCCCCATATGGGGCCGCATAATGCCGGAGCGGACCCGGGTCCGCAGAATACCGGAGCGGACCCTAGTCTTTATATCCCGAAAATGACAGGAACATTTCATTCCACACTCTCACACCTTCTCTCTCCTGAGTTAGCTCTGATCTGTAAGTTTTTTCTCTCTTCTTTTAAATTTTTTATTTTTATTTCAGTAGATTAAAAATTTAATTAGAATAATTAATTTAGCAATAATTTAATTAGAATAATTAATTTAAATTAATTAATTTAGTTAATTTTTAATTGTAGGTTTCTTCTGTATTGAATTGGAAAATGGCTCTTATGGTATCCATCTACACTGGTGGGGATGTATTAACAGGTCCTAATGGGGTTTACTACAGTATTGGACCCGGTATTGCCAGGTACGGATTATTTGGGACTTAAATCAAGTATATGTGGGAATTTGGGGTTGGATCAGGGTCAGTATGACCTTAAAATTGATGCCAAAATTAGCATGCCGACTAGTTCGGCACAAACCTGGTTCCAACTATTTCCAATTCAGAATGAGGGAGTCTGGCAGGTATTGTATAACCAAACCATGAGTTTTTCTGGGGGTGCATACAAGATAATTGACCTATATGTGGAGGTTACCAGAGCCCGGCGTTCGAACCCAGTTCAGAGGTTAATCCAGGGTCGTAGTCGGGGTAACTCATCCGGCTCTAGTCCATCCCCTGTCCAAATTGACCAACCGTCCAGTAGTCGGGCCCCAGTTCAGAGGGACCGACCCTCCCGTCGGGCCCCATCCCAGACTGACCACCCTGCATCTAGTCGGACCGCTCATTGGGGTCAAACTTGTAATCCGGATGAATCTGATGAAGAAGTGGATCCGGAAATACTAGAGGCAGAGGAAAATTGGGGTCATATTGATCCTGAGGGTATGAGCGATTATTCTGACCAGGAAGATACCGGGCCTGTGCTCGGACTATCAAGGAAATTCAAGATGGATAGCGGGTTTCAGATAATGGATCGCGGGGTTCAGCACCCGATTCATGCTTTCAACGACACATCAGGGTTTATGGAAGCCAATTCGGGTTTGTTTGGAAGTAGAGCAGATTTTGAGAATGAATTGTCCGAGGGACAAACATATGACTCAAAGGAGGACATGAAGAGCGCAATTGCCAGGTTTCACATCCTTTGCAACAAAGAGTTAATACCTACGCACAGTGACCGCACAAGAATGAGGTTCAAGTGCAAGGACAGTTACTGTGGGTGGTACATACTCGCAAGGGCCACCGGTTATGGAACACAATGGCGTGTCTCCAAATGCCCAACACAACATTCATGCCACGCGGATGCGACAAGAACAGATCACGCCCAGTTGTCAGCTGCTATGGTTGCCGAGTGTATATCCGCTCACATGAGGAACGATGTCGACTTGAGTATTCAGGCTGTCCGAATTGCTGTTGCTGAAAAGTACAACGGTCAGATACCGGCGTACAACAAACTATGGCGTGGCCGTGAGTTGGCAATAGCCCGTCAATTTGGCAGTTGGGAGGGGTCATACGCTCTTGTAGTTCCATTGTTGGAGGCAATGAAAAGAAGCAACCCAGGTACTACATTGTTCCTTCAATTTTTACGTTATTTCATTATCAATCAAAAATTGAACTTATTTTTTTAAATTTATTGACAGAAACATTGTTTGAGGTGACCTCATATCCCACTGGTGAACCTGGACCATGGAGGTATTTTCATAGGGCGGCTTGGGCATTTGGACCGTGCATAGCTGCTTTTCAACATATCAGACCGGTCATCACAGTTGATGCATGTTTCCTGTCAGGCCGGTATAAAGGTAACTAATTTGGTTGTTTTCACTTTATTTATTTTAGTTGATTTCGGCTCTTACAAAATGGGTTTTAACCATAGGCAAGCTGTTGATTGCAACCGGGTACGATGCTGAAAATCAGCTCCTCCCGTTGGCTTTTTCACTGGTAGAATCAGAGAGTTATGACGATTGTGCGTGGTTCATTAAATGGTTGCGCCGTAATGTAATCCGCTCCAGATTCATGTGTGTCATCACTGATAGGGGAAAGGGTATCAAGAAGGTGTTCAGACAAGATGATATGGGGTGGAACGAGGAGGATGAGGATCAATGTGTTCACCGTCTTTGTGCTACTCACATAGCCGAGAACATGAAGAAGAACGGTTACAGTGATAAGGCAATCCGTTTTTTTAGAATATGTGTGGCTAAGAGGAAGATGAGGAGGTACGAGCAAGGAATGCAAGCAATGGGGCAGGCATGTGACATTGCCCTCAATTGGCTGGACGGTGTGGGTAAGTATTTGGATCAAGATGAGAACGAGTGCCCCAAACCATGGAAGATATTCCAAGCACTGGACGGTGGTTACCGTTGGGGCATCATGACTACAAACGGGTCTGAGTCGCTTAATAAGGTCTTCAAGTCCTCTCGTAGGCTACCGGTTGCAGCAATAATTGAAGACACATTTTACAAATGTATGACATGGTTTGCGCAAAGGAGGGCCAAAGCGGAATGGGAAGTCAGTCAAGGTCAGCAATTCTCGTGTCGTGTGCATAAGGTACTTTTATTTGTAGTTATTTCTTCCTAATTTTTAATGAAGTTTGTTAAAAAAAATATCTGACTTCTTCATTATTTTTTAATTTTTCGTAGCTGATCAACAAACGGTTCGAGAGGTCCGATAAAATGAAGACGCTGGGGGGCTTTGGAAACAACAACGAGTTCGAGGTAACCGCCACACAGGAGAGTTCACGCTTTCATACCTGACGATTCTGGTCGGTTTACCAAGGCCAATTACAAATACACGGTGATAATCGGGGATGATCACACGGTAACTTGCACGTGCCAGAAGCCTCAATTGGAGAGAATACCGTGCTCTCATGTTCTGTCCGTGTGTCGTCTCCGAGGCATCGACCCTGGCGTATTTGTAAGTCACTATTATCACATCCATACACTGATCAACACATGGAGCGCACAATGGCATGTTTATGGAAATCAGTCGGAATGGCCTCCACACGATGGCCCGGTCCTTGTTCCAGAGAAAAAAAATATTGTTGTGGGCAGAAGACAGCACGACAGAATTCCGATGTGGATGGATGTTCTACATAATAGGAGAAGAGGACACCAAGCCGGCCGAGATACGCAAGAAAGACAAAACAGAGCTGCTCGGGCTGCACGAGATTGAGAGTTAATGTTGTCTTTCTAATTGTACTTGTAAAACTATTGTTTATTTTCGGTTAATTAGACGTATTTGTAATTTCCGATAACATTCGCATGTTCTATTGTATGCTTCTTTATATGGCTCCTTGTTCTATTGTAATGTTTCTTTTGATCAAACAAACGACGAACAACAATTTCAGATTAAACGACATTTCAAATATAAGTAATTATACACAACTTCCAGACAAACGTTACATTTTTGACAAAAATTTCCAAAACAAAACCATAATCAAATTCAGAATCAGAAAAAAAAAAAAAGACCAGAGTCCGCTCCGGCATAGTGCGGACCCGGGTCCGCTCCGGCATTCTGCGGCGGCCCCCAAATGGGTCCGCTTCGGTGTTCTGCGGCCGTGTTAAATATGGAATTGACCAGAAACGGTGGTTATTTTATTAATTTAATTCTTTAAAATGTTAAAAATAAAAATTTCGGCATCTGCCTCAACAGTCTCTGCCAAAGCAACGCGAGACACCCATCTCCACAATCTCCTTCGCCTGTCCAAATGCCATCTCCATCTCCCCAGCGCATCCTCCCTCAACTAATCTCCGTCCTGATACAGCGCCACTTCTCCTTCAATCCCACTCTCCTCCCCTCCCCTCTCTTCCCCGGTTTCTCGTCTTCCCTTCTCTCCTCCCTCCTCTCCTCCCTCCCCCGTTTCTTCCCAACTAATTCTCCAGTTTCCCATCCCCTCCCCTCCCTTGCCTTCTCCTTCTACTCCTGGGCTCAATCCCACTGCCATTTCTCTCACGACGAGATGAGCTGTCGTCACATGGCTCGCCTCCTCGTTGGAGTCAACTCCCTCCCTTCTCTCTGGCTCTTTCTCCGAAACAACGAGGCCTTAGTCACCACCGCCACTGTCACTGCCTTGATTGCCACATTGGGCCAACACGGTCTTTCCAAATCCGCTCTCAATCTCTTCTATCGGATGAAGCAGTTCCATTGCAAGCCCGATGTCCAGTGCTACAACACCCTCATTTCCGTTCTTTGTATGAACAGGAATTTTAAGAAGGCCAGGTTTTTGTTGGACCAGATGGAGCTGCCTGGGGCCCGCTGCAAGCCTGACTTGTACACCTACACCATATTTATCACCTTCTATTGCAAGAGGGGACTGGAGACAGGGTGTAAGAAGGCCATTAGGCGACGCATTTGGGAGGCCAATCATATGTTTAGGCGAATGCTTTTTAACGGGTTCGTGCCTGATGTTGTCACTTACAACTGTCTGATCAATGGGCTGTGCAAGACTTACCGGATTGAGCGTGCACACGAGTTGTTCGATGAAATGCTTGTGAAGGGAGTTTTGCCAAATCGAGTCACATGCAACTCTTTCATAAGGTATTATAGTGTAGTTAATGAGGCTGACAAGGCACTGAGGTTCATGAGAGAGATGGAGGAGAGGGAGCTTGGTAAACCAAGTTCAAGCAGTTATACACCAATTATACACTCATTGTGTGAAAGTGGTAGGGTTAACGAGGCAAGAGATCTCTTAGTGGAGATGGTAGCAAGGGGCCATGTGCCTAGAGATTTTACGTATAAGCTGGTGTGTGGTTCTTTGAGGAGCAAGGGGGCAGACGATTTGTCCGAGGAGATTTGTTGGAAGATAGAAACAGGGATCAGACAGAGGATTAAACAAGTGATGCAGGTTAGACCTGTTGGTATGCACTGTGCTGTACTCTAGGGTATTAGTACTTGTTGGAAATGAAACTCTTAACTTCGAAGTTCGGTTGCCTTCTCTTTTGGATTGTGATTCAAGGTACTTTACATAATAAATATAGTTTTGGTTCAGTTTTTACATTGTATATAAATGATTGTACTAAAAAAAATCAGTATCACTTTGATCTGTTCGCAATTGGCACAAAGCTGATGTCTATGGCTTGGAAAAAAAATTGCATGCTCTTCTTGATTTCAATTTTTTTTTTTTTTTGGGATTTGGTATCTGTTGCAAAATCAAGGATTATGTTTAGGTTGAAGCTTAACGACAAGATTAGGCTTAATTAAGACAAAGTTGAGTCGTTAAGGCTTATTGCACATACCAAGTCTTAGTAGGTATGGGATAGTTGTGCATGAGGAAAGGATGGCAATGGGATAAACCAGTTGTATTGCAGGATGTTATGGCGATACATACAACCAGAGCTGGAGCCATATTTTCAAGCTATGGTAGTCAAACGTGAATGGAGGTCAATCGTATAAAATTTTCATATTGAGAATGAGAGTCAATTTTACAGTATTCATAGCATTTTACTTTAAAACTATATAGAAAATTATGGTAAAGTATATAAATTTTGAAAATAAATGGAAATCAATTGAACCTTCCTTGAATGTACCTCCACCCCTTAAGACAACAATGTCACAGATGTTCTAGATCCTTTCAGTGGAAACATGCAAATTCCTCGCATTTGTCATTTTGTCCTCCATCGTCATGCATTTTAGTCAATCCTTTTTTTATTCTTAGTTCTGATTTTAGTCTGCAATTACTTGTGGATTTTGGTTGCTTATCTATCTTTTACGTTGAGTTCCTTTGATCTCATTTTCAAATGGAAGCTGCCATAATTCATGTCTGTTTGAATGGAAAAAACTATGTTTTATGGGAATTTGACCTTCGTTGTTTTATTCAAGAGCAAGAGTTGTGAGGCCAAAATAAGTTGCATATAATTTAAGATGAAAAAGACGACCAACTATAGTATAATACTCACATTTACACAATAATATTTCTGGTTACATGGTTTCCCATGCACCTATTCCATGCTTCTTGGGCCTTTTCTAGAGTGTATATAGTCCAAAACTGCCCTAACCAACCCTTTATTTACTAAACTAATCATGAACTCCAAATCCCCCCTGTTTTTATCTTGTTTGTAGACTTAACCAACTTGTTACTGGGGTTGGAGTTACCTCAATAACCTTCCCCTCACTTGTTAAATTTTCATGATTTATGAGTCATACATGACATTTTTCATTCCTGATAAATAAATATGATGGTGTTTTTTGGTTTACAAAATACAGGTCCATCATGTGAATGTGCTTACAAGATAGTTGAGTAGGGAGACAACCTTGTTACCCTTGTTTAGCGTCTTAACATTGGTCCTACCTCTGTCACTTCTCCTGCTACCTCAACTTCTGGTGTAATTTTTTAAATCAAGAATTAAGGGCTTTGATCGATGCATTTCTTGGATAAGGTCTGTTCCTTTTGCAGAAATCTCCTCAATAAAGATTAGTTAAGAAATAATTTAATTTAATTTGAACAGTACGTATGTACCTTACCTGGTATAAAAGGGAAGTTGCAGTGAACAAAAGGAAGTTCCTTATAATTAATTAATTACATGAATATAATTTAAGTTAATGTATGTAGAATTGTTAAGAAAATGCAATGGTTCTAACTTCTAAAAGAGGAGCTTGAGTGTACTGACCGGTTCACCATAGTGTCAAAGGATAATGTCATGTCGCCTTCTCCCTCAAAGACCGGAGTCGTCGCGATGAATTTGAGTTGTCTCACCATCTTCGCCGGTTTGCTTGGATTGTTCCAGCATACGCCATGCCTAAGGTTGGCTTATAAAGAAGGTTAATATTAAGTTGTTAACTAAGAATCTGTTAACATATAAACTTGGATATCTAATTTTCAGCTTTGTTCATCATTTTACCTCTTCTTGTTGTTTCCTAAAAAATATCATCTATTGATCTCCTAGTTATAAAGCTACTAGTCTTGCATTTTCAAATTTTATTTGTCTTTCTATAATTAAAGAAATGAATCTACTTGCAATAACAAACTTTCTTAATTATTATTATTGTCAGACTGGAATTAGAATCCCTAGTCCCTACCTTCGTTAGTTGTTTCTTGCTAAAATTCCAAGCATTTGCAACTTACAACGCTTTATCTTTGAACTAGCAAGCATTTTCATTTTCTCAGAAATAAGAAACAAGAGGTGTTTGTGTTGATTTTGTTTACAGGTGCATCGGCCAAGGGCGGATTCGTCGGCGCGGGGGGCGAGAAAATAGCGAATCGGATACTAAATAAAAAAACAATATCTGTAACTTAAATTTCCAACACCTGACTTCTAATCATAATTACCAAACCAAATTTAAGGAATTTATTCTAATTTTAATCCTAAATTTAACCCAACTTACATATTAGAATTCCAGAGGGGGTCAAAAAAATTTACAGGAAAGCAAAGTTGGTCTGAAACTATAGAATTTCAAAATCCAAAAAATGACAGTTGCCCCCTCCTGGCTCCACTTGGGTCCGCCCCTAGCATCAACATTTTGACATGACAACTGGACAGGCAAATCCTTCACAACAGCCAGCATAGATACCTTTGATGAGTCTGTATCCTTCGAGATATCTCAAATTTTCAGTTTACTTGAAACCGGGCCAATTTTTTTTCGATGCCTGTTTGGATGCAAGAGGCCAGCATTATTGTGCTTTGAGATTTGTGCAAAAAGGATTTGATCGGTCCAGATTTTCTACAGTACCAGCACAACTGCATCTCTGTAGTTGTAAACGAGGATCAACAAAGTTCACTAGATAAATGAACCAAGTCAAACAATATTTGTGAACTTATACCATAAACACCTATACGAAACCAACTATATAGTAATATCAAACTCCAGTAAACTCCAATGATAAAAAAAAAGACAAACTGAGAAAATATAGAAAACCATCTAAGAATTGTTCAATATCTATAATCATGATTGCATTTCAAGTATCTAATTGAAACAAATGGAAAGATTGATTACATTCTTACAATCCAGTAAAAGAGATTACATCCGATTTGAATGCAAATACTCGCCGAAATATGGATTTCCCATACCTATCATCATTACATATAATTGAACATGGTCATGATGCAACTCATAAAGGTTGATTGAACTAACTGGCAAGCTTGAAAATCCTAAAAATCAAGCATCAGCATTGTGCCATCCCTTGGTGCAAGGCGGTATCTCCATGAATTCATCGAACTCCTTCACATGAATATCACAGCATTTCCACTGCCACAAATTTGTGTTTTAAACAATTGAATTAGCACACACGACACACACACACACACACACACACATTTTATTTTTGAGTAAAGTTGGGGGTCAAGTCCAACTGAATTAATATCCACAAGGAATCTACATTCGAGTTTCGACCTCCCACATAGATAGCATTGTCTTTGTCACTAAGACCAAAGGCTGGCTCTTCACACACAAAATTTGAACAGCCAATCTGAGCAACTGAATGTGATCTAAAAATTGAAACCTTTTAGGAGACCATTTTTTTTATATATTAGAATCTTTTACTATGTTTTTAGATAGGGAGAAGACCATAACTACGGGATGGTCCACAATAAAATCACTAGATTTTCTCCCTTCCAAAAGAATAGTATTTTTTTATTATAAAATTAGGTTTCCTACCAGATTTGTATATGTAGATCAATTGAGCAGCTCGGATCTGTGGTTCAAACTTCAAAAATGAAGATTTTGAGGAAATGACTGGCATATTGGTGCTTTCCAAAGTGCCTTACCATACCTCATATTACACACACACAAAAATTTTCTGCAATTACGACAGCAGAGGGCTTATAAACAAAAGGATGAAGCATTAAGTTTAAGCAAATCATACCCACAACTTTTCAGAGTTTGCAAATAACACTAGAGCACACTACTGGGAATTAGCACCTGAATAGCGTATATCCAACTTTTCTGGTACATTTAACTCTTATGGTGCATATATTTGAAAAATATTATTCAAATTAAAAAGTTAAAATTGTAGATATGCTCTCAATTATTTAATAGGGTGTGTATCAAATTTGGATCGAATTGAGAGATGTTTAGCCTTTTATCAAACAATTTCAAAAAAATTAATAGTAGAGTTTTAGTAACTTTATGATGAATTACTAATCAAATTCTAAAGAGACTCATATTTGATACGTGTCTTATCTAAATAATTGAGAACACATCTACAATTAAAAAATTTAATTTGAATAATATTTTTTAAATATATGTACCATAAGAATGGGATGTACTAAAAAGGTTGGATGAACGTTAGAACTACTCTTTTTTATATTTTGGGTACAAATATCACCTATCTGTCATTAGATTGGAGAGGTGGGCATAAGTGCGTCATATTAAATGCTGATAACTTTCTGGGTAATGATTGGTTCTATCTCTAATTATGACAAAATACTGCAGTAATTTGCAAAAAAAATTGAACAAAATAAAGAGTAGAGGGCAATAAAATTATGGCATACCCCTCTCAAGCGGTCATGAAAAACTGCGGGGCCCGGGTGGTACTCGCAAGCAGTTTCATGGTTATCCTTCTCCTTGTATGTTTTACCACAACTTTTGTTTTTGCAAACTCTCTCCTGATTCAAATTTACAATCTTTTTTACCGGTGCAGCTGTTTTTTCACCACTTTCTCCATTGTTAGCCACTTTTTCACCACTTTCACCATTGTTAGCCGCCACTGGTAGCTTTGACGATTTTCCTTGAGAACCTGAACAAAAACAAAAGGATAAAGTAAACTAAAATTGCACAAGTCCAAATCTACAATACATAGAACTGGGGTGTTCATTGGATCTGGTTTATTTGGTTTTCAACCGAACCGACAAATTTTGGATTTAATGGTTTGTTTTTTTGGTTTAAATGGTTCAGTTCGGTTGAATTTTTGAATTACTTCAGTTTTTTTATATTTGGTTCGATTTAATCTCTCTTATTTCGGTTCAACCAAACAAACCGAAATTTACTTGAATTACTTCGGCTTTTTATATTTGGTTCGATTTAATCTCTCTTATTTCGGTTCAACTAATATATATCTTGATATATATTTCTATGATTATTAAATGTATTTGTGTATGGCTTGAGTTTTGACCTTTTGCAATTTAATCTCTCTTATTTCGGTTCAACCAAACTAACCGAACTTTACTTCTTTTTTTTGGTTTTGGTTGTTATTAGGTTGACAAGTTTAATTCGGTTGGTTCGGTTAGATTTTTGAAAACCGAATTAAATTTTCGCTGGACTATTTTAATTCGGTTTTAAACGAACCAACCATTTGAACACCCCTACACAGAATTTAAGGAAAGTCAAGCACGGCCCTTTTATCTGTTCATTTATACTACAAAGGTACCTGAAGTACAAATTTTCCCATGTTATTTATGACAAAAAAAGGGGCAATCTGGTTATTTTCTCAGGGATCAAAGAGATTCAGGACATGGACTTAATTATTACCAATCATGTTTCACATCTGCTAAATTTCTTATTTTCAAGAAAAACACGATATTCTGATTTCTGCAAGGGCAGGCACATTAATTATTTCAATAATAAAATAATATAATTACCATGATCAGAGCAGAAGAAGCCCTGGCGACACCTTGAACAGTTCTCAGCAGTGACATTATTATTTTGGCTCGCCGGTGGGACAGGGACAGCTCTTGGCGGGTTTGCAGGGCCCGCCTTTGCCAGAACAGGTTTTTCTGTAGTATGTTTTCCAGTCTTGCACCTTTTTGATAAAAAGAAAATAATACTCAATTCTACCAGTAACACAAGTTCTACATGTGATTAACTAATAATTGAAGAAACTATAAACAATACCAATTGTAAATATACAATTCATTAAAATTTACACACGAGAGAGAAAGAGCACGAGAGGGGGGCGGTGGAGAGAGAGAGAGAGAGTACCCCGGAATAGCTAAAAACAAGCTGAAATCATGGCTTCTTTGCTTGCAGCAGATCCATTCTTTCATGCCATCATGAAACATTGGCTGCCAAATATTTTCTGATTAGAAAAATACATTGGTCTACTTAGGAGAAATAATTACCTCGAGATCAAATGGTGAAGGACAGTCACTTACTCCCTGTAAAAAACAATTAACAGAAATATTAGAAAATAGAAGGCAAGTGATATACTAACAACATCCAGTAAAATTTCTGGGACTCATAATTTATAAGGGGTTTACAAATTGATTAGTGGCATCAAAAGAAGAAGAATCAAGAAAATACCCACAAATCTACCGAAATTTCCAAACGATCTCCCAAATTCCAAGCAGGATACTGCTAATATCGAAACTATAATCGTAATTAAACAGTGGTCCTTAAATTTTAGATGGGAAATTCTGGGGCGATCAGATCAGTACAGTGTAAATTGTACAGAATTCAAGAGGGAAAAACAAGTTTATCGTACGGAAGCGTGATATCGGCAAGAATCGTCGGCGTTTTCTGCTTCGGTAAACATGGCGTCGCAACCAATCCTCTGGCATCGTACGGCGCCAGTTTTCTCCATTATTGCGGCTATTCCTTCGTCTGTCTCTCTCCTCTTTTAAAACTAGTGCTAGACTTGTTTAGAGAGAAATTCCGAAGCTTCCTTTTCGGTATAAACCCTCGCGAGGCTAACAATTAGAAAGTCTTTGGAAGAAAATAGAAATTATTAATATTCAAATTAAATAGAAATTAATAAATATATTCACGTTGGCTAAGTTTTAATAAAAATATCCAAACCGATCATTTAATAGCCGGATCTCTATTTTTCTCAACCGGCCATTTAGTAGCCGGTTCTCATATACTTTTGCTATTAATAACTATTTTTCTCTCTTCTCCCTCTCACAACTCAACACTCACTCTCAACCCGTCTCTTTCAGGTAATTTTTTAATTTAAATTTTTTTTATTTAGTTTAATTTTTTTAATTTAAATTTATTGTTTATTTAATTTAATTTAAATTTATTTTTTTATAATTTATTTTATTTTATTTTAATTATTTTTCTGTAAATTGCCGGTTCTCATATTTTTTTTGCTATTAAATAACCATATTTCTCTCTCCTCCCTCTTACAACTCAACACTCAATCCGTCTCTTTCAGGTAATTTTTTTAATTTAAATTTATTTTTTTATTTAGTTTAATTTTTTTTATTTTTATTTTTTTTATTTAATTTAATTTAAATTTATTTTATTTTAATTATTTTTCAGTAACCTCTACATTTAAATTAGTAATCTAACAATTGTTTACCAGTTACCAAAATGTAGTTTCTTTGTCATGGCCATGATTTCATTACACTGTGGTGGGAGGTTTCTTACTAATACATATGAGACTTATTACTCCAAATAGTCAGTTGGTTTATTTATGGTTCCCGATGATATCTCACTTTGGGACTTGAAATCTATGATTTACGAATGCATTGGTTATAACTCAGAAAAGTTGAACTTAGAATTGGCAACCCGAGTGAACCATGGAACATCCTCGACCTATACCATAGTGAAATTACTAACCGATGCTGCATGGAGAGCCACCGGAATTTTTGTAATAGAAATCTACGCCAAGAGGGTTCCGATAAAATCAGGAATTGGAAGTTCTGGCCAAAATTCAGTTGCGCCACCTATAACAACTCAACAAGAACCATACACTCCCATATGTCCTTTATTCGTATCTGACCCAGAAACATACAGTCACTTCACTTCACCAGCACCCAACCACGACCCCAACCAAGATTCCCACCTAGACCTGTGCATGTGGCGCCTTTACCATTACCGCCACCATCACCTCCCCCCAGACCGGCACCAGCAGACGATGAAATTGGGTCGGATTTTGAAGATATTAATAAAATTTCGGAGGAAGATATGCAAACTGGGGATGAATTTGAGGGAGCAAACTAAGACTCTGATCACCTGGTGAGTTGTGATGAAGATGGTCCAGTGCCCATTCGAATCAGACATGGGAATATACCACTGAGTGGCCCGGACTGATACGCACATGTTTGCAGACTTCAATGATATATCTTATTTCATATAAGCATATATTGCTTACTAGGGGTAACAAATTGAGTACAAAGGTGAGCTGGCGCAAGAACAATATTTTCAAAGCAAAGAAGAGCTGATTAAGAAGATTAGATAGCACCATATTGATAAGAATCAGGAGATTAGAATAAAGAAAAGTAACAGTGATCGGATTCAGGTGGTGTACAAGACGCCGGGTTGTGATTATGAACTTAGGGGAAAAGCAACGGTTTTTGGAGAGGCATGGGTTATAATGAGGCAAGACAAGTCTCACACATGTAGGACTGAGTATAAAAAGACCGACCATGAATGTCTGACGGCATCAATCATTGCCGATGTCATTGAGAACAACATTAAGAAAGACCCCTGTATGAGCATCCAAGGGATGGTAAGCTGTGTGGCAACTGTGTATGGCAATGTAACCCCAAAATACAACCGACTGTGAAGGTAAAGGAGTCGTGAGCTTGCAATAGCCCGATAATTTGGGAGTTGGGAGAGTTCATACAGCTTTCTGAAACCACTACTGATGGAATTTGCGACAAGAATTCCGGCTCTAAGTACTAATTTTTGACTTGTCCAATACGAGATAAAAACGGAGAAATTATTGAAGAGGTTGTTCAATTCAGGACCGTAGCTTGGGCTTTTGGTCTATACATTGCAACGTTCCAGTACTTAAGACCAGTGATCAACATAGATGCATGCTTCTGTTTGAGCCCCAAAAGGTGCATGTTGCAGTTCTACCAAACACCTTTTAAGATATTTACATATTATATCTCGCTTTTCATGGAACCTTCTACATTTCTATTTCTTGATGGCACAAGAATTTATAATTTGATGTACTGGTTTAATTCTTTTATTTAGCTTATGATGTTGAGGTAACTCTTCTTCTTCTTCTTTTTATAATGAAGTTCTAAGTATGCATAAATTTTAAATCCTATTTCAAGTAATTAATAGGGGCTGATATGCATAAATTTGATTAAGATTGATTAGTTTATTTTAAAATTAGTTCATATTAAACAACATAATTGAACTAAATTATGCAGGTCAGTGCACTAGAAGAATTAGAAGAGTAGTGGTTCAATGCTTTGTTATTACTAATGATGTCGATGTAACTTTTTTGTTATGAACTACTAAAACTGCACAGTTCTGGAACTGAAAGAAGAAAATAGATCTCACTTTAGGATTATCTTTGTTTATTCATATTAGTGATTAAATTTGTATGCTTTGTCTGTGCAGGTTAATCGTGCTTTGTTGTTTTGTCGTTTAGATGTTTCTTGTGTACTCCATTTATTATTTTGATGTTAAATTATGTAAGTTGTTGTTGTTTGTTGTTTGTTATTAAACTATGAATTAGTTTGTTGTTCCAATAACAAAATCACACTGTTGTTTTGTTGTTAAACTATGAATTATTTGTTCTTCCATTAGAAAAATCACACTATGAATTGTCTTATTGTCTTGTGTGATGTCTATTTGATGTGGTTGGTATGAAATCGAGTTTTGAAATAGTGGAGAAGGCGATTACACACTTACTGATAAATGGGGAATGAAGCTGTCAAAAAGGAAAATGAAGTTTGCAAAGGAGTCCCCCAACTCTTCTTATTTACAGTTTATAATAGGAGGGTAGCTAGCAGTTTAAACTTTTAATTTTGGGTACTTTATTTAATTCTAAGTTACGTTTAGCTGTAGTTTTTCTTTTAATTTTTTTCCTTCCAGTATTTTATTTTCCTTCACTGTAATGTTTAGACTTTTTCTATTAATACATATCCTACGGGCTTCCTTAAAAAAAAAATATGGATGGGTCAGCAGGTATAGGCAGGCCAGGCAGGCTCATGGGCAAGGGCATGCATGGGCAGGCAGACATGGGCTTGGGGAAAGGCCCATGGGCGGATCGGGCATAGATTTTCAAGCCTGTCAGATTGGGCTGGCAAGTGGGCCATCAATTTTTAACAGGCAAGTCAGACATAGACTTAGCAAAATACTTGTGGTCTCGGTCCATTGCCATCCCTAGTGGTAGAGTGGGAAAAATGGCACGGCGGAGCCGGCTCCGTCACGGAACGGCACGGTTATGGCACGACATGCGTGTTAGTTACGTGTCGTGACTCGCGTGTCCCGTGCCGTGACCATTCGCGTGCCGTGTCCGTCTTTTGAAACTTTGGCACGGCACGGTACGGCACGGCACGTGAAAGATTTAGTCACGGCACGACATGACACATAGTCACGATAGTCACGTGTAATTAGGACATTAGATATTGATTTAATGGTAAATCTTGAATAAACTAATCTAAATTATGATTAAATGGTCATGCGAATCATGTATGGTCATGGCACGTTTAGGTACGGCGTGACTGATATGGCATGACCATTCGCGTGCCGTGACCACCCCTTGACATTTTGATCACGGCACAGCACGGCACGAGACCAAAGTCACGGCACGGCACAACACGACTTTTCCACTCAACCTAGTGGTTTGCAACCTGTTTTCTCGCTGACGGTGTCTTTGTTTATTCGTTCCGATTAACTTTTTTTTAATTATTCTTGAAAATGCAGATAATTCAACGAGGAAAAGAAAGAGTCGCCGAATATCCATTTACAAGTTGAGCAAATTTATTTTTCTACGGATTCTTTCTCAACTCCCAAGCAAAGACGATAAATAAGAAAAAGAAAACGAGACTTATGTTTATGCATTGCTTAAGGATGAAAAATGATTTGATCCGATTGGATCTTTTAGAAGGTCAAATTGATTTGAAATCTGAATTTGATTTAAAAAATAGACGACTCGAACTCACTCATCCGTCTTGTAATTCTACAATTTATCGAATTCAAACTGATTCAATTTGATCTGATTCGTCTAAAGTAACTTTAAAAATAATAAACGTAACTCGATTCCAAAAACTCGTTTGATCCGCAATTTTTTAAAAATCAAATCAATATGAATTTGATCTAATCCGGCTGAAATTTAAAATAATTAAAAATTATATAATCTGAGTTCAATTGCCAATTCTCGAAAATCAAACTGATCCCAACCACTCCGGTCCAAAATTTAATTTTGAATTTAGATCTGCATCGTGCGATATGTTTTAGCATAATTTTGAGTTAACTCAACTATTCCGTGCATTTTATTTCGAACCAGATTGATTCGGATTACAATCAGATCCGGTCTGCCTCGCCATCAGCCATGTTCAATTGTCAGACTGTTAGATGTTGAGTTACCTGAGGTACTCAAATTTTAAGTTTAGATCGGGATCCTCTGATTTTTTTTGACACAAATATTATAAAAAAAAATATTTTATCCATTTAATCTCAGAGTGGATTGCCCGGGATTCTGATCGGACAGTCCTGATTTAAACTAAAAAATTGAGTTACCTCAGAGAATCTGGACTCCCTGTGTTTCCGGAAATTCACATCCTCTGAGATATATGACCGCGTGCGTGACTTTTCGAAAAATCTTAACCGTTTAAATACGTTATGTACGAATCTCGAAGCACAAATAATATGGACCTCGCGCTCTTCCGGGAGAGTATCCTCTGCGGAGTTCTATAAAACTCCGCAGCTGCGGAGCAAATGAACGGACCAGATTAACTCTCAGCCGCTTTGAGACTCGAGCTAACGGAGGGGGCAGTATTATTGGGCTTTTAGATTCGTGCAAGTCAAAACTAACGGACCACTAACGGACCAGATTAAAAGAAACGCAGGTGCGGAGTTTTTAAAATCCGCAGAGGATAGCGTTCCGCGCTCTTCCCCGAATAGGCACCGTACACGTTAGTCACGCACGCCGTGAGATATGAATATCTCAGCCATTTCGAATTCAGATCCACTGAAGTAACTCAATTTTTGGGTTTTAGATCAGAACTGTCAGATTCGAATCCACGACAATCCATTTCGAAACATTCCGAGCGACGGTTTTAAATCCCGAGGCGATCCCGAGTGACAGATTCGAATCGGACGGTCCCGATCCAAAACAAAAAATTGAGTTACTTAAGGGGATCCGGACCCCTCCGTTTCCGGTAGGAGAGCAAGCTGCCACAGAGGAGATAAGTGTAGGTCCGATGCCCATCGGACCTAGTTTGGTTCCGATGGACAGATCTACCGTAGGAGAACGGAGTAATTTATGCGCACGAAACTTGAAACATACACGCACGGGGTTTAAATCATTTCGCACGAATCTAAAAGAAAATCAATGGTGATTAAACCCATCGAACCGAGATAGGTCCGATGCCCATCGGACCTACTCTCAAGTCGCCACAGAGGCGTCCTGCCCAAGCATTGTGGGTCCCATCTGTGAATAATTGCATACGCCTGGATCTGGAACTTGTAGAACTCGCTCAAAATGTGAATTCAGATCCAGTGCATTAACCCAATTTTTGAGTTTTGATCCAAACCGTCCAGGATGCTCTAACACGAATCTTCAAGATCCTGGACCCCACAAATAATACTTGCCCCGCGCTACCACCGAATAGGCACCGTACACGTCTAAACTCAAAAATTGGGTTACTTTAGGGGATCCGGACTCTCAAAATGTTGTAGCAAATAGTTGCATAACGGTCTTTCGTAAAATCAGTGCTTTCGGTTCATGCAAAAGTTACTCGGGGTCTCAACACTTCTCTTCAGTTCTCCCCACCAAAAAAGCAGCCGCGAAATTCCCTACAAATTCACAAAAAATATTAGAGAAAAGGTAAAATATTTTGGAATCCCGATTTCTCTACAATTTCGTAAGCAGAAAAATAGTTAGAACCAATATACGAATAAACAATCGATCAAAGGAAATATCGAATTTGGTATTTCCCAAACCCTAAGCCGATGAATAGTGTTCCAATCTAGAGAAAAACGAAGAATTGCCTCGAAATTTCGCTTATTAAGGAAAAGAGAAGATGAGACCGATAAGGCTCCCGGAGCCACCTAGCGGGGCGGGGATGCCGCAGATATTCGAAGGCGGTGTGAATGTTGTGAAACGAGCGGTGGTGATTGGAAATGGGTTCGCCGGAGCTGAGAGCCAGTGCCTGGGATTGGTTCGTGCACTCGGTCTTTCTGATAGACAAACCATCTACGTAAGTTCTCTATTCTGCTTATCTCTGTACTTCAATTTGTTTGTTTTAGGTTTTCAAAATCATTATTGTCTCCACCAGATAATGTCAGTTCAGTTGCAATAAGCTTCTGTTTTTTAAATAGATTTGGGAATTACAAATTTATTTGGGGTTTAGTAACAGCATTTTTCAGCTTGCAACCCGGACTTATATATTCATATAAATATATAATACTATGCCTTATTCTGATTAATATCACATCTTTTCATATAAAATGTTGTTAGCTTCTCTTAGTAATTGAGGATCATTATGTTTTTCTGGTAAACATTTTCCTGTTATATCAATAACTGGATTGGCGACCACTCTTTATTGTTTCTGCTGTGAAATCTTATGTTTCTAAGGTGGGAATTGTGAACTTAAGAAACAATTACAAAATAGACAGCACATATCATTTATGTAATCTACTCTTTTGTGTAAGATGTACCATTTGGTATACTTCTTTGAGATAATAATTAAGTATATATTTTTTTTATGAAGCGTGTGACTAGACCAAGTGGAGGAATTAATGAGTGGCTGCACTGGTTGCCTCTTTCCTTACATAAAATAGTATACCACATTCTTCGGCAGTTACTGGGCGGATCAAGAGTGGGTTTGGTACTCCAAGGGAAGAGAGTCGTGCCTTCTACATTTCATACTAGTGGGTCAATCGGCCTGTCATCTATCTTAGAAGCCGATTCTAGCAAGATCGCCTCCCTTGCACGTGAAACTTTTGACAAGTGAGCTCTCTCTCTTTCTTTCTCTCTCTGCACGCATACACACATGTGTGTTTGCACGCACGTGTCCATGCACTGTGCTCCAGTTTTGTGAGGCGTGTGGTTTAAGTAGAGTTTGCTTGATTCCAGGGAGGGCCCCACATTGGTGGTTGCCTGTGGAAGAGACACCATCTCAATATCTAGTTCTATAAGGCGCTTAGCACCCGAGAATGTATTTGTCATCCAGGTACACTTATTATTAATCCCTGATTGTGCTTCTGTTGTCTAATAGGATGGTACTTATCACGGCCGACTTGTAGTCACATGCTCACTATACGCTCGTGGTAATGGTGTAAGGGGATTGTTGTTGTACTGTATTAGGAAGTTCAGTTTATGTGCTGTCCTGTATAAAAACAAATCAACACATAATTAGTATTTTCACCTGAAGTGCTAGAGTTTCAAATTGGACATTTTGAAGTCCGTCAAAGCGATCCAAGACATTTAATGTGTTCTACAGATTGACATAGTAGGGTGGTACGTCTTTTTAATTTTCTATCGCATCCATCAGACGAAAAGAAATAAAGAGGATTATTGAACTGAACAAAATGTTTTTTTTATTAATTGATGATAATGCATAACTGCAATGAAAATTCATCCCTAGCTATCTACTGTGCGGCAATCATGTGTAATTAATCGGATCGCTTAGTTTTTATTTTCTATGTAGTCTTTCTGCAATACAATCTATAATCTATTGCTAATTGTTAGTTTTTAGCAATTTTTAATTAATCCAGTGGTGGGATAATACTTTCAAAAATCATGAAACTTGTTATCCTACTAAATGTCGATTAGTAGAATACATTTAATGGCTTGGATCACTCTTATAGACTTTAAAATGTCCAATTTGAATCGTTACCACTTCCGGTGAAATGCTAATGTTAGTATTGTAACAAGACTGCACTGTGTATGTAACAACAGCCAAGTTTATGATATTTTCACTAAACGGAAAGATTAGTGAAAATATGGTTACATATGCTCCATTATTAATTTTTGATAACCATAGGGGGTGATGGTCAAACACAACCATTACCTACTGAGCTCATGCAGGAAAATCTTACCGTTACCCATTTTATTGTGCATGGTTACTAATTCGAATGGAATCATGGGGCAAATGACCCGTCGTATTAATTTTGAATGCTCTTACAATTTACTAATTCAGATACAACATCCAAGGACACAACTCAACAGATTTGACCTGGTTGTGACGCCTCGGCATGACTATTATGCACTGACAGCAAGTGGACAGAATGAAATCCCTCGCTTTTTCAGAAGATGGGTGACCCCACAGGAACCCCCTGGTCGAAATGTGGTACTCTTCTCTCACTTTATGTACCACATAACCAATTAATATAATATATTAGACAAATTCTTCTTATGTAACTCACCTATTATGTAAAATATTCAAAATGATTAAGGTTCTGACGTTAGGAGCACTGCACCAGGCAGATCCGGTTGCTCTACGTATAGCTGCCACGGCCTGGCATGACGAACTTGACCCGCTTCCTAAACCTTTGCTTGTTGTCAACATCGGAGGGCCCACTAGTAATTCATTCACCTCATCCTCTTTGTTTTTTTTTTTTTTTTGTAAATTGGATCAATTTATTTGACGTTCTTTGACTGATGTATCAGAGAACTGCAAATACGGAGCAGATCTGGCGAAGCAGCTTGTGGCATCGCTACATAATGTCCTGAAAACTTGTGGAAGTGCCAGAATCTCGTTCTCTAGAAGAACTCCAAAAAAGGTACAAATCAGGTCTTATCTTAAATCTGTATCATTTTTTGGTGCAATCGGTGATGAATTTCTCATAGGGTTTATGAGTGTTGTTGATTTGTGTTGTTACTCAGGTGTCAGATATAATAATAAAAGAGCTTGGTACTCACCCCAAGATATATATCTGGGACGGACAAGGTAACTTGCAGTATTACTAAAAGTATTCAAGGAAATTTAGCTACTAGGATTCTAGTTGCTATATAGTAAACTAAGGTATTTTGTTAAGTTCTTTTTTTTTTTCATTTGGATGGCAGATCCAAACCCGCATATGGGTCATCTCGCATGGGGTGATGCATTTATAGTCACAGCCGACTCGATCAGTATGTTAAGTGAGGCATGCAGCACTGGGTATTTATACCGACACCCTCTTTTATTCATTCTCTTTTTTTATTTCAGTTACAGTTCGTCCTTGCATATTGAATCTCTTTCATGTAGGAAACCTGTGTATGTAATTGGAACCGAGCATTGCAAATGGAAGTTCACAGAGTTCCACAAAAACCTCCGTGAGAGAGGAGTTGTTCGTCCTTTCACCGGCTTAGAGGATGTATGGCCTTCAATCTCTTTTTATGTCTCCTTAAATTTTTAATCTTACTATTTTATCTTTACATAGCCTTTTTCATGTTTGTTGGTTTTAGATTTCAAATAGCTGGAGCTATCCACCTCTAAATGATGCGGCGGAGGTAGCTTTAAGGGTTCGTGAATTCGTTGCTGAGAGAGGATGGTCCATTGGGCGATAGACAAACAGTTGTAAAAATATAAAATCATACAGAAAAGGCAATGCTGTTGGTTTTTTTTTGTTCTAACTTCTATTTTTGTTCTGTTTCAAAAAGAGTGAGATAGTTTATAGTTTTGCTTATTCACAGAATTTCATATTCAGTTTGATTCTATGTGGTGGATTGCCAAAGAATAATGCTGCTACTTTGCGACCCGGAAGTGCTTGGCTGTAAAATAGGAGTTTTTTCCCACGAAATTTTGGGGGGTTGATGTTGTTTTTTACCTGGCTTAACAGCAAGGTTTTGTTATCTTGCCTCGTTATTATTTTCATCTATGTCGGTACTCTGTTGTACAACTGAATTTGTGTTTTGTGTGTAAATTGAAATGTGTTAGTGTAAATAACCAACTGTAATGTAATTGGTTGCAGATTGAAAAGAGAAATGGTTTTAGACAGAGGTTTACATGCTAAGAATTTTTCTGAGACCGTAGAGTGGAGGATTTTACGAACTTGGCGTTTACAAGAAACGGTTTAGCTTTTAGGGAAACTTTTTAGTTCCTGACTTGCTAATTAATAGGAACAAGAGTGAAATCATGTCTTCTTTTTATATATAAACATTTATAGGATGTTCAACATTAATTCCGTCATTGTCTAGACGTATTTTCTTAATTGGATAATTATAAAATTATGCTCTTAATCAAATCACATCATGTTGTAATTTGATAATAAACATACATGTGATCATTTTGTTGATGTATCAATTAAAATCATCAAATATTCAAATAGTTCACATGGTGGATATAATGTTTCACAAATATCACATTGTATACGTTCTAAAAATAAAATCAACACATAAAAAATTCATCAGATTAAAGAAATCTTCTGGTTCTTTAATGAATGTCCATATTAATTTTCTATTCTTTTTTCACATCATTATTGATCCGGTATGGCCCAACCAGTCATGCCAAACTATAAACTTATTCTTATATGTAAACTTCTGATTTACAATAACATGTGCTTCAATTGTACTAATATATGTGTTGTACAAAATCGAAGGATAACATAGGTATTTTTTTTAATATGCATTTTTTGTCTAAGAATATGCTAGTAATATAAAGATATTTAACATTTTCTTCATCCGTTGTCTCAACTGGTATTCATTTCAGCGGATATTCTTAAAACTTAACAAATTCTTTTGAGACTTAGAAGAATATAATGCATCATCAATATAAACTTGTGTTCCTCCATATAACAATAAGATAGCTCTTCTAGAGCCTTCAATCAATAATTACAGTTAAAAATAAATAAAAAATAAAATGCCACCACGATAGCAAAATTATAACAACAATTGCAATATTATGTTTTTATACCAATTAATAGGAATATTGTGCGGTGCAGGTTTGTACAACTGTTACTTTTAATTTTAATTTTAATTTTTTTTATAACCAAGCAAATCCAAAGCAAGAGACCAGTTGCACTTATGTGAGTTCATGTTAGAATCAATTCTTTTAGTTCTGTTGTATTGGCTGGTTTGGTATCATACTGGCTTTTCCAAATGATTGATAAAGCATAATTTCACCTGATTAGCTAAACAAATTTCATTTTTATCAACACTATCTATGCAATTTGGCCTCAAACTGAATCTAAGGTTGGATCAATCAAAACCAACAAACTAACAAAACTCAAAATAAGAAAGAAATACGTAACCATTATTTCAACAATTACAAAAAAAAATTTCATTCATTTATTTATTACTATCATAATTTAAGTGATTATTTTTTTTCTTTTGTTAAAAAATTCAACAACATCAAAATGAGTAACTTCAATTTGAATAAGATTGAGATCACCTTCACAAACAAAATTTGTCTCGATCTTTTTTCTCCTTATTATTAGTGATGCTTGATATAGATCAATAAAATATTTCGGCGTACGACAGATACGTGACCAATAACATTTATCACCACAATAATAATATGAATTCTCTTATTTGTTATTATGTTCATTTCTTTCTTTCTTATTATTTATCCACTTGCGGTGGAAAGATGTATCTTTTCTTTATTATCATGTCCACATATGTGAGTTTGTTTAGAATTATTATTATTATTATTATTATTATATGTTGATACATAACTAATTGGATAAAATATATAATTTTTCATCAGACAAATTTTTTTAGTCAAAATAAGCAATATTAGCCTCAGCCCCAGTACATGATATAAAAGACGAGCTTAATACAAACCATAAATGATTGTCCAGAGGCCACTCAATCGGAGGAAATAGGTTTTTTCTTTTGAGTACCAAACAATAATTAATCATATGCTTAGACCAAAAGAGTACCAAGCAATAATTAATCTTATGCTTAGACAAGCAGCATGTCAAATCTTAAATTCCATATATATAGTAGCATAAATAGTAGGGAGTTCTACAGCCACCATCCAACTTAGATTCTACAGTTAGGATCAGGTCCCATATTCGAAATTAAATTTTTTGAAATCTTCTAGAATTAAATTATTGAAAAAAAATAATAATATAATCATCATATAATATTTTGAAAATCTTCTTCAAGAAAAACTTCTTAATATCTTTGAAATCTTTTTTTATTTCTTAAAATCTTCTCATATTAATTTTTCTATATCATATATATCTTCTTCAGGAAAATTTCTTTAAATATTCTTTCAGAAGATTAAAAAAATTGTACTTCATATAAAATTATATGAACCGTACTAAACATCTTAAAATAAATGTACATAAATTGATAATTTATTCCATGTAGCAATTACTTATTAGAAGTATTATTTATTTAAAGGAATTGAAGTAAAAGATATCAAAGTTACCTCGATAGTAGAGCTCTCGTGCTGATAACGTGTTATAAAATAAAGACAAACAAACATAAACAAGATAGAGAGAATACATAAAAAATGACAATATCTTTATTCATACATTTTTCATGTGTATACAATACAAGATTACAATGTCTCTATTTATATGTCACAAATTGTAAATGAAAAACCACTACAATAATAAATAAGAAATTGAATTCCAATAGTAGTGAGGTGGTAGAGAAGTGAATGAGAAATAATATTGAGAGTTAACCATCCACTATTATATTCATAACACAAACTTCTTTTGAGATCTAATTTTTGATCAAATAAAAAAAATTTGGTAGCTGAACAGTCCGTTGAATGAATGTAGCCCCATAAAAAAAATGAAAAATGAATAATTTTTTTTTTTTTTGAAGAGAAATATAAATAATGACCTGACAATCAATGAAGCAAACGAACAACATTTATTTAATCTATTCTCCCTTCTCGTGAGCAACGATTCTCTGTACCGAATCTGCGCAACAAATCCTGTAGCACAACAGAACAGCGAAGGTCCACGACTATGGACTCCATGGGGCCCGCATGTCAGTTATTTTTATGGTAGTTTGTTACATCAAAGTGTTAGAAAGAATCCAAATCTTGTTTCCACCGATTAAACCGGCCGACGCGAAGCCTAAATATAAGCGTCGGCCGGCCGATTTAGATCTTCTACAAAATTAGCCCGTATTTTTGTGCGAAAGAACTAGCCAATTAGGTAAACTAGGTCATCATTCTAATAAGAAAGACTACAGCAGCATAGAAAAAAATATCACGCAGTTCACATTCCATCCTTTCTTTATACTTACACGTGCTGGTTAAAATCACCTATGTTGCCTTTAGAACATGACCAAATAATGCGGAGGATATAATTGACGTGGCAATTCTACACTCTGCCTGTCTGCCATGACATTTACTTCAGTAATCCGAAGTTAGCCAGTAATATAATAACAAATCAGAGTTTGCGTATAAGAGCGTATAAAAGGATGGTGGCTGTGACAGGGGAAGAAAAAAGCTTCTCCATTTTCTTTCCACTTCCTCCTCTCCTTTTCCAATCTCTGATCTCTTTTAATTATCTCTCGAGTCGTGTCTTAGCATTTTCTAGACCCCACCCACTCTTCTTCTCTCTCCACCCGATATAAGAAGGGAAGTGCAAACCCTTAAATTCTCCCATTAATTAGCAATTAATTGATCTCGATCGTCCTTCGAAACTACTCGTCTCAAGGTAATCGCCCATCAAATTGCTTCATTTCTTTCCGGATTTCTTTTCTTGCTTTGTTGATTTAGGGTTTTGACAGGGTATTCTGTGTGGGAGTTGTATAAAGTCTCTAAGCTAGGTTTTTGTGACAAGGGTATGAGAATTGACAAGGTGATGCTGCATAGGTTTATAGCTCCAGGAAAAGAGTCCAGCTTGCTCGGAGGCGACGAGTCGGTTGGTTGGGTGGTTGGTATCATTTCTCCCAAGGTCAGAACCAGAGACAAAGGTACCATGAGTATCTATTTCTTCCTCTGAGAAACTGCCATCTAAGGTTTATAGAGAAAGGATGCTTCTTTGATAAATTTATCGGTTCTTGAAACAAAGTAGTGGTTGCACCTTAAAGGAAGATAAGATGACTCGTATTTTTGTTCCTCGTGGGTCGGGTGGGTCTTCATCCAACCCGAATCGTGCTCCTCCTTCACTGCCTCAGCCTAGTACTACTGCACAAGCTGCCTCTTCTATTTCTAGAGACGAAGAACAAGACACAGATTCCAATTTTCAAGATAATTCGGTATCAGTTGAATTGTCAGAGCAGTTTTCAGATGAGAAACAAACAAAAACTGATGAACTATTGATTGAAAATCCTGACGAACCTTTGACAGATGAGTCAGCAGATTCTTCTTTGGTGACTGAAGCTATTAGCAAGATTCGACTGAGTGATAATTCTGAACAAATTGGATCTTGCCAAATGGGCACTGGTTCTCCACAAGTTATTGGATCTGCATCATACCCGCCTCCACCGCCAGTACCACCCCCAAAGCCCACTCAAGGGAACAATAACAACAACAATAACAATAGCAGCAGCAATAATTTGAGAAGAACGGGTTCAGGTGGTTTAAATAACAGTGTGAGGATTGGTTCTTCTAGAAGATCAGGTGCATGGCCTCCGCTGTCATCTAGGTCGTCAGGTTCTGGGTCCGGCCCAGCTTCTCCCAGGTCAATTGCAGAGAGTGATGGTTATAACAGTGCCGATGAGCAGGGACCTTGTTATATGCCATCCAATAATTATGATGCTGTAAGTTGTTTTGAATTATTACTGAGATTTTGTCTATTTATTTTTCTAACCATGAACAATATCATACTTTGACAATATTTCTACAACAAAGAAATGATTTATCCCCCGTTTCTTCCAATTTATGTATAAAGTGATGGAGGGGGTAGAACGAGCATCTAGAAATAATGGCTGGGAACTCCTAAGGTAGCATATGTAGTAAATGCTCTATCACTAAAATTAAGTTTTGACATCATGCATTCAGGAGCGAGAACACTTGTTTGAGCTGGAGTTAAGACGGGCGAAAGGATTTGAAATAAGAAGAATGTCGAAGGATGGTAATTGTTTGTTTCGTGCGGTTGCTGATCAAGTGTACGGTGACGCAGAAGCTTATGATATGGCTAGGCAGATGTGTGTAGACTATATGGTATGCTTCTTGTTCAATTAATTACTTCTATTTTTTTTTTTTTTAATTTTTATCAACATCAACCATGGGGCCTATGCACCATCATGAATTTCAATCATTGTAATATGAAGTATATAAATTTCTTTCTGCTTTTGGTTTTATTGATGTTATGGAATCTTTCTTTGCCAGTTTTAATTTGTTGTTACTTATTGTCAGTACTCAGTTGTAACACAGAATCGTTGTCTTTTGTGATTCTATTAATTTCCTATTTCAAATTACAAATGTTCACATTGTTCGTTGATGTGTTTGCTGTTATTTTTGTTATGTAGGAAAGGGAGAGGGATCATTTTTCTCAATTCATAACTGAAAGTTTCACATCCTACTGCAAGAGGAAAAGAAGAGATAAGGTTAGCTGTCTCATCAATTATGTTATTTACTATCACCCAATATGCCAAATGATTCAAATGATTAGTATTAATTATATATAAGTTCGGTTATGGAACCACCACCCCACTGTCATTGCAAACAAGCATCCACAGTAACAATAGAAATACAAACACAAATGGTTGATGAAATCATTTATACTGTTTAATTGATTTGATATGTTTGAGAACAGGTATATGGAAACAACATGGAGATACAAGCTTTTGCGGAGATGTATAATCGTCCGATCCACATCTACTCCTACAGCACTGGTCCCCACCTCTTACCTTTTCCTTTTTCCTGTTTTACTCTGTCAAAGATTTCTAGAATATCTTATAATGTGGTTTATGTACCTTTTCTGCACAATTGCATCTTATAATGTTTACTTACTGTGCATAATTGCAGAGCCAATTAATATATTTCAAGGGAGCTATAACACAGATACACCTCCAATTAGGCTTAGTTACCATCACGGCAATCATTACAACTCTCTTGTGGACCCCCGCCGGCAGACAACAGGTGCCGGCCTTGGTTTTAGCAGTCTCAGAGGGGTATTTGTTTTTTTTTTCTTTTCTTTTACAATAATGCTAGCTCCGATCTAATAATTTTCTGATTTAGTCGCTTATTGATCCTTTTGCTTTGTTGTAAACAGGTAAATGCTGATAGGGATCAAATAAAGGCTGCCATTAAAGCCCAGCAAGAGCAACAAATTGATAATGTAAGAAATGCAATGAAAATTAATAGTAGTATGACACCCGATAAAATAAATTGTGGCCACTCCTTTGCTCATAAAACCCACCCTTGAAATAAATAACAGGCCCTGTTAGCTGAGGGAAGATTTTACTCAGATCTGGAACTGACAGAAAAGGAAATTGAACGTATGGTCATGGAGGCGTCCCGTGCTGAGTACCTCAAGCAGCAGCAGCACTCTTTTTGCGACTCCTCTACCTCCAGTGGCGCAGAACCTTCTTCCTCTGCTACCAGTAAGTCTACTTCGCTATTACTAGGGGTGTTCAAACGGTCGGTTCAGTTAGTCAAATGAAATTTTTATTCGGTTTTCAAAATCTAACTGGACCAACCTAATTAAACTTGTCAACCGAATAACAATCAAACCAAAAAACTGAAATTATGGTTGGTTGAACCTAAATAAGAGGGTAAATTTCAAAAGGTCAAAAACTTAAGAGTGAGGCTACGGTATTATGCATAGCACGGTTGGGTCCGTGCTACGGCTTAATATTTGAGTTTTCAAAATCCTAACGTCCAAAAACAGTGATTTTCTACCTATCTAAAAAAATAGTAAAAAAAATCAAAAAAATGTAAAATTTGGTTTGCAAGTACATATTCATTTTATAGTCATGTTGAACGGTTCGGATCGACCGTTAGGATTTTGAAAACTCCAATATTGAGCCGTAGCACGGACCCAATCCGTGCTATGCATAGTACCGTGGCCTCACTCAAAACTTAATACATACCCAAATACATTTAATAATTATAGAAATAATTTTCAAGATATATATCAGTCGAAACTGAAATAACAGAGATAAAATTGAACCAAATAAAGTAATTGAAGTAAATATCAAGTAAATTTCGGTTTGTTTGTTTGAACCGAAATAAAAGAGATTAAACCGAACCAAATATAAAAAACTGAAGTAATTCAAAAATTCAACCGAACTGAACAATTTAAACCAAAAGACCAAACCATTTAATAAAAATTCGTCGGTTCGGTTGAAAACCAAATAAACTGGATCCAATGAACACTCCTAGCTACTACACATTACATACTGATTTTTATTGGGCAACAGCAGTTACAGGATCGTCAAAGCCAGCTGAGAGGGGAACTGAGAGGGGAGAAGATAACTATAACAAGGCAATGCTGCCTGACATGGTACTGACAGGAAGCATGCAACTCTTACTTGCCATGGGTTTCACTTACATGCAAGTAATTGAGGCATATAGCATTTTCGGTGATGACGTTGATTCCATGATATGTTATCTAGTGGAGACAGGTGCGAGCTCTGGCGCATCTCACGGGGGGAGTTATAGGAGGAAAGGGAAAGCTGCCGAGTGAATTACAGTTATTATTTATAAATTAAATGGGAGGTGGTTTAGTTGATGGATTTAAACTTAATCAGCTTTTTTTTCCCCCTTAATCTAAGAAAGACCCTTTGTTTATGGAACAGTTTAATATTATTATTTTTTTCTAGAAAATAAAAGCAACTCGCATGCGAGCTTCCATTGACTTTGGTGTGTTGTTAAACGTTTGCAAGATATCTTTGCTTTGCTGGGTAATGGTTACGATTTATCGACACAACATTGTCTTTGATGTGGTTATATTTGCAATTTTTTTGTATGATAGTGCAATGAGTAAACATTGTGTTTACTTTTATCTTGCAAATCTTTTGTAATCGCAATTATCAATCAAATATTGGTTAGACCCCTATTTTTCCTCAGAAAAGATAGTATTGCAATGGTGTTTGATTGAAGTGTTAGCTCGGTGCAAGCACCACAGCACTGAACTGTTAGGTCTACAACTTCAAATTCTTTTCAGGTCATCGATCAGTCCATGCGAACCACTAGATGAAATTTTAATATTAAAATTCTATTAGAAATAAAAAATGTACTTTCTAAACTATTTTTGAGTTGGATAGAAATTAGTGGTTAAATTTTGAACCGTTAAATAGCATCTAATTTTTCTCAAACCGAAGTTAGTAAAAAAAAATAGAATTTAATTGCGAATAAAATTTTAATATGCATATGATATTGAGCGGATTAAATTGGTTGATCAGAACTTGCGAATCAGAATTTGAACTGCAGCACCGTGGCCTAATTATTTAGTTAAATATAGTATGCAAGTTTATATTTTTGAAACCATATAGCATTGGGTACAGAGTCCAGCCATGATATTGCTCAACGACGCAACAACTCTATGAAATTAAAAGACTTATCCAAGAAAATTACTAATTGGAAAAAAAAAAATATAGAGGAACGATTCAAGATGTAAATCCAGACTTGTCGAGATTTCATTTCACGACTGGACAACTCATCCTGGCACACTTTTTTGCACCCCCAACCTATCTTGTATTCCTCCTAGAAATAACATGGGCCCAGCATATGCCGATATTATTATTCATATATTCAACAATACTGAAAAATTCAGCCCAAAGGCTCCGACAAATATTCTTTCTGGGCCGAAACAACAGTTAAGTCGGCCTGTTTAATGTCCCATTCAAAACCATAACACGTGGCACAATCCAACCGAAGTAAAAGGAAACTTTTGTTTTTTGAGCACGCGGATCCAATCAGCCAATTCTCTCCGATCGATGAGGGAGGAGAAATCTCGATTGTACCAGGGTCTAGCCCGAGCTGAAAAATGGCGGCTCTCAGGTTCAGAGGTGGATCTCTCTTTTCCAGGGGAACAAGGAATTCCTTCTCTCTTCTACCCAGTAGGCTAAACCCTAAGCACGACCCAAGTTCTCTTCTTCTCCCTTCGCTGCTTGTCTCTAGTAGAGGCATCGCTCACAAGCTCTTTGTTGGAGGTGTCGACACCATTTTATTTTCATGTTCCCAATTATTCTATCTTATATTTCTTGTTGAATTTTTCAAAACGCCATATTGGATCATTGCATGTGTTACAATTGGGTTGGCGGTTTATGACTTTATGTTCCGAGAAAGGTTTGCATGTCAGCTGTTCGACCTTTTGCTTGAGTCGCTTGACCGACCGACGTCTAAAGTCAAGTCATGCAATTTCGAAATTAATACACCTCCATGTTATTATCCAGATTTTTGTATAAAGATATAAAGAAGTGATATATTGCAGGGATTTCCTTCTACACAACAGAGGATACTCTATCTGAAGCTTTCTCACAATTTGGTCAAGTAATTGAAGGTTGTCCCTAGTCAATCCTGTATCTATTTATTTATTGATTTATTACTTTGTACTATCTTTTCTCTTTATCCTTTTTTATTTATAGAACTCAAGTAACCTTTAAAAGTGTGATTGTTTTCTCAGCTAAACTAGTCATGGATCAAGTGACGAACAAACCAAAAGGATTTGGTTTTGTTAAATTTGCCTCTGAGGAGGAAGCTCAAAAGGCTATAGCAGAAATGAATGGCAAGGTAAAAAGGCAGTTTCTCATGTACCAGTAAATGATGATTAGTACCAAACAAAAACAAACCCTTTTTTTTGGTAGGTCTACATCTGTTGTGTGCTCGTTAGAGAAATTGGTAATTACAAAATTGCAAGTTGGAACTTTACTGAAATGCCCTAGTTGGGTTTTATTGATTATTTTTTTTCACTAGTTTTTTTATTAAATGTATTGATGCTATGTAATTTCAACAGGTTTTGAATGGCCGGGTAATATATGTTGAGAAGGCGATCTCTAAGACAAAACCGACTTTCCATAAGGGCACTTGGCCTATAGCTAGGGCCCCCCCGAAGCCTTGGGAGGTTGATTAATATTTTGAATTGGCACAATAGTATAGATGTTTTTATTAAAGATAATATTTTGTAAATGATTTGAGAATTTTAGAAGTCAAGAGGTATCGTTTATTATGAAATTTGAGATTCTGGTATGAAAATAGAATAATGTACCTTTGAGATTTAATCTCTCTTGCACTCTTTCATGCATTCTAGACATCAATTAGAAACTCATCGATGTAAGAATTTGTTTTTTTCATTTTAGCAAGCATTTTTTTTAATCACTTAGTTCTGATAACAGGCGATCAACAAAACAAAAAGGGTGAAATGATAATTTTGAGAAGATATTACTTGTCAATTTGCCATGCAAGTATATTATAGTTTCACGAGTTGATGCCCGTGGCACGGTAAAACACATTACCTCCGAATTTTGCTTTAGATAAAGCACAAGTGTTTTAGGATGCATACTTGCTATTTATTTTTTTGTGAAAAGTTGGTTAAAAGCAGTTGGGATTATTTGTTGAGTGAGAATTTGGGGTACCTATCATATATTTTTTTTTTCCAATTATTAGACAGAAAATATTAGTAGTGCATTATATACAGAATGAGATAGCACACGAGAAGAATACATGAACTGATAAACACAAGCAAAACCTCTCTAAAACATTACAAATCAAGATAGTAAAGTGAAAAGAAACTTCATGGGTATGTGTCATTGAAAAACAAAATAGAAAGAATCAAGAAATACCAAGAAAGCTTAAAGACTGAACTCTTGATTGGTGCAACGGTACAACTTGTGGATGAATATAGCTAGTTTTTCAAGTGAGAAGCACTACATATAAACATTCCCTTTATGAGGAAAAAAAAATTAAAGCACCATGCATACACATTAGTCTAGTTGTCACTAGGAACCATCACATAGCTTGATCTATATATTGGAGTCACTGTACAAACTAAAACTTTTTTTCTCGAAAGTCGGCCTTCTAACTAACACAAATAAAGAGAATTTAACAGGATCGATTCAATAATTTTTAACATATTTATTCTCTAATATTAAGCACGTAGAGTCCTAATCGATTGTAATTAAAAGATGAAATTTCGGATTTAATATCAATTCGCCGGTTGTAATTAAAAGATGAAATTTCAGATTGCATATCAACTCGCTGATTAAATAGTCTGTCTGCATCATTTTTTCATGTTTTTTTACGTGTGCAAGTCTAAATTTATTTAGATACCTACTCGCCACATGCAAAATTGTATCATAAAGAGATTGATCCTTATTTCCTTCCAATTTTTAAATATCATTTAAGTAATTTTTGAATTGATTGATAATTAATTGGCCATATTAATTTGTTTCTATTTTTTTATATTATTTAAGGAACGTTATTTGTCATTTATTTTTGTATGAAAATATGATAAAAAGATAAGGAAAATAGGAAAATATATATGTCATTTAATCAAATATGTCATTTAAGAATTGCTATTGACATAAAGATGTCATTTAATATGTTTCCGTTGCAACACGGGCACGATAATAAATAATAATTATTTTCAATCGCTTTATAAAGATCATGGGCGGGCGGAAGTTTCCTCCGGCCAAAACCCGTTCTCGCCGCTTTGGATATTAATGAGGTCCTGTAGCGTAACCCTGCAAGATCGGAATTATGATAGTCGAAAGCCTCCTGCAGTAGCAGTACACAATCCGTAAAATGCGGCCAATCCATGCTTTCTGGTTCATTGGTGTCAGGGTCAAAGATTCCGTATTTTTCGAAGTAAGCTGATATATTCTAGATTATATATTTAGGCTTTTCTCCTACCTTCAAAAAAATTCTATATATATTAAGATCTCTTTTAAAACACAATATCATATCTAGCTTCCTGAATATTTTGTGCCCGCCCTAATGCTATTAAATGAACTTGTTCGATCAACCAATCGACTCAAGTTTGGTAGTCAACGATAGTGTCACAAATCCGCATTGTTTGCTTGACACTTTTTTTTTTTTGGTTAAAAAGGCTGTAAACAGTCATGTTTCATTAAAGAAACTGTTTGTTACAAAAGAAGAGAATAATCCCAAGTAGAAAAGGGTTACGAGACCCTCTTCTCTGCTACCAATATCTAAGTAGTACTAAATGGCATTGCAGCACTGCAATCACTGTCAAGCTACTGCTTTTAACTATTCAACAGTAGCAAACAGAAGTAAGCATAACGCAAAAACTCTCTCAGACTGCACACAAAATACTGAGAGACTAAGTGTTGTCAATCTAACTAATTATCACCATTGGGCTCGTCTGGGTGTAATGAGTCACTATCTTCAGTGTCAGGCCAGATCACTCTCAAGGGGATAGCATCCATGATCTCAGCATCGGGTGGCCACTTCAAAGTTTCATGCTTCACTCTTTGTTTAACCCTCTTGCTCCATGTCCAGTATATAATCAAAGAAATTATCAGATAAATGATATGCCTAGCTGTTTTAGGTTGGGTGTTATTAAAACAAACATCATTGCGATGTTTCCATAAAGTCCAACAAGTGGTACTAAATACCATTAAGAAGGCAATTTTTTCAGTTTTTGGCAGAGTTCGGGCGAAGGACATGACTGCTTTCATGTTATCCCAACGTAGGCATGGTAATGGTGTTTTGCCAAGCCAGCACCAGACTTGAGATACCAAAGTACATTTCAAGAATAGATGGTTAACAGACTCATGTGATCACAAAAAGCACAAGTTACATCCCCTGGCCAACCTTTTTTTCTCAAATTCAGCTTAGACAAAATTTTATTATGACATGTAAGCCACATGAAAATTCTTATCTTTGGTGGTAAAGGTAAGGACCACCACATTAATGGATCTATTACTAATATGCCTTTATAGTTAATTAATTGATAAAGAGATTTAACACTAAAACTCCCTGATGATTCCCATCTCCAAGCCAGTTTGTCATTATAATGGGTAAATGACATCTGACTCAGGATTTGTAGGATTTGGTGCCATTCCAGTAATGAGACACCTGAAAGGATCTCCTTGAACATGACACTGTGCCCCTGTGAGTTTATCACCTCTGAAAACAGTATAGACTTATTGATACAATTATCATATAGTTGAGGAAATCTAGAGGATAAAGCACAATTTTCATACCATATATCTTTCCAAAATCTAACATAAGATTGACTACCAGGAGTATATTGAACACTACATTTGCCTAAGGAATCTAATTTCATAATTGCTTTCCAAAATGAAGAAGGGGTATGAGTAGAAACATTGTTATAGTATAGATGTGTGAGGAGTGTCTTCCAATTACTAGAGTATTGGGGGTCTTTTAACTTCCACCACCATTTTAGCAATAAGAAAATATTCATATCCCTAAGATTAATGATGCCTAAGCCCCCATATTGTTTGGCTAGGCATACTCTTCTCCAATTAACTAAAGCATATTTTTGCCTTTATGGAAGATTCTGCTAAGTGTATCAGCAGCTAAGATGAAAAGGAATGGTGAGAGGGGGTCACCCTGTCTCACTCCTCTCTTATAGTAGAAGTAAGGAGTTAAGTCCCCATTGATAGTGAGGCAGGATTGTGAACTAAACAGCCACTTTTGTATCCAGGTAATCCATTGGGGACCAAAACCTCTACTATGTAAGATTTCTAAAATATATTCCCAATGAATTTTATCATAAGTTTTTTCGAAGTCAACTTTAATAACTACCCCATTTTGTTTAGATATGTTACAGAAATGGATAAGTTCTTGACTGATTACTACATTGTCTAGGATGTACCTATTTGGTAAAAATGCTGCTTGATTCTCATCAATTATTCTATTCATAACACCTCCTAGTCTATGTGTCAGAATTTTGAATATAAGTTTAAAACTGTAATTGACTAGACTAATAGGTCTAAATTTATTCATTGTGGAGGCATTAGGTTCCTTAGGAATCAAGCAAATAATGGATTGTTTGCTTGACACTTGACAGTTATTTATATAATGTTTTATGTCTTTATATTTAAAAGCAATCTTGCGAATAGCAATATGGTTCTCATTTGATAGTGTCAACAATCTTTTTTTTTCATTAATCTATTGTGACCATTTGAAAGTCAGCATTTATTTGTTTTAGTAGATTTGATTTAGTCAATTATTTTGGTCGGCACTTGTATATAATAAATATATAGTGCAAGAGTATGTTTGTTTTTTTAATATGAGATGGGTGGTCAAACTCTTAAATTAATTACCCAATTGGCAAGTATTAAATTTCAGCATTTGATAATTTATGTGAGACGTCTTAACTAACTCAACATCGCTCTTTTGACCATCGATCTGAGCTGAATATAATTTAAAAGCATGCATGAATTCATGATGTCTTTCTTGAGCAACGGAGTGCTGGGAAATTTACTAACATTCGGTTACATGGTTTGCTTTTGTAAAATCAGTTATTAATTGTATTCGGTATTTCAACGAATCCATAACCAAATAATTTTCGATATTGCACAATACTGTAGTGTAGTTGCAAGTAGGCTAGATCAATTGAGGTAAACCTCAAACCAACGTGCCATATAAAGGCCCGGTCCAATTCATGAAGCAAATGATCCTTTAAGGCCCATTAGTGCTATTTTCTATAGAGACAGTTATTGGGCCTTAGGCCTTGACCAATTCATGAAGCTGACCTGGTCATACCCTACGAGTCAGACTGAGTCAGACCCTACACGAATATAAGAGTCCAATTACTCCGAGGTAACTCAAATTCTGTGTTTAGATGCGAACCGTCGGATCGAATCCGGACCAATCCGATCCGAGGTAGAATGCACGGAGTCCCTTTAATATCGTGCGGAAACAGATTGGACGGTCCGGATCTAAACAGAAATTTGAGTTACCTTAGGTAATATGAATTCCGAATCGACGACAGCTGAATCTGACCGTCAGTCCGGCCCAGTGAGTCCGACCGCATCGGCTAGACTGAACCGAAAACTGAACCAAACCGGGTCGGTGTGACGGCAGAATTCCAGAAAATTGGCTTCTCCCTCCGAACCCCAAGTAATGATCCCCACCACCAACATTTCAACCCTCTTCCCTCCATCCCCTCGAATCACCTCTCTTTTTTGTCTTCCTTATTCCTCAGGCTTCCCTTTCCGCAAAGCAACAGCCAGTGCCCAATCAGATCTCCGATTGATCCGACGATGTGGGTGTTTTACCTTATTTCGCTGCCTCTGACGCTGGGCATGGTCACCGTTACGCTCCGCTACTTCGCCGGACCCGACGTGCCTCGCTACGTGCTCTTAACCGTCGGATACACCTGGTTTTGCTCCGTCGCAATTATCATCCTTGTGCCAGCTGACATCTGGACCGTTAGTTTTCTAACCACTGCCCACCTTTTCCTTCTAGATCCATCTTGCTCGGTTCATTTTGAAAAATAATTGATCTTTAGATGTCTTTGTTCATTTTGAGTGATGATTGGTTAGATTTCTTTAGTCTTTGATAGCCTTTAGTTAAGTCTGATTATGGTTTTACACATAATAAGCTGACACTTTGGTCCAAGTTAATGTTTAGTTTGTTCATGGTTTTTGTATCATCCTAAGCTGCATGACTATATGAGTATCATTTTTAACAACTTGGGCAAAAACTGGCGAATTGATAGCGCATTGTGTCAATATTTCGGAAATTGGCTTGATAGAAGAGATGCGCTTGTCTGTATAAAAGTTGGCAAAATGGCCAAAATCGACTTTTCCGCTCTGGTGGTTACAACATAGGCTTGCTTCGTTTGACTAGTAGTTAGTTTCAATTTCAAATAAGTGGCGGAATTTGTTTTGCCCAGGTTTTTTGACTTGCAATTTAAACATCTTGCTATGGTCTCTGTTCATTCCTTGACAAGGAAATTTGCATTTAATGTAACATATTAGATCTAACTGACTGTATCCATGTATCTCTCGTAGACAATAACTGGTCAAGACAAGGGAGGCATTGGGTTCTTTTGGAGCTTGTCTTATTGGAGTACTTTCATCCTTACATGGTATCAACCGTTAAATTTGAGTTTGCTAATTTTTTTGGTCTTTTGTGATATTTCAGTAATACATAAACATATTGTTATTCTGTTACTATAGTTTTTTATTTGCTGTTTGGTGACTCTAAACAGGGCTGTGGTTCCCTTAATCCAAGGGTATGAGGATGCTGGAGATTTCACGGTAAAGGAAAGGCTGAAGACCAGTATCCATGCTAACCTGGTCTTTTACACAATTGTGGGGTCCATTGGCCTTGTCGGGCTTATTCTACTTATTATCATGCAAAGAGATCGGTACTCTCTCTCTCTCTCTCTCTCTGTACTAATAGTTTTTGTTGCTTTGTAATGGAATTGTAGAAAGAGCAAGGCATTTTTAACCATACTCTGCTTAACTAGTAAAAAGTACTAGTTAAGTAGGTTTCCTGCCTACTTCACAAATAAGTCATTTTTATAAGAACCAATAAAGTACTATTCTCTACCTGCTTTGCCATTAGGGTCAATCTCTCTTATCCACAGAAGATATCACAGAAGTGCATATGCCACTGTAAAATGAACAATCACATGCGCATTTCTTGAGTAATTGATGGTTTCAAGCCCCCCCCCCCCCCCCCCCCCCCCCCCCCAAACGTCTGTTGAAAGGATTAAATAAATACATTATGCTGAGTGTGGTTCATAAAATATAAATAATATAATATGCAGAGTCCTATAGTACATTGCATATATCACTTTTTTTCAAGAGCGCAAAACGTCATATATGATAAAAGTGACTGTTTACTTCAAAAGATGCCCCAATAGATGTTTATTTCTTTGGAAATGAAGAAGAAAAAGAAGTTGATTTTGGCAGTTCATGCGCTTTACTTTGCTTTTTTAAACTTTGGCACAGATTTTTAAATGCTTGATACCTGAGAGGCTTCTATTATGTTGTAATTCACAGGCATAAAAATATTATGGGTCTGGCTATGGGTTTCTCAAATACCTTTGGTCTGGTCACCGGTGCATTTCTCTTAGGGTTTGGGTTGAGTGAGATCCCAAAGAGTATATGGAGAAATGCTGACTTGATCAACCGCCAAAAGGTCCTTTCTCACAAGGTTGCCAAAATGGCTGTCAAACTCGATGATGCTCACCAAGAGTTCTCTAATGCTATTGTTGTACGCTCTCTCTCTCTCTCTCTCTCCAGTTACTAAATACTTCACTAATAACTGTTTATAATAAAATCGGGACACATCTGGAATGTTTTATCACACAACAAAATAAATTAGACAGGTTTTGGATCCATCAAAATGACTTCTTCATCTTTTATACCAATTAGAGTGATAAGTACAGAGAGTGCATTGCATTTATCAATCCTATGCAGATGATCTGAGTTTGCTTTTGTTTTTGAAATCGTATCCAGAGTGTTGTACATAAGATGAAAAAACAAAAACTAACTATGATTTTTAATGGTACATGTAACCCTCAACCAGTGCTAGGAGTTATACTCAAACTAACTATGATTTTTTTTTACAGTTTGTTTTTGCAATTTTGCTGATGCACTTTAACTTTTTAACCACCGCTCAATTCATTTTGAAATCCTGTTCTTTGTTTGGTCCTTGATCTACCCATTCATCAGATCACAATTCTTACCAGTATTACCATCTGATGTGCATCACACATTTTCCTATTGGTCTCATCAGTTCAGCTGAGATAATTTGAAACAATCATTCCTGAACTTTTTATATTGTAAGTAGAAGAAAAAACGGGGGTCAAAATGCTGATTTATAAAAGCAACGTAGAAAGTTATACATTCCTAAGTTTCTCAATTTTGAGGGATATATCTGGAAATCCCCTTTTAAAAATGATTTGTAACTTCTGAAGTTTTACGCATTCTACATTTTAGAATATTTTTAAATGCCATTAAATGTTGTCAACTTGTTGTGTCTAAGGTTGCCCAAGCCACGTCGAACCAAATGTCAAAACGTGATCCTTTGAGGCCATACATGGATGTTATTGACAGAATGCTTGTACAAATGGTATTTCTCTCTCCCCTTTTCAACTTTTTCTAACATTCATTGATGCATTTGTGAAATTGTAACAGTATATAATCTGACGACTTTTTTATTTACAGATGAAAGAGGATCCAGCTTTTAAGCCTTCGGGAGGTAGGTTGGGAGAAAACGACATGGATTATGACACCGATGAAAAAACAATGGCTGCTCTGAGACGCCAACTCAGCAGGGCGCGCGAAGAGTATTATAGATGTAAAAGGCATGTATTACAACAATATTAAGTTCAATTCTGTCATATCATTTCTTTAAGACTTCTTTTGAAAGATGAAATTGCAATTTGTGTAAGTGTATGCTAATTGAGTTTATGTTCTCTACAGTGAATATATGACCTATGTAATGGAAGCACTGGAGCTAGAAGATACAATAAAGAATAATGAATGCCGTGAAGCAAATGGATGGTCTGTTTATTTGCTTTTGCATCGTAGTTCACAAAAAAAAATGAATGAAATATTAATATTTTATATTGTAAATTGTAGGAAATTTGTTTCGAGTTTCCGACCAAGTAGATCGGGGGCACTGGGATCTTTCCTTGATTTGTCAGGTATAACAGCACTATATCTTTATACCATGCATGCATGCACGCACGCATTCATAAGGGGCTTAACGGGAAATAAAACCTTGAAATTGCAGAGTTTATATGGCGTTGTATGCTGAGAATGCAACTTCAGAAGGGGCTTGCGGTGATGCTGGGTGTGATGTCAGTGGCAATTTTATTGGCTGAGGCTACTCTTTTGCCAAGTAGAGTCGATCTCTCGCTCTTCTCCAATCTAATTAATGCTGTTGGGAAGCAGGAGGTTCTAGTCCAGGTACTATAAGTGAGAGGGCATTTTCCCTATTGAAGAAGTGGGAAAAAGGACTTTGTTCATTATTATTATTTTTAATTAAAGGGCCCAGTACACCCCAACATCTTTTAGATACTACTTTGTTTATTGGTTAAGTTTGATCTTTTTGTGTATGTTTATGTGCCTAGGGGAAGAGTCAGACTTTCAAGCTATGGGGGTTAAAAAACACTTTGGGGTCAATCATGTAAAATTTTCATGCTATGTATGGGGTCAATTTTACAATACTCATAGCATTTTACTCGAAACTATAGAGAAGATAATCATGTATAAGCACAAATTTTTTAAAAATGAATTCAATACATATGGATCTGTCCCTGTATATGCCCAATTAAAACCAGCTGATGCTGCAAATATGAAACAGAAAAATTATATTAGAGAAAATATTAACAAGTGGGAGCTCATTGTAGTATTGTAAACTGCAGATTGCCGCCTTTGTGCCCTTGCTGTACATGTGCATTTGCACGTATTATTCTTTATTCAAGATTGGGATGCTGATGTTTTATTCTCTGACTCCTAGACAGACCAGCTCTGTTAGCCTGCTCATGATTTGTTCGTAAGTTCTCTTTCTAATTTTTATTGGGGTTTTTATTACTTATTAATTATGGCTGAATGAAGCTAACTTTTCTTTTGTTCCTTTTTTTTTTTGGTAGAATGGTTGCTAGATATGCTCCTCCTATTTCTTATAATTTCCTAAATCTGATTCACCTTGACGATAATGCTAAGACCGTATTTGAGAAGGTGATGACTTATTTGTGACTTCCTTTGGTGTCTTTCAATTCAATAATACAATTTAATATGGGATTTTTCCGTGTATCATGATATCATAATCATCCTCTTAAAAGTTACTTATTATATGCAGTATAATCACACCGATCATTGTTGGATTTATCATATTTTAAAACAGGAAATGTATATCCTTAAAAGAAACTGAAAAGTGCTCTTTTGTTGTCATGCAGAGGATGGGTAACATTGACGATGCGGTCCCTTTCTTTGGCAAAGGATTTAACAAAATTTACCCACTAATTATGGTTATTTACACCCTATTAGTTGCTTGTAATTTCTTTAGTCGAATGTTTGAATTTTTCGGGAGCTGGAAGAGGTTCAAGATTGAACGAGAGGCAGATGATTTAGTTGATGGGTTCGATCCATCCGGAATGATTATTCTTCAAAAAGGTCATAATTGATTAAAATTTCAAACCTTGTTGATTTTTCCTTATTCCGATCGATTCAGCTTTTAATATTAATTATAATGATTTTTGCAGAGAGAAGTTGGCTCGAGCAAGGGTGCAAAGTGGGAGAACAGGTTGTACCATTGGCAAGATATTTCAATAATGCCAATGTTGATATGGAATCTGGAACTGAAGCTATGGTATTCCGAATATTAAAATATAAGTTACCTTTATTGAGTTACAAAAAAAGAAATATGTCAAGAGTATTTGGATGACTAATGTTTCTATTTATTTTGATGTTATCAGGAAAAGAGCACAGTAGAGTTGAAAAGTGTCGCCACCCCTCCAAAAGACGACTTGAAAAGAGGCACATTGATATCTCAAAAAGAAGAAAACCGTAAATATGGAAATAGCAGGGAGGTGATTGCAAATAAGTATGCAGTTAGAAAACAATCAAACCCGGTTTCTGTTGATCCATCACCTGCATCGGTTTCCTTGTTAGAGTTGGAGAATAAGTCTAACAATAACACAAATATGGGCCCGACAAATGGACTGGGCTCTACATGGGCCAACATGAAAAACGGATTTCAAAATTTCAAAGTAAATATGAATTCCAGAAAATTTTTGCCACTGCGTCAGATGGAACCAGGGCCCACCAATCACACACGGGCATCATCTTCGGAGTCGCTTGATGAAATTTTTAAGAGGTTGAACAAGAGGCCAAATGATGCTAATGATGATTTTGAGAGTGACCAAGATACACCATGATATATATAACATAATACTTTGGATATGATATAGTCTTGCTCAGGTAGGTAGATGCAGCCTATGCTTGTCAAAGAATACCATCCCATAGAATAGGAAAAAAAATTCCAAAGGAAAGGGGCTTATAGAAAGAAAATGTACAGGTCTGATGTTGGTTCTTTTAAAGATGCATGCATCACTTATTTAATGGCTATTTTGAAGGGATAAAATAGAGCCTGTAGAGTTATCATGTGGATTATCTTTTATGTATTTGTATTTTTTGCGGTGAATATACTAACTGGCTCCTAGTATATAATACAAAGATTATTTTTTCTAGTTCGTGTTACCTTGTGGGGGATCGGGAGGGTAATTTTTAACTATTGCTTGTATGCTTTTCATATATTTTTCTTCAAATTTTGTTTGTTAGAAATATTCAAAATTTTCTCAGAGAAATGAGTTCACAGCACATTTTGTTAGCGTAAATTTCTATTGTTATTACAGCGGTACTCCAACAGTTAAAATATTTAAGAAAAGAACAAAATCCCAGGCCAACGGATTTAGTTTATTGATTAAACCCGTTCGGTCCAGGGCCGGACCGGCCAACCTGTGGACCGGCCCGAACCCGTGCCAACCCCCGGACCGGACCGTCCAAACGGGTGGGTCGGGTTAACCAACGCGCGGATCACCTTTTTGGACCCAACCCGCCCAGACCCGACCCGTTTGAACCCCCGGTTCCGGACCGGAGCAAACCCGAATCGGATCGGACTAACCCGTGCCAAACCCGTGACAACCCCGGACCCGGACCCGAACCCGCCCGAACCCCCCCAACCCGGCGGGATCCGAGCCAACCCGCTCGAACCCACTCCAAATTCAATTTTTTTTTAAAAAAAGGCAAAATTTCTCCAAAAAAAAAACCCATAAATACACTCACATTCTTCATACATTTTGACATCTCATACTCTTATTATTTTCAATCTCTCATTCTCTCAATCTCATACTCTCAATATTTTTATTATTCTCAAATTTAAATTTTATTGTTAAAAAAAAATATAGTTGCAAATTTATTTAATTCTACAATTACGCAAACGGAATTACGAAAGTAGAGGAATTACGAAGTTCGGCACCTCCCGCAAGATTTTCCTGCGAGATTAAAAGGTTAGATTTATTTTAGATTTAGTTATATTTATTTTTAGTTAGATTTATTTTGTGTAGAGTAATTTAAAATTTAGATTGAATGTTAGATTTTAAATAGGTTAGATTTATTTTTTGGTAGATTTAATTTTTAGTAATTGTTAGATAATTAGAATTATTTTTAAATAGGTTAGATTTATTTTTAATAGGTTAGATTTTATTTTTGAATATGTTAGATAATTAGATTTATTTTTAATAGGTTAGATTTTATTTTTAAATACGTTAGATAATTAGATTTATTTTTAAAATAGGTTAGATTTTATTTTTTAAATTCGGATTTATTTTTAAATAGGTTAGATAAATAAGTTAGATTTATTTTTGAATATGTTAGATAAATAGATTTATTTTTTAAATATGTTAGTTTTTATTTTTTAAATTCGGATTTATTTTAATAGGTTCGATAAATAAGTTATATTTTATTTTTGAATATGTTGGATAGTTAGATTTATTTTTAAACATGTTATATTTATTTTTAATAGGTTACATTTTAATATTTTGAAATTCGGATTTATTTTGAAATATGTTAGATTTTATTTTTAAAATTAGGATTTATTTTAAATAGGTTAGATAAATAAGTTATATTTTATTTTTGAATATGTTGGATAGTTAGATTTATTTTTAAACATGTTATATTTATTTTTAATAGGTTACATTTTAATATTTTGAAATATGTTAGATTTTAGATTTATTTTTAAATATGTCATATTTTATTTTGAAATTCGGATTTATTTTGAAATAGGTTAGATTTTATTTTTTAAAATTCGGATTTATTTTTAAATAGGTTAGATAAATAGATTTATTTTTTAAATATGTTATATTTTATTTTTTAAATTTTGAATATGTTAGATAAATAAATTTGAATATGTTAGATTATTGGATATGTTAGATTTTTGAATATGTTAGATTATTGGATATGTTAGATTATTGGATTTTATTATTTAAATTCGGATTTATTTTTAATTGGTTAGATATTATTTTTTAAATTAGGATTTATTTTTAAATAGGTTAGATAAATAAGTTAGATTTATTTTTGAATATGTTAGATAAATAGATTTATTTTTTAAATATGTTAGATTTTATTTTTCAAATTCGGATCTATTTTAATAGGTTAGATAAATAAGTTATATTTTATTTTTGAATATGTTGGATAGTTAGATTTATTTTTAAACATGTTATATTTATTTTTAATAGGTTAGATTTGAATATTTTGAAATTCGGATTTATTTTTAAATAGGTTAGATTTTATTTTTTAAATTCGGATTTATTTTAAATAGGTTAGATAAATAAGCTATATTTATTTTTTAATACGTTAGATAAATAGATTTATTTTTGAAGTAGGTTAGATTTATTTTTAATAGGTTAGATTTGAATAGTTTTGAATATGTCAGATTTTATTTTGAAATTCGGATTTATTTTGTAATAGGTTAGATTTTATTTTTTACATTCCGATTTATTTTTAAATAGATTTGATAAATAGATTTATTTTTGAAATATGTTATATTTTATTTTTTAAATTTTGAATATGTTAGATTATTGGATATGTTAGATTTTTTAATATGTTAGATTATTGGATTTTATTTTTGAATATGTTAGATTATTTGATATGTTAGATTATTGGATTTGTTAGATTGTTGGATAAATAAGTTAGATTTATTTTAAATATGTTAGATAAATAGATTTATTTTTAAAAAGTTTGGATTTAATCTTTTAAATTCGGATTTATTTTTAATATTGTTAATTTTAATATGTAAAATAAATGGCACATAATGATGCTCCTCGCGAATCGATTGAGGAAATGACGCATAGAATGTCCGTCGATTTATTCGACGGCCCAATGCCATCATATGGTCCACATAATATGTCCCAAATTGAAAATAAGCTTCCACAAGGACCACAAAATTATCCACAAAATTCCTCTCAAATGTCACCACCGTATTTTCCTCAAGATCCTAACTATTGCCCACGAAATCCCCCCCAAATGTCATTATCGTATTTTCCTTAAGATCCTAACTATTGTCCACAAAATTCCCCCCAAATGCCACCACCGTATTATTCACAATATCCTAACCCTTTATATAGAGGTACTGCTTCTATAGGATCGAGTCAATACACCGCCCATATTGGAGGTACTGCTTCGGGTGGATCGAGTCAATACACCGCCCCTATAGGAGGTACTCCCTCGACAAGTGTCCCTGAAATTCAAGCCAAAGATGTTGATCCTTCGACAATTGCTCCCATCGAACCAAAGAAGAAGAGTAAAGCCACAAAACTCGAATACAATGCTAGTTTTTGGCGTTATTATCAAATGACCTTTCATCCGAATGGCACTGTGCATACTCTAAAATGTAAGGTATGAGGTTGCAAGAACTTTACGAGGTTAAAATAAGTAATGGTATGTCTACATTTAAGAAACACGCCGAAGGTCATGAGAAAAAGGGTGAGGAACCACAAGAAAGTGTGGACCCGCACTTAGTCCAAACCCTTATGAACCCGGATGATACTAGAACCCACCAAAAGTATGATAAAAAAGAATACTTAGTGAATTTGCCCGATATATTACCCACAAAGAACAACCAATTAGTATGGTAATTGTTTGAGTTTTGTCCGGTTGATAATTCGGGGGTGTGGTGAACCAATGTATAAGAGGTTCTATCATAGAAAAATGGTTAATGAAATTAAAAATAGTTTATCGAACGAAAAATGACCTACGGGCTATATTTGCATATGCAAATTATAAGGTCTAAATTACCTCTGATATCTGGACTGCCGGTAAACATGGACTTGGGTACTCTTGTGTTACCGGACATTAGATCGATGATAGTTGGGTTTTACAAAAAAAGGTTTTAAGTTTTCGGGTGTTGGATTATCCGCACACTGTATAAATAATTTACCTATCAATTATTAAGGTTTTACAAGAATATAATCTCAAAAAGAATTTAGAGAACAAGATTTTTTCTATCTCATTCGATAATGCTAGCAACAATATAGCGTCAATTGATCATTTTATCCGGTCCTTTTTTCCAATCATGAGTGGTGCAATGTTTCACCAAAAGTGTGCTTGCCACATAATTAACCTTACCATAAAGGAGGGCCTTAAAACAGAAGCCGTTAAGACATTGATAATTAAATTTAAGGGAGGTCTTGCCCATATTTATTCAAACGGAGAAAGAAAATAACGTTTCGTGGCTTTGTGTGAAAGGTTGGGTATGAACAAAATGAGAGTTGGGATATAGATACCCGTTGGAATTCTACCTATAGGATGTTGCACCGATGCATTCCTTACAAGAGGGTTATTGGGGAGATGTTGAGTTCGACGGCCGACGGAACCAATTTGGAACTCACCGAACCTGAATGGCAGCAAATAACAATGCTTGCACAATTTCTTGGAACTTTTTTCATCGCAACCGTCAAACTATCCTGCTCGTACACACCGACGGCACATGAGTTGCTCCACCATCTCTACTATATTTCCAAGGTGTATCGTGAGATGGAAGATAGGGAAAGCCCCGATTCCCCTCTTCAACTGATTGTAGCAGCCATGAAAGGAAAATTTCTTAAATATTGGGAAGAGGTACCCCTCGTGATCGTTATCGCAAACTGCCTCCATCCGGCATACAAGAAGAGGTACACGGTAAAAATACTTCAAATGTACAAGAGAAATCTACATTTAGACCCAAGGAACGAGGAGCCTCGCGTAACAGTAGCATTGGAGGACATGTTTGCCTTATACAATGAAAGAAGAAATGTCAACCAACCGCCTTCGACCCGTGGCGGCGTTAGGTATGAATATAAATATACATGTATTTTTAATATTTATTATTTATAATATCTACATTATTTGTCCACTAATTTTTTCTATTGTTTTAATAGTTTAAGGAACGACAACAGTAGTGGATTGCTAGGCGATTTCCAGGATGATGACGACCTGTACACATCCCAATGTAACACAAATGAGTTAATGAGCTACTGTTTGGGGACCAACGAACATGAATCCATTGACTTCATGGATTGGTGGAGGAGGAATGCAAGTGCCTATTCAACGCTGGCGATGATGGCCCGCGACATATTTACCGTGCCCGTGTCAACCGTCCCTTCCGAATGTTGTTTTAGTTCGGCAAACATGATCCTCACCGATAAATGCAGTAAGTTGGGTGCACATGTTTTCGAGAGACTTGTGTGATTGAAAGATTGAATTGATGTTGAAACTCGCACGCAACATGCACTGAAAGCAACATCATCCGGTGTCGAAACTCAAGAAATCGGTACAGAGCCTGAGCCTGACGAGGATTCAGACGGTGAGCAAGAGAGCGAACTATGGTATATGAACAACAACTACTAGATAGGTAGTGTCGGTATAAATTTCTAACCTCTTTTAATCTTTATTGTTATTTTTTTAAATTATAATTCCTAAATATTTCAATTGTTTTTTGAATTATTCATTTTAAAGAAGAATTACTAACAAAAAAAAAGTTAGAACTCCGCCTATGTTATTTTACATAGTCGGTCCCAAGCCCGGAATAAAGGAGGAGGGTAACTTTTGTTTTTAAATCTATTGTTTTAAAATAATTCGGTTTTAAAGATAAAAAATAATTCGGTTTTAACATAATTCGGTTTTATTATACAAAAATTATTGAGTTCAAATAAAATAAAATAAAAAACAGAAAAAAAACAGCAAAAAAAAAAAAAATTACCCGTCCGGACCGTGGACCCACCGGGTTGAGCACGGGTTTGAATTGGCCGAACCAAACCCAACCCGCCGGACTCGAACCGTGCCAACCCGCTGACCCGTGCCTAAACGGATTGCTCTCTTTTTTCTTTCTTTATGTCATACTTTTTGGTCTTTGAAAGGTTAAAGAAGCCTTGGTAACACTTGACAGTGGCTGTCAAGTTTTTCAAGAAAAAAAGAAGCCTTGGTAAAATAGTGTAGCCCAAATTCATAAGACATCCGTAAACTTCAACTTTTGAATCCAAACACAGTAACTAAAATCCAATTAGTACGCTCGGAGCCTTGATCAAACTTGGTCAAATTTCAAGTTTTCAACGCCGCCTTAACATGGCGTACTACACAAGTACGAAGTCAAATTAATACAACATGAAACTACCTAGCAAGTTCAAAATATCGATAGGTACTAATAATTTGATAGGTTTGTATCCAAATTTGAGTTTCTATATTTGATATGGTGGTGGGCCCAGTTCTTTGAATAGGTCAGAAAGTACGTAAGAGTTGTATTTAGGAGTGCCAATGCTACTTTTTTTTATTGGTTTATCCAACATGTATTGTATTCCAGAGGAATATACCGATATTTTTTTTTAGCTTAATATGTATAGATAAGAATAATTTTTTTTGTTTTGTTTTTAACATAAGGAATAAGAGTACGGACAGAGACTATTTTTGTATCTGTTAGTATATATAATAATTATTAAAAATACAAATTAAAATTTAATATATGAATTTATATTTATATGGGACAATGCATGATATGATATGATATAGTTTTATTCATAACTCATATATATCTATTTAATGGTATGAAACTATTTTATTTGTTTATCCGATCTGTACTGTATTCAATAAGACAAATATGATAAGTATTTTCTTCATTACCTTATTAGATATTGGTAAAAATATTTTTTTTCCATTAACTTAGCATGTAAGGATATAAAAATATTTTCTACCAGATCCATTTTGTACCAGTTGACACCATATTTTTTCTTATTTCCAGATCAACGGTTTGGATATATAGCAACGACCTGGGGTTTTACAACCAAAATCAATAAATGCCTCACATTCGATCGCTTCTTTGACGTGGTTCTTACATAATTTCATTCAACGCCACTGTTTCCTTTACATTCCTAATTAATTTCCTCTTCACTCCTGTTTCTAATTCATCCTCATCAAACAGCAAATTACAAATAAAAATATTAGTAGGAAAACAAAAAAGTAAATATTTTTTTGTTTTGTTTCGAGCCTTATCTGAAGTAATCTTGGAGTTTGAGATTATGTTCCAGTTGATTTAAGATAGATAATTTGGTGTGGCTGAAATAATAGCATATATATATATATATATAGATTGGCGCCTAATATCAAAACGTTTGTTCCTAGGCTGTGGAACAAACGCTTCGGTTTTTACATTTTCAAAATCCAAACAGTCGATCCAAGCCATTCAACATTCAATCTATATTAAAATGTGTTTGGATACCAAATTTTTCATTTTTTGGAACTTTTGACTATTTATTAAGTCAGTTTTAAAATTGTTGTTTTCAATGATCAAAATTTTTTTTTCCACTTTTTATTAAAATCAGAGATTTTAAAACTGGCTTAATAAATATTAAAAAAATGAAAAAAAATGAAAAATTTGGTCTCCAAGCACATTTTAATATAGATTGAATGTTGAATGGCTTGGATCGACCATTTGAACTTTGAAAATCAGAAAACGAATTGGTCACACCACAGCTAGCTCCGAAACAAACATTTTGATATTAGCCCATCTCTCTCTATTTATATATATATATAAAGATAACATCATATCAAAAGGGTGAAATACTGAAATTTAAGTCAAAAGAGATTTTGCTAATGACGTGATGAGAATCCAGCATGCAGACGTTTAAATATTGTGTTGCAGTTGGTGGCTTATTTTCATCGTTTTGTTTTTGGTTGGGGGAGGGGGGTGGGTGATTATATATCTTCTTGTGTCTTGTTAGATAATGAGATCACCAAGTGTAATTAAGAAATTTCAGAAAAAAGAAGATGCTAATAACTGCTAATTAATTAAAGAGCAAAGCTTTCAGACAGCCAAATTAATAGAAGTTCTTGGAAAAGATACATTGTAATAAAAGGGAGATAAGAAAATAAAGGTGTACAGAGATAAAAAAAAATTATAAATTAAAATGATTACATGATTTTGTGATAATTTTTCAGTTACGTGCTAAAACATTATATTTCATATATGAGGAGGGTTCAAATGCCTCTATTTTTTGTGCCTCCATCATGCCTCTATTTTTTAAAACTTTAATAACTCAAAATTTAAAACTTAAAAATCAAAATAAAACCGTTGGATATGATCTACATCATTTTATCTATGTGCTCATAAAAAATTATTACATTTCGATTTTGTTTTTACGTGAATCAATAAGTTGAAAAATCAACGTCTAGAAATTATCCACATTAGTAAGTTTTTTACAAGCTCTTGATGACAACTAAAACAAAATTAAAATGTCATAATTTTTTACACATGTATAGATAAAATGATGTAGATCATATCCAACGGTTTTATTTTGACTTTTAAGTTTTAAATTTTGAGTTATTAAAGTTTTAAAAAATAAAGGCATAATGGAGGCATGAAAAAGGAAGGCATTTTATCAATAAAATTTTGTAATAGCTGCTCACCCTTTTAGTTGTCCACAAACTTTCTACATGAATTATCCGAACAAGAAAGAAAGCAAATATATGTTGCAAATTTTATTCATAAAAGAAAAAAGAATTGATTTTGAGTTCATACCTATTTATTTCTTCGGCAATTTTTTACAAGATGAAACCTTCATACATATAGAAGAAACTTAACAAAAGAATAAAACAACAAATGAAATCATCAATCCCACTAATTAAAGAGCAAACAAACAAATTAAATCCCTAAAAGAAGGGGACCCACTTGGCAGATGTATTCTCTTTTAGGGTTCTTGAATGCCTCAGACTCCAACTTTTTTCTCCTTTCTCTTCTCTTCTCAAACCTCCTCCCAAAAATTTGAGCCAAAAACTTGCTTTCTTCTCCTTCTTCTCTTCCTTATCCTCCTCAATATTTCCTCTCTCTACTCTCAACAATTCATTCTTTCTCTCAATTACATGTATCAAAGACCGGCTTTTCAAAAGTGGCTCCCCGAGCCCACCACGTTTTATCGGCAATGCATCGCGTAGTTGTTTGTCATCTTTGAGAAGCATTATCTTTGCATTCTGTATCTTTTCATGCATCGGCGACTCATCCAAAGACGACAGATCGGATTCCGACGAATAGAAAAGGGTTGAGGAGGCAGAGGTAGAACAAGCTAAGTTCAAAAAAGAGAAGGGTGGAGAAGAGAGGTGCACAAGTCTCTCTTTAAGGCAGTAAGGGCAAACTCCGGTAGAATTTTTGTGTTTTGGGTGCTTTCTACAATTGTTCCTATCAGAATCAGACCTTCCCATGATCTCTCTCAATCTCTCTTGATAATTTTTTTTTTTTTTTTTTGTATCTGTTTCTATCTATCCTTTGATAGAGAAGTACTCTCTTGCGAAAGAAAAATGGCGGTGGCTATATATCACTCTCTCTATATATATATTGAAAGAAGTGGGTGTTGGGTTAAGTTTCCAGGATATTTCTAATTTTAGGCGCTGTTAAGGGACTGCCAGCGTTGCCCTCCTGAAATATCTCCTAGTTTTGGTGGGTCATATCTGATAGACTGTATTTATTTCTCTGAACAGTATCTTATATAATTTGTATACAAATTTTACAAACAAATTGTTACCCAAATTTTACTAAATTATTATTTAATTGTTTATGCAGTTGTATTGTTGTAAGTAATGTGTAAAGAGGTATTTGATCAACTTTAACTGAGTAATGGATAAATAAAAGGTTGTTAAATCATTTTCTAATCTGTTTGGAGAGGTCCTTCGATTTAAGATAATTCATCAAGTATATAACTAATTATATAACTTTAGATATCAATACTAAATAGATATAGAAATTAGTTAATTAAGGTGATTTATATATATAAATCATATTCTTTCTGGTGTTGTTTCAATTTTTTTTAAATACTATTTGAATAATATTCTTCCGTCCAATTTCCAATTAACTATATATCATTCTTTATTCTTATAGCTACACTTCCAATTATTTTAACATTATTCATTTTTTTGTTACATTGTTGATTATTAATCAATTATAATTTCAAAAGCAACATCATTTAATCCTATCTATATTTGATAAATCTAACCCATCGATATTTAGATATATGGTATGTGATTTTATGTGATGACATAATCATTGCTATTTAGAAACTATTCAAATGGAGTCGGTGAATGGGGGCGATATATTATGCGTAGGAATTTATACTTGGGAGGTTAAATAAATTATTTTTTTGTGCCCCCTCTTGGGGTCATGATTGCGTCAAGACGGAGGTGTGTTTGGTTTGACCTAGGTTGGTTTTGGTACAAGAAATGAAGAAATTACTCAGTACTTTTGGCCTTGGTGTTGGTACAGCGGCTTGCTGTGTTATATGATGCTGGAGTCCTGGACTCCTTGTTAGCAGCCATATTAAGATTTATTATTTGGTTTGTATCACCTTTTGCTGATATTATTTAATTAATTGCAGAAACCTACGCATGCATTAATAGGGCTATATATGATATTTATGACTTGCAAAAATTAAGCTTCGTCAAATCGTCATAAGGCACTCTTGTATTAAAGAAGTATATATGTTGATGTAATAACAAAAAAAAACGTAAAGTAGGGGTGTCAATGGCAGGATATAAATCTGTTGTTATTCCAAAGGGATCCAAAGGGATCACAGACCCTGTTATTTCTATCACAACTGTTCAAAGTTTTAATGCGTGAATCTGAAGGAAAAAAGTTTTTTGTGCCCGAATCTCGATAAAGATCAACGGATGGAATCAGAATAACAGGGTCCTGTGATCCCTTTGGAATAATAGTAGATTTATTTCCGTCAATGGCACCCTTATATTCATTTACCTGACTCGTACCGTATCCGATAAGATGGGTACAGAGTATGATTTTTTTTTAAAACTTATCGAGTACGTGTACGGATAAAGATTTTTTTTCGTTATCTAAACGGGTAAGAGTACGGGTAAAGCCTATTTCGTACCCGTTACCTGATCTAGTAAGTATAAAAAAAAATTATATATATTATATATATACTAATAGCATTGAAAAGAGTACTTTAATTGGTTTACTTGCGCTTAGCATGATCAAATTTTTTTCAATGAATAACTATACATGTGTAGAATGAATGTATATGTTTTAATGTTTTATTTAATAAATAATAAAAATAATTATTATATTAGTATTACCCGTTATTTATCCGCTACCGTTTCGTTATCTGACAACTATAACGGGTAAGGGTAGTGTACGGGTAAAATAATTTGTAGCGGGTGCGAATAGAGTACAGATAAGGACAATTTGTAATGGATACGGGTATGAAAATGCTTCCACCCGACCTTTACCGTATCCGTTGACACCTCTAACCGTAAGTGGTGAATTGTATTGTATTTTCGAGACTAATTTAATGATTAATGTACAGGATGAAATCAGGTGTTTTAGGGGTAGCTGAGTCGTTAGAGCATCTGCATCCCTGAAACTATTAGAGTTTCTAATATGACGTGGCAGTTGCTAAACCAGTTTCAGGAATGTAGATGGATTTCTTATTTAGCAACTTTGCTCAATAATTTATTATTAAGAAATTGTTTATAAACTCTGACGTGGCAAAACGATTGGCCTGTATTCGCTAAAATTAGTTTAATTTACTGCTGGTGTGGCTTATCGATTTTAATTTACTGATGATGTGGCTTATTAGAAACTATAAAATTTAGTTTCAGAAATGTGAACATTTAGAAACTCCAGAGTCAATAATTTCTTAAAAGCAGTTAACAGTTATTTAGAAACTCTAAGAGTTTCAGGATGTAGATGCTCTTATAAATTGAAAATTTATAATTTTGTTCATTAAACTTAGTAATTTTTATATACATCAGTATTTTCAGTATTTCTTATAAATAAAATTATATTACACTAAATAATTCAGTCCCTTCAATTTTAAATGTCTGGGCTCTGCTCTCCTGATTATGTACGTACCTACATGTCAATTTACAAAAGACAAACAAAAATTATGGGAAGACGGGTATATATCAACTTCAGAAAAAAAAAAAGACAAACAAAAATGAATTTGTAAGAAACTTTTGAGAACAAAAGCAAAATATTGCCAGGCGGTAATCGGAGCCGCCTGTATATTTATTTCAACATGAATCCAGATTAGTGGATTAAATAATTAAGCTGGAGCACTAACACGATGATTAAAGATATGAAAAGATGTACCAGTAGCGCCCTTTCTATATATTTTCTTTTCCAAGATAAAACAAGCCGAGAGTACTGCTTTTCTGATGATGTGGCAGTGGCACACTCATTTAATCATGCTCTATAAGCCTATAACAGCATTTCTGATGACATGGCATGCAGTGGCAGCACTGGTACATCCATTTAATCATGCTCTAACTACAAACATTACTATAATATATAAATTATTTTAAGGTGCCAGGTCTCAACAGAATTCTATTAGACTATTAGTACAAGCTTAGCTACTTTCTTCTTAACTTTTAAGAAAAGAAAGCATATAAAATTAGGAAACAATGAATTAAAGCTGGTTTAAAGTAAGCAAAGACATCACGAGAAAGTGAATGAAATTTCGTAGAACCTACGCTTCCAATTTCCCAAAGCACAGGTCCTCACGTGCAACAAGCTCTTAGTACATTGTCTCTGTGACATTTCGTGTAGCGAGTGCTTAACTTGTTCAATGACTGATGATTTTACGTTTTGATGAGTTGTTATCTCTCTATATTTAACCACTGATAAATTCGGTTAGGGACTATTTATGCATACATTTTTACCTGCAACTGACATTTAGAGTTGGTATCTATATTAATTTAACAACTGATAAAATTTGATTTAGAGACTATTTTATGTAGATATTTTTATAATAATGAAGGCAAAAGAAATCAAACATAAACAGTACACTAAAATGATTCATACGAGATCATGATTTCAAATTCCGGTCATTTTTTGTCACTAAAAAAAGAGAAAAAATTATAACAAAATATAAGATCGAATATGGATATACTTATAACATCAGATGCTAAAATACGATTAAATGAACAGTGTTTATTGAATCACAAAAGAAGCAAGTTAAAGGAGACAGTGGTTGTCCGTGGGATTTTGTCAAACGGGTCGGACCAACACGGACTCACTACTAGTTCATCAAGGACCAAACTTGAAAAATCCGGCATTTTTAAAGTTACCATTTGTTAAAAAAATAAACAAAAAAACCACAAGTTTTGAGCAATTCTGAATTTACCACGGCCGTAGAACACTGGTGCGGCCCCAAATAGGAGAGACCGCACATTCTACGGCCCCCGCCAAGAGTCCGCACAGGCATTCTGCAGCCTCTCTTTTTTTTTTTTTTTGAACGGAGCATTTCATCCATCCAAAATAATAATAGCCAGTGGAACCCATATTTCTGACCCTTTGACCCTTTTTCAAACGTTCAAATAAGTTTCTACATGATTCTCAACCATTCAAATACATTCAAGTCAAAGGGATTGCAAAAAAAAAAAAGGAGGGGCTGCAAAATGCCTGTGCGGGCCCCTGGCTAGGCCGCAGAACGCATGTGCAGTCTTCATTAAATGGTGCCGCACCGGTGTTCTGCGGTCATGGTAGATTCAAAAATATCCAGATTTCGTGATTTTTTGATTTTTTTTTTTTTTTTGAGAGAACGGTAACTTTAAAAATTTGGGTTGAAAAACCAACCCAAAAATTTATCCGACTTATATAAAGGACCCATCTCTTTAGGAAGATCACAATATATATGTCAAAATTAATTGAGTTTTTTTCTAAATAAATTTGATTTTTGTTGTTGTTGTTTGAATCGAAATCTCTTTTCTTCTCTCTTTTTTTTTTCTATTTTTTTTTCACAGGTCAGCGGGACTATTTGTATATGGAACATTCCAAATTCTTTTGTCCTATTCTTCCAAAAAACGATCCTTCTAAGAATCTGATCCTTCTAAATAGTCCAATTGGACATACACTTTATTATTATTATTATTATTTCTTGAAGCTATAAAGCTAACCAGGGCATATATATATAATCCCCGGACCCGGATAATTCGAAGCATTTTACTAACAGCATTATACTACATATATATTATGGCTATTTGGTTGATTCCTCAACGATACGCATTTTTCTTTTTCTTTTTATGGACCAAAAGTTAATGATGCTAGGTCATGGAACAAATATTTCGGTTTTTACATTGTCAAAGTTTAAGCAGTCGATCCAAACCGTTCAACATTCAATCTATAATAAAATGTGCTTGGAGACCAAATTTTACATTTTTTGGAATTTTTTTACTATTTATTAAGCCAGTTTTAAAACCGTTGTTTTCAATGATCCAGAAATTTTTCACTGTTTATTAAAATCAGTGATATTAAAACTGGCTTAATAAACAGTAAACAAAATCCAAAAAAATGTAAAATTTGGTCTCCAAGCACATTTTAATATAGAGATCACATCTAACAGTTTGGATCGACCGTTTGGACTTTGAAATCAGAAAACCAATTGGTTGCACCACGGCTCCCGAACAAACGTTTTGAAATAAGCCACCAAGTGCAACACAATTAAACGCCTGCATGCTGGATTCATCACGTCATTAGCAAAATCTCTTTGACTTAAATATCAGTATTTCACCCTTTTGATATGATGTTATCTTTTTTTTTAGGGTCACCCCGTCTCATTGAAATGCAACTGGATGTAAACAAACTAGAGAAGACAAACAGATTAAATACCCAAAACAAATTAAACCCCAGACACCAATACGGACTTAACCAATTTTCGTTGTGTTACGGTGTACTTAGTCTTTGCAAACCAATTCATGGCAAGAAAACAAAAATGGATATATATATATATATATATATATATATATATATATATATATATATATATATATATATAGAGAGAGAGAGAGAGAGAGAGAGAGATTGGCTAATATCAAAACGTTTGTTCCGGAGCCGCAGTGCTACCAATTGGTTTTCTGATTTTCAAAATCCAAACGGTCAATCCAAACCGTTAGATGTGATCTCTATATTAAAATGTGCTGGGAGACCAAATTTTATATTTTTTGGAATTTTTATACTATTTATTAAGCCAGTTTTAAAATTGCTGATTTTAATAAATAGTGAAAAATTTCTGGATCATTGAAAACAACAATTTAAAACTAGCTTAATAAATAGTAAAAAAGTTTCAAAAAATATAAAATTTGGTCTCCAAGCACATTTTAATATAGATTGAATGTTGAACAGTTTGGATCGATTATTTGGACCTCAAAAATGTAAAAACCGAAGTGTTTGTTCCACGGCTCGGGAACAAATATTTTGATATTAGCCAACCTCTCTCTCTCTCTCTCTCTCTCTCTCTCTCTCTATATATATATATATATATATATATAGGTTGGCTAATATCAAAACGTTTGTTCTTACGCTGTGGAACAAACGCTCCGGTTGTTACATTTTTAAAGTCCAAACGGTCGATTCAAACCATTCAACATTCAATCTAATCTATAATAAATTGTGCTTGGAGACTAAATTTTACATTTTTTGGAATTTTTTTACTATTTATTAAGCCAGTTTTAAAATCGATGTTTTCAATTATCCATAAATTTTTCATTGTTTATTAAAATCAGTGATTTTAAAACTGGCATAATAAATAATAAAAAGTTTCCAAAAAATATAGAATTTGGTCTCCAAGCATATTTTAATATAGATATCAAATCTAACGGTTTGGATCGACTGTTTGGACTTTGAAAATCGAAAAACCAATTGGTTGCACCACGATTCTGGAACAAACATATTTTAATATGAGGAGAGATCAAGTTACAACAAATTTGAGTTACAACAAAGTTACAACAATCATGTTTTTCATTTTCAAAGTCCAAATCGTCGATCCAAACCGTTCAACATGATTATCTAAATAAAATGTGCTTGCAGATCAAATTTTACATTTTTCTGAATTTTTTTACTATTTATTAAGATGGGTACAAAATTCAATGGTCTGAATATGACTATTTTTTGTAAAATAGTTAATAAATAGTAAAAAAATTCAAAAAAATATAAAATTTAATCTGCAAGCACATTTTATTGTGGAGATCATGTTAAACGGTTTGGATCGACAATTTGGACTTTGAAAATGAAAAAAAAAATGGTTGTTGTAACTTTGTTGTAACTCAAATTTGTTGTAACTTGATCCCTCCTCTTTTAATATATATATTATTGGATCTTCCCATCAAAATTTAAGTTTTTTTTTTTTACAAAGTGATCGCTTTGAATCAACGTTAATTTCTATATATTATTAAATAGAAACATTGTTTCATAAAAATCAAACACAAAACGCACAACACCAAAACAAAAAAAATACAAAGATATATAAGAATTTGTGAGTATCGATGTGCGAAGTTAAATAATTACTAGTCGAAAGTAAGCTAACATAAATTGTTATTTTTTAAATGTCGCGATTATCAACAAAAGTATATATTCACGGGGATACCAACGTTGTTTAAGCACTTTTATTCTTACATATACTCGCAAAATCTTGTAGACGTCCCCCACATAACAAACTCAGCGTACCAGTTGCCTACTGCAAATTCTATTCATCAGCTACCTCCTCTTTCTCCTGAACTGAGTCCAAGTAAAAAAAGAAAATAAATGAAAATTAAAGCAGCTATATACACTAGATAAAAGCTTGGACTATCCTAAATTAAAATTTACTCGATTCAAGTGTATTAATTCCCTCATAATTTTAGACAACTTTAATTCCTAAAGTAATTCGATATTCTCAAAATCCAAACTCAAAATTTGAGTTATAGTAAAGTAATAGTTGGCGGCTAGGTTAGGTGGTTAATTAGTAATTACACATAAACTAAGAAGAAAACGATGCATAAGAATTTTCAAAGTACAAATTTGAATTGCAAGGTATAAAATACGCATTTTATGGTGCACATTAAATAAAAGCAGATTTAATTAGAGGTTGAATAGGTACGCTATAGTGTATTGATTAAACCCGGGCGGGTCGACCCGGACCGACCAAACCCGGGACCCGAACCCGAACCGATCCGGACCCGACCTTGAATCCGACCCGAACCGTCCTAAAGGGTAGGGTCGGGTTTGAAACGGGTCGGATGCGGTTTTCTGGACGAAACCCGACCATACCCCCACCGTTTCAACCCGCCTACCCGAACCGACCTAAATCCGACCCGAACCGTCCGAATCCGGGTGAACCCGACCCCAAACCGGCCGAATCCGGGTGAACCCGACCCCAAACCGGCCGAACCCGGGTGAACCCGACCTAACCCCTCTCAAACCCGACCCGGACCCGCCGAAAACCCGGCGGGAACCGAGCCAACCCGGTCAAATTTGAATTTTTTTTATTTAATTCGGTTTTTTTTTTTTGCCTCTGTTGGCTGACCCGAACCCGAACCCGAACTCCTGAACCACGCCCGCATCCGCACCCGTGAGCCGCGACCGTGAACTGGACCCGCACCTGTGAGCCGCGCATACACCGGCGCAAAAATTGGGTTTTTTTGTTGTCAGCGAGATTCGAACCCCGGACCTCTCTCTCAACAACCTTACAACCAATACCTTTAACCACTAGGCCACTATCAACTTGTGATATATTTCAATAACTTTAATATTTAATATATTCTTAGATTAAGCCTTTAATTAGAATTTTTATGAGCCTTTAATATATTTCAATAACTTTATAGTTTGAGCCTTTAATTATAATTTTTATGATTATCTAAATACAATATATAAATAATAAAAAATAATATATATATATATATATAATAGCCGTATCGTATCCTTCGTTTTTAAAAATATGAATTAACATATATACATATTATTTGACATCTTAATTAAAATTAACATATTCATATGCTAATTGATATGTTAATTCTATAAACTTTAATTTGAATTAACATATGTATATATATATATTAGTATATTTGATATAGTAGTATATTTGAATTAACATATGTATATACATATCATGTCCATCTGATCATGATCATGTTATATATATTAGTATATTTATACTAAAATACGCTAATTACTTGAAATTATGTTGAATTACACTATATTAAGTTAAATTACATTACAATACGCTAAAATACGGTAAATTACATATGAATAGAGACGATATCTTCACTGAAAAGGCGAAAAACGACGACGAAACTTCAAACGGTCATAAAACAGTGCTCGAGTGTCCGGTTTCAGCAAATGAGCACTTTTCGGAAAGCTTGTGAAAATGCGCATGCGTCTGTGCCCGCTATGCCGGATTGCGAAATTCAGAATCGCCAAAAAACAAAGGGAAGAGCCTCAAAACTTGAGTTGAAGTTTTCGATTAAGATTTTCATTTCTATCATTCAATCCAGGTAGCTCAGTAAATTAGTTACATAATGAACTTGTAGAATACCAGTTTTTATTATTTTCGAAATTTTTTTACTATTTTTCATGATTAATGTAAGATGGCATAGAATCGGTCTATTTTAGCGTAATTTACCGTATTTCAGCATAATTAGCGAAGTTATTGTAATTTAGCGTAATTTAACGTAATTTAGTGTAATTCAACATAATTTCAAAGTAATCTAGTGTAATTCATTTTTTTCAGTCATAAAAATTACATAAATCGTTAATTTATAAAATACACATTTATCATTTTCAATTCTAAAGGAGACACTTGACTGTTAGTACGATTTAGTATTTAATTAATTGTTTATTAAACAAATTGACCAAAAATTAGAAATGTTCAGAAGATGAGAACGGAGAACCTATAATATTATTTTCAACATAACAGCTCTCTCTTCTTTCAATAATTTTAGTATTTAATGATTGTTGTTTAGTATTTAAATTAACTTTTGTTTTAAAATAATTCGGTTTTAAAGATAAAAAATAATTTAGTTTTAGAATAATTCGGTTTTAAACTAATTCGGTATATCTCGGTTTTAGAATAATTTGAATTTAGAATAATTTGGTTTTAACAAAATTCGGTTTTAACTTAATTTGATTTTGTTATAAGTTATAACAAAAATATATTGAGTTAAAATAAAATAAAAAGAAAAAAAAATGCAAAAAAAAAGAAAAAAAATCTCTCTGCCGCTGGCCTCTGCCCCTCTCTGCCTCTCTGGAAACAGAAAAAAATTAAAACAGAAACCGAAAAAAAAAAAACCAAACCGGACCGGCCCTACCCGGACCGGACCGACCCCCGACCCGACCTAACCCGCCCCGTCCTAACCCGCCGGGTTTAGACCGGGTTAGGTTCGGCCGAGTCAGACCCCAACCCGCCCCCCCCCTACCCGACTCAACCCGTTGACCCGGGCTAACCCGTGCCCGAGTCAACCCGGGGACCGGGCGGGTTTGGACCGGACCGACCCGAACCGGCCCCTTTTCAATACACTAGTACGCTAGGACGGACAAGTATCCTCTCCATTACGGTAAAAGATTCCCTTTACTTTACGGTTTGAGATTAATTCCCAACCGCTTTGGGATTCGGGCTGACAGAGGGGCACTATTATTGAGCTTTGAGATTCGTGCCAAGTTAAAAAGAACGGTCCAAGTCAAGTAATTGTAAAAGATTTCCTATTACGGTACCGGGGAAGATCTGAATTCCGCTAGGACCACAGGTGAGACGTGAGAACTGACAACTGAGTAGACTGGAGACGGTGATGATTTTTTCTTTTTTTCTTTTAGAATTATTTTGTTTTGATTATGACTGCGGCATGCAACAGACAATTCTGTGCACGAGATTAGACTATTTATTTGTTTCTCCGATGAGACCTTGAAAAAGTTCAAATCATACACGTACCATTCAATTCAATTCCAAGGAGCAGCCATCAACGCACGTGTGCTGTTCCCTCTGTCACCACCAAACGGGCATGCACGCATTACCTGACACCTGTACCATGTCTTATGAATGAAAATATTTTTCTCAAAAAAAATATGAATGAAAATATTATTTGAGCCTTTTTTAAGTAATTTGATTTTTGTTGAAATATTTTAGTAATAATATTTTTTAATTGAATAAATTAGACAATTCTGTACATATTCTTTAAATTGACTAAACTTGTGCGTTTACATAAACAAGTCTCAAAGTCCTGCGTTCACAATTTATTTCTAGCTGTATGAATGCATGAGTTTAGCGTGAGTTGTGATTCTTGTGAACGCATATGTTTCGGAAATAGACTTGTCTTTAATCAATAACATTATTGTTAAAAATTTAAAAGATTGGAATAAAATCCAAAAGTTTCTATAGTCAAAATAAAAAGATTAAAAAAAAAAACTAGAAATTTTGCATGCTTTATTAGGGACGGTTCAAAATTCTGAAGGAATTAATTTAATCATTTTTTTAAATTATCACCCTGATAATCATATTTGATAAAATTAAAAAAAAAATCAAGTTTTGATTTGTGGATCAGGCATCTAGGATATACTCCGTAAGAGATTACATAATAGGAGGGCAGCGATGACCGATCTAGTTGAAATCTGTTTACATGCTCCACAACAAAGTGAAAGAACCATATGGGCAGGAAATTCTTATCCATTGAGTTCATTTGTCATTCGTTTCAATCTGAACGGTTATATTTGAAGTATGAATTTTATATTTTAATTATAACCGTTCAGATCGAAACGGATGAACAGATAGATCCAATGAACAGAATTTTTCTACTAACATATGAGCAGGAGATTCGGATTCGGCTCCAAAGAAAAGTCTTATCCTAATCAGAGTAAAACCTTCTCCAACCTAGCTATATAAACTTAGTTTTTTACCTTCGCATTAACAAATGCTACCTTAACTAAAAATAAAATAGCAAGTTTGTATTAACGAGTGCTATATCAATTAGAGCAAACGTCAACTATGAATATGTAAAGTTGAGCACCAACCGTTCAGATCGAAACGGATGAACAGATAGATCCAATGAACAGAATTTTTCTACTAAAATATGAGCAGGAGATTCGGATTCGGCTCCAAAGAAAAGTCTTATCCTAATCAGAGTAAAACCTTCTCCAACCTAGCTATATAAACTTAGTTTTTTACCTTCGCATTAACAAATGCTACCTTAACTAAAAATAAAATTACACAGTTTGTATTAACGAGTGCTATATCATTCGGATCGGTCATTTGGATTTTCAAAATAAAAATATAGCGGCGTGGAGCACCAACGCGTTTTACTCCATGGAGTAGCATAGCTCATCTCTCTCTCTCTCTCTCTCTCTCTCTCTATATATATATATATATATATATATATATATATATATATATAGAGAGAGAGAGAGAGAGATGGGCTATTATACATTGCAATGCATAGGCACCCTTGTACATTGGACCATAAATCACCGATTCAAAGTCCAAATGACCGATCCAAACCGTTCATCTTGTTCTCCATATTAATATGTGCTTGGAAACCAAATTTTACATTTTTTAGAATTTTTTTACTATTTATTAAGCCACTTTGAAAGTTTCTGATCTGGTGGTCCAGAAAATTTTACTGTTTTTTACTGTTCACCGTTGGATCAGAAACTTTCAAAGTGGCTTAATAAATAGTAAACAAATTCCAAAAAATGTAAAATTTGGTCTCCAAGTACATATTAATATGGAGAACAAGATGAACGGTTTGGATCGGTCATTTGGACTTTGAATCGGTGATTTATGGTCCAATGCACAAGGGTGCCTATGCATTGCAATGCACCATAGCCCATCTCTCTATATATATATATATATATATATATATATATATATATATATATATAGAGAGAGAGAGAGAGAGAGATGCGCTATGGTGCATTGCAATGTATAACCCCTCTTGTGCATTGGACTATAAACCGTTGGATTCGAAGTTCAAACAGTCGATCTAAATGACTCAGCATGTTCTCCATATTAAAATGTGCTTGGAAACCAAATTTTATATTTTTTGGAATTTGTTTACTATTTTTTTAGAATTTTTTAAAATTGTTGTTTTTCAGAAATTTCTGGACAATTCAAAAACAGTGATTTTCAAAAATTCTAAAATAATAGCAAACAATTTCCAAAAAATGTAAAATTTGGTCTCCAAGCACATTTGAATATGGAGATTCAGTTGAACGGTTTGGATCGACTATTTTGACTTCAAATCTAATAATTTAGAGTCCAATGCACAAGAATGCCTATACATTGCAATGCACCATATCCCAACTCTATATATATATATATATATATATATATATATATATATATATATAGAGGTTGGCTATTGTGCTTCCATAAGTATATGCCCACATATGCTTATAACTCATTTTGCGTTTCCAATGTTCAAATGGTCGATCCGAACCGTGGACATATTCTCCATATTAATATGTGCTTGGAGATCAAATTTTACATTTTTCTGAATTTTTTTACTATTTATTAAGCCACTTTGAAAATTGCTGATCATATGGTCCAGAATTTTGTTGCACTATTTTTACTGTTCACCCGGATCAGCAATTTTCAAAGTGGCTTAATAAATAGTAAAAAAATTCAGAAAAATGTAAAATTTGGTCTCCAAGCACATATTAATATGGAGAATATGACCACGGTTCGGATCGACCATTTGAACATTGGAAACGCAAAAATGAGTTATAAGCATATGTGGGCATATGCTTATGGAAGCACAATAGCCAACCTCTATATATATATATAATGACAGTGCTACGCGTATATAAGGGCCCTCCGTGCTACGGCTCACTTTTTGAGTTTTCAAAATCCTAACGGTCGATCTGAACCGTTCAACATGATCTCCATATGAATATGTACTTGCAAACCAAATTTTACATTTTTTAGAATTTTTTTACTATTTATTAAGCCACTTTGAAAAAACACTAATTTGTACACAACAGTAAACTTTTCTGGACCATTGGATCAGCGATTTTCAAAGTGGCTTAATAATTACTTAATTAGTAAAAAAATTCTAAAAAATGTAAAATTTGGTTTGCAAGTACATATTCATATGGAGATCATGTTGAACGGTTCGGATCGACCGTTAGGATTTTGAAAACTCAAAAAGTAAGCCGTAGCACGGAGGGGCCCTTATATACGCGTAGCATATTAGCCAGATTATATATATATATATATATATATATATATATATATATATAGAGGAGGAATCAAGTTACAACAAATTAATTTGAGTTACAACAAAGTTACAACAACTATTTTTTTCATTTTCAAAGTTCAAATCGTCGATCCAAACCATTCAACATGATCTCCACAATAAAATGTGCTTGCGGATCAAATTTTACATTTTTTTGAATTTTTTTACTATTTATTAAGTATTTTACAAAAAATAGTCATATTCAGACCATTGAATTTTGTACCAATCTTAATAAATAGTAAAAAAAATTCAAACAAATGTAAAATTTGATCTGCAAGCACATTTTATTTAGATAATCATGTTGAACGGTTTGGATCGATAATTTGGACTTTGAAAATGAAAAAAATAGTTGTTGTAACTTTGTTGTAACTCAAATTTGTTGTAACTTGATCCCTCCTCATATATATATATATATATATATATATATATATATATATATATATATATATATATATCTCGGATTTTGCTAATATGCTACGTGTATATAAGGGCCCATCCGTGCTACGGCTCACTTTTTGAGTTTTAAAAATCCTAACGGTCGATCTGAACCGTTCAACATGATCTCCATATGAATATGTACTTGCAAACCAAATTTTACATTTTTTAGAATTTTTTTACTATTTATTAAGCCACTTTGAAAATCGCTGATCCAATGGTCCAAAAAAGTTTACTGTTGTGTACAAATTAGTGTTTTTTCAAAGTGGCTTAATAAATAGTACACAAATTCTAAAAAATGTAAAATTTGGTTTGCAAGTACATATTCATATGGAGATCAGTTGAACAGTTCGGATCGACCGTTAGGATTTTGAAAACTCAAAAAGTGAGCCGTAGCACGGAGGGCTCTATGCTACGCGTAGCACCGTAGCACTGTCCTATATATATATATATATACAACTCACTTTTTCACTCTAGATGTATAAAGTGTCAATGTTGTAATAAAAAATACTAATAAATATTTTAAATAATTAATTAATCGTAGTATAGACAATTTGAACGAAATTTAAAGAAAAAAAAATCTATTTTAAGGAGTTTGCAAATTTTTATTGTTCGGAGCTTTAGACTTCTTTAACGGAACCATTGTTAGTAGACTTCAAAACATAAAATAAGATGTTTACAAAGACATGGTTAATGTAGTACTTTTCGGTGGAATATTATAAGTTTAAAATTGAGTATTTATATTAAGAGTGAGTTGAGATTTTTTATTCTCATCTCATACTAAATTTTTTTTTTAAAGATGGATAAATATATAACAGTAACTGTCAGATGCTAACTTTTTTTTTCTTAATTCCAAACCGGTAGGCAAACGCAAATATAGGTGTACCCAGGTGGTCTCACGAATTATGTCGGTGTTATTAAAATATGGGTTCGGTGTTTTAACCAAAACTCCAAAAGGGAGGCAAAGAATGTTGGGCTTCTGATTTTTTTGCGTTTTGTAGGATAACGACCCAACAATTGCATTGAATGGGACAAAAACTCAAAAAGGGTTCCGTTTTCACAGACAAGTAATGGAGTGCAATCTTTAATATATTCAATTTATGACAGGTCACAATTCTGTCCGGTTTATAAGTTGTCATGTATTATGTATATCTTCAGATGTAAATGCAACTTTAGAGATGGCCTTGCAAGAAGTGATCTGGCGTCAGACAGGAGTATCTTATTTCGCTTCGGTTTTAAAGTGGTTTCGAACCGAAACCTTCATCTAAGCTTGATTTGTAAAGCATTATAGCCCCACCTATGCAAAGCATTTAGATTTATGATCTATTTAGGTCCCTACTACAGAAAAGAGAGAGGTACGAACAAGAAAAAAGACAACAGACTAGTTTAGTCTATGCCAATTCAAAAGCTTTCCCTTAACCACCAAAGAAATATTTGGTGCCCATGAGAAATTGGAATCACAAGCAAATCAACAACTGAGCCATTAGCTGCATTAATGTCCGTTGGCACTCAACTCAGTTCATTGATTAAAAATTTGCATTGGTCATAACAATATTCACATAGTTAAATCTCAGTCGTGAGTCGTGATGGTGCAATTTCATTTATTAGAAAACCCGGAGTTTCCACGTCAAGGGAACTCGATCAGTCTAAGCTTCTCAAGGATTAACTTCTCTTGCTTGGCATCTGGTATAGTTCACGTCAAGAAATAACAACAGCTGCAAAGAAACAAATAAAAAAGGAATATGCAGAAACATCCCCTAAATATTCATGCACTTGTAAAATCTTCGTCGATTTGTAGTTATTATTTTTCAGGTCCATGAATATATGGGGATTAAATGAGGATATAATCCAGAAGTTCCTTAAAAATGAAGCTATGGTACTATACATAGCATGAATTTGTCCGTACTATAAATCAATATCTCCGTTTTCGAAGTACAAACAGTCGATCTGAACTGTTCAACATGATCATATGAAAATGTACTTGTAGATCAAATCTTACTTATTTTACAATTTTTTTACTATCTTTTTAGCTAGGTAGAAAATCACTCAATCTAAAAATTCTTGACCATTCAAAAGTAGTGATTTTCTACCTATATAAAAATTAGTAAAAAAGTTCTAAAAAATGTAAAATTTAGTACGGTATATTTGCATATGGATCATGTTTTCAGGTTGACTAATTGAACTTCAAAAAAAATAAGATATTGATCCATAGTACGGACCAATCCGCACTATGCATAGTACCATAGCCTCACTCAAATAAAAAATAGTTTATTGTTATAGGATACACTCCTGATCAGGATTATCAGTGAAATTGGAGTGGAGGGCATTGCCATCGCTATCAACAATAGCTGAGATTGTCATTGATGACTCCACACACAAAATGGCGGCAATTGCATCCAATTGCGTGACTTCATTTCTGAACATCAACCTTGCATGGGCTGGTACAAAAAAAAAAATATGTTGAAATTTCATAATCACAAATGACATAAGAGGTAGGAAGTAGTATTTGTGGTCAAGCTGTTTTTTTCCCCCCAACACCATTTGTCTTAGGCCTCCGTGTGTAAAAAAGTCACACCACGAGCGGATACGTCAGGGCACGGGTTCGCGTGACGTGACCATTCTTTGAAAAATTGGCACGGCACGGTACGGCACGTGGTCACACGAGTCACGTGTGATCATGACCATTATGTCCTGATCTAATAGTGAATTTTGAATGAACTAACTAAAATTACGAAAAAAAAAAGTAGTCACATTTGGACACGACATGTGTGGTCACGGCGTGACTATCGTGCCGTGACCATCCAATCAGCAATTTGAAGAAATGAATTAAATAAATGGAAAAAGTGTTACTAATTTCGTAATTTGACCAACTTTTTATGGATTAAGGGAACTAATACTAGGGCTTGTTTGTAAACAGGGTCTGCATTTCCATAAGCTTTGCCAGTTTTTTAATGATTTCTTCCAGCAAAGAAAGTCAAAAGCCAGAAATTTGGTCACGGCATATGACCCAAGTAACGGCGTGACTAATCACGACACAACACATATTTACATCCCTAGGCCTCAGAGGTAACGATAGGCCACCTGTTCCTTGCAATCTACTAAAAACTAATGGAAATTGGTCAATCTGTTAATTCATGGCAAAAACTCCCTATGAAATTTAAATTCAGGTGTCGAACTGTTAATCCGTCTCAAACATAACATTAGAGAGAAAAAGGGTTCCTCGAGATGTACCTTGAGCCAACCTAATCAAACTCTCAAGCATGCGCACAGTTGTCCGAGCTGAAAAACACCAAAAATGAGAAATCGGGATCTCTGGATATAAAAGCAAACAGTTTAAGAATAATTAAAAAAAAAGCCAAGTAAACCTGCATTATCTGTAGCTGATCTTCTCTGAAGTTGATAGTAGCTAGAAATAATTTGTTCAGACTCCTTTGTAAGAACAGGTCTAAAATGCTGCTTCACATAATGAATGTACCTGAAAAGTAATTGTAAAATAATTTACTGCTAAAGAACATACAAGGGCTGAAATGGGGTTCAGACGGATCATTTCATGTCTAACTCCTATTTAATTGGGCATGCAATAAAGATATTAAACAAGATGATATACAATAAAGATGATCCTATTTAATTGACATTTGTATACCTTCGCAACATAGGTAGAGACCACATATTATCTGAATCATCCTTCTTCTCTTGGTTATCTTTACTTTTCTGCAATCACAAAATAGATCAAATCATATCAGATTTACATTTGCTTATCTCTGGCTTAAATTAACAAGGATTTCTAAGAAAGAAGCTTACCTCAGCTAATATATGAGAAGAAACGATGGCATCCCATTCTGGATTTTTTGTATCCAGAAGGACAAGAACTATATCAAATCTACTCAGTAACGGTCCAGAAAGTGTCGTATTGACAGATAAAGCTGAGGTTTCATCCAATGGAACAACACTTAGAAACTAATCCTGTTGACAATAATTATTTTTGTAGCATATTTGGCGATTTATCTTTTCTCCTATTTTTTAGAAAATGACTCAAATAAATGAAGTGAGCTATTTAATTTCTGTTTCGCTCTAAACCTTCACTGGTGTTATGTGCAATATTAGATTTCCAAAGTTTTTGAATAAGAAAAAGGGTACATTGATTAGGATCATATTGTCCCTTTGGATTTGTTGCACCAAAGACAGTAGTTCTGGTGCTGAGAGTTGTTACAAGACCAGCCTGAAATATTACAGAGAAATCAATGCTAAATTCACAATAATTCAAGTAATGTTAATAAAATAACTCAAAAGGTACCTTGGCAACGCTTATTGTCTGCTGCTCCATTGCTTCATGTATTGTTGCTCTGTCATGTTCGCGCATGCTACATTAGTATAAAAGTAATTATTAGATACAGTTCGTATTGTCTTCAATGGAATGCTTATCAATTAACAAAAATAAAAAGATTCTAGACATGCACTACTAATAGATGCATGAAATTAATCATAAATGCAAAGTCCACCTGTCAAATTCATCTATGCAACAAAGGCCACCATCAGCCAAAACAAGTGCTCCAGCCTCAAGCATCCACTCCCCTGGTAATAATCAGCATGTAAAAAAATCTGACATGAAAAAGAAAAATGATCTAGAATTTCATGCTGCAATATAAAAGTAGTATTTACAAATCTATATCTATGCATTGGTTCCAACAATTGATACAACAGCAGATCTGCAACGAAACAGCCACTTTAAACAGTTTGAAATTACAAACAGGTAGAGATGCATAAGTTTTCTCGGCACGCAAATAATGTACCTGAATCCTTGACAGCAGTAACAGTTAAACCTGCACTTGTGCTTCCCAGTCCAGTTGTGATTACAGAGCGGTTGCTTAATTTAGCCGCAAACTTCAAAAGCTGTGACTTCCCAGTACCTGAAATTCATATAATCGCCAAATTCAGCTGACATCTTACAAAAGGTGCAATCAATATTCAGGTTTCAAATGACTAAAAAAAATCCCTATCTAGAAAAATATGCCAGGGAAAACTTCTATTTTCTAATATTACTGATGAATCTATATATCTTTCGGATGTTATTTTACATGAGTTGCTAATTATTTTCTCTACATTTTTTGCAAATACCAAGTACCTGGATCACCAACAAGAAGCATGTGAGGTTCACCACGAACCTTAGTACCAGAGGCATCAACATGTTGAACACCTCCGATCATTGTTAGAGCAACTGAACAAAAGGATTATAATCTGTTATCATAAAATAATTGCATCTGCAATAAACTTTTGTGGCGAAATGAGAAGAAAACACCTAACTTGCAAGCTTAACTGTAAAGAGCCCGAAAATTTGGGGGCAAATTCCTTGCAAAATGGCATTTCTTCCTGTACATACCAATTGCAACAGCTTAGTAAACGATGCATGCAACTAAGAAGGTCGGTTCTAATAAATAACATGCTTTCCAGCAGATAAGCATTAGTCTTTTCTTAGGAAATAGATGATCTTTTGTAAGTCATTAATATTGGTATTTGGAGTGGAAAATTTTGTTCAATAAAAAAGGAATTATTAGAGTTAATTCACAGTACCAGACATTAACAATCTGTAAGGGTACCTTTTAGAGGAGTGCTTCTGTAATGCGACCAAAATTGCTCAAATTCCTTGATGATGTCATCAGGGATTTCAGTCTCAGACTTCAGCTCATTGGTTCTTCTGATTCAGCAAAAAAATATATACAAAGAAAGGTCAATGGTTTCAGTAATTGACAAAAATGTGAATAAAGAGTTCACAACAAGATAGTTTTAGCAAAAAAAAAAGAAAAAGAAAAATTACCTTACAAAATTAGCAACTATTATTGGGTCAAGATCACATCTCACATCCTTCAAATCTGATGACCATTTGGCAGTTAAAACACCTGTAATTATCACATCATCTGAAGCAAGAAAAGAGAACCAGTAAGCATTGGCACAGAAAGCAATGAGAGATCAGGATATCAGTAACATAAAATAAAATTGGTAAATTATTCAAGAAAAACTAAGTACTAAAAAAAATGGAAAGTAAACCTCCAGCTTTGACCAGGTCAACAAGGTCATCCATTAAGACTACTGGAATAGAACGAGGTATAGATCCAACTCCTAGAAGCTGTGCACTTTCCTGGATCTTTATTTCTTGGTAATCATGGCAAATCATGCTATCTTCCATGCACTGAAATGATACCCCTGCGCATGTTTTCGATCCCTGATGCATTATTGTTCAGGCCAATTAGCAAATTGAATACCATTCAAATCAAATTGGAAAATGTGTGAGTCCTCAACATATACCCGGGATGGACAAGATGAGGGAAGATTTATTCTGTTTCCAGTCTCAATCTCTGGATAAACTTTAAATCTGTTGATATTCAGATTAAGAAAAGAAAACAAAATAAGTTGCAAAGTGCAAGTACAAGTAAATGAAATAATATTCAGATTAAGAAAGAAAACAAAAATGAGCTTTGATGTGATTCACATAGCAACGCCAAAGACCCAATATTATTAAATAAGAGAAACCTGAGTTCCCATGATCTTATTGGAAATATAAAGCATAAAGTTTGACAAAAGATGGCTCAAGAATGCACTAAGATAGCATCTGTACAAAATTATGATGCCATTACCTGCCCTTGCACTTCTTACACTGATACTCTCGTTCCCCTTCTATCATTTTGACAGTCCCTGATCTTATAACAGTTCCCCGCAGAGTCAAAAGCATACCTCTGTGTTTTACCCTTAATCTCCCAATTGATGGAAATGTTTCTACATAAAATTAATAACCAACAGTAAAATGTCGGTAAATAAGAGAAACAAAATGTAAACATTGACTAAAAGTTAATGGAGAAAAATTCCTACCGGGGCACTCCAAGGGAGAACCACTGATATTGATGCGAACATGGATATACGCCTTCTCACTTGTTCCATCCTTCAAATCCTTCCATTCTTGAAAGACCACTCGCTGAAAACAAATAACAAAGGCAAATCAGTCAAATTGACATCTAATAAAATCAACAGAAAAATAAAACTGAGAGATTATGCAAGACTGGGAGACACCTAGCAGCTTATGCTATATGCAATCTTATCAATATTTACTTCCAAAATTATAGTGTCAATCACATTAATATCCAATCAATTAGGATCAATCTGCTGGATTATCTTTTGTGCAATAGGAAAACCTAACGTCTAGTAAAATAATTAGAAAATAGCCTATATAAACCCTTGCAAGCAATGTTATGAAAAATCAATCAATCAATGAAATCATTTCTCTTCCAATTCAATCTCAAATTCTAACAAAAACTAGCCTGGGACCGATGAGCAGCTTCATCAAATATGGGAAGGAGATCAGTCGAGTGGGAAAATAGGAGGTGTGCCAGTTCAGGATCGAAATTTAAAATCTCTGCAAAACTAAACGAAGAAAACTGAGAAGTTAATAGAAGTGATTAAAAATATTAGAGGAAAAAAAAAAAGCAGCATGAACTTACTGGACGATAAGAGGATAATGGAGCGTTTGATCGGGAGAGAGAATGATAGAACGGAGATCAGAGGAGTGGAATCGTATAAGAAAAGCGGCGAAGGACTTTTTCACGCTTTCCGGCGCTGGCGTCGTCCCTACCATGTCGAAGGTGGCGCCGGGAATGCGTAATTTTGGCGGGAAAGTGTAGTAGGCTATTGAGTGTTGAGGAAGCAGAAGTTTACCGTTTTTATTGGGCTAATAAAATTCCAGATGTTTTGGGCCGGAGCACTAATATCTTGGGCTGGATCAAAGTAAGCTGACCTCGATGGGCTTAAAAGAGACATTGATATATAGTCTTCTTGCTTTTTACAACTGACAACTTATCTAACTGGATTCATGATTATTGTGATAACTGTTAATTCAATTATGTATTTTTAAGAAAAATTTAAATATTATGAATTATATTTTCTATAACTTTCGTTACATATTTTGTTAATTCAATTAGTATTTCGTTACATAACTCTAGCTCAGGAGTCGATTTGGGACTTGACAATTATCTTTAAAAATCGATTTGTATGCAATAGAGACGTCAAATTTTGATCCGATTTGATCTGAATTTGTTTGAATTGAATGGATCAAGAAAAAAAAAATTTGATCGACTCGAATCGGATCGGGTCATATTCCTGCATAGGCCCAGGGCCCAGTTCATCTGAGACCAACCCCACGAAATCTACAGAAATTAGAAAGTGAAAATAAGGTGCGAACCAAATGGTCCAAGACATCGCTCTCCAACTCAATGGCTGTTCACTTCTCTTTGAACTTTTGGTTGCCCAGTGGACCACCGGAATCTAATCATCTGTTGCCACTTTCCGTGTAACCTTTTGTGCAACTAACAAGAACACCTTCAACGGAGGCGGGTTCTAAAAATGATAGTGACGGGTTCATTAGTCAAGCTTGGGTGCTGATCGCTTATAACGATATCTGATCTGTCTTTGAATAAAGGCGTAACTAGCAAGTCGCTTTCCGAGTTTGTCCTGAGGTTTTATGTGACTCGTAATGAAACTTAAAAATTATGTTGCGAATCTTGGTAGTATGGAGCCCGACTATTTTATTATATGCCAAAACTGTCACGTCTCAGCCGTTGCGGCCGAACTCACCTAGCTTATATATTTGGCTGCATGTGCCCATTGTATAATTTTACAATTTAACTTACAAGTAGTTAAATTGTTTTGTCAATTTGTAAAGCTTAGGATGGTGTTTGGTCATGGACTAAAGCTAAAGATGTCTAAATTGATTATTCCAACTTAGGTCAGTTTAAATTATTTATTTTTAGTTGAGATCTAAAGTTAGATCATGGCTTAAGGTATTTCTTGTTTGGTTAGAGTTGATGGAGAATTAAAGTTTTGAAAACCTAAGTTAGTAAATTATTAATAAATAACATTACTAATTATATAATATTAGTATATTAATAATAACTATAATATATTAACAATATAACGAGGTTGGCTACTCTACTTACATAAGCATATGATGACATATGCTTATAAGTCATTTTTATGTTTTCAATGTCCAAATAGCCGATCTAAAGCGCTCAACATGTTCTCCATATTAATAAGTGTTTGGAAACGAAATTTTATATTTTTTGGAATTATTTTACTATTTTTCAAAACAGTGGTTTAATATGGTAAAAAAAAAAATCTGAAAAATGCTATTTTGAAAAAAATTCTAAACAAATAGTAATAAAATTTCAAAAAATGTAAAATTTCGTTTCCAAACACATATTAATATGGAGAACATGTTGAGTGCTTCAGATCGACCATTTAGACATTGAAAACTCAAAAATGACTTATAAGTATATGCTCTCATATGCTTATGTAAGTAGAGTAACCACTCACCAATCTAACATATTAATTATATAATTACATATTAATAATAATTATTAATAATAAGATACTAATTATATAATATTAATATATGAATAAAAACTATAATATATTATAATATCATTATAATAATTATTTAATATATTAACAATATAAGATATTAATTATAGAATTATATATTAATAATAATTATTAATAATAAGATACTAATTATATAATATTAATATATTATAATATTATTATATTCATTTTTAATATATTAACAAGATAACATATTAATTATATAATTATATATTAATAATAATTATTAATAAAAAGATACTAATTATATAATATTAATAATAATTATAATAATTATTTAATATATTAACAATATAACACTTTAATTATATAATTATATATTAATAATTATTATTAATAAAAAGATACTAATTATATAATATTATTATAATTATTATTTAATATATTAACCATATAAGATGTTAATTATATAATTATATACTAATAATATATTATTATAATTATTCGAGTTAGGTCATGGCATGAATAAAATTAAACCATCATGTGAAGTGGTTTAATTTAGGCCGGTCTAAAGATCAGTTTATGCCATCTTAATCCAACTCAATTAATACTTGATTAAATGATGGAATAATAAGGACTAAACCTCTTATTCTGCCCTTTAGGTCACAATCAAACATGAGGTAGGGGACCATGAAATTCGAATCCAGTGAAGTAACCTAATTTTTGGGTTTTAAATCGGGACCGTCCAACTCGAATCCGAGCCCATCTATTCTGAAGTGGAGCGCACATATTTTGACAATAAATTTGAATCCCGAAACAGATAGAATCGAATCGGACGTCCCGATCAAAAACCCAAAAGTTGGTTTACTTCAGGGGATCCGGACCCGGGGACCATGGGGGAAGCGGTTTAGAGGTGAAAATGATGCTTCTTTTATTTCCATCTCCATATGATGCCAAATCGCTAGGCGACAGGTCTAAGGAAGTAGGGGCATTATTTGGCACGTGGAAGATGGTCCCTCCCACGCTCACTGGCCCAATTAGGTGCTGGTCGGACCCACAGAAGTGAGCTGGATTTGTTTGCTTGTCCTAAAAAAAAAAATCCTCTGGATTTTTGTGTGGTCACAGCCTCACAGGCAGTCTATGCTGTCCAACGCTAAAATGCGTCTGAGTCGTTGGATGTAATACGCATGGGTCGAATTGGCTCTGATCCTGATCGGACAATCAAGATACATTAAATTGAAAAGATTCTCTTTTGAATTAATGCAAAAGATGCGAACTCCTGTCCAACGGTCAATTTCGAGATATCAAAAGCTTAAGCGATGAATGATTGCATTTCATTCTCTCTTTTTTTAAAAAAAAAATTTAAGAGTAATCTCGATTCTTCTAATTGTAAGTGGTCTTTAATTTACTTGCATCAAATATATATATGGTTATTCCGAATTGGATTGAGAAAATAACATGCATTTCTTGTCTAATGGTTTATCATCATCTCAACCTAGACACAAAAGAACAACTAAACCAAACATCTTGAAAATTCAGCATCTTAATAGTCTTCAATAGAACGAGACCTTTTAAATATAGCGAAAGCGAAGTTTAATATTTTACAAGATAATAGTATGATAATATCATTATCATTATTAACGCTTTGCAAATAAAATCAACATGAACTATACAGATGCCTAGAGTATGGAAGCAAAGATGAAGTCAGACTTTCAAATTATATGGATCAAATTAATATAAATGAGAACTAATCAAATAAAATTTTCATACTACGATTGATATAGCATTTTATTCTATTGAAATTAATGAGGTCTATTGACCCTATATGTTATATGTGAATCCGCTGTTGTACGGAGGAATCATAATATCATTAGATAATTATTATTAAGGCTAGATATTCAGAAGTAGGATTTTTAAATTGCCTTTTATTATCCGTTGACAGAAAAAACGCCTCATCTATTTAATGAAAAAATCTCGTTATTTGATGGCACAATTTCAGCAAGTTAAGTTTTAACCATGTATTCATAAACTCAGCATTTTCTCCTTTGAAATGTCTTTGACAAGTCATCTCTAGTTGTGCTCAATATATTATCACAATTAAATTCTTATAAATGAGAACTAATCAAATAAAATTATGTGGATCAAATTAATATAAATGAGAACTAATCAAATAAAATTTTCATACTATTATCACAATTAAATTCTCTATTTCTTATGTGATCTTCTAATGTTCCTTCTAAGCAGGGATAGAGGCACAATTTTAAATTATGGGGGGTCAAGGTATAATTTTTTTTTTATTAAAGCAACTTAATTTTTAAGGGGATCAAATAAGCAACTTATTTTTCAAGGTATACATAAAAGCAACTTATTTTTACGTTCTTAAAAATATACGGTGGTCAGTTCTAAAAAATAATTTGTAAAATTTAAATGGGGTCAGATAAGCATATTGGTAGCATTATTATATAAAATATGCACATCAATGTATAATTTTTTGACAAAAAAATGGGATAAATTGGACCCCTTTCTCCTTTACTTTATCCACCTTTCAACCTTTCATTTTGAGCATAAGATTAAAGGGTCCGCCTAGCTCTCCCCCGTGAACAATCCCCCGTTTCATCTCCCGTCAGTTGCATTAATTAAGGTAGTTAGTTAGTTAGAATTTATAATTTTCAGTGTATTTTAGGAATTTGCAGAAGTATTCACATGTAGCACAACTAGTATTCATCCATCTATATGAAGGTATTCACATTTGCAATAGAAACATATTTGGATATATTACAACAAGAAAGTAGGGGACAAACAACATGTGTGGGGGACCGCACAACTGTCAGAGCATTAATTAAGTGGGGGACTTCTAACTACCTTCAGCTCATTTTAGAAATTTGCAAAAAAAGTATTCATCTGTAACACAACTAGCATTCATCCATCTATATAAATGTATTCATCTTTGCAATAGAAGCATATTTGGGCACATCAATCACTCATCTTTTACACGTTTTTAGATATGAGTTTTTTTTTCTCCGTTCAATCTAACCAATATTTCTAACGATCTGTGAGGAATTTTGCAAATCTAAAACCACGAATGTCTTCTACATAATTTTCTCTTTCAAATGAGATCCATGATGACATACTTTCGAGTTGTCCGTTGCACAAGTATTCACACATCGTCATGCAAGTATTCATCCCGCATTATGCAAGTATTCATCCTCATCGTGTAAGTGTAAATAGTTAGTGTACCAAGAGTATTACAAACATATGTGCATACCAAACAAATAAAAAGTATTCATCCATAAGATATCAAGTATTCATACATATAAGTTAAAGTATTTATGCCTAAGATATTAAGTATTCATCCATAAACGTTGAAGTATTCATCTCTAAAACATTAAGTATTCATCCATATGTACTTAGTACGCACTGCTCTAATTCACCATTAATGAAGCTTTGTTCTTTGCAAATAACTCGGATCTGACCCGGCAGAGGTGGATCTGACCTGGTGGTTGACAGTGATGGATCTACTCCGGCGGAGGCGGAGGTGGGAGAGAGAGGAGGCGGAGGTGGGAGGTGGGAGACGGAGGTGGAGGTGGGAGAGGGAGGCCGAGAGGGAGAGGTGGGAGAGGCGGGCGGAGGCGCAGAGGGAGAGGTGGGAGAGGCGGGCGGAGGTGGAGGCGGAGGTGGAGAGGGAGAGGTGGGAGAGGTGAGAGAGGGAGGGAGAAAGAGGAAAGAAATAAATGGAGAAAATTGGGTAATTAATTTGTAGGGCCATTAGGTAGTTAGAATTTTGAATTATAGTTAGAAAAGATAGTTAATAAGTTGGGGATGGATAGATGGGGGAAGATATAATTACCCAAGATTAAAATGTATATCTAGATTTCATTTTTATCTAAATGGATGAAACATAACCGGTTCATCAATTAATCACGCTATACTCGCTACTATTCTTGTTGGCGGGTCCATACTCGCTCTCTCTCCAGTCTCCACCATAGTGACATAACTCGCGAATTATTCGCGAATAATTCGCGAATAATTCGTTTTTCAACATAACCGCACCGAACACCGTATTATACGCGGAAAAACGTATAATACGTTTTATTCGCGAATAAAACGCGTATAAAACGCGAGATACGAATTATTCGCGATAAAAACGCCAAAAAAATATTTTTTTGGAATTTTTTCAAATTTTTTTTTTTTTTTTACGTTTTTTTTGAAGTATTTTTTTTTTTTTGCTTCCTTGTTGTACCGAATCATTCCCGAATTATACCCGAATTATACCTGAATCACGAATTTTCGACCTCGCCGAACCGAACCCGAACTTTTGATTTGTTACTATGGTCTCCACTACGAAGTTTCATCGAACTCCATGTTTTCGGTCGTGAGATTTTCTATTAAATAAATAATGGAATCAAATATGTTGCGAGTCTTGTTCAGAAGTTATGGCTTAAGTGGATCTGCTTTACTTTTTAAGTAATAATCACGATTACAGAGCATCCTACGTGAGCTGAGGGAAGAACTGGGGGCCCTACTTTGCGCGTGCGTGTGGTCCGTACGCGGCCCACTGCCGCTCGAGTCCGCATCTTCTGCATTAACTCAAAAGAGCATCTTTTGAGTTTAATGTATCTCGACCGTCTGACCAAGATCGGAGCCAATCCGGTCGACACCTAAAACGCACGGGGCCCTTTAATATTAGTGCGGATCATAATCTGACAGTGTAGATCTGTTAACGCACGTCCCGTTAATGCAGAGGATACGAATTCCTGCTTGCTCCGCCCAAATCAAATGAAATGAATCACGATTCCGATTAGCACAATTTTTCGAAACAAGTTACATTCGAATCTTGTGTGGCTTTTTGAGAATAATTACGTGTTCAAAGTCTGGAAAAAGTTCCTTTTTATGCCGGATTGCCGGCTACACCGTTTCGCATCGATATCGATGCATGGAATATTTACATTAGACCCTGGAAAGTTCGATAATTATGAGAACTTTTGTAGTGTATATTTGTGTTCTTTAACAATAGAGATCTCCTCTTACAATTTCATATTGAGATAATTTTTTTTCGGATAGGGGTACGCCCGATGGGCATCGAGTCTACTTTTGGATCCAATTAGTTTCAACATCATTCGATTGATATCAAGATTTGTGCCCATAGAAATTAAAGCAGATGTGCACGGATTTTAATATAGAGCGCACACATTTTAATATTGATTGGACTGTGATTAAACTCATCGAACCAAAGTAGATCCGATGGACATCGGACCTACTCTGAATTCAATTTTTTTTTCAAAATGTTCGTACAACTATTACAAGCAAAACAAGTCCAATATTAGACACATTTTATGGTAGCCTCCGTAGTTCCCGACATTTTTATTAATACCTCAAAAAAATAAAAATTATCAAATCTGCCCTCACCTCAAATTTTTTATTAAAACTACCCTAACCGCCCCACCGTGGGGTGGTCCACTGTTTATAGCACACCGCCCCGCAGTGGGGCGGTTTGCTATGAACAATATATATATGTATATATATATTTTTTAGATAGAGACAATATAAATATCAATGCTGAATTCTAACGCTAAAAATTCAGATTTTTTTAAAATATTTGTTAGATTACTTCTTTTGATGTATAATTAGCATATTTATACTAAAATACGTTAAATTACTTGAAATTATGTTAAATTACGTTGAATTACACTAAATTACGTTAAATTACGCTAAACTCGAAACCCTAAACTCTTATTTTGGACAATTTCTAAAACCCTGAACCCTAAAAATTACCGTACAAGTTAGGGTAATTTACCGTACAAGTTATAAAAAATTAGGGTTTAGGGTAATTTACCGTACAAGTTAGGGTTTTTTCACATAACATATTTATAAAAAATTAGTGATATTTATAAGAAACCTAAACCCTAATTTCTAAACTCTAGTTTCCGACATTTTTATTAATAAATATACCCACGTTAGCTGGGTTTTTTGTTAGATTACTTCTTTTGATGTATAATGAGCATGTTTAACGTATTTATAAATTGTCCTAAACCCTAAAAATTACCCTAAACCCTAACTTGTACGGTAATTTTTAGGGTTTAGGGTTTAGGATTTTAGAAATTGTCCAAAATAAGAGTTTAGCGTAATTTAACGTAATTTAGTGTAATTCAACGTAATTAATTTCAAGTAATTTAGCGTATTTTAGTATAAATATGCTAATTATACATCAAAATAAGTAATCTAACAAGTACTTAAGAAAAAATCCGAATTTTTAGCGTTAGAATTCAACATATTGATATTTATATTGTCTCTATCTAAAATATATATATATATATATATATACTGTTCATAGCAAACCGCCCCACTGCGGGGCGGTCTGCTATGAACAGTGGACCGCCCCACGGTGGGTCGGTTAGGGTAGTTTTAATAAAAATTTTGAGGTGAGGGCAAATTTGATAATTTTTATTTTTTTGAGGTATTAATAAAAATGTCGGCCGTAGTTCTTTAGAATTTGACATGACTTACTCCTACAGAATATATAGAGAAATTAATGAATGTTAACTGATTTTTGCTTAATGTTACTTTGTCTTGCAAAATTTCTAACTAATTCGATTTATTTTCCTATATTCAAAATAATATTTGCTTTGTTACTTCGAAAAAACACATGTTGATAGCTTATAAAATTATTTCTTATCAAAAATTTATATTTATTCAATAATAATAATAAGTAAATTTGACGATACTGAAACAAAAAAATATTTTGTTTCTTATTTTTCTTATTTTTATTTAATTAAAGTATACAATATAATTTAGTTGTGGCGCTACTATTGTTATTGTTTTATGTTAATACCAAATTTTTTGAAAATTAGGTTTCTGTGGATGCTTTACTTATGACTTATATAATAAAATGATGTTTAGTTTTACTTGTTCATAGTGATTATTGCAACAATATGTTGCTTAGTGATGCTCAAATATGGAAAAAAATATTATCGTACGAGTTGAAACTGTCTAAAACTATTTAGGTGTTCTTCACAACTCAATCATTAAATAACAGAAAGGGGAGGGGAGGGGATGGGAGGGGAGGGGAGGTGCACTGCACTTTGACCGGACCTGACCGGTGAGTATACTTGCTCCAGAATAAAAAAAATTGAGATAAAGACGAGGGAAGAGAAGGAAAGCGGAGGTAAATGCTATGTAGATATTCAGCAAAATTTCTCACCCCCAAATGACTAAATCGGAATGTAACCGAGGTGAACTCCACACTATCTTCTTCTATCCCCTTCTCTTTCTTCCCTCTAACACGCGATCGTTCCTGAGCACAGCCTTAGATAATACATTAATTTATTTTATTGTTTGTTTATATTATTTTATATTAAATTTCCTTTCAAGATGTATGAGGTTATAACTTGCTATTCGTATTCATTAGATGATTACAACAAAACAACTATATGAATGTCTCATTTTTCGGATATATAATTATTGAAAATAATTTGTGTTTGTTCAAATAATCTCATCATGTGATGAAAACATTATTTTTTTTGTTCGTATACATATCATTAAATGTGAAAGTGCATTACAGAAGACATTAAACGTAAAAATGCATTACAGAAGACATACAGTACCAGTAACAACATGCATGCACATAAAAAAAATCCAGTACAGAACGTAACAGTGAACTTAAACCCACTCACCCACCCTTACCAATAGAAAACATTATTTATATAAGGATGGAATTCAAGTTAGATAAATGATTAATTTTGATGATTTTGTTATGTATGTTTTCATTTTTTTTTCTTAAAGGTTTTAGAATTTTGAAGTTTATTGATTATTTTGTTAGTAATCTAATGGCTCGTAACATAATAAAAATTGATAACACATGCTTATTTTAGATTATCAATTACAAAATATACAATCTTAATTTAATTAAATTAATTATACTAAAGCAAATATTAAATTAATACTCTGAAATATCTTAAAATTTTGTGAGAATATGAGTTTTCTCGAATTTTATTAAGTTTTGTTAAGTATAATTTTAGCAAATTTTATTAAGTTTATTAAGTCATCTTCAAATTTTATTAAGTTTTCTCGAATTGCTTTTTACAAAGTTTTGTGGTCTAAATTGTAGCAAATCATCTGCAAAATTCGGTGGGCCCTTTTATATCTCCCATTTCCTTCACCTCATGCTACTTCATGTTTATTGCAATGCATTTCATCTCTAATTATGGGAAGAGAAAAGATTGAGAAAAACTTAATTTTATGCATCCCTTCTTTCTATGAAGTACATTTTTATTATTCGTCTTCTATCTTAGTATTAATAAATAAATGTTTTAAGTTTTATCGACTTAGTATGTCTTAAAAAATTATGCAGTAATTAGATATATGAATATTTTATTAATTTATTTTTTGTGGTTCTGAATGAGTATGAAAAAAACAAATCTACCTACGAACTCTAGTACAAAAAGATACATGATTAGTTTTACTTTTTTTTTTAAAGAAGAAGAAGAAAATGAATAGTCTGTTCTAAATTTTTAAATAATATTTTCTTGTGATTTGTGAGTCATCTTCTAATATCTCATATTTACTAGTTAGTATGCTCTTATGAATACTAATATCAAATTAATACATTTAAAACATAGAATATATGTAAGAAATGTAAAATTCAAAATTAAATATCTGGAAAAATAAAATAAACGAAATTCGACCTTCCTAAGTTGCGAATTTTGTTTAAAGAAATTTTGGTTTTTCAATCTTAATACAAGTTTTGCATTTTTGGACCCGTTCTTTCCCATTGATTCAAAGCAAATCAACTTTAGATTGAGAATAGGCTATTCTTGAGAACAAACTATTCCGAACAAGCTATTCGGTGTTTGGTTGGGTTAAAATAGCTAAAATAGATAACCAAATTTATTTGTCTTATTAGAACAAGCTATTCTCATAAAAAGTTAAAACAAGCTATATTAATAAGACAAACGCCAATTTTATTTTCTAGTGATTCTAAGATTGCAACCAAACATACCCCAGCTATTATAAGACAAACGCTAATTTCACTATTCCAGCTATTTATTCTAGCTATTTATTGGAAGAGAAGAAAAGTGCAAACGCAAAGATTAATTGGTACAAACGTAGGCAACATCAGCCTGTCGCCATAAAATCAATTGCCCTAATTTGTACGCATAATCGGACTAGCAAAATTTGACCATATCTTTCTCAGATATTTTTATTTTTCAAAATTAAAAAATCAAATCATCGAAAAAAAATTTAGCTATTTTTTCTTCGGAAAATAAGGACAACTGGTGTCGTTCCATCAAGGACAGAAACCGCTCCAATAATACAGTTTTCTCTATTTTTCAGAAAAGAAAAAAAATCAATTCCTTTTTGAAAGATTTTCTTTAAATTTCTAAATAAAAAATCTCTTTGTCATGGCTTATGTGTAATTAATTACATCAGGCAACCCTCGAACTCATTTGTGTGTCTATTTAAAGATAGACTATTATGCTTTGAGAAGTAAAGTGAGTGTTATATTTTTCGTTCATATTTTTATTTTTAAAGTTCAAATAGTTGATTCGAACTTCTCATTAACATGATCTTCATATTGATATGTGCTTGGAGACCAAATTTTATATTCTTTTGGAAAAAAATTATTATGTTTTTAGAATTTTTGAAAATCACAACTTTTCATTAAATACAAAAATAAAACAAAATCCAAATAAACATTGATTTTCAAAAATTCTAATAAAAATAGTAAAATTTTTTCCAAAAAATGTAAAATTTGGTCTCCAAACACATTACAATATCAAGATCATGTTGAGAAGATCGAATTGACTGTTTGAACTGTAAAAATAGATATATGAGTAGGAAGTAAAACACCATTTTTATTTCCCAAAGTATCGTAGCATCACTGTGTGTGTATATATATTAGTCTTTTTTATTAAATAAATAAAGAAGCCCCGGTTCCTCAATCAACAAGACCATTAACTAGCTTTATTTATTAAAAAAAAAGACCATTAACTAGCTTTGGGGTTTTCTCTTTTTTATTCTTTCACCTACATTTTGTCACATCATGATTTCTCCCTGTTTAATTAAGTGAAAGGTGTTTTCATGTATTATAATTGCTGGGTTTAGTGAATTAATTCAGAGAAACTCTCCATTAGGGATGAAAACGGAACAGATAATGTCTAATCCGTATTCAAAAATTAAATGCGAATATTTAATATCTGAGTATCGATACGAATACAGATATAGATATGGTTTTAAATTTTAATTATCCATATTAAATAGTATATATGTACAACATAGTTTATAATATATTACGAAATATTTATGTTATTAACCATTATAATTGATAAATATTATAAATAACCTTGGTATATTTTTAATAATTTATATATATATGTGTGTGTATATTTCTAATAATATATATATATATATATATATATATATAGTGTGACTAATATTAAAACGTTTGCACCAAGCCTCTCGTGCAACCAAGTCGTTTTCGGATCTTCAAAGTCTAAATGGTCGATCCAAACCGTTAGATGTTCAATCTATATTAAAATCTGCTTGGAGACCAAATTTTACATTTTTTGGAATTTTTTTACTATTTATTAAGCCACTTTGAAAATTGCTGATCCGGATGAACAGTAAAAACAGTGCAACTAAATTCTGGACCATGTGATCAGTAATTTGGCTTAATAAATAGTAAAAAATTCCAAAAAATATAAAATTTGGTCTCCAAGCAGATTTTAATATAGAGATCACATCTAACGGCTCGGATCGACCGTTTGGACTTTGAAAATCTAAAAACGACTTGATTGCACGAGAGGCTTGGTGCAAACGCTTTGATATTAGCCTCTCTCTCTCTCTCTCTCTCTATATATATATATATTAATAAATACCTGATTTGATTTGTATCTGTCTAATATCCAATCCGTATATATTCGAAAAATGAAACAAAATACGGATATAATTTTACTATTGTCCGCTCCGTATCTGATCCGTTTTCACGCCCCTACTCCCAATTTTTGTAGGAAAGTGTTTTTTTTTTTTACTATTTATCTCCGGATAATAAATTATGAACATATTATCTTTTTATGTGAAGGAAAATACCTTAGCTACTGGATGCAAGATATATTTAATTTTTCTGATCAAATAGCTCAAAAAATGTATTTTTTTTTTTTAAGAAAGAAAACTCATTAATGTGGTGTGGATGTCTCCCGAGCTCCAGTTCCGATTTCTAATTAATAAAGATTTATGTAAAATGTATAGTATAATAAAACAAAGGGGAGAATTTCATGTAGACCTCTGATACCTCGCATATTTAGTCTATTTTAGGCCTGTTTTAGTACCAGATTCGTGCCCTAATTCACCAGAATCATGTGCATTTCATCGATATATCTTTAGAATTTGGTACTGCTGAGTGTTTGTTTGTTTTCTACAGGCTTGGAGCAAAACACACGAAGAAACGACGATTTGGGATGATCTGGTACGGCCCTTACCAAGTTTGGTACGGGTCTTACCGGACTTAGCCATTTTTCAGCTCATCACGCCTGGTACGGCCTGGCCGTACCTAAAGGCGGCCTGACAGATTCAAATTTTGGCAGAGGCTATTTAAAGCGGGGAACTCTCCAATTTCGACATTGATTCCATTCCAGATCTAATTGAGAGCACAGTAAGAGAGAGAAAGAGAGCTAAGGAGCTAGGAGCAAGAAGGAAGGAAGAGGAAAGAGGCGAAACTCGACGGATCAAGCTTCCTCCTCTCGATCCCTTCGATCCATGGCTTTCTCTATCCCTTTTATTGTATTTTTAGATCAGATCATGTGCTGTGAGTAGTTATTTCAGTTTCTAGGGTTTAGAGATGGATTCTTGATTTGCTTTGTGATAGGGCCATGTTCCACATGCCCTTTTACTTGTTCCAAACTGGGCCATGAAAGACTGGGATTCGGACCTTTACAAGGCCAACCCGACGTCATATGAAAAAGCCCAAAGATTCACTAAACCGAGGCCCAACTCGGAGGCCTCAAAAATATATGGCCCGAATAGAGGTTAAGGCCAACCGATATACGGGATAGCCGTGGAAACGGCTAGCTTAATGCCCATGTCCCAGAAACGGCTGGTTTAATGCCCACGTCCCAATAACGGACGACATAACTGCCCACGTTCCCCCATAAACGCCCGAGATGGCAGTTATGGCTGGACTATATAAGGCAGGAAGCCCCAGGAAACAGGGGACGCAATTTTCACTAGGAGAGAGATCATACAGGTCAGAGTCCGAATCTCTCATCAATCACCCCGAGTTCCTAACTCGGTCTACACCTCGGCCTGCCATTCCTTGGCAGGACGAACCCAGGTCAGCCCAAACCTCCATACGGCCTCATCTCCCGAGATAGGACGTATCAACCACTGTGGGGCCACGCCTAGCTCAAACGCAGAACTAGATGGCTCGTTCGACCACATCAACTCCGCTCCCACCAGGGGTGACGACCCCGCCCGGGGTGACAATCACACCACCTCCAGTGGTAACATCACCCACAGCAAATCCTTCCACAGTCAATTTCCAGGGCCGAGGCCTAATAACTCAATGGTACGACCTCAGGGTCCTCAACCTGTTCAACCTCGCCCCGACGTCAATAACCGTACCATCTTGGACGGTCTCAAAAAGACAGTGGCGGCTAACAGGAAGAATTGGCCCGACATTCTCGATGGAATCCTGTGGGCCTACCGCACAACACCTCGCGAAGCCACACAACAAACACCTTACTCTTTAGTGTTCGGGATGGAAGCAGTAACGCCAATTGAGATGATGGAACCATCTCTCCGTACACTGACATATTCCACTGACGAGAATCGCGATGCACGTGCCGTTGAACTCGACCTCATCACAGAAGGTCGGGAGAGGGCTCACATTCGGACCACGGAGTATCAACACAGGGTTAAACGTGCATTTGACAAACACGTGGTACCTCGGGAATTTCAGCCGGGTGACTTGGTACTCAAAACTGTGGAAGCCACCGGCAAACATGTAAGCAAACTTGCTCCTCAATGGGAAGGTCCTTTTAAGATCATTCGCCCACGAGGTAAAGGCGCTTACGAGTTGGAAGACCCGAGTGGTTTCATACTAACTCGCCCGTGGAATACTTGCCACTTAAGGAAATTTTACACTTAAATGTATGTCGTTTTTATCTATGTTTTCAATAGATTCAATGTGCTCCGGGCGAGATAAGCCCTTGTTTCCTATTTCATGTATCCACTTAGACCAAGATACAAATTTTTTGTATGGTTCTAAGCTTTTATCAATATATATATGATATTACTTATGACTGTGTTTACATTCTTGGGTCCGAGATAGAGGAACGAAAGCCTTCCAAGGCAACGAAATTCGTCTCGGGTAATACACCCGAGATACACAACAAATTAATGTAGTCCTACGGGACGACGACTGTTTCACCAGTAACATGAATTTTATTATGTCGAGAACATTTATCGAAAACCCCTCGGGGTAACGCATACGTTTACGCGACATACCTGTCCCCCCACGTTGACCATTTTTGTCAAACAAAAAAAAAAAAAGGGGGGGGGCAAGGATATACAATCAAGCACATTTTGCTTGTTCAGAAAGAAAACCAAAGCATGCAACAGAGATACAATTGACAGAAGAAATCAAGATCGAGCAAAGAAACATACGATTAAAAGAAACAAGTACATTTCAATTGTTCTGTTCAAACCCCACATCCCGAGGGTATCACATACCATATTACATCTCAAAATAGTTAAACCCCCACATCTCGGGGGTATAAAGAAAACAGTACATTACAACATCATTCTGTTAACCCCCACATCTCGGGGGTGCAAATAAAACAACAATCTTCAAACTGTCACATGTCGAGTGTGCTGCTTGCCATCACCCTTCCTACAAACAAAACAAAAGGAATAAGATTAAGCATGAAAGCAATATCTCGGCAATAACGATATTAGAAGTCTTTTACTTACCGAAGTTGGAGCTTTATCCGACTCAAGAACGATAGATTCCTCACCACAAGGTAAGATGGAAACATCCTCTGGATCGTTTCCATCACCTTGTAGAGCAACAGGGTCCACCTCAGCATTTACCTCGGTGTCTCCTATGTCGGTCTCCTCTTCGTTACTTTCATCAGAAGAAGTCTCGGAAGGAATCCCGTCATCCTCCCCTTCAGCATCATTATCGACAAGCTCGAGATGCTGAGGCCATTTATCTTTCGGCCAGGGATGAACAATCCTCCCACGAGGATGGTTCTCAAGTTCCAACTCCTTTTGGAAAGGAGTACCATCCGGGTTCAACAAAACATCATTTTCTTCGTCCCAGCCATGATCTGAGAGATTCTTAATAACGAGCTTCTCGGTTTCCACTTTCGTAAAACCCATATGCTCGGGTTTGAACGGGTAAATCTTGGCCAGTTCGCCCATATAACAATAAACGGTCTCCGTCATCATTTCTTGACACGCATAGGGAACGGCTTGCGCAAAGGCCTTACTGCCTAAAAATTTGCTCAGTGTTTTCCTCTTGAGACCTGCCATCTCGGCCTTTAGTTGGACATTTTCCGATCTTGCCTCCTCCATCTCCTTGGCCTGGGTCTCGAGCTTGGAGTTAAGGCCATCGACCTTGTCCTTGTACTCTTTAGCCTTGTGTTTATAGCGCTTTGCCTTTTCCTCATTCTCCTTGCGCTCTTTGTCAGCCTGCAAACCTACCAATCGCACCATCTCATATTTTGCCGAAGCAACGGCGACTTCACCAGTGGCTATCTTCCTTTCCCTTTCCTTTAACTTAGCCAACTTGACAAAATAATCCCTTTCCATGATCGCCTTATTAATCGCCTCTTGATCAGTTGTGATAGTAAGAGCACTGCGATTTTCAAGCGAATCTTTGAGGAACCCAAAGAAAACCCCGGCATCGTGCAGCGACCTTAACACCTGACCGACAACTTGGTCAGGATGCTCTTCAGCCCACTTCTTTTGGTGAGCGGTTGTGGTTAGCCTGAAGGTTTCCCGAGAAAACGCGGCTTGTACCTCGGGATGCTCTTCATCATCCTGCATGGTAGAATATCCGGGGAGATACGCCAAAATACTATCAGGGAATCCTTGCGAAATATGGGTCCCCCACACGAATCCGGTATTTCGCCCCTGTTCTGATATACACTACTTGAGATGCTCGGTGTGCTCCTTCGCGGGATCCCACACGTCGCGTGCTGCTTCTTCAATAACTCTCTCTAACTCCTTCTCAGCAGCCTCAACCCGAGATTGGGGTGTTTCTTTCGGGGCAGCCCCAGACACCTCTAACACAATATCGGACTGAACCTTTTGCCTTTTCGACTCAGGTTCTTTTACCTCGACTTCCTTCCCCTTCTCTCGCCTTATTAACCGCACGGGGGGATCAACAGAAACTTCCTTCCTCTTCTGGGAACCCCCGAGCTTGGAGGAACCAGAAACACTACCCTTAGCTCCTTTGATGGTTGCCGCAATATTTGTGGTAGACGTCGGGCGACCCGTTGTAGTTTTAGCAGACCCCAACTTTATGGTCTTAGGACCCTTGGAAGAAGAAGTCGGTTTTTGAGATGTCGCAACCTCTTTTCCTTTTACGAAGCCGTCCTCTGGGGTGTCAAAAACAAGAACAGGACGAGCAGCCTTCCAGGGTAGTGCCATAAACCCGCGTCCTATGACACAAAAAGCACACCAACATTAACAATGTGTATAATATAGCAGGGTTAATGAACAAATGCGATGTAAAAAGATATCGGTACTAACTTGTGAAATAACTGTCAAGAATTTGGATAACTTTTAATTCATCTGACGTCGGAGATGGAGGAGAAGCCGGAACCAAACTTTCTTTATTCAGAGGACGCCACTTCCTCCGTATCCCCCGAAAGCATTTCAAATCCTTGGGATTCTCGAGGTATACCCAACCATGGTTCCAATCATCCACTTTTGACAGCTTTTCAAACAGCACAACTTTAGAGCGCTTCCGAATTGCAAGGTGGCTCTCATTATTGTACAATATCGTGAAATAATGAAAGAACAATCCTGTACTGGGCCAATATGACTCTAACTCGGGTATGAAATCAAACAAATACTTAAAGCTCATTATGTAACACCATGCTGGTGCGGTTAACTGTGCAGGGGCCACGTCGAGATGTCGTAATATCTCGCGAACAAACTTAGACACCCTCACTTTGAAACCTCATCTCGGCATTTTCCAATATATGCACATCCCACGACTCGAGTCATGCGCTCGGTCATTTAGACTCGGGGCTGTCAACTTAAGCGCATGTCGTGGATATTCTTTTCTATCAGCTTCATCTACGAGTTCCTCGTAAAATGCGTCAGCATATGCTTGATATCGAACAACCAGTTTAGGAATAATACCAGCAGATACTGGAAAATCCGAGTCATTCCCATGACCATCTCGGGAAGGGACATCTTTCGCCTTTTTCTTCTTGGGCTTCTTAGACTCGCGAGATGTTCCCACTAGGGCAACTACAAGCTCACCCCGAGATGGATCGCCTCCGTCTCCCTCATTCCCGTCACCATGTTGCTCCTCCTCAATGTTTTCCGGCATTGCATCGGAATATGGAGGCAACATGCCATATAAACTCTTGCCCTTACCAGGACGGGGGGGCAAATGACATAACTGGGACGGTTCCCCCGAAGTAGTGGGCGACGAATCCCGAGATCCTTCTTGTTCTCCGGCCATTTCTAAATTAACGAAGAAACAGGATTGGCTTAGGTAACCGCTATTCTTTATTTCTAAGGTATTACATTTACCGACTTATTCAATACGGATCGATTGCCAAGGCTAGATCATTAATCCTAGCCTCGACAACATTACCATGCCTATGTGATCATTACATCATTATTAACCTCGGCATTGATCATACACAATTAATCAATATAAAGCCGACTACCGAGATGGGAAAGGATTACCTTAAGTTGAGATTTCTCTGCAACGCAATCTTCGGATGTCTTCTCCGAGGTTTCCTGAATGTTCTGAACTCGCTCCGTTATCACCAAAAATACTTTCGCTCTGTAGCTCCGAGATCAATTTCTTCGCAATAAACGATAGCGAATGAACGAAACGGGATGAGATATATATAAGGGTCCCTATTTTTCCCGCTCAATATTTGCGCGAAATTCGAAAAGAAGCCGCGAAGCGACGCGTTGCTACCCTTCATCATGGTGACGCCTCGATTTCCGCGCATCGGGCTCGAACCGAGCTCACGGATGTCAGGTGTCATACGAGGATTGCGCCATAACCTCGTACCTCTGACTGATTTGACGGCTGATTTGATGGCTGATGACGGTTAACGGAAGACGAGGCGTCGGAGTAATTCATGCCGACATACTATATATACTACCTCCGTCTCCCTTTAACGGAACATCCAGCGATCCCAACCAGACCTTCCAACTCGGATCATCCTAAAATGACTAGTACAAATATGAAGGACGAGGTTAAGGAGGAGAAAGAAGATATTCCATCACCACACCCATCTCCCCAACAGCATAACCCCGAGATCAACATCGAACAACCCCCAATTAACTTGGGGGAAGAAAAAAACGACCCGTTGGCCTGGGATAAGTGTGCTATTTGCAGAACCCGAGGGAACTATCGACACATGTTCCATTGTGAGGGATGCGAAGAAGCTTTTCATCCCGGATGTCTAGCCCGCAGATCACCTCGGAACCATGATGATCCACGTTTCACATCCTTCATCTGCAGGAGATGTCTGGATCAAGAACGCCGGGCTAAACGCTCCCGTCTTGAATATGATTAGCTTTATAAATTATCACGGGACTAGCCCGCCTTTTGTTTTAATTCTATGTCAACTTTAAAACTACATTTATGTTTATGTAGCAAACTTAGCCGAGATTTCTATGTCGTGCTGTTTTGATTCTTATATGTTTTAAGCATTTTGTTACTTAATGCTGTTTAATGCGAGTCAATTTGACCACCTCGGGAATGCAAAAAGCCTGTCATCTCATTAACGAGGCACATTGCCCAATGACATTTATGGCTAGTAGCTGGCGGCTACCTATTTAGGCAATATGGCCCACGCTTATTTATGGCAATATTTACCCTCGCGACTATAAATACCAGAGTCACCTTATGGTAAAGGGCGCATTTCACTCTTTACCTCTTCTCATCTTTTCACCTATCTACTTCCGAGATGCCTTTCAAGAGAGTTGCTTCCAAAACCAAAACGCCCCTTGATCGTGGTCATAGTTACGATATCCAACCATCAAGGCAAGGCCACAACTCACCTCCCCCTAATCCTCGACCTCACCCTTGCTAACGCACCCTCGTTCACCAAGGAAGGCGAGAACGACATTTATAAATTCAATCTCGAGCCCAAGATGCGTAGGTGTATCATCTGCCGTTACAAAGAAGACAAGCACGAGATGGTGAAATGTCGGGGGTGCCATGAGGGGAGTTGTTTCACACATTACGACATCCAAGGTCGGTCCGACCCTCGTCGCCGGTTTTGGAAATGTCCCGGGTGTTTATCACGCCATACCGGAGGTCCAACGTTGTACACCGCCACTGAACTCGAGCTCATATCGGATAACCTCTTTGAGGACACCGACAATGAGAGGGTATAAGTGTGATTTTCAACTTAAAAAAAAAAGAGAAAGCGACATCACCCTCGTCTTTTAGCTGAACATGGCTATCACGGGGCATGGAAGGCGTGACATGACAGACAGCGCCCATGGTGGAAATATTCTTCCAGGCACTATCTAATATCATGTCTCATGTTTAGTCTAATTAGGCGTTGTATGATTTCGATGTTTTACTAGATCGAGGCGTTGTATGATTTCGATGTTTTCTTATATTTAGACTTGTTCTGTTATTGAAATATCATTGATTACTTATTATCCCTATATTTCACTTTTTCATTTTTCAACTAACTCGGATACCATTTTCCTTTTCCCATTCTAACTCGGACATCTTCTTGTTTAAAAAAAAAAAAAATGGTCAGTATATTGATACTGAGATAGGTATATAATAGTACATTGTCGTTTATAACAAGATATGTACCCGACATATGCCACACCCGAGTTATTACAGCACGACTAATATACAAATATCGGTAATAGCAACCATGTTTTATGAATTATTCACCTTCAAGTCGAAAGCATCTCGCCGATGCATTCCGACTTCGGGGGCTAATGATAGGGCCATGTTCCACAGGCCCTTTTACTTGTTCCAAACTGGGCCATGAAAGACTGGGATTCGGACCTTTACAAGGCCAACCCGACGTCATATGAAAAAGCCCAAAGATTCACTCAACCGAGGCCCAACTCGGAGGCCTCAAAAATATATGGCCCGAATAGAGGTTAAGGCCAACCGATATACGGGATAGCCGTGGAAACGGCTAGCTTAATGCCCATGTCCCAGAAACGGCTGGTTTAATGCCCACGTCCCAATAACGGACGACATAACTGCCCACGTTCCCCCATAAACGCCCGAGATGGCGGTTATGGCTGGACTATATAAGGCAGGAAGCCCCAGGAAACAGGGGACGCAATTTTCACTAGGAGAGAGATCATACAGGTCAGAGTCCGAATCTCTCATCAATCACCCCGAGTTCCTAACTCGGTCTACACCTCGGCCTGCCATTCCTTGGCAGGACGAACCCAGGTCAGCCCAAACCTCCATACGGCCTCATCTCCCGAGATAGGACGTATCACTTTGACTTTCTTTGACTTGTATCTTGTATGAACTCTTTTGATTGATTGATTGTGATTTTCTTTGCCATCTCTTGCTTTGATTGCTGTGATTGTGTATGATGAACCTCTAGGTCTAGATCAAACCTATCAAGGTCATGTGATCATCTCAATCTCTCAACCAAATCAATTGTTTAGGGTAGACTTGTTCGAATTGAAGCCGAGAGGTTGAATTCTCCTCTAATCGACAGATTAGAGGGTGCCTTAGGTCTCCAATCAACCAGCTAGGGTAGATCTGTACCAACACATGAGAATTGAGGTGTAGAAATCCCTAAAAGGCAATCAATTGCATTTCAACCTAAATCTTGATCCAACACACGACGGTTGAGGCTTAGGAACCTTAGGTATGGTCAATTGAACCTTTCTAAAGAGTTTAGCACAAGGTACCAGCAAGGAACGCATCAACTCGAACTGGTAAGCTCTGTTCTGGCAAGCCAGTACGGGTCTTGCCAGAGTGGTGCGGCCTTGCCTTACCAAGTGGAGTACGGCCTAGCCGTACCAACTTGGTACGGGCCGTACCACTAGAGGCAGATCACAGATGAAATCTGAAACCCTGGAAACGCCTTTTATCCATAATCAAAACACAATTTACATTTCTTCTAGCATTTTATTACATTGTTTGAATTGCTTGAATTGACCTTTTTAGGAACTTAAATACCAAACCAAAACCTTCTCACTTCTAGTTTTTAATTGAGTTTGGTAGATTCTAACCTAGTAATTGCCCGTCCCTGTGGATCGATACCTGATTATACTACTCGATAGGGGTTGTGCACTTGCAACCCTTACTCGTGAAGTGTAAACGCGGTTTTAAAAGGTACGCCCTCAAGCGTACCGAAACTTGCGTTGCGCTTCTGCGCGAACAAGTTTTTGGTGCCGTTGCCGGGGACGGTAACCAATTGCCTAGTTAGATTTTACTTTGCTTAGTTAATCTAGATTTTATCTTGTATCTTTCTTGCTTTTTCTTATTCAAAATCACTAAAAAAAAAAACTGGCTTTTGAACCCCCCCTGCAGGCCAATACAGGTTGAAATATCATCTGAGAAGCAAGGGCCCACTGTTCGATCAAACTCCTCCAAACTCAGCCGAGACTGCTCAGCCACCCTCTGGTACGGCCCGCACCGATTCAGGCACGGCCAGGCCGCACCAATCTGGTCCGACCCGTACCAAAGCACCTGAATGTACAACATGGATCGAATGTACAACATGGCACAGAACCAAAAGTGGTCCGGCCGCGACAATGCCCGACCAAGAGGTGGCGGCAAGTTCGAGGTCGATCAATTCACTGCCATGAACGCCAAGATGGAGGCCATGCAGAGGGCGATGGACAAGCTGAGTGTGAAGGCAGTCGAGCAACAACCGCAGAGTTGTGTCATGTGTGGGGACTGGAGACACTCTTACGAGTATTGCCCACTGGCGGATTGGGATGAGGAACAGCAAGATGGCTATTGCTACGACACAGCACCGTTTGATAACTTGAACAATTGCGTATTCCAACCCGATCCACCCGAGCCGTACATTGATCCCGCTGAGATCGAATTCATACACGAGCAAGGGAAGATAAACCAGATGATGTGGGAACAGATGCAAAACATGTCCACACAAATGGCCGCTCAAAACAAGTTGTTGGAGCAATTGAGCCACATCATCATCTCACGCCAATCTCAACTTGGAAAGCTGCCAGCTCAGCCAGAATGCGAAGGACCAGCTCAGCCAACAAACCAGACCGCACTGCACACGAGCCGCATCAAGGACTCGCGCCCCGCTTCACCACCTGAAGAAGAGAACCCTAGCCTGACTCGACCGGCAGTCCTGACTCGACCGGCAGTCATTGCTGAAGAACATGTGAACCCAGGGCACATCGAGCCAAGTCGACCCGCATCTCCACCTGAAGAGCATGTGGATGCGACCCGCATGCCGTGGTCTGAGGACCTGGAAACCGAAGGACGCGAGTCGGATTGGTCAGCACGCGATACCATTTCACTTGATGCGACCCGCACGACACCTGATGCGACCCGCGTCAAGACCCAGACAGAGCGGCTGACTCCTGAGCTCAAGCCTCCAGCAGCTCACCTCAGGTATGAGTTTCTAGACCCAGATAGATGTTGTCCTGTGATCATAAGTGCAGATCTTGAACCCGATCGGACTGCTACACTCTTGGAGAAATTGGAAGCGCACAAAAGCACGATCGGGCGCTCGATGAAGAACTTGATGGGAATCTTGCGGATTCTTCTGATGCAAGAGTGTGATCGCATGGTCCGTGTACCTCAGAAGTGGGTGCTCCCACCAGTGCCACCTGATCCACCTCCCACCAACCAGTGAGACGCCCCCGCTTCATCCCTCGCTCACCATCTAGTAAGTTTCCATATTTTCTTCTATTTACTTTTGCCTTGTGTAGATTCAAGCATTGAGGACAATGCTTCATTCAAGCTTGGGGGGGTGGAATAGAAGAAAATTGTATCTGCATTTAGACATGTTTCTTTTTCAAAAATTTTGCATTTAGGTGATAAATTTGTGTGATTGCTATAATTAGGGACTTGTTTGAAAACTTTTGTTTGTGAGTTGGATGACCTTGGGAAATTAGAACTAACCTCATAATTGACCAAACAAAACTGATTACGAACAAATGGTTTGAGATTTGTAAAATTGGAAACTTGAATGTCGAGATAGCATTTAGAAACCGAATTGTGCCTTTCAAATGTGGAAATAGGGATTTCAAATAAAGAAAAGTTGGGATATCCGTTGGTGTGAATGAACACTAGTGGATGTGTGTATTCATGGTATGTGCGAAAAAAAAAGAAGAAAAGAAAAAAAAAAGAAAGAAAAAAAAAAAAAAAAGATGAAAAGATGGAGAACATAAGAGTACTGGCAATAAGCCTTGAATGGGCGCCTTTGAGCTCGTCTCCCAATTAGAAATGAAAAAAATAAATTTTTTGCACATATCAACACACGAAGTCCGCAACTTTCTGACCTAAGCTTGATTCAAGCTTGGGGGTGCCAAAAAGGGAAAATCTCTACAAGCGAAGGCATAGTTTAGTGAAAGAATGATAAATCGATAAATTCGAGTAATCAACTTTGCAAGACTTGAAACATTTAGAGTTTGAGGTTTTATTAATCAATTTGTGAGGTGAATCACAATTGACCAAGGGAAGTCCGAATCATAGCAAAAAGATTCTTGCGTTCTTTTATTGTAGCAATCATGTAAGTTTTCACAATTAGATTGTATCCGCATTTAGATTTAGTTGTCCAGCACTTTTACCCGAGTTTGAAACTTTTTGCTTGAGGACAAGCAAAGGTTCAGCTTGGGGGAATTTGATACCTCGCATATTTAGTCTATTTTAGGCCTGTTTTAGTAAGATTCGTGCCCTAATTCACCAGAATCATATGCATTTCATCGATATATCTTTAGAATTTGGTACTGCTGAGTGTTTGTTTGTTTTCTGCAGGCTTGGAGCAAAATACACGAAGAAACGACGATTTGGGATGATCTGGTACGGCCCTTACCAAGTTTGGTACGGGTCTTACCGGACTTAGCCATTTTTCAGCTCATCACGCCTGGTACGGCCTGGCCGTACCAATTTGGTACGGGCCGTACCTAAAGGCGGCCTGACAGATTCAAATTTTGGCAGAGGCTATTTAAAGCGGGGAACTCTCCAATTTCGACATTGATTCCATTCCAGATCTAATTGAGAGCACAGTAAGAGAGAGAAAGAGAGCTAAGGAGCTAGGAGCAAGAAGGAAGGAAGAGGAAAGAGGCGAAACTCGACGGATCAAGCTTCCTCCTCTCGATCCCTTCGATCCATGGCTTTCTCTATCCCTTTTATTGTATTTTTAGATCAGATCATGTGCTGTGAGTAGTTATTTCAGTTTCTAGGGTTTAGAGATGGATTCTTGATTTGCTTTGACTTTCTTTGACTTGTATCTTGTATGAACTCTTTTGATTGATTGATTGTGATTTTCTTTGCCATCTCTTGCTTTGATTGCTGTGATTGTGTATGATGAACCTCTAGGTCTAGATCAAACCTATCAAGGTCATGTGATCATCTCAATCTCTCAACCAAATCAATTGTTTAGGGTAGACTTGTTCGAATTGAAGCCGAGAGGTTGAATTCTCCTCTAATCGACAAATTAGAGGGTGCCTTAGGTCTCCAATCAACCAGCTAGGGTAGATCTGTACCAACACATGAGAATTGAGGTGTAGAAATCTCTAAAAGACAATCAATTGCATTCCAACCTAAATCTTGATCCAACACACGACGGTTGAGGCTTAGGAACCTTAGGTATGGTCAATTGAACCTTTCTAAAGAGTTTAGCACAAGGTACCAGCAAGGAACGCATCAACTCGAACTGGTAAGCTCTGTTCTGGCAAGCCAGTACGGGTCTTGCCAGAGTGGTGCGGCCTTGCCTTACCAAGTGGAGTACGGCCTAGCCGTACCAACTTGGTACGGGCCGTACCACTAGAGGCAGATCACAGATGAAATTTGAAACCCTGGAAACGCCTTTTATCCATAATCAAAACACAATTTACATTTCTTCTAGCATTTTATTACATTGTTTGAATTGCTTGAATTGACCTTTTTAGGAACTTAAATACCAAACCAAAACCTTCTCACTTCTAGTTTTTAATTGAGTTTGGTAGATTCTAACCTAGTAATTGCCCGTCCCTGTGGATCGATACCCGATTATACTACTCGATAGGGGTTGTGCACTTGCAACGCTTACTCGTGAAGTGTAAACGCGGTTTTAAAAGGTACGCCCTCAAGCGTACCGAAACTTGCGTTGCGCTTCTGCGCGAACAACCTCTAAAAAACTCAAAATTATGTATTTTTCTCTAAAAATCATACTATCATATTTACCCTTCTAAATTTTAAAAACTCACAAATTTATCAGATTTATTTACTTTTCTATTAAAACTCGTTTTTAAATCTCATTTTGCTATATCAATCTTGAAATAGCAAAATTGTGTGCAATTGTGATGGAACAATGGCAAAATAAGATGAAATCGATTTAAATTGTGAAAAAGTGAAAAAAAAAGAGGAATCGGATTGAAATTTTTACAGTAAAATCCCTATAGCTTAGTAGCATACGGGTTGTTCGGCAAAACATGAGAGATTAAATATTAATCAGCGCTAAGAAATGGCTGTTCGGTAAGCTAAAGGAAGGGACATGAGGTTAAGATAGCTAAAGGAAGAGTGGAGGTGCCTTAAGAAAGGGCAGGGGATTAAGATCTGAGCAAAAGGAGGCTAAAGGAGGTTGTCTTAATCCGTACTAAGAAACTGGTATTCGGCAGAATTAAACAACTAAGAAAGGTAAATGAAATTCTTTTAGCCTTAAGGAGACCTTTGCCGAAGAGGTAGATAGAGATAAATGACCTAAGAAAACTTTAGTAGCATATGGTGCACATATTAATTACTATGAACATGGGATATACATGTCATTCATATTTGTCATCTTCTAATCTTTAATTTAGAAAATTCCCAAGGTTGCCCTCCCATTATATTTCTGGAGACTAATGGAATATAAAGGGATAATAAGAACACTTTATGAAACACTTTTATTTTTTTTAAATCTTAACAGTCACTGTCAAGTGTAAATACATCAGCTATCATAATTAATTTCCGGATAAGTAGAACTAAGGTGTTCTTAAGCTCACCAAGCCCTTTTGTGAGTTTAACTCAAAAATCTATCGGATTGACTTCAAGCGACGCATTCAAATCGTTGAAACCGATCTACTTCATGAGTGATGCGTTTACATGTTAAATTTTTGAACTAATGTAGTATGAAGTCAAGCAGTAAAAAAGAAAGAAAGATGATTTATAAGTTAATTTTAATGAGTTCATTTTTCATTATTTTTTGACTTCTTGACTTTATACTAAACTAGTTCGAAAAATTATAAATTTGACATGTACATAAATACATTTATCAAATAGTTATTGGTAGCAGATAGGGATCGTCTCTAATGACTGAAATAGCAAGTAAAAATATATAAATTCAAAACGGGTATCATATGAATCGGGATCTGAATCTGCTGAAATCCGAGGTCGGTACTGTTCATCCTGAAATCCCTGCAATTCGAATCCAGCCGTCGAACTGTTCCAAGATGCGTGCAAGAAAAAACCAACTGTTTTGAGATGCGTTTTGTAAAAAAATTCGATGCCTAGATTTTGAATTGCAGAGATTTCAGGGTGAACAGTATCCGATCTCGGAATTTCAGGTGATTTATTTCCGATGAATCGAACACCTCTTAATTAATTCACACATCCTACCCATCATAACTTAGAATTTAACAAAATTTGCATTATCAGTTACAAATCAAAATATTAGTGGATTTAAAGGAAATCTATTTATATATTTGCTTCGAGATATTTGCAAATAAACACATATATTTAAAAAAAATTGATGACCTTTGGATAGTGGAAAATCACACATGTGCATTTCCAAATCCGTTAAAAGTGCAGATTGACCCAAATTTTTTTGATCTATAATCAAATATGATAAAACTTGCACATATAACAAGAAACATTAAAAATAACATCTTTTCTATACTTAATTGATTTTTTGTAGCCTCCACAACTAATTAAGCACACACGTAGCATATGTAAACATTTGCTCAAACTACTGTTACCGTGAAGTTTTATTTGATTTAAAAAAGCTATAAAATAGAAGTTGAGAGTACAGATGCAACTACCAACTACCATATATACTTCGCGCCGGCACCCCCCCCCCCCCCCCCCCCCCCCCCCCCCATAAAAAAAGAAAAAAGAAATACAAGTCAACCAATCACAAAACATAAATCCAACAACAATTGATTGATTGATGATGAAATTTAATTTGTCTAATTATGTCTTATTATGACCAGCGACAAGCTAGAATTTTAGGATTTGAGTGAGAGTAGGCAAAAATCGCCGACATTTTTATTAATATCCAAAGTTTAATACAAATTATTAATTATACCCACCTTCCCAAACTTTTGCTAAAAATACCCAAGCCGGCCAGACAATGGCCGGCTTGGTACTTTTTTTTTTTTTTTTAAAGAGAGAGAGAGACACTATGATTATGAAGATCAAAATATTGAAATCTAACTCTGAAAATTTGAAATTTTTGTTTAAATTATTTGTTATATTACTTCTTTGAGGAGGGATCAAGTTACAACAATCATTTTTTTCATTTTCAAAGTCCAAATCGTCGATCCAAACCGTTCAACATGATCTCCACAATAAACTGTGCTTCCAGATCAAATTTTACATTTTTTTGAATTTGTTTACTATTTATTAAGTATTTTACAAAAAATAGTCATATTCAGACTATTTTTTTTTTTTTTAGAGAGAGACACTATGAAGATCAAAATATTGAAATCTAACTCTGAAAATTTGAAATTTTTGCTTAAATTATTTGTTATATTACTTCTTTTGATGTATAATTAGCATATTTATACTAAAATACGATAGATTAATTGAAATTATGTTGAATAACACTAAATTATGTTAAATTACGCTAAATTACATTAAATTACGCTAAAATACAGTAAATTACGCTAAATTACAAATGAATAGGGACGATATCTTCACTGAAAAGGCGAAAAACGACGATGAAACTTCAAACGGTCATAAAACGGCGCTCGAGTGTCCGATTTCAGCAAATGACCACTTTTCGGAAAGCTTGCGAAAATGCGCATGCGTCCGTGCTCGCGATGCCAGATTCCAAAATTCAGAATCGCAAAAAAACAAAGGGAAGAGCCCCAAAACTTAAGTTGAAGTTTCCGATTAAGATTTTCATTTCTATCATTCAATCCAAGTAGCTCAGTAAATTAGTTACATAATGAACTTGCAGATTACCAATTTTTACTATTTTTGGAATTTTTTTACTATTTTTTATGATTCATGAAAGATGAGCAAAATCAGTCTACTATAGCGTAATTTTGTGTAGTTTAGTGTTTTTTTTACCGTATTTCAGCATAATTAGCGAAGTTATTGTAATTTAACGTAATTTAGTATAATTGAACATAATTTATTGTAATATAGTGTAATTCAACATAATTTCAAGTAATCTAACGTATTTTAGTATAAATATGCTAATTATACATCAAAAGAAGTAATATAACAAATAATTTAAACAAAAATTTCAAATTTTTAGAGTTAGATTTTAATATTTTGATCTTCATAGTGTCTCTCTCTTAAAAAAAAAACAAAAAAATGGAGTAAGTCGGCCAGAAAATGGCCGGTTTACTCCTGTACCTAAGCCGGCCATTTTCTGACCGGCTTGGGTATTTTTAGCAAAAGTTTGAGAATGTGGGTATAATTAATAATTTGTATTAAACTTTGGATATTAATATAAATGTCGGCAAAAATCAGATTCATGTATGAATAAAATGATGGGTTCGAGTTCGGACTCAAGATACAATTTAAAGAAATAGCAAACATTTCAGATGTAGTAAAAATATAAACAGTACTATTGGTACATATCCTGGATTTTGTGAAGAAGAAATATACCGGAAAGAATCATGACAAAGCTACATTTCTGTTACAATCTGTCACAATTCTGACATAAAGGGGTGAAAAAGAAAAAAGACTCAAAACCAGGATTTTTTTTAAAAACCATAAATAAAATAATTAAATTTACGAAACCAACATGATGACCCGAAGATTTACAAAAACCATCAGACTCGAGATGCCAATTCGGTCCGAACGAATTTTTTTCCTCCGGACCGAATTGGCATTTCGGTCCCCCCTCAATTTCACCTGTTGCGCAGCCAACGCCACAGAAAATCCCACAAAGAGTCCGGACCGAATTGCCAATTCGGTCCAGGTTTTTTTTTTTTTTTTTTTTTTTTTTTTTTTAGAGACAAGCAAAATAAAGAAGAGGGATTAAGGACCTATTTGTAAAATGAGCATATTTTCATTTTCAAAGTTCAAACAGTCGATCCGACCGTTCAACATTATCTCCATATTAAAATATACTTGGAGGTCAAATTTTACATTTTTTTGAATTTTTTTGACTATTTATTAAGTATTTTACAAAACTAGTCAAATTCAGACATTGAATTTTGTACCCATCTTAATAAATAGTAAAAAAATTCAAAAAAATGTAAAATTTGATCTGCAATCACATTTTATTTAGATAATCATGTTGAACGGTTTGGATCGACGATTTGAACTTTGAAAATGAAAAAAATAGTTGTTGTAACTCAAATTTGTTGTAACTTGATCCCTCCTCATACTAAAATACGCTAAATTACTTGAAATTATGCTGAATTACACTATATTACATTAAATTACACTATATTAAGTTCAATTACATTACATTACGCTAAAATACGCTAAATTACATATGAATATGGACGATATCTTCACTGAAAAGACGAAAAACGACGGCGAAACTTCAAACGGTCATAAAACGATGCTCGAGTGTCCGATTTCAGCAAACGACCACTTTTCGGAAAGCTTGCGAAAATGCGCATGCGTCCGTGCCCGCTATGCCGGATTTTGAAATTCAGAATCGCCAAAAAAACAAAGGGAAGAGCCTCAAAACTTGAGTTGAAGTTTCTGATTAAGATTTTCATTTCTATTATTCAATCCAAGTAGCTCAGTAAATTAGTTACATAATGAACTTGTAGAATACCAATTTTTACTATTTTTTATGATTCATGAAAGATGGCACAGAATCGGTCTACTTTAGCGTAATTTACCGTATTTCAACATAATTAGCGAAGTTATTGTAATTTAGCGTAATTTAGTGTAATTCAACATAATTTATCGTAATATATTGTAATTCAACATAATTTCAAGTAATTTAGTGTGTTTTAGTATAAATATTCTAATTATAAATCAAAAGAAGTAATCTAACAAAAAATTTAAATTTTCAATGTTAGATTTCTTTATTTTTGCTCTAATTTATTAGTGTCTCTAAAAAAAAAAAAAAAAAAAAAAAACCTGGACCGAATTGGCAATTCGGTCCGGGCTAAAAAAGCCTTCGCACGAAAGGCAACACAGTTTTACTGTGAATTGAGCTGGACCAAAATGCCAATTCGGTATTCGTTCGGACCGAATTGGCATCTCGGGTCTGATGGTTTTTGTAAATCTTCGGGTCATCATGTTGGTTTCGTAAATTTAATTATTTTATTTATGGTTTTTAAAAAAAATCCTCAAAACCATGTAAGTTTTTAAATTAAATATTAATAGACCTTAATTTTGTCTCGACTTTTGTTTATTTTATAGCATTAAATTTCCATAAAAGCATACACATTAGAACTTTTGAATTGCCTCACTTAAACACAAAACAAATATATTATGAATCAGAATTGAAAACGGAATCGGTCAGTTGATCATGGAATCATAATCGAGTAAATTGGTAGGAATCGAATGAGTTAACTCGGAAACTCAGATTTTTCCCAAAAAACTTGTTTTGTATTAAAACAATATAGAAAAATTGTAAAAAAATAATTACTCCAAAAATAATGTTAAGACAGGTTCTAACATTTAAATAATCTACTAATATAATATAATATAAACATTGAGAACTAATCAAGCAGGTTTTTACGACTTAATTAGTTATTTGATATGTTAATTGTTATATATATGTCTTAGTTTTTTTTACTAATATGATTCTTTTGTAGGTACATGCAAGGAACATGTATTATATAAATTATTTAATAAATTAATTAGTGAATTGCTCCATTACAGTAAAAAAAGCATTCGATGATCTGAGTTCATTTCATTTGACGATTTATTTCAAAAGTTTGTCATTGGAAACAACAAGGAGTAAAATTGTTCTACAAGCGATATAGAATTATCAAGAAAAAAATTAACGGAACATAATAAATTTAGGGGGCCCAGTAACTCATAGAAAAAAATTCCGCCAGACATGGTACACTATGAATCAATCCATATTTTCAAAATAATACAATACATCACATGTACACTATATTCATTTAATATTTATAATGCCAAAGGTTTAAATAGCATTTATGGCGTCATAGCAAAATGGCTGAAAAACGACGCTATTGTCATATTGCGTCGCTATAGTGCCATAGCTTTTATGGTCCAAAAACGCTATAGCGCCACTATAGCGTGCTATTTAGAACCCTAATGATGTCTTAAAAGCTGCTTCTTCCCTTTCCTCACTCGCACCTACCTTCCTCTCCCAAATTCTTTCGACTCTCTCAAATTCTTTCGATTAACCATGAAATTAAAATATTGAATCAGCTCAGACAGAAGAGAATCACCTCAAATCGTGACTTAATAGGGGATCAGGGATAGGCAAACCCGTTTTTCAGAGATAGACAAGTCCGTTATTATAATCGGATTTTAAAAAAAATTCTAAAAGTAAGCATTTGTCTATCCCTGTATAAAGCTAGCTTCGTCTTTGATTATGACTATATATTTGAAGCTACACATTATTATTTTGATTAATTATCCGTGTATTAATTTAGATAGCTCCATGCAGCGTCCAAAATATTTATGATTTTTCATCAATTTCCCCTAATATTTCGTTAATCATCACATCGAATGTTTCTGTAACAGAAACTATGTATACTAACGTGTAATGAGTGAAATTTGGAGACCTTACAAGTCAACCCACCATCCCATGTTGATCTGCATGCGATGCGTGCTGAGCGAAATTCATATATCACCCAAGGCATCTCACTTTTTGAGTTTCAATTCGGTCAGTTTGTTATATATTTTCACAGATTTTGAGAATTCCGTACAGAAAGACTTGAATCGGATTAATCCGATTCATGATTGGACGGTAAAAAACTGGACAAAGAAATCGGAAGCGGTTCCGAACTAAATTTGCTCTGACAAGTCCGATATCCGATCAAAGTCATTCAATTCACATTAAAATTTATGTATACACCTTTCAAATTCGTGGTTAAAATTCGTGTGAATCAAGTATGCACAATTTTTAATGTGAATCGAACAGTTCCCAGACAAAGCCTCTGAGTAGCACGAATAGGGAAAAAAAAAAAAAAAAAATAGAATGACACAACCGTCAATGGAACACGGTGCTTGAGCCTAGTATATATTTTCTTATTTTCTTTGAGGAATTCATTAATGCATCGTTGGAGCTTTGTTACCACAATGAAATTTAAAAATCAACATCAGTAACGGGGATCACATGTTTTGAATGGCTATTTTTTGATGGAAAAAGATGTATGAACCGACCAGGTTAAAATTTAAGAAAACATTTGAGCATTTGTGTGCACATAAACAAAAGGCATCTTACAATTGGATGTTTTGGCATCATAGAATCACACAAAAGAAGAACCAGACTAGATAACAGAGCAGTCTCTGATTGTTTAGTAATACACACACTTTTATGAAAAGTAAACTGAATTTTTTGTAGCAGATAGTGATTTGATTAGTCACTTTCATTGCTTTAATTCCTGACAGATGACAACACCATTGATTTTGAAATTCAGATTTTTCAATGCCCCTGGCCTACAATGAAAAGGTGACATATACCAAACCAGCATGGCAACATCTCTCTCTCTCTCTCTCTCTCTCTCTCTCTCTTTTATTTTTCAAATAAGGTTGTAAAGGAAATTCAAACTTGATAAGCTAAACAGCCAACGAAAATTGGATTGGCTTATATGGCACTGTTTCTGGCCACCTGTTTTGTCATTTTCTCCAGCAACATTTGGTTTTGATAGCTAAGCAATTATGGCACTGTTAATGAATTTGAATGCAGCACTTTAATTAATTTGGGTTACCTTAGGTGATATGAATTCACCACAATATAGGGTGTGTTTTTCACACCGAAAAGCGGCCAATCCAAACATAGGTGTCCAAAATTATGAGAGTCCAAAACTTAAGTATATGAGATATACATTTTATATTTGAATATACCAGCTGAAACTGTGCATTATAACTTGTTAAATAGGGGATATAAAGACTGTCAGACAACTTAGAAACTGTCAAATATCTTGATCGGGTTGGTACCAACTGTTACAGCTGGTGCATAACATGTGGCGCTGTGATGGTAGCAACTAGCTTCAAAGTTGAATTATGCTTCGGTGATCTAATATCTGATAAAGGACTTAGATCTGAACACTCTTAAGGCCTACTTAGACTAGATTGCTAGTTCTCTTTCTTTTTCTATCTTTATCGTCATTTATTATATATTTTGATCATCAGGCCATCTATTGTATCCCAAGTTTTAGGATGTCTTTTTTTCTTATTTGCCACGTTTTGTTTCATTAGTAAATTCTGACAGATGCGCACAATATATGTTATATTGAAAGAAAAGGAGGAAAGAAGAGACGCTGACAGAGAACTCCTTTCATTATAGACAGCTTTGGAGTTAGTTCATATTAGTATAGTTAGTTAACAAAAGGATTGTTTAGGATTTCATATTAATATATGGTAAGAACTAAAAAAGAAGGGATTACTTGATAGATAAAATTATAGGTATATTATTAGATATGTATATACCGGGGCGGATCTAAAGCTTAGCCAAAGGTGGCTAAGTCATTCCTATAATTTTAAAATTTTAATTATGTATATTGCAATTTAAGTGAATTTATTTTTCTAAACATTTTATATAGTCCAGTTCCGCTCATAAAATATAAAATATTTACTTGTAGTATAGTGGTTAGAGCTAATTTTGTGATGGTGAGACACTTGGATTTAATTCTCACCTATTGTACATTTTAAATTTCAGTCCTTTATAAAGATTTTTTAATTTTGCCCATGTGTATATAGCATTATAGCCTAAATTTCACGCAAGTTAAGTATTGTTTGATGATGCATGAAAAACTATTAATTTCAGATCGTTGGAAATTTAAATCATTTGATGTACTGTGAAATAATTAAAACTCATTTTTATATATATGATATATGAATAATATAAATTATTACTATAACGATGGATTTCAAACTCAAATTAAATGAAGATTGTTAAATTTGTCAAAATAAAAAAATTCAAGTATCTCTTTGGAAACTAGATATCCGATCGAACTATAAGTGGTTCTCGAGTTAGTTCATAGTAGTATATTAACAAAAAAGTTGTCTAATACTCAACAATGTGCTTTTTTAGTCACTTTTCAGAATTTCCTAACTTTTCAATTACCAATTGAAATAAAAAATTGTAATTAAATTTAAAATTATTTTGAAATTAAGACACCATTCCTTTTTCTCTTTTGTTTTTTCAAGCTTTATTTTACGTTCTGGGACCAATGCCTAGAAAGAAAGCATATTTTCACCTAACAAAATAAATTATTTTTCCAAGTTCCTACCAAAAGGAATAAGCACACAAAGATGACAACTAAAATAAACGAGAAAATTGTTCTAATATTTGTTTTATACAAAAGAGGCCCCTCCTAAAAGATAAAAGATAAAATAGATTAATATTTTTTCACCACTCAATTAGTAGCTTGCTTAATAAACTATTGATCAGATGTACGTACACAGAAGGCACCACTGCTCAGGCAAAATGATAGCAAAAGTTTATAATACCCCTTGATTCCGTCTTTATTTATTAAATAACTACTAATTAATTACGACTAACTCCAGTTATCAGCGCCATAACACCACGGCAGAGACGGCGCTTGCTCTTCGATAAAAAACGATAAGCATGCATCATCCCCTCCAACAATCTCATCACATTCTTCCATCTTCAAAAATGGATAAATCTGGGTACCAAATGCAGTACCTTTGTCTTGATATGATCTCGAATCCGAGTTTGAGAAAGGGATTGAATCCGACATAGTCATCTGAAAACCAGTGACGATTGCACTTGAGTCGCTATCGGATGAACCATCTTTGTATATCAGAGTTGGCGGTTCGTCAGATGCCTTGCTCTCCTCTTTCACTGATGTCATGCTCACCGCAACTTCATCTTTGCCTAGTTTGGCCTTGAGCTCGTCTATCTGCAATGCAAATACAATTTGTATTGAAATTAGAACACCAAGTAACATGTTCACCAAATATAGTATAAGTGTTTATATGTGTATAAATTGGTCTTCACTAATTATGCTAATTTACTTTAGAGCATTCAATCCATATAATTAATTATGTACCACAATTGAGCCGAATCACTTACTTGAGAAAGAAGCGCCTCCTTGTCCCGCAATAGCACGCCATGCTTCTGGCGCAGTTGATCATACTCCGACTTGAGCGTTGCATAGTCCCGTTCGAGCCGCTTTGTCTTCCATCTAGCACGTCGGTTTTGGAACCAGACCGCCACTTGGCGCGGCTCCAACCCTAGCTCCTGAGCTAGTCTCATCTTTCTCTCGGGCTCAAGCTTGTTGTCAAGCTCGAAGGTTCTTTCAAGCGCTCTGACTTGCTCCGTGCTCAGTCTCCTTTTCTTCCCTCTTGACAAACAGAGCATTTCATCTTCGCAAAAAATCTCTTCGTCTTCAATTCCGTCCATTATCTCACGAAAACAATTTTCTTTGCACGCAAAAATGTAAATCTGTTCTAGGATTTGTCAGAATGTTGTAGGGGTGATTATTGTGCTGGTGCTATCAACAAGTAAATGAAGATATACAACGGTATTTCATGGCACAACTGTTCTTCATCAACTTGCGGCATCTCCTCCCGTTGTAATCCCATCGCCTACAACAGGTATTATATATTGTGTGGAGATTTTTAATTGATTGGAATTTGTGGCACACATGCCCTAAGAAAAAACAGGGGAAAAACAGAGGTGACTTGAGAGTTTGAGAGAGGAGAACAGGGGAGAAAGAGTAGCTGTACCAGGGAGCACTGGAGATATCATACAATATTCGCACCAGGGAGTAATATAAACAAGTTGAAGCCTGGTCCCTTGGAAAGGAAACGGTAGTAAAGACTAAAGAGGGGTTTGGTTTGGGTTAACAGTTAACCATGGTTAGTTAGAGAGAATAAGAAACAGAGATCTTTTTTTTTGCAAAAAAAAAAAAAGAAAAAAGAAAAAAGATCTCTGTTTCAAAAAAAAAAAAGATCTCTGTTTCAATAAGAAACAGAGATCTGACCCCAATCTATAAGTAGTGGTCCGCTTAGTTAGTCAGTGTCTCAGTGATACCACAAACAATTATCCTATATTTTTTTTTTTTGCCGTATTTAATTTCAATTAGGACTATACTAGACATCTGAGGTAGATTCATGTTTCATTCTAAAATATGGATAATTAATGAAAGTAAAAGTTGTTATTTGGATGTCTTAGAGAAGAAACGAGTACTAAAATGTCATCATTTTGTTGTTCGTGCACCGTTTTTAGAAAAAATTATATATAATTATCAAATGAAAATTATTACTTCTTATCTATATAAATTTTTGTATGCATGTGTGTAGGGCTGCAAACGAACCGAACCGAATCGAACTTACTTCCAGTTTGAGTTTGGTTTGAATTAATTTCGAACTAAGTTTGGTTTGAATTAATTTCGAACGAACTCAATTTTGAATAAAACTTTTTACGAACTCAATTTCAAACTTTTACGAACTTTGTTACGACTTACGAGTTATGACTTATGGCTGGGTCATAGTTCGAAATTACAACACTTCAATAAAAACTCAGACATTCTGAATTCTAATTACACAGTACACCAAAGTTTATATCAAAGTTCATTACGAATACCAAAATTTATATCAAACACCAAAGTTTAGTACAATCAATCAAAGTTCAGTACAATCACATAATCCAAAGTTTTCCAAATAGCCAACAGGAGCAACATCATCAAAGTTTTTAAATATCTAAAGTATTCAAAGTTCAATTTAAATATCAATAGAAGTACAGAACAATCACCAAAGTCTTAGAATTATTACAAACCCAAATATTATCCTAAATAAAACATTAAAGTTCATTATCAGCGGAAATCAACGGTTCACGTTTGAGTTAATTTCGGTTTGCGAACCTATTTCGAACGAACTAGGTCTAGTTTGAGTTTGGTTTGAATTAATTTCGAACTAAGTTTGATTTGAATTAATTTCGAACGAACTCAATTTCGAATCGAACTTTTTACGAACTTTTTCGAATCAAACTCGAATCGAATTACGAACTACGAATTTTTTGTGCAGCCCTACATGTGTGAACATTTATTACATTTTGACTACATTTTTATAGCATTATCTTTTTAAGTAAAAGTTGAAGATAGTTAAAAGTTTGTGATGTAACAAGTTGTTAGACCTTTGATTTATGCTATTGATTTCCTTATGTTATAATTTAATATGCAGGTAAGAAATAGAAAGTTAATATTTAACTATTTTTTTATTAGGTTAAACTTTACTTTCTGATCGTTCAAAAAAAAAAAAAATAGTTACCTTTGGCAGATGCAGAAAATTCCCATTGGATCAGAGAACAGGACAAAATGTACGGACTATTTCCATCAGTGTGGAGACTGTGGAGCCCGTTTCTATGTTTTAGTAATTTCAATCTAATTACTATTTGATTAGAATAGAATATTTGGAAAGAAGAATCTGATTTAAGTGCACAAATTTCCAATGAAAAGAAACACCATTTTCTTTGGCATTTCCTGCCAATCGCAGTCAAGTTTAAGATAAGATGATTTCAATATCCTCCAATAGTCCAATATATCAACCTCAAGTTTCCGGATGTTATCACGTTAGCCCCAAAAAAAATTAAGAGCATTAATTTCAAAATTTAGGTGATAATTTTATGTAATTTCGGAAATATATACTAATTTTATAAAAGGAAATATATAAATTGCTTTTCACACGTCATGTTACAAAATATTATTTTTATTCGCTCATTCATCTCAAAATTAATTTCTCGAATGTATTAGAATTTCTTTTTAATTTTTAAATGCTAAAAGCAATCAAAATTGATTGTATGAGTGCAGCACTTTTGAAATTAACTTTAAATTAATTGTATTTACTTCTATTTTAATTTCAGTGTAATTTCATTAACATAAATGACAAATAACATTACATAAATAATATCTACATGTAAATAACATTTCTTAAATGATATATAATTTTTTGATTTATTTGACATATTTTCATAAGAAAAATCTCAAACAAAATGAAATATTAAATGACAAACAATATTTCTTAAATGATATAAAAAATAGAAAGAAATAACGGCATGGTCAATCAATTCAAAAATTTCTCAAGTGATACTTAAAAAATAGAAAGAAATCATGACCAATCAGAAAGATGATATAATTTGCATGTGCAAGTACATGTCTAAATAAATTTGAATTTCTACATGTAAAAATACATAAAAAAAAATATACATAGAATTAAAATATTTGATCGGAGGGCTGAACATGTAAACGGAGGTCATCATAATGAGACACTGCCAGAATACAACTATACAAGTTCTTTTTTTTAAACGTATATTAGGATGGAATTAGTTGTTTATTAAGAGTAACAATTTTATAATAATTTGATGTAACAATTAGTTTAAAATTAACATTTCAATGTTTCATATTATATTATCATATACATAAGAAATAATAAAACTTAAAAAGGGCTTCAAAATTCGCAGCGGTCAATCTATAACGAAAGCTGATGGAACTTCAATTGATATTCGAATTTAATGGAACTTGATTCACAATTAAGACCAATAACACGGTAATTTTTTTTTTCTAACTTTTTTTTTCTGGGCCTGATTTAAAACATAGGGTTGGGACCCATCGAGAACCTACTAGCTTGATATCTTGACAATTATTTCCAAATCATGCCAAAAACTTATAAAATAAGAAATTCTACGGGCAAGTAGTTAGTCTTATATATTAGTTATGTACCAAACTTTTAGTAATTTGCTTGTCATTTTATATTATTTCAAAGATATAGTTAAAAAATTTGCATTTAAAATTTCATTATTTTTTAGTGTGTATGATATGTGTAAAACATACCTCATTAAAAATATTAGATTTTGAAATTATAGGTTATCTTTGTATTATAATCTTCAAGAAGAAATTTCTTAGTAATTTCTTTTGCATGTCCAGTAATAGTTTGGATTAAGTTTGTTGGAAGGTCAATTTAGTTTATCCTTTGTAAAAAATAGTCATAAAATTTTAATTTGTTCCTCATAAGTTGTCCGCTTATTATTTGTTTCAAATTGTTAAGTCTATTTAAATCAAACTAGACAAGTGTTCTAGTACATGAAATTTTTATTTGATAGTTCTTGTTAAGTTGATCAGATAGTTATAATATACTATTGATATTTTCTAAAATTAACTTGCATGGAATTTAAGAAATTTCTTTTCAGAATTTTATATACAGTGTTTTTTCGTGTATTAAAAATAAGAAAAAAAAATCTTATATAATAATAGAAGGAAAGTTTTCCATTTTTTCTCTGTATGTTGACAGGAGTAAAAACCTTAAGCTAATTAAGAATTTCTTTTTTAGACAATATGAAATAATCATCTTAAATTGTGAATAAAAACAAAATATATATTACGTACCGAATGGTAAAATTACTATGAAAATACACATATCCCATAAGAAAATATATTCATGCCGCATATACATTTGAACCGTCTGAAATTTGATACCATATTGATATGTGAAATTTAATCCTACAAAGTTTAGATTCCGTGAAAAATCAAGGGGCGAGCAAGAGTCATATATTTTGGGGAAGCATCATCTTTTATCATGAGGCTCCTATTATGTTTGAATACCGTCCAGATATGAGACCAAAAATTGATTCGCTTTTAATTGTTCTAAACGATGATGACTAAAAATTGATAGCTGCTCGATCTGTTCCACACTCCAAGAAGTTTTCGACCTTGATGTAACTCCCTCTTAAGAGCCTGTTCGGCGGAGTATTGTGTGAGTGGGAAAAAAATTCATTCATTCAGACTGAATTTTTTTTTTTTTTCCATGAGCACAGTGAAATTCAGTTAAAAAAATTTATGTTTCCAACCCCATTTCCATTTCCCTCTTGACGCCGAACAAGCCCTAAATGAAGAGAAAAAATTTATGTTTCCAACCCCATTTCCATTTCCCTCTTATCACTCAATCTCTCATTCTCTGGTCTCTCTCATTTTGTGTTTATATCCAGACTGTAAGAATTCACATCACCTAAAGTAACTCATTTTGAGTTGAGTCTAGAGTGGGAAAAATGGCACGCCGGAGCCGGTTCCGTCACGGAACGGCACGGCACGTGTGTCAGTTACGTGCCGTGACTCGCGTGTCCCGTGCCGTGCCCATCTTTTGAAACTTTGACACGGCACGACACGGCACGTGAAATATTTAGTCACGGCACGGCACGTAATCACGCGAGTCACGTTAATTAGGAGCCGGTAGTCACGCGAGTCACGTGTAATTAGGTCACGCGAGTCACGGCACGTTTAGGCACGGCGTGACTCACGTGGCGTGACCATTCGCGTGCCGTGACCACCCATTGACATTTTGGTCACGGCACAGCACCTAAAAAATTAACTTAGTCACGGCACGGCACGGCACGAGACCAAAGTCATGGCGTGTTAGTGACGGCACGGCACGGCACGTTTTTCCCACTCTAAGTGAGCCTATGGTACTATGCATAGCACGTATTGGTCCGTACTATGGATTAATATTTTCGTTTTCAAAATTCTAACGGTCGATCCGAACCGTTCAACATGATTTCCATATGAGAATATACTTGTGGGCTAAATTTTTTATTTTTTAAAAATTTTTTACTATTTTTTAGATAGGAAGAAAATTACTGTTTTTGGATGGTCCAGAATTTTCAGATCAAGTGATTTTCTACCTATCTTAAAATATAGTAAAAAAATTCAAAAAAATATAAAATTTAGTCTGCAAGTACATATTCATGTGGAGATCACGTTGAACGGTTCAGATCGACCATTAGAATTTTCAAGATGAAAATATGACTCCGTAGTACGGACCAATCCGTGCTATGCATAGTACCATAGACTCACTCTTTTGAGTTTATATCCAGACTGTAAGATTTTTTGGCACAAATATTAAAGAGCCCCGTGCAATCATCTCGAGCCGGATTAATCTGATTCTAATTGGACGGTCCGGATCTAAACTCAAAATATGAGTTACTTCAGATAATTCAGACTCTAAAATGAATACTCATCCTCTACTTGAGAAAAAGATAGAGAAGGGAAGGAGAAGTATGAGGAGGGATGACGGTTCAGATCGATTTGGATTTACTTGCTGCAGAATATTAACATTTAAAAATAAATTAGAGAGGGCTGAAACAAATTTACAGTGGTCAACTATCCCTTTCTGAATTTTGAAATTTTATATAAATTTATAGGTTTGGTTCGACTTTGCCTCTCTCTGAAATGTTATTTGCCTCCCTCTGAATTTCTAGTTTGTAATTAATATTAAATTTAGAGTTAAAATTATGATAAATTACTTGAATTCTAATTGGTAATTAGGATTAGAGGTCAGATAATTGAAAATTAGAAATTAAAGTATTGAAAATTAAAAATTAGAACATTATTTTTTTATTTAATATGCGATTAGCTAATTAATGTGTTTGAATCCAATTACATATTCAAATCCGATTCGTTATTTTCTTGCTCCTCTCTGACAAAAATCCTGAATCCGCCCTGCTTATCTCCTCTTTCTTTTTCTGAAATTTAGCCTAAAAATGCAAATCAAAACACATAATAATATACTATTTTGCTTAACTGTATTTTGTAATGCATTCAATAATGTAGGAATGTGTCGATACATGATGTCTTCGGTGTTTATTGAGATGCCTCCAAAGATGATTTATCAATGTAGGAATGTAGGATAGGGAACTAGATATTGAATCCCTTGATCTTAGTAGTTCCTTTCGTAGGCTCAATCTTTTTTCATTCCAACAAACTACAATTTGAATGTCACGAGATTATCTCGTGCGTGGAAAATCCGTTCTAATAACAAAGCAAGTGAAACATGACCTTATCACAAGTATCAGGTTTTGTAATTACAGAATTTTCTGTTTACATCAATGCAGTTCCGTTATAACGGAACACACATCAATGTTAATTTGTCATTCTTGTATTGTATCGATGTGTTATGCATCTAAGCATGCATTATGACAAAAATTTCTGTGCATAATGCATTATAAGTTTATAACACAATTCAACGTTGCGTTATAATGATATTCTCAAGACATCGATGTTGTTTCAAATGCATTGTATTGTTTGCATTGATGTATATATTCCAGCTTTTTTTAATGCTGATTTAATTCAATTACTTTTAGTAGTGATCCTAGGGGTGCAAACGGATCAGATAGTGGTAAAACTATATCCGTATCCGTTTTTATTTTTCGGATACGGATACGGGTCGGATATTAAACGGATACAGATATGGATCGGATATTAAAGGATACAGATACAAATATCCGCTTTTTATAATAGTGAATAACATAAATTTTTTCATAATAAATATTAAACTATATAGTATATATCTACTATTCGGATACGGATAATTAAAATTTAAAATCATATCCGTATCCGTATTCGTATCTGCACGGATATTCAAATATCGGATATCCGTATATAATTTTCGAATACGGATTCGGATACGGTCGGATAATATCCGACTTGTTTGCACCTCTAAGTGATCCAATGCATGTCCTTCTGATATGATCCAAATAGGTGGTTAGGGTAGCTAAGCTCTCTCTATATGTAATAAATAATAATTAATTTTGTCCGTTCCGAATACTTCATATATAGTCTTTACACTGATCAAATTCTAGCAATCACTTATCTCCATCAACGTTCACAAATGCATGCATGTTATCTTTCAAAATTAATTTGGTATCCAAACCAACCTTTGGTAGGTATACTAACTAGTTAGTTCATAGAGGCTAGCTAATTATACCTTCAATGTACTCTTTAACATTCATGAATCCTTGTGCCGAGTGCCGACAAGATACCTTCTAAATATCTTCTACAGTAGTTTGGATCAAAAGGAGAACGCCAGATTTGAATACTCGGACGATGTGGTAAGACTCGTCAAATGAAGCTCATGTGCTCCTTATTTTTTTTAATTAGTGTCTTTAAAATGTCAACTAATAATTTTATTAGTAAAAAATATATTTATAACGAGCTCAATAAATCTAATTCCTAGATCTAAATTTATTTATTCTCATTAATTTATCTAAAACTACTCTCATCATTTAATCTTACTTATTTACACTTTTAAATATCATAATACCTTATTCTCTATCCATTTCCACAACCGGATATGTTTTCGTCCGATAGCCGCTGCACTCCGACGGCCAGATCTATTCACCGCCACGTTTCGACACTCAACGTCGAGCTCCGACGGCCGAATCTACTCACCGCCGTGCTCCGACACTCACCACCTCGCTCCGATGGCCAGAACTACACACCGCCGCGCTCCGACGTCCGGATCTACTCACCTCCTCGCACCGATAAAAAATAGTAGAAACTCTACACTCTGAGCTCTGACAATATCGCATTCCCGGCTTCAATCGGCTCCACTTGACTCCCTCCCCTCTCTCTCATTCTCTTCTCCACACGAGAAGATAGAGACGAGAGAGGGGAGTATGTCGGGTTGAGATCTAGAAAAAGTGAGAGGGATGAAATAAAAAAAGTGGAAGAGAGAGGCAGCTAGGGTTGCTGCCTTACCGAGATCGTCTTTTTTTCCTTTTGCTCTTCTTGCGCGACACGTGTGTACTCCTTATTTAAAAGGAGAACGCCAGACTTGAATATTTATTTATTGTGGGTTAGGAAACTATAAAGACAAGTACTTAGGGGTGAAAACGGTATGGATAATATCCGATCTGTATTTGAAAATTTAGATGTGGATATTCGATATCCGAATATCCGTGTGGATATGGATACTAATATGGCTTTACGTTTCAATTATCCGTATCCGAATAGTAGATATATATATCATATATTTTAATATATATTATGAAAAAATATTGTTATTCACCATTAAAATTAGATAAATATTATAAACTTTGATATTTTTAATATTATTTTAATAAATATCCGATCTCCGATCCGTATCCGTATCCGAAAAATTAAAAAGAAATATGGATATGATTTTACCACTATCCGCTCCGTATTCGCACCGTTTTCACCCCTACAAGTACTCCTTATTTTAAAGGTTTACTTAGTAGTACAACTTTGTTATGTTGTTATTATATTTTTTATAAATATAGAAGCTAATGAGTATTAAATATAATATTTATTATCGTAGATTTAAATTAAGCTAATGAGAACTAATTATAATATCAAATTAAGCTAGACATGTTCTCTATATTAAATGTTATTGTATTTTGACTACTTGGTCCTTTATCCAATAATAGTTTAAATTTTAGTTTTAAATTAGATAATTATAATAAAAAAATATCGTAAGAAAATTTGGTAAAAGACAATAAAAAAGCACTTCAGCAAGGACTCACTTTAATAAGCCTTACTGGTGTGAATAAAGTAATATTTAGTAGAAGAATAAAGTAGTAACACCTTACTGCATTGAGAACGGAGTGGTCCGATGTTCTAATTTAAGATTTGTGCACACCAAAATTGAAACAGACACGGACAAAATTTAAAGCGTTCTGCACGAATCTTAAAGCAAATCGACGGTGATTAAACCCATCGAACCAAAGTAGGTCCGATGCCCATCAGACCTACTCTCAAGTGTGGTGCATTGGATATGGGATCCTAAGATTTTGTATAAAACACTTCTAGGAGTGCAGACATGAATCATATATAAATTACTTTATAAATAAATTAATGGATTCAACAAGGGAAGTATACAAATATTTTAACACCCTCTATCAAGTTGAATATCCGGTCATTGAAATTTCAAAAAAAAAAGTACACTAATCTCATTTAAATCTTTTGCAAATTAGGCTTACTTTCAGGCTTAGTTATAGAAAGAGAAATGCTTAATTAGAAAATAAATATTATTTTTAAAACAAGACAGTTTCTATAAAAAAAAAATACTCTGCATTAAACAAAAATATATATTATTTTTGTTTCTTAATCTTAATTTAAGACACATTAAATACATCATCTTCATGATTTAAATTACATGTGCATATTGATTTTTAGCACAGGTGTTCTTGTAAACATTAAATGGATATACATACGAAGTAAGTATGTATATACATTAGAATGATCAAATACAAATTAAATAATTTACGCCTTTAGAGGAGGTTTACTGAGTGACCTTCCACGAAAATTTGAATGAAAATTTTACTACAGAAGAAGGAGATAAGATCTTATTATTAGTTTTTATTTAATTATGTGACTTATGTTATTATTGTGCACCCATTTTATTTACATAAATTAATGAAAGGGTATGAGTAATTTTTGATGGAAAAAATTCAGATTGTTATTTATAAAATTATACTTGTTCCAAAGATTGCCTTAGAGTTATTAAATACTTCTTTTCTTATTTAGACACATTCCATTATAAAAACTTCGTCCATAAAAATTAATAGAGAAGTAAAAGAAAAATATCGTCACTACATAACTGTAAGATTTAAATTATATTTGCTATTTTATTTTGAATTTATGAATTCTAAATTACTTGTGTTCTAATTACAAAACAAGTTACGATTTTATTTTATTAGTTCTATCAATTATTTGAGGGACTAGCTGTCGAACCTAACTCAACACAAGCATCACAAAAAGGTTGAAAGCAACAGGTCCACTAGTTGTTGTTTGGGGCTGTGCGTGTCCTGGGGTTTGTTCGGCACGGATATTTGACTATGTTAGAACTTTGTATTTGGGTACATTTTGGGTGTCGGGGGGCTGGATGTGGACTGTCTTGCCCTTTGGGTTGGATTGGATTGGATTGGGTTGGGTTGGATAGGTGATAGGTCACAAGAGACATATAGTGGTCACCCACGGAACCAATTTGTGTCCCATGTCCATTGGACTCAAAGTGCGTTTGATGGGTTCGATGACCGTCCAATCTGCTTTAAGATTTGTGCCCGTAATTTTCGCATATGCTTCAAAATTCGTGCACACGAATCTTAAAGTAGATGGAACGGTCCTTGAACCCATCGGACCCAAGCTATTCTCAGTCACCCACTGGCTGGTTAAAATCAGGAACAAATCTATATGAAATTAACGAAATCAATTGATTCTTAATTATTTACTTCTGCTTAGACATAAATGTTATGGAGACTATAAAATCGATTTTCATATTCCGTTTGAAAATTTTGTATGATTGATTTAATATGTATGATTGAAATTATGTTTCTTTCTCTTTGGAAATTGAAATTAGAAGTGTCAAAGTCTAAATATTACTGGAAATTATGTTCCATTGATTAAAATTTAAATTTGACACAATTCGAAATTTCAAAAAGTTTAAACTAATATGAAGTTTGAGACAAGTTAAAAACAGATAATTTGAAATCTGATCTCGTTTGAACTCGAGCGATTTGAGACTCGATACGATCAGAAGCCAGTCAATTTGAGATCTAACACGATTCAAATTTAATTTAATCAATATTCGAAATAATTTAAAGTCAGAACAACCTGAAAAATAATTTGAATGATCAAATCAAGATTATCCAAACTTTAACAACCTGAAAATAAATTCTAATTAAGCTACATGACACAAACTAGACCTGACCCGACTTAAATGATTCGGAACTTAGACTCATTTTGAACTCTGACCAATATGACTCATACTTATAACGCACGGAGCTAGAAGTGCAAACGGATCGGATACGGATCAGATATCATATCCGTATCCGTTTTTATTTTTCGGATACGGATACGAATCAGATATTAGACGGATGCAGATACAAATCGGATACAGATCGGATAGTGGTAGAATCATATCCGTATCCGCTTTTATTTTTCGGATACGGATACGAATCAGATATTAGACGGATACGGATACAAATCAGATATTAAACGGATACGGATACAGATATCCCCTTTTTTTAATAGTAAATAACATAATTTTTTCATTATATATATATATATATATATATATATATATATATATATATATATATATAGAGTGGCTAATATCAAAACGTTTGTTCCTAGCCCCCGGTGCAACCAAGTTGTTTTCGGGTTTTCAAAGTCCAAACAGTCGATCCGAACCGTTCAACATGTCTCTATATTGAAATATGCTTGGAGACTAAATTTTACATTTTTTGGAATTTTTTTACTATTTATTAAGCCACTTTGAAAATTGCTGATCTGGATGAACAGTAAAAACAGTGCAACTAAATTCTGGACCATGTGATCAGCAATTTTCAAAGTGGCTTAATAAATAGTAAAAAAATTCCAAAAAATGTAAAATTTAGTCTCCAAGCATATTTCAATATAGAGAACATGTTGAACGGTTCGGATCGACCGTTTGGACTTTGAAAACCCAAAAACAACTTGGTTGCACCGGAGGCTAGGAACAAACGTTTTGATATTAGCCACTCTATATCTCCATTCCATTATTAAGCACGTTGGGTGTCCTAATCCGCCAACGGCTGAGATTGATAGATGGATTTTCGGATTTAATATGAGCCCTCTAATCATATTATCTGTTTTCTTTTGATTGAATGTATTTATTTTAGATGTAGAAGTCTAAATTTAGTTAAAATCATATCCGCCACACAAACGGCCACATGATGTTACAATTAAAATTTAATAAACTGATCGGATCGGATTGGAAGTTTTTGTCGCTCGAAAAGTCGGAAGTTTTTTCACATAACTGATCGGAAGTTTTAGAGAGACGCTACAAAGATGATACAACCCTTCCTCCTCCTTCCTGTACGATCGATCCTTACTTCTGCTGCTTCTTCGACGGTACGACAATTTGTACATTCCGCCTCTTATTTCTTTCCATTATTTAACTTTTATTTATTTCCATTTTCCCTTTTTCAATATTTCGTTCTTAAATTGAGGTGCTTCAATTGCGCATCTGCTTGTTTTCGTTGCTTTTCCTTTTTTCACTCTTGCGTTCTTAAAATTGAGGTGCTTCAATTGGCATCTGCTTAGGTATTCCGTAGATTTGTTTCAATTGATTCTTTCCTTATTATGAATAAAGCAAATTGGTTGTATTCCGTAGATTGTTTCTTTCCCTATTATGAATAAAGGTATTCCGATCACATATATTCTGTAGATTGTTTCAATTGTTTCTTTCAGTTGCTCATAAATCACGATCCCCTTTTTCCATTATTTCTTTCTTCAATTTGTTTTTTCCCTCCGACAAACAAAATTTTGGTTCTAAAAAGGTTCTAAACAAAATTTATTACCTTTAATTTTGCATTTCTTCATTACTAGGTACTGCTACATGACAACAAAAGGTGTCATGAATGTTGATTTTGAATCTCGAGTGAATGAAGATGTCACTGATAGCAACTTACAATCCAATAGTGTTGAGCCATCGGTCACAGTTACTATAGGAGAAGATGAACCGAGTGGAGAAAAGGAACTTACAACAGAAATTAAGCTGGAGAATGAAGAAAATAAGACAAATGAACGGTACTTCTAATTTATGAAAGTATCAATTTAAGAAGATTTTGTCATTTGTTTTTGCTTATTGTTCATAGTCTCTTTTATTTATTTTTTGCTATTTTCAACATATGAAGATTTTGTCACCTGTCTTTGATTATTGTCCATGATTGGTTTATTTTTTTTGCTATTTTCACAGATTTAAGAGGAATAAACCCTTTCCTCCATTTACTGTTCTTCATCCCTATGGATTATGCAAATGGAATTTATGTGCACGAGTTGAGCAAAAGTTTAATGTTCAGCACTATCCGTCAAAGAAAAGAATGAAGTTACTACTTGTTGATGCTGAGGTAACATTTCTTTTATTTAAATTTATTTTCTTTATTTTTATACTTTTTGGAAGATAGATTTAAGTGTTTGTATAGGGAACAAAATTGGAGGCTTCCATGTATGATGGTGAAGTGGATCGACTTCAAGATACAGTTGAGGAAGGAAAGATCTATTCTTTCACACAAATTGATATAAAGGGTGCTCCGACGCAATACAAATTGGTAGATTCTGATATTGAATGTGTATTCACCAAAGAAACTGAGATAGAGGAGCAAGACGAGGACAACAGTATTCCCATGTTTTCATTTAAACTTAGAACGTTTGACAAAGTTCATGCTTTTGAAGGCAATAAGCGTCTTCTAATTGGTAGGTTCATGGGTTTCTTCCCATTATTTCTAACATATTATTTTGTTAGTTCACGATTTAGTATATGGTTTCAGTTGTAATTATGTTATTATTTGTATGTAGATGTGATGGCCATGGTTAGAGAGGTTGGTCCTGTCTACTACAAGCAATCTGGTGATAAGCAATCTGGTGATAAGAAAATTCCTAAAAGAGACATACTTCTTGTTGACAAGACGTAAGTACTTAGTACCTGCTAGAGTCTATTCTTTTTTTTTATATATTAGCTTTTTATGCATATTAAGATGTTAAGTTTGTTTATCTTTTAGTCTGCAACATGTCAAGATGATTGTTTCCGATACTCTTGCTACTCTTGATTATGATTGGGAAGCTGCCTCAAATAATGACACCATTATAGTAGCAACTGCCCTTCTTGTTAATTGTTTTAAAGGTACTTCCAATAGCATGGTTTAATTACAAAACCTCTTGAAACTGGCATGTTTAGGGGTAATGATTAGTTATTCTATTTTGTTAGATTATCTACTTCTTTACAGCTCCTACAGTAGTAGAGTATTTTTCAATCCTCCAATGCATGGAGTTCAAGATTTCAAGACAAGGTATCATATAAAACTTGATGTCCTAATGTTTCTACCATTTCTTGAAATTGCAGGTAATGTCAATTTTTTGTTGTTTTGAAAAGAAGCAATTGGATCAAGGATATAAATTTTAGTAGACAAAAAATTTAAGATGATTTGAACCATCTGATCAGCGAAGGACATTAGGGCATAGTGGGTACCAAAAATATAGGCAATTGTGTTAGGTTTGGTATTGCATCTGTTGAATTGCAATTAGTATTTAAGAGATGAACCTTCTATTTTAATTCCATATTATATACTAGCTAATAATTATTCTTTCTTTGGTCTCAAGTATTCTAGAACAATTGAGAAATAAAGAGATTGCTTCATGCAACATTGGTGGAGCCAACATGGTAGCTGTTAATCTCACTGGTGCTACAAGGATTACAGTTCAAGAGCTTAAAGAATTTTCTACCTTTAATAGCAATATGGTACCAATTCAATACTGAAAGCTCATTTTAATTGTTTACTTATAATTATCGGTCAAATGATAAATAACTACCATTCATCTTGTGCAGTGTGGTTTTTATGAGGTTGTTATTACAATTAGTAAAATTTACTATGATGAACACAACCGCCTATGGTATACGGGATGTGGCTGGTGTAGGACAGGTCTCCTTGAGGCACCGAACACACAGTATTGGTGTCGCAAGTGTGACAAATATTATTCTGAAGTGCATCTCAGGTACTTATTTTCATGGTGCATTTGATTAATAAGCAAGTTCATCTGCCCATATTAGATGGTATATATGCTGATCTTTGAACTTAAATACTCTTTATTTTCTAGATATGTATTCAAAATGGAGATTGTAGACCATACAGGTAGTCATGATGTCACAATTTTTGATGAGGTGGGCGAGAAATTGTTGGGATGCAAGGCAAATTCCCTCTCTGAGTTGTTTAAGAAAGTTAGTTTTTTTCCATGTTTGAAATAATTATTATTTTATCATCCATGTTTCAAGCATTTCTCAACCAAATAGAGGACTCAAAAACACAGAAAATAGACCCAAACTTTGCATTCATAGGATGTTTATACTATTTGTAAGGTATTTTTGAAGTGGGCCTTTAAATTTGTGAAAATCATCATTTTAAATGCACACTGGACAGAATTGCCCCTACTCCGAACCCCATACCAGTACAAGACGTGGACCTTCAACGGACCTAAGATTTTCCTAGATTATAGACTGATCTTAGACCTACATTTTCATAAAAAGAACAAAAAAATCTGTTTAGCCAATTTCCGGGAATTTAATTTTGAATTCTAGCTCTCAAACACCCAAAACTGCAACTCAATTAAAATTCAGCAGCTATCCCCTTACCAAAACACTGATTTCATATAGTTCTGAGTCCCAAATTGACCTGAAACTTCCTGAGCATGTACTTCACATGTTAGGCTACATTTACATATAAAGAACTCAAAAAATGATGTAGCCAATTGCCCAAAATAAATTCTCAAAGTCTGGTATGTCTGAAAATCCTGAACAGCAGCTATCCCCTTACCAAAACACTGATTTGATATAGTTCTGAGTCCCAAATTGACCTGAAACTTCCTGAGCATGTAATTCACATGTTAGGCTACATTTACATATAAAGAACTCAAAAAATGATGTAGCCAATTGCCCAAAATAAATTCTCAAAGTCTGGTATGTCTGAAAATCCTGAACAGCAAAGCTGCTGGTGCAAATTTTAATGGAAACCAATGAAAGAACTAATGTTATGTATAACTTTATTTTATGATTAACACATACCTAAGGGTTTTTTTTTCTCAAAAGAAAAACGATAAATACTTCTTTTTTATAATAAACTGTTTATTGGAACTAAAGTATGTTTCATGTATTTCGTAGGTAAAACGTATCTATACAAAGCATTACTAGCTAAAGTGCGTTCCATGAATCTTATCGCACTAGCAACTGCTTCGTCAGGATCTGCAGCAAATAACATGCCAGGAGGAAGAACTGCACATTCTAGGTTTAAAATTCCCTTGAAAATTAAGAACAACTCTGTTTGCAATATCAAGAAGCAAAGTGGAATTGCACAATTACTGCGAATAGCAACTTTGATCATATGGGATGAAGCATCAATGGCAAAGCGACAAGCAATTGAAGCACTTGATAGAACAATGCAAGATATAGTTGAAGAAAATTTACCCTTTGGAGGGAAGATCATGGTTTTCGGAGGTGATTTCAGACAGGTAATTAATTAGTTGTTTTTTCATGTCCAGTACAAGATCTGTACATCTACTGAATCTGAAATTGTTGACCCCAAGTTAAAAGTTCAGTCAGAAATTAATATAAAAAGAAAGGATTGTCTGATGAAAATTGTAATGACAGCACTGTTACATGCTTAGAAAGAAAGAAATAAATGCTATACATGTCTTTTGTAACGGGACAAAAAAAATTGTAATTATTATACTCAAATCAAAGCTTGTAGCACCACTGCACCTATGCCATGCATTTTCCGTAAGAACCACTTACTTCAAAAATAAATTATCTCATACACATAATTTATATAATTATTATTAGGTGCTCCCAGTTGTTAGGCGTAGTACAAGAGCTCAAATTGTTGATTCCAGTCTACGGATGTCTCTTCTTTGGCCATCAATAAAAAAAATAAAACTAACCCGAAATATGAGAGCTATGTTGGATCCATATTTTTCTGAATATTTGCTCAGAGTTGGCGATGGAACAGAAGAATCATTGGAAGGGGATTTCATATGTATTCCTGAAGAATTGGTTATTCCATACACTACAGAAGGAGATTCTAAACAGCGGTTAATAGAATCTATTTTTCCCTCTCTCCATCTCAACGGGTGTTCGTCAGAGTATATTATTTCTAGGGCCATACTATCAACAAGAAATGAGTATGTTGATGAATTGAATCAACAAATGATTGAGATATTTTCAGGTGATGAGATGATCTATTATAGTTTCGACAAAGCAGAAGATGATACTGCTAATCATTATCCAACGGAATTTTTGAACTCCTTGACTCCAAGTGGGCTGCCTCCACATCTCCTCAAATTGAAGTTGGGTTGTCCGATTATTTTATTAAGGAACCTTGATCCATCAAATGGCCTATGTAATGGTACAAGGCTTCTATGCCGGAAATTTCAAAATAATGCAATAGATGCAGAGATTGCTGTTGGAGAACATGTTGGGAAAAGAATTTTTCTACCGAGAATTCCGATGTGTCCATCTGATGATGAGATGTTCCCTTTTAAGTTTACACGAAAGCAATTCCCTATTCGTCTGAGTTTTGCAATGACAATCAATAAAGCACAAGGACAAACAATTCCCAACGTCGGCATCTATTTACCTGAGCATGTTTTTTCGCACGGCCAGTTATATGTCGCATTGTCAAGAGGTACATCACGACGTACAACAAAAGTCATGCTGAAACGGAAAGAGGAAATTGATGCCCCAGGAGTGTATACAAAAAATATAGTTTACCGGGAGGTCTTGAGTGAGGAATAAGGTATGACGAATCTAATTAATTTAATATTTTTAATTTTATTATTATATGTTTTTAATTTGAGCAATTATAATCTACTTCTCAACAAATGATTGTTCATTTCAGAAATATTGGACTATATCGAAGAGGATCACATTGACAAGGATTCTTCAACAACTTTTTCATGTTATATTTGATCCTTTTTATCATTTGTTGTTGTTGTCTTTACAATTATTTATTATTTGGATCTTTGTTTTTATCTTCGTTTGTGTTTTTTTGTTTTCATTTAAATATTTTATTTTTATTTTTTGTGAATGTCAATAAAAATATCTCTTTATATTCTATTCAATCTTATATTATGTCCCGTCGCAACGCACGGGCACGATACTAGTATATATATATATATATATATATATATATATATATATATATATATATATATATATGGGCTATTGTACTTCGCGAAGTAAAACCCCCGTTTACTTCACGCTCATATTTTCATTTTGAAAATCCAAACAACCGATCCGAACCGTTCAACATGTTCTAAATATTGAAATGTGCTTGGAGACTAAATTTTACATTTTTTGGAATTTTTTTACTATTTATTAAGCCACTTTGAAAGTTTCTGATCCAACGGTGAACAGTAAAAAACAGTAAAATTTTCTGGACCACCAGATCAGAAACTTTCAAAGTGGCTTAATAAATAGTAAAAAAATTCCAAAAAATGTAAAATTTAGTCTCCAAGCACATTTCAATATTTAGAACATGTTGAACGGTTCGGATCGATTGTTTGGATTTTGAAAATGACAAAATATGGCCCGAAGTAAACAGGGGTTTTACTTCACGAAGTACAATAGCCCATCTCTCTCTCTCTCTCTCTCTATATATATATATATATATATATATATATATTATATTTACTTTTCGGATATGGATAATTAAAATTTAAAACCATCTCCGTATCCGTGTCCGCACGAATATTCAGATATTGGATATCGGTATCTAATTTTCGGATACAGTCGGATAATATCCGACCCGTTTGCACCCCTACACAGAGCCCTTTATATTAGTGCAGATTTAAATCGGACGGTCCAGATCTAAACTCAAAATTTGAGTTAACTCAGACGATACGACTTCACCGGTCCTAGCCTAATCCTAAATGAATTGAAATTGGTATATGTTCTAATCTGGGATAATTCATCATCTCACACATCATCAAAAATGATGATGTGTGAGATGATGATTAATAAGGATTCATTAATATTGTACTTGCTCCCTAAATCATCATCTCACATATATTCTTACCTATTTTTTGTTTGTTTAACAAAAAAAATTGATTAGTCAAGTTGTATTTGGTAACCGTGATTTTTATTTTTACCCAAAAAAAATATATTTTAATATAAATAACCAGGTTTTTAAAAGATTTTTATTTCTACCCAAACTGCTAGGAATATTTGCGGTTTGAATTAACAATTCAAACCGCAAGGAATATATGCGGCTTGAATTATTAATTCAAACCGCAAATATTCCTAGCGGCTTGAATTAATAATTCAAACCGCAGATAATCTTGAATTAACCAATCACCAAAAAATTTATTTATTATTTTATTAAATGATAATTTTTCACCGATAACTCTAAAGTTATTTTTATTACAAAGAATTATATTATAAAAACTTATCAATAATATAAAATTTCGTTTATTATTTTATTAAATGGTAATTTTTCACCGATAACCCTAGAAATTTATTCACGGATAACCCTAAAGTTATTTTTATTACAAAGAATTATATTATAAAAACTTATCAATAATATAAAATTTCGTTTATTATTTTATTAAATGGTAATTTTTCACCGATAACCCTAGAAATTTATTCACCGATAACCGTAAAGTTATTTTTATTACAAAGAATTATATTATAAAAACTTATCAATAATATAAAATTTCGTTTATTATTTTATTAAATGGTAATTTTTCACCGATAACCCTAGAAATTTATTCACCGATAACCCTAAAGTTATTTTTATTACAAAGAATTATATTATAAAAACTTATCAATAATATAAAATTCAAACAACAAATTCAAATCGTTAGATGTTCAATCTATATTAAAATCTACTTGGAGATCAAATTTTACATTTTTTGAAATTTTTTTACTATTTATTAAGCCAGTTTGAAAATTGCTGATCCGGGTGAACAGTTTTTCAGTAAAAACAGTGCAACCAAATTCTGAACCAGTTTGAAAATCATTGCTTTGGTGGCTTCTTCACTTTCCAATAGAGGGGTCACGCCAGGAATCAAAACAAAAGGTCTCAGTAAAGAAAACTTAAAAAAGAGGCATCTCAGTTCTTAGGTCGTACTAGCTATTGATTGCTAATAGCGCCTTAAACTGAAAAACAAGCTTTATGAAGCCTTTGTATTTGTCTGTTTGCCACTTTGCTCTGCTTGAGCTAATTAATGGTATTTTCTATTATTCCATAGATGATAGAGCGAGCTAAACCAGCTTATTCTATATTGGGTTAGATCCAATAACAACAGCTCAACCTGTTAACTGATAAGTGATAACCTTTTAAATAGTAATAATAAAACTAACATTTCAAGTTTGATCCACATAATGTGGATATAACATACAAGTTTTCGCATGGTTTAAATTAAAAGATTCTGATATGCCAGAATATCACATAGGATTTAGACTATGCTTCACAAATAGTTGTGCGAAGGAGGGATGGAAAGGAAAGAGAGGATTTGACTCCTCTACACTCTAAATCAGGTGTGAATAAAATCGCTAAGTTTATACACACAAATTGTCAGGTGTGGATAGGTTCTTGCGTGCTTCCATTCTTTCCCCTTTATTTTTTTTTAATGAAAGCTTTGTGGAGCACAATCTTAATAAAGACTGAAGTGTTCAAACAATGGGCTGGGCTGGGCTGGGCTTGTAAAAAGCCGGCCGACAGTTTGGGCTTTAGAGGATGCACATGTCTTTTGTTTGCTACTGGACCAAGTTGCATACTGAACTCTGTCAGGAATAATGCAAGTCTCTTGCCTAATGAAGCCCAAGTCATGCACGAAAGCAGGAGTGTATAATGTAAAATAACGGTATACAGTCGTCGTCGGACGGACAAGGTACCGTCAAGTGATTAATCAGTATGCGGTCGATTAATTAGAAATATGCGGACGATTAATTGTTTTCATTAAAATTATGTATATATATTCATAATTTATTAAAAATAATTTATTTAATTCATCAAACTTATCAAATAAACTTAATTTAAATTAGTTCTATTATTATAACATGACACTAAGCTTATTTCATCTTAACAACACATACACACTTTATATATGTAAGTAACACATTTATTTAATGAAAAAATAAATTCAAGAATTAAGATTTTTCAAATACTAATAACATATTATTTGAAAGAAATTAAACATTCCAACATAAAATCACTAAATTTAGTTTATGATAACAACTTAATTTTATATATGAACATGTCGTAGAATAATTAATCAATTACATCAGTAAGTAAGAAAAATATATGGTATATAATTAATAGAAGAATTAATAAATTTCAAAGTAAGTAAGAATAGAAAACACTTATATAAAAAATATTGGATGTATATCCAAGCACAAATAAAACTACAATACATGATTCATGAAACTTATTATCACACACAATCACAAAAAAAAAACAATGTGAAAATAAACATTTACTGGAATAAACGGAAATAAACGAGAATAAACGGACGATTAAATGGGAATAAACGGAATAATCGGGAATAATCGGCTGATTAATCGAAAAAATTCACAAACATACCTCTGATTAGTATATTCGTAACAGTTTGACACTGTTAACGATTAAACGTCCGTTTAATTGATCATTAAGGCCATTTTTTACAACACTGATTGGACCTAATTATCGTAGACCGAGAACCTATTTAGTTATATTGGGCCGCATAAACACAAAGGGCACATCTTACAGAAGAAATGCAAAGAACAATTCAAAAGAGCATTCAGGTACATTAGCCCAAAAGAAATGCGGCCTGGTGCTTTGGATAGAGATTTATTTTATTTAATAATCATAGTAGGAAGCACGAATTGATGGAGATGCTCTAAATATTTGACATAAGACATGTCGAATTGGTGCAAAATAATAATTTTAACTACTTTAAATGATGAAAGACTAGTCTCATCATTCATCAATAATGACTCTAATAATTTATTGGTTTTGTGCCTGGCATGGCATATTCTTGTAATGACTTAAATAATGACTCTGCACTTTGAAAATAATACTATTAAGCTTTTCAATTTTGCCAATCTTGTTTGATTTTTATAAAACAAAAAATAGCAGTCTCCGTACATCTAAATTGCCAAGTACAGTTTTTCCGTACTGTCTGAGCTCTTAACACATACGAATTCACATCACCCCGGTACCGTAATAGGGAATTTTTTACAATTACTTGATATGGACCGTTCTTTTTAACTTGGCACGAATCTCAAAGTCCAATAATACTGCCCCCTCCGTCAGCCCGAATTCCAAACCGGCTGAGAGTTAATCTCAAACCGTAAAGTGAAGGGAATATTTTACGGTACCGGGGAGGATATTTGCCCTAACACATACATCCCTCAAATATCATTTTGGTATTCAAAATATCGAAGAATTTATTTTGGTTCTTTTTATGCCTCATGAAAGATGTTCAATGATGAGTCGATGAGATGTATATAGATAGTGGTTTTTAATTATGAACTACACTCTTAATAGCATTCATGTCAATTTTTTTTTATTTTTTATCACAGCATTTATGTCATCTGCTGCATTACTTCTACGACTACATCAATTTCTTACATATTATAGTTTTGTAAAATTAAGGATAAAAAAAGAAAATTGAGTATATTTTATAGATATTTGTGCAATTAACTCATTTTAAAAATAAAATGTTTAATATTATTATTGACATTGAGAAAGTATTTGCTAGAGCTACAATTAATTGATATCTACATTCCTGATCTACACCGTCCGATTTAATCAAACAAATATTTTGGCAGCATGGACTTAATTTGCTGGTGTATACTGGTTTATTCGCAAAACAAAGCGCAAAACAACACAAGAGTACCAAATTTTGTATTATTTCATATTATTTGAAACTTTAAAATCAAATTACTTTAAAGAAAAAATCCGAATTACTTAAAACAAATGAATTATTTTGATCTTTAAAACCGAATTATTTTCAAAATTAAAAAAAAAAACCGAATTATATCATTCTTAAATCTAAAATAATTGATTAAAAAAAAATCGGACCATCTCAACCCGTGATAGTAGGACCGGACCAATCCGTGGGGGTTTGAACCATGGGCCAAACCACGGGTCTGCACTGTCCCCTTCAAAACTGGACCGTGCAACCCGAACCGCCTGGGCCCGTAAACCGTGCCAACCCGTAAACCGCCATAGACCGTGGACCGTAGACCGTTGGATCGGACCGGACCGCCCCATTTTCAAAACACTAGATAGAGCTAGAGCATTATTCCTTCCGTAGCTGGAACCTGGAAAGCTGACACAAAATATTTAAAATCTATACTCTAGTATTTAAAATAGCACCCGGCTGGTCTTAGTGCACTTCAACCTTGAACATAATTTAAGAAAAATCTGAAGCTGGATTTGATAGCTTTGCTAGCTATATATACAAATATACAATCCCCTCCCTCAAAATTCAAAATCAAATTCGAGCTCAGAGTCGAGTCTAGAAAAAGCTTCTTGCTCCGTAAAGAAATATCGACTCCGAGCAAAATGTCGATCACATTCGCATCTCTCATTGCCATTCTCCTCCTCTTCACCATCACCACCTCTGCCCAATCTCCTGCTCCTTCCCCAACACCGACACCGGCTTCACCTCCAACCCCGGCAACTCCACCAACCCCTAAAACTGCTCCACCACCACCCGGTAAACCCGAGAATATTCCCGCTCCCGGTCCCGGAAAAAGTGGTGCTTCATCTGTTGCCAACCCGACTGCATGGGCTGCAGCTGTTGCGGCTGGTGCCGTTGCTCTTTATGCATTCTAAATGTGAGAGATCGATGATCACATAGGTTTGTTCTGCATGTACCGATATCTTTCTGTTGATGTTTGACCGTAACTTGTTTTATTTTGTAATTTGAATTTGTTCTAATTTATTCATTTGTAAACTCCGTGCGCGTTTTTGCTTGGATGGATGTATGAGAGAGGTGTATAAGCGAGAAATATATATGTTTTGCACTGTTGCTATTTTTATTGTGTAGATGTGTATTTAATTTTTTGCATTCACTTATAATTTGTCAGAGAACTTTTTGCTTGTTTTGTAGGTTTGACACACTCGTACTTTTAAGGTTCGCTATCGCTTTTAATATCTTTTAAGTAAAAAAAAAAAAAAATTAAGAGTGTAGTTCATAATTTCCAATCACCTAGCTAGCTAGGAGCTAGCTAACAATGATAATCCAAACTAATGATAAACCTGGATAGCTAGGCGGGGAGATTGTTATAAAATTGAAACATTGGATTGGAGAAATTTCTTGTATAGTTGTATACCCATAAAAAAAAAACTCGAAAATCGACATTATATATTCCCCCCTTAAAATTCATAATATCATATTTACTCTTCTAATTAAATTTCAAAAACTTACAAATATTATTCAATTTGTTGTCTTTTATGTTTAAACTAATTTTAAATTTATAAAATATCAATTTTACCATTTGAATTTGTTCAAATTTATTCATTTGTAAACTCTGTGCGCGTTTTTGCTTGGATGGATGTATGAGGTGTGTCAGCGAGAAATACATATGTTTTCCTTTTTCTGTTGCTATTTTATTGTGTAGAAGTGTTTTTTCATTCATTCACTTAATTTGTCAGAAAATTTTGTGCCTGTTAACTTTGTAGGTATGACACACTCTCGTCCTTAATGAGTTTTCTCATTCCTATAAAATTGCCATTGCTCTTGATATTTTTTCTTTTTTGAATGAATATTGAAGGTCAAGTCACTCAACAATTTAATATTCATAAAAATTTTATTAAGAGTGCTCATTTCCAATCAACGAGCTAGCTAACAATGGCAATCCAAACTAATGATAAACCTGGATAGGTTGGGGTGATTGTTATAAATTTGAAATATCGGATAGTAGAAAATTCCATGTATATCCTTTAGAAACCTCGAAATTACGTATGTCCCCTATAAAATTCATAATGTCATATTTACCCTTCTAAATTTCAAAACCTCACAAATTTATTCAACTTAGTGTCTTTTTTTTTATATATTGAAAATCATTTTAAATTTATAAAGTATCCATTTGTCCATTTATTAAAATATTTAAAAATGTACTATGTTGAAGAGAAATATATAATATTATAATTGGCCACTGGTGAGGACAAATAGTTCATTTTCTTTCTTGTAATGTACACAATCGTATGTCTAAATAGCATTGCGTATGCGTCAAAAGTAGAGAAATGAACCATTTCCCTTAGAAACCAATCAATTAGAGGGTGAGAACTTTAGTAATTTTTTTCTTAAACTGACTACTTACTTTCATTTTTTAATATAGGATAAAATGAGAACTTTAGTTAATTTAAAATGAGTTCTAATAGAAAATGTAATAAATTGGATAAATTTGTGAGTTTTTGAAATTTAAAAGGGTAAATATTATATTATGAATTTTAGAGGGAAAAATGTGATGACATTGCCCACTAATTAACTATATAACCTGACCACATAATTGTGAAGGCTACTCAATGATAAAAAAGGTCTCCACCTCCTGAAGAAACAGCAGTATGAAATAATTGTATAATATGGAAATTGCTAATATGCTATGCATAGCATATAGGGCCTCCATGCTACAGCTCAATATTTGAGTTTTCAAAATCCTAATGGTCGATCCGAACAGTTCAACATGATCTCCATATGAATATGTACTTGCAAACCAAATTTTATAATTTTTATAATTTTTTTACTATTTTTTTAGATAGGTAGAAAATCACTTGATCTGAAAATTTTGTACCATTCAGATCAAGTGTTTTTCTACATATCTAAAAAAATAGTAAAAAAGTTCTAAAAAATATAAAATTTGGTTTGCAAGTACATATTCATATGGAGATCATGTTGAACGGTTCATATCGACCATTAGGATTTTGAAAACTCAAATATTGAGCCGTAGCACGGAGGCTCTCTATGCTATGCATAGCACCGTAGCCAACTCCGTATAATATTCAAAAACGAAACAGGGATTTAATTTTGTGATTTTGAAACAGAGGTTTTTCATACCAGAGGCGATCTCATTTTGCTAATATTAAAATGAATATTGATGCAGGTTTTTATTCAGTGAATGCTAAAAAAAAACAATACAATATAAAAGCTGAAAAGTAGAGATGACACGCACGCACGATCGATGGAATTTGACGAAAATAGTAGCAGTGGAGAATGAAAACAGAATTCATTACAACAGATTTAATTTTGTAAGCATCTTTCCTCTGTTGGTTTTTAAGAAACCAAATTAAATTTTAATGGACTTATAAAAATAGAATATGAATAAGATTAATTTTATGAGGGTATGAATATAAAAGCCGAAATTTTTAAATATTTTTTTGTTAAAAAAAAAAAAACAAAAGACTAGTGAATCTGGAGAATTCCATATTTATCAGGGCCGCAACGACAAATGGGGGCTCCATTCTTAGGGGCCGCCATTTATTGTTCCGGAGCTGATAAATATAGAATTCTCCAGATTCAATGGTCTTTTGGTTTATTTTTTTTTAGTTGAGCGTATTTTTAAAAATTTCGGATATAAAAGTGACTTCATTCGATCTGGGATTGCACAAAATATTCGTGGCTCATGACTCGTTCGGATTCAACTTACCAACGGGTCGGGTTGACTCACAAGTTGAGTTTGAGTTGCCTCTAACTAGAATTAACTAGCTTGGTTGAAAACTGTAAATTGTTTTGATAATTTAATAATTGCACTAGTGAAAAATGTACAATTAGTATCGGCCCATCAGGGTCGAATATAGCATAAAAGCGATACTGATATATATCAGGATCATGCATATTTAAAGGTGATCTTGAAAATAGGTATCAGGATTGGACTTTTTTAAAGAGCCGTTCTTGATAGTCCAAGACATATCAGGATCGGTCGTTTAGAATTGTCCGTTCTTGATAGTGAATTATTAGGATCGGTTGTTTATGTTCGACGTTCTTGATAGTCCATACCCTTTTAGGAACGGCTTCCACTAATAACCGTTCTTGATAGTGACTTACTAGGAACGGGTACCACTATGACCGATCTTGATAGTGAATTATTAGGAACGGTTATTTATATCCGATCCTCATACCATCCAATACGTGATATTTTAGTTTTTGATCTAGGTTTCGTGCACCATTTTGCCAAGTCTCGCTCCTCCGCAGTTAGGGTTCCCTCTCTCGCCTCAGAAAGCCCTCTACGCACTGATCTGACCCATCTCTCTCTCTTGCTTGCTCTCTCGCCTCAGACCGGCGCCAGCATAAACACCATCTCTCTCGCTCTCTCGCCTGAGACCGACCCCCTCAACTTTAGCACAGATGCGCCCCCCTCAGCCTCAGCTCCACTGCTGCAGAGACGCGCCCCATCGCCTCCAGCATAGACTAGATTAGTTTACTGGTTGGTCTTTTAATTTCGATTTCAGATTAGTCTAATGGTAAAGTTTGTTGTAATGTTAGTATAGAAATGTTTGTTCTTAATGTTGTTTTGACTATGCACTTAGCACTTATCCTCAAATGAAACTATGAATTTTCTGTGTAATAGAGCAACTGGATGCACTGGTACAATACTCTGTCTGTAAAATTGGTTTGAAAATTGGTTTGAAAATTTTTCCCGCCTCTCTTTTCAACTGAAGATTACTCGCATATTTGTTGTGCAGATAGAAGTTCATAATTTTCAGAAAACTAAAGCAATTCTGTCCAATTCCAAGAGAGAAAATTTAACTGAAAAGAGTTCCTGCCTCTCAAAAAGTGTGAAATTTATAATTTAATTGATGCATTTTAAGTAGCAAATGATTACCTGTTACTCACAAAATTGGAATGTCTACTGGTTCAAATTTTGAATGTTTGCAGGTTTGAATTTCTTTTTGTGGTGATGTATGCATTGAACTATTGATGTAGTTAATTGCACTTTGGAAGGAGTTGAAAACACTACTGGAAAATGTACAAACTATTAGACCTAATTGAACACCACTTGGTAGTAAGTTTATTAGTTTTTTATTATTTTTCTTTCAAACTATGAGATAGGAATATTCAAAGTCGCTAAAATTGAACACCACATTTTCTTTCTAACATCTGTATAGTTCGTTCCTCTAATATAAGCTCCCCTTTCCTATAAAATTCCTCAATGTGGGACTAAACCGATACAACTGTCCGGACATAGTTATTTCTTTTGGTAGTTTCTTTTTTTTTTTTTGAGAATCCTTTTGGTTGTTTCTTGTGGCGCATGTTACCCTAGATAACTAAATCAAATAAAGACGAAAAAAATAGATGACATGTTTTCAATTTTTGGCCTTGGCACTGGAATGACTGGACGGACATAGGACTTTTTTTTTTAACAATACATTTAAATAAGAAAGCTTATTAATTTTTAGCCAATCGAATATCATTAATCTTTCATTATATAAATTAAAGATTTAAACGGTTCAAATTAATCGATTTTTATGGATAAACCATTAAAATTAAAATTTATCCAAATTTTACATATATCTAATTGATTTATACATCTGTAGTTTTAACTTTTTTATTTTTCCAAGAAATTAAATTATTGTTCCATACAAAAATATAGATGTATGCTACATTTACTTTGTTTCCTGTATCAAAATTTTAGAGATATATAATTGAGTAGATATACATTTTCTTAAAATAAATTAAGATTTCTCTCACAAATAATCTTATAATACAATCAAACACTTATTTCAACACATTTTCATAATAATCCTGTACGTAGTACCTGTATCTCATGAGTTCCCACTTTTTAAAAAATGTGGTTCCATTCCCATCAAATCTCATTCCGTATAATCCTATGACAAACAAACAGACCCTTCAACATGCAGCCACGCCGCTTGCTCTCCTGGATTCGGAGATTGTTTGCAGCGGAGTAATTACATGATATACGCGAAAAATTATTATTATACCCATTATTACTCTCCGCATTTCTTATAACATGATTATCAGCAAAGATTGTGTTACAGAAAATTCTTCAGAAAATTTAAATGAAAGTCGGAAAAGTCGAGATGTTCGAATTGTGTACAAATACGTTATTATACGTCCACTGTTGTGGTTTCCAATAGATTGATTTATGGCGTCATGGGCATTTTTCTTGGAAATAGTTTTGTGCCATACTATATGGGCCATCGGGCTTGATGGAGGTTATAATTATGATCTTCTTAGCCCAGCCCATTATATGCAAGATTTCCAATAAAATAGTTCAACGGGCTTTTATTGCCAAGAAAATTCTCTATTTAACCTTTTGGCATACACACTCTAATTTTTTTTTTTTTTTTTTTTTTACAAAGAGCCTGTAGAATTAACAGTTTGCTCCTGGAGCCTAAAAAGGTCTCCACTCATCTGTGCTTCATATTTCAGGAAATAAGGACTATTTAATCATACTATTATACAAAGGTTAGTTCAAGAAAATTGGATACATAAATGAAAAAAAGAGAGAAGCAAATTGGGGTACGTTTGGACGAACTCTAGAATATCTAGAATAGCTACTGTTTAGAATAGTAAATAAGAATAGCTATTGTTTAAAAACAGTGCTAACTCAAGCTATTCGGAATAGTGAAAAAGTTGTTTGGATTGCATATTTGGAATAGAGTTTGGAAAGAATGAATAAAGTAATAATTTATGTGTTAGATTAAATATAATACAATATAATATTAATTTAAATATTGAATGTAATATAATATTATTTTAAATATTAGATTAGTATTAAATAAAATATTATATTAAATATAATATAATATTAGTTTAAATATTAAATATAATATAATATTAGGTTAAATGTTAAATGTAATATAATATTAATTTAAATATTAGATTAGTATTAAATAAAATATTAGATTAAATGTAATGTAATATTAGTTTAAATATTAAATGTAATATAATATTATTCTAAATATTAAATGTAATATAATATTATTCTAAATATTAAATGTAATATAATATTATTCTAAATATTAAATGTAATATAATATTATTCTAAATATTAGATTAGTTAAATAAAATATTAGATTAAATGTAATATAAAAATAGTTTAAATATTAAATGTAATATAATATTATTTTAAATATTAGATTAGTATTAAATAAAATATTAGATAAAATGTAATATAATATTAGCTTAAATATAATACAATATAATATTAATTTAATTATTAAATGTAATATAATATTATTTTAAATATTAGATTAGTATTAAATAAAATATTATATTAAATGTAATATAATATTAGTTCAAATATTAAATGTAATATAATATAATTTTAAATATTAGATTAGTATTAAATAAAATATTAGATTAAATGTAATATAATATTAGTTTAAATATAATACAATATAATATTAATTTAATTATTAAATGTAATATAATATTATTTTAAATATTAAATTAGTATTAACTAAAATATTAGATTAAATATAATATAATATTAGATTAAATATAATATAATATTAGATTAAATATAATATAATATTAATTTAAATATTAAATGTAATATAATATTATTTTAAATATTAGATTAGTATTAAATAAAATATTAGATTAAATATAATATAATATTAGTTTAAATATAATACAATATAATATTAATTTAAATATTAAATGTAATATAATATTAGTTTAAATATTAGATTAGTATTAATATTGAAAGCAACAAATGCTATTCTATGTTTTTGTAAGAATAGAGAATAGTCCTATTCTCTCTATTCCGAATAGCTCTATTCTCGTTTGGATTGTCTTTGTTCCGAATAGCAATGCTATTCTTAGTGAATCCAAACATAGTTGATATATAATTCTAATTTCTCATCTTTCTTGAAATCCAAAAAGTTTGTCTTTCATTAATAATAATTAACCTCCGAATACAAAATAGGTGCTCTTTCTTGTTGGAGGTCAACTTGTCAAGCTTCTAACTATTTAATATTTATAATGAATTTTTTATTCGAATTTTGAATATACGACTTCGTACACAAAAAATATTGTCCTTATCACTAGATCAAAAACTGATTCTCATAAATAAAGCGCTCTTGAGATAGAAAATCCACATGTCAAAACAATGATCAAACTGAATTATTTATTTTAATTACATGGTTTCAGGCATAATGTAACCATAACAAAAATATTATTTATTTTAATAAAATTAGGAATAAGTCATGCAATTGAATTAATATAAGTTATTTATTCAAATTTCAAACATGAACCTTCCATACATAGACATTGTCTTTCTCACTAAATCAAAATTAAAAACTGATTCTCAACAAAAAAAAAAAAAAAAAACTTGACATCCAACTCAACATTAAGTATATAAAACTAATTAAATTATAATAAGGCTAGAAGATAGTATGGCAAGTAACCTAATCCCATTCCAACCACCCTCGTCTCCTAGTCGTCTATGATTTCTAAAATTTATGAGCACCTTTTTTTTTCTTCTGAAATATACTTGTCTCCATACCTTTTGCATGACAATGCGTCAAAAGCAACAAGAGTTGCTGCAGTATTAGGTTAGGTCAAACGAACCGTTTTGGCTGTCCCCATCCACACCTACTCCTGCACAGAAGTTTCGCAAACCGGGTCATGATCAATTTGAAATATTTTTCAACACGTACGACTCGTTTCTTTCGTGTGATTGGATATGTTAAGTCTGGAGCAATCCACAAGCTTAAATTTTTTTTTTTTTTTTGTGGTCGTTGAACAGCATAGGATGAGATTTTCCGGTTTAATTTATTCATTATTTTACAAAAGGTTTAGGCATAATTTTACAAATTTATCATCATTTCTTAAAATAGTGAAAAGAAATGAATGAATGCATATCTCCGAGATAAAGGTTCGACCTCTGAATTTTCTCAAAAAAGAAAAATGAAGAACAAAAATTTTCCTTAATTAAACATGGTGCATGCATGGTTGATATATATATTGTAGATACGGACCTTGTGGCAATATTATTTTAACTACCATGGTCATAAGTTTCAAATTATAAATTTAGATTATAGATAATTTTTTAATCATTTAGTTATAGCGTACATCAAATTTAATTCTTAATAAAAGAATTGAAAATATTAGTTGCGTGTTTTAATTACAGTATTTTTTATAAGTGACTTACAAAAAATCCTTAAGTCAAGATTGACGTACAAACAATCCCCAAAATACAAGACACAAAAAATATGAATTTTGATGAAAAAATCTTGACCATGGTTATACAAAAAAAAGTATAATCAAATTGTAGATATCATAAAGATTCATATCATTACAAAACATTCTTATCTAAAAAATTATTAACAATAAAATATATCAATAAAAAAATAACTATTCTTAATTGAAGTGATTTTTTCATAAATATTTTCAAATATGAGACTTAATATTTAATATAAAACAACAAATAATAATTAACGTGAGACTTTTGAGCCCTTGACATCTTTTTTCTTTGCCCAATATATTTTAGAGATATTCTAAATGTGGACATAATTAAAATACCACTGTGTATTTATTGACATTTTAATTTCCATAGTACGCATAAAAAAATGAATGATTCACTCTTTTTTCCGAGTCACACAAAATTTAGTTGATATTATCGAAAGTAAATAATAAAGAAACGTAGAGATGCATAAGAAATATAGAAAGGGAAACAAGATGTCAAGCCAGAGATAAGATCGATTATTGTAAGAAAATATAATTAATCCGATGTCATAAAACTATAAAAGTAATCTCAAAATATTGGACATCTAAACCCGCTCTAAATAAGAAATTACAGACGAACCACCATACATAGTCCCAATCAACAACACAGATTCCCAATAGATACATAAATACATTAAATAAATAAAAAGCAAAAGAGAAAAGAGCTAAAAACTCAAAGAAGCAGCAGCACTGTCTCAACCCTGGCCGGGCCTAAAACACACCCAAAACAAAGCCCATGACCCCACCCAAACCAATTACCGCCAAGTCACGCACCGAACCAATTGACATCGAACCAGATGGGGTGGTGCTAGGAGTGGTGGTTCCAGGTGATGTGCTTGGACTTGGAGTAGTTGGAGAAGAAGGGGTGGAAGGAGAAGCGGCGGCGGCGACAGTGACCGAGAGCTTCATGCCGTTAGAGCAATGGCCGGTAATGCCGCAGATGAAGTAGTGGGTCCCGGCCGTCTTCAGTGTGATGGTTGTTGTGCCGCTGCTGTCGCTGCTGAGAGTGTTGCTTGAAGAGCAGGATGAGTAATCTGACGAAGACACCTCGTCCACCGTGTGAGCACCGGAACCATAGTTGAAGGCTGTCAAGTGCAAACAAGAATGTCAATTGCTTCACAATATTTGTCTCTTTGCATCTGGCAAAAGGGTCCGTTAATCTCAAAAGGTTGGTGAGATTGAGATGGGACATAACTTTGTTGACGCCAGAGATAAAATTAATTTCATTGATCAAAGTGCAAAATAATTAACTAAGCTTTAAACATTACTTCATTGATCAAAGTGCTTAATTATTCAATGTGAAGAAATGCTTAAAATATGGGATATATATAAAGATAAAAAAGAAAAGAGAAACTTACTTAGAGTGTCACCGGTATTGAAGGTTTTACCGGAGGCCCAAGTGGTGTAATCGACACCGGTGGCCCAGCCAGATGAATCACCAACTGTATAATCAGTTGCTGAGCTCCATGAAACACAGCTTACAAGAAGCAAAAGACCCAGAGCTAAAGAGCTTTGACAAGCCATTCTAATGTTCTATGGTTGGTTAATTAATCACTAGGAAATAATTGGATAGAAATTGAAGCTAGAGGTGCACTTTGAGAGAAAGGAGAGGAGGTGGTAGTGGTTATATAACAGTTGGTAACTGGTAAGGTGGCTACGTACTATAGACTATAGATATTAATTAGAGAGTTAGTAAGACCATTGGACCCACTTATGCCTAATCTCTGGTTCTTTATTCTTTTATGGTAGAAAGCAATATAAATGGTATTGGTCAAAGACAGTAATCCCAACTAATCAGGAAGGTTCTATTAATAACATATTAATTTTCTTTAGCTGTCATGTGGTGTAAATGCACATAATTAACAGCTTTTTTTTTTTAAGATTTACAAACAACAACTTCTTGTGGACGGATAGAATTTTACCGAGGGATTGAATTTTGTTCAAAGAGTTTTGGATACAGTTTTATTCAAAATCGAATTATATATGTACGATTTTTGTTGAGATTTTTGTGGAAGGATTTAGAACCGCACGAATTTAAACCGTTTCGTTAATCTGAACAACTTTAAAGAATCTCGACGCGAATTGAATATTTTAAGCTCGATTTTGAATGAAACTCATGTCCAAAACCATTCGGATAAGAAGAGCACCAGATTGACTATATGTACCTAATAAATTACAAATGTGATCCAATATCAATTTCTGAACTCTTTCAAATAATTTCTAAATCTCTTTGAGGAATTTACGATAGGTCAAAATGCGATAACTTAAAACTTAATGGCTATTTTATCATCTTACTTGTTATATATCTAAATTTGGCTATTGGCTGTTGAACTTGAAGGTTGCGCTTTCATGTCTACGCACACAGGCTGGCCATGATGATTCAAAGCTTATATTATTGACAATTTATTTATACTACAAAATCTGTTCTTTGGAAAAACTAATCACAAGGCATTAATTATCATGTATAAAGTGCATATATGTTCCGACATTTTGATTCGTTTCTCCCAAATCACTGAAGGACGTTATAACAAACAACAAAAAAACAAATTTTCTATATGACATAACTTGAAGTTTTTTTTTTATTATTAATGTGAATATATTTTTGTCGACAGGAATTTTTTTACTAACATGGACTTCATGATCAAAGTCTGTTAGTTTATTGAAAAAAAAAAAAAGGAAAAAGAATGTCCAAGGACCAATTTATATGATATAGAATATATACTGACCTCAATTGAAGTTTACCCGAATACTTCTCATACCAATTAACAATATGATTTAAGACAAAGATAATTGTATTTTCTAGATTTACTTGTTTTGACTTCTAGACACGTAGGCTTTCCAATGTGGATGAGATTTGTCATACGCTTAATTATATTTTATCATATTGTATCAGTGGAGTAGGTGAGTATGGGGTTGATTTTTTTATTCCTATTTAATTTTCTTCAGTCAATAGTCAATACACGGCGATATTTTGGGCTAATTGATATATTCCTGCAATCTCTATTAGCTAGGTCCTCATTAAAGCCGCGTTTTATTTCGCCGTATAGACGAATTTGTTTGACCAATTCTCCTTTTTGTTGTTGTTTTTTTTAATATAGAAGCAGAGCTATCTAGCGTTGCTTTCGGCTGAATTAATATAGAAATTTTAAGAGCACATGCAACGTAGGAAGCCCAAATTTTTCTGTGTTTATTTTAATTAACCCACTATGTGTCCTTCCCTTTAAATATCTGCTAGCTACTGTAAACAAAATATTATGTAATAAATGTTTCTATACAATAACAATTAGAATTTCCCTCTAGTACATCAAGTTTGTAGTAAATGATTCGTATTCATTTGATTCGATGTTTATGCTATGTTATTGAAATTTTATAATATTAAATGACAAAAATACAAACAATAATTTCCTTTACTCCTAGAAGTAAAGCAAATATTCCTTCTTTTATTTCACTGGATGGTCAAAATTAATAATTGAATTTTCTCTAATAAATTAATTGCACTACACTGAGCATTGCTCTGACAATTATGTTTGTAGAAAATAGCTAGGGTTCTTTTTTTATATGATTCTCTATAAGCATTTCAAAGTGCCATAACTAGCAATGAAACTTTATGATCAATGAAACTTTATGATTCTCTATAAGTCATGCTAGCCTTATAAAGATGGAATTATTATATGAACCTAAACTGACTCATCATGCAACTGTTTACTTGACTTTTAAAAAGAAGCCTAAAAAAAGCGACCGTTGCTTTTATGAATTAAGGTGAAAGTAAGAAGAAGAAGCCAGATATAAGGCACCAAGATTGATACAAACAACCTAATATTCTGAATTACATCTATTAGTTTATCTTCTCTTATATTTGAAGGTGGAAAAGATGATAAGATTGAGAGAGAGATAGAGATGGTTGCACAGTCGCTTTAGCTTGAAATATCTGCATTTGTAAACTAGGCGTTTGCTAGCCCATTACTTTGACTAATGTTAGTTGTGGAATGATGCATTAAAATATTAGTTTCCTTTATTTTTTAACACTGATACATGTTTATGGAAAATCTTTGGAGCAATTTATTCTTCTAGCTTCTGTGCAATCTATTTTTTTTTTTTTTTGAATTTTCATTTTGGGTCATCAAGTGGATATTTAATATCCATTTACCAAATGGGATTTGGGCTTTGTCGAAGAAGAGAAAAATAAAAGAGTAAAATAAATATCCACTTGTTGACCCAAAATGATTCTCTTTTGATTTTTCTCTTGTGCCTATTGTAAGGCTGTTAGGTTTTGATAAGACATTTGTTGGGTTAGACATAATTGGTAGTATAGGCCCAATACCGTGTCCAAGGAAATTTAACATTAAGGCCACCTATAGGCTATATAGCCCATGTGGTGTTGAACTAAAAAAAAAAAATACTGATTTACTTAAAATGATATATAATTATATATATGGTAAATCCATGGCTAGAGATTAACTAAAATACAAAACAAATATATGAAATGAACTTAATTTGTTATCCGACTTAACTACTAAAGATAATTTTCATGCCTTACATTATTAAAGAGATTTTGTTGAAATTCATACCACTTTAGATTAGTAAGATTGGCGTTCTAAATCATCATAAATTCCCTTGGATGTACGAGATTAAAGTTTTTCTAAAATGATATAATTTTGCATTATATAGCATTTCCATGCATTGATCATGATGAATAGTAATAAACTTGAAATTATAAATTAATTTAGTTTATGAATACTTTTTCATTGTTTAGTTACAACTTACAGTATCAAATTTAATTCTTAATAAACGAATTGATTTTTTTTAATTGTTTGGAGTTAATTATTTTTTGACAAATGACTTAACTCCTAGGTCAAGATTGATTTCCAAACAACTTACCTCTTTTGACGGCTTATTGTTTGATTGCTAGGATTTATTTAATTTATTTTGATAGGCGCAAGAGTCTCTGATAATTATCCTAAATTTTCTTTAGAAATCTCTGATTAAGGAATTCGACGAAATTGCAACATTAATTATGGTTTTGAGATTTGGCTTGAATATGAGGAAAATCGGCCTACTATATATTTCCATTGACACCTAAACCGTTATAAACAAGAAAATGACAAGCCAGGCGTATCACCATAGGTAGTACGAATCCACGTACAACACCGATTCCTAATGGATACATGCATAAATAAATAAATAAATAAAAATCAAAAGAGAAAAAGAGTTAAATGAACTCAAAGAAGCAGCACTGTCTCATTCCTGGCCGGACCTAAAACGCAACCAAAACAAAGGCCGCAAGCCCACTCAGACCAATTACCGCCGAGTCAAGCACGGACCCGATTGACACTGAACCAGACTTCTTAGATGGGGTGGTGTTGGTTGGTGTGGTGCTAGGAGTGGTGGTACCAGGTGTTGTTCTAGGAGTGGTGGTACCAGGTTGTTCTTGGAGTAGTGGAAGGAGTAGAAGCCAGGGGTGACAGTGACCGCGAGCTTCATGCCACGAGTGCAGTGGCTCAGGATGCTGCATCCCGCATATGAAGTAGTGGGTCCCATTCATCTTGAGTGTGATGGTTTTCGTACTGTTGCTGTAGGTGCTTAGAGTGTTGCTTGAAGAGCAGGATGAGTAATCTAACGAAGACACCTCGTCCGTCGGGTGGTGAGCACCGGAACCATGGTTGAAGGCTGCAGAGTGGAAACAAGAACGAGATTAATTTGGTCAGCGAAATTTGGATAAAAAAACTGTGGTTTAATTGCTTCACAATATCTGTCTCATGCCTCTACCAAACAGGTGTTGCTTAGGCTCACAGCACAAATCGGTAAGGAGAATGCATATCATAATTTGTTTTGTCATCTGACGGGAGAGATGTAGAAGAATCTTCATAATATAGACAAAAACATAAACCTGATCCTCGATCTATATGGAAGTGATGTCTGGTTTGAAGTCATATAGAAATTCTTAAATTTTTAATCATTGTCCCATGTAATTATCTCTAATTTTTTAGAGATAGGCACTTGAAATTTTATTGTAACAAACTTTGACATTCCAGGTTGTCTTAGGAACATGGAGACTTAACCTCTATTTTTCTCTAAAAAAAACAATTGAACTTTTTTCTAATCTGAATTTGCGATTTGTCTATTAATACATCTTGACCAACGACATACTACCTGATTTCAACAATATTCATCGGATATTGAGTAAATAATATAGTTTTAAATGATTTTATTATTATATTATATTCATTATAAAAAAGCGCATCATTAAATAACTAAATACTACGTCATTAAGCGTGTCATTATTTACTAAGATTAATTTGTTTCTGATTTCATTTAATTTTCTGTTTGCTTATGTTGACAATGTAGATTGACGAACTATTGAATATTCTGATATGGATGCAAGGGTGTCATTCTAAGTAACGCTCCAATGGAGAATAATATAATGGCATGAGATCTAGTAGTCATTATCAGACTCTGTTTGGGTCCTTATTAATTAGTTTGTTATCATATATAGTCCATCTGAATTATATTTGAATATCTTGATTAATGATTAGTTCGTCTATCATGACTTAATATAATTAAAAAACCAAACTGAATGCAAATACATTTATATAAATTTGTTTGATTCGAATTGATTTCCTCCCTTGATCAACCCATTTTTATAAATCCTAAAAGATATTTTTTAAATTTGATATTATCCGTTCAAATTTTGAGAATAAAAAATTCTTCTTAAGGGAAAGAATATAACACCTGATAATTTTAATAATATTATTGACAATTTTAACATTTTTTACTTATTTAAAAGATACGAAAAATTTAAGGATATTATTTTAAAAAAAAGTGTTAACTCAAAAGAAAAAGGGAAAACGTGACTGACTAAATTATCTAAGTAAAGCGACTATAATCATCTACAATTACAAACACATATCTCTTTCTATTCATACTTACTGGAATAATTGGTCCAAATAAATTCATATGAATTAGTTCCAAAGGTTGAGTAGTTGATACCATGTCTTTAGATTTAAAACTATTTTTGTGGTGTTTGCCTTTCATACATGCATCGCATAAACCCTCAACCTTTGATTTGAACAGTGGTAGGCCACGAACCAGATCCAGTCTTACTAATTTCTTTATAGAATCTACTGATACATGTCCTAGCTTACGATGCCACAACCATGATCCAGTTGACATAGCATTTAAACAAGTTCACCAGATTCAAAATGGATAAGATATAGATAATAAACATTTTGTTTTCTATTACCCGTATAGATTAAAGTATCGTCTAATGTTTTTGTCAGATAACATGTATCTTTATCAAATTTGATATACAGTCCAGAATCACATTAGCGGAGATGTAAAAGCTCTAGAACTAAATTCGAGACACTAAACTATATCTCCTAAAAGATAAGTCGAGTGAATTTGAGAGTGTTGAGAAGATATTGAAATTTAAGTTCTCTCAAGTGTTGAGAAGATAAGTCGAGTGAATTTGAGAGTGTTGAGAAGATATTGAAGCTATCAAGTGTTGTACAATAAATGCGTTTTCAAATGTGAGAGGCGACTAGCTTAGCAAATTTGAAGTGATGATAACTCTTTATATAGTGAGAGGGTTCAAATTTACTAGATCCATTACAACATGAAGAAACTCATTAGGTTGGACTGTACGAATATTGAAGTTAGGTTTCCGCAAAATAATTCAAATTAATATTAACCATTCTAAATATTTATGCCCGTTTAGAACGGTTAGTACAATTTGTCCCACAAAACTTGATAAGCAACCATACGATGTCATCCGTCTTGCACGAAACCAAATTGGAACTTTCTGACTTGTCTTTTTAAATTGATTTCATATATTTGTTTCGGTCAAGGTGGATGCTCTAGAAATCAATAAGCCTCAAATATATTTTACTTAAATACTTGATTATTACACAAATCTATAGCTTCGTAAAGTCTTGTTCACTTCTCAAGTTCATCAAAAGAATCTTGTAATTCAGCACTTCATGAACCTTGGTTCTTCATTATAAATCTTGAAATTAAAGCTCTGAACCTATTTTTGGTTCTTCACAATAGATCTTGTATTTAAAGTTTTAACCTGCAAACTCATTAAATCGTGTAAAAGGTTAAATTCAATTAGTGTATGTTTTACAAATCTAGTCAAATAAAGTATTAAAGATTGCATACAGCCAACAATATTTATAATTAATGATAATAATGATGCACTGACGGTGACCTCTTTTCTCCTCCCTCTCTTCTTCTCCTTCCTTCTTCCTATCTCCTTCCTCTGTGTTTTCTTTAAATAACTCATGCATAAATCTCATCTGAGCATGAAGGCTCCCCTGGATACCCCTGCCTCAACTTAATTACAACAATGCTGCTTTGTGCTAACGACAAGAAATTATGCAGGTTTACAACCTACTAATCTGAGCACGAGCCCAAAAAATCCTGCAGGCTCACTATCTATTGATATGAACGCAATAATTCTTGGTTCTACTTTTTTTTTCTGATTTTTCTTGTCTACTTTTGTAAAGGAGTTTCAGTTTTAATATTTTAAGTACTGATACAAATGTTATATATACTGGTACGAAATGATGTGTAACCGATTTTGCCATGATTAATGAAATATCACCTATGTGTTTTCAACAAAAAAATTCGTGACTCTTAAAGGAAAAGAAAAGTATTCAGTGCACAAAAATAATTAGCTGGACACTTTTATGACAGTCATTAATTATTATTTTTTACCTTTTAGGCTTATGATTATCAATATATTATTAGGAATGGTTATTTTCACGGGTAGGATTCAAAGACCTCCACTTTTGATGTCTATATTATTTCTTCATTTTAAAACTTCAATAACTTGAAATTGATATTTTTTATTATAAAATAAAACCAATAAATATTATCTATATCATTTTCTCTAACACACATGATTTTTTTTTTTTTTACTTTGTTTTAATTGGTATCAAGAGCCTGTATAAATAAACTATTGTGAATAATTTTTGGACGTTGATTTTTCAACTTATTGATTCGTATACAAATAAAATCAAAAAGTGATAATTTATTATGTGGATATAGAAAAAAAATAATATAGAACACATTTTAAAGGTTTATATTGACACATGAATTTTAACCTTTTGTTTATAGAAAATTACAAAGTGGAGGTATGACAAAGAGAAAAAATAGAGGCATTTAAACTTTTTCTCATTTTTCATTATTAAATTTCAAACTTAATTCAATTACTCTATAGGCTGTTATTTTACGAAAAATATATAGTATCCTCGCTTTAAAATTAAAATTGAATAATAAAATAAGCTATTATCACATGATGACATGGAAACTACTTACAATTTCCATTCTAAGAGTAACACAGTAGCACCAAATAAGTAATAATTCTATGTACTTACCAGATGATTATGCACACAAAACATTCTAAAATGCATTGAATCTCATGTAACATATTAGCTAAGCATTGAAAATTCCTCTTTTTAAGACAAAAGTTTGAGATCGTTATTCAAATAAAAAAAATTGAACTTATTGGGTTATTTCAAATTTGATTCTCTATTTCACCACTAATAGTTGGCTAGTTAAGATTCATTCCGTAATATGAGAACAAGTAAAAAAATAATAGAAATAATATTAGTTACATCATAAACCTTATATCGATAGCAAAACAAATGAGTAACAAAATTTCGAAATGTTTTGATAAAAAAAAAATGTAAGTTTCTATTTATTCTTAAATTCTTTATTTACAAGTAATGCATTAATTGTGAATGAAACTTGACAAATAAATAAACGCTTTAAATGCTTTAAATAGGGACGAAATCGGTATAAAAAATATTGTGATTTTAGCTCTTAAAATAGCCGAAAGAATCGTTGTTAAAATCTATACCCATAATTTAATGATCTTTCCTTAATAATATAGCGTTATTTAGCACACAAAAAAATCTCAATACTAGCAAGAATTGTCATAACTAAGCACATCGTGGCAGCACAGTAAGGTGTGGCACTTGTCACTGTGTGTGCAGCACGATATGGTACTTGTGTCACTGTGTCGGAATATGACTGGACACGGCACAGTGCGACACTTGTCACAAACACAGTTGGACACGACATCCTAAACACAGCACAACACGGGAGAAATTGACAAGCCGCAGAGTCGCTCTAAGCTTGAAATATCTGTATCTGTAAACTAGGCGTTTGAAATATGTGCATGCCAATGTTTACCTTCATTTTAAACTACGATGCATCATGCATGTTTATGGGGTTTGGGCTTGTTATGTTTTGGTAAGACATTCATTGGATTAGACATAATTTGACACTATGGCCTCCTATAGCCCATCAGTAGTCATCTAAATAAGGAAATGTAGTAGATAGGGTGTTGAACTTTTTAAACAAGTATAGATGGTAAATCTAAATCCATGGCTAGTAATCAAATTCAAATACAAAAGTTTTACATGAAATCAAACTTAATTTATACCACTTTAACTAATAATATTGGCAATAACTATCTTTTGATAACAACAATGACTTCTACGAAGGTCATATGTAAATATTAAATTAGTTGGAATGCTTGATCTGAATTCTACTAAAATAAAAAATAATAATAAGATTGGCGTTCTAAAATGATAAAAAAATTCTCCGATGCACGAGATAAACATTGTTTAAAATGATATATTTGACATTCTATAACATTTTCATGCATAGATCATGGTGCCGATTTTTTTTATTAACATTCAATATTAAATGGAAATTACAAAATTGTCCACATTTTTTGAAAAAATTTAAAAATATCCAAACCGTCAAGATTCTCGGCAGTCCTTTTTCTTTGAGGACCACCAGGAATCTTGGCAGCTCAGAAAGAAAAAGGACCACCATAATTCCTGACCGTTTTGGGTATAAATTATTTTTTAATTTGACATTATGGTACAAAGACGAAGGTTTTATTTTGATTTTTCTATTTAAATTAAATAGAAGATGTTATGATTTTCTATTTTATTTTTTTATTAAAATATTAGAAATGTTCTTATATTTCTCTGAAAATAGATAAAATACTATAGAATTGTATTTATTAGAAAGACTGCAACAAATAATATGGACCACCATAATTTTTTGCGTGTTACTGGAAAAAAAATGTTTTGCATCTCGGTTATTGATCCCAGTTCAAAAGTCACTTATGGGTAAATACAGAAATTATGATGGTCCTTTTAGTACATTCAAATTTTAATTCTCCTTCTATTTTCAAAAATTAACAAAAAAATTCAAAATTCGGTTCTGATGTCAAATAAAAATACTTTACAATTTGAATATACTAGAAGGACCACAATAATTTTTTTGTTTACCTGGAAGTGACTTTTGAACCGGGATCAATAACTTAGATCCAAAATATTTTTATATTTTTTTCCAGTAACACACAAAGAAATATTTTAATTTTTCTTACAGCAAAAAATCCTGACTGAAAAATGTTGATCCGGATTATTTGTCGTAGACTCGCAGTCTTTCTAGTAAATTAAATTCTATAGTATTTTATCTATTTTCAAAAAAATATAAAAAAATATTTCTAATATTTCAATAGAGAAAATAAATAATCATAACAATTTCTATTTAATCAAATAAAAAATCAGAACCACCAGCATTCCTGGCAGTCCTTTTTCTTTCAGCCCGGCAGTCCTGAAAGAAAAAGGGACCACCGAGAATCTCAGCAGTTTGGGCATTTTTAAAAAAAATTAAAAAACGTGGGTAGTTTTGTAATTTTCTATTTGATGTTGGATATAATATAAAAAATCGCATCATGATGGCTCGCTTGAACCACACAATAAATTATACTTCAATATGCAAGATTTAACCTCATTGAAAATGATTTCTTCTAAGAAGAGCGCTGCGCCTCAAACTGTTTTCACCTTGTCTCCAACGTGCGGTCTAATCATGTGAACCTGTGAAATGGTTGACAACTTGGGTCTGTTTGTTTGTGCATCTTCCCTTTTTCTTCATCATCATTCATCAAGCAATTTAATCATATCGATTAGTCATGTCGGTACCTATGAATATTGGTTAAATATATTCACGGGCTACTTAAAAATGTAATGATGTCAAATACATCCATGGTACATCCAGCCAACGTGGTGGCCCGATTTAAAACAGGCCTAATTTAAAATTAACAATCGACTATTTGGGCCGACAAGCCCACTGTTTTGGTTTGGTGTTTTGTAAAGAAATGGTTTCATAAAAGACGAGATCCCCAAGGGCTTGGATGTTTCCTTATTTCTCTTTTTTTTTTTTTCTTTTCTTTTCTTTTCCTTGTTTGTTGTTCAACTCTAGAATTTTGACTAGTAGGTAGATCTTGTATGGTCTGGTATTATTTGAATTTTTTCTATTGTCAGCTTCATTATAAATTTATAAAGCAAGTAAACTAATTTCTCTAGACATTTACCTGGAAAGAACGAAATTTTAATTGATCTTACAATTATATATATGTATAGAAATACAAAAATGTCTCATTCTATACTTTCTCGCAATTTTGTTCTTTATAACTCTTGCATGCTAATATTTTTTGGGGTTTTCAAATTTGAGTAAAATGAAAAAGACTATGCAGATAGGGACAACCAAATGACAGCTACCTATTTTCCTGATTTGTGATAATATATTCTTGCCTAGTATGGAAAAATTATACTAGTACCAAGACTACTTGGCATGATTTTGCAATTAAATCTGGGAGCAGAATAATTATAAAAGACAAAATGTACAACTGGTAAAGGTGTAAGTAATTATACTCTGAAAGAAAACAGCCAAATTTAATCAACTTTAATCATCCATAGAATCCAATTTTCACAGACAAATATAGCTGGCCTGTTTTATATGAACACTGTTCAAAAAGGTTACTCTTCTTATTTCACCATCTAATTTTCTTGGTGCATTAACAGCCAAGCTCTCCAATTAAGCTTGACTTTCTCTCCCTAAAAAGTGCTCCCTCTTTGTTTTGTGCATAGGTTCTTTTTTTTTTTAACAAATCTGTTAATTGCTTATATCCCCTTTTTACGCTGTCACAGGGACCATTGATTGATTATGATTCTCAGCTAGATAAGGGAAGATAGCTACAGAAAGATCAGATCCATAGTAATTAAATAAGTTACTATGATGTATTGCACAACTATATTATGTCCGTATTAGGCAAGGTGCTTAATATCATAATGAAGCGTATATTTGTGGTCCTAGAGATCTACTATATAGTATAGCCAAGTAGCTTGGTTGTAGGATGAACATATATGACATTTCAATATTTTTGTTTATTTCTTTCTTAATGTGCGGTCCTCTTGATATTATCAATAAACTAAGTATACAAATTATTTTTGCTCTTTTACCCTGAAAAGAATATTAATTGTCTGGATGTGCTTCTTCTTGATTGAAGTTATCAGCAGATTTTTTGTTTTGGGGCTTCATATAATGTCATATAGAATTCTATGCAAACACTAATTAATCGGTACAGTATCATAGAGTTTATTAGATCCTCGGGAGTGCCAGCGTAGTGCATTTTAATCAATATTAATAGAAAACACATGGCAATGATTTAGGCATGGAAATATAGGAAATTGTTGAGTGGTGAATAGCATAAGCACATTAGCACAAATTGAAGAGTAACAGGGTTGATTAACAAATTAAGGGACATTTTTATGTTTTCCTGTCTGGTTGGTTTGATACCGGATATCCATCTGATGTTGAACTTGTTGTCTTTTCTATCTCTGGACCACTTCTTTACAGTTACCTGATTCCTTTCATACTGTTACCTGAGACTTTCAAATATTCTCTTTGTTCCTTCTTCTTTTAGGAAAGTACTTTTTCTACCATATAAGATTTAAGTAATTGGAGAACCAGCATTTGGTCTAGTGGCAAAGGCAATGTTCTCTGTGTGGGAGGTCGCATGTTCGAAGCCCGTTAAGGGACAATCTTTTGTGGATATTAAATAGTTAGGTGATTTGACCTCCAACCTTTACTCAAAAAAAAAAGATTTCAGTAATTTGTATACAGTAAAAATAGAAAATGTTCAGAAATTAGTGTTGATTAAATTAGTTGGATTTTTTTTCAACTTTTACTTTGAAAAAACACAACTTAACTTTGTTTGAAACAAAGATCTTGATATATTTATTATTTATGAAGCTATTAGTGAGTCAATAAATGTCAAATTCTAGGGACCCAGTATGAATGATTACTGGTAAATAAGGTCTAGGTGTTTCTGTATCTTGCAAGTTGTTTCACATAAGCCAATTATATATACGATCAATTTGTCTATTTTAAGTCAAGATCTGAAAACTGCACACTGTTAGAAGTATCCTACATGTCATAATATTTTGGGCCATAATTAATAGTTAATTATTGAAATTAAATATGGATTAAACCATATTGGGCTTAATACAATATGGGCCGAAATTCTACTAACATTATCTCTAAAGATCTGGATAGATGCAGCCCATCTGGTGTATGTTTGGATAGGTGCAACCAAGTGGTGCAATGAATAAGTGCGAACTGACCTCTTTGCTTGTATATATGAGTACATTAGATCAAGTTCGTGGTTATTCTGTTACACATATATCCACCAGATCGAAAGAGAGAAGAAAAGAGAAGTTCGAAGGGACTGTCTGTGTAGTGCTAGTACATCAACTGACGGAAGTTTATCAATCTGTTCGTGTGGATACTGATAGAGACGCATCTGCTATCGCTGGTGCGTACATCTGATAGGAAGAAGGAACAGAGAAGGGTGACTGCTTCTACTACTAGACGAAGATATCCGCTGCGCGTCTAGTGGTAAATTATTTATTAATCTTGGAATTAGTTTTATACATAGATTCTGGTTTTTTGGTAGTGAACAAATCATGAATTGAATCAAATTGTTGCACTAATAACCTACCCGAAATCCCAACACACACATGCTATACTTTAAACAAAGTGCAAAAATACTTTTTATAATTGCTATTATCACATCTAATGGGAGTCAATAATCATCACAGGATGTCTCCACATGCTCTGGGGCAGGATTTCTTAGGCAGTTTATTTTTCATATTCATAAATACATTTCACCAACATGCAAAGGAGAGGTGACAGTACAGACTACAGAGAACAGACCTTAAACCACTGTATTTATGAAAATGAAAAGATCAATTAAGGTGATGTATCCAGTAGAACTAGGGTGTTGTTAAGCTCACCAAGCGGTTTTATATGCTTAACTCCGAAGTATATCATATTGGACGAATCTAAACTGTAGAAACCGATCTACTTCACGAGTAATGTGTGTACATATAAAATTTACAAATTTTTGAATTAATTTAGTATAAGTCAAGTGGTCAAAAGGCCATGAAAAATGAACGTTTTAAAATTAACTTATAAACCTTTTTTTTCAACACTTGATTCTATACTAAATTAATTTGAAAATTTATAATTTGACATGTAAACGCATCCTTCGGGAACTAGATCAGTTATCGAAGTTAAGTTCACCAAATAATTAGTGAGCGTAAGAACACCTTAGTTCTACTCTTGATGTATAATAAAACTTCAAATTTTCCCTCACTATATAGTCTGCATCTTCTGAATTAACTCAAAAGAGCATCTTTTGAGTTTAATGCATCTCGTCCGTCTGATCAAGATCGGAGCCAATCCGGCCTACGCCTATGATGTCCGGGACCCTTTAATATTAGTGTGGATCTCAATCGGACAGTACAGATCTATCAACGCACGTTCCATTAATGCAGAGGATACGAATTCCACTATGTATGGTGCATAGAAAACAGAGTATGCAACGAAATGTGGGCACAGACAATCCTGTCTGTATGGTTAAAATTATCATAATCGACCCCAAGGTTAGGAAGGAATCATATAGAGAAAATTCGTACACATTTCATATTAATCATTCAGATCAGAAAAATGACTTGCTGAAAAGGACCTTAATCATTTTTAAATTTGACTAAAATAGATGAAATGACGAGATAGCATGTACGGCACTTTTTTTGGTTTGGTTGTCTTTCTTTTAAGCACCCCAGTAAAAAGATTCCAAAAGCTATATATGGAATGAAATTAAAAGCAATTAATTAAATAAAAATCAAGTTAACATATGAGAAGATCGAAGTCTCATTTATCTCTCACAACTGTTGACAACTTTGTCTGGAAAATAGGGGTAGAAATGCAATCTATGAAATATAAGGATTTGAGGAAGCTGTGTCGTAACAACATACACAAAAAATCTATTATCAATTTATCATTACCAGACACGCCAGTTTGCAATCGATGTCCGTATTATACCGGGCATAAGTATCTTAATTAGGTGGTTGGGACAAGAATAAGACAGGGTGACAAGTTTTGATATAGCAACTAGAGCAAAAGATTGATCGAGTTATAAAAGATATATACACATAACACATATTAAGAATCTTACACTTTTAAGTAACAAATGGATCATATCTTTATTCGTTTTTTTTTTTTTTCAAATACAGAATCGGAAATAAGTACCAATTGTATACTAGACAGATATTAACATAAAAATAAAAAATAAATAATGAATACAGAGGCAACTATATATATTGATTGGATATTGAAATAAATCTTGCACAAAACTCTTATAATACATGAAACTTATTGTGAAGTAATTTTTTAAAACCAACGTCTATACACATAAAGGTAAAAATAAACTATGAGTCCGGCTAGTATATATGACATCGGTGTCGTAGAACACCAATTTCAAATTTATCGGATAGTCTTCACACGACAAACTCAAATTTTGAAAAACGATTTAATGTATGAGTAATGCGTTTACATGACAAATTTATATTTTTTTTCAAGTTATTTTAGTACCAAGTCAAACAGTGGAAAATGTTAAAAAATGAATGTATTAAAATTAACTTAAAAACTCTCACATTTGACCGCTTGACTTGATACTAAATAAATTCGAAAAATTATAAATTTTGCATGTAACGCGCGACTAATGAAGTAAATCGGTTTGGATTCTTTGTTTGAAGTTGATTCGATAGGTTTTGAAATTGGTACTATATAGACTGAAAGAACACTGATGTCTGGACTCATAAACCATTCTTATCATATATTCAATAATAACACTGAACAATATCTTTAAAAATAAATTTATTAGTTATAAAATATATATTACTAAATGAACACATCGAGATAGTTATCTATATCCTTCTAAATTATTTCCATATCCTTATTCATATCCATAAATATCTGATAGCTATAGTGGATATAGATGATAACATCCAATTAATGTAGCTTAACAGTGCAATAATTTGCATCGTATTAGATACTGGCTCAACAAAAACTAAAATGTAAAATTTTAGATAATTAATTGCAGATCTAGAGGATTAGCGTACAGTTTGTGATAAGCTTAGTGCGTCAGATGTGACATTATAGTCTCCAGTCCACAATAAGAATAGATTACGGAGGCAAATCATTACTTACACACAAACCCAATCAGCAAAACAACATTCTACAAAGAATAATATATAGAACCAAGGCAGAGACTACGACATCTTGTTAGAAAAACACTAATATACATATTTTCTTTCATTTTTTTCTAGGTACATTTAACCTACTCCATACTGGCAACTATGTCATGCACTGCAGTAGCAATGTCGTCCACTGATGTTAACTGGCAATCATCTTCCACCTGTACATGTATTAATTAAATCAATACAGTATACACTACATGGAAAAAATGAAAAAAAAAATCATTAATTATCCGCAAATATAAGCTGAGACATTTCTGGTACAACCTAATTAAGAAATATAACAAGAAAATTTAATCCAACTTTCGTCCATTTTAGTTTGTAGACAGTACTATTTTAATGCCTTTAGAGAATATAAATTAAGTCATAAGTTAATTAACCTGCTTTTGTATATAATTGCCTCGTGGCATAGAATTTCAGGGACATATATATGAAATCATTTTTTATTTCTTTTATTTAATATCAGTCAGACAGGTTCATTCTAAATCCTGCATTATCAGGCATAGAATTTAAATGTTTAAATAAACACAAATAACAACCCAACAAAGAAGTTTGATTTGCGTGATAAGGCAGTAGCTAATTAACTAATTTTTTCTGTCCATATTTGGGCCAGATGCCAACCAAATAAATATGCAAACACAAGTTGCTAGGTGCTTTCTTCTTCTTTTACTTTTGAAACATATAAAATATAGCAACAATTTGTCTAGAAATCAGTTATTAAGCATCTATTTCAGGAGCAGAGATGCTCCACAGCGAACCATAGATGAGAGTACTGATAAAGGTTTACACAACTAAATTAAAATTAGACAAACCTTGAGACTGAAAGAATAGAGAACCATCTGATCAGAACTACTAGCATTTAGATGAAGAATCGAAAGTCTCAAATTTTGCAAACCGATGGCGATCCTCAGCAGCTGTTTCGGCCTCTTTTTCACGAGCAATTTAAGGTTGGCATGGCTCTCTACCATAGTGACCTCTATATCGGCCAATGCTTTATTTCTCTCCATCCCCACATTGTCCTCGGAACCGAAGTTACCGCAACTCGAGCTACGGGGAGGTAAGGAACACAAGTATTGCGGGAATGAGAAGAAATCGGCAAATGGCACAGTCTCGGTTTCGGTTTTTGACGGTTGCTTGCTCCTTTTTTTGGCCTCTAGGGATTGAAGGAGCTGTTCTAGTTCCTTTACAAAGTTTATTGCCCCTCCAACTATTGATGCTTGATCTCCCTGTGTTTACCAAAATATGATTAATTAAAGAAAGAACAAATTAAATTTGTGATCAGAAAGGGAATTGTCAATGGCTTAGAAATGAACAAACATGTAAAACCAAAGTGCTGCGCCTTTTCATGAGAAAATACTGATGTCACAGATTCTCTGACCAAAACTGAAACCCTAAATTTGACAAGATTCATGACCAACTTTCTACCTAGCTCATCATGTCCCCTTCTTAGGGAATATTATTGTGTTACTTTTCTGTACTTTGATAATTTGATTACTAAATTACTACTACTAAATCTGGTTATGTCAGCCTTTTATTTGTTTTTTGAAATGCAATCTCAGATCTTTCTAACACTAAAAGGGAACAATCCGACAAACAAGTAACAACAAAAATCAACCAATATCTTTGACCATAACTTCTCTCAAACTGAATGTGCTTATGAACTATAAGTATAGTACATATTTTAAAAAATACTAATCATAATAAAATGAAGAGAAATCCCTACTCTTTGAACATAGGAAGGGGGCATGAGAGATCGAAGCACCGCAAGGTATTCATTCATTTGTTTCCTTCGATTGCGCTCGATTGCAATGTGATTCATTCTCTGGTTCTCCACCTCCTCCTTATTCTTCACCACCTTCGCGCGCCGTCTTTTTCTCCGTGCCGGCACCACCGCTGCCGCCACCTCCTCTTTTGCTTCCACAGCCTCTGGAGAAGGAGTACTATTCATATCCCACTCATCAAAATTTGCCTCCATCTCTTTGCGATCACATTCAAGCTCTCCAAAGTTGTTGTTGCTGTATCCTCCTCCCCATGCCAGCCCTGCCATTGAAAGGAGCTCTTGTGGGAAAACCACGGTTTCTAACGCCATTGTGGTTTCTCAATTGCTCTGTTTTTCTTTCATGCAGGGGAAGGCAAGGGGAAGAAAAGGAAGAGGCGGTTTTAAAAAGGTGTTAAGGGAAAAAAAAAAATAAAGAAAGACAGTAGGGACAGGATGCCACGTGAGAGCAAAAATAAGTTGGTAAATTTTTTGGAAATATTGCACAAAAGATTAGAGATTTATAAATAAAATTGTAGAGGGAGGGGAGGGGATTTAGTGGTTTTGTTCTGATTAGGCCATGATTTGGTCGGGTCTGGTGCCAGGGTTCAGTCTCCCAAAAGATATAGATCAAACGGGAGGGTTGGTTTGACATAAGTTCAACTGGAAAGGAAAATTAAGGCCTCCATGGGAGGTATGTATTTCTCCAGTGCACCACGGTGCTAAACAAGGATGCTACAAGTAAATGATTCGTTTGTCCTGTTATTCACGGCTTAAAAGGGTAAAAAATGAAATGAAGCATCAGTTTTTCTCTGTTGATTAGATGGTCATAGGCCTGTTTGGATATGAAAATTTGAATCTTAATTTTCATGGCGTGGATAATAACAGATACATGGTGTAGTAGAAGTGAAATTCGAGTGTTATTAAGCTCATCAAGCTTTTTTTTATTTTTAACATAACTCTAAAATATATTAAATTTATTTTAAATAACAAATTTAAACTGTTAAAATCAATCTACTTAATAAATTATGTATTTAAATATTAAATTTATAAATTTTTGAATTAATTTAATAAAGTCAAGCGGTAAAAAATAAGCTAAAAATTAACGTATTAAAATTAACTTATAAATCTTCATTTTTACCGCTCGATTTTACAAAATTAATTCAAAATTTATAAATTTGACATATAAATATATTACTTATGAAGTAGATTGGTTTCGACGGTTTGGATTCATCATTACGGTCATTTCAATGGATTTTAGAGTTAATTTCATCAAAAATAAATTGGTGAGCTTGATAGTACTCTATTTGTAATAATATAGAGTAATACCGTACAAGATTGGTTTGTTATTGTTATCCGAAGAAGATTAAAAGAGGTATCCACAAATTATCAGCAATAAATCAGTTGTTATTTCTCGAGAATAACAGCAACCAGTTGTTCCGATTCTAACCGTTCAAATTTTTTTATGTACGAATCTCAACGAAATAAATTTTCATGTACAAATTTCAACGAAAATCAACATTTGAGATTACAATAACATGCTCCTGTTATTCCCGAATTCACATCCCCTCAGGTTACCTGACTGAGTACAATTGAAACAGACATTCTTTTAACTTGACACGAATCTCAAAGCAAAAATAATACTGGCCCTGCACCATCCCGAATAGGCATTGGCTGATAATAAATATGGGCCGTCCGTTTCAATTGTCTTGAATCAGGTACCTTGAAGGATACGGATCCGTTATTCCCAGGAAATAACAGCAGATTTATTTTCCAAATTATTATAAGTGTGCATGTTTGTATATTCGTTTAGATATGATAGGTGATAGGTCAGACCGAATATGAAAATCAGAATCCTAATTTTTAGCTTTAAAAATGGCTTGAATAACGATAGATGTACACTTTAGATGGTAGCAAATTAATAACAAAATACATAACAACAGAAGGTGTCGTAATATGACAATAGCAAATAATAAAATTTATTTTAATAATTTTTTTCCTCTTATTTTACCGTTAAGCAACATAACAAAAAATGTATATACTATTAAAAAGAAAACTCATAAGTATGTCATTAGAGAATGAGTTTTACATTTGTATGAGAATATGTTAGTCTATTTTTTATTATTAAATAACTATTCTTTTTATTGGTCCATTTCTTTTTAATAAAAATATATCATTTTGTATAAAAAAAAAATTTCTCTAATAATATATATCGATTGCAACGGACGGTTACAATACTAGTGCTATTTTAAATGGTTATCTACATCTTACGCACATAAAAATGTCTCCTTTTGATATGAGGAGAGAAATATAAGAATACACAATTAGAAATGCAAATTAATAATTTGTAGAGATAAAGATGTCTAATTTTTTTTTTTCTCTTCAGCTTTCTTGATAGCCTTAACATCAGGAAAATTTGGTTACATATATTATGTTAAACAAACAAAGTTAATCTGATCATTGCCTTCGGAACTATATTTAATATTCGTATTTGTATTCGTATTCGTATTTGTATCTGTCTTTTTAGTTTGATTCCGATGGCGCTTCAGGCTTGTGAGTTCGATCTAACTGCTATCTTTGTTTTACTTGAGCTTACGAATCTGGAAGAACAACTAATTCATCCCTAATTTTTTAATTTGCAAAAATCAGTCCTTAAATTTATATATAAAAAAAAGACTTTGTTAGCCCTCATAAGCTTCTCTTGATAAATCAAATTAATCCTAAAAAATAATAGAAAAACCAATTCGTTTATATTATCATTATGAAACGTTCAAGGGTAAACAATTTATTTACTATTTTAAGTTCAAGGACTGGTTGAATGTTGACAAAATTTCAGAGACCAACTTTAACTTCTTAAAGAAATTTCAGAACCGAATTGATGTAATAAAATATTCAACAACTAATGTCCCTTTATAATAAAATGAAATGTTAAAACCTAAACGTTCCTATTTTTCCTTCTATCTCCTCTTTTTGTTGAAATAAATTATCAAGAAAATGTATATCGACCGTCTTTTGCAAAGCCGATTTGTATCCGCGCGCCGTGCTATTATAAATTGGAAATAGTTTATAGTATTTGCTAACTATATTAAAAAAAATTGAAGTACAGATATTTATATGTGTCGATACAAGTGCACCAATAAAAATAAAAATAGTTTCATGCAAAATATATTGATTTAAGAGTGAGGTTATATATGGTACTTTACAATGCACACATCGATTTGGGTTATGGATTTATATCTTCGTTTTCAAAGTCCGAACAATCGATCCGAACCGCTTAACATAATCTTCATATTGTCTAGACTTATAGATGACAATCAATCTGTATTTTTCAACAATAGATAATTTTAGATAATGTAGTACTTAGTCAAGAGATGATACATTCATGTCAAACATTAAAACAACCTGGGATAGTGGTCAAAGTCGATTTTGAGAAAGCGTATGACAAAATATATTAGGACTACCTTTTGGAAGTTTTGAAAAGTAGAGATTTTAGTCACAAATAGATTCAATGGATAGAAGATTGGTTGTATAGCTCCTAATCTTATGTACTAGTTAATGGAGAACTTACATACTCTTTTTATTGCAAGAGAGGAGTTAGACAAGGATATCCCTTATCTCATTTTCTTTATATTTTGGCAACTGATACATTAGGAATTCTTTTTAAAAAAGATAGACAAGTTGATGTCATTAGAGGGTTTGGGACCTCTCTATATTGATCAAAAGGCCATTACAAACTGTCACTATGCAGATGACACCAAACTAGTTTTATAAGCTCAAGAGGATGTTGTACAAGCAGCATGGTGCATGGTGGGCAATGATGGTTTTTGAATCTCTTTATGACATTAAAATGAATTTTGAAAAAACTGAGATGTATCAATTAATTTAGTACGCGATAATTCATTCGATTAAATTTTTAGATGCCAGTGGGGATCCTTTCCTATTACATATCTGGGTTTACCTTTGCACAACAAAAAATTGAATATTTCGAACTGGTACTTTTTAGTTGACAAAGTTGAAAATAAATTGTAACACTAGAAAGGGAAGATGTTATCAAATAGGATTAGATTAACACTGTTAAATTATGTCATATCATCAATTCCTCTGTACACTTCATCCATATACAAAATCCCACAAACAGTCTTGAAGAGGATATATATAGAATTAGAAGAAAATTTCTTTGGTAAGGCACTCACAACACTAAAAAAAATATGCCTTGATCAAATGATCATAGGCTCTATATTTAATGAATATCTCTTTTGGTGGGCTTGGTATCTTAGATTTTCATTTAATGAATATCTCTTTACTGCTCAAATAGTGGTGAAAATTAAAAGACAACTCCTATACTAGTATGTGGAAAACCTTGATATTTCATAAATATTACACAGGATCTAGACCAATATTTTTACTATGTTGGGCTGCCATTGTCAAATAGAACAGTTAGGGAAGATCAGTACAAAAGATGAACCTGATTACATATAACAATTTCTTTTTGGAATGACCTGTGGTATGACAAATGTACTTTAGCTCATACGTTTCCAGAAGTGTATAGAATGTGCATAAATAAAGATATTCTATTACTTGAAGTCATACAAATACAAGGTAATATTGTTAGGTTTAGGAATATTCTCACAGGTTAAGAACCAACAAGAATGGGCTAAGCTTCTTTATATTTTAAGCCAAATATCATTTACACATCTACAAGATAGAACTGCTTGGAGATGAGATAATACATGAAAGTTTTCAGTTCAGTCCTTGTATAACTTACTCAATTTTAGAGGCACTATGGCAATACAACCTCTGTTGTGGTGGAAATTACCAGTGCCATCAAAATTCAGAATTTTCATGTGGCTTCTCATTCATAATAAAATTCCTACAAAAGACAATCTTATTAATTAAAAAGACTGGCAGAGAGATCCAAAATGTCTTTTATGTTCCCAGGAGGATGAAATCATTAACCACTTGTCCCAAAACACAGCAAGTGTGATTCTGGTTAATTAGATAGAAGCAGGAATATATGCAACAGTGGGACACATGTCCAAATATCAATCAATTTGCAATAACTTTAAATCCCACCGATAGAACTGCATTTTTATTAGTATATATATAGGACGTACACATGTCTCATGTAACTTAACTTTGTTTAGCTTTTAGCCTTTAAAAAAAAACATAATCTTCGTATAAAAATATAGTTGAAGACTAAACTTTGTATTTTTTTAGAACTTATTTACTATTTTTTACAAATTTCAAATGAAAATGTATATTCATTTTAAATGAAGTTAAAAAAACTCATTATTTTTTTTCCTCTCGGGTGATTAATTAGCATTTATCTTTGAAACCTCATGCCTGGTAATAAGTTAAATACAAAGTGTTGTCAGGTAATTTCAAATGACAGTGCCATACTATTAAGGAGCAAAGTGTTGTCAGGTAATTTCAAAGTGTTGTCAGGTAATTTCAAAGTGTTGTCAGGTAATTACAAAGTGTTGCCTGGAAATAGCAGGAATTAAGGAGCTGCACATTTTTTTATCATCAGTGTTTGAATACAATATGGGATACATATGACAGTGCCATACTATTACAAACAGTCCAAAGTACAAATAAATTTATGTACATTGCCATTGCAGACTGTCATTTTTAATTATGCATCAGAAGTTCAGAACCGACATTAATTAATTAAAGTATTAATCTTGAACCATAATTTTATTAATTAAAAATAATAACAGAATTCCAATCATGTCCCTTCACACACCTCTCCTCCATCGATCTCTCTCCTCTCTCCCCTGCCCTCATGAATATTTTTAACTCTCCTTAATAGTGCAACTGTTCAAGGTCTCGATTTTCTTGCATCAATTATGGATCCCGTTGATCCGAAGTCGGATCCAGTCTCGTACCTCACCTGATAGAGTGAGATTCAAATCATGTTCGCAAATTTTTTAATGTAAATCGAGACTTGACATTCGACCGAAATTGATCTGATGTAGATAATAAAGTATGCATGTGAGTGCATGCAAGAGAGATAAATAAGAACTTGTGGAGTGAAATGCGGCTGGGGTAATAAAGCCATGTGAACGTGAAGAGCCAACATGCATGGTGCATGTACCGGTTGGTAATTTCCAAGAGATGAATGGCCCAATTTTCTTTGGGCTCTTTTGCCTTCTTCTCACACCGCCATGCTGATGCTGCTACCATCTGCCATCTGCCATAAAAGTCTGAACTCGCTTTTCCCAGATTTCTGTCTTCTTTCTTCTCTCTCTCAATCGCATCTTTATTAATACCCTCAAATCTGCCATCAATTTCAATTTTTTATTAAAACTACTCGGACCGCCTCACAGTGGGGCGGTTCACTATTCAAACCAAACCGTCCTCCAGTGGAGCGGTCCGCTGCCTACACCAAACCGCTCTCATATGGAGGCGGTCTACTATATAACCTGTATAAAAGTCACTTTTCTCTCTCCTGTCCACTCACAAATTCATTCTAACTTAGCTGAAAGAGAACGAGGAAGAAGAGGCCATTTTGTGGCGATTTCAGATAACAATAGAGGTAGATCTTCACAATTTTTTTTAATTTATTAGTTTAATTTGTCTTTTTAATTCATTTTTAAATTTTTTTTTTTAACGAGAATGATGGACAATAACAATCGAGGTAGAGAGAAAGAGAGCAACCGAGGTAGGTCGTCCTATTGTGGCCTAGCGAGAGGAGGGTCAATTAGTGATCGAGGTAAAAATAAGAGAAAAAAGTACAAGTGTCAAATATGCCCTGATACACAGACATGTCGATCATTCATACAGCCAGAATTTCTTAGTTATGAAATTTCGGACGGTGACTTTGTGGAAAATCCCTACGGCAATTTTTCGAAAAAAAGGTTGATCCAGAACCTCTAGCATCGGATGATGAGTTTGTTCCGTGTACTTATACTGGTAAGGCTACCACTTCGTCTGCTATGACTGATTCAGATCCGGCAAAATCCGATGATGACTTTGTTTCATGTACTTTCAAGGCTCATTGTAAGAAGTAGTACTACTTATTAAGAATTTATGTTGTAGACTTTATTTCATACAGTCTTTATTTCATCAATTTTGTGTTTGTTTATATTTTATGTTGTCAATTTGTGTATATGTAATTAAGTTATGAAAATAACAAAACTCAAGCATATTAAATAATTTTACAAACTCTAAATTAAATAGTCCACAAACTACCAATTAAAATAGTTCACAACATACATCTAAATAAAATAGTTCACAACATGCATCTCAAGTAACTTGGTAATCAGCGACGACGTCCGAACAAACTAAGTCGACGAGTTCTGGGTCTGCTTCCAGATGGTTGTGCGACACTACCGGATGTCTCTCCATGGTTACTACCGGTTTCTGGGCTTTCATGAGTGGGCTGGCTACTACCGGTTGCCTCAGCAACAACTTTAGCATTTTCTCTTTCATTGGCTTCGTTTATGGCATCTGCATTGCATTCCAGTTCACCAAACATGGTATGATATTGAAATCATAAAATATAAAATAAAATATAAAATCAAATGTACCTGCTCGCTGCCTATAAAAAGTTGAACGGCGAGCCTGATGTCTCATTCCCCTATCTTGCATCTGGTCCATGGTCATTACAGCACACTTGTGGGGCCTTCTCCCTAACCTGATCCACCCCTTTGCGGGCATGATTCTATCCCCAACATAGGCCGGCCACGCATGCTAGTTGGGATAAGGATGGAAATATGCACCCCAAGCACTCGCAAGGTACTCGGTACTGTACATGTCGGCGACAAAATCATCCTCACAGAAGTTTCTCACTCGGCACACTGCCATAACATGAGAACAAGGTAGGTGAGCTAATTGGATTCCTTGGCAAGTACATGTTACAGTATTGTTAGGTCCAAAAATAACAACATACTTGAACATCCTTTTCACAAACTCCATAGTCTCATCCGGTCTACGGCTGGTTGGAACGTACTCACCTGGAACGTGCACTTTGAATTCCAAGTCGCGATCCCTGTACGAGACAACGTTCATAACTGAACCTTTCTCCCTATGTTTCCTTAGTTTCTCCTCCATCCTTGTTCGAGAGCTTTAACACGCCGTTCAACAAACCATGCATTTAACTTGTAGAAGATGTCCTCTACAATTGCTGCCACGGGCAACATCCGGCTCTGCTTGAAAACATTATTCAAGGACTCGGATCCATTTGTGGTCATAATTCCCCATCAGTAACCTCCATCACGGACTTGAAATATTTTCCCATATGCGGGTGGCTCTTGCAGATCTCTGGGATTATTTTTGCCCACATTGAGTAAGTACGCATTTGCCTTTAGACAGTACTACACAAAAATACAATTTTAGATGAGAAAATATAAGTAAATAATTCAGAAAAATTTCATCTACAATATGTTAAATACCAAAAATAAAAATATACATACCTTGGCAAACTCTCTGAACATCTCTTCCACCCTTCTCGGTTTCTTCCTCCTGCAACCAATTTTGAATGTATCTACAACCCATTTGTCGTATCCGGTATTCTTGTTTAGGTTGTCTGCAACGTGTTACATACACAGCATGTGCACACAGTCATCGTCTACTGTCGACCACCCGAAATCTCTGTGATAAAAAATATATTTGATTCATTTGTGCTGGTCTGATATGACACAAAAGAACATGTTGCCAATCACTTCTCTTCGTAAAAAGCTCATGAAATATCCTCAATTTTCACCATCCTCTTTCTCAACAATTGCAAAGGCCAAAGGCAACAACTGGTTTTCAGCATTATATGCACATGCTATCAACAGTCTCCCCTCGTAACGGCTGCTTCTTTCGTGTACTGTGCTCCCTCCACACCCCGGGCAAGCTTCCCACCCACACTGCAACTAACATTTATTCTTTTGAGAGCTACTGTTTAAAAATTAATGTAAAAAAACGATTTAAAAAATTAATTAAAAAATTTGATGTAAAAAAACAAATTAAAAAAATTAAATCTACCTCTACTGTTACCTGAAATCGCCACAAAATTGCCTCTCTTCTTCCTCTTCTTCCTCTTTCTCTTTCTCTTTCAGCTAAGTTAGAATGAATTTGTGAGTGGGCAGGAGAGAGAAAAGTGACTTTTATACATATTTTATAGCATACCGCCCCACTAGGGGTCAGTTTGGTTTGAATAGTGAACCGCTCCACTGTGGAGCGGTCTGGGTAATTTTAATAAAAATTTGAGATTGAGGGCAGATTTGATATTTTTTTTTTGTTTGGGTATTAGTAAAAATGTCGGCATCTCACTTGCTGTCATCCATATATCTCTCAATTAATCAAGTCTTATCTAATTATATATGGTTTAGATTATATTTTTCATTTTTATTGATCAAGCCGTTATTATATATATTCTACGTTTTGCACAACAAGAATCAAAGACTTTTTGCGAGGATAAAAAGTGACTTTTCGCGACGGAGTACCGTCATAAACGTGCTTTTTCTATTTCCAACGGTACTTTTCGCGACGGAGTTCCCTCGCGATAAGTGCCTACTTTGTTGTTGTATACGTATAAAAAGATCAAGATTTACTCTTATTTTGTATTAAAAAGTTTTACATATTTATTATTTCATATAATATTGAGCACTAAGTCATCCAACTTTACTATCTACTAAAAATCTTCTATTCGAATTTGAAACCTATGACTAAATATTTTGAGGAAAATTGTCTTCTTTTTTTTTTGATAAAAGACATCCAAGATGTCCATTTCATTTCCATGAAACAAGAGTTAATTTACAAGAAAGGAGATCGAAATCTCAGTTAATGCAAGCTATCTAGCTTGCCCACCATACTAAAAAGTTGATTCTCATTTTTCAAGTTTTTAATTAATTATTCTAAATAGTAAAAAAAAATAGTAGAACTAAATTCTTGTCAAGCTCACCAAGATCCAAAATCTATTGAGTTGGATTCAAACGATGAATCAAATTGTTGAACCAATATAGTTTATTAAATAATGTGTTTATATTTAAATTTATAAATTTTGAATTAATTTAATATAAAATCAAGCGATAAAAAAAGAAAGTATATGTTAATTTAGTACATTCATTTTCATCATTTTTTTAATTGATTGAGTTTATACTAACATAATTCGAAATTTTATGAATTTTACATGTAAACTCATTATTAATGAAGTAGATTAGTTTCAACAATTTAAATTTGTCGTTTGAAGTTAATATAATAGATTATGAAGTTAAGCTCACTAAAATTTCGAACTTGCTGAGTTTAAGAATACCCTAGTTCTACTCAGTAAAAAAAATATAAATAGTTTGTGTATCAAATAAATTCATCTTTACAAATCAAACAAATATTTTAAAAAATAAAAATTGTAAACATGATTACAATAAGATCTTAACATATGGATTAGATTGAATAAATTTAATTGACTTGCACATAAAAAATTATTTCAACAGTTAATTATATTAGAGAAGTGCTCAAATGCCACATTATTTATGTTTTTAAAGTCAAACAGGCAATATGAACTGCCAACATGATATCCATATTTAAATGTGCTCGAAGACCAAATTTCATATATTTTTTTTAAACAAATTTGTACTATATTTTTAGATAGGTACAAAATCATTGGTTTTGGATGGTCCAGAATCTTCTAAAAAATAATGATTTTGTACCTATCTAAAAGTAGTAATAATTTCCAAAAATATATAATTTGATCCCGGTCCAAACACATTTTAATGTGAAAATCTATTGAGCGGCTCGAATCGACTATTTGAATTGTGAAAATGAAGATAAAAATATAAAGTATAATTAAAAAACTAAATCAATAGAGCATTTGAGTCTCTCGACTCCTCGTTATATTAATAATAGTTAATGAGCACTGATAATAAATATTAAAATATATTGGGTTGCGTATATTGTGGCCATGCATTAATTGTCTCTATATATAGCATGCCGAATTGAGTATAATTCTTCTTGGCCACGAGTTTAGTGTTGCCAAATGTCGTAGAATTTCGTGAATCGCACAAGTTCATTATGATCCTAATCCATTACTCTATAAATAATGATATTATCTAGCAATATTCTAGCATATTGTGAATTCATCGTCTAGACATGATCACATAAATTAAAAGAGCGATTAATTAATTGTTAAGTATTCTCTGCCCCGGGTTAAAATAGTTATCATTATGACAATTGACAGGTCATAGAGAGATGATATTTAATTATCCTACTGAAATTTTTATTAATACCCTCCAAAAAAATAGCAAATCTACCCGCCTCCGCATTGAATTTTTTTTTAAAATAACCTAACCGCATCATGTTGGAGCGATTTGCTTTTTTTTTAGAGATGTTTAGTGTGTATAGAATTTATCAATTTTTTTTAGAGATATTTAGTGGAGCATTTGTCAATTTTACATCTCCAATTGGTGCCTAGCGGCTGTTCAAGTATTTGCATAATCACCGTTGGATCTCTGCTGGATCCAAAAAGGTGTGCCAATTGAATATTGCGCGGATCCAGGTAATATATAGTTTTGTTAGATTGATCTAAGTTAACCGTTTTATTTTCTCATTTTCAGAATTTGGGTTTATGTGTTAGTTGTTGAATTAGAAATTGTGGGGAATTATTTTTTAATTGAAGTATCATTTGATTTAGGATTATTTATGGTGAAGCAATTTGTTCAAATATCTATTTTGGATTTGTTTTGTGCGTTGTTCATTGGGAGGTGGTACTTGATGTTTCAGGCTATATTAGCATAGCTACACTGTTTTGCTATTTTTGCTTGTAAATATGTGGCCTGAAAGATATTAAGATGTTTAAAAAACAATTTTTTGTGGAAATTGTCTATATGTAGGGTAATATTTTATCTAATATTTACAATACTGTATAGTCTCATCTCAAGTGAGTGCTCTTCTGATGTTGTTAATTAGCTAAGTACTAATATTTTATCTAATAGTTACAGTAGTTTTGTAGTCATTCTTTATAAAAAAATATATATGATGCTCCAGCATGATATTTGGCTTATTATGTCTTGATATGTCTATTATTTATGAGACCTATAAGGCTATAACAAGTTGATTGCAAAATAGAATGCCTCTTCGAAGTAATCTAATGTGACAGGATCTTGTGGGCACCGCACATTCAATCACAAAATCTGATCGATGTAACAGCACAGAATTCGATCCTTGCAAATGATCAGACGATCATTATCTGTAATAATCATCTTAGCTCTTGTCGATCATTTATATTTTTTTAAATTGATTACGTATCATATATACTCATCTAGAATATATTAGAATAGGTGTCATATAATATACAGATCAGATGAAAATATTAAAATCTCTCAAAAAAATTATAGCAAACCGTACTGGTGCGGTCCATTAAAAAAAAAAAAAAAAAAGCAAACCGTCAAAACTTTTTCAAGTGCTTTGTTTGCTGTCACTTAGGGATCCCAACAAGTGGCAATATATTAGCAAGTACCGTACATACATATACAAGTAGCTTTAATTATATATACGTGGGTTTCACTCAGAAAAGATAACAATTATTGACGCAATATTAGCGATATTAGATGGACATTATATATTAATTAGGACTTCCAGCTGGCAATGGACCTTATAGTTAGGCATCTGATGTACCTTATTAATTAAGACTATAATTTGCAACTTGCAATATTTCAAAGAAAGAATCGGAAATTAACGCGCACACACATACACAAAAAGATCCACCCCAATATATTGTTTGTTGGTTCAAAACTTTAGTGCAAAAAAATAAAAAAATAAAATAAGAACTAACATTTGATCTAGTGACAAATGTAATGTTCTTCGTGTGAGAGCTTGCAGGTTTGAAACTCGAAAAAAATAAAAATTTCTTATGGATATTAAATAGTTGGGTGATTTGACTTTCAATTTTTACTTAAATTTTTTTAATAAAATTCAAAATTATCACAATAATCATCATTTTTTAAATAGTACTTATAAGTGTCTTATGGTCAAATACATGGCGTTTTTTTCTTGACCTCTAGCGGATCGGACGAAAACAGATTCGGTTATAGAGAGATGAAAAATGAGGTAATAGAGTGATTACATTTAGATGAATTTATGAGAATAAAAAAGTTTAGATCTAGAAATGAGGGCCATTTAACTTGTTATAAATATGTTTTTATCAATGAAATCGTTAGTAGGCATTTCAAGTCACTAACTTTAAAAAATAATATGATCAATGCGCAATTTAATCTATATAAACAATAATTTTCTTATTTACGTGAGTAAAAGTAATAGATCACAAGATAATATATATGCTGCAAGATTTTAAAATTGTCATCAAAATAATATGAGATTATCACTTCTTAAGACACAAATATAAAAGTGACTAATGATAATTTCCTTTAACATTAAAGTGATTTATTATCACTTCAGTGAAATATATCGAATAATGTTTAGAAATTGAATTAATATTTCTGTCAATGAAATTTGAGTCATGGATGAAATTAAAGGGAGTAATGTAAAATTAACCTTAAGAATGCAACAACGGATACACGCTGCTACAAATCTGTAAAGAAATTTTGAGTTTTTTTAAATTCATATTGTAACAGGTGGGAAAGGGAGACAAATTGCTGTCCATAATTCGATGTCTTTTTGTTAATATGCATTGAATCGTTCATGTATGATACATGCCCCTGTATCGAGTAATGAAAATAAGCTAGTGATTAGTTGTTATTTCGTTTTCAGTCTGATATATATACCACGTAGATCGATGTTATTTAATTTAAATAACAAGATAAGTTTCATGATTCTAGTTAGCTAGGCCTTACTTCTTTTAGATAATTTGGCCGCATCTCAGCGTGCTTTTAGTCAAATCCATACAATATATTTTTTATTGTTGATAAGTTTGGGAATTTTAAGTTCCGAATACCTATTTTCTTTTTCTTTTTTGAAAAATGGCTTGGCAGAAGTTGCCAAGATGAGTAATTTTCTTAATCTCTACAATTTTTTTAGAGAAATATGGAGGTCTAACTTTCAAATTATTTTAATCCCACAATTGAAAATGTGAATTCATAACCTCATTTTTTTTTCTCTGGACTAATACAATGTTGAGTTACTATTTACCAATAAAATGTTTTAATTTTTAAAATAATTAGATATGGATGGCAATTAACATACCTTTTATTTTATAAAAACAGTACATTTGTTAATTGTTGTTGAGGTCCAATCATTTCTAACTTAATTCACTAATACATATATGTCATGTCGTCCGTGCATACTAATTTATGTTCTAATTGCATGCTTGGTTGCGATGATATAGTGATTATATTATCGCATGTATTAATTAACAAGTTATCTTAAACGACTTAAATCATATGGATTATGGAGTCATGGTCATGGAATCAGGTAGAATCCTTACCCACACCCATTAACCCATTAACCGATGTGATGTTTGGGATTGTAATCCGTTTAAAGTAAAAAAAACCAGGAGGAGCGAGCGACTGGAGCTGTGTATTATTGTATGCTGTACAAATATAATGCAGTATGCACAGAGATCAGGATTGTACAGTACAGCGCGAGAATGGGGCTCCGGCCTGCGTGCCCATATGACTGTGGTCTGTGATCTGTGTGGGGTGCGACTGCGAGTAGTGCGCCGGGTCGCAGTCTCGCGGCAGCACTGTGTCTCTGTGTGTGTATGTGGCGCTGCTACTGGTACGGTGGCTCCATCTACCATGTGTGTGGACGCACCATACAGTGTACACGTAACCCTGCTATGCTCGCCTACTTGACCACTCCTTTGGCAGAATTTTTTTTATAAATCATAATTAAAAAAAGAATTTTATGAAACTAATATGATTATTTTTTTTTACAAAAATCATAAGAACTGAAATGCTATTTTGGTCCGAACTTTTTTTTTTCCGGACTGAAATAGCAATTCTGTTGAAGTGGTTTTTTAGGTTTTCATACCAACAGCCACAGAAAATTCAAAAATCTCTCTGGACCGAAATGTCATTTCAGTCTCACTAATTTTTTTTTTAAATCCGAGAGAGCCTCTTCTCTCTTCTCTTCTTTCTCCTTCCTAAGCAAACTTATTTTTCTGACCTTTCTAAATAATTTATAAGCAAACTTTTCTAAACAATTTATAAGTAAACCCCTAAAAAAAAAATAGTTCGGACCGAAATGACATTTCGGTCCAGGCTAAAAAAAATATTGAACCGAAATGGCATCTCGGGCCATGGGTGTTACACCGAAGGCTACACCTGTTTTTCTGAAAAAACTATGAAATCACCTCGGGATGAATTGTCATTTCGTTCTGAAAAAAAAAGTTCGGACCGAAATAACATTTCAGTTCTTATGGTTTTGTAAAAAAAAAAAAAAAAGTAATTATGTTAGTTTATAAAATTCTTATTTTTAGTTCTGGTTTATAAAAAAAATTCTTTGTCAAGGCCGATCGATATTCGATAGGTAGATGATACCACCATCCGTGAACAGTTTAGTTTGTTTCGCTCTCTCGCAATTTCTGCGTTGCATTCTTCCTCCATGGCTTCATCTGTGGATGTTTGATTGAATAACTAATAATAATAGGTGGACTATGGAGCAGCTCTCTCTAGCATAAAGTTCTACCTGAATTTTTTTCATTCGACACCCAACACAATGAGGTCGCCACGGTGTTTCCTCTTTTGTTTCGTCTCTTTTCGCTTTGCTTGTCGCCATCGCTCAAGGACACCACTCTTTTTATGACTAATATATTATCTTTCGTTGAAAAATTAAACATTCAAAATTTAGTATCTATATTAAAATAATTTGATAATTTTAATATTTACTCTACTTTCAAAAAAAATAAAAATAAAGACAGGATAGAGTGTGAATGTTCTGATGTCCATGGAGGCTGGCTTTGAGCTGGTTTCCTTTCTCCTAATTGACAGCCGTTGGCTCGTTTCGGCAGTCTCAACTCTCAATTCTTATCCAGCTGCTGCTACGGCTTTTAGCGCTTTAATTTACCATTTTACCGACTTTTCCCACTTATTGGGCCACGCTGTGGAATCTTCTGATGTTCCTTTCCAATTGGTTGCTTTGCAATATTTTTGGAAATTACTGGCAACTCATAATTCACACACAAGTTCTCTGCAGCAGCCCAGTCACGCACATTCTTATTCGGACCAGTTGTGTATTATTGGGCCTGAAGTGTTAAATTATTGGCCCAATTGAGATTACCTGTTTGGGTAATATAACAGTGACAAGCTAACCATAAACTATACAGCCTATGTATATGGAACTTGGGAGTCGTGGTACCGCAGCTTGTCAAATAAAAAAGCACTTTGGAACCAGCAAGTGCGGAAAACATGCTATTAATGAAAAAAAAAAAAATTACCTTTCCACATTAAAATAATTTACTTGTATGTAATATCCGAACTAGGGTGTCAACAGATACAATACAATACAGTTAGAGTAGAATATTTTCATATTCATACTCATTGATCTTATTCATATTCACTAAAAATTAATTTTATCATACTCTATCATTATCTATTAAAATTATCAAATAACGAAACGGTAACGGATGAATAGCGAATAATACTAATATAATAATTAGTTTTATTATATTTCACAAATAGAATATCAAAACTTATTCATTTCACACATATGCAATCACATTACTAATAAAAAAAGAGAACCAACATTTAGTCTAATATCAAAGACAATACTCTATGTGTGGGAGGTCGCAGGTTCGAAACGCGACAATTCTGTATGGATATTAAATAGTTAGGTGGCTTGACCTCTAACCTTTACTTGACATTACTAATAAAAAATATATAATAAAAAACAAATCTGCAATCAATTTCAACTAATTATTTTTCTATAAAGTAAGAGAATTAAAAAGCACAAATATCTCTTCGGACAAATTCAATTATTTACCTAAATAACAAGACGCACACATAAAAATAATATATTAATATTTTTCTTATATAAAAACATATACTAAATAACAAAAATATATAATTATTATTTAAATATTATCATATGAAATATTACATAGATAAATTTCATCCTCACTCATTATTGCTCAAATATTATCATATAATTTTATTTTATATAAATACTCTCTATAAGATACTCCATAGATTAACGAAAAACTTCATAGATTAACGAAAAGGAAAATTTTATCCATGTCCAACTTATTTTATCGAATACAATACAGATTGGTAAACGATTAGAAGGGTATCATTGACACCACTGCCCGTAACCGACCAATGGGTATACATCTTAACAATTTGATCGGAATTACTTGAAGGATCCAACAAAGCATGACTTCTCAACTTCCTTTCGGTGGATTTCCAGTCAGCGGGGCCCACTGACGCTGAAATTATGCCACCAAATACACCAGGAGCAGCTATAGTTTGTTTAAGGACGGTGAAGATCGGGAACGGGAGAGGAGGCAGTGGAGCGAGATGCGCGGGAATCTGAGAAGAGTCTAGTTACTCGAGTCTCGGTGTTAGTTTCAAAATTTCTGATATTCTGTAACGAGTTATTGGAGCTGAGCACCGTTTGTAAAATGTATGTAGGACCCAGAGTTAAAAGATCTGGGGTAGAAATCGTCTCAGAGTATCTGTAATAGAAGATCTGAACTATAGTCACTTGTAGTGCGACTGGTCAATTTCTCTAAACCTGGTCAAAACCGTACAGACATTTCCGTCTGTACAAACATAGGATCTGAATTTTGCTTCGTTTCACGTCATTGTTTCCACAACTGTGCACCTCGTTCATTTGATAATTCGGTTGCTATCTTTTTTTTTTTGAGGAAAAATTTCGGTTGCTATCGCCTTGCAAATTGGCCCTTTCCTTTTTGAGAAGTGTTCTTTTCTAGCCAACTCATAACTCATCTTAGCAAGAAACCCGATCAACCTCCTTCAATTTCATGGATTTACCCACTCTTACTGAAAGCACAGTTGCTATTATACTAATCGAAATCTTAGGGAGCTCTCTTTGGTATGACCCTTGGCCTAAGCAAGGCATAGAAGGTTAACATTTCTTGCCTCCCCCACCTCATTTCCATATCTCTTCCCAATGGTTTATTCTCATTCAATTGGTGCCCATTTCAAGAAACCTTCTCTATTGACTATTTGTACTACCAAATAGCGAGATGAGTCGCTTTACAAGATTGAGACTTGAGGTCATGATGCTATGTGCTATTCTTCTCGCTTTAACACTCTCACCAGGTGTCGAGCATGTTTCTTAGTGCTGTTTAATCATTGTTTTGTTCAATTAAGCTCGGGTTAATGTTTTTTTTTTGGTGATTTAGTTGATGCATTTGACAAGGTAAGAGGGGTAAATTTGGGAGGGTGGTTGGTGGTGGAGGGATGGATCAAGCCTTCACTATTCGATGGAATTCCCAATGGAGATATGTTGGTAGGTCTAGAGATACATCATTTCCAATTTAATTACTATACATGTTTTACTGTGAAACAAAACTTGTATTCTGTATTTTTGCACAGGATGGAACTCAGGTGCAATTGAAGTCTGTAACACTTCAAAAGTATATTAGTGCCGTCGGTGGTGGAGGCTCAAATGTCACAGTTGACCGTGATTTTGCTTCTACATGGGAGACTCTTAAGGTCATTTTTTTTTCTTTTTATAGTAAATAGTTCTGTTGCTATTTAGTCAGAGCCTCAAGTTTGAGTATGATATTTACTTAGAAATTTGAGTTTGACTCAGTCCCAAAAATGGTTGCTTTGTTTTCTACATCACAATGCACATCTGTGATCACTACAAACATATAGGCAAAGGTTTGCAAATGCTAGTCTGGATATCTTTAGTGCACTACCACTATGTACCAGACATAGCAATGCATATCATTTTTCTATTGAACAATTCATAGGATAAATTAGGCCTCAGCTACCATGACAGTAAAATCACACTTAATGTAACTGTGCATTTCTTTTCTCTGAATCTTTGCATCAAAATCTGATGTGAAATTCTATGATGAAGAAAAACCTAACTACTGTTTACCAACAGCTATGGAGAGTATCAGAAAATCAATTCCAGTTGCGGACCTTGCAAGGCCAATTCCTCACATCAGCCAACGACAACGGTTTGATTATGGCAAACGCTGATTCACCAGGCATGGCAGAGACCTTTTTCATTGAAAGAAGCAGTTCAAGGATTCACATCAAGCCTCTAAACGGGAGCTACATCCAGGTAAAAAACACAGTTGCTTAACTTAAATTTAGATGAACACCAATTATATACAGGGGCGGATCCATGTTGAGACTTGAGAGAATGGGGGTCAAAATTGACCCCCCATTCATTTTCAAAAAATTTGTACTTGTATATGATTTTCTATATAGTTTAGAGTAAATGCTATGGGTACTGTAAAATTGACCCCCATTCATGTTTAACCCCCATAGCTTGAAAGTCTAGCTCCGCCGAAAGATGAACTTATAATCACCTTTCTCGTTCTATTTTAGGCAACGGCAGACAATGCCCTTATTGCAAATTATCAGTTTCAACCTGATTTTGGTGATGATAATGCGGCGACGTTTGAGATGACAATTGTGGCCAATAACTTGCATGGAGATTACCAGCTTGCTAACGGGTATGGACCCGATAAGGCCAAAACTGTTTTAGCAGTAAGTTTTGCAACTTTTCTTCTTCAGCTGATGCATAAGACATGAAAATAAGTTTCAGCAGACAACACCATCCCCCCCCCCCCCCCCCCCCCGGAATTTTATTTGCTCCCCTATGAAATTCTGATTAGTAACTAGAGTTAAAATTAGGATAAATTCCTTGAATTCTGATTGGTAATCGAGACTAGAAATTAGAGCATTATTTTTTATCCAGTACCCAATTAGCTAATGGGTTTGAACCTGATTAGCTATTTTTCTCGCCTCCCCTGACAAAAATCTTGGATCTGCGCTGTAAGTATAATAGTTATTGCATTGCAACCAAGGGTATATCAGTCTTATTTGGCTTTGTTTTTTTTATAAAAATCACTACAAGAGCCTTCTTCTTATATTTTGGGGAGTCATGGCATTTTACCTTTTAACAAGACTTTTCTTATTCTAGGTTGGCCATATTAAATTAATATAGATTACTGAACACAGACATTTCTTATATCATAAAATGTGTTATATTGTTTCTCTGTGTAATTTTCTCTGTATAATGCAAAGGAACACAGGAAGACCTTTATCACATCAAATGATTTTGAATTCCTTTGGAGAAATGGAATAAACACGGTGCGTATTCCTGTCGGTTGGTGGATTGCACAAGACCCGGATCCGCCATCCCCTTTTGTCGGTGGTTCCTTGGCTGCACTTGATAGTGCATTTTCATGGGCACAGTAGGTCTAGTCCTTAAACCATTCTTAACAGATAACATCGTGATTTAATTCAAGGCATAAATTTTCATTAATATCTTTTAATGGTGAATTATTATTTATATGAAACATATCAACACCAGGGCTTATGATATAAAGTGCATTATTGATTTACATGCGGCACCTGGGTCACAAAACGGGGCGGAACATAGTGCAAGTAGAGATGGGTCGGTTGATTGGCCTTCACCGGCTTATATTTCACAAACTCTAGCTGTCATTAACTTTTTGTCAGCCAGGTATCATTTCAAGACTTCCATTTAATGCTCAAGATAAGCATACCTACAAATGTTGGTACTTTTATCTTTTTAACAAAAGCGCAGTGTACTAAAATGCTCTGTTAAGCAAAACATTCAGCTCAAGTTGGTACAGGCCTTTGCTGGATTCAGGTGGGATCATTTCCCAGTGGTCAATTTTGGTATTGTTTCATGCAGATTCGTGTAATTTTGGTTTCTTATCTTAAAACGGTTAATTAGTAGTTACAGTCAAGTCCATGTCAGATTGACTTGGCTTTGTTATTGGTACAGGTTTGGCATTCATATCGGGTTCTGGTAATTGAATATCTGGTCGTTGAAACTTATTTGTTGCTCAGAGGTTGGGTTGTGTCGTACCTGTTTGCTAGTCAAATACTGCTACTTTTTAATAAGGGAACAGGCTCAAACCACCACACCGCCCCCTCCCCACCCAACACACATACGCTCACACACACAAAGGAAAAAGAGAAAAGAAAAATGCGCAGGATTAGGGCAAGTGCTTGACTTGAATTTCTTATGTTTCGATGCACAGGTACGCCAACAATACAGCTCTATTAGGCATAGAGCTATTGAATGAGCCATCAGCAGCGTCTGTTCCACTAGACACGTTAATTTCTTATTACAAAAACGGATACCAAATTGTGAGAAATTATTCCTCCACAGCATATGTCATAATGTGTCAGAGGATAGGCAACGCAGATCCCATGGAGTTGTATCAGGCAAATATTGGCTCTTCAAATATAGTCTTGGATTTGCATTATTACAACTTGTTTGACCCATATTTTGATAACCTGACGGGGGTTCAGAATATTCAGTTCGTGTACAATAACCGTGCCGTGCAGTTGGAGACACTTGACAGTGCTAATGGACCTCTTGTTTTCATTGGTAATGTTATTTTTGGTATCATGGTTGGGTTTTGCACATTAACCCCAAACTTTTTGCCTATTTCCAAGCTTTAGCCAATAAGAGCCAAAATCCCTCGCATTTGCAACAAACACCTGAGGACCTTTTGAATTTTCTTGCCCTTAATACAATTGTTATTGTAACACAAAAATTGAAAAATTGCCGTTTACAATGTGGAAGGATTGTTTCATGACTTGTTCATCAAGATTGAAAAGTTACTCTAATATGTTGGTTTAATACTCTTAATTGCTTATTATTGTTTGCGGTTACAAGTACAATAAAATGGGGCCATAAGCAAGAATATGAAATGCCGGGTGATATCTGCAAATACTATTAAATTATGGGTAGTTAGCAAGAAAAACTTTGATTGGGTAAATTAAAAAAAGACACCCATCAAGTTTGAATTTGGAAGGTATTTTTTCTCAAAAGAAAAACATTCAAGATATTTTACAACTTTAGATCTTTCCGTATGTAACTTATGAGGGGAGATACCCTGGTTTAATTTGAAAGGATACCTAGTCGTAGTGATGATTCCATACTTCTCTAGATGCAGTTATTCATTACTATCAGAGTAGATACTTTCCACAGTATTCCATATAGATTGTTTATTCCACTTTGCTTCTTTTTGAAAATCAACAGCTCTATCAAAACAAATTTGTATAAACCTGACTTCTAGAAGATATGGAAAGGGATGGGATTTATTCCTAGTTTGCTACAACTATTGCTATAACTATCTTCTTTATGTGACATACTAATTTACCGTATTTTTTCAGGGGAGTGGGTAAATGAATGGAATGTATTAAATGCTTCTAAAATTCAATATCAGATGTTTGGAAGGGCTCAATTGGATGTTTTCAACAAAGCTTCCTTTGGCTGGTCCTATTGGACACTTAAAAATGATCGGCCACACTGGAATTTTGAGTGGAACATTAAAAACCGATTTCTTCTTCTAAGTAAGTTTGTGTGCTTACCCTGTCCTGATCTATATTATCATTATACTTGTTTAATCTATGTAGCCCATAGGATAAATCCAAATAATAGTGGTACCCACTTGTGTTTTGCATATTAATTTCTTACCAGTATCTTTCTTTGTCATGGTTCAATCAAAATCTAGAACTAAGACCGCAGCCCAAATCTTTTCTCTACTTTCTCTCTTTTTTATTAAATGAAGGGATCAAGGCCCTTATTCTATCACACGGAAAGCAATGTGTTGTGAACTGTGTTAGGCATGGTTCTTACTTCCTACAGTCCAAAGTGTTTGGCACCTGTTCACCATTGTTTCACATCTTAATTATTCATTTTATAATCAATAATAACAAAGTTCTTATCTGATTAGTTAGGTGTTTCTTTTAAGCGTTAAATGTGTTGAACAAATAAGTAACCAAAAGAATTTCTGTTGACCTGGTATGCACATGTGACAGGAAACTCAAATCATTGACTTTTTTAAATTGAAAAATTGGAACTTAGACATATATTTCATGCTTATTTTACCTTTTATAATTAATATTTGCAGGTAATTCATCAGTGAAATTACCAAATTTCTTTCTGTTAGCTGCGTTGTCGTGTGTGACTTTCCTATTAACAATCTCAGGTTTTACCGCATAGTCTATGGAAATTATGTTCTGATTTGTAGACATTTTCTTCCTGTAATATTCTTTTAAATTTTGCCTTATTCAATGTATTATTTGTATAGTAGGATAAACATTTTTAACACACCTTTGAAAGTCATGCAATGTACCGCTCAAGAAAAGGATTGCAATCGACTCTTTGTCATATCCAGAAAATAGAAATTGATATTGACTGTTTGATGTAGCCATCTGTGTGGGGAAAGATGTTAAAGGAGAAATAATTTTTGCTAGAAAAATGTCAAATCGGGATAAATGTCGCCAGTGATTGAAGAAAAAGAATGCAACAAGTAATAATCTTACCATCCCACTTTGCGTCAAAATTACCTTACATCGTATTTGTTTGGATGGAGAAAGTCAAAGAAAAAATTTCTGTTTGATTTTCATTTTGTTGGATATTTAATAGGAGGATAAGATTACTAGAAGTTAACCTCTTTTACCTTTTTAAATCTTATATTTTGTCGATCTTTAAATTGAGGTGTAATGAAGGTAATTAGGATGATCAAATAAGAGAATAAAAAAATATATAATAATTTTCTTTTTCATTATTTTTCCTTCCCTCTTGTTCTTTATCTTTCCTTTTTTTTTATCTCGTTTGAACCAAACAAAGTGTTAGTATTCGTTCCTTAAAAAAAAAAAATTCAAGTTTAGATTTACAGTGTGTTTAGGAGGATAATTTGGTTGGTTATTTTCAATTGGAGCATGAAACAGGAGTTTTCAGAAGCTTCTGTCAATGTAAATTTAAAAGGGAATTTATCTATCTAGAATAGACATTAAATGCAAAAATATTAAAATTCAAAGTCAATGATGCACTCATGTCCAATTGCCCACCTCGCTGAGCAGCAGCGGTCTTTCAAAGGTTCCACTTTCCATTACAATAATAAATGTCTTCATATGTCATTTCTTGTGCCCGTTAGATTTTAGCCATCCGATTAAGAGAAACTTGTCAATATGGAATTGAGACAAATGGTTCGCTGTGTTGTCCGGCCCATCTGATCTCGATCCAACGGTTCTCGGCTGTTATTTTCTGCTAGCACTTCATGCCAGGTGGCGGCGCGCCATCCTTTAATGACCATGAAATGACTTAGAAGTTGGAAATGAACAGATGGCACATATAAAAATAAAATACTTCCCTTACCTAGTCTTAGTATGAGCATGAGCCTTTTAATTGTTTGTACAAGTTACTTGTAAAATAAAATAGGCAATAATATATTAACTATTAGTGTTTACTACATCAATGCTTACTTTATACCTTCAGATATTGGCGTACTCGTGCTCGTACTTGGGGAAAATACATATAAGATATGTGCATAGCACGGATTAGTGCGTACTACGGAGCTATATTTTCATTTTGAAAATTCTAATGGTTGACCGAACCGTTCAACGTGATCCCCACATGAATATGTACTTGCAGACTAAATTTTATATTTTTTCGAATTTTTTTACTATATTTTAAGATAGATAGAAAATCACTTGATCTGAAAATTATGAACTATCTAAAAACAGTGATTTTCTACCTATCTAAAAAAATTCTAAAAAATAGAAAATTTAGTCCACAAGGATATATTCTCATATGAAAATCATGTTGAACGGTCGGATCGACCGTTAGAATTTTGAAAACAAAAATATTCATCCGTAGTACGGACCAATCCGTGCTATGTATAGTACCATAGACTCACTCTACATATAACTGTATAAGATGATTTTTCACTCAAGGCATTCCGTTTATATGATCGTCATACAACAAAAAAAAAGGCATCAGTTAACTGTTATAGTCACTATTCTCTAGAGTGCCAAAAAAATAAAATAAACTCAATATCAATTGATGAAATTTATTTTGTGGCGTGCCATAATTGTCCACTGATTAAGGCGCCAGAAGCGCTGGCAAGGAAAGTATTTGCTTCTTGCTCCTAATATTAAATTTCTCTCTAGAAACCTTCCTTTACAGTTTACACAGTGTCACAGTGAGTCAGTGACTGTTTATGGAGATTCTGTTGTTCATATTTTTGCGATGAAAACTCGCAACTCCCTAAGCGGATAAGGTTCTGTTCTCACTGCTTTTCCTCAAATTGAGATACGCCGTGTCGCTTTCATTGTACTAGTCTGTAATCTGTATGACTGTATGTAGCGTATTGCATATTTGCATGGGATGTTGTGGTGCACTGGTGCTACATGCACGAAGTCTTTACAGAGTAGTGAGCAACGGTCTCCTCTCTTGTTTCAGTTGCGTAACTGATTCCGTCATTTCATCCAACGGCCGTTAACATCTCCGTCAGCGGTTTCTAGAACACTCGACCAATTAGCTGCCATTTATTGACCAGACCAGTTTGGTGTTCCACAACTAGCGCCTCCTGAGACCATACCCCAAACCAAAACCATGACGAAACAAACCAAACCCTCGCATTAATTCAAACAGTGTCCAATAAGAAACAAATTTGCCACGTGGGCATCACTGCCGGTACATTTATGCTGCTGGTGAGGGGATCATATACTGATTTTGCTGTCTTGTGCACGCAATTGTTCAGTTCTTCTAGATATTTTATCCCAAAAAAAAGAGCTGAGGAGGTTTTTCCCACGGTGGAGAATGGAGATTCCTTTACTGATTTGCAACCAAGTTAGAAATCACATTTGTTGTGTTTAGCCTAATTTAGGCAGTTCATTTAACTCAGAATTAATGCGTGAACACTTAAATTCTTTTTTTTTTATCTTTTCTGTTTTAAGATTGCACGGATAATTAAGTTCAGAAAAAGTGGAAGTGGATATGTTTAGCCGGAGGAATAAAATTATATTTAATAATACAATAAGAGTGAGGTTATAGTACCATGCATATAGCATATTAGTTTCTACTGCGGATTATATTTTTATTTTTAAAGTCAATCTGAATATTTATATGAAAACATACTTGCAAAATTAAATTTATATTTTTTGAATTCTTTTTATTTATTGTTAAATAAGTAGAAAATCACTTGATTTAAAGATCCTAAATTATTCAAAAATAATAATTCTCTACCTATCTAAAAAAATATTATTTTTTCTATTTTTTTTAAGGTTAAATATTTTTTCTTAAAAAATATTATTTTCATATTAATATATTTTCATATTGATATCATGTTGAACAGTTGGAATTGATTATTTAAACTTTCAAAATAAAAATATTAATCATAGTACGGGCCAAAATTCAAGAGAATTTTTTTATCCGCAGAAATTAATAAAATAAGAGATACGAAAATAAAAGGTGTTTGATTTGCAACATATCATTGGTTCCAATTCAAAATTTAATATTATTTTTTTTCTATCAATGATCTTTATTATTTTGTGCTGAATAAAAGAAAATATACACTTTGAATCAAGACAAATAATTTCAATCCGAAAACTCTGAATCAGAATTGTTTATCTCAATCTTTCCAAGAATATTGCAAATTAACTACTCTTTTATTTTCGTACCTCTTATTTTGTCTATGCATAAAATATTCTCAAAATGCGATATGCAAATTATCATAGTCTCACCCATATAACTGTACTATACTAAAAATATATTTTGTTTTGTCATTTGAGAAATCTTTGCACATGACGAATCCACCTACGTGCCCAACTCTATCAGGACTGAAAAAAACACTGAAAAAGAATCTCAACTTAAGACTTATTACCAGATCTATAACCATATTTCAAAATTCAAAATTCTGATGTATTATAATTTTCAAGAATAATTATTTTAGTACCCACAGTTGAGTACCCGCATCGTACCCGCACTTAATTCATTCCCAATTAACTGCCATAACTGTAAGCGGTCCCCACAACTACCAATTAACTAATTTACATACTTTCCAGTTTGAATTTTAAATTTCCCTTTCTCTCTGTTTCTTCCTTTTTCGAAGCTTCCGCGATTTTGAGGCGATTTTAGATCGATTTCGAGGCGATTTCAAGGCGATTTGGAGACGATCGTCTAGCGATTTCGAAACTGGAAGCGGAGATTTTTCAAAAAAAAGTGCGGGTACGGTTATTTAAGGAAAATTCATATATCATATATGTAGTTCATTGTATAGATATAAATACTTGTAAAATAAAATTATAGTTTTAGAACGGTTGTGTGGTCCCCTAGTGCGGGTACGACGCGAGAATTTTTCAAAAAAAGGTGCGGGTACTGTTATTTAAGGAAAATTCATATATCATATATGCAGTTCATTGTATATATATAAATACTTGTCTTGTATAGGTATAAATACTTCACAATGTTACTATTAATACTTGTAAAACAAAATTACAGCTTTTGGAACGGTTGTGTGGTCCCCTAATGCGGGTACGACGTGAGAATTTTTCAAAAAAAGTGCGGGTACAGTTATTTAAGGAAAATTCATATATCATATATGTAGTTCGTTGTATAGATATAAATACTTGTCTTGTATAGATATAAATACTTCACAATGTTACTATTAATACTTGTAAAATAAAATTACAAGTGCTGACAAAAAAAAAATTGGTTTTAAAAAAAAATTGATTTTAAATACTTGATATCTTAAGTATAAATACTTGATGAATTACTATTAATATTTGATATCTTAGGTATGAATACTTTCTATTTTGTATGAATACTTTTCATATTTGAATATTTGATACTTTGAAAAACATGTAAAAGTATGTCATCATGGATCTCATTTGAAAGATAAAATTGTGTAGAACGCGTTCGTGGTTTTAAATTTGTAAAATTCCTCATAGATCGTTCCAAAAATTGGTTAGATTGAACGGAGAAAAAAAAAACCACCTTGAAAAACGTGTAAATATGAGTAGGTATTGTGTCCAGTTTTTTTTTAAATACTTGATATCTTAGGTATAAATACTTGATGAATTATATATGAATACTTGATAATTTAGGTATAAATACTTTCCATTTTGTATGTGAATTAATTTAAGTGCGGTCTCCAAAAACAGTTATGACAGTTTAGGTGCGGTCCCCAAAAACAGTTATGACAGTTTAGGTGCGGGTACAATGCGGATACTCAACTGCGGGTACTCATATCAGCTTCCAATTTTCAAACACAGAGACTTTGACTTGGCGTGCTCCGTACTTCAGCTTCACGGCTTTGAGTTCCCTTTCTTAGAGGCCTTCATCTCAACCCTCCTTTTTAGAACCTCAAACTTCTCCTCACTATCTCCTTTATCTTCGTTCTTTCTTTAAGTTACCATATAAAAAAAAAAATTAAAATGTGGCGAACTGATGGCCACACAGTCGCCATTAGCGGAAACTCGCTCGGTCTGATGCTGGTATTTCTTCTGGTAATACTTTCGCCGGCAATAGAAGCGCAATCATCGCCGCCATCAACATCCGAAAATGGTTACCTTGGCAACAAATATTCTTTTAATCCTTCAATTGTCATACTGATAATAGTTCTTATCAGTGCGTTCTTTCTCCTCGGGTTCTTCTCTCTGTACATCAGAAATTGTGGCGGGAATGGCGGTGGTGCCGGCACGTCTGTTCGTGGTGCCTTGGCTAATGCTATGGCACGGTCAAGGCGGCAACGGGGTCTTGATGCAGCTGTGCTAGAGACCTTTCCAATTATGGTTTACTCAGAGGTGAAGGAGCACAAAATCGGAAAGGGATCGCTTGAGTGTGCCGTTTGCTTGTGTGAGTTCGAAGACGACGAGAATATCCGTCTCCTCCCCAAGTGCAGCCACGTGTTCCATGCTGATTGTATCGATGAATGGCTCTCGTCTCACGTGACATGTCCGGTTTGCCGGTGCGTATTAACTCCTGATCCGAACCAAACGTCGGACCAAACCGAAGAGGGAGTCGAGTCGAGTAATTTGACACAAGTCGAAGGGACACAGAGCCCATTAAACCAACCCGATTCAGTAGTGGTAATTGATGTTGATGGGCATGGAGACGAGACGAGGAGAAGGCAAGAGGCAATTGAGCTGGAGAGGATCGGAAGCCAGAAGCGGGCCCTGCGTGCAAAATCGGTTAGGCAACAGCCGAAATTTCCTCGTTCCCACTCAACCGGGCATTCTCTCGCAGCACCACCTGTAGCAGTAACGACAGATGTCGGGAGTGTCGACAAGTTCACTCTCAGATTACCTGATCATATCAGGAAAGAAATCATTGCCTCGGGACAATTGAAACGAGCAAGGAGTCTCCACTCATTCCCCGGCCAAGGAGAGGCAAGCTCGAGGCGTGGTTACCGCGAAGGAAGTATCCGAATGGGTAGGAGCGTTCGATTTGGCCGTTCGGAGAGGTGGCCGTCTTTTATTACTCGAACCTTCTCAACTAGAGCCCCGGCATGGATAACTAACCGGCGAGGTGATTCCGAGGGATCGTTCAAGAAGCCCGATGGCGAAGGATCGAACAAAGGCAAGCAAGGTGGTGCGAAAGTTACCTTTGATTGTCTCGGGGGTGCGTCGGGTTCAAAAGTCGATGCAACCGGAGATGAGGAAGACCAGACCGTGGCCATGGCCCGGCGAGTTTGACCAGAAAATGTTACAGTTTGACCGTTGAACTTGGGATACTTTTTGGGGTTAGATAGTAAAAAGGGTTGAATTTTTTTTTAAAGAATGGTAAAGTGACGCGTTAACCAATTATTGGTTTTTAAGTCATTGACCTGATTCTCTTTAATTAGTAATTAATTAGAGATGGGGTTTGGACTTTGGACTTGGGAGGAAAGTCGCTGTAAATAGGGTAATCTTCGTGGAGGAAAGATAAGAATATTTTTTTTTGTATTAGTTTATATAATACTGCTATAAGGTTTGCACCAATGTTTATTCTGTTTATATTTTGTTTATATAAAAACAATGAACAGAAATTATCTTGTGCCGTATTGGAATTGTCCCTTTAATTAGGTTAAATTTTTGATCAATTAATGTAGATAATCGGACAAAAATTTATAAGTTTGCTTTTATATTTTATTAGAACAGAAAAGTCCTATACATTGCAAGTTTAGGTTAAACAAAAAATATCTTTTAATTACTAATAAAGTCCAAGAATTAATTTTTGATCTAGTAACAAAAGCAATACTCTCAGTGTAGGAGGTCGCAAATTCAAAATTCAGATGAAAGAATTTCTCGTGAATATTAAAATAATTAGATGGTTTGATCTTCAACCTTCACTCAAAAGTTACTAATAAAATTCATAACTGTTTTTTTTAAGATTAGTGGAAATTCCACTGACATATATATTGATTGATAAAAAAAAAGTATTTATAAAGTTGTCGAGACCGTCGCACTAACCCTAGTTACATGAGTCTAAAATCCATAACTGTTACTCAAAAATTACTAATAAAATCCATAACTGGTATTAGAGTGTGATCTGACGGTACCAATTTCCGGAAACAATAGGCCTTTTATTTTCTTGACATCGTATATAATAGGGGAACAGCTTAGGTCCGATGGATTTATGGACACATTAAGATTCATGCGCACAAATTTTAAAGTAGGCTCGAAAGTTGCGGACGCAAATCTTAAAGCAGATCGGACGGTCATCGAATCCATCGAACTCACTTTGAATCCGATGGACATCGGACCCAAACTGTTCCCATATAATAGGCCTTTCTCTAAATATAAATAAATAAATAGTAGGCCGATAGTAAGAGCTAAAAATGCATGTCCAGACAGTATTATAAAATTCAGTGTTGTGAAAAAACGATTGACTAAATCTATTGATCAATTGATTAGTCGAAAGCGGTATATGTAGGGGTGTTAATGATACATTTTTAATCATTTACCCGATCAGTTAGCTTATTGAGTATGGGTATGAGTATGATATGATTTTTTTTCGTTAGCTAAACAGGTAAGGATACGGGTAAAGGCTATTTTGTACCGTTACTTGTATAATAATTTTTTTTTGGTTGAAAGTCCTTAGGCGATTGCATTTTCTTGAGAAAACAAGTCATTACAAGCCTGCTCCAGCGTAGGCACGGTTATTATAAATTACAAAAAGGAAGCCTATGCACTGAACTACCTGTATGCTCTATCTGCTAGAGAAAAGAGAATAATGGAAACGTAAAACCAACAGTAGCGAATTGTTGTCTTCACGTCAAATTTGCGAGATTATCAGCATGGTGATTCTCTTCTCTCGTAATGTAGTAGCAACAGTAAGACGGGTGAAGCTTCAAGTGGTTCTTAATCCTTACTAGTAGCATGTATGAGCGCCAATCAGCTGCCAGGAGCGATTGCAGTCTTCTTTTTGGGTCGAAGGTATCAGCTAGCAACTGTGAGTTGGTAAGAAAGATGCAGTTCTCGATTTCTTGTACCAGTGCACCTTCAATTGCTATCAGGAGTGCAATGGCTTCCATATGAAAAGGTGATATTGCCTTATCAAAGTTCTTGATTTCATATCTCAGTAAAAGTCCCGCTCTTTGAATGACATGGGCAGCACCACCTTGTTCATTTGCCCTAAAGGATCCATCTACCCAAGCCATGTACTCTTTCTGGTTGCTAACACCACCCTCTATCTGTGCGCTTGCCAGTACCAGTTTTGGTATGGGTGGCCTGTTTGGGGGGGGCTGTAGCTAGGTATGCACAGAGCCACAAAAGTAGATTCCTTAATTGTTGCCTCTGGAACACAATCCTTTTGCTGAAAGACTCGAGCGCATCTTGCTTTCCATATGCTTCATGCCAGTATCATGAAGAGTGAGGCTATGGTGCTATGCATAGCACCAATGGCTAGTGTACTACGGCTCAATATGGTACTTTTTAAAATCCTAACGGTCGATCCGAACCGTTCAATGTGATATCCATATGAATATGTACTTGCAAACTAAATTTTATATTTTTTTGAATTTTTTACTATTTTTTTAGATAGGTAGAAAAATCAGTGTTTTTTCTGAAAATTCTGGACCATCAAAATTCTACCTATCCAAAGAAATAGTAAAAAAAATCAAAAAAATATAAAATTTAGTTTGCAAGTACATATTCATATGGTTATCACATTGAACGGTTCGGATCGACCGTTAGAATTTTAAAAAGTACCATATTGAGCTGTAGTACACTAGCCATCCGTGCTATGCATAGCACCATAACCTCACTCTATCATGAATGTGGCAATTTGCGAACTATCAAGGTGTTTCCAGAGTTGTATCAGGCCATGTATTATGCTCTCTTGTTGGAACAAAGATGATCTGAGGCCCAGGGATGACAGAAACCAAGTAGCTCTTGTGTGTGGGCATAGAAATAGGGAATGGGATGCATTTTCTATTGGTTCATCGCAAATGCTACAGTTTGATGAATGGTCGAGATTGTTTTTGCAAGAGTGGATGTTATTGGTAGAGTTTTTTACAAAACCCTCCAAAAGAACATTCTCACACGATGTGGGACCCCTGGTGTTTTCCAAATTCGCTTCCATACCTCCCTCTCAGTAGGCAACACAACACGCCTAATCATTGGTTGCAATTGCTCCAGTATTTTATAAGACCCTTGATAGGTCAGAATCAGAGCTAATAAATTCATAACACTAATTATCTACTTTACAATTGATTCACAAGCGCATGAATCTATCGTATAGTATAGATCGGGGTGTCGATCCTTAGATATTGTATTAAGGGATCTAATGATAATCAATTCTAGGTTTTTAGTTGTTTTTGTTATTTTGATTTGATTGGTTGGGTTGTTTAGTTATAGGAACATTAGAAACAGTAGATAAATGCTTTGTGTATAGAAAATGAGCTTACAGGGATCAGGCTATCTATCATCCTTGTTTAATCTAGTTTCTGGTCACAAATGCAAACGCATATAGTGTTGTCACCAACCGCATGCAAGTGCAATTACCTATCAATTATGGTTTCTAACTCTAATCGGTGTGACATGCAGTTTGATCAGAACCGTGTGCGTCCTATACTGGTATCAAATGCAAATTTGAGAGCTGCTAATCCTATCCTAGTGCTAATTCTATTTTAATGGTATATGTGCGCTCCCTTTGAGAATCCTAGATCTATTATATATATAACCTACTAGGTTCTCTATCTGTTCAAATAATGAGATGAGTTGTAATTCCTCCATCATGTGTTAGTGGGTTTAGTGGAGCTTGGCTGCCAAATTTAGTGTTGTAACTGTTGTTCTGTCAGTTATCTTGTGCGGTTGAGCATTTCATCTGCATGCGATTTCTGCACTGCATATTCTGATGCTACTGTGTGTTGTTTGGCTACCTCTGGTTGCATGTGGATGAAGGGTCAACCGTATGCTGGTACCAGTATGTCCAGAATGCTTCGTTTTATACCTGTTTTAGCTCCAAAAATACTAGGAAACCTGCAATCTTACATAATCAAGTAAAATGGCAAAAGTAATCTGATTCTATCTAAATTGGACATTTGTAACTCAATATTTGGCAATATTTTAGGCTAAGTGATAGGGAAAAATAGTGCTTATTTCAGCTCTATCACCCCTTTAACCAAAAAATCCCATTTTTTGCCTAGGTGAAAACCAATTTATCCCCAATTCCTTGCCTCAAAATTACACCACTATGCTCTACCAATATTCCTTGCATTATTTCAGATCCCCCAAATTGCATCAGTGAGAGGGGGTTCCAAGAAAGGGTACTGTTATAAAAAAGGGAAGCAACTTTTACCTGCAATCGGGGCCTTATCAGGGCTGGGAGCCGCCGCCACTCTTGAAACCACGAATGCCCGTAAGCCGGACAGGTGAGGCCATCTCCAAGTACCCAAGTTGTGTTGTGTGCCAGTATCTCTCTGTTTTGAATCATAGCCTGCCATAATCGTGTGCAACCCTGACTACGCTATGAGCACCATAAGGTAGGTGCTTGATGGTATTTTGCCTCTAGGATCCGAACCCATAGCGCTTAGTGCCCCGAGACCACCTTCCATGCTGCCTTTAACACCATGGCCTTGTTGAGTGTGTGCAGTCGTCTCAAACCTAAACCGCCTTCCATCTTTGGTTCAGTTAGCTTATCTCATTTTACATAACAGATAGATTTTTTATTTGCTTTTTCCCGAGAAAAATTGCACACACCTTGATTGAATTTTGTCTAACACTGACTTGTGGATTAATGTAGTGCTCATGTGGTAGATAGAAAGTGATTCCAAAACTGATTTGACCAGCATAATTTTACCCGTTGGCGAGAGGAGCCTAGCTTTCCATGTATGCAATTTATTGTCAACTTTTTGCAATAAGGGTTTGAATGCTGCAGGCCGCGAGACATTCACAGGTCCCCCAAGGTACGACTCATTCTCATCCGTAAATTTTGCCCCAAATATCTGAATTGTAGATCTCACCTGGGCCAATGGTGTTGCCCTGGAGAACTACAATTTGGACTTTTCAGGCGAGATTCTTTGTCTAGACATTTCACAAAAAAGTTTGAGGGTTATTTTGATGAGCCGCGCCTCGTTTCGCTCGGCCCTACTCATAAGCAGCAGGTCACCAACATACAACAGGTTGGTAATTGGTGGCGTAGCTTTAGTGAGAGTCAGACCTCTAAGTCTTCCTTGATCCATTTCACACTTTAACATGGAGGTGAGGATGTTCATGCACAATCGTATGCCTCTTATTGTTAGTAAGTAATAATCTAGAAGTCAATAATACGATAATTTAATTATATAAAGCTTTGTTCATGAATTGAATGATTAATAAAATGTCATTTTGTTTCCTTGAGTATTATTGAATTTATGAATCATTTCGAGTTAATGACTGGAATTGTGAAACTTCATAATATAGATGATAATACTCTAAAAGGTCACTGACCGAGGTAATTAGCAGGAACACTAATTATCGCTACAAGGTTAGTATGTGGATTAAAAGATGGTCAAGTTTTACAGACCATAGACACAGAGTTGTCATTTTAATCACATAGATACATGTTCCAGGAACATGGTATTTGACAGACCTCGAATGAAACATTATACGGAACTGTGTTCGTGTCATTAATGCTTTCATTCAGTGTTAAGTTCTACAGTATGAGGTATTCATCTTTCCTAACTAAGAGATGTGTATGTGTGATTGTTACCTAACGCTATCTGTAAAAAGTAGCTATAACGGTAGCTCTTCGGTATACATAACTTAGCTGAGGTAGTGATGGTCTACCAAAAGTACTATTGTCCCTCGTATTTATTATACGAGTTATAGTGTCACTGGGCCCCTTGATAGAATAAGATTATCTGCATGCAGTATGATTAACAAGAGTTAATCATATTTGATAAATCTATTCAAGATCAAGAAAAGATTAATTTGCAAGGATGACACAAACCTACCTTGAAATTAATCTGACAGCTATGAGACAAGAGAATTAAACACAAGTAAAATAGTTTACTGGATCGTGATATTGTACTGTACAGCATCATCTGTGTAATTGGATGGTCATGATGCGTTTTGCCAGATGTCTCTCATGATTATAGAAGTTAAAACGGTTTTAATTCTATTTACCAACATAACACAGATCCTATCGGGTCACACCTATAGGAGTTAATCAGAGAATCTTATTGATTGATTATAAATTGATTATGATCAATAATAAGATGGTTTTATAATTAATTATACTTGATATAATTATATTATAAATGTCATGTAAATATGACAAGCTTAAACACATTAAATTTATAAGCGTGTTCGACACGTTGTATAAATTTACCGAAACAACGACCGCAAGAAATATAATTGTTCAGAACGATTATATAATTAACTAATGGATAAATATATTAATTATGAATTGATATATATATTTGGGACTAAAGCCTATTTTCCCTTTATGGCCGAATTTGATTGAAATCAAATTCATTTGATTAAATGGAAAAAGGCCAAATTAATTTGATTAATTAAAAGCCCAAAATTTATAAGCCCAAAAATGAAAATCTCAAAATAGTTTCGGCCAACTATTTGAACCGACCTATCCAATGGCAATTGGTAAAAACCAAATTGCTTAGAGGGCATTTTGGTCATTTACCACATTTTCAAAGGCTATAAATAGAGGGTAGGGGTAGAGAAAAAATTAGAATTCCATTTGAACTGAATCAGATCGGATCGAATCGAATCAAGTTTTTCTCTTCCAAATAGTGTTGCGGTTTAAACGAAAGTTATACGTAGATACGTATTATCTTTCGAGTTGTTGAATAGTGTTTGCGGGATTTCAGTGAATAGTGTTTTCCCGAAAGTCGCGATATTTCTGTTTTGCCTTTTAGTAAAATCAGAATAACTGCCGGTCGGGAATTCTGCTATTTTGTCTTTTTCTCGTGAATAGTGTTTTTGCGTAATACCGCGGTTTACAGTATTTCTGGCAAAAGAAATAAACCGCTCTCTGGTTAGTCCTGGTGGATAACCTATAGAGGCACCATATGTTTGGTGCTCCGAGAGAAGTCATTGCTCCGAAAGAAGACATTGCTCAGATCCGGTCTTCTCGCTCGGTCTGCATTCCAATTGTAATTTGGAAACAAGGTATAAATGTTATATAAATTTATTTACTTGGTAAATAGGTTTAAGTTCTAGAAATCAATTACGGGAATAGATCCTTAAAGGATTAAAAGAACGATACCATCTTTTAATCCTTGGCTTGAGTTAGACGTAGAAATTTTTGTTCTACGGTCTTTCCGCAGCTCGAGCCTAAAAGTTAATCAATGGGTTTGAACAGTCAAAAACCCAACAGTGGTATCAGAGCACAAGGCTTTCCCGTTAAATTGATTTCTAAAAGGTAATAACTTATGCATAGTATCGGTTTAATTCTTAGATTTGCAGCTTAGGTCCAAACCGAATAGAACTGGATTTTCTTGGTTCGGTTTTCCGACCGAGAAAGTTTTAAATTAGATTTAAAAGCTTTCTTTACATGTTCTTATGAAATGTAAGTTTTTACATTTCTTGGATCGGTTTTCCGACCGAGAAAGGTAAAATAGGATTTTACGCTTTCTTTTCGAAAACTTTTGATTACGTTAAAGTTCATCGAAGAATGTGATGAAGCAATAAAGTATCCAAGTAAGAACTGTTGATCTCCACCCGTAAAAGATAAAGGTTAATGTCAAGAAAAATCTTAATTGATTGTTTCGACTAACCTCTTTTACGTGTCCTGACAACTGGCCCAAAGGAAACTTTGTCACGTTACTAAATTGCTTTACGTTTTCAAAGCATGGCAAAATGTTACTTTTTCGCTTTTTCGAAAACCTTCGGTTATGTAAAGTACATCTAAGAATGTGATGAAGCAATAAAGTACCTGAGTAAGAACTGTCATTTCCACACTGTAAAAGAGATGGTTATGTCTAGGAAAGAAAGATCTTAAGACAGTCCTTGTGACTCTCTATCTTTCCTGGGAGCCCCTTTTACATGTCCTAATGGCTGGCCCAAAAGGAACTTTGTCACGTTACCAAATTGCTTTACGTACTGAAAAGAATAAACTGTTTATATGCTTATTACGGTATAAATAAAGAACAAAAAGCATAGCTGCAAAATAAATAATTAGAACTGATAAAAATATACGTGACTTGATCACGTATATAAGTAAATAGGATTTACTGCTTTGATATGAAATGCCTAAATTAGATTTAACGCCTTGTCATAGCCGCATAACTATTCCTATAAGATAGGATAGTTGCTATGGTCAGCAATAGAACTGACTGCTTACCAAGCTAAGCAAATGAAAATGTTTTTAAAAGAAAGATGTGAATGGGATTACATTCGGTATGCTTTCTCTCTGACTTCCTTCCCACGACTGCTTACTGAAGCATATGGAATAGGTCTTTGAGAAAGATACCAATAAAGTCACATTCGGTATACTTTCTGGCAAAATTCATTTCCATTTCCATAAAAGATGTCTTTAGAAAAATAGGAATGTAGGATCACATTCATTATTCTTTCTCTCTGACTTCCTTCCCACGACTGCTTACTGAAGCATATGGAAGAGGTCTATGAAGAAGATAGGAATGGGATCACATTCGGTAATTTTTCTAACAAAAGATGTATTTAGAAAAATAGGAATGAAGAACCACATTCGGTATTATTTCTTTCTGACTTCCTTCCCACGACTGCTTACTGAAGCATATGGAAGAGGTCTTTGAGGAAGATAGGAATGGGATCACATTCGGTATTTTTCCTAACAAAACGATTTTCACATGTCCGTAATGTTGACCAAGGTCAACATTACAAACTGATAATAATATACGTAACTAGGTCACGTATATAAGTAAATTATATTTACTACTTTCATATAAAACGAGTAGATTAGATTTATCGCTTTATAAAGAAATTGCAAAAAGAAAAAAAGAAAACTACCTCTACAAGATAGATGGTAGCTAAAGTCAGCTTTACAAACTGACTGCTTATAAGGCTAAGCATGTGAAAGAAGGTTCTGTCAAAGAAAGGCAGGCACGAACCTTTTTGTCGTCTTTTTGGCAAACCTCTTTTAAAGATTGCTTAAGCATAAATCACAAACCCATCTAATTAAGTAGTATGTCCTTCCTACTCTATCCTCCTCACGTCATTGTTCATTGGTTGATGTTAACCCTACTCAGTAGGCATCGCCTTTTACCTTTGGTGGTCGAGGGTTATGTGAGACATAACAAAACAAAATAGAGTGAGGTTACTTACCGATGATTTCTAAAAGAGTTTTAGGCTCGGGGCAAAGTATTCGTTAAAACACACGTTGTTTAACGAAACCAAGAGTCACAAGGAGAATATGTGATTAGCACTTGAGTTGCTTACCTAAGATAACTGATGACCATGATATGCATACACTGCCGTGGTTCTTGGTGAAAATATGGATCTTGGTCCTACTGCAAAATGGGTATAGAACAAATTTGCAGTGGGAGATTTTATTATTGAATAAAACATTACATGAACAAAGCTAAAAATCTTTACAAAGGTAGAACATGATTAAAGAAAAGTCTTTCTTATTACGTTCCATATTTTGACTATAGTTCAAAGACAAACATGAGAAAAATGGAATATGTTTTGAATACACCGGTCCCTGACAGTCTTAAAAGGGCTGAGAGCAGCTCTGTCAGTACTCACACGCTTCATTTGACAAGCGATGTTGAGCAACTGGAGAAGCTTAGCTATCCGTTGAGCCACGAGTTGGTCACGGACGTTATCCTGAACTCTCTCCCTCTCAGCAATTCGGAGTTCATCGTGAACTGCCAAATGCAAGGGATGGATAAGAGTTTGCAGGAGCTGAAAGGGATGTTGAGGATTAATGAAGGTAACATCGAGAATAGATCTCGTGTCCTCATGATCCAAGAAGGTGGGAGAAAAATTAATAAAGCAAATAAGGAAACGGCTATTAAGTACAAAGGCAAAGGGATGTTTGTTACGGTAACAAACACTCTCAAGATAAATGTTTCTGCTAACTTTGACTGCTATTATTGCAAATAGCAAAAGTCACTGTAAGAGAAACTGCCCGAAGAATCTAGCAGATCTGAAATCTGGGAATGTACCAGAAGTTTCAGTCTCTGGGATCAATGTTATTGAAGTTAATATTGCGACTTCTCTTAAATGATTCAGTACTGGATACTGGATCAAATGCTCATATTCGTTCAAATATGCACGCACTAAGAAATAAGGGAAAATTACGCAATAAGGAAATACAGTTCCGAGTTGGAAACGGAGCACACGTTGCAGCCGTTACAGTCGGTAGTATAGAATTGTATTTGCCTAGCGGGCTAGTGATCAGGACATAGAAAAAGGTTCTAGCAAAGAAAGACTGGAAAAGGAACTTTCGGTGGTCTTTCCAACGAACCCCTTTACGTGTCATGAGAACTAGAAAAACAAATAAATCCGTGATTAACATCAATAACAGACAACTCAAAAGTCTCATGAAAGTACGACTTACATGTGACATTGTCGCCTAGGTCATATAAACGAGAAACGCATCAAGAAGTTGCAAGAAATTGGACTTCTTGGTGAATTTGATTTTGAATCAATTAACACGTGCGAATCTTGTTTACATGGAAAAATGACCAAAGCGCCTTTCACCAATAGGGAGAAATGGCAAGTGACTTATTGGCCCTTATACACACCAATGTATGCGGACCGATGATTACTTGTACAAGAAACGGTTATTCCTACTTTAACACGTTTACTGATGATTACAGTAGATATGGTTATGTCTACTTGATGAGACATAAGTCTGAATCCTTTGACAAGTTCAAGGAATTCAAGACTGAAGTAGAAAATCAACTTAACAAAAGTATTAAGGTCTTACGGTCTGACCGTGGAGGCAAATACTTAAGTTCTGAGTTTAAGACATACTTAAAAGAATGTGAGATAGTCTCACAGCTCACACCTCCAGAAACATCGTAATGGAACGGTGTTGTCTGAGAGAAGGAGTCGAACCCTGCTGGACAAGGTTCGTTCCATGATGAGTAACGCCACCCTTTCCAAATAGTTTTGGGAACACGCACTAGAAACTGTCGCACTAACAATAAATATGGTTCCATCCAAGTCAGTAGAAAAGACTCCATACGAGTTATGGTTTGGGAAACTCCCAAATATGTCTTATCTTAAAATCTGGGGTTGCGAAGCATTTGTCACACGCCTGACGTCTGACAAACTTGGTCCCAAATCTGACAAGTGCTTTTTCGTAGAATATCATGAGAAAAGAAAGGATATTACTTCTATACCAATCCGAGAACACTATAGTTGTTGCTCGTCATGGTATACTTTTAGAGAACAAGTTTCTCGCAAAAGGAAGTAGTGGGAGTAATGTAATACTTGAAGAAATTCAAGATACATCACACAATATAATATCTGATACAGATCAGATAAACCCACCACTTGATACTTCGGCTGATGAGCATCTGGAAGAACCAAATCCACAACTAGCTGTGGAAGAGGTTCTAGTCCCGAGCTCAGATACTTCGACGCAAGTCGAAATAGAACTGAACCCGCACATTGTTGCTGATCAAGTTCAAACAGCCAGAAGAACAAGTGCTACGGAGGTCAGTAAGGACAGTCCATGCACCCAAGAGGTACATGGGACTGCACGAGGTCTCAGTGTTTGACACTAAATATCCTCTGACCTATGCGGAAGCAATGGATAGGCCCGACTCCGATAAATGGCTGGAGGCCATGACATCCGAAATACAATCCATGTATGATAATACGATCTGGAACCTAGTTGTTCCACTTGATGGGATAAAATCCATAGCTAACAAGTGGGTTTTCAAAAGGAAAACAGACATGGATAGTAATATGACTATATACAAAGCACGGCTGGTAGCGAAAGATTTCAAACTAATTCTCGGGAATTGATTATGATGAAATTTTTCCACCCGTGGCTATGTTTAAGTCAATTCGGATACTCCTAGCAATTGCCGCATTTCATGATTATGAAATATGGTAAATGGATGTCAAAACCACATTCTTAAATGAAAATAGAAGAAGACCTGTACATGATACAGCCTTCAGGTTTTGAAGATCCAAGGAATGCTGGAAAGGTGTGCAAGCTTCTTGAATCCATTTATGGATTGAAGCTAGCATCACGGAGTTGGATTCCTCGGTTTGATGAAGTAGTCAAAAATGTTTGACTTCATCAAATGCAAATAAGAACCATAAGTGTACAGTAAGACTAGTGTGAGTACAATTGCATTTCTAAAAACTTATATATGGCATACTCCAAATCAGTAACGATATTACGCTAAAACAATTAGCCAAGTCCAATAAAAGGACTTGGGCGAGAATGTCTATATACTAGACAATAGATTGATTTGACTCATAGGATTGAGTCAAAGCACACACATTGACAAAATGCTGAAATCGGTTCAGCATGCAGGATTCTAAGAAAGGATTCCTGCCAATGAGTCATGATGTACAGCTTAGCAAGACTCAGTATCTTTCGATAACTTATGAGCAAAGCGAAATGAATAGAGTGCCATACGCTTCGGCTATTGGCTCTATCATGTACGCCATATTGTGCACTCGCCCTGATGACTCGTACACTTTGAGTGTGACGATCAAATATCAGGCTAATCTTAGTCTCGCTGTAAATGTTTACACCGAAGCTAAGTATATAGCTGCTTTCGAAGCACCTATAGAGAATTTCTGGATCAAGTAGTTCCTTAGCGAACTATGAGTGGTTCCAAGTGTTCAAAGCCCTGTGGACCTCTATTGAGACAACAATAGAGCTATAGCTCAGGTCAAGGAACCAAGATCGCACTCGAGATCCAAACGTGTTCTACAACGTTATCACCTAATACGAGAGATCGTAAACATAATAAGATGTTAATTATAAAAGATATAATTAATATAAAGGTAAAGTAAAGATTTGTAAAATTGACACAGTCAGCAACACAGCTGATCCACTCACAAAACTCTAACTCAAGCCATGCACCAGATGCATACAGCTTCTATGGGTCTGGAACACATAGAATATTGGCTGTGAGATTTTCTTTAGATCTACGAGATCTTTTAGAATATAGAGCTTTGTATAAAGTAGAGCCTATGATGATTGGCTTCTAGCTTAAGTGGGAGATTGTTAGTAAGTAATAATCTAGAAGTCAATAATACGATAATTTAATTATATAAAGCTTTGTTCATGAATTGAATGATTAATAAAATGTCATTTTGTTTCCTTGAGTATTATTGAATTTATGAATCATTTCGAGTTAATGACTGGAATTGTGAAACTTCATAATATAGATGATAATACTCTAAAAGGTCACTGACCAAGGTAATTAGCAGGAACACTAATTATCGCTACAAGGTTAGTATGTGGATTAAAAGATGGTCAAGTTTTACAGACCATAGACACAGAGTTGTCATTTTAATCACATAGATACATGTTCCAGGAACATGGTATTTGACAGACCTCGAATGAAACATTATACGGAACTGTGTTCGTGTCATTAATGCTTTCATTCAGTGTTAAGTTCTACAGTATGAGGTATTCATCTTTCCTAACTAAGAGATGTGTATGTGTGATTGTTACCTAACGCTATCTGTAAAAAGTAGCTATAACGGTAGCTCTTCGGTATACATAACTTAGCTGAGGTAGTGATGGTCTACCAAAAGTACTATTGTCCCTCGTATTTATTATACGAGTTATAGTGTCACTGGGCCCCTTGATAGAATAAGATTATCTGCATGCAGTATGATTAACAAGAGTTAATCATATTTGATAAATCTGTTCAAGATCAAGAAAAGATTAATTTGCAAGGATGACACAAACCTACCTTGAAATTAATCTGACAGCTATGAGACAAGAGAATTAAACACAAGTAAAATAGTTTACTGGATCGTGATATTGTACTGTACAGCATCATCTGTGTAATTGGATGGTCATGATGCGTTTTGCCAGATGCCTCTCATGATTATAGAAGTTAAAACGGTTTTAATTCTATTTACCAACATAACACAGATCCTATCGGGTCACACCTATAGGAGTTAATCAGATAATCTTATTGATTGATTATAAATTGATTATGATCAATAATAAGATGGTTTATAATTAATTATACTTGATATAATTATATTATAAATGTCATGTAAATATGACAAGCTTAAACACATTAAATTTATAAGCGTGTTCGACACGTTGTATAAATTTACCGAAACAACGACCGCAAGAAATATAATTGTTCAGAACGATTATATAATTAACTAATGGATAAATATATTAATTATGAATTGATATATATATTTGGGACTAAAGCCTATTTTCCCTTTATGGCCGAATTTGATTGAAATCAAATTCATTTGATTAAATGGAAAAAGGCCAAATTAATTTGATTAATTAAAAGCCCAAAATTTATAAGCCCAAAAATGAAAATCTCAAAATAGTTTCGGCCAACTATTTGAACCGACCTATCCAATGGCAATTGGTAAAAACCAAATTGCTTAGAGGGAATTTTGGTCATTTACCACATTTTCAAAGGCTATAAATAGAGAGGTAGGGGTAGAGAAAAAATTAGAATTCCATTTGAACCGAATCAGATCGGATCGAATCGAATCAAGTTTTTCTCTTCCAAATAGTGTTGCGGTTTAAACGAAAGTTATACGTAGATACGTATTATTTGTTGAATAGTGTTTGCGGGATTTCAGTGAATAGTGTTTTCTCGAAAGTCGTGATATTTCTGTTTTGCCTTTTAGTAAAATCAGAATAACTGCCGGTCGGGAATTCTGCTATTTCGTCTTTTTCTCGTGAATAGTGTTTTTGCGTAATACCGCGGTTTACAGTATTTCTGGCAAAAGAAATAAACCGCTCTCTGGTTAGTCCTGGTGGATAACCTATAGAGGCACCATATGTTTGGTGCTCCGAGAGAAGTCATTGCTCCGAAAGAAGACATTGCTCAGATCCGGTCTTCTCGCTCGGTCTGCATTCCAATTGTAATTTGAAAACAAGGTATAAATGTTATATAAATTTATTTACTTGGTAAATAGGTTTAAGTTTTAGAAATCAATTACGGGAATAGATCCTTAAAGGATTAAAAGAACGATACCATCTTTTAATCCTTGGCTTGAGTTAGACGTAGAAATTTTTGTTCTACGGTCTTTCCGCAGCTCGAGCCTAAAAGTTAATCAACGGGTTTGAACAGTCAAAAATCCAACACTTATTGGGGTAATGAAACCACCTCCCTCAGAGCTTTCTCAATAAAACTCCAACTCATGCGGTCAAAGGCTTTTGAGAGGCCGAATTTGAAGCAGAACACTGGTTTGGAGAGCTTGCTTGTGAAAATGTGTGAAGGACCTCGCGCATGAGAATCACTTGGTCTGAGATGTCGCGGCTAGGTGTAAATGCGACTTGGTTCGGATGTATGAGTTCGGGCATGAGAGGCTTCAACCTATTTGCTAGAATTTTGGATATAACCTTGTATATTACATTACAGATATTGATCGGTCGATAGTCTGTAACCTTGGTCGGGTTATCACACTTTAGTATGAGTACCATGTTTGATTTTTGAGATATTTTCGGCATCTTTGCATGTGCGAAGAAGTGTAGAACTTCTAGCTCAATACGGGGTCAAAACAACTTCAAGTAAGACTGCACGAATCTAGCGTTGACGCTGTCAGGACCCGGTGCGCGATTTGGCCCAAGACTGAACACTGCCCGTCTGATCTCCTCCGCTGTAGGTGTCTCATCCAAGGCTGATCTGTACTCGACTCCTATTGTTGGTACAGTGGCTAGCAAACCGGTCATCGTCTTCTCTAGACAGTCCTGAAGTGACTGCTCCGGTCTATAGTAGATACCCTTGAAATGTTGTGTGAAAGCGCTACAGATTCTTTTATGATCGATCATCCAGGAGCCATCATCTAGCTGCAGCATATGAATAGTATTTCATCTTCTTCTTGAGTTTACCGTTGCATGAAAGAAGGTTGTATTCATGTCACCTTCCTCCGCCCATCGCAATCTTGATCTTTGGATCCAGTATGAGTTAATCTGCTGCAAGTTGTTGTTATATTTCTTTCTGCAGGCTTCGCTCTTTGTCCGGACTTCACAAATTGGGATCCACTGACTATACTTCAAGCATTCGGCCTTCAAGGTCTACAAGGTGTTTATCGGGATGAGGCTGCTTCTTTGCCCACGCCTGGATGTGCTTTCGTGTATTATCAATGGTAGTGGACCAGTCAGTTGTTGGCTGACCGAGTACCTTTTTACATATGCGGTTGAAATCGGGGTGTTGCATCCACCAGTTTCCAAATTTGAAACTTTTTTGGATTCGCGGGGGGTGGCAGTGAGGTACGAAGAAGAATAGGGTGGTGATCGCTATTGAAGCGACGCAAGTGGTACACCGCTGCTGATGGGAATAGCGCAGTCCATGGGGTTGTGGCAAGTGCTCGATCAAGTCTCTTCATTATTAGCATTGTATCATATTGGTTGTTGGACCAAGTAAAACATGTCCTTTGTATCCGAGATCAAGGAGCGCCGCTTTTTGTGCTAAGTTTTGGAAGCTAGTCATGTTTCTATTATTTCTTTTACTACCTCCAAATTTTTCAGATGACATGAGAACAGAATTAAAATCCCCAATCAAACACAAAGGGAAAGGGGAGCGAGAGTAAAACAAAATGCGATCATGTATATATTCAGTTACAATATGGTACGGGTCACCGTAGATAAAACCCAAAATGAATGACCAGAGAGAATTTTCTACTCTAACAAAAATAAAATAAAAAGACAGTTCTAAAATATTAATTTTAACATCATCTGACCAAAGTAACCAAAGACCACCACTCTTGCCGGCTGAGGAAATGACTTCAAAATTCTTGAGAGGGAGGCGAGAGACCCAGTCTAAGGCCTTGTCGGTATTACACTTAGTTTTTGATATAAAAGTTATATGGGCCCTAGTAGCATGGATGTAATGGAACATAGTATGTAGTGTCGCACGACCTCCACTCCTGCGACAGTTCCAGGTTAGAAAATTATTGGTGCTGTGGTGGCGATTGAAGGCTCGCCGCCGAAGCCTCTTGTGGTATCTCGAATAAGGAGAAGAACTTGCATCACACACCTCTGCCTCATGCAAGGTTAGGTTTTGTACGCGGTTGGTGAGGGAGGTGCTGGAAGAAAGGATAGAGCGGATGTTGAGACGGAGGCGAGGGAGGCTAGAGGGGTGTAGGGGGATGCCTGGTCCGGATGCGAAGTGGGAATAAGATCCACATCTTCAGCATTCTGCAGAGCCGTTGTGTCAAGGGGGGGCTACGTTGTTTGCATGGGCTGGGGTTGGGTTATTGGTAGTGTGGTTGGGTTGCTGTTGCAGGTCAGATGGGAGGTGAGACGGGTTAGGTTAGTCATTATATAATAGTGTTTGAGCAATAACTAGAGATAGTGAAAATTATTTGCGTGATAATTCATGTGATAATGTTTAAACAATAATTATTGATGTTTTTTTATTATTCAGTGTATGTTTTTGTTTTAAAAAATGTTAAACAAATTACTTTTATTTACATGCCTTGTTATTTAATTATATAATTGAATTTGTTCAAAGAGATATTCGTGTTTTTGAATTCTCTTGTTTTATAAAAAAACAATTTTTTTGGAATTGATTGCATTTTTTTTCATTAGTAATGTAATTGCATATGTGTAAAATGAATGAGTTTTTATTTACTATTTGTAAAATATAATAAAACTAATAATTATATTAGTATTATTCGTTATTCACCCGCTATCATTTCGTTATCTGATAATTTTAACGGATAAGAATAAGGTAAAATAAGATCAATTCTTAATGAGTAAGAATAGAATATGAATAAAATTAATTTTTAGTGAATATATATATATATGAAAATGCTTTCATCCCACTCGCATCGTAACCATTGACACCGCTAGATATATGTAATAGGTATTTTGTTCCAAATTAGTACCAGTTTGATTAGTTGGTCTTCAAATCTTAGTCGATCGCCCGCCAAATTCGATTAATGGCTTGTCAATAACCACTGGTTAATATAAAACTAAAAATCAATTGGTATGATATATTTGAATGATATCGTCCTTAATAAAAAAAAAATACAATTTGAAGTAATTTAGATTTAACAAATTTATTGTACATAGATTTTAAAATAGAAAATAGGTACTTTTATTTTGTTATTTTTTCTTTTTTAGGGACATGTCATTTTGGCATTTGCTCTGTGATGTAGTTTACTATGCTAGCTGTTACAGATTCTGAATATTTGTGTGGTTTTGATGTAAGTACATTTTCAGAAGTCATGTGTTAGTTGTTTGGTACTGGTCATATGTTAGATGATTTCGTTTCAATGAAATCAGTGGGTCACTCTCACTTTTATCAAAAAAAAAATTGTTATTTTTTTTAAACTTCAACCTCTTAAATTGTATAAAATATTTTTACACATTTTTCTTTTTTTGACATTTACAAATTCTTATATAGTTAAAAAGAAATACTAATGGCAGCTTTAAACACTTCAGTGATTGACAATTTCTTTAAAAAAATTGAATAACAGAACGATCCTGTAACACCCGTAAATTTTAACATTTATTTTTGAACAATTTAACAATATTTTTATAAAACTTAATTTTCTGAAATTATTAATAAAATTGCATAATTAAAGTAGTTATAAAAAAACCGTGGCATTGAGGCCACTTGGCATGCATGCAAGTCCCATTCACCCTTAATTTTACCGTAACATCTTTTATAAAGTTGTCCCTCTCTCCTCATTTTTACCAATATGTAAAAGGAAAAAAACAAAGAAAACAGAAGGAAAAAAAAGAGAAAAGGAGAAAAAAAAATTTAGAAGAAATAAAAGAAAATTTTGTAATATGTCTGATTGGAGTTCTGATCTTACGTTGCGAAGGGTTTTGAACAGTCGATTGCAATCTGATTTGAATTTCTAAAATGTCTCGCTTTCAGGTAACCAGACTTTCTTATAACTTGTGTTTTCGTTTTGATCCGATTGAATAACGGGATAGTGCACTGTATCTGAATATCGGATTACGAGGGTATATTTAATGTGATATTGGGTCTAGGAATTTGAATATGTTTATGTTATTTAACTGTCTAAGTTCTATGAACCTAGATTCAGTCGATTAAATATGCGTACTTAATCTGATATATTTGTGTGGATTAATCTAGTCTTGTTTGTACTGTTGTTTTGAATAAACCAGTTATAGAGAAGCGCGTCGTTAAATAACCGGTTATTGAGCTTTGTAGCTGATTTCTGTTTATTTCTGTTTACGATGTAGGTTGAAGGGCCGTCGGATGGATGCTAAGATCCCGTTCTGTCGTCACGCGTCTGGTCTAGATTTGGAGCGTGACATAATAGTATCAGAACATTATTTCTCGGACTGTGTTTGGGTTCTCATTTCATTTTGATATCGTTATTTTATCTGAATTTTAATTGAGTGATTTCAATTGATAATTACATTTTCTGATAAATCTATTTCCGACCAATCTGATTTGATTTTCGTTTAAACATGTTCTATTTAATTTGTTATCATCTAATTGAATTTTGAGAACAAAATTTATTTTAAGGAGGAGAGTTTGTAATACCCGTAAATTTTAACATTTATTTTGAACAAGTTAATTATATTTTTATAAAACTTAATTTTCTGAAATTATTAATAAATTGCATAATTAAAGTAGTTATTAAAAAAAAACTAAAAGAAAAACGTGGCATTGAGGCCACTTGGCATGCATGCAAGTCCCACTCTCCTCATTTTTACCACTATGTAAAAGAAAAAAAAACAAAGAAAACCAAAGAAAAAATAAGAGAAAAGGAGAAAGAAAATTTAGAAGAAATAAAAGAAAATTTTGTAATATGCTCGATTGGAGTTCTGATCTTACGTCGCGAATGGTTTTGAACAGTCAATTGCAATCTGATTTGAATGTCTCACTTTCAGCTAACAAGACTTTCTTATAATTTGTGTTTTCGTATTGGTCTGATTGAATAACGGGATAGTGCACCAATATGAATATCGGATTACGAGGGTATATTTAACGTGATATTGAGTCTAGGAATCTGAATCTGTTTATGTGATTTAACTGTTTGGGTTCAGATAGATCTAGTCGGTTAAATATGCGTACTTAATCTGATATATTTGTGTGGATTATTTTTGTTGTACTATTGTTCTGAATAAATCAGTTATAGGGAAAGCGCATCGTTAAATAACCAGTTACTGAGCTTTGTAGCTGACTTTTGTTTATTTTTGTTTGCGACGTAGGTTGACGGGCCGTCGGATGGACCCTAAGATCTCGTTCTATCGTCACGCGTCCGGTCCGGATCCATGACCGGATCCGGAGCGTGACAGATCCAAAATAATATAAGAGCACTTTTATTAGTAAAACTAAGAAAAACTGTCTAAGCACTAAATAAAATTAATTGAAGTTAATATTAATTTTTAAACTTTTACAAACTCATAATTAACTTTTAATTTTATAATGTTCAGCAATTATTACTATGGAAGTGAAAATATTAGTTAATAAATTTGTCAGAAAACCATTTATTTAAAGAAAATATTTCTAAATTAAAAATTATGTTATATTTCAAAATTATAATAAAAAACCTAAAATAGAAAGCGTCACCGTGCTTTTAAAATTACAAAAAAAAAAAATTAATATAGATGCTATGAGATTTACCTCGACTAAATAGGACCGTCCCCGTTTTGCATTTGAGCGACTTAAAACCGTGATCCGATGGTTCTATTCTGTTTCAATCCGGCCCGGCCCGACTCGCTCTACAACTACAAGCCCCGCTCACTCCTTTCTGAAGTAAATCTTTAGTTTTGATCGACAAGTCACTGGTAAACCCCCTGGAGTCTGCTCACCGCCGGTGAGCTGCAACCTTACCTGTTGTACATGTAGACCGGCGACACCGGTGAGGGCATCAGAGATTCATCGTCTCAGTCTGTCGCAGATGTCTCTATTTGGTTGCACGCGTCTCGCCTCTAGGTCTCTCCTGCTTCAGTCCAGTAAGGTAATTTTTTCAATTTGCCATTTCTGTTTATCACTACTTACTGTTTTTCAATTGGCATTTTCCCTGGAAAGGGAGCTTGCGAAATATGAAATCCTGGTTGAAGGTCTAAAATGAAGCTGATACTCTCTTCCATATATGATGTTATTGTATCCATATTTTGAATTGTTTGGGGGTTGTGTATGTAAATAAGAATGTGGAGAATGTTTGATTGATTTATAACATCTTTTTAGCAATAAATTGCATATGCAATGAATTCACCTTCTTTGTTTCAGCTTAAGGGATCAGCATTGGGTCTCGTGGGAGCCAAAACTGGAGAGATTCATAAGTTTGTGAGAGGAATTTCTCATCTTTTACAATGTGATTGTTTGATTTCTTGACTGATCCTTTGCTTTATTCTATTTCAGTATTTTTTTAGATTTGTTATAGTATGGATGTTTTGTGTTGGAGTAGAATAGATATTTTTGTTTTTCTGTTTTGATATATTGATGTTAGATAATTGGTTGTAAATCTCATAATTTTCTGTGATTTATTTCAGTGAATTACAATGACTTGTATGACTTTGGGAAACGCCAGAGCTACCTCAGAGCCACATTTCTTAGTACAAAGCAAGCCTTTCATGCAACTGGTACTTCTTTATTTTTGTAAAAACAATTCAAGTACCTTTGCACGAAGTACTGTTAAATGTTTCTGTATACGTTCAGGGATGGAGGGATGTATAAGCCAAGGGGTGCTAAGCACCCTATGTGAATAATTTTTTTTCATTCTTGTCCTTTTTTAAATTATAATTTTGACAGAAATTAATACTATTTGCCCCCTTCATAAATGAAATTACATGACACTTACTTATTCAGCCCCCCAATCTAAATTTTCTGGCTTTGCCCCTGTTTACGTTTTTCATAGCTCCACGTGGTGCCATGGAAAAGGATTACTACGAGATTCTCGGTGTATCTAGGGATGCTTCACAAGACGACATCAAGAAGGCCTTTCTTAGTGTGAGTAACTTGTGTTGGAACTTAAATTAAAAAAAACTCAAACAACAATCTTATGCATATATTGTTAATTTTCTGACATTAAATTTGGTGATATCTTAAGTCACAATTGGAGTAGCAAAATTTTGTGGTGGATCAAATTTTAATTTAGTTGATCTAGATTACCATTTTTTAATCTGATTATTAAAAAGATAATAAAGATGATACACGATCTGGGTAATATTGTTTCAACTTGATTTATTTTAATTAATTTCTTTAACTATCCGAATTTTCTGAAAATTTACCCCAACAACTTGGGTCATGGCTTCATGCATTTTGTGCGCAAATATTGTATACTTACCGATTAACACTTACACAAATTCCTCAGTTTCTAGTGTATATTCCCTCACTTAATATGTGTAGACTGTAAACAGCTAACTTAGACCTTTCTCTATCTAAAGTTCCAAAATCATGCGCATAGTGGTACATTTTAAATTATCATTTCTTGTTTTTTCATAGCTTGCCAAGAAATATCATCCGGACACAAACAATAGTCAATCAGCAAAGAGGAAGTTCCAAGAGATAAGAGATGCTTATGAGGTAAGTTTTCCTTATGTTTTTACAAGCAAAAGAAACAGAGTTATGCTAACCAGGCTGAGACTTTTTGTTTGTCAATATTGATTTATACACAGATATTGCGAGACCCTTCCAAGAGAGCACAGTTTGACCAAGTATGAACTCCAGTCTGTTATCATTAATTAAAATTTGGTAGTTAAACCAACTTGGTGTTTTCATTAACAAAAACTTGTATGTTTATTGTGGTTAAAGAGGTTTAGTGAAGAAGAAGAAATGAGGTACACTGCAAATGATGCAGGAGAGTTCCGTAGTAGAACAAATCGAGACCCATTCTCTGATGATTTCTATAAAATATTTTCACAGGTTTATATCTCTATTTTAATTTCTCATCATTTTTGGTATTATATTTTTACTTAACAGCTTTCCTTAATTTTTTCTTATCTAGGTTTTTGAGAATGAGAGAGATGCTTATGCAGATGATATAGAGGTTGCCTTTGGGTTCCTTATCTTTAAAAATTGAATATTCATTTTATGTCCTTCACAAAAATATTGGGTATTGATGCATTATTTAAATCATTTAGGTAGTGTTGAAGCTCTCTTTTGCTGAAGCTGCTAAAGGGACCATGAAACAATGCTCATTTAAAGCAAAGGTTCTCTGTGATTCATGCGGTTAGTGAAAAAAAATAACATTACTTGTTTTGTTGTCGTCATAAACTTAATTCTCACTGTTAATAGTTAAGATTCTACCAAAATTTTATCATGCAGATGGTAGGGGCCACTCAGTAAATGCAAAGCGTTATGTCTGTCCCAATTGCGACGGTTTGGGAAAAGTGTGTTCCTTTCTATTGTATCATATCCTTTGTATGAAAAACATTTATTTTTCCCTAAAATTTGCTGTGATATTGGTGGGTGTATTGATCAGGTGACTGTTTTTCCGTTCACAACCATTTGTGATCACTGCAGAGGCGCTGGGAGAATAATCAAGGTTTAAATTCTGAAATACACCAATCGATTATTTGATTTTTCGTTTTGTGTTATTACCTTTTCGAGTGATGATACTTACCTCTTTTTCCCAGGATTTTTGTCTAGTTTGCAAAGGTGTGGGGGTGGTTGATGGCACAAGGACTTTTAATATTCAAATCCCAGCTGGTATATTGTAACCTCTAGTCGTAAATTTTTTATTTTTTATTGTATTTGAAATAATTTTTGTCATATGAAATTTGTGTTTTTAGTTCTCAACTAAATATGAAAATTTTGTTGGATATAGGGGTTGATTCAGGGGACACAATTCAAGTAGCTGAGGTTGGAAATAACGGGCACAAAGGTGTTAATCCGGGTAATCTGTTTATAAAATTGGAGGTTAGTTATGATCTCTTTTTTTATTTTCTCTAAAAGAGAAAAAAAACAGAATAGAGTCTCGAGAAATTCACGATTGAATTCTCGGTTGTTTATACCAGATTCCTTAAGAAGTCTGAATACCCCTCGTGTAAAAAACTTCTCAATTTGGTAAAGATGGATTTTTTTTTTCATTTTCCATCTTCAAACCAGAAATCATTTCTACTAGAATGAATTCTATGCATTACAATGTTTTTCTCATATGTTGCAACTGGCCAGTTACTTCTTATCTGGGCATTTTATACACAAATCTTACCATATTCAACTTTTTTTAGGTGGAAGAGGATCCTGTGTTTGTCCGAGATGGTCCGGATATCTATGTGGATACTCGTATAAGTTTCACTCAGGCTATTCTCGGTGGTATGGTAGAAGTACCAACGTTGTCTGGAAAAATACAACTAACGGTGCGCAAAGTAGTTTACTTAATTCTTTTGAATATTAGGAATTCTTGTTTGTATCTCAGTTTAACAAAGGTCAATCTAATGCACATATTTTGCATGCATATAGAATGCATGAACATGTTGTTTTTTGCTTACTTATCTCGTGTGCATATCAGATACCAAAAGGTGTGCAACCGGGGCATTATGTGGTTTTAAGGGGTAAAGGTACAAACACCTAACCTTTTCTGTTATACATTTATTTACAGTGTGTTTAACTATTTATGAAATTTACTAAGAGGATGGTGTCTGCAGGATTGCCTAGAAGCCCTAAAGAAGCACGATTTATAGTATCTTATGGTGACCAATACGTACGTTTTCATGTACATTTCCCCTCGTAAGCTCCTAAAACCTTACTTATATATGCTAAAACTAATCAATTTGATGGCCATGCCTTCCTTCTACTATGTTAAATAAAATTTATGAATGTGCAAACCTTTTTCGCTTATATGGAGAAATAGAACTGTGTTGTACTAGTCAGAAATATTTTAGAGTAGGGTAAATAAAAGAAATGCATACTTCATCACCCTCACTATATTTTACGTACCGGTGAATATATGATCATTAGGTGAGGCATATTTTTGAAAATACAATAATTTCTTTCTATTTTTTTTATGAACTATGGAAGTAAAATGAAAAAAACTTTAGCTACTTTTCTTGAGCAGTTGTCGATGCTCAGTCAAACCCCAAGTAACAACTGAAGGAATGCAAGTAGTTTATTATTATTGAAAGTTTAACAATTTATTTGAGTCATTCAATTGATATAAAAATGCAAATATGTTGAACTTGAAGCTTAAAGGAGTATATTTGTTATTTAATAGTAAGTGAAAAGTTCTTGTGAGTTAAGCATATATCATAATTTTTCAAAGGTATGTCAATGAACGTCAAAGGGCAATACTGGAAGAGTTTGCTTTGGAGGAAGCAACAAAGGAGAAAAATGAATTTGCTGAAGAGAACTGGTATGTTGGTTATATCTACTCTGAGGTAGTGTTGTAGATACTGTGCTGTGTGGTGCAATAAGCCAATTACTTCGGAGTCTTGAATCATATATTATAGGGGCTATGGTATATGCATATCGCTGATTGGTCCGTACTATGGATCAATATCTTTGTTTTCAAAATCTATATAGTCAACTTGTTAGAATAATCTTCATATGAAGATGTACTTGCAGACTAAATTTTTTATTTTTTTTTAGATAGGTAGAAAATCACTACTTTTGAATAGTAAAAAAATCTTTGGATCAAGTGATTTTCTGCCTATATAAAAAAAAAATAGTAATAAATAAATAAAATAAAATGTAAAATTTGATCTACAAGTATATTTTCATATGGAGATCATGTTAAACGGTTCAGATCGACTGTTTGGACTTTGAAAATGAAGATATTGATCCATAGTACGGACCAATATGTGCTATGCATAGTCCCGTAGCCTCACTCTATGGAGTGGTCACAATTTTTTATGCCACTGAACTTGGAAGCATGTAACAAGTTGGTCATCGACTCTGTTTTTGTACTTTCGGAGTCTAGTTCTACACTTGTTTGAGTTAGGTCACACTCTGTTTCCTGCATCCAATAAACAATCAAAACTAACATTTCTATCATCTTTTTCTCTTCTTAATTTAATTACCTCCCCTTCTGGTGTATGAAATTGGCAAAGGTGGACCTCAACGTCTTTGAACGATCTCTTTTTTCTGTCGGAACTGTCAATATACCTTTGCTTCACCTTCTTCTTCTACAAGTGCCATGTCAGCACCTTACATGTGCCCATCAGTATTGTTAAATGATATTGGTAGGCGCTTGATAGAACCAAGTACAGTAGTCCAAGGGCCTAACCAGACCCCCAATTACAAAAGTACAGGGGCCAAAATCAGACTTTCTACTTTGTTTTTTTGGAAGAAAGAGAGACGGCGTGACGTGATTGGATCAAAATATAAGTTTAGCAACTCCTATGAGACAATTAAAGTATCTGACTTGTAGCATGAATCAAGTGCTACACAAAATAATAGAGTCAGATATACAGCAGCACCTGTTGGCACCGCAAATGGTTATTCTTCTTACTATTAAAGTAATTTCATGTTGCAGAAATTGAAAATGAGTTTGGATGTGAATTAACAGGCTTTACAAGCAGCTTTCCACTGGTTAAACTTACAGGTGGCAGCGACTTATTGGTCACCTGACCAGCCCGAGGGTCTTGCAGGGCATTGCCATTGTACTGCTTATTAATTTGGTTATCGGAAAGACCATAAACTAAGAGACCACATCTTATCAAGGTCAGATGAACTAGTATGAGGAGGTCACGTTACAAATTTCGTTCAATCCAGAAAGTTACGTGGAGTGCGTCTGACATCCATTTTGAAATGAAAGGATATCAAACCATAATAGTATTGATTTAAAAGGTATGCGTTTTCTGTGATTGTCTGATTGTAGGTATAAAGGATCAGAAGAGAAAAAAAAAAAAAAAAATTTCTTGATAAAAGCGGGGGAAATAAATCCGACCGATTTCATTGGAATCAGTAGATCAGAAGAGAAAACTTATTCTTCTCTTTTGTAATTTTTGTTGATGAATTCTGTTATTATTATTTTTTCCTCTATTTTTTCTTTTTTCTTTTCTTGAGAATGAAAGAATGGTACATTGTGTTGGACAAAGTCTGATGTACAAGTTTTTATGTTCATGTTTGTTGAGTCTTGTTTGGCTATCTAATGCTTTCTGTCTAATGCATGGAACTGATATTTAGTGGATCTTTTATTTTCTGTAGTAAACATTTTTGTATTTGGTTGATTCTTAGAAAATTTATCAATATTTCCGAAAATTTTATTCAAGAGCCAATTTTTAGCTAACTTACCCTAGTAGCTTTGGTTATTTTGTTCAAGGTCGAACAAAAGTTTAAGCTTGGAGTTGTGATGAAGCCAAACAATATAGTAAAAATTTATATTTTTTCTTCCGAAAAATAGCGAAAAGCAAATGCAAAGTAGCCATTTTTTCGATTTATTTACCGCAAACGTGTTTTTAGGTCTTTTTGGCAGGTTTTTTAGAAAGTTGCGTATTTAGACCAAAAACAGAGCAAAAGTGTCATATTTAGGCGATTTTTGTTTATTTAGTCGAATCGGATTGGAAACTCAGTTTTTTCTTATTGCAGAAGCTTATTTTGTACTAAAAAATAGAAAAAAAAAATGGATAAAAAGTTAATTTTTCAAAAATTATGTTAACACAAATTATTACACTAAAAAATCGGTTCATTCTTTGAGGTAGTGCCCTATAGTTGTTCTCTTGTATTGATTGATTGGCTCGGAATTTTCGAAAACAATCTGTTTTGTTTTAGAATAATAGGAAAAAAATTATAAATATTTTAATTTGTAAGAAATTTTAATAAGACAAGACTCAAATATTCACTAATATAATATAATATAAAATTATAAATAAACTACAATATATAAAGTTGCTTAAATTGAATGAATAACAATATATAAAACTAAAAATAAACTAGACTAATAAATCTCAATAAAATATTGACACGGCCCATTAAAATTACGTATGTATGTCTTCTTTATTCTAATTACTTATGTTGTAGTTTACTATCAAAAATGCAGTTCTTAATTAAGGACATGATAAAATGTCCACAAGTGCAGGCAATGATAAACCAATACAGTTTTGTATCATCTGTTACTAATTGATTGTAAATAATCAATTGTAGAAAGTGTCCTACCTTAACGTAAACCCAAGAACGAACTTTGAAAAGAGGCCCAGGTCAAAATTAAAACAAAAAACTTAAAATAAACATTAAATTAGAAATAGTCCAATATAAAAACTAAAAACCGACCCATTCAATTTAATTACAAACATTGATCCCACATGTCATATTCTTCTCTTTCTTCCCATCTCTTTTATTTCTATGAAAAAACAACGTTTTCTTCTTCTTTTCCCTGATTTGTCCTTTTTTTCACACACGAGATATTATAGACATGGCACGGATCTCAGCTGGAGTCAGGGGTAGCCACTAACATTGTTCAGGAGTAGGCACTAATAAATAATACTAATAGACCTCTAAAAAATTTCATAATCTAGAGGTAGGCACCTGCCCCTGGTCGCATCAGAATTTCGAGTATAATTGAAATACAAAATCAGGAAACAATAAAAATAGGGAGTCACGTCATAGGAAATAAACCACCTGAAAACAAGCAGTTGGAGCAGCATCGTTTCATATCAAAGCTAAGCCGAAAGATGGCCTCTAATAAGGGATAGCTAGTAGGCGGAGATCATTTTGTTCATGAATAACAAAGCCTCCCTTTCTGGAAAGGAGAAAGTAGAAACAAAAGGCAATATTGTATTATTGCGACTTTGCAAGATTTCAAGGCAACGAATCCAATGTGTGATATCATATGCCCTTTATTCTTTGCAAATAATATATTCAAATACTTCCAACCTGATCGGAACAAAATGTAACTGAGATGACAAGTGATGAATCTCAATTGAATTTACCCGATTTTAATGGACATTTTTTGGTAGAACCTGGTGCAAATAGTATGCTAATACTTTAAAAGTTCACCTATTAGTAACCCAAGAAACTGACTGTAACCTTGGCAGCCACTGCCTAGATCTCAAAAAAAAAAAAAAGTAACCCAAGAAACTGAATTCTGCCATGACAGAGAGTGAACGAGAAAACTGACCATTCAAAATAGTACACTGGTGGAGAGAATTCTAGTCATGCATGTTTGATTATAAAGTGGGGGAGCAAATTTCTTACTTCACTTTTTACCTTGTCAAACAAAAAATAAATTTAAACATTTGAGTTAATTTACTTCTCTTCAGGGGGAACAACTTATTCCACAGTTGCGTAATAACTTATTCCACAGTTACTTCAACTATAAATCCCACCCGTCATAATAACATTCATCTTTTTAATTTTTTTCTCTTCACAGTTACTCCACCAAACATAATTAACTTAATCTACTTGGAGTAAGCAATTTAATCATTCCTAATTTTACTTCCCAGAAATCAATGCTCTCAAGGCAAAATAATTGGAGGACCTGTCTATGCAATTTTACAGTGTTTACATGGATGCAGCAAATAGCATTCATGCATTTTTGAGGCGTGATTCGCTCAACTCTCTCGTAATTCAATCAAAAAGGAAAGCTTATTATATAACTATGCGCCTAGAATTACTAACAGAAGACATTTCAGGAAATTTTCTCAGATTAAACTATTGCTCCTATACAAAAACAAACGTTCTAAAGATATAAAAAAAAAAATCCCTATAGATCTTTCCACGTTACAACTCCAATCAAAACAAAAGAAAAGAAAAGAAAATAAAAACACCTGATTATACTTCACAACGTGCAAACCCACAACCCACATCACATATGCTTTCAAAAAAGAGGTAAAAGAAGAAACTGTAATACAGATACCTAAATGATCATACAACTATTCAGGAAACATATCAATATTTTGTTTCTACAGTCTAGGGTCGTAGACTGCGAGCGGTAATAACAGCTTCTTCGAGACTTTTTACAGCACTGTCAAAGTAAAGAAAACCCATGAACCAGAACTCATGCTCGTCTAAGGAGATAACCTGTATGTACTTCTCAGCAGCATTCACCTTGCTTCCTGATGGATTTGCTGCTCTCAGTTGATCCAGTGGTATCACCACCTGTTTATTAAATTCATATTTCAGAAATTACAATAAATTTACAGTATTTTGATAAGAAAAAATACTGCACGATGTGTGTTTTTTGCAGATTAAAAAAATTGTTGTGTGCCAGCCAGAAATGAATTCTTCCTCTTTGGTGAGCTTTTAGGTTTTCAAAGTTGATTTGCACGCATATTGACATTTTAATATGAACTTTTGCTAAAACAAAAAACAAAACACTCCTTCCAAGATTTTGCACAAATTTCTGAAACTACTACTTCCTCATCAACTTCATCCCGATGAAGTGGCATTTGATTGTCAGTGTGTGGTATTCGTAGGGAAACCAATGTTCAAAATAGCAAGGATATAACCAGGGGCGGACCCAGACTTTCAAGCTATGGGGGTCAATCATATAAAAATTTTCATGCTGCGAAAGAGGGTCAATTTTTACGGTACCCACAGCATTTTACTCTTAAAATATATAATAAAAACACATCTAATCATCAGATTTTGAAAATAAATGGGGGACAATTGACCCCCATTGAGTCCAAGTGCATACGCCCCTGGATATAAAACATATAGAGGTGTTGAATCCTAAATGCCTAAAGGCACAAAAAAGTTAGAAAAGTAAACTTTTACTACTATAACACTAGAGGTCTGCTATAGAGGTTAGCACGTTGCGGCTTTAGCAGTCCTCTATGCTACACAGACTAACTTGTACATTTTTAAGAGGATTCTTCATCCGACAACTAGTGCATAGTTTGTTACGAGTTAACAGTTATGAATAATGACTGTGAGAAAAGGATTTGTATCTTGTTGAAATATATTTTTTTCTTTTTTCGTGTTAAAACGTGTGGTTTACTATGGAGTGGGTACTATTATATGGTTGGTTAGTAGCCTTGTATTTGTATAATGGTAAGTAAATTGATATCAAAACTCTGGACTATGGCTTTATAAGAATTTGATACTTATTTTAAGACTTATTACACTAATTTATGATTTAGATAATATTCAAAAACATTAAATTATTTTAGCATATAATATTATTTAGGGTAACTTCCGTTGCTACCACTGTCTACTGCAGCGTTCACCTGGACCCCACCGATACTTAGTGATGTAAACCTATGTTGCATGGATACGGATACAGGTATCGTATCAGATACAATACGGATACGGAGATACGTCAATTTTAAAAAATCCCGGATACGATACGGTACTATATATATTTTATTTTAATTATTTTATTAATTTAACGCTTCTATTATATAATTAAATATCAAAATCAACTTAAGTATGTGTTAAATATAAACGTTAGTAGTTTGAAACAACAAAAGTGCTATAGTGCAGTGGGAAAGTGATGCGGCTCTTAGCTAATAGAGCCAAGTTCGATTCGTAATTGGGCCAAAAAATAAAATTTTGCCATGCGCGGTGCACAGGACCGGGTCCATGAGTGGGGTGCACCATGGTGTTTCGGCCGTTTCAATCCGTTTCAATCCGTATCGGAGCCGTATCAGGCCGTTTCAATCCGTATCGGAGCTGTATCAGATAGTTAGAGATACGCCACATCATCCGATACGCCAGTTGGCGTATCCAGTACGTATCGGGTCCGTATCGTACCCGTATCCATATCCGATACGCACCCGATACGGGTACGGGTCCCAGTTTGAAGTATCCGAGTAACATAGATGTAAACAGATCGGATATTATCCGTTCCTATCTCGATCAAGATCCGTACCTATATCTGGATAATTGTCGGATATGGATTTGGATACGGATACGGATACGGGGGTTAGATATTTTCCTAACGGATACAAATACAATTTTCAATTAAGAAGCGGACGGATACAGAGGCTCATATGTCACTTTGATTTGGACTTTGAATTATAATATAAAGTTTTGTCACGAACCCAATTAAATTTAGCTGTACTCAACTATATCTACTCATGTTTCATCATTTAAGACTTATAATTGCTTGGTACATTTTGACTAATAATATAATGATAATTAGTGATTAATTTTTGTTAGTTGATATATATATTTTTTAACTAATAAATTTGTTATGTAATTATTATGTAAATTTTTACGAACGTAAATATAATGTTTGTCCTTTTTATAAAATATGTGATAAACAAATAATTTGATTTTAATAGCCAGACTATATTTGTACTCATATCCGTATTCGTTTAATATCCAATCTCTATCCATATCCAAACTATTTGTATCCAAATCCATATCTGAAATTAAAAAGGGATACGGATACGGATACGATTTGGCTATTCGGTATCCGATCCATTTACACCCCTTTTACTTACTGCTAACTGGTATCTACTAATTAAAACATCGGTTCATTGGACAAATGAGATACCTTGTAAAAGCTCCATTCTGTTTTACCACGAGCCTTGTATGGCAAGGGATTGTCGCTGCAGAATGCAATCTTAGATGTAGAAATATAGAGCACTCCCATAACAGGACCCGCAGATGTAGAGAGATAGCAAGCGTAAGACTGCAATAACTGCTCTTCTGGCAATACTTCGAAAGTTTGCTTGAAAATTTTTTCATAGCCACCTTCTGCTATTACCTTTGTGCCTTGAGCTATCCTTCCCATGGCCGCCTCGACAAAACTTGGACCAGTATTCACTGCACCAAGAACAGTAATAAGTTAAAAAGAAATTGAAGAAGGAATGTATTTTCCTAAAATAAAGAGGTGTTTGATTATGAAATGTAACTTTTAAATCAAAATTCTGATAATAATTTCCAAAACAACTTTATATAGTTGGGAAAACTATAAACCAAGGTAAAAGGTCATCATAGCCTGTCTATTGAATTCATTCAATTTATTATGTTTCTAAATGCATTATATATATAACATTAGTTCAATTTAAATTTTGGAAGTCAATCAACAATCATCGTTGCCATCTGTCAAGGGATTCTATCATGTCGGGCATATCAGTACATACTAGTATACTACATAGTTGCTTGTATGTTCATACAATGAATTTAAATTTATTACACAATGAAATGCACCGATAAATACATCGGATAAAATAGCTGCATCTCGAGCATGATGCCTTACAACAGTTTTATAGAGCTGAACACTTGTGTGAAACCCGATTAACCCAAATCACCCAACCCAAAAAGTCACAGATTTAGAATTTAATTGGTTAGGAACGAATTGGATTTTGATCAAGTCAACAAACAAATTTTGTATACGTATTTTATTTAAAAAAAAGAAAGTCGACTGAAATCTGACCCGATTGTTGTACATTTTTTTAAGGCAAATTTGTTTATATATAACCAACATAGTAATATCATTATAAACTAACATGGTATATGTTATTTTTAAATTTTTAATTGGAACTTGCTCTATATTATTGTTACTTAAAGTATGTTATATTTTTCATTTATAATTTACTGTTGCTTGTGTTTTGTTAACATTTTCTTTTCAATGAAACCCGCCAAATTTGCAAAAATCAACAGCCTAATTGAATTTGGGCTGGATGATTTTTCATCTGGTAATTGGTTAGCAGATTGGAAATGTTGTAAACCCGACTATATTAAATAGGATTGACAACATAGAAAAAACGCAATCCATTTCCATCCCTACTGAACACCAGAACCTAGAGATACCTCATAATTGAGGATTTATGTGAAATTGCATTTAAACAATTTTATGGCATACAAGAGTATAGGATAAACTTGGCAAGGTTGGCAAATAGCAAGTGCACCAAAAAATTGATCCTAATATAACTTGGGGGATTTAAGAATTGGGCCACCCACATAAAAGTAATTATAGTCATTTGCATATAGCCATATATTTTATAACAATTTTGTAATAGCTAACTTCCGAGTGGCATTAGAAAGCATTAACACCAAGATATTTGGGAAGAAAAGGGTTATATTATAGTGGTAAGATATAATGACAGGTATTGATGTATGAAATTTTCTCCTTTCTTGTTCTAATCTCCTAATAAGTACACAAGAAATATCTATTCTGATCAAGACTGCAAATTAGTTTTCCCGAATCCACATTTTGGGACAAAATCAAGTTTACTTCCGCCAAACCTAGTTCATGGACATCAGGAATTAATGCTTTGCAATTTTTCCCCCTTTACTGAGAAGATATTGATCAATGATTCGTGAACTTAATGAATTGAGTTCTGACCAAATGAAATGATAAAAATTCATTCTGGATCCCTAATTGGACTCTTAGCAGTACGCACAGTCTCACATGCTACTTGCAACTAAATTCGAGCAATCAAATTGCATCAACAGTATACTGACATACAGAGCAAGACAACCAAAATCAAATTCAGAAACATGTTCGCAAAATCAAGTACTTACAGTGTTGCCACGTGTTTCTAGAAAGATCCTGAGCGACAACACTGGCTTCCTTCACATTCTTGCCCCACCTCCACAGCGCATCCTTCACTGTCTCCACCGTACCTAGCCAAATCAAATAAAATCAAATTTACTTAAATTACAAAACAAAACAAAAAACTTCCAAACTGAAATCAACCACAACAAGGCGGTGAACCAAATTCAAAAGAAATTACTTTTAGCTGAAGCAAGAACTGCAGCGGTCGACTTAGCGTCTGTTTCCAAAGCAATAGAGGCATCAGGAACCGTCGATTTTTGATCGGACGGAGCAGGAGGGGGAGGCGCCGCTTCCTCCGCCGGGGGGTTGATGTCGATGTTGTGCTCAGCAGGGGGGTGCACACCGTCCGATTTGGCCTTCTCCGGTTGATTGACGGTCGGATCCATATCAATACAATGCGGGTTTGGTCAGATTGTCGAGGAAAAGAAAAGAATTTGATCGGTTTCTCTTGGGAGAAGGAAACAGCGAGGTGGGGTGCGACAAGAAGCGAATTCGGATCCCTAAAGTAACGTAAATTTGTGTTTATATATGGTCCGTCCGATCAGAATTTGGGCCAATCCGGCCAGAGATGAAATGTTCGGGTCCCTTTAATATTCGTGCGAAATGCAAATCGAACGGTCTGGATCCAAACCAAAATTTTAATTACTTTAGGGGAACCGAATTCGGGAGGAGCCGACATTTTTATTATATCCAAAGTTTAATAGAAATTAATTAATATACCCGATATGGAAGTTATAAAAATACTTGTGCCGGTCATTTTCTGACCGGTACCTAATTTAATTCAGTACTGGCCGGAAAATGACCGGTACTCAATTTTTTTTTTTTTTTTAAGAACGGGCATAGCATAGTTGGTTAGAATAAAAAGTCGTAAGAAATTAGGATTGAAGTTTGCACTCGGTTTGGCTTAGATCAAACAAATACATTTGGTTGGATGCGTGTGTTACATCGGTTGCATATATCGGTGCATCATCGATATTTTTGCAATGAAACATTGATATTTTATTAGCCGGGTAGTGCTAAAAAAACATCGGTCCGTCGCTGATGTTTCATTAGACTTAGCATTGGCAATTAAGCAGGGTAGTGCTAAAAAAACATCGGTGCGTCGCTGATGTTTTCGCAATAAAACATCGATGCACTTCTGCCATCGTTAGGCCGTGCATAAAGCATCGGTACTCAATTTTAGAATGCTGGTTATTGTCAAATTAAATTCACTAGCCGCATGCGAACACTAAACTTTAGTGTCATACGACACTTTAAAAAAAAACATCGGTACTTCAATCCGAGTTTCCTACAACTTTTTCTTCTAGCCAACTATGTTATGTCCATCCTAAAAATAAAACAATAAAAAATTAAGTACCGACCAGAAACTATATTAAAAAAAATTAAATACCAGCTATTTTCCGGCCGGTATTGAATTAAATTGATTACTGGCAAAAAAATAACCGGTATGAATATTTTTATAACTTTTCAGCGAATCTAGATATATTAATTAATTTCTATTAAACTTTGGATATTAATAAAAATGTCGGCGCGAGGAGCTCTACGCGGGAAAAATGCATTTATTTTTCTTCTTTTTTCTCCTTTTACTTGATTTTGTTTATTTCTTACCTTTGACTGTTACGCTTAGACCCTGAAAGCCGAAACTTTTATTAACCTCAAAAAAAAAAAAAAAATCTACCCTTCACATTGAATTTTTTTTAAACATAACCTAACCGTCCACGTTGGGGCAGTTTGTTTTTTTTTTTACAGATGTTTAGCTGACCACCTCATAGTATGACGGTTCGCTATAAATATATATATAGAGAGAGAGAGGGGGGTAGGCTTATATCAAAACGTTTGTTTCTAGACTGTGAAACAAACGCTTCGGTTTTTACATTTTTAAAGTTCAAACAGTCGATCCAAACCGTTCAATATTCAAGTTATAATAAAATGTGCTTGGAGACCAAATTTTACATTTTTATGATTTTCTTTTACTATTTATTAAGTCAATTTTAAAATCGTTGTTTTCAATGATTTAGAAATTTTTCACTGTTTATTAAAATCAGCGATTTTAAAACTGACTTAATAAATAGTAAACAAATTCCAAAAAATATAAAATTTGGTCTCCAAGCACATTTTAATATAGAGATCACATCTAACGGTTTGGATCGACTGTTTGGTCTTTGAAAATCGGAAAACCAATTGGTTGCACCACAGCTCCAGAACAAACGTTCTGATATTAGCCAATCTATATATATATATATATATATATATTTAGAGATGTTTAGTGTGTATAGAATTTGTCAATTTTTTTTAGAGATGTTTAGTGGGGCATTTGTCAATTTTACGTCTCCAATTGGTGCCTGACGGTTGTTCAAGTATTTGCATAATCATTGTTGGATCCAATAAGGTGTGCCAATTGAATATTGCGCGGATCCAGGTAATCTATAGTTTTGTTAGATTGATCCAAGTTAAATGTTTTATTTTCTCCTTTTCAGAATTTGAGTTTATGTGTTAGTCCTTGAATTAGAAATTGTGGGGAATTATTTTTTAATTGAAGTATCATTTGATTTAGGATTATTTCTGGTGAAGCAATTTGTTCGAATATCTCTTTTGAATTTGTTTTGTGTGTTGTTCATTAGGAGGTGGTACTTGATGTTTCAGGCTATATTAGCGTAGCTATACTGTTTCGCTATCTTTGTTTGTAATATGTGGCCTGAAAGATATTAAGTTGTTTAAAAAAATAATTTTTTGTGTGGAAACTGTCTAATATGTGGTATCTTCGAAGTAATCTAATGTGACAGGATCTTGTGGGGCACCGCACATTCGATCACAAAATCTGATCGATGTAACAGCACAGAATCTGATCCTTGCAAAGGATCAGACGATCATTATCTGTAATAATCGTCTTAGCTCTTGTCAATGGTTTATATTTTTTTTAAATTGATTACGTATCATATATACTCATCTAGAATAGGTGTTATATAATATACAAATTAGATGGATATAGTAAACCGTCCTACCGTCAGCTAAACATCTGTAAAAAAAAAAAAAAAAAAAACATCCCCAACTTGAGCGGTTAAGTTATTTTTAAAAAATTTCAATGCGGGGGATAGATTTTTTTTTTTTTTTTGAGGGTATAATAAAAATTTCGGCCCTGGCAAGTATGAATCAGTTAGAAATTGACCCTGCCGTTATTGTTTCAACTTCATTTCTCATTTATAAACAATATAAAAACAGCCGACATTTTTATTAATATCCAAAGTTTAATACAAATTATTAATTATATCCACATTCTCAAACTTTTGCTAAAAATACCCAAGCCGGCCAGAAAATGACCGGCTTACTCCATTTTTTTTTTTTTTTTTTTTAGAGACACTATGAAGATCAAAATATTGAAATCTAACTCTGAAAATTTGAAATTTTTGTTTAAATTATTTGTTATATTACTTCTTTTGATGTATAATTAGCATATTTATACTAAAATACGATAGATTAATTGAAATTACGTTGAATAACACTAAATTATATTAAATTACGATAAATTACATTAAATTACGCTAAAATACAGTAAATTACGCTAAATTACAAATGAATAGGGACGATATATTCACTGAAAAGGCGAAAAACGACGATGAAACTTCAAACGGTCATAAAACGGCGCTCGAGTGTCCGATTTCAGCAAATGACCACTTTTCGGAAAGCTTGCGAAAATGAGCATCCATTCATGCCGGCTATGCCGGATTTCGAAATTCAGAATCGCCAAAAAATAAAGGGAAGAGCCCCAAAACTTGAGTTGAAGTTTCCGATTAAGATTTTCATTTCTATCATTCAATCCAAGTAGCTCAGTAAATTAGTTACATAATGAACTTGCAGATTACCAATTTTTACTATTTTTGGAATTTTTTTATTATTTTTTATGATTCATGAAAGATGAGCAAAATCAGTCTACTATAGCGTAATTTTGTGTAGTTTAGTGTTTTTTTTACCGTATTTCAGCATAATTAGCGAAGTTATTGTAATTTAACGTAATTTAGTATAATTGAACATAATTTATTGTAATATAGTGTAATTCAACATAATTTCAAGTAATCTAACGTATTTTAGTATAAATATGCTAATTATACATCAAAAGAAGTAATATAACAAATAATTTAAACAAAAATTCAAATTTTCAGAGTTAGATTTCAATATTTTGATCTTCATAGTGTCTCTCTCTAAAAAAAAAAAATGGAGTAAGCCGGCCAGAAAATGGCCGGTTTACTCTGGTACCTAAGCCGGCCATTTTCTGGCCGGCTTGAGTATTTTTAGCAAAAGTTTGAGAATGTGGGTATAATTAATAATTTGTATTAAACTTTGGATATTAATATAAATGTCGGTAAAAACAGTCCGTTAAAAAAATATATATTAAAATGTGTGGCAAAATGTTCTAATTTTTAGAATGAAACGTCGTTTAATATTTTATTTGAGTTACAACCTTGTCCACATTGGCTAATGTGTCTGCTTTGAATTTCAATACTATATACGTGTCCATAGAATGGTCAGAATCTTTCAAACGCCGAATGAAAGCCGATGAAATCTATGTACATGTACATGCAAAGTTTTAAATTTATTTGCTATAAGATCTAAGTGGTCAAAGAAATAATGAAAAATAAATATATAAAATAACTTATAAAATATTTATTTCTTTGACTGCTTGATCTTGTATCAAATGAATTCGAAACTTTCTAAATTTTGCATGTACATGGATTTCAACAGTTTGAATTGGTTGTTTGAAGCCAATCCGATATATTTTTAAAGTGTGCTCACTAAACTCTCTTGGTGAACACATCACACTCTAGCTTTGCTCTAGTAAATTAACTATCATTTTTTTTGTTTGTGTGTAATTTTGTTATGTTTATTAATTTATTTTATTAAGTTGATCATTTTTGGTAAATATGTTAATGCGATGTAACTCGGCATCCATTTTATGTAAGGATGAATATCATAGAAGTGATCATAAATTGAAAGCATCTCGAATTCTCAATTACTTTCATTTTGGTTGTAGGAGATCAATAGTGAAAAAAACTAAAGTGCATGTGTGTTAACGCGAGATTTGAGTGCATATTTATAAAATAAACTGCGGGATTAATCCAGTTGCACGAATTTTTGTTTTTCTATGGAGAAATCCGAGTTCAATTTTTAAAAATAACATTTAAAATATGACACTTTTTCTGTGAAATATTTGTATCAGTGTGCTCATTTTATTATATTATAAGCATATCTATTAATTAACAATTCTTATTTTGTATACATTTTTTTTGAGTAAATCTTATTTTGTATACATAGCAAGATATTTATAAATGAGAACAATTCGACTACAACATTTGACATCTAATTACCTGTCTATTGTTTATTTAGTTTAGTAAAACACCAGATTACTACAATCTCTTTGTCGATTAATATCTTAACTTAAACAATAAATCCTAAATGTCTAAATGTTAATAATTAATATAGTTCATCATCACAAGTGAAAAATGAATGACAAAGCTACAAAAACTTCTTCGATCCAAATTGTTTAAGATCAAAGGACGATATGTTTTAGTTAATTAATATACCACTTGGCAGTTGCTGCCAGGCTTTCAAAAAAAAAAAAATCAAAGGACGATAAATGAAAATATTAAGTTAATAAACAACAAATCCAACTTTAAACTTCTTAATTCACTAGAGCAGAAATTCAACATTGGTAATCTATACGTGCACACATTATTAAGGATTGAAATTTAAATTGAGGATTGGTAAAGAAAAGTTCAACAACTTAGGACAACCGTCAACCAGTCAACCATGCACTCAATTTTAATAAAGAATCCAAGAAAAACACGTTACCATTAATTTTCTTGATATCGTTTTCGATATAAATTTCTTACGTCAGCTTGCCACGTGGCAACAGATCCATTGATAGACGACGTACGATTAGATTACCCACTCAACGGTAGTAAAGACTGGGTCCAACGAAGAAGACAAACTAGCCATGCATTAAACAAAGGAAAAATTTCATTAAAATCCCATAATATTCAATATTTCCGTTAACTCCTTAATTTTAAAAAAAAAAAGCAGGATGTTACTGTGCATAACGTCCGGAGGGCATGAATTATCTATTTGATATAGGTAAAAGAGATAAAGAAAAAAAAAAAAAAATGAAAATTTTGTACGAGTAACTCTCACAGCTTGATGTGGATAGACTCAGCCATAATACCAGCAAAGGCGGAGCTACATTCAAGAAATGGAATCCTCATTTATTTTGAAAATTTTTGTACTTATACACGATTTTCTATATAGTATAGGATAAAATACTATAGATACGGTAATATTGACCCTCATTTGTAGTATGAAAATTTTATATGACTGACCTCCATTCATGTTTGATCCCCATAACTTAAAAGTCTGACTCCGCCCTTAAATACCAGTAATGAAATTTATTATCGCAGACAATTCGTGCTCTCCGGATAGAGGTGTAAACGGATCTGGATTATCCGGTCCGAATTCGCTCCGTATCTGGTTTAAACGGAGCGGATACTTAACGGATACATATACGGATATATATTGAACAATAGTCAAAATACACGAATACAGAAACAGATAAATTTCTATACCTCTAAACGGAGCGGATATCTGCATATATCTGTATCCAATATTCATCTCTCCGAAACCCATTTATATTTCAGAGGCAAAGCGATTTCTATATATAATGTCTCACTTTTATATTTTTTCACTCGTGAGACTAATTTTTAGTAGAGATCGGGACCATATATCTTTTATATTTTGTAAATCGAACGTGTTATATGCTGAAAGAATTTCATATTTGAATTTTATTAATTGGTATTTGTATCTTAAAATACATATGACTCAATATTCGACAATTATCCATTCCGTATCCGTATTCGGAGATTATCCGCTCCGTATCTGTATTCGGTTAAGGCGAATATGATTTTGAGTTTTGATATCCGTTTATTATCCGTATCCGTATCTGTATCCGCTCATTGAAAGACGGATACGGATTTGGTTTTAGCATTATCCGCTCCGTTTACACCCCTATCTCCGGACGTTTGCTGATTTTCTTAGTTTTCAAATTCCGCCAGAAAAATTCACTATTGTCGATTTTTTTTTCTATTAATAAAAAAATCGGAGTGTTTCGGTGTTTGGATACTATGTTTCCCTTGACAAAAATATCTTTTTAGTGTGGACTGCTGAATTGTGGAACCCAATTTTTATACAGGTGGGTCCCACCGGTCAGGATCTTTGAAATAGTAGTACGCTTGCTCTGGACTAAAAGTGCATATCACCTAAGCTAACAAAATATTATGTTTAGATTCGAACGGTCTGATCAGAATATACACAAATATTAAAGAGGTTTCCGTATATTTTATTTTTGACTGCATTAGTTTGGATTCTGATCGGACGGTCTGGATATAAACAAAAATATTTTGTAACCTCATAGGACCGAAATTTTTATTTATACCATTTAAAAAAAAAATAAACCAAATAAACACCGTTTAGTGGGATTTCGAAATCTAACACGGCCGCACCGGCATTCTGCGGACCCATTTCAGCGAGGCCGCAGAATGCCGATGCGGACCCTTAAATGAGTCCGCAGAACCATTCTGCGGATTTTTTTTTTTTTTAATCCCGTTTCAAACTTTTGAGATATCTCGCTGCTGCACGTATCTCTAGAAAACCAAAAAATTTAAAAAAAAACAAAAAGTTTGAGATACCGCTGCTGCTGTGCCTCGGTAAAACAACAAAAAAGAAAAAGAAAAAAAAGGGGGTCCGCAGAATGCCTGTGCGGTCCCCAGCATTTGTATCCGCAGAATACCGGTGCGGCCGTGTTAGAATTCGAATTCCCACCAAACGGTGGTTATTTGGTTTATTTTTTTTTTTTAAATGTTATAAATAAAAATTTCGGCTCATAGGACATGGACTTCTTAACTAGGGGTATGAATGTCACCCTTTTATCCGTTTGCCCACTTGTATTATATTCGACAAGACAAGACATGTATTGACAAATTTATTTTCTCATTTAGTTTATTGGATACAAATAAAATGTAAAAAAAGTTTGTTAACTTGACAGGTAAAAATACGGATAAATATACAAATAAAAACTATTTCATACACACTATTCTAAGATAGAGTAATTAATAAAAAAATAAAATTCTATTTATATAGATATACATTTATACAAGGTAAAGACAAAGTAGTTATATTTGTTTTTAATTTTTTCTTTATTTCTCTTATTTTGAAAAATATTTTACGTAAAGTACAAATCGAAATGTAAATAGCCGTTTATCTGATGCTCTACTCTTGATGTAGAATTTCTCAGGTTGGTGACGAGGAGATAGAAAGCTGGAAATGGAGATTATTTGGGCTGGGACCTGGGTGGGTACAAAAAAGATAAAAAAAGGCCGAGGAGGTAGCGCCCACCGCCCAGGTATAATGTAAAGGTACTGTACTGTCTACTCGAGTTTATTTGTAAGGATGGGCTTCTGTACGGATATCCACCTATGGATGGACCACTCTTCTCCGGGGTCCGGACCACCCATAATGACAACCTACACAGGGTTTTTATACCATATCAAGTTCACAAGTAACAAGTTGGATTTGTATTATGCAAAACAGGGCTATTAACTATGTATATATCCTACAAATTTGTTGTTGGGTTGGCTATTTGAAGACTTTGTTTTGTTCAACTTGTTTTCTTTATTTGGGTGTCCATGTTTTGCAGACTTTAATTGATTATATTATATTATCTTATTTGTTGCCGGATCATATCTCACTATCGTGGTGTCATGTATTTTTTAATGAAAGAAATATGTTGACTCCTTAAAATTATCAATTGATATGTGACAACATGTTTCCTTCCAAATAAATGTTTTTCACACAGTTACAAACGGCTAGAATATATACTCATAAACAAACTTCAATTTTATTTATTTTAATCTCGTAGTTATATTACCTAATATATATTAAAATATGCATGCTTATGATCATGCTAAATCTTCATAGGATCTTCATTTTTTATTACCCTGTTTAATTTCAACTACACTGTGGTTGGGGGTAAATAATACAAAGTTCTGAATTATTAATGGAAGTTTTGCTTTATACTTAATTAACCTAAATAAATTTTAATTAGAACCTTGAACAAAATAATTTCTCGCGTAAATGATTTACTGATGTAGCTGATGCATTCATTACTTTCTTAAGATGCACATCTTATATATATATAAGGCCAACGCATACTAGTCTATTACATCAATGCACGCTGATGTATTAATTATGTCAATGCACACCAATGTAGTACGCCAATAAACATCAATCTATTACGCTAATCCACACTAAAATATCGTGCCAATGCACATTAGTATATTGCGTTGATGCAAACTTGCTGGAAATAAGATTTATAACTTACATAGAGATGATATTTTCATCTTAATTTATAAGTTTCTCTCCCTTGACCCTCCTTTATGTTACAGAGACATTAGATGTCATAGCTTTTATGTATAATCCTTGATAAGTACGAAGATGACTAATTTATTTTGCATGGCTTTAATCTTGTACATCCATTATATATATAGAGAGTATGGCTAATTTGCTTCCGGAAGCATTTCGACGAAGTGCTTACAGGGGCATATCTTAATATTTGATGTTCAAACAACAAATCCAAACCGTTAGATGTTCAATCTATACTAAAATGTACTTGGAGACCAAATTTTACATTTTTTAGAATTTTTTTACTATTTATTAAGCTGGTTTGAAAACCGCTGTTTTTATTAAATTTCTGTAGCATTGAAAAACAGCGGTTTTCAAACCAGCTTAATAAATAGTAAAAAAATTCAAAAAATATAAAATTTGGTCTTCAAGTACATTTTAATATAGATTGAACATCTAATGGTTTGAATTTGTTGTTTGAACATCAAATACTAAGATATGCCCCCGTAAGCACTTCGGTCGAAATGCTTCCGGAAGCAAATTAGCCATACTCTATATATATATATATATATATATATATATATATAGAGGTTGGCTAATATCAAAACGTTTGTTCCAGAGCTGTGGTGCAACCAATTGGTTTTCCAATTTTCAAAGTTCAAACGGTCAATCTGTCACACCCCGGGACAACCCGCCACGTATTTCTACGTAAGGCGTATTCACATCACATACATTATCAATAACAATATAAATAAAGCCACATTTATTTCATAATCAAAAGAGTTTCACAAACAATCATGGTGGACATGGCTAGTAACACAAGCACGTACTGCCATGCCTGCTCAATGTATCAATTATTGAATCATAGAAACATAACTTACAACATGTGGCAATTTATCAATCATAAGCATTCTCGCTTAGTCTCACTCTTGTCCTTGCTCGAATCCTTCTTCTTTGTTACCTGGAACCCACGTAAAAGTGGAACGGGTGAGAGATCGAACTTTCTCTCAGTGCGGGATTTAGTTCCAGCCCAGAGCTTATAAAACCTTTACTTATTCTCACAAATATGAACATACATAATTAAAATGCGTATGCTTCTTCTAATGCAATGCATATCCTATCATTACTTACTACTTTCATTTACTTTTAAAATTATGTTAATCTATTTCGTGTGCCTCACTAGACGGTGAATTCATATGCCGCTAGGTCTTGGCGGTGATAGGACCGCTTCCGCCTGCAATCACGTCCGTGAAAGGACCGCTTGCGCCTGCAATCACGTCCGTGATAGGACCGCGTCAGCCTACAATCACATCCGTGACAGGACCGCTTTCGCCTACAGTCACGTTAATGAGGGGTCCAGTCGAACACTAGACCCAATGTATACATCCCAATATGCAAGCATATCGGCCCCTGTTCAGTTTCCTTGTTCGTTCATGTCATGCACTTTTATTCAATCACAATTCATGCCATGCTCAACACATCTTATTCATTCAAGTCCATTGGTCAATGTATGAATCATATCATTTCATGCAATTTATTTATGTACTACTCAAGTCATACGAATGGTTCGAAAAACAACATGCATAATTCTAACTAATGCCACAATAATAAACAATTGAATGACAATAGGCAAGTAAGATAGTTTTATAAAGTCTAGGAAACCCGCACCTGTTATCGTAAGGAACTCACTAGACGTCTTGGGCTCTTCTAGAACTTCTGAACTTGAGCCTAAATCATGTACACATAATTTCTAGTTAATATTCTTCGATGATCATTTTGAGGTCCTCTGGTTACTAACTAAAATTCATTGTGATTACTAAAATATATGGTAAGTGTGTGTGAAATACTACTCATTCTTTCATTAGAAAATCATGAAAAGAAATAAAAGACGTATGAACAAGAATCATTAAAATTCAAGAAGTCGAATAATTTAATTAAAGCCTTCGCAAAAGTCTATTCAATAGATTAATAAATTTATATAAGCATCAAATTATTATTAGTTATAGATAACAAGGCCTATTCAATATAGGCTATATTAAATAAATTGTCAAATAAAGTAGTGAACTTATAACCTAACAAAAATAACTTAAGCATTTTATCAAAAGGAATAATTATCATTTGCTAAAGTATTATCATGCGAAATATATGAATAAATATTACGAAGGTTAGTGTTAATCCAGTTTCTTGTATAATTCTATTATTGTCTTACTAATGATCTATTAAAATTTGTTACATAAATTATAAACTTTAAAATACACATTGACGTTTGTGCACTTTAAGTTGGATTACCATTTATGATTGCTTGAAAATTTAGAACATCTAGGTCCCATGAATCAAATCGCAACCCAAATGCATTAAACACAAGGGATCCAATCCGTATAGGAGCTATATATTTTCACCGTTTATAGATTGAAGACCATAAACACAATAAAGAAATAAAATTAAAAGGAATTCATTACTCTACTCCAAACCAAGCCATATTAGATGTCAATGCATCATTGAAGCGTTGGATTTAATTAAGAAACAGAAACAAAATAAATTAAATGTTACTCTACTCCAAACCAAGCCGTATTAGATGTCAATGCATCATTCAAGCGTTGGATTTAAGAAATAAATCAAGAAAAAGAATAATAAAAATTATCTTAAGTGATTTAGTTTGTTTGTCTCAAACTACGTCGGATGTCATACCAGTTGTAGTATTGAGACTTTATATTTGTTTTATTTCAAACAAGAAAAATTCGAGTAACTAAATTTCAACAAAAAGAAGTCGATCTATTTAACGTTTAGGGGGAAATAAAACTATGACTTAATTTAATGTTGTAATTTAATGAGTTAGTATTTTTACCTTAGAATGCCAATGAATTAAGGAAACTCAGTTCTAGTATTTCTTTTATATGAAAAAGATTGATTTGGCTTAGCGAGAGAGAGGGAGAGAGAAAGATGTCGGCTAGAGAGAAAAATAGAGAGATGGTGGCTGTGGAGGGGGGGGGTGAGGTAAGGGGTTTATATAAAGGCGAGGTTAGGGTTGTCTTCAGATTTTGGTTGGGTTGGATTGGGCTTTAATGGACCATAATTAATTAATCTTACCGCTTTAGGTTAATGACAAAATTCTGTTTTCTGCAGTTTTAATTTTCATTCTTAAAGATAAATCTACCTGGACTTATAGGTTCATAATTCGAAAAAATATACTACATAGGGATCGTGATTTTCTGTTACAGTTCAAATGCGACCGATTTCAACTTAATCGGAATTTCCGGTGAGGTGGAATGATTAAAATAGTCGACAGAGGTCTGCAGTTTTCGAATAATACTGTTTACTGACTTTGGAATTTTATGGAGAATTCTTCGTTAAGAATTTGGGGTAGGTTTCTAAACAAAAGTTGTAGATATTGAAGTTAAATTTTCCGATATTAAATTTCATGCAAATCCGAATTAATATGAGTGAGCTGTGGTTAGAATACTAACAGCTGTCCGTCTGAATAATCCAGCTGAAGTTAAATTTAGAAGGTTATTAAAAGGGGTAGCTCCAATTTAGGTTTTAATTAACGATTTGATTAGTATTTTATTTCCTAATTGTTATGGCCAGGTAAAGAGACATTCATTTCAGAAATATTTGTTTTTTTCTACAAGATTTCTCATGACATTCTATATGGATAATTGCGCGTGCGATCCTAACTCAAGATGTGTGTATATTAGATCGGTTTCTCGTTTTGACTCTTGTTTACAAAGTGTTTAAACTTTCTAGTATTAATTTGTATAAAAATTATCGTATTTTAAATAAGCTATGAAATGTACCTAGTCGTGATGAAGTGTTACATATATACTTATAATAGTCGTTACGTTCTCTCGGGACGATTTATGATAATGACTAAAAAAATCAACGTGACGGGACGTTACACAATCCGAACCGTTAGATGTGATCTCTATATTAAAATGTGCTTGGAGACCAAATTTTATATTTTTTGGAATTTTTTTACTATTAGTTAGTTTTAAAATCGCTGATTTTAATAAATAGTGAAAATTTTCTGGATCTTTAAAAATAGCGATTTTAAAACTGGCTTAATAAATAGTAAAAAAAATTCCAAAAAATGTAAAATTTGGTCTCCAAGCACATCTTAATATAGATTGAATGTTGAACGGTTTAGATTGACTGTTTGGACTTCGAAAATATAAAAGCCAAAGCGTTTGTTTCACGGTCTAGGAACAAACGTTTTGATATTAGCCACTCACTATATATATATATAGCCAGCCGAATAGATTAAATTGAGTGTTCTATTAATTTCACTTATTACTAAAATTGTCCAGTATTCATCATCAATGGTGCACCGTTGGTCAGCTTAAAATTTTAATGTCTGACAGTTATAATCAACAAGATTAGTTATCATAATCATCAGCACTATCAGACCAATTAAATTTTAAAATCCGCCAAATCACTTTGCCAGGATGTAAACATGTGCCTAAAGATTTTTTTCCGAAATTTTTATTTTTAACATTTTAATAAAATTCATTAATAAATTAACCATCGTTTTCGGTCAATTTCAAATCTAACACGGCCGCAGAATGCCGGAGCGGACCCATATGGGGGAGACCGCAGAATGCCGGAGCGGACCCCCATATGGGTCCGCACAATGCCGAAGCGGCCCCAGGGCCGCATAATGCCGGAGCGGCCCTGGTCTTTATATCCCGAAAATGACAGGAACATTTCATTCCACACTCTCACACCTTCTCTCTCCTGAGTTAGCTCTGATCTGTAAGTTTTTTCTCTCTTCTTTTAAATTTTTTATTTTTATTTCAGTAGATTAAAAATTTAATTAGAATAATTAATTTAGCAATAATTTAATTAGAATAATTAATTTAAATTAATTAATTTAGTTAATTTTTAATTGTAGGTTTCTTCTGTGTTGAATTGGAAAATGACTCTTATGGTATCCATCTACACTGGTGGGGATGTATTAACAGGTCCTAATGGGGTTTACTACAGTATTGGACCCGTTACTGTGATCCCGGTATTGCCAGGTACGGATTATTTGGGACTTAAATCAAGTATATGTGGGAATTTGGGGTTGGATCAGGGTCAGTATGACCTTAAAATTGATGCCAAAATTAGCATGCCGACTAGTTCGGCACAAACCTGGTTCCAACTATTTCCAATTCAGAATGAGGGAGTGTGGCAGGTATTGTATAACCAAACCATGAGTTTTTCTGGGGGTGCGTACAAGATAATTGACCTATATGTGGAGGTTACCAGAGCCCGGCGTTCGAACCCAGTTCAGAGGTTAATCCAGGGTCGTAGTCGGGGTAACTCATCCGGCTCTAGTCCATCCCCTGTCCAAATTGACCAACCGTCCAGTAGTCGGGCCCCAGTTCAGAGGGACCGACCCTCCCGTCGGGCCCCAGTGCAGAGGGACCAGCCTTCATCTAGTCGGACCGCTCATTGGGGTCAAACTTGTGATCCGGATGAATCCGATGAAGAAGTGGATCCGGAAATACTAGAGGCAGAGGAAAATTGGGGTCCTGTTGATCCTGAGGGTATGAGCGATTATTCTGACCAAGAAGATACCGGGCCTGTGCTCGGACTATCAAGGAAATTCAAGATGGATAGCGGGTTTCAGATAATGGATCGCGGGGTTCAGCACCCGATTCATGCTTTCAACGACACATCAGGGTTTATGGAAGCCAATTCGGGTTTGTTTGGAAGTAGAGCAGATTTTGAGAATGAATTGTCCGAGGGACAAACATATGACTCAAAGGAGGACATGAAGAGCGCAATTGCCAGGTTTCACATCCTTTGCAACAAAGAGTTAATACCTACGCACAGTGACCGCACAAGAATGAGGTTCAAGTGCAAGGACAGTTACTGTGGGTGGTACATACTCGCAAGGGCCACCGGTTATGGAACACAATGGCGTGTCTCCAAATGCCCAACACAACATTCATGCCACGCGGATGCGACAAGAACAGATCACGCCCAGTTGTCAGCTGCTATGGTTGCCGAGTGTATATCCGCTCACATGAGGAACGATGTCGACCTGAGTATTCAGGCTGTCCGAATTGCTGTTGCTGAAAGGTACAACGGTCAGATACCGGCGTACAACAAACTATGGCGTGGCCGTGAGTTGGCAATAGCCCGTCAATTTGGCAGTTGGGAGGGGTCATACGCTCTTGTAGTTCCATTGTTGGAGGCAATGAAAAGAAGCAACCCAGGTACTACATTGTTCCTTCAATTTTTACGTTATTTCATTATCAATCAAAAATTGAACTTATTTTTTTAAATTTATTGACAGAAACATTGTTTGAGGTGACCTCATATCCCACTGGTGAACCTGGACCATGGAGGTATTTTCATAGGGCGGCTTGGGCATTTGGACCGTGCATAGCTGCTTTTCAACATATCAGACCGGTCATCACAGTTGATGCATGTTTCCTGTCAGGTCGGTATAAAGGTAACTAATTTGGTTGTTTTCACTTTATTTATTTTAGTTGATTTCGGCTCTTACACTGTTGATTGCAACCGGTATAAATGGGTTTTAACCATAGGCAAGCTGTTGATTGCAACCGGGTACGATGCTGAAAATCAGCTCCTCCCGTTGGCTTTTTCACTGGTAGAATCAGAGAGTTATGACGATTGTGCGTGGTTCATGAAATGGTTGCGCCGTAATGTAATCCGCTCCAGATTCATGTGTGTCATCACTGATAGGGGAAAGGGTATCAAGAAGGTGTTCAGACAAGATGATATGGGGTGGAACGAGGAGGATGAGGATCAATGTGTTCACCGTCTTTGTGCTACTCACATAGCCGAGAACATGAAGAAGAACGGTTGCAGTGATAAGGCAATCCGTTTTTTTAGAATATGTGTGGCTAAGAGGAAGATGAGGAGGTACGAGCAAGGAATGCAAGCAATGGGGCAGGCATGTGACATTGCCCTCAATTGGCTGGACGGTGTGGGTAAGTATTTGGATCAAGATGAGAACGAGTGCCCCAAACCATGGAAGATATTCCAAGCACTGGACGGTGGTTACCGTTGGGGCATCATGACTACAAACGGGTCGGAGTCGCTTAATAAGGTCTTCAAGTCCTCTCGTAGGCTACCGATTGCAGCAATAATTGAAGACACATTTTACAAATGTATGACATGGTTTGCGCAAAGGAGGGCCAAAGCGGAATGGGAAGTCAGTCAAGGTCAGCAATTCTCGTGTCGTGTGCATAAGGTACTTTTATTTGTAGTTATTTCTTCATAATTTTTAATGAAGTTTGTTAAAAAAAAATCTGACTTCTTCATTATTTTTTAATTTTTCGTAGCTGATCAACAAACGGTTCGAGAGGTCCGATAAAATGAAGACGCTGGGGGGCTTTGGAAACAACAACGAGTTCGAGGTAACCGCCACACAGGAGAGAGTTCACGCTTTCATACCTGACGATTCTGGTCGGTTTACCAAGGCCAATTACAAATACACGGTGATAATCGGGGATGATCACACGGTAACTTGCACGTGCCAGAAGCCTCAATTGGAGAGAATACCGTGCTCTCATGTTCTGTCCGTGTGTCGTCTCCGAGGCATCGACCCTGGCGTATTTGTAAGTCAGTATTATCACATCCATACACTGATCAACACATGGAGCGCACAATGGCATGTTTATGGAAATCAGTCGGAATGGCCTCCACACGATGGCCCGGTCCTTGTTCCAGAGAAAAAAAATATTGCTGTGGGCAGAAGACAGCACGACAGAATTCCGATGTGGATGGATGTTCTACATAATAGGAGAAGAGGACACCAAGCCGGCCGAGATACGCAAGAAAGACAAAACAGAGCTGCTCGGGCTGCACGAGATTGAGAGTTAATGTTGTTTTTCTAATTGTACTTGTAAAACTATTGTTTATTTTCGGTTAATTAGACGTATTTGTAATTTCCGATAACATTCGCATGTTCTATTGTATGCTTCTTTATATGGCTCCTTGTTCTATTGTAATGTTTCTTTTGATCAAACAAACGACGAACAACAATTTCAGATTAAACGACATTTCAAATATAAGTAATTATACACAACTTCCAGACAAACGTTACATTTTTGATAAAAATTTCCAAAACAAAACCATAATCAAATTCAGAATCAGAAAAAAAAAAAGACCAGGGTCCGCTCCGGCATAGTGCGGACCCGGGTCCGCTCCGGCATAGTGCGGCCCCATATGGGTGTCCGCTCCGGCATTCTGCGGTACCCCCCATATGGGTCCGCTCCGGCATTCTGCGGCCGTGTTAGATTTGAAATTGACCGAAAACGATGGTTAATTTATTAATGAATTTTATTAAAATGTTAAAAATAAAAATTTCGGGATTTTTTTTTATAAAAAAATAAAGTGGTAGGTTTAGAAGAGAGAGAGGGTTTCCAAGCGATGCAGCACCATGTATATATACAGGAGATTGCATCCACTCATATGCCAATTATATTAGTGGGCTTGCAACTATATGAATAAGACATTTTGGATAAGCTAGATTGTACTTAATATAAAAGTAGCAATTCTCCGTGAAAATAATTTACTTAAAAGACAAAATATTACAAGGTTGATGATAATGCAACTTTATTTTCATTTTAAAAATTCTCAATCCCAAAATGAGTCATCCTATATTGAAGTTAAATATATATAGGTAGAACAGATCAATAACTAACTAAATAAGTTTCTCAAAGAGTATTGGCGTATTTGGTAATAAAAAATGGGGAATCAATCTTTTCCATTATTTTCTGTAATTATATGGATATTTTTTATATATTAGTCGCTATGTATGAAATTTTTTTAGAATATTATATTCGACCCTCATAAATATGTGAAATGTGACTCCATTATTACAATTGTATATTTTCGTTGATGGTATTTCAATCCCAGCTCAAATGCTCAATTACTGGTCAAAGGGGAAATATTTTTAGTCAAAGAGACATTCAATAGCCAATAGGTATAAATCATGATTTTGGTTTTTTAGTTAGGCCCACCATAAAGGCCCAGTTGATTGGAGGTGTCCCTTCCCTACCAGAAGTACCAATGGACATTTCCAGTATTAATAAAATGGAGAGACTGGAATATACTCGCAGATACCTAAGGATAAGATGATAGATATAGATCAGGTATTGAAGGCAATTATTTCTCCAATAGTAGAAAGTGGTATCATATCTTAACTACGCACAGTCCACTTCGCCGGAACAGCTCGTCTGGATTAGAAATCGTCTCTGATTGGTCAAAATAATCTCTGACATGTACACCTGGAGCACGCATTTATTTACGGGAAGGGTGACCGAATCCAAATCAATGAATAGGCGTGGCAGAGAAGAACAGTAGAAGTAAATCCAAAAGGGTCGGGAAAAGTGTGTCTCAGTGACTCGCTTTTTTACCAGCCCCCCACCACTTTTCCACTGTTTAATGGGACCCGCTTCCACAATTATGTTAATTCCCTCCAATTTGCACCCCGCCTCACCACAATTACTTTTATTAATTTTTATAAACTGGGTTAGAGGTGCGTGCCGTGTGCGTGTGTTGTGAGTGTCTACCAAGTGCGATCATGAGAAAGCAAAAAAAAAAAGGTGAGAAAAGAAGAAAGAAAGGAGCTGTTGGTGGCACGGTGCCAAGAAAATGGAAATGGGAACTGTTGACGTGTACAATTGGGTGATCAGGCGTGTCGTACAGAGTATACAAATGAAAATCGAAAAAGACGAACTGCTTTAGTCTCTCTCTCCGTTTTCATTTTTTTTTATGCGACAACAATGTACTTTTAAATTTTAATGTTACAGCACATATAAGTCTACTGTGAACAGTACTTTGAAAATGGATTTCATACTGCCATGTAGTCATCTTAGTCCGCATGGTCTGCATTAACTCAAAAGAGCATATTTTGAGTTAATTCATCTTGGCCGTCTGATTTTAAACAGAGCTAATTCGGTTTTAGCCTATAATGCAGACACTCTTTAATATTAGTGTGGATCTAATTTACACGGATCATAAAGCGGATCATACGGTTCAGATATATTAACTCAAAAGATTTTTTTTAATTAATGCAAAGGATTCGAATTCGTCATCTACCCACCTAGTTTTCAATCCTCATTAGAAACCAATTAGGGAAAAGAAATTTTAAGTCCTTAATCATTTCCTATTACATACCACAATAGACAAGGAGGGATGGACGAGAATTATATCATGACCTGGAAACTATTGTTTTCTTCTTCTTCCAACTTCCATGCATGTGAGATGCTTCTCATGAAGATCTACATTCCATGTTTATAGAGAATTTTTTACAATTGACATTGAGTTTGCACGGATCTCAAAGCAACACAGACCGACTGAATATGCATAAAAAAATTATAATTAGAAATTTTTCATAATCGTGCTGTAATGGTAAAAAATGGCTAAATTTTATATTCTCAGAGCACTATATATATATGGTTATAATGGTTTGAGCATGTTGCATGAGCAATTAATATACTAAATGGAGTTAGGTTGTTATAACGCACACACAATGCTTTATAACGGGGTAAAGATTTTAATTGAGCATTTTTTAGTTCATGTAGCGTACAAATAATATAGTCAAATCAGCGCTACCTATAATTTGTGCTTGGCATGAATCGAAAACTGCTATGTCAAAATATTTATCTTATAACGCATTATGTCTATTTTACAGATGAGAATTGGTAATTATCGTTCATCTTTTTTCCAAATTCACATCCCCTCATATTATCTGACTGAGTATAATTGAATCGAAAACTGCTATGTCAAAATATTTACCTTATAACGCATTATGTCTATTTTACAGATGAGAATTGGTAATTATGGTTCATTTTTTCTTCGAATTCACATCCCCTCAGGTTATCTGATTGAGTACAATTGAAACGAGCGGTCCAGGATCTGTCTTTTAACTTGGCACGAATCTCAAAGTACAAATAATATTGGCTCTGCGCCATTCCGAATAGGCACTGGATGAGAGTAAGTCTGAGCCGTCAGTTTCCATTGTGTTGAGTCAGATACCTGAGAAGATACGAATCCCTTTCGTCCAAGTAAGGGTGTCAACGGGTACGGTAAGAGTCGGGTGGAAGCATTTTCATACCCGTACCCGCTACAAATTGTTCTTACCCGTACCCTACCCTTACCCGTTATAGTTATCGGATTACGAAACGGTAGCGGATAAATAAAGGGTAATACTATTATAATAAAAAAATATTATTTACTAAATAATAAATTAAAACACATTCATTTCACAAATATATATATAGGTGTTTAAAAGATCTAAACTTTATTGAAATTTGCTAAAATTTATTTACATGTTTAATAGTTAATTAAGCGTAACACAACTATCAAGAATAGTTGAAGAATTAATATTTATTGCTCACTAATATATATAATTTTTTTTATAATTACCCGATCGGGTAACGGGTACGGAATATGCTTTACTCGTACCCTTATCAGTTTAGATAACGAAAATAAATCTTTACCAGTACCCATACCCATACCCATACCCGATAAGTTTACGAAAAAAAAAAATTACCCATATCTATTTTATTGGATACAGTACTGATCGGGTAAACGGATAAAAGGGTGCGAGTGACACCCCTACGTCCAAGACATGATTTACCTTTTTATTTTTATTTTTCTTTAAAATCCGTGCATGATTCATCTTTCACATGTACAAAATTTATCTTTTTCGTGCGTGACAGATAACGCCAGTGCACCGGACGAAAAATAGTCAATCTCTTCACTTGGGGACATTTGCATTCTTCTTTTAAATATTATATTCTTATTGCCTACCTATAAAAATCAAACTTTCTTCAATAATTAAAACACTTGTTAATTTGATCGAAATCATTCCTCCATGCACACCTTCATTTCAAAAGACTTTTTTTATTATTATTTTCTTAAAAAGACTTTTCAGACTCCCTCAAACTTTCAATTATAAAAAATAAGCAATTTAGCCTTAAATCTATCATACCGGCGAGACTTTTCGAAAAAAAAATAGAGATTAAATCTTCAAATTTCATTGATAAAATCACAAGAAGTGCCGAGGTTTACAAAAGATAATTAAGATACAAAAAACAAAAAGGAAAAAATATTGATCTAGTTTGCACTACTTATGTTAATATTATTTTGCAATTCCCTTCTTTAACTTGCAGACCAATCTGTGAAATTAATCTTGAACAATTTCAAAATGTATGCTCATCAATTTTATTTCATCTCTGAATACTCTTCTGCACCTTTCTCTCCAAACGACAAAATAAATTGTCATATGTATTTGTTGTATGAACTTATGTTAAGAGTCAATAATCGCTTTAGCATAATTAAAAGGTTTTCTTTAATTATCACGGTCAATAGCATTTATTGTACTTGGTTTGAGAAGCAATTGATTCAAAATTACAAGATATTTTTTTTCTTATGATAATATAGATCACATCTTGAATCTTCAAAAACTTAGGATATAATTTTCGGAAGAGAATCTGCTGCGATCCTTCACCTGTGAACAGTATTCTGAAATTTCTGTTTTTTCAAATCCAGCTGTCGAATTGTTTCGAGATGCGTGCACAAAAAACCAGTTATTTCGAGATACGTGCACATAAAAAGTTGGACGGCTGAATTTGGAAAAGCAGGAATTTCAAGGTTACTGTAGTCGATCTTCGGATCGCAGCAGATCTCAATTCATAATTTTCAGGCATGGATGACCAACAAATTTGGCTATATTAGTTCAGAGTAACTTTTTACAAACTTTGTTAGCTCGCTCTCTTCCTCTCGCTTTATTTCTCATTCGCATGAGTTTACCTTTACCAATGAAAACGTTAATATGACAAATACATTTTATCATCGCAAGACTAGTACATCATACAACTAATTAACACTCAACATTATAACACCACTCGAACTACACAATTCATCTTTTCATACACATGAAAATGATCACCTCCCATGATCATTTCCTCACGCTCTTGGAGAGGATCCGATTACTCGTGGCTTCTAATCACTCAAAAGCTTGATCTCAAATGTTAAATGACATCTTGTGAATTATTGAGCAAGAGAATTCATAGAAGAAATTATTTCATTTATCTCTATATTTTCTTTACAATTTATAGTGGTGGCCTTTATATAGGCATTATAATAGTAAATATTAATTTCTAACAAACTCTTGTAACTAACGTCCTAACTGGTTTGTCACTTTGACTATTTGTACCAGTATCGCTAACACCCCCTCTCAAACCCTGTGGGCTAGGAAGAACACAGAGCTTGTCTTTCAATTGTGTGAAACGAGCAGAATCGAGACGATCTTTATATGCACATCAGCAATCTGGTCTTGGTCTTGGTCTTGTGAGGACATGAAGGGCCTGTTCGGCGTCAAGAGGGGAACGGGAATGGGGTTGGGAACAAAATTTTTTTGAACTGAATTTTACTGTGCTCGTGGGAAAAATAAAATTCAGTCTGAGTGAATTTTTTTTTCCCACGCGCACAGTACTCCGCCGAACAGACCCAAAACGAACAAGTATACGCTTGGAAAGACAAGCTCACAAGAGTTTTGTGAGTGAAGTGTCTACTAGAGACCTCTGGCATCATCGGCTGGGTCATACATCCCTACCAGTTTTGGATCATCTCGCCAAAAATAATCAGATTTCCTATAATTCTTCTAAATCATGTGAATTATAGAGCAAGAGAATTCATGGAAGAAATGATTTTCATTTATCTTTGTTGTTTCTTCACAATTTACAGTGGTGGCCTTAATATAGACATTACAACTATACACATTAATTTCTAACAAACTCTTGTAACTAACTTCCTAATTAACTAGTTTGTCACTTTGACTATTTGTACCAGTATCGCTAAAACATCTCTAATAATCTGGCTTAGTGCAGTGGTACGAGCTATGTATCTCTATGCATGAAAAGATCGCATGTTCAATTCTCGAAAATAGCATCTAAAAGATGCTGAGATATTCGAGAGTCCTTTACTAAAAAAATAACATATCTATTTATATATATATATATATATATATATATATATAGGTTGGCTAATATCAAAATGTTTGTTCCGGAGCCGTAGTGCAACCAATTGGTTTTCCGATTTTCAAAGTCCAAACGGTCGATCCAAACCGTTAGATGTGATCTCTATATTAAAAGGTGCTTGGAGACAAAATTTTACATTCTTTGGAATTTTTTTACTGTTTATTATGCCAGTTTTAAAATTACTGATTTTAATAAACAGTGAAAAATTTCTGGATCATTGAAAACAGTGATTTTACAACTGGCTTAATAAATAGTATAAAATTCTAAAAAATATAAAATTTGGTCTTCAAGTACATTTTAATACAGATTGAATGTTGAACGGTTTCGATCGACTATTTGGACTTTGAAAATGTAAAAACCGAACCGTTTATTCCACAGCCTAGGAACAAACGTTTTTATATTAGCCAACCTCTATATATATATTTATAGATAAACATGGAGGTCGTATGGATTTTCTATAATGTTTGATGCAGTACAAAAACGATGTTTTTGATAGATATATTTGTAGTCTCTTTCTAGAATATTCAAATATTTTGGCTCCTACAAATATATAATAAAATATTAAGAAAGTAGAAATATAAGTTAATGTTACGAATCTCCAAATTTTGATTGAAGTTGATAATGTATCTCATGGTTTTTCACTTAATTTATGGTCGAGTTAGTTTGACAAAATCAATTTTATTAATGGGTTGATAATGGGTTGTGCCTTACAAAATCAATTTCTGAATATGCACTTCTAACATCACGTCACGTGATATAAAGAGAGGAGCTATACTTTCAAATTGTAAGGATCAAACATAAATGTTAGTTAATTAATCATATAAAAATTTATATTGCCTATGTCAATCAATTTTATAGTATTCATAGTATTAAAGTATATAAAAAATTACGTAAAATTACAAAAAAAAAATGAAAATAAATAAATCCGATCCTGATATCTCGACATGGCATTTGGGTGCCCATTGTGTTTACAAATTTACTTCCTGCAAATATAAATTGAGACTCGTTTTTACTAGTATAATAATTTTACAAAAGTTCCTTCTTTATTATGAAAATCCCTTTTATTTGAAAATGTTTTTGCAGCAGTAATGTCTGATTTTTTTTAAATACCCAAAAAAAAATATCAAAAATACCTTCGATCTTCAAAAATTGATCAAACCGGAACTATATGTTCTATATACAAGATTATTTCCTACATAAGAGTCGTAGGATTTTCTGTTACGATTCTAACACGACTAGTTTTACCTCAATCAGAATTTTCAGTGAGGAGAAAAGATAAAAATAGTCGACGAAAGTCTGCAGTCTCCGAATATAATTGCTTACTGACTTTACAATATTATTGAGAATGCTACATTCGTATTTTTGGGTAGCCTTCTACATGAAAGTTGTATATTGTGAAGTTATCTTTTCAGGTATTGAATTTCATTCAAATTCAAATTAATATGAGTGAGTTGTGATTAGAATACTAACGGTTGTCCATATGAAAATTACAGTTTAAGCTACATTCGAAAGGTTATCAAAAGGGATAGCTCAAATCAAGATTTTAAATAAGGTTTTGATAAATATTTACTTCCTAATTGTTGAGGCAGCTAGGGATAAATTCATTTCAAAATTATTCAGATTTCTACAAGACTTCCTACATCATTTTCTATATGGACAATTGTGCGAGTGATCATAACTCAAGAAGTGTGTATATTAAATTGGTTTCTCGTTTAGACTTAATGTTTGTTATTATATAAAAAAATATCATATCTAGAAATATCGTGGCGTTACAGGAATGGACCGATGGGCAAGTAAGTCATAGCTCCATCACCCTGTAGTCTCCGTCGAAGCCTCTCACCATAGTGCCCCTGCAGATATACTGATGGCATGCCCCACCTCTGGAACCAAACGGCATATCTCAATGCCCAAGGCTCAACACCCAGGGTGGCGTCATCAGCCGATGGCGGCTCCCATAAATGATCCTGGGGAGATCGGGCCCTCTGGTAACCCTCCGCATGATGACGGCTCTAGTCGACTTTGGGCTTATGGTGGTTAGTCCGAACGACATATTTCAAAGTGTCAGATTGTTTATATATCATATTAAATACTAATATTTAAATTACGCAAAAATGCTAACGTACCTAGCTCAACAGATGCCAATGAGACATGGTGCTCAATATGTCGGATCCATAGTAGAGGACTGAAAGTGTCAGTAGTACCCTCTGCAGCAGTAGCGTGTGAACTCTCTCCGGTCTCTATCGTACCTCGTGATCGGCCCCATCTAGGTCTAGACATTCTTCATTTGAAAATGTCAAGTTACAACAATGTCGGGTATTTTAAAACCCTAATTTTTGTGTTTGGACCACTAATTAAAAAGGTAGGGCAATTATAAACCATGTCAGGTATTTTTACAACTCTAATTTTGGTGTTTCGACCACTAATTTAAACGTTACGGCATTTCAAAACCATGTTGGGTATTTTTACAACCCTAATTTTAGTGTTTGGACCACTAATTAAAACGTTACTGCATTTCTAAACCATGTCGGGTATTTTTAAAACCCTAATTTTGGTGTTTGGACCACTAATTAAAACATTACGGCATTTATAAACCATGTCGGGTATTTTTGAAACTCTAATTTTGGTGTTTGGACCACTAATTTAAACGTTCTGGCATTTCTAAACATTTCCTAATTATTTCTAAGAAGTTCTAACATTTCCTAATAATTTTTAACAAATTCTAACAAATTCTAACATATTTTTACAATTTATAATAATTATTATTGAAAACTAAAATAAAAATAATTAATAATACACTTTCTAAACAATTCCTAAAAATTTTAAACATTTTTTGTCAATTTCTAAAAAATTGCTAATAATTTATATTAATTCTAAACAATTTTAGACAATTTCTAAACAATTTCTAATATCTTATATTAATTACTAAATAATTCCAGACAATTTGTAAATAATTTTGGATAATTTATAAATAATTTGTAACAATTTTATAAACAATTTTGGACTAAAAATATAAACAAAAAAAATAGAAGGACTTACATGCAAAAACAAATGCAAATTGCTAGAGAAAGAGAGAAAAAGATGAGAGATAGTAAAATTTTGAAATGGGATGAAGCAAAAACGGGAGGGGTACCCTCAATTTATAAGTAAAATCAAACCGCCCCACTTAGGAGCGGCTTGGTCTAGAAGCAAATTGTCTCATTGAAGGGAGGCTTGGTGTTGAGGTTGGATGTCTCACAGTGGGGCGGTCAAAGTGTTTTTCAATTTTTTTTAAAATTGATAGTATTTTTGATATTTTTTTTGGGGTATTTAAAAAAAATCGGCAGAAATGTTGTCTGGTACGAAACTTAGCAAATTATCTGTGTCACGCACGAATATTTTGTAAAAATTATAAAAGAAATATTGAAGCAAGAGGGCTTGAACATGAAAATATAATAGTTTAGAAAAATGCAGGAGAAGATACATGATGGAACCCGGAAGAAAGAGGGGCTACCTCCTACCGTCCAGCGGTCCTTTACACAGTGCCAGCCTAGTGAGAGAAGAGAGAGAGAGAGTGTGTGTGAGAGGTGCTTGTGTGTAGAATCCCAATGCCACAGACCAGATAGAGAGAGAAAGAGAGAGACACTGACCCAACAAAAATACATAAATTAACTCCTTTGTTAAACTATCACAAAATATTAAACTAATAAAAGCCAAATAATTTAAGCAAATATACAAATCACCACTCCCTCAGACCTCAGCTCAGGCCTCAGTCTCTCTACCTCACCTCATCTCCTTCCCACCTCTTCAAAGAAAATAAAAATATGCTTTCTTCCCACCCCGCAGCCCCCCCCTCCTCCTCAGATCTAATCATTATTTAATTCATCCTAATTTTTATTTGTTTGGCCTCACATGGCCGCTACCTCCCTCCTCTTTGATCGCTAACCCTAAATCTCAAATCTAAATCTTTCAATCTTCCTCTGACCCTCTTCCCCCCCGACCTCCTCCTCTCATGAGAGAGGAGATCTCTGACATGTCAGAGGACGATGAAACTGGCGAGCGTGCTCGCTGGGCCCCTGATCTCTCTAAAATCCGCTCCGACGACTCTGATTCTGGTCCGGGCCCACCTGTCGGTGACTCTCCACCTCCTTTCTCTGACCAGGTCTTGGAGAATGTCTTAGAGAACGTTCTAGAGTTTCTTACTTCCAGGCGGGACCGCAACGCCGCATCGGCTGTGTGCCGGTCGTGGTACCGAGCTGAGGCTCAGACTCGGCGTGAGCTTTTCATTGGCAACTGCTATGCGGTGACACCACACCGTACCATAGAGAGGTTTCGATCAATCAAGTCAGTTGTGCTCAAGGGGAAGCCTCGGTTTGCTGATTTCAACCTCGTGCCTCATGGATGGGGTGCAAACTTCCATCCCTGGGTGAAGTCACTCGGAGCCGCGTACCGAAACCTCGAGCGCATCTGCCTCAAGCGCATGTCTGTTACTGACAACGATCTGACGATTATAGCTGACAGTTTACCTCTGTTCAAAGACCTCATTTTGATTTGTTGCGAGGGGTTTAGCACACTTGGTCTGGCGGTAATTGCTGAGAGATGCAGGTATTGTATAGTGAAAGTGAAACACTGCACGTTGATTTATTTTCTGAAATACAATTTTTTGAAAGTTGATTTATTTTTTCAGGCATCTACGTGTTTTAGATCTGATAGAGGACTATGTGGAGGATGAAGAGGATGAGGTGGTGGATTGGATTTCAAAATTTCCAGAAACAACAACGTCTCTTGAATCTCTGGTTTTTGATTGCGTGGGTTGCCCCTTTAATTTTGAGGCTTTGGAGCGCCTTGTGGCGAGATCACCGTCTCTACGGCAGCTCCGTGTGAACCATCATGTGGCCCTCGAGCAACTTCGCCGGCTCATGGCACGGGCCCCGCAGCTGACACATCTTGGTACTGGCACGTTTCGGTCCGAGGCTGGTTTTGGTGAGGTTGATCCAAACCTTGATTTAGTATCCGCTTTCGGGGCTTCTAAATCCCTAGTTTGCCTGTCGGGCTTCCGTGATATTGAATCGGAGTTTCTACCCTCCATCTATTCAGTCTGTGCCAATTTGACTTCGCTTAATTTTAGCTATGCGAATCTGACTGCTGAAGAACTTATTCCAGTAATCCGTCAGTGCCATAATCTACAGACATTCTGGGTATGTAACTGGTGTTATTTGTGATTAATTTATAACCACTGATCTTTCTTTTGATAGTATTTTTCAGAATTTATCTAATTTCTCCCGTGGTAGTAAGTATCTATTATGGGCGCGGCCTGCTCAGCTGTATAACATCTAGTCTCTTTTGATGAAAGTGCAGACTGCACTCAACAAAAAGGATAACGTAATAATGGCAATTCTTGTGCGAATATTTGCAATCTCCAGTGCTGTTTGTCTGACAAGCATTTTTGGTAGCTTTATTAGGAAATGGAGTTGGTATTTTGTGTATCCTGATTGAGCCCCTACACTGTATTCTATATCTGAACAGGCTTATCTGAGACACTTGATTGCTTGCAACAATGTACAGTTGTTAGATCTTCAGTGCCTGACATATACTTGTTTTGTTTATCAATGTATTCTAATATTGGGTCTTGCCTCTTTTCCTCAAAATTTTTATTAATTTCCAAATAAAGCTGGACATGGGAAGTCTATTTCTTTTTCAAATTCACATTAAAAGAGAGCAAACTTACATCCTCTTTTATTCAGGTACTTGACACGGTAGGGGACGAAGGTCTCCGAGCAGTAGCTGAAACATGTCGCAATTTACGGGAGCTACGAGTCTTCCCTCTGGATGCAACTGAAGACTCGGATGGCTCTGTGTCAGACATCGGGCTGCAACTCATTTCCGAGGGCTGCCGCAAGCTGCGTTCAATTCTCTTCTTCTGTCAACGCATGACAAATGCAGCTGTGATTACCATGTCCAAAAACTGCCCCGATTTGGTTGTCTTCCGTCTCTGCATAATGGGCCGACACCGGCCCGATCGAACCACTGGCGAGCCTATGGATGCGGGTTTTGGGGCCATTGTCATGAACTGCAAGAAGCTGACTCGTTTGTCGGTTTCAGGTTTGCTGACTGATAAGGCTTTCGAGTACATTGGCCGGTACGGTAAGTTGGTACGGACATTGTCAGTTGCCTTTGCTGGTGATAGTGATTTGGGGTTAAGATATGTTCTCGAAGGGTGTACAAGGCTGCAAAAGTTGGAAGTTAGGGACAGCCCATTTGGTGACACGTCGTTGATTTCTGGCCTACCGTTTTATTACAACATGAGGTTTTTGTGGATGTCCTCGTGCAATTTGTCGATGAGGGGATGTAGAGAAGTCGCTCGAGATAAGCCCAATTTGGTGGTGGAGGTGATTAGAGATTGGGCTTCGCTTGAGGAAGAAGAAGGAGAGGAGACGGAAATGGTTGAGAAGTTGTACTTGTACCGGTCTCTTACCGGGCCCCGGACTGATGCACCAACTTTTGTTAAGATCTTGTAACCCCTCTGGAGATGTTGCTCGTACCAAGGTAGGCTGATCTGGATCGATTTTGGTTGCATCATCAAAGTGTTCGATCAAGGGAAGAAAGATCAACGAGGCGATTCGGAGGTTAGAACATCAATTGCAAATTTCACCCGCGAATCAGAGGCATGGAGGCATGTCAAATATGGTCCGTGTAGTTTTTTTTATTAGTTTTATGCCTTTTTCCAATTTATTTACCTTTTTATGAGCTTTTATTTCTGTTATTATTATCCATCTCATTTTATTTATCTGTTCGGGTTCAGGGGTATCCTTAGGCTAGGTGATTTTTCTTTTCTTTTTTTTACCTCTTTTAAACCGGGCTCAAATTTGTCAAAACTTTTTCCATTGTCATGTATCTTTTGCTTCCAAACAAGCCCAAGGATTTGTTGTATTTTGTTGTATTATGTTAAATTCTTTTCTTTTTCTTGTTTTGGGAAAAAGAAACCCCAGTTAGTTGGTAGCATGTTACTGTTTCAATTTGCGAACAATAAATGCACTATTTTCGTTTGTTCTAATTTTGATGTGGTATGTGTATGCATGGTCCACTAATGATTTGATCAATGGAGACTTGTATGTGCTACTGCTACCGCTCGGAAGATATCTCTCATCTCAATAAAGTCTTGGTAGCTTGTATAGTTTTTAGTTTTTAATTTTATTGAGCTTATATTTGAAATGCTGGTTTTGGTATAAGGTAACAAAGAAAATAAATATTTCATTGATTGGACAGTCTCTTTCATCTCTAAATTAGCGCTACTGGACACTCTATATCTGCTGTTATTTCCTCTTAATTTCAACAATATACAACTTTTATACTAGTCCCTTGAAATTGTATACATTCGATCAACCTAACATAGAACTACTAATTCCAAAGTTTCCGAAAATCCAAATTACTATTCTGATGTTTGGATTTCTTCGTTTATAAAGATTTCTAGTATTACTATCTAAAAATCCAAATTACTATATTCTTAATTGACGAGAAATATTGTAGACATCATAGAAAAGATGTGAATTATAACTTCTACCAATTGTTCATTTTTAAAAAGATATAGCAGAGGAAAATCTCACCATGGCCATGGTGGGATGGTGAGATGGATCTATCAATTGGAACTCGGTTCCACTAATCAAAGCATTTTTTTATTTAATTATAAATTAACTTAGCAACCAATTAATCACCGATTTGGGAGCGGTTGGCTACATGTGATTTCCTTCTGTCTGGCATGTGTTTTGCATTTTTGAGTCTAGCCTGTTGTTGTTTTTCAAGTACTATAAATTATTTGTTATTCTTTTATTATATATGTTAGCGCCATGCGAGAGAACCTTTCTCCCAGTTAGTTGCATTTGGATTCATGTAAAGTTGTTTGTTTGGATTCATTAGGAGAGAGAAGAGAATCTTTACTAAGGTTGCATGAGAAAAATTTAGTGCTTAGCTGTACCATTTACATTTCTCACATAAATATCTCTTGTCTTGCTTGCTCCATCTCTCCAAAGTCCAAACACATATCTTTTGAAATTAAGATTAACACAGGGATTCAGAACAATTTAATGATAATAGGTTACCCATTTTGTTTTTAATAATGTTTATCTTAATTTTATTAGAAAATAGCTGATAAGACAAAATGAGACCCCTTTAAATATTTTACTTGTGGTAAATGTCCTCTAAAATTTTAATTTTGATAGTCACCTTTAATTCGTAAGACTTGCTCTTGCTACTCAATAATTTTGACCATAAGTACCCCCAATAATATTACTCTTAATTGAATATCTCAATGAAATTTAAGGATTATTTATTTTCAGGAGCAACTTCAACTAGTATACTTATTGCATAGTCTTCCACTTGCATTTATGAAATTAATGTTAATCATATCAATCTCGGTTGTTTGTGAAATTGATTTTTTTTAAGATACATTTCATTAATATCTTACTCAATACACTACTATTTTGAGAAACGCAAATGCGAATAGTTTTGTTCTATTTCAAAGTGATTGCTCATGCAACGGCTAATATCTATGAGGGAAACTAATATTTTAAAGTGTTATTGTCATGGATTGAAAAAAAATCACAATATCCAAATTAAAAGTTTGAAAGACTATTTATTACAAAAATAACAAAAACTAAGTACAACCCAAACAGAGAATCAACAATGATGTATCCTTAATCCCTATCAATAGACAGCGCTCTTGATAGTTTTATATAACACGCATCGATTGAAAATGAAAGCATTAAATAAGGAGGTGCTGGAACGATACACTTTATGAATGTAAATTTAATTTATCATGTTACTATCATTAATAACATTTTGACGATCACACAATCAATCTTTATACAGATACTTTTTTATATTTGTTTCCATTATCGTTACGAAAGAATGTCATATGCTTTATTTATTGAACTAATCATGTTAAAGTTAACTAAAACAGGTTCTTCTTTTTCATAGAGTTGTGGGTGTTTTTTTTTTTTCCAATTTATAAGTAATGCTCTTCTTTGGACAAAAATTTAATTGATATTCCTTCAGATGTGATGAAAACAAACATTGTATTTACTGTAAATTTTCAAGATTATTAATTAAATCAATTTCATGTACTACTAATTAAGTGCTCATGTCTTGTAGCGGAACTAAGTTATCAGTAATAAAAAATTAAACATTAATATATTATTATCTTGTATCGTAATAGATGACATTATAAATACATGGCAACCCAAACCAAGTAATCATTATTCAAAATTATATTTCATATCTCTTTACCTCTATTATAACCGATAACATTACAGAAATGAGTGTTGGATGTTGGATTTATAGATAAAGTTTACAATTTTATAATTAATTAAATAAATTGATGGGAGAAATCAGTCTTTGGTTTAGCGACAAAAACAATGTTCTTTATGTGGGAAGTCGCATGTTCAAAATTCGGATAAAAGAATCCTTTATGGATATTAAATAATTATGAGACTTAATCTCCAACCTTTACTTAAAAAAAGTAAATAAATAAATTGATGGTGCAAATTTATTCTGTGATGGGAAACCTTTGCGTTTTTCTTTTATAAAGTTTTTCCTGAGCTTATATCAACAAATAGTTTAAACACGTGACTAGACGGATGTTAAGATCTAGCATATTATATGAGGAGAGTTCAAATGTTTTTATTTTTTGTCTCCACTAGAGACGGAGCCAGACCTTCAGATTATGGGAGTCAGACATAAAGGAGGTCAATTATATAAACTTCTATACTGTAAATAGGGGTCAATTTTATAGTATCGATAGTATTTTGTGCTAAACTATATAGAAAACACATGTTAATATAAAAATTTTGAAAAAAAAAATGAGGTCATTTGATTGAGATGTAATAAAATGCGGTTTTCATGCGGTATGCGGAAGACCACCGCATACCGCATATACGGTATGCGGCCGCATATGCGGAAATTTATGCGGACTTATATATGCGGTTTTTAAAATGAAATTTCGTATATAATTTGTATGCAAAGATATAATTTGTGCACATTGGAATACAGCAATATGTAATACAGCATGGAGAATACAACAATACAAATAAATGTACTATAAATGTACTTGAATAAATATATCTAAACGATAATTTCACAACAGAATACAGCAATACAGCAATACAGCATAATACAAATAAATGTCACAGCAACAGAATACAGCAATACATAAGTAAAGTATAATGATGCATAAGTAATACAACAATGATGCATAAGTAATACATAAGTAAAGCATAATGATGCATAAGCAACAGAATACAGCAATACAACAATACACAAGTAAAACATACATAAAACATCAATACAACATAATACAATACATAGTTATTACCCTTCTTCCTCCAATGATGCATATAAATGAGGTTCTTCGTCATCATCACCACCATCATCATCAGAAAAATCATCATCAGAAATATCATCACCTATGTCATCAATGCTCACCTCGTCTCTATTTCTTGCCATCGGTGTAGAGGAAGAAATTGAAGTTGAAGCTAAAACAATTTCTTCGGGCAAATCTAAGGCTGGACCTCCTGTCCAATCCCTCACATGTTCATCTTGCTCTTCTTCTCTTGCACACAATGGATCAGATTTTCTCAATATCTTTCGATCATTTATACGTGCATTGAATTGAACAAAACCAATATCATTGAGACGTTGCACTTCCATCTTGCCCCTCTTCTTTGAATGGGTCTGTACAAATTAAGAAAAAAAATTAATGTCTACAAAGAACACTAATTAATGATGATATTAAAGATCTATTAGAGGAAAAAAAAACAGCACCCATTCAAATGTACTCCAGTTTCTTTCGCATCCAGAAGAACTGCATGTCAAACCAAGTATTTTGATAGCTATATTTTTTAAATAAGGTGCTTCTGAACCATGAAGAGACCACCAATGAGCTGTCAATGAATAAAAAGAAGAGGCCATAAGAATCTCACAACAAAAAAGTGCTTCTGAACCATTAAGGCTGGTGCTTCTAGTTTGTGAAAGATTATACACCATTTCTAAACAATACATTTCTAAATATGGCTGGTGCTTCTTCTTTTTTTTCATTAAAGTGCTAAATATGGCCGACTTTCTAAACAGTACATTTCTAAATATGGCTGGTGCTTCTTCTAGTTTGTTGACTTTCTAAAGCACATCAATACAGCATAATTCTGAGTTTCTGACAAGCACCAGCATTTCTAAATATTGTGAAAGATACAAAATTCTAACCAGCCGACTGCTAAGCACAAAAAAATTCTGATTTGTGAAAGATACAAAATTCTGGTTTGTTGACTTTCTAACCAGTCGACTGCCAAGCACAAAAAAATTCTGACAAGCATTTCTAAATATTGTGAAAGATACAAAATTTCTAAATATTGTGAAAGATACAAACCTGGATTGAAAGCTTCGTTATTATTTTCTCTTTGTCTCTTTGCTGCATCTTTTCCAAAATGCCCATTTAAGTCTTGAAAGTTGCGCATTTCAACGGTCATGACAATATCTTGAATCTTCGGATCCGGATAGAACCGTACAACACAATTAGAAATAGCATCCATAATAGAAGGATCTATTTTCATCTCTTCGAAATCCCTATAAAAATAATATGGATTGAGGTAGTACGCTGCCTTATGAACCTCTTTATCAAGTCTACCCTTCATTCCATCAACAATTGCTTTTACATAAGGCTCGAACAGACCTTCATTGTGTCTAACAGCTACCTTTATCTCCTTTATTGCATCTTTCAAACCTCCATAAACAAATCCCATAGGTTGCTTCTCCTCTCCATCGACAATACGAAGAAGAAGAATTAATGGCTTGAAAATTTTGATTGCTAATGCCACTGATTTTCAAAAATTATTGGAAACAACAATTTCTGAAATCTTTCTTCCCTGTCAGCAAACTTCTTTCTCTTTTTCTTAGAAGGATCAATCAATGCATTATATTCATCAGAAAGGACCATACGTTTTAACTGCAACTTCTTTTGAAAAAGGCTTTCTAAGGTAAGAAAGGAAGTAGCAAACCTTGTAGCTCCAGGTCTCACAATATCTTTATTTTCGGTATGAACACGCATCAAAGATAACACCTGATGATGACTGTATATAAAGTTGGCAATCCCTTTAGCTTCTCTTATCGCATCACTTATCTCCTTCTGCTTTGAGATGCTCTCCAACATCAAATCAATGGAATGTGCTGCACATGAGGTCCAATAAATACGTTGGTATTTTTCCATAAACAATTCAGCAGCTTTCATATTTGCTGCAGCATTATCCGTCACAACTTGAAGCACATTTTCCTCCCCAACTTCTTTTACTCCGCTTTCCACAAATTGGAGTATATATTCTGCCGTGTGTGATTCTGAAGATGCATCAATGGCCTTCAAAAAAACTGTTCCTTTCGCACTATTCACACAAAGGTTCATTAGACTCCTATTTCTTCGATCAGTCCATGCATTTGTCATTAAAGTGCAACCATTTTTTCCCCAAGCTTCTTTATGAACCTCCAAATTGATGATGGTTTTTGAAACTTGCCTCTTCAATAGTGGCACACGGTACTCGTAAGGAGTTGGAGGTTTGTATCCTGATCCAAATTGACCTACCGCTTCGCAAAAACGAAGGAAATCCGGGTCAGCAAGTGAAGTGAATGAAATCCCCCTTTTGTAAGCCCAAAAAGCTAAATAGTCATTGACTTTATCCCGTTGCTCCTTACCATATGTATCCTTAATGACTTGTTGCTTCCAAAGCCCCTTGTCTTTCACCAAATTCACCGGCTTCTTGAGCCGCAACCGCTTCTTGTCCCTCTCTGTCTCCAACTCCTCCGACTCAGAAGCATCACTATTTATGTTGACATCTACAATTAAATCTTCTTTTGCCCTCTTTCTATCTTCTCCTTTCTTTTTTACTTTCTCCAAATACTCAGCAATTTCTTTTTGCACTTCTGCATTGGCTTTAGGGCATTTTCGTATATTACCTTTGATCCCCGCAAGATGAAACTTAAATCTGGTTATCCCCCCCCGTACAAACTAAATTGCACAATAAACACTTAACTGAATTTGAGTCACTCTTATCCGTCAACCTCCCATACTTCCAGCCAGGATCAATCGAGTTTAACGGCCTATACAAATCTGAAGTCGACATTGCATGAGAACCAAAACTGGACATGATCCTATTAAAAAAAATGTGCATATCAGAAATTCAGAATACAACAATAAGAGATAAGTAATGGATATTTGAAAGTTATGAATATTTGAGATAAGAGATAATTAGCACCAGATTTGAGCCCAAAGAGATAATTAGCACCAGATTTGAGCACCAGATTTTCATGAATATTTGAAAAAAAAAGGTGCATATCAGCATACATAAATGATAAATCCAATGAATAACTCCTAAAAAGAACACAATTTAGTGACTAAATCAACACAATTTAGTAAGTAAGACTTTCAATTCTTTGATCAAAGATCTGTGCTATTACAGTATTTGGATGGAAGTCATGGAACGACAGATATAATCATATAAGTAGTTAACACATAGAGATAGAATAAGGAAGAAGGGGGCTACCGGGCTAGGTTCAAAACCAACAAATTTTTGTGAAACTGTGCAATACCTGGAGGCTGGAGAAGAGGCGATGGCTGGAGGAGAGGGCCGGCGGAGAGTTGGGAGGGCCGGCGGAGGAGAGTGGAGAGGGAATCTTCAGATGCTCTCTGGTATGGTACCGTAAAAGGGGATCTTCAGAATTGGTGGAGAGTTGAGAGGGCCGGCGGAGGAGAGTGGAGAGGAGCCAGCGGAGGAGGGTGAGAGCCGGCGGAGGAGGGTGAGAACCGGCGGAGGAGGGTGAGAGATGGCGCACAGAGAGGGTAGGTGTTTTGAAGAGGCAAGTTTCGGAACTTAGGTTATGCGGATTGGGAGAGAAATCAGAGAAATGGTTTTCGGAAGATATGCGGATTCTCTAAACCCGAATATGCGGAATGCGGATCCTATGCGGCCGATAATATTATATGCGGCAATAATTATGCGGTCGAATATGCGGCCGCATATGCGGAACCGCATATTAAACCGCATATTGGTTTTTCATGCGGTTTCCAACTGCATACGCATATGCGGCCGCATGGACCGCATTTTATTACATTGTTTGATTCTTATGAATAGCTCGGTTCATGCTTCCATCATGTTTCCATTTTTCATTTTCCAATAACAAAAATTTTAAATTTTATATATCAAAATAAAACCACATGATATGATCTATATATATATTTTTTCTACATGTACATAAAAATTATTACTTTTATATTTTTATTTTATATGAATCAATAAGTTAAAAAATCAACATTTAGAATTTATCCACATTGATATATTTTGCAATCTCTTGATACTTATTCCAACAAACTCAAAATATTATGATCTTTTACGCGTGGATATAAAAAATGATATAGATTATATTTAATGATTCTATTTTGAAATTTAAGTTTTAAATTTTATGTTATTGCATTCTAAAAAGTTTAGTATAATAGAAGCACAGAAAATAAAAGTATTTAAACTCTTCTCATAATATATTTAGAAACCGAAAATTCATCGACCGTACTAAGTGCAAATCTGCTGAAATTCAAGATCATCAACAGTAACTTTGAAATCCCTGAAATTTCGAATCCAGTCATTGAATTGTTTTGAGATGCATATACAGAAAAATAAGCTGTTTCGAGATGTGTGCATAGAAAAAGTTGGACGGCTGAATCTCAGATTTTAAAATTTTCAGAAGTACTGTTCATGAATCTCGAATTTCAGCTGATGTCAATTCAAAGTCGAGTAGGTGCAAGGTAAAAGTGAATATGATTGGTCAAATAGAAAGCACTTAATTCAAAATAAGCATTGATGATTTTATAATAGAAAATTGTGTTGACGTGATGTGACTTTAATTTCTTCAACGCGTATGGATGTTGCAATCCGATTGGCGCAATGATCCAACGGCCGAGATCAATTTGACTTTGATGAATTCTTCAACTTAGTGCTTAAAACAGATTGGTTGAGCCCCCAGTTTGAAGTAGAATATCAAAAGTTAAACTGTGATTACACAGTCTACTCCACTAGGTTGTACAATTAAAAAAATTAAAAATTAAAAAGCTCAAAGATTCTGACTACACATTATTATTTTAACAATTATTATAGGCAGTACAATTCCATTTATACATATCTGATTAAATTGCTCTGTGCTACCTTAATTATAAATAGTTTTCTGTTATTTTCTTTATTATTCTACAGGTTTGTAGACTGTCTTCACACCGAAATTTTTATTGTTACCACTCAAAAAAAACAAAATTAATTCATTACCGTCCCGCTGGGGCTTTATTCAATACTACCACCCCCGCTAATCCAGTTCGCGCATCAAATTGGCTGGTGCGCGGACTGGGTTAGCGCAGCACCCTTTTCACCGTATAAGAGTTGCACGCAACTCATTTAGTTGCGCAAACGGGACTCCGCACACCGAGCACAGTAAAAAGGTAATTTTTTTTTTTACTTTTTTTTTTTAGTTATTTGTAGATTAGGTAGTTGGTATAGGTGTCCAAAATAGGTCCAAATAGAGTAGAATTGTAATAAATAATTAGAATGGTGTCCAAAATAGATTCAAATAGAGTAAAATTATATTAAATAATTAGAATGATGTCCAAATAGAGTAGAATTGTATTAAATAATTAGAATGATGTCCAAATAGAGTAGAATTGTATTAAATAATTAGAATGGTGTCCAAATAGAGTAGAATGGTATTAAATATTTAGAATGATGTCCAAATAGAGTAGAATTGTTTTTAGCTATATTATGTTGTATTTTAGGCCAAATTATTTTAGTAAATTATTAAAGTACCCTATTTGAGGTACTTAAGACCAAATTTGACTAGAAATGCACCAAATTTGATGAAGCTGAGGGCGACCAAGAAGGGGTACATCTACTCGACGAATGACATCAGTTTACCACACTTGCGGAGCGGTTCAGGTAACATTTATTTTTTAAAATTAATTATTTTATGTCTATTTTTCGTAATTTTTACTAAATTGGTTCGAATTTACAGTGGAGCCCTAGACGCGGATGCTGATGCTGAGACGGTAGATCTGTGGACCCGGGCTTACATCATGGAGATGTTTGCTTGCTGGCTGTTCCCAGATTTATTGGGGAGCACTGTCCCTGGATGTTTGCTTGAGTGGCTGAGGGACTTGGCCCAGCCGAAACAGATGAACTGGGGTGCAGCGGTATTGGCATGTCTATATCGGGGTTTGTGCACCGCATGCCAGATATAAATTATTTTGAAATTAAATCTGAATAATTAAATGGTTACACAAAAAAAACCAGAATTTTAACTGTCACTTGTACCTAAATAGACAAACAAGCACAATTTCTACGGTCCAGCTGGTCTCCTGATGCATTAGTTGTGGACGAGGTTCCCGTTCGGTCGTCCACAGCCACGAGTGAAAGGTTGGGCTCCAGATTGGGGGCAGCCCAACAGGATTACATGTCTGGCTTACGCGCAAAGATTCTGCTCGAGGAAGACGTACATCCAGACCCCGCAGGCAGACCTATGAGAGTTGATTTCTTTCGGAGTCAGTTAGAGCAGATGACTCCTGACAGACACGTCTGCTGGCGGCCGTACGACGAGCCTGTCGATGCTGAGGACGATGATGCTGCCCCTCACTCCTTCCTTCATGACCTGCCTCATATATGCCTCCAGCAGCGTCAGTTCTGGTTTGCTCAGGTACCCCTTACATTATTATTGTATTCCAGTTTTGTATCACTTTTATTTATTACGTACGTAGGATTATTTATTTTTATGTACTTGCAGGTACCACTTGTGTTCTACCAGTTTGTCGAGCATTATTACCCTGGATGAGTTATGCGTCAGCCCTTTCCCGTCCCGGATCCCATCCCCAAAGACAAGTGGTACGAGCTTCACAAGAACTGGCCACTACCAGCGGTAAGAATTGGCAGACCGTGCACGCTGATTATGTGACTCTGCTTGAGGCGATGGGCGATAGGATCCCTGACGAGCTCCAGTCGTATGCTTTCGATACATACGATCAGACCTATCGCAGTTGGTATCAGGAGTACTGTGCCTTCACGGTGTACTTGCATGGTCAGATCACGGAGATGAACATGAAGCCGCTCCACGTACGATGCGACACGGTTAGTGACGAGTATGGCTTCATTCCCTGCGCTGGCCCGGCTGCACAGATTGTAAGTCTTTAATTTTTTTTGGTTTAAGAAAATTATGAAAATTCATTGCAATTCGAACTAATTCTTTTATTTTAATTTGCAGGTACTGATGAACATCAAGCATGTGCTTAGGAGCGCAAGATACGCCGTTACAAGAAGTTGGAAGGCTATCGGGAAGAAGTGGTTGTGTATGGCTGCACCGCCTGTCGTCGTCGCCAGGTACCAGGATCAGCTCGAGCGGGTTCTCAGGCTTTCAGATCTTCCCTCCTATGAAAATTTGAAAGACATGGACTATGACGATTCTGATAGGTGTATTTTATATACACCGTCGATCTAGTTTTTATCATAAAATAACACCAAATATCTTGTATTTTGGATATAAAGCGAATATAATACACCAAGAATCAAGTTACTGCGTTCGCTCGATGTTTCAATGCATGAAACAGTGCAAAATGAAGAAAAACTGCCCAGTGCGGACGCATTCTCCACCAGTGCGGACGCACTAGGTACTTAGCCGATTTTCCAGCAGCGCAGACCTCACAGACGAAAAGTCCGAGCGTAATGCGGACGCATTCACCTTCAGTGCGGACGCATTCACTACTTAGCCGATTTTTGCGACTTTCAGAATCTTCCAGAAAAACAGAAGTTCAAGGCCAGTGCGGACGCACTCAGGAAATTTTGCAGAAAATCCAGAAAAGGAAACTTGGAACCAAAGGGGATTTGGAGTCGGTGCGACCAAGACCACCCGCACTCAACTCCAGTGCGGACGCACTGGACTCGCAGACAGCCAGAAATTCGCATTTTCAGGAGGTTTTCTATTTTTGGCCAACAAGGAACACGATTTAGAATGCTAAAAATAGCCATAGCAGTCTGAGGAGTGCACCCACTAACCCCACTACTATCCTCTAAATTGGGCAAGGCCTTTGGCTATAAAAGGAGAAGAATTTCATCTCTCTAAGCATCCATTATTATATCCATTTTCCACAAATTGAGAGAGAGAGATCCTGCAGAAATTCTTGAAGGCCTTTCAAGCAAGGAGAAGAAGGGTTTCCTGAGCAAGATTCGGCAAGATAGAGGTTTTAGATTCAAAGGGTGTAATTATTCTTTTCATTTCCTTTTATTCTTTGCCAAACTTTGCGATGTTTCCCTCCAAGAGGGAGTAGTTCTCTCTCTAGGGGTTTAGGTCAATATGCATGAACTTGTTTAATTCTATTTTATTCGATTATTTGCTTTTATTATGATTGTTTTATCGGATTTGATTGTTAATTTCTGTGATTTAAATAATTTGTGTCAAATACATAATTAGTACTTGAATTGTAGCATCTCGTTTTGGTTTCAAAAGAACCAAAATTGACTAGGATCAATAGGATAGTACCAAATTATGAATGCAAATACCTTAGGTTTAGATTAAGATTCTAACCAATTTAATCTAAGCCGGAACTATAGAAATTAAGGTTAGGGATTTGGTGAAGAACCTAACCGTGAAGTCAAACCCTAATTAGGGCATCTCAAATCAAGTCGGATATTGGTATCATGGACTTAATTGTGAAATACCAATATTTGAGGAGAGGAGAGACTAACAAGAGCTTATGGTCTAGGTAGTTAGGATGAAGGACTTAAACGTGAAATCCGAATTACTTAGACACGTTATTAATTCATGAAAGTGACCCTTAATGACATATTAGGTTAGAAACCTCATCAAATCGAACATGAATTTAAGCAAATACCGAATAAATAGAGTTAACAAGGGATTGTAGACCAAAGACCCCTAGATTCTCTTAACCTTGAAAACAAACCGACTTGTCTTTCTTTTACTTTACATTGTTTAAAAACTCCTTTCTTCGGGTATTGAACCCAACCTTAGGATTTTTAGTACAAACCCCCCCAAATTTACTTTATTGCACTTTACTTTCTTTCTCTTCTGAAATTTATCATCTTAAGTTGAAAATTAAGTATTTATCTTACTCCTTGTGGTTCGATACCCGATAATATACTACAAGGTAGGATTGTATACTTGCAATCTAAATCGAAATTGTATTTGAGGATAAAGCTTTTTATATATACCCTTTGGACGTATCAAGTTTTTGGCGCCGTTGCCGGGGAGTATAGTTTAAATACTGAGTTTTTACTTTAGCGATTTATTTCAGATTTTCTTTTACTTTTTGGAAACTAATCTAAGTTCTTTTTCAGCAGTCCATGAGCGCTGGAAACACTCCTTTTCCGACAATTTTCGACGACGAAGAAGAACATCTAAGCATGGAACCACCAATCATAAATCCAGTCATCAACGAGGACGACCAATCTGTCCATGAAGGGCAGGGAAGCAATCCGAGCCGCGTACGAGGAATGACCCCACCTCGTAACGGGAACCACAACAACAATGGCCGAAACAATCAACACGGCCACCGCTTCGGCTTCATTCCTCATGGCCAAGAGCCACGAGACATTAAGCCCTCTCTCATCCATCTACTTGGCCAAAGTCAATTCGGGGGAGCCCTCAACGAAGATCCACACGCCCACTTGGCAGTTTTCGAAGAACACTGCGACACTTTTGCCCGAGAAGGAGACGAGCTAGACAACCTCAAACTCAAATGCTTCCACTTGTCCCTCCGAGACAACGCAAGAACGTGGCTAAGAACCGTCAACCGGGACAACATCAACACATGGGACGACATTGAGAGGCTATTTTTAGGAAAATATTTTCCTCCATCCAAGACCCAACATTTCCGGACGAAGATCACAACGTTCAAGCAAGCCGAGGGGGAGTCTCTAACCGAGGCATGGGACCGATGGGCGGAGCTCCAACGCTTGTGCCATAACCATGGCCTTGACATGTGGTTGCTCTTTCAATTTTTCTATGGAGGTTGTACAATAGCCACTAAAACTCACTTAAATTCTGCTGCAGGTGGAAACATGTCCAAAATGGATCCCGAGCAAGCCATGCTAATGATTGAAGATATGGCGATCAACCAAAGGGAGTGGACAGCCAAGAGAGGTGGACGAGTCTCCAACACCCCGGGAATCATGAAAGTCGATGAAGTCACCACCTTGAGAGCGCAAATGGAGGCCTTGCAACATCAAATGGAACAAATTCAAAACATAAAAGCCGTGACAAAGAAGGCTCCATGTGGCATATGTGGAGAGGCGACTCATATCACTGCCAATTGCCAAGTCCTTTTGGAAGGAGAAGATGTGGAACAAGTGAACGCCATGTTCTATAATCAAGGTGATAAGAGGAACGACCCGATCTACAATAAGGTTAGGCAAAATGACAATTTCAATTCCAATTCTTACAACCCTAACACAAGGTGGAACCATCCGAACTTCAAATGGAAGACCGAGAATGACAACTATAATTCCAACCAATACCGATCCAACCAAAACTCTTACCAAGGTACCTCCCAACTCTCCAAGTTGGAAAAGATGATGGAAGAATACATCGATTATCAAAGAAACACCAACATCGACTTCAACAAAAAGTTTGAGTTCTTAGAAACGAAGACAAAGATGCTAGAGACACAAATAGCACAACAAGCTTCTTCATCCTCTCGCCAACAATGCACACTTCCGGGCAAGCCAGACATCAACCCTAGGGAGCAAGCAAAAGCTATAACTTTGAGGAGCGGCACGGGATACGAAGGCCCCAAGATGCCCACCATTGAAGAGCAGCAACCACCACCTAAGGAGACACAACCTCCAGCTTCTCTCAATGCGGATACACCGGCGGCATCAAAAGAATCTCAAGAACCGGGTAATTCTATCCCGGCCAAGGTAAAACCGACTGAAACTCCTAAGTATATCCCACCACATAGGTTTATACCCTTTCCTCAAAGGTTAGTAAAGCACAAACTTGACCAACAATATGCCAAATTCGTAGAACACCTCAAGAAATTGAACATTACCATCCCTTTTACCGAAGCAATTACTCACATGCCTTCTTACGCAAAATTTTTAAAAGACATTCTATCAAACAAAAGATCGATTGAGGAAGTAGGCACGATATCCCTTAATGAGGAGTGTAGCGCTCTTCTCTTAAACAAGCTACCTCCGAAATTAAAGGACCCCGGGAGTTTTGTAATTCCATGTACAATAGGTAATACCAAATTCGAGAGGTGCCTATGTGATTTAGGTGCAAGTGTGAGCCTTATGCCAAAGACCGTCTATCAAAGGCTCAATCTCGTTGACTTGAAACCCACAAGAATGTCATTACAACTAGCCGATAAGACGGTACGCTATCCCGAGGGAATTGCGGAAGACGTGATAGTTATGATAGGTAAGTTCTTTGTCCCGGTAGATTTTGTGGTGGTTGAAATGGAGGAGGATACTCATACTCCTCTCCTATTGGGACGGGACTTCCTAACCACGGCCGATGCAAACATTAATGTCAAAGAAGGAAAAATATCATTTGACATTGGAGGCGAGAAGGTAAATTTTCACATGTTTAATGCCATTAAATTCCCTTCAAATGATAATGATTCTATTTGTAGATTGGACGTTTTAGATTCAATTTTAGCTACTCATGAGGAGGAAGAAATGGTGAATGCACAACTCGACCAAGATCTGGAAGAAACCGGCCCCGAAAACGACACAATTGGTGAAAATGACCCTCAGTGCGTCCGCACTACCGCCCAGTGCGTCCGCACTCAGCATGAGGGAACTGAAGATTCAACCACCCGAGCGCAATGCGTCCGCACTGAATTCTCAGTGCGGATGCCCCACTCGCACTCACCTGTTGAGCCACAGTTTGGAGCCGATGAGGAAAAAGTCCGAGAGGAATGCGTCCGCACTGACCCTCAATGCGTCCGCACTCAGCACATTTCCAACCAGGATGTATTGCAGATTTCAGAAAATCTACCCCAGTGCGTCCGCACAGACCACCAGTGCGTCCGCACAGACCACCAGTGCGTCCGCACTCATGCCGAAATAGCTCAAATTGAAGGAATTTCGCCCAACTCGGCACCACCAAAGGTCGAACTCAAGCCTCTGCCACCTACCCTTCGCTACGAATACCTGGGAGAGGGCGAGACATATCCGGTGATTGTCAACTCCGAGCTCAACAAAGAACAAACCGAGAAGCTTTTACACGAGCTAAGGCTTCATCAGAAAGCGATCGGCTACACAATCGACGACCTAACCGGAATTAGCCCATCCCTTTGCATGCATAGAATCCTAATGGAGGACGACCACAAACCCACCATTGAAGCTCAACGAAGGCTCAATCCGAATCTAAAAGAAGTGGTGAAGAAGGAAATCCTCAAGCTACTTGATGCCGGCATCATCTATCCAATCTCCGATTCTAAATGGGTAAGTCCGGTCCATGTAGTACCAAAGAAGGGAGGCACAACCGTGGTGAAGGGCGAAGGCGACAAAATGATATCCACAAGGGTGATCACCGGATGGAGGATGTGCATCGATTACCGCAAACTTAACAATGCAACAAGGAATGATCACTTCCCTCTACCATTCGTGGATCAAATGCTAGAAAGGCTAGCTAATCACTCCCATTTTTTCTACCTTGATGGGTATAGCGGATTCTTTCAAATCCCTATTCACCCCGATGACCAAGAAAAAACGACCTTTACATGCCCTTATGGTACGTTCGCGTACCGTAGGATGCCGTTTGGTCTATGCAATGCCCCGGCCACATTTCAAAGAGCCATGATGGCTATTTTCTCCGATTTATTAGAAAATTCCGTGGAAGTTTTCATGGATAACTTTTCAGTTTTTGGTACTTCTTTTGATGATTGCTTAACTAATTTGATTAAAGTTTTAGAAAGATGTGAGCAGGTCAATTTGGTACTAAACTGGGAGAAGTGCCACTTTATGGTGCAGACGGGGGTGGTTCTAGGCCACGTGGTGTCATCCGAAGGCTTGGAAGTCTACAAAGCAAAGGTGGAGGTGATAGAGAAGTTGCCATACCCGACTTGTGTGAAGGATGTGCGGAGTTTTTTAGGCCATGCGGGGTTCTATCGACGGTTTATTAAGGATTTTTCAAAGATTTGCAAACCTCTTACAAATCTAACTATGAAAGATGCAGAATTTAATTTTGATAAACCTTGCATTGATGCTTTTGACAGGATAAAGAAGGCGCTAATCTCAGCCCCCATTCTTCGCCCACCGAATTGGGATGCGCCATTTGAGATTATGTGTGATGCAAGCGACTACGCCGTCGGAGCCGTACTAGGACAAATGATCGACAACAAGCCACATGTGATCTATTATGCAAGCAAAGTCCTAGACGAGGCACAAATGAACTATACAACCACGGAAAAGGAGTTCTTAGCTGTCATATTTGCTATCAACAAGTTCCGGTCCTACTCGGTGGGATCCAAGGTGGTTGTATACTCCGATCATGCGGATATCCGATATCTTCTCAACAAGAAAGATGCCAAACCACGTCTAATTCGGTGGATCCTCTTACTACAAGAATTTGACTTGGAAATCAAGGACAAGAAGGGAACCGAAAATTCAGTGGCGGATCATTTGTCTCGCATTACCAATGAATCAAAAGATAACGACATGCCGATTGATGACTCATTCGTAGACGAACAACTTTATGCAGTCAACAAACACGAGGCGCCATGGTATGCGGATTTGGTCAATTACCTTACATGCGGTATACTACCTCCCGATCTAACTTACCAACAACGGAAAAAATTCTTTTCTGATGCGAAAAAATATTTTTGGGATGAACCGTTATTGTTTAAGTTGGGGGTAGATGGGATCCATAGACGATGTGTACCCCAAGAAGAAACCGAACAAATCCTAAGATGTTGCCATTCATCCGCCTATGGAGGACACGCTTCCACCGACAAAACCGCCGCCAAAGTTCTTCAAGCCGGGTTCTTTTGGCCCACGCTCTTCCAAGACGCAAGGGAATATGTGCTTAGGTGCGACAAATGTCAAAGGACCGGGAACATATCTAGAAGACATGAAATGCCCCTAAACGGAATACTAGAAGTTGAATTATTTGATGTTTGGGGTATCGACTTTATGGGTCCCTTTCCGAGTTCTTGCAACAACAAATACATACTTGTGGCAGTCGATTACGTGTCAAAATGGGTTGAAGCCATAGCTACACCAACAGTCGATTCCGCCGTGGTAAGAAAACTTTTTAAGCAAATTATATTTCCTAGGTTCGGAGTACCCCGAGTGGTGATAAGTGATGGCGGATCTCATTTCATCAATCGCCAATTTGACGCCCTACTACTCAAGTATGGAGTCAAGCACAAGGTGGCCACACCATATCATCCACAAACGAGCGGCCAAGTCGAGGTGTCAAACCGTGAGATAAAGAGCATCCTCCAAAAGGTGGTGAATATATCAAGGAAGGATTGGTCACTCAAACTAGATGAGTCTCTTTGGGCATACCGGACCGCATTCAAAACACCCATAGGTATGACTCCTTTCAAACTTGTGTATGGAAAAGCATGTCATTTGCCGGTAGAGCTTGAGCATAAGGCTTATTGGGCAATAAAGGCTCTAAACTTCGACATGAGGGCAGCCGGTGAAAAGAGAATCCTCAAGTTACACGAATTGGAGGAATTGCGCCTCAATGCGTATGAAAATGCCAAATTATACAAAGAAAAGACAAAAAGATGGCATGACAAACATATCATGAGGCGAGATTTTAAAGAAGGAGACACGGTTCTATTGTACAACTCAAGACTCCGACTTTTTCCCGGAAAATTGAGATCAAGATGGACCGGGCCATACAAGGTAAGGAAGGTGTTCAACCATGGCGCAATTGAGATTGAGAGCGATAAAAGTGGAGCATTTAAGGTAAATGGACATCGTCTCAAACATTTTAATTATGCAAGTCCCATAGGCGAGAAGGAAAGTTTTCGCATAGATGACCCACATTCTCAATAGTGAGCACGAATCATGTCGAGCTCACGACGTAAAATTGAGCGCTTCTTGGGAGGCAACCCAAGTTTTTACTTTTCTTTCTTTATACTTTTATTTTTACTTTCTCAAAAATTTACATTTTTAATGACTCAGCCAATTTTTTAGGTCGAAAATTCATGCAAATAACCTGAGTGCGTCCGCACTAAACATTAGTGCGTCCGCACCGCCTACTTTGAAAATTTTTCAGACAGGTTTTATCATAAAAATTGGCCAGACCGAGCGTAATGCGTCCGCATTGACCTTCAGTGCGTCCGCACCGACAGAAACTACAGGTCTGCCCAGTCTAAACAAGACCAGTGCGTCCGCACTGAGGTTCAGTGCGTCCGCACCCGAGGTACGCTAAATTTAATTTTCAATTTTTTCGGAATATCGGAAAATTCGAATTTTTTTAAGCGAGTGCGGATGACCACCCGCATTGAGGCCCAATGCGTCCGCACTCGGCTTCTTCTCCTACTTAAACCGACCCTCTCTTCATTTTTCTTCGCGCCTTTTCGATTTTAAAGCCAAAATCTTCGATTTTTCTCTCCCAAAACCCGAAAACCTCGTTTTTCTTTCAAAATCTCCCTCTCCTCTCTCTTCTCTACCCCTTCTCTCTTCTTTTCTCCCTCTTTCCCTCTTCAAAAAAAACCGAAAACCCACTTTTCTCAAGTTTTTCAAGCGCCGTTTCGCTAAAACTCGGATTTCTTCGCATTTTTTCGAAATTTTCGCGATCTACAACAAGGTTTGATCTCTCCTTACTCTAATTTTGTCAATTAATACTTAGATCTGTAAAAATGGTACCAAAATCGGAAAAATCGACCAAAAATGGTGAAATCGGTTCAAATTCTTACCCCAGTGCGGATGCCACCACCTGCACTGCTAGACAGTGCGTCCGCACTAAGCTTGGGGGAAAACCTAACCAGCCCAAATTTTCAGTTTTTTTGGTTAAGTCCTCAGTGCGACCAGACCAGTCGCACTGAGTGCCAATGCGTCCGCACTACGCTCGGACTTTTCCAAACTAGCCCCGAAATGTTCAAAAATTTGGTTAAGTACCCACTGCGTCCGCACTGAGAGCCAGTGTGTCCGCACTAGGCTCGGGAAATATCAGAAATGGCCCTGAATTGAACCTAAATTGAACTGTTTGTACACAGTGCGTCCGCACTAACCACCAGTGCGTCCGCATTCAGCCCAAATTATATCAAAAATTTCGAAATTTTAATTCTTTCAAGTTTTTTTTTAGAATGCCGAAGAAATCAGGTGCCAAGAAACCAAGGTTTGAGAAAGGACAGGGCAGTCGCCAACCACCTCCTTACCCACCCGCCTTGCCACTCAACGAAGGTCAAGAATTGAGGCGTAACCTTCTACAGTCCCGCCGGACCCTCGAGCCATCTCGATGGATATGTCGAGAAACACTCCAAACACTCGGACTCCTCGAGTCGGTGCAAATGCTCACCGAGCGGCTTGGCTTGTGGGAGTTTCTATGTGAAGAGGTTGACACTTATGAAGGCATCACGATCGAATTCCTCTCCTCCTACGAGTTCGACCGGGGTTCACGAACGCTGACATTCAACCTTGGAGGCTTCTCACATATGTTGCACACCACCGAACTCATGGCCGCACTCGATCTATCCACCGTCAATGTCAGCGAGATGCGCACCATTCTCGACTTCTACCATGACATGAGCGAGGCTCAGTTCCGCGTCTTAACATGCCAAGACGGGATCCTCGGCCAGCAGAGGGTCAAGAATGTTCTCCATCCGGCCCTCCGATATCTCCAGCGGGTACTTTCTCACACTCTCTTTGCCCGAGGGGAGAGCGCATCGGTCTTCAACCTCGGCGATATGGTATATGTTTGCAGCATGCTTCGGTGCAACAATGGCGAGATGGCGTACATGCCGCACATTGGGTACAACTTGGCCAAACACATGCAAAATGTGTCGCACAACATGCGATCGGGTGGAATGATTCGAATTGGCGGTATCGTCACAAAGATTGCCCGGCACTTGCTAATACCGACCGGTGAAGATGTGGTACCCGGTTACACGCTAGTGGACCTCGATGGTCTATTTCGGGCGAGGCTCATCCGTTGGGACGACATTGAAGAGGCTTGGATCAACTTGGGCCCAAAGGACAACATCCGACACCGGTTGCCTCTACAAACTCAAATCGATCCCTTGGATACCGACACTTGGAAAATTGTAGATGAGCCACTCGAGCCACCGCTACCACCGCCGCCGCAACCACAACAACCACCACAGCAAGCCGCACCCGATGCCGCTCAAGCACAAGGCATGCCGACCAACCAGCAAATCTGGGACTTCATGCAAACAATGAACACCTCCATCAATAACTTGAGCATCAACATTGGTAGTCGCATGGATCGCATGGATGGCCGTATGGATGTCTTTGACCGCCGCTTTGATGAGGTCGAGGCCGAGGCAGCCCGAGCGACCTACTACTCCCGCCGAGGTTGTATGCACTCAAACCCGCATTTTGAGGATGATCCGCCGACACCGCCGTATCAAAGACGGGCCGCTCAAAGGAGAGAGTACGAGATGGCGCAGGAGCGTGAGGCGGCGAGACTAGCACAAGAGGCCAGCAACAATGAAGAAGAGGAGAATGAGGCCGAAGACATGGATCTTGACGAGGATTGATCCCGCGCAATATACCACCATATTACGCCAGTAAAGTAGTTCATGTTTCTTCTCTCTTTTTAGTTTATTTTTAGCACTGAGGACACTGCTTTATTTAAGCTTGGGGGATGAGAAGAAATTGTATCTGCATGCATATTTATTATTCAGTTTTTCGAAACTTTTTAGGATTTATAACCTTGTTTTTTACTTGACCATGAATAGGATTTGTGATTTTGAACTTAATTGCTTGCGATTACGAATTTGTCAAGACGTTTTACGAGGTTATGAAAAATAGAGTCTTGCATAATTGGACTTAATTGTCTAAAAATGCATAAAGTATAAAATCATGTTTAAAAGTTTTGTAAAAAATTGGCAAAAATAAAAATTTTGATAAACTTGAGTGATTGACAAAAATTAAAAGTATTCTTGCACGATTTTTCAAATTTTTAGTAAAACCCTTAAAATAATTTTGAAATGACGACATAATTCGGCGAAAAACTTTGTGGAAATAAAGGTGTTTGAAATTGAGAAATTAGGAATTTAAATTTATTAGAGAAGCCATTTAGATTTGGAAATCTTTTAGAAAAATTAGGATATCCGTGAGTATGAAAGAATACTTAGGATGTGTGTATTCATGATATGTGCATAAATGTTGAGAAATTAGGTAAAATTGAAAATTTCTTAGAAAATAAAAATGAGATTCCAATGACCTATGATACGGCTTCATGACGTACTTATGGTTATGAGTCCTTAGCACTCTTGCTCCGCTAGTCTCCCGATAAAATTGACATTCGTGTTAGTGGAAGGGTTAGACTAAGAGCATACAAAGCACCCTTGAATTAGAACGGTTGGGTACGGTTAACTACTTGTAACTAACCGGTGCTTAAATGAGGATGGGGAAAATAGTGCTAAAATCGTGAAAAAAAATGTTCAAAGTGAGAAAATCAAAAGCAACAAATCAAAAGGAATATGCATGTATCAACACACAAAGTCTGTAGTTATTCTTACCCAAGTTTGATTCAAGCTTGGGGGTATTTTGAAAATTCTACATTTTAAATGACATATCTTTTAAATTTGGGTATACGAAGTTCACAAATTCAAATGCCTTTAAGGAAATTAAAGTTAGAGTAATCGAATTGTGGGTTGATTCATAATTATCCGAGGGTTGAACTTGGAATTTGGGGAATATGCATGAAGGTTTTTAAATTTTGGCAAGATCATACAAGTTTTTCAAAATTTTGAGAAATATATACTTGATATAGGGTTGAATTATAGATCAAATTATATTTCAAAGTTTAAATGTTGCTTAGGGACAAGCAAAGTTCAAGCTTGGGGGTATTTGATAGGTGTATTTTATATACACCGTCGATCTAGTTTTTATCATAAAATAACACCAAATATCTTGTATTTTGGATATAAAGCGAATATAATACACCAAGAATCAAGTTACTGCGTTCGCTCGATGTTTCAATGCATGAAACAGTGCAAAATGAAGAAAAACTGCCCAGTGCGGACGCATTCTCCACCAGTGCGGACGCACTAGGTACTTAGCCGATTTTCCAGCAGCGCAGACCTCACAGACGAAAAGTCCGAGCGTAATGCGGACGCATTCACCTTCAGTGCGGACGCATTCACTACTTAGCCGATTTTTGCGACTTTCAGAATCTTCCAGAAAAACAGAAGTTCAAGGCCAGTGCGGACGCACTCACAGCCAGTGCGGACGCACTCAGGAAATTTTGCAGAAAATTCAGAAAAGGAAACTTGGAACCAAAGGGGATTTGGAGTCGGTGCGACCAAGACCACCCGCACTCAACTCCAGTGCGGACGCACTGGACTCGCAGACAGCCAGAAATTCGCATTTTCAGGAGGTTTTCTATTTTTGGCCAACAAGGAACACGATTTAGAATGCTAAAAATAGCCATAGCAGTCTGAGGAGTGCACCCACTAACCCCACTACTATCCTCTAAATTGGGCAAGGCCTTTGGCTATAAAAGGAGAAGAATTTCATCTCTCTAAGCATCCATTATTATATCCATTTTCCACAAATTGAGAGAGAGAGATCCTGCAGAAATTCTTGAAGGCCTTTCAAGCAAGGAGAAGAAGGGTTTCCTGAGCAAGATTCGGCAAGATAGAGGTTTTAGATTCAAAGGGTGTAATTATTCTTTTCATTTCCTTTTATTCTTTGCCAAACTTTGCGATGTTTCCCTCCAAGAGGGAGTAGTTCTCTCTCTAGGGGTTTAGGTCAATATGCATGAACTTGTTTAATTCTATTTTATTCGATTATTTGCTTTTATTATGATTGTTTTATCGGATTTGATTGTTAATTTCTGTGATTTAAATAATTTGTGTCAAATACATAATTAGTACTTGAATTGTAGCATCTCGTTTTGGTTTCAAAAGAACCAAAATTGACTAGGATCAATAGGATAGTACCAAATTATGAATGCAAATACCTTAGGTTTAGATTAAGATTCTAACCAATTTAATCTAAGCCGGAACTATAGAAATTAAGGTTAGGGATTTGGTGAAGAACCTAACCGTGAAGTCAAACCCTAATTAGGGCATCTCAAATCAAGTCGGATATTGGTATCATGGACTTAATTGTGAAATACCAATATTTGAGGAGAGGAGAGACTAACAAGAGCTTATGGTCTAGGTAGTTAGGATGAAGGACTTAAACGTGAAATCCGAATTACTTAGACACGTTATTAATTCATGAAAGTGACCCTTAATGACATATTAGGTTAGAAACCTCATCAAATCGAACATGAATTTAAGCAAATACCGAATAAATAGAGTTAACAAGGGATTGTAGACCAAAGACCCCTAGATTCTCTTAACCTTGAAAACAAACCGACTTGTCTTTCTTTTACTTTACATTGTTTAAAAACTCCTTTCTTCGGGTATTGAACCCAACCTTAGGATTTTTAGTACAAACCCCCCCAAATTTACTTTATTGCACTTTACTTTCTTTCTCTTCTGAAATTTATCATCTTAAGTTGAAAATCAAGTATTTATCTTACTCCTTGTGGTTCGATACCCGATAATATACTACACGGTAGGATTGTATACTTGCAATCTAAATCGAAAGTGTATTTGAGGATAAAGCTTTTTATATATACCCTTTGGACGTATCAGATTCTGCGCAGCCTATGATCAAGCCAGAGCCGGATTTCTCAGACCTACACTCTGCAGCGACTGCTGAGGCCGCATTTGAGGCTGCTGGGCTTGCAGCGGTACGTATATTTTTGTAATCATTTTTATAATCATCTTCATTGTGAAACCTAATTATCTATTTGTTTCAGGGAGATATACCCCGCGGAGATGAGGAGGACGGGCAGGACCCCTCCGCATATTTTACGTTTTACTTGGGCTCTCAGTACGAGGCTTACACGCAGGATGTAGACTCTCCTCCGTTTTACACACAGGAGGAGTCACTCCCACAGTCCAGTGCAACAGCTGTCTAGCATGATGTCTCATATAGACCCGTGTACTCTGCAGAGGATACACATGAGGTTATTTTCGGACCTGGTGCAGATGAGAGACCACACGAGGAGACACTTTTTGGGGAGATACATGAGGATACCCCACCACAGCCATCACGACCGTACACACCACTGGTCGATAGGGAGCGTCAGGAGGAGGAGGGGCGGGGTAAGAGACTTAGGAGAGAGAAGAAGCCGTGGACACCCTCGAGCAGATAGGATAGAGTTACTTGTTGTAGTTTATATTTTTGGATATTATTTCGGTATTAGTTCTTGTTATTTTGATGTTATTTCGATATTATTTTAATATTAGTTCTTATGTTGTTTAGTTCTTCCGCAGTCAATTTAACACATTAGTTTTTACGTTATTTGCCTGCCTGCTGCCTTGCGTCTGATGAATGAACACCGTTAAAAATAAAACAGGATTTTCAGACACCCGTTGCAAAAATAAAAATAAACCCTAAAATCCAGTCAGCCCACCGAGCCCGCTAACCCAGTCTGCGCACCAACCTGGTGCGCCAACCCAGTCCGCGCACCAGCCAATTTGGTGCGCGAACTGGGTTAACGGGGGTGGTAGTATTGAATAAAACCCCAGCGGAGTGGTAATGAATTAATTTTGATTTTTTTGAGTGGTAACAATAAAAATTTCGGGTCTTCCCATTAGAGCTGTAAATTTGACGAATACAAGTACATCGTCCTGTTAATTTTCTTTTAATTATTGAAAGCAATATCTTGTTACATGGTGCACACAATAAAATATATTACTATTCTGAGTGATGCTATAATAATATACATATTACATATTGATTCGTGCTTATGAATCCATATTTTTATTTTAAAATTCAAAGAATTGATTTGAACTGTAAACCACGATATCCATATGCAAATATACAAAGAGACCAAATTTTACATTTGAAAGAAAATAACAGAAATTTAATATATTTTATGGTGAGATGGACATGATAGCAAAATAATTTCTCCACATAGGATCCAAAGCGGTTGGAACAAAAAAAAAAAAGTTGGATTGGAGAAATTTTTTTTGGACCGGAATAATTTTCTCAGGGTCTTTTTACAGTATCTTTCTCTTTCCCTTTTTTATTTTATAATATTTTTTATGAATAAAAAATTACCCATATGATATATTATCATAGCCTCACTTTATAATTCTTTCCGTCTATGACAAAAGTCGGAATTTAATTCAGTATATTCGCCAACTGTAAATGACATGTGTCAAAATAATCAAATAATTATGGAGTTGGAAAAAACCGTTTGAGAATCTTATCAAATATAATTGTTGAATATTATACATCACTTGATTGATTAGCTATAAAGTGGAATTAATTGAAGTTACAAGGATTCAAATTTCACAAGTGTGTACTTATCTCAAGGAATTATCTGCCTCACTTTGTTCCCCATCCGTATTTTGTTTGCTTGTTTGATCAAATTTTTCTCTTTGTACCATCCATTTAATTTGATTGAGAAAGCCTACCTCTAACCTACGAAAAAATCTATATCCTTTGTCGTCATGCTGAAATTCGTACATATGCAATCAGTGATCACCGTTCATGAAATAAAAATAGAAAAAGTATTATCTCTTTCAAGTTTCAACAAAACCTTAATTACAAACCTGAATTGGTGATTGACTGATTGCTTGGTCAAGCCAGTCAAATCCAACTTAATTCTTACGCTAGGAAATAAAAATAACACAGTATTCTAGGCAAATTTTTCTCATGTATTAAATAAGAATTTAAAGTTCTCTCATCATTTTAGTACACATATTGAAATTTGAACATTTTTTATTTGCAAAAAAAAAAAAAATTAAACATTTTTAATTATATCATAGCCACTAATTTGACGTGGCTATGTAGAAATTACAAATTTATAATGTTAGATCTATCACGCGATAAAGAGTGACCTAGAATTGTTTTGAATACACAACAACAAAGTAGACACTTATCGCGAGGGAACTCCGTTGCGAAAAGTACCGTCGCAATAGAAAAAGCACATTTATATGGTACTCCGTCGCGAAAAATCACTTTTTATCCTTGCAAAAAGTCTTTGATTCTTGTTGTGATACATGTTATATGTATTTCAATAATTGAATATTGGTGACAAATTTGATCTTAAATATTAATTTGCTTTTCTGGTGATCTCACTAGTTATATACACAAATACATTACATCCAATATATATTTTTTTATCCACGGCATAAAATACGTCTTATCATCTATCATAAATTTGTAGCTAATCCAGGACTGATACTACCGAATTTTTTTACCATTTTTGAAATAAAAATAAACCCAATAACCAATTAGCCATTTTTTTTTGGAAAATTTCATAATTACCAGGTCAGCAGATTATATATGCGCAACTAACAAGCTGGTTTCGCAGACATAGGTGTAATCTGCACAACCAAAAATATATGAAATCCAATGAAATAAATATCTGCACAGACTGATTTGGTTACGCGGATTATATCTGTGGACCTGGTAATTCTGAATTTCCCTAAAAAAAATGGCTATTTGTTTTTGAAAGATGATAAATATATGAATTCGGCTGATATAATCAATTTGTGCCATCATAATAAATCAAAATAGTTTCAAAACTATCTTATTATTTGTAAAATTCATGACACGACTTGTGTCATTTTCAATGGAATATGAAGGTTAGACCTTCACATTTCTTCTTCATAAAAACGTCTTATTATAATAAGTATCGCTGTGACATAATAATACTAATATGGCAGGACTATTTATTTTAAATTTAAAAAATTAAGAACTAAAATGATACTTTTAAAACGGTAAGGGTCAAAATCATAAATTAACGATACTTTAAAAAAAAATCATTTGTGTAGTTTACTCTTTTATAGTTCTAAAATTCATAGATAATTTATTAAGAACAATTTATCTTCTTATAATGCATATGTTATAACAAAATATTGATATTTTAGAACTCAAACAATAAGAATTATAAATTATGCTAATTTTACACATATTATTTGTATTATTTGGAATAATTAAGAAATTATTCATTAATTTTTTAACACCTTTGTTCTTCATTCAGATAGATAATAAAATGATAGAAAGAATAATTCTTAAATTACTTCTATTACTACAAGTGTAGTCAAGATATGACACGGCATTGTGTGCATGACAAGTTCTCTATCTCTAATTAACATTCATTCTTTTTTTTGTCTCAGAGGTAAAAAAAAAAAAAAAAGTCAAAGAACAGAACAGTTGATTTTATCTCATGAAATAACGAATTCACATCCTCCTCCGTACCGTAATGGGAAATCTTTTATAATTATTGGAGTTGGACTGTTCTTTATAACTTGGCACGAATCTCAAAGCCCAATAATACTACCGCGCTAGCTCGAATCTCAAAGCAGCTGAGAGTTAATCTCAAACCGTAAAGTGAAGGAAATCTTTTACAGTAATGGAGAGAATACTTGTTCACGAGGATCGGTGCAATTCCAAAGAATCACCGCAGATTTATTTCCTATCTCATGTATTGTTCCCTAGGTACCACAATACATCACAGCGGTCACAACAATAGTCAAAAGAAAACAGTGGAATTAATTCCAATCATGTCTGTTCCAGGACCAACTGATGATGCTACTGACAACGCCCGACCTTATCTAATATTACTCGTGTAAGGATTTCATTTACCCCGTTCAACCATTTTTAGAGAGAGATCTGTTGTAATAATGTCATCATGAGCTACTCAGACAACCTAGCCTAACTAGTAAGTAGTAACTGCCTTATATTTTTAGTGCATTAAACTCGAAAGAATTTGCGGTTTTCACGCGTATATAATATAGAGTGAGGCTACGCCGCTACTGTACTATGCATAACACAGTTTGGTTCGTGCTACGGCTCAATATTTGAGTTTTCAAAATTCTAACGGTCGATTCAAACCGTTCAACATAATTATAAAATGAATATGTACTTGCAAACCAAATTTTACATTTTTTCGATTTTTTTTTACTATTTTTTTAGATAGGTAGAAAATCACTTAATCTGAAAATTCTGGACCATCCAAAAACAGTGATTTTCTGCCTATCTAAAAAAATAATAAAAAAATCGAAAAAATATAAAATTTAGTTTGCAAGTACATATTCATTTTATAATCATGTTGAACGGTTTGGATCGACCGTTAGAATTTTGAAAACTCAAATATTGAGCCGTAGCACGGATCCTATCCGTGTTATGCATAGTACCGTAGCCTCACTCTATAATATATATACATGTGTCTAGTATTTACTAGAATTCTAAATAGTTAACTATAGTTAGCCAATAGTTGTGTTATAAATTTTTTCGGACTTTAAAAGTTATAATAGCGGTATTAGTTATTTTCTATGTTACAATTAATTAGTTATAGTTGCACAATAACTGCACTACAATATTTGTTTAGACTTTTCGCGATAACACGATAAACACTATTTAAAATCTTGATTAGAACAAAACTTATAAGTTTATATCTATTTTTTTTCATTTACAAGGGCATGTAGATAGGGAACAATTTGGTTCTGATACCCATTGACCTCAAATTTGGGTTCAATGAGTCTCGCTTTCGTCTAATTCTCTTTAAGATCCGTGCACACGAATATTAAAATGAACGTGCATTAATATTAAAGCAGTGCGTATGAAATTTAAAGCAGATTGGACGAATACGGAATCTATCAGACTTAAAGTTGAGTCCGTCAGACCCAAATTATTTTCATAGATAGATAATATTTCTCAAATTAGAACAAAAATCATAGGACTATATCTATTTTTTTGTTTCTACATGTTTATAATCATACATTGTATGATAATATTATTGATCAAAATCTGAATAATATTTTCCGTGTAAGAAATTACTGATCAAAATCTGAATAATTATTTTTGTGAATATGAAATAAGTTAGATAACTTGGTTTTTAATTTTTACTAAAAAATAATTTCTTGTCGTAGATGCCATATAGTTGGCGGAATGTGGCGAGGCACTTTGTGACCATATATGTAAGAATCACCAAACTGTATGATTTCGAGTTTCTGAATCAATCTAATTATATTAGACGATTCAGAATTAAATATTTTATTATAATTTATACATTGTCAATCCCACAGATTTTAGGCTTAACTTTACAAAACTTGAGACCAGATGCATAAGAGAAGAAAGACAAACACTACTACAGAAAAACAGATTACACACGGACATTAATGGAAGAGCTACACGGATTTCCTGCTGTGTTTAAAGCCAGGGTGTATGAATAGGTCAGGAACTACACACGGATATTTGACTGTGTGTGATTATGATGATTTCTACACGGATATTCCCTAATTAACCGTGTACAAAGACCTAGCGAGCTACACGGATATCAACTAAATAACCGTGTACGATTCCTCTTTCTACACGGCTTTGTATTAAAAGTCCGTGCAGCTCTCTTAGCTATTATACACGGACTTTTGGTAAATATCCGTGTACAAATAGTTTTAGATATTTTGTATTACGCCTCCAGCAAGGCTATCATACACGGATTTTTAACAAAAAAACCGTGTATGATTAGTATTGCACACGGACAACTGTTAAACAGCCGTGTGCAATAGCTAATTTTTTTTTTTGTTTTTTCTATCGTACACGCACAATTGTGAAATATCCGTGTATAAATACCTTTTTTTTTGTATATTTTGTTTTTGGGCTAGCCTCCAGCTTTGCTAGCCAATTTTTTCAACAGAAATACAAATATTCATTCGAAACAGATTAATTGGCAAGAAATTCATATACTAAATTTATACAAAATTCATATAGCAATAAATTCATTCGAAACATATTTTTATTACAAATTAATCTATGCAAATCCATATCGAGGATTACAAAATTCCATGGCAAACCACCTTGCCCACATGCACCGCACATCGTCGATCTGATTCCAAGTGTAATGATCTTGATTTGTCACATTCTACAAAATTATAATTCGATAATAGTTAGTATTTCAGAAAAAGTAGATATCAATTGCTTATTATATAGGAAATTCATATGAAGTACATACCGCTTTTGAGAATTGGAATTGTATTCTTTCGACAAAGTCAAACATGAATATCATCGTGTAATAAGCGCATTCCCAACCCTCCTTCTGTTGCGGGCACTGAAATTTACATTTAGCGGCATTTGTTAGAATGACAATAATTTTTTTAACAAGATATGAAATTTCTAACTCATAAAGTGTGCTCACCAACATGTACTTCCAATTCAACTTGCTTTTCTTGCCCGGGCCCGTGCTATCTGATCCTCCCTCTTTAATATATTTCACAAAAGCCCTTACAAAAGTGAGTGAATGTAATTAGCAATTTTATAATTTGAATTGGAAGTAAGAAATGCAAACCTATAGAATTATTATTGCTTACTTATTCACAAAAGGCAAGATAACTTTGCACTTGGCAGCCGCGGTCCTTCCTTTTGGCTTACAAGAATCAATAATTATGCCCACAGTTAGGTACGGCACAATGAGAATCGTGCACCAATGTTTGCTGTGGGATCGAGGAGAAGAATTATAGTACTTTAGCATATAAAAGTCACACGAGTATTTGCTATGATTGATGGTGTGATTTCATTTTTTTATGTTTAACTTTTAATTCCTTTATACAATTCTTTAATTAAAATATAAACAATACATAAGTTAAGATTAGAACTAACCCCTCGTGGTATGGCATGAGAATGAATTTCTTCTCCTCCGACTTAGCACGATGCATCGCAGAACACATGTACTCGATTGACATATCCGGATAATATGTCACTGCCGTACCACTCACTTTCTCGGGGTCCAGAAACATGCACAAGTTCTTCCTTTCAACCATCTCATCACAGTTTCGGACTAGCTTCCTGAAAACTCATCATATTGTAATTAGAATATATATTTGAGTTCTATACAATAATGAAAATATTTTAATATCACTAACATGAGAAAAATGGTGATGTGTGAAACATCGAGCCATTTGTCGGATGACGAGTGGTGGAAGAGGTCCTTGAAATCTTTGAACGTTATCAGGAGATCCCTGCCTTCGTGTAGAAACATACCAGGTGGGACAGGGATGATGATAGCCTCAATGCCTTCGGGCGCCGTCATCAAGTAGTCATGGAGAAGGCGCAAATCATTGGGCAAACGGCTGTATTCTTCTTCGGTGACCATAGGACGTGAAGGTGATTGTGGCGCGTCAGGCGCGACGACGCAAGCCACCTCCTCACGTACCGGTGACATCGCCGTACCGGTAACATCATCTCCTCGTGTCTGTATCAAGTTATAGATGTATTATTCTAGTATTTCAAAAAGAATGAGTTGAATGTAACAAAATAAATGGATTTTTTTATGGATTACCTGATCCAAAACAATCTGACTCTTGGACCATTGGACAAATGACATCCGTGCGTCATCAAGCACAAGCGCTTCGTCGGTAGGGACAGGAAGAGGTACGCGCTGCCATCCATCCACGACTAACTCAACCTGCACGCATGCATGGTCGGGTCTTAGCTGAGTATTGTGTACACTTTTGGCGAGTACCCTAAATTAACAAGTACCCTAAATTAACCTAAAATACCCTAAAATTAACAAGTACCATAAAATAACCTAAAATACCCTAAAATACCCTATATACAAATTATGAAAAACCACAATGTATTCAATAACCACAATGTATTCAAAAACCACAATGTATTCAATGTATACAATGTATTCAATAACCTAACAAGTATTGCTATAAAATACCCTATATACCAACTGGTACAGCAACACAACAGTATCAGATAGTCAAAAAGGGGCAGCACGATAACAACAGCCAAGCCGCAAATAGCAATACCTTTATTAAATTGGCTAACGGGTTCAAACCCAATAAGAAAAAGAACGAGATAGAGAGACGCTAACCTAGGTGAGAGAGACCACGAGTTAGAGAGAGAGACCATGGGTGAGAGAGACCGAGGTGGTGAGGCGGCGAGGCGGTGAGGCGCGCGGTGAGCGGTGAAGATCGAGCTCGTGTCTTTGGGAGGTTTTTGGCAGAGAAGGGTTTTCGGACTTATGAAAATTTTGGCAGAGAAGGATTTCGAAATAACCAATGTTTCCTCATTATACACGGCTGTTAAGTTAATGTCCGTGTGCAAATCACCTTTCTACACGGTTGTACATAAAAATCCGTGTGCAAATCACCTTTCTACACGGACATCTAGCTAATAGTCCGTGTAGCTCTCTTCCATTTCTACACGGACTATTAGCTAAAAGTCCGTGTATAAATCGTTCCGACAGGCGGGTCCCAGGTTCAGTAAAATGCTTTGAACATAAACTAATATTTATTTTAACTATTAACTAATATTTATTTTAACTAATATTAAATGTTTGATAAAGTTGAACATAATATTTTAAACATAATATTTTCATTAAACATAATCCTTCCTTAAATATTTTAACTAATATTAAATATTTTAACTAATATTAAATATTTTAACTAATATTAAATATTTTCACTAATATTAAATATTTTAACTAATATTTTAAATATTTTAACTAATATTAAATATTTTAACTAATATTAAATATTTTAACTAATATTTAGTGAAAACTAATATTTTAACTAATATTTATTTTATTTTATTATTAAATGTTTTAACTAATATTTTCAAACAACCGTTTGAATCTCGATATTATCGGCAAATACCACAACACCTTAGCCGGAGGTCGGCCACTTGTGTCCTCGTTACAATCATCAGTGTCCTGGTCCTTACGACGTTTATATCGTGAAACACCGCATTTAGGACAGACATGCATGGCCTCGTACTCGTTACGATACAATACACAGTCATTCGGACATGCATGTATTCTTTCGATCTTCAACCCCATTGGACATATCAACTTCTTTGCCTGATATGTTGTACCGGGTAACTCGTTGTTATCTGGGAACATTTCTCCTAAAAGCTGTAATAAGGACGTGAAACTCTTATCGCTCCAACCATTGTCTGCTTTTAAGTTTAATAATTTCAACACAGCTGACAGTTTTGTAAATTTGGTACACCCGGGATACAACGGCTTCTTGGATTCATTAGACAAATTTTGAAATTTATCATAATTTTTATCACTAATTTCATCTTCCACATCACGTAACATATCCTCCAAATTTTCAGTAAACTCGTGTTCTACATTTTCATCAAAATTCCTCTCCATCTCATCATCGTCATTTTCGGGTTCGACGTTAATATCAGAATATTCGGCACTCTCATAATCCTCGTTCCAATCAAGTTCAAAATTATCAGAAATTCCAACATTCTCATCATTCAATTCACGATTACAATCTTTATTGGCACTACTACTTTCCCCAAATTTCTCACCATGCATGAACCAACATGTATATCTCTTCTTAAATCCCCGACAAATCAAATGAGCTCTAATTTCTTCGATGTCCAAAAATCTTAATAAATTTTTACAATCTTTACAAGGACATAAAATGTCTTCTTCTTTTTTCTTCACTCTATAACTCTCAGCAAATTTTATAAACTCATCAACGCGAATCAAATATTCTTCACTGTCACGTCGCATTTCATACATCCAGCTTCGATCCATCTGTAAATTAAATTAAAAAAATGATTTGATCAATTAATCATGCATGGTCAACATTCTCCTTCGTGTACAAAATTTTGGGCTTACAAAGGGCCGGTTTACAATCCTAACCCACTCTTTGAATATTATGTCTCATATGTGAACACATATTAGCGAGATTTAATTAGTATTTGAGAAAAATTCGGCAGCATTTCCCCTTAACTCTCCAAGTATGCGTACGAACCACATACTCGTAGGAGCAATAAGGGAAAATACTGTCGAACTTTCCTCAAATACTAATTAAATCCCGCTAATATGTGTTCACATCCTAAATGAGACATAATATTCAAAGAGGAGTCCCAAAACGGGGACTATCCAAAATTAATCCCTATTGGATTAATTTTGAACGGGCATGGACCTAAAAGCATCTAAAGGTCGGTTATTGGACCACAATACACTAATTAATTACATCTAAAATTAAGAATTCAAGCATGCATGAAATGACCTAATTAAATAAGCCTAAATAACAGAAAATTAGAGGAAGAAAATGATTTAAATACATATTACTAACCTTAGAAAGATGGAGAGGAGAAAATACAAACTTTATTCAAATATCTCAGATCTCAGCTGCTGGCCTCGATCAATTCGCAGAAATAAAAAGCTCAGTTCGAGATGTATTAACTAAAAGACTTGATCAAAACGGCGCTCTGGAAGGGAAGAGATAAAAACCCTACACTATTATACACGGCTATTTAGTTATAAATCCGTGTAGCTCTCCAACTATTTCTACACGGCTATTTAGTTATAAATCCGTGTACAATTATAAGAATTCTACACGGCTATATTATCAAAAATCCGTGTGTAATGTTCCTACACGGATATTTAGTTATAAACCGTGTAGCTCTCTCAATTATTTGCACACCCACTTCTTTACACACGGATTTGTGGTTTCTAATAAACCGTGTAGCTCTCTCTAATAATTCTACACTGATTATTAACTAATTATCCGTGTAGAAATCGTGCAGATCTTTTGGACTCATATTTGGTACACTGTTTTTAATATAATTGCCAAATCCGTGTACAATGTGCAGTGTACAAAGCCAGTTTTTGTAGTAGTGAAAGGATAATCAGACCTCCTTTTAATTATAAAATGTATATATTTTTCTTCAGACTTTAAAACAAAGAGGAGGGTTCCAATGCACCCTCTTTTGGTGCACCTAACGTGCACCCAAAACTCATATCTTCATTTTCAAAGTTTAAATAGTCGATTCGAACCTTCCAACGTGTTCTTCATATTAAAATGTGGTTGGAGACCAAATTTTACATTTTTTGGAAATTGTTTACTATTTTTTCAGAATTTTTGAAAATCATCACTTTGCTGAATTTCAAATTATTGTTTAGTTTAATCAAAAATTCTGAAAAAATAGTAAAAAGTTTCCAAAAAATGTAAAATTTGGTCTCCAAGCACATTTTAATATGAAGAACACGTTGAAAGGTTCGAATCGACTATTTGAACTTTAAAAATGAAAATATGAGTTTTGGGTGCACGTTAGGTGCACCAAAAGAGAATGCATTGGAACCCTCCTCTAAAACAAATACCTTTTTGTCTCTCGTAAAACAAATGAAAATCATATTATCTTTATTATTAAACCTCGTAAATTTTAATTTTCTAGTTCCACACCTTCTCAAACTTAAGCACTTGTTAATGAAATTTGAGAACTAAACTGTGATATTTCCTTTAGAAAAACAATTTTGCCCTCTAGTTTCTAAAATAAAATCTGATTGAAACATCATATTTATTTTTACCTAAAAATTAAATTCTTAAGATAACGAAATAAATTAAATGTATCTACTCAACATCTAATATCAATGACATCAAAAGATTGAACCTAACCAAATCAAATTTGCTATATATATTGAAATGTTAATTTGGTACCCCCATTGATTTTATATAGCGATATTTTTTAATTACCACTTCAATATTTCAAAATTCGTACTTTATCATTTCTTTATGCAAAATTAAAAGGTTACTATGTGCGTACCATGCTTATGTGCTTGACCTTTGGTCATGCGTCCGATAGTGCTGCGTATGAGTTTCTAGTTCAAATTTACACAGATTGAACTGAAAAAAGAGAAAAACTCATTCGCAGCACTGTGGTGCGCATGACTCCCAAGTCATGCACATAACTACAGTGCGAATGTGCTAAGTTTTGAATTTTTTAAAAATTAATAGTAATATAAATTTTTTGAAGTATTGAAGTGGTAACTAAAAAAAATTTCGGTTTTATATAAAACAAACTCTAAATCTTTCCATTTTATTAAAAATCCCCTTCCTATTGGTTCATCTAGAAAGTCAAATTTGATAAACAGCGTGTCAACATAACACCGATTCGAGTTTTGATTCTCAAGCAGCAAAATCTTGTACTCTTTCTCCCACTAATTTTTCAATCTTCTCATGTCAAATCTATTCAATGGACGACGATAAACGCTTCATTTTCTTCATTTGGATTTTATGGGTTTTGGATGATTTGATGCTGTTTGCTGGGGATTTCCTGTAAAGTTTCAAAAGGACACTTAGTGGAGAATGTTGGTGTCATGTGTGCAACGCTTCATTTAGTCAAACACTCGCATAATTTGAGCATATATATTTGGAAATTTTTCTTTATGAAATGTCAAAATTTAGAGCATACACGCGGACACGAATATGTTGTCAAATCTGAAAAAAGGATTTTTGAAATGCCAGACTGAAATAATTAACCACACAACATTATATGTTAAAATTAACTAGCTCTTAAAACTATTAAAATATTTATTCTTGTTGGGCTTTGGCTCGCTGTTTCAGTTACGGCCTATGAAACCATATATCCACATAGGGCTGTAAATGAGCTGAGTTTGAGCGAGTTACCTCCAATTCGAACTCAGCTCATTAAATAAATGAGCGAGTCAACTCGAGTTGGGATGGTAATAACGAGTTGTAGAGCTAACTCGAACTCAGCTCGTTATCAACTCGAGTTGGCTCACAACTCGTTTATAAACTCGTTTAACCAGTTAAATCAATACAACACACAAGTTATAAACGAGTTTGAGCTGAGTTTGAGCCGAGTTTGGGTTTGGTTTTGGTTATTCTGGGATTTTTTGTGTCCAAGACTGTGTAACTTTATGTAACTCGAGTTATAAATGTTGGGGTCAGCTCAAACTCAGCTTATTTATTAAATGAGTCAGCCAACTCGAGTTGGAACTAACTCGAGTTGTAAATGAACGAGTTAAAACGAGCTGTAAATGAACGAGTTACGAGTTCGAGCAATTTTGCCCAGCCCTATATCCACATATATATAGTTTCTAATTTCTATTAAAATATTGTGAAAATTTATTGACAACGGATTAGTTTGATGCAAGTTTTTCACCGTTTATAGTATTAAATAAAAGGGAGCGACTAACAGTGGCCTTCATTTTGTTCCCCAAATGTTCCCCTGACTAACTGATGCGTAAAGTACAACAGTGACTACCTGGGGGGACCACTTATATTTGAAAAGAATTACAACTGGCGCACATGTATGGCTACTTATGCGTACAAATATTACTATATAATATATTAAGTATTCATACCTAAGACATTAAGAATTAAAAAAAAAAACTGGACATCAACTTTCTTTTCTCTAATCACACACTAATCTTTTACACGTTTTTAAAAGTGGGTTTTTTTTTCTCCGTTTAATCGCGTCAATATTTCTGACGATCTGTGAGAAATTTTGCGAATTTAAAACCACAAACGTCTTATACGTAATTTTCTCTTTCAAATGAGATCCATGATGAAGTACTTTTGAGTGCTTCGTCGTTCAAGTATTCATACCTTTTCAAATATTCATCTCTAAAATGTCAAGTATTCTTATCTAAAATATCGAGTATTCATAATTACTATAATAAAGTGTGAATATTTATGTTGTAAATTAAGTTTTTATGAGAAACCCACAGACGTGTCTTGGGCATAATCTACTTGGGGGACCATTACCAACCTGGAGGACCGTAAACGTCGTTTGAAAACGACCACGATAGAGACCATACACAGAAAACCAAGGACAAGCGGATGCGTAACGACCATCGCAAGTGTCAGTTCATTTCTAAATATCAAGTATTCATACTTACGCATTGAAATGTAAATTTTTATGTTGTAAAATATTCCTGAGAAACTGCTAAATGTTCTCCGTGCATTAACTATTTGGGGGGACCACAGACGTCACTTGAAAGCGACAGCTACGAGGACTACAAGCGCAAAAGCGCATGCGTAGCCACCGCACAATCACCAGCACTGTAGTTTTAGTAAAAATATTAATATCTAAAATTTGTATTCATACTTACGCATTGAAGTGTGAATTGTTATGGTGTAAAGTAACTTAAATCAGTTAATTTGTTTTGTGCTTGAACGTATTGATAGGTACTCAAGAAAGTATTCATACTTATATCTGAAATATGAATTGTTATGTTGTAAAGTATGTGGTTTCGCTTGATTGTATTAATATGTAATATGGAAAGTATTGACAAATGTGTATTGATGTCCGAATATTTATGTTGTAGATAAATGTATTTTTTGTCAACATATTGCTAGTGTTGTAAATGACCGTAGACATTTCATTTCATTCAGAATTTTAATTAAATATTACATCTTTTGTACAATGTCGTAATATAACAGGAGAACATGTCATTCTCCAAAATAGAAAAATACACAGGAGATTGATGGTATTAACGTGTAATTCGAAAAGTATTCATACCTATACTAAACACATTTAATCACAATTGAATAATATTCATATTTATTAACCAACTCCTCATCATATATACTTAAAGTGTTGATAACTACATCTCCATGTGTTGATGCAAAAAAAATATTGAGAACATGTCATTCTCCAAAACAAAAAATACAGCCCGGTAAACGCCTTTTGATGTAAGTAAGAATATATACTTAGCTTGCTATTATCCTTTACAAGTTGTGCCTTTCACAAGTTGTGCCGAGTTGCTGAAAGTGGAGTTACACAACACTATGACTTGCACTTGCAGCAGGTTTCCTCATGTGTTGAATAATCCGACCGAGTAAATAGCATGCTTTATTAAGAAATAGAGAAAACCATACCAAACAAATACAAATGTTTTCTTCATTAAGAAATAGTAAACAGCTATAAAGGTGAAAATAAGGCAATTAAGTAGAGGTGTAAATGATGTAGTAAAGTTTCTCTTAGACATTTCATCGAACATGTTGTGTGCATGAGTAAACAACAAGCAAAGAAAAAATAAAAATCAGTTCAAACACTAACTATCAGATGTGATCTCAGATCCATACAAAACGAAACGAAACGAAACGAATCAAATCAAATAATAAGAATTAAATTCATAAAACTCACTTGGCCTCGATTGATTATTGACTTTCCTCCATCCATTGATTGGCTTTCCTTTATCGATTCATAAAACAACAAGATAAGATCTCGTTTAGTTGTTAAATGCTTGTAAGTGACTGAAGAGGATGAAAACGAAGCTGATTCTAAGATCTATTTGTAAATCTCTAGATCCTCATCAACCCGCATGGAATCACAAAAGGCATTGATCAGGATGTTGTAGGAGACGACATTGGAGATGATCTTGTTCTGGCAAAAGAAAAAGTGGAAGATAGCAATTGAGTCGTCGAGACGAGATAGCCATTCTAGTTGAATGAGGTCGACACGGCATTGCAAGTGAAAACAGTGGGGCGGGGGCGAAGCTGAAAGGAGGTGAAGTCGAGATCGCCGGAGCGGAGGAGGGACTGGATGCGGTTGTGGAGGGAGAGGCGGGGGCCAATGAGCGCGGAGGTAGAGTCAGTAAGGCGGGGGTCACGAGGCTTTGGGGGATAGGAAGGAGATCGGGCAGCGTGGAAAGGTGGTTTGATGCGAAGGCGACGCTTACAACGGCGATGTTCGGCGGCAGCCTCCTCAGCTGAGGAGAATGCGGAGAAATTTGAGGAGAACGCTCAGGTGGAGGCCATTGAAACAGGGGGGTGGGTTCGGGTGGCAGAGGTCGTTGAGATTGATTTTATTATCGTGACTTGAGGGGTTTTTCTTTCTTTCTCTTTCTAGGAGGGAATGTATTGGGAAATGAAGAGAAAGTTGATTTCTTTTTTAAAGTCATTTGATTTTAGTAGTTAGTGAGACTAATTAGTTAGAGGGACATTTAGGGACCAAATAGCGGATGACAAAATCTTTACTCTAAATAAAAAATACAACGATCCATATTTAACACCATTAATTGACTGTAACAACTAAAGATATTTTAATTGCATGAAAATGAATACACAATCCAACTAAAGATATAAAAACTTTTTTTGTATTTTCTGAAATAATTAATGTATGATTTAAAAATTGCAAACTAAAATTGCATACCTATATTTATATTCATATATGAATCTATATATAAGGTCACAAATTATTTTGTGTGGTTTGAAGTCCTTTACGTGCCGCAATTTATAACAGATGAAAAAAATAAGCATTAAATATAGTATTAAATTATTAATAACAACAGTTTTAGATGAACAAGACACGACTTTCACATATTTTATGACAGTACTTCATATGATATAACTTCATTATAATATATGATTGGTTTATTGGACCTTTTCAATTGCATGGGAGTCTCTCCATCATAAAATATCTGTACATTTAACCTTATCAAAAGTGTTAATAAAATGTTAGTTTTCAACTTGGATAATGTTGTAGCTAGATAGGGATTGAGGCTCTACTTTAGAAAGTCTACCTAGCTCTGTGATTTGAGTTTGACTATTGGTGTTATCCAAAATTAATTGCCACCGCAGCTGTTATATATATAGATGAGCTATGCTACTCTATGGAGTAAAACGCGTTTGTACTTCACGCCGTATTTTTATTTTGAAAGTCCAAACGACCGATCCGAATAGCTCAACATGATCTCCATATTGAAATGTGCTTGGAGACAAAATTTTACATTTTTTAGAACTTTTTTACTATTTATTAAGCCACTTTGAAAATCTGAAAATCCGGATGAACAGTAAAAACAGTAAAAAATTCTGGACTGCCGGATCAGTGATTTTCAAAGTGGCTTAATAAATAGTAAAAAAATTCTAAAAAATGTAAAATTTAGTCTCCAAGCACATTTCAATATGGAGATCATGTTGAGCGGTTCGGATCGGTCGTTTGGATTTTCAAAATAAAAATATAGCGGCGTGGAGCACCAACGCGTTTTACTCCATGGAGTAGCATAGTTCATCTCTCTCTCTCTCTCTCTATATATATATATATATATATATATCCAGATTTACCTATTGTAAATTTGAAATCAATATTATTTCTTATGTCTGTATTTTTTTTTTAATTTTAACGTACATCTAATTCTTATGTAGAACTAATTGATATCATAAAAAATCTTCCATCAAATAATTTTAAGATTTTAATGATGGAGTTTTATTGGAAATATATTTTGAAAGATATCAAATAGATGTCTGATAAAAAAATTACATATGGTAGAATTACTCTTATTTTAACGATAATCATAATCTAAGAATTTAATGATGAATCAAATTGTTTATTACTTCATGAAGATCCATTTTAATTTTTATCTTTCGAACATTCTCTTGGATTAATTATATATCTTGGTTTACTCGTATTTTTTCATATATGCAGTTTGTCTATTCTTTAAAACATTAAACTATGTGTGTGCATTTAAAATATTAGGATAATTTTATTTATATTTTTTTCTGTTATTATTAAATTTTACCGGGTCAACATGCAAAAGTGTTGAATAAATTATACTAATCGACATTTTTTTATGAGGAGGGTTCCAATACCTCATGCTTTCCATAACTCATCATGCCTCATGTTTTATATTTTCGTTTTCAAAATTCAAACTGTCGATCCGGATTGCTCAACATGATATTCATACTAAAATATGCTTAGAGACCAAATTTTATAATTTTTTTAACTTTTTTACTATTTTTTATGATAGGTAAAAAATTATTATTTTTTAACGGTCCAAAAACAATGATTTTGTACCTCTCTTAAAAAATAGTAAAAAATTTCCAAAAATTATAAAGTTTCATCCCAATGATATTTTAATATGAATATCATGTTGAGCAGTTCGGATCGACAATTTAGACTTTGAAAATAAAAATATAAAACATAACGCATGATGAGGTATGAAAGACATGAGGTATTAGAACCATTCTCTTTATACATAGTTTGCATACTACAATCATTTACAACTGTCCGATTGAAAATTGTTGATTTTAAATGCTACAAAAAGATATAATAAAACATGAATTGGAGAGAATCCAAAGCTCTTATCATGATACGAGTTAACGCGCGAATCACACTACATTTACGCAAGGAATTCATGTATCAATTTTAATTATGTGACGGTTTGTATTATAATGGAATACTACAAATCTACAATTTATCTATAATGTTGATAGTTTCAATCTATCAAGAAAGAAATTTAGACGTTTGATTGATGTTATGTACGGATCTTGATGTAAATCAGATGACACTGGATAATAGTACATAGAGGAGCGTTGAGAAGACTTAATTCTCAACTAAAAGAGTATAGATGTTGTTGCATATTTAATGATATACTCCATTTTTTTAATTGATCTTGTTATGCATTAAAATTGATTATATGCGTTGAGTAAGGCTATGGTAACATGCATAGCGCGAATTGGTTCTTACTATAAATCAATATTTTTATTTTTCAAAATACAAATAGTCGATCTGAATCGTTCAATATAATTTTCATATAAAAAATGTACTTGCAGACTAAATTTATATATTTTTATATTTTTTTACAATATTTTAAATAGGTAGAAAATCAGTACTTTTGAACGGTCTAGAATATTTGGATCAAGCTATTTTCTATGTATCTAAAAAAATATTAAAAGAGTTGTAATAAAATGTAAATTTTAGTGGGCAAATACATTTGTTACGAAGATCATGTTGTACGGTTCAAATAAATTGTTTAGACTTTGAAAACAAAATAATGATTCATAGTATGAATCAATTTGCGCTATACATAGTACCGTAGCCTTACTCATATGATTTTAAACATTAATAAAATCTACAAATATATTGGTATGCTATTATATTTTTTTATCTCCTAATATATTTTTTATTTTAGACTTAAATTTTCTAATAAATTATATTTAGTTCGTAAATTTCTAAAAAATATAAAATACATATATGCATATACTATTCACATATTCTATCACGTATGCATCCGCATACTACTGATGCAATACCAATATGTAATGACTAATAGTAATAGTGCATGACTAATTAAAGGTGCATTTAAATTAGATTTTGTAAACACCATTTAAGAATATGTTGGTGGGTCCGTAGTAGAAAATAAAACAAATAAAATCGTACTACGGAAACATTAATTACCCCGTGGATCTGACGGATCATCTTTTATCAGCCACGGCGGATAAGATACTTATCGACGCTATATACATCACTAAAACATAAACATTATTGATTGTGTATAGTGGCGTAGCCAGAAATTAAATCAGGAGTGGACAAAATATTAACAGTAAAAAATTTAGAAATTACCCTGCCGGAGCCCGAGCCACCTACTGCCTTCCGTTCGGCAAGCCGCCGCTCGACCCACCTCATGTCCAAGTTGGTGTTGTTGGCCCTTCTTTTTTCTTTTCACGCGTCTGTTTTGTTATTTTTTTTTCATTGTTTCTTTGATTCTTTCACAAAGCACTTGGAACGAAGAGGTGAAGTGGAATTAGAAAAAGAAAATATTGATCCGCAACAATCTGTAGCGAAGAGGAGAACTGACAAATGGGCTGCAAAAAAAAAGTTTGGAGTAACTCAAATTTTGAGTTTAGATCTAAACCATCCGATTTAAATTAACACAAATATTGAAGGACCCCGTGCATTACAGATGTGGGTCAGATTCGTTCGAATTCTGATTGGACTGTCTGGAGTTAAAACTCAAAGGATATAGACCTCCGAAAAGAAACACTTGCCTTAGAGTGGCAAAAACCTGCCGTGACTAACACGCCGTGACTTTGGTCTCGTGCCGTGCCGTGACTAAAATGTCAAGGGGTGGTCACGGCACGCGAATGGTCACGCCATGTGAGTCACGCCGTGTTTAAATGTGCCATGACCTGTGTGACTCGCATAACTCGCGTGACCATTTAATAATAATTTAAGTTAATTTATTCAAGATTCACCATTAAATTAATATCTAATTGTCCCAATTACACGTGACTCGTGTGACTACGTGTCATGTCGTACCGTGACTAAATTTTTCACGTGCCGTGCCAAAGTTTCAAAAGATAGGCACGGCACGCGAATGGTCACGGCACGGAACACGCGAGTCACGGCACGCGAATGACACGCGTGCCGTACCGATCCGTGCCGTTCCGTGACGGAGCTGGCTCCGGCGTGCCATTTTTCCCACTTTAACTTGCCTTACTGAACAACTGTAGGGAAACATAGGAAATGAATCTGTTGTTATTCAAAGGAATGACATGAACCTGTTATTTTTATTTCAATTATTGATTTTTATTAAGATTCGAGCATGAAAATTTTCTTTGTTGAGATTCACATATAAAAAAATTTGAACCATTGGAATCGAAATAACAGGAACTTTTAGAATAACAGCATATTCATTTCCGGAAACGTATTATCTGAGAAAAACTTTTTGAGTCGGTGGATTTACAAATCAGATTTTAAATATTGCCTATTTAGATGGATGAGGTGTATTAATAAGAAATGGGCTGCTTTAAAATTCGTGCTGGTTCAGAATTGTACACTTCTCCATTCAAAAGTTTTGAGTTATCCCGGAGATGCGTATTCCAACTATGGCAGACCAGTTGAGAAAAGTAATAACAATAACAATAATAAATAAAAAGTTGCTTGGAACCGGGTCCGAAATTTTGTGCCAAAAATTGGTGATGCACAGTACTACAGTACAATGTACATGTACTGGATTTTTTTTAAAAACAGTAATTAAAATAATAAAAATTAAAGAAACGGCATGATTACGGGGTTTGTTATAAAAACAGCAAAAACCGAATAGACTATTTGGTGAAGGGTTTTTTTTGCTTCACCGAATAGGCACTACTACAAAAACTGGCTTTGTACACTGCACATTGTACACGGATTTGGCAATTATATTAAAAACAGTGTACAAAATATGATTTTTTACTTGTTCAAAAGATCTGCACGATTTCTACACGGATAATTAGTTAATAATCAGTGTAGAATTATTAGAGAGAGCTACACGGTTTATTAGAAACCAAAAATCCGTGTGTAAAGAGGTCCGTGTGCAAATAATTGAGAGAGCTACACGGACTTTTAATACAAAGCCGTGTAGGAATATTACACACGGTTTTTTGATAATATATCCGTGTAGAAATAGTATAATTGTACACGGATTAATAACAAAAGAGCCGTGTATGTTTCGTTGGAGAGCTACACGGATTTATAACTAAATAGCCGTGTATAATAGTGTAGGGTTTTAATGTCTTTCCCTTCCAGCGCCGTTTTGATCAAGTCTTTTAGTTAATACATCTCTCTGAACTGAGCTTTTTCCTATCAGATTTCTGCGAATTGATCGAGGCCAGCAGCTGAGATATGAGATCTTTGAATTAAGTTTGTATTTTCTCCTCTCCATCTTTCTAAGGTTAGTAATATGTATTTAAATCATTTTCTTCCTCTAATTTTCTGTTATTTAGGCTTATTTAGGTCATTTCATGCATGCTTGATTTCTTAATTTTAGATGTAATTAATTAGTGTATTGTGGTCCAATAACCGACCTTTAGATGCTTTTAGGTCCATGCCCGTTCAAAATTAATCAAATAGGGATTAATTTTGGATAGTCCCCGTTTTGGGACTGCTCTTTGAATATTATGTCTCATTTAGGATGTGAACACATATTAGCGGGATTTAATTAGTATTTGAGGAAAGTTCGACAGTATTTTCCCTTATTGCTCCTACGAGTATGTGGTTCGTACGCATACTTGGGGAGTTAAGGGGAAATGCTGCCGAATTTTTCTCAAATTGTAATTAAATTTCGCTAATATGTGTTCACATATGAGACATAATATTCAAAGAGTGAGTTAGGATTGTAAACCGGCCCTTTGTAAGCCCAAAATTTTGTACACGAAGGAGAATGTTGACCATGCATGATTAATTGATCAAATCATTTTTTTAATTTAATTTACAGATGGATCGAAGCTGGATGTATGAAATGCTACGTGACAGTGAAGAATATTTGGTTCGCGTTGATGAGTTTATAAAATTTGCTGAGAGTTATAGAGTGAAGAAAAAAGAAGAAGACATTTTATGTCCTTGTAAAGATTGTAAAAATTTATTAAGAATTTTGGACATCGAAGAAATTAGAGCTCATTTGATTTGTCGGGGATTTAAGAAGAGATATACATGTTGGTTCATGCATGGTGAGAAATTTGGGGAAAGTAGTAGTGCCAATAAAGATTGTAATCGTGAATTGAATGATGAGAATGTTGGAATTTCTGATAATTTTGAACTTGATTGGAACGAGGATTATGAGAGTGCCGAATATTCTGATAACGTCGAACCCGAAAATGACGATGATGAGATGGAGAGGAATTTTGATGAAAATGTAGAACACGAGTTTACTGAAAATTTGGAGGATATGTTACGTGATGTGGAAGATGAAATTAGTGATAAAAATTATGATAAATTTCAAAATTTGTCTAATGAATCCAAGAAGCCGTTGTATCCCGGGTGTACCAATTTTACAAAACTGTCAGCTGTGTTGAAATTATTAAACTTAAAAGCAGACAATGGTTGGAGCGATAAGAGTTTCACGTCCTTATTACAGCTTTTAGGAGAAATGCTCCCAGATAACAACGAGTTACCCGGTACAATATATCAGGCAAAGAAGTTGATATGTCCAATGGGGTTGAAGATCGAAAGAATACATGCATGTCCGAATGACTGTGTATTGTATCGTAACGAGTACGAGGCCATGCATGTCTGTCCTAAATGCGGTGTTTCACGATATAAACGTCGTAAGGACCAGGACACTGATGATTGTAACGAGGACACAAATGGCCGACCTCCGGCTAAGGTGTTGTGGTATTTGCCGATAATACCGAGATTCAAACGGTTGTTTGCGAATCCCAAAGAAGCAAAATTATTGCGCTGGCACGAAGAAGAGCGCAAAAATGACGGTAAACTAAGGCACCCGGCTGATTCTCCTCAATGGAGAAACATTGACAGACATTTCAAAGAATTTGGTTCTGAAACGAGGAACCTTAGGATTGTGGTGAGCTCAGATGGAATGAGTCCGTTTGGAAGTATGAGCAGTCGGCACAGTACTTGGCCAGTTCTTTTATGCATCTACAATCTTCCTCCTTGGTTGTGCATGAAACGCAGATATATAATGATGTCATTACTAATCCAAGGACCCAGACAACCCAGAAATGACATAGATGTATATCTCACACCATTAATCGAGGACCTCCAAAAATTGTGGCGTGATGGCGTCCCGGTGTGGGATGCGTATATGAAAGAGACCTTTAACTTGCGGGCCATGGTGTTTTGCACCGTAAATGATTTCCCGCGTACGGGAATTTGTCGGGTTACACTTGTAAAGGAGCAAAAGCTTGCCCGATCTGTGAAGATGACACGCAGGTGCTGAGGTTGAAAAATTGTCAAAAGAATGTATTCATGGGGCATCGTAGGTTTCTTCCTAATAATCACCCATATCGTAAGAGGAAGATGGCATTCAACGGGAAAATTGAGCTTGGAGTGGCTCGTCATCCATTAGACGGGGAGAGTGTCTTCGAACGGGTAAAAAACATTGATGTTGTTTTTGGAAAATGCGCCAAAGCACTACCGAAGAATATTTGTATTTCTGTTGCAAAAAATTGGCTAGCAGAGCTGGAGGCTAGCCCAAAAACAAAATATACAAGAAAAAAAAAGGTATTTATACACGGATATTTCACAATTGTGCGTGTACAATAGAAAAAACAAAATAAAAAATTAGCTATTGCACACGGTTATTTAACAGTTGTCCGTGTACAATAGCATAGAGCTACACGGACATTTTATAAAAAACCGTGTGCAATACATACACGGATATTTTAGAAAAATCCGTGTATGATAGCCTTGCTGGAGGCGAAATACAAAAAATCTTCAACTATTTGTACACGGATATTTACCAAAAGTCCGTGTATAATAGCTGAGAGAGCTACACGGACTTTTAATACAAAGCCGTGTAGAAAGATGAATCGTACACGGTTAATTAGGGGATATCCGTGTAGCTCGGTAACTTGTAGAGCGACACCGGCAGGTCGTTGTACACGGTTAATTAGGGAATATCCGTGTAGAAATCATTATAATCACACACGGTTAAATATCTGTGTGTAGTTTCTGACCTATCATACACCCTGGCTTTAAACACAGCAGGAAATCCGTGTAGCTCTTCCATTAATGTCCGTGTGCAATCTGTTTTTCTGTAGTAGTGAGGCTATTCGGTTAAGCAATCGGTTTTAACAGGGGTTGTGGGAACATTGCCACAGAAGATCCGTATTAGTGCTTAACCGAAGAGGCTATTCGGTTTGGTGTTTTTTTGGACTTAACCGAATAGCCTATTCGGTTTAGTTTTTTTTTTTTTTTTTAGAGACTAAGAAGAGCAAAATAAAGAAATCTAATACTGAAAATTTGAATTTTTTATTTAAATTATTTGACTTCTTTTAATATATAATTAACATATTTATACTAAAATACGTTAAATTATTTGAAATTATCTTGAATTATACTATATTAAGTTAAATTACACTAAATTACATTATATTACGCTAAAATACGGTTAATTACGCTAAATTACATATGAATAGGGACGATATATTTACTGAAAAGGCGAAAAACGACGGCGAAACTTCAAACGGTCATAAAAGGATGCTCGAGTGTTTGATTTCAGCAAATGACCACTTTTCGAAAAGCTTGCAAAAATACACATGCGTCCGTACCCTCTATGCCGGATTCCAAAATTCAGAATCGCCAAAAAACAAAGAGAAAAGCCTCAAAACTTGAGTTGAAGTTTCCGATTAAGATTTTTGTTTCTATTATTCAATCTAAGTAGCTTAGGCTACGTTTGGATGCACTATAGAATAGCTAGAATAGCTACTGTTTAGAATAGTAAATAAGAGCAGCTACTGTTTAAGAACAGTGCTAACTCGAGCTATTCGGAATAGTGAAAAAGTTGTTTGGATTGCATATTAGGAATAGAGTTTGGAGGGAATGAATAGAATAATAATTTATGTGTTAGATTAAATCTTTTTATTAATACGTAATATAAAAATCTTTTTATCCAATACGTAATATAATATTAATTTAATTATTAAATAAAATATTAAATTAAATATAATATAATTATTAGATTAAATATAATACAATATAATATTAATTTAAATATTAAATGTAATATAATATTATTTTGAATATTAGATTAGTATTAAATAAAATATTATATTAAATATAATATAATATTAGAATAAATATAATACAATATAATATTAATTTAATTATTAAATGTAATATAATATTATTTTAAATATTAGATTGGTATTAAATAAAATATTAGAGTAAATATAATATAATATTAGATTAAATATAATACAATATAATATTAATTTAAATGTTCAATGTAATATAATATTATTTTAAATATTATATCAGTATTAAATAAAATATTATATTAAATATAATATAATATTAGTTTAAATATAATACAATATAATATTAATTTAATTATTAAATGTAATATAATATTATTTTAAATATTATATGAAATATAATATAATATTAGTTTAAATATAATACAATATAATATTAATTCAATTATTAAATGTTATATAATATTATTTTAAATATTAGATTAGTATTAAATAAAATATTAGATTAAATATAATATAATAAAATATTAATTTAAATGTTAAATGTTAAATGTAATATAATATTATTTTAAATATTAGATTAGTATTAAATAAAATATTAGATTAAATATAATATAATACTAGTTTAAATATAATACAATATAATATTAATTTAATTATTAATGTAATATAATATTATTTTAAATATTAGATTAGTATTAAATAAAATATTATATTATATTATTATATTAAATATAATATAATATTAGTTTAAATATAATACAATATAATATTAATTTAATTATTAAATGTAATATTATATTATTGGAAATATTAGATTAGTATTAAATAAAATATTAGATTAAATATAATACAATATAATATTTATTTAAATGTTAAATGTAATATAATATTATTTTAAATATTAGATTAGTATTAAATAAACTATTAGATTAAATATAATATAATATTAGATTAAATATAATACAATATAATATTAATTTAAATGTTAAATGTAATATAATATTATTTTAAATATTAGATTAGTATTAAATAAACTATTAGATTAAATATAATATAATATAGATTAAATATAATACAATATAATATTAATTTAAATGTTAAATGTAATATTATATTATTTTATATGTTAGATTAGTATTAATATTGAAAGCTCCAATCGCTATTCTAACTTTTTGATAGAATAGCGGAACAAGGCTATTCTTCTTGTTCCGAATAGCAAGTAGTACGTTTGGTTGCTCAAGCTATTCGAATAGCAATGCTATTCTAAGAATAACACTATTCTTAGTGCATCCAAACATACCCTAATTAGTAAATTAGTTGTATAATGAACTTGTAGAATTGGAGTTTTTACTATTTTCGGAATTTTTTTACTATTTTTTATGATTCATGAAAGATGGCACAGAATCGGTCTATTTTAGCGTAATTTTCGGTATTTCAGCATAATTAGCGGAGTTATTGTAATTTAGCGTAATTTAGTGTAATTCAACATAATTTATTGTAATATAGTGTAATTCAACATAATTTCAAATATTTAGTGTTTTTTTATTTTTTTGCTAATTATAAATCAAAAGAAGTAATCCAACAAAAAATTTAAACAAAAAATTCAAATTTTCGGTGTTAGATTTCTTTATTTTGCTCTTCTTGGTGTAAAGTAAAAAAAAAAACCAAAACTGAATAGCCAATTCGGTTTACATTAAAAAATAAAAAAAACTCCAAACCGAATTGGCTATTCGGTTTAGGGGGTGTTATACGAATGGTTACATAGTTCGGGGTGTTGGTTTTGTGAAAATAGGGTAAACTGAATAGCCTATTCGGTGAAGCAAAAAAAAACCCCTTAACCGAATAGGCTATTCGGTTTGTGCTCTTTTTCTAACAATTCCCGCAATCATGCCGTTTTTTTAACTTTTATTATTTTAATTACTGTTTTTAAAAAAAAGTTGCTTGGAACCGGGTCCGAAATTTTGTGCCAAAAATTGGTGATGCACAGTAGTACAGTACAATGTACATGTACTGGATTTTTAACAGAAGATAATTGAAAGAAAGGACGGACGGACGGACAGTGATGGATTAGAAATTTTGATTGATGGTGATTGAGATGGCCACGTAAGACTACACAAACGCCAAAGAGGTAGTCTATCTGTCGGGAGGCTATCCGGTCCGGGTAATAAGCGAGCACCATCACCATATTATCATCATATCCGAATAATATCTATGTGATGTGCCTCTGCCACGCCATCTCTCAATCTAACGTGTGCGACAGCTCCATTCAGCTGACGCAGTCGTTTTGCGTTTTCGCTACGCTTCTCTCGCTAGAAAACGAGGAAGAAGAAAAAGAATATGAGAACACAAATAAAGAAGAGGAATAGTTATGCGAGTTCGTCAACTAATTTTTTACTTTTAAATGTTTGCATGTGAAAAATATTGGTCGTTCAAGGTGTTTATATCGCTCTCTTTCTTTTGTCGCTTTCTCTAATTGGTACACTATGTACCTTTTTACAATAATTCATAAAAAACAATTGGGAAATTGTGGCAATTTTTTAAAAAGAAAAAGAAGTAAAAGGAAGCTCATGATTGGGCGAAAGATTGAAATTACTACAAAGGATTTAGATTTTCTCAAAATTTAGAAAACTAAAAATTAAATCTTCAGAAAATGAAATGGTTGTATTTTCTTCGAAAATTAGATGGTCAGCATGGCCCTAGCAGCTTTCAAGCAAATATGTGACAAGGATCAGTTTTCGACCGAAGCTGTTGTCAACACGGGATTTAAAGTCCAAAAAACACTCAAATCACATCATTGATGGTCCTAGAAACATGCATTTGGTCCTACCAATGATACGATTCCATCTATTTATCGAAGAAAAAAAAAATCAATTTCCTTTGGTAATTTCTAGATAAAAGTCCAAAGTTATAACCGATGTGCTTTCTATTGGTCAGATTATCAAATTTGATTAAAATTATGAAGTTAAATAAAAAAAAATTGAAATCGGATAACTGAGAGGTCAGTCAAGATGAGCATATCCAATTCCATGACAAGACGAAGCAAAAAAAGAGGAACGCTTTCAACTCCAAATCTTGACAGATAAAGTTGTTTGTAAAGTTCAGTATCAGTTCTTCAGTTCTTTCTCCGCTTGCATCATTTTTATCTATCGTGTATTGGACACATTTGTAAAATATCCTTCTATTTCAAAATTATGTTAAAGTGTCCCTTCAAAAAATTTATTAGATTTGTTCCCTTCTTACTGTTTTCTTCCTCTAATCTTAAAACATGAGAATAATGAGTGAGTCTATGGTACTATGCACAGCATGGATTGGTTCGTACTACGGATCAATATTTTTATTTTCAAAATTTTAACGGTCGATCCGAACCGTTCAACATAATTTCCATATGAGAATATACTGGTGGGCTAAATTTTTTAATTTTTAGAATTTTTAAAAAAAAATTTTGATAGGTAGAAAATCACTGTTTTTGGATGGTTCAGAATTTTCAGATCAAGTGATTTTCTACCTATCTTAAAATATAGTAAACAAATTTGAAAAATATAAAATTTAGTCTGCAAGTACATATTCATGTGGAGATCAACGTTGAACGGTTCGGATCGACCATTAGAATTTTCAAAATAAAAATATGGCTCCGTAGTACGGACTAATCCGTGCTATATATAGTACGTGTTAGTTTCATACACAATATATTAAAGCTTAAAATACAACTAAGCTGCTGGAACATATATATAAAGCTAAAAAATTTAAATTATCATGTCAATAAAATTATGTATCTATATAGTTCTTAAAATAAAGACAAAAGGGCACAAAAACGTAAGTTGTACATAATATCTATTTTGGATGTATTTGCTTTTATTTTATTTTCCTCTTTGTTTTGAAACTTGTCGGTCTTATTGGACCTTTTTTTTTTCCAACTAGGCCATTTTTCTTTTAGTGGAGCAATACTTTCGGACAACAAACTATTTAAGTCAACCTCTGAAACAGTTAACATCATTCAAGTTTTGCATTCGGTTAGTTATGTAATTATTATTCCAGTTAATTTCCTCTTCTTAACTGGAATAAAGCAAAAAAAATATATATATATATATATACAAATTTAGTATCACTTTGTCTTTATCAATTTTCAAATAATAAAAATCAGTTAAATAAAAATATTAATTTCATAGCAGAACACATTATGTCTATCAAAATTACCCTGCTAAAATATTTCACTAGAGACGGACAAATACATAATACGACCGTCTCTTGCACCGAGTCCAAATCCTTTGCGTTACCTCTCCGTTTGAGTTTGAATCTGGTCCAGGTCTGTAATTCACCGGACCCTTTCAAGATTCGTGCTAATATATTATAACCGTGCTGGATTTAAACTCAAACGATAAGGTACCTTAGGTGATATGAAATGAAATCCTCTTTCACATTGAATTCTACCAGACAGTTATAAAGCGTCTGGATCTGTGTTCGGTTGTATACATATATTGATTTGATAATATATTTGCCATCTTCTTTTTTGTAGTAGACCTGGCGTATATTTCCCAGCTTCACATTTTTCCTTTTTATTTGATCTTCGCTGGTGTTAATTCATTCAAAATATTTAAAGCGACGTGCACCATAGCAACCAAGTTACAAATTTGGGCCTTCGTCGTGATCCATATAAAAGTAAATTAAATTGATTGTAAAATTTAATCAGGCGACTTACGGCCTGTTACTGATTTTGATGCTTATGCTTATTCTATACAAGCTCAGAGTCCTTGAAAGAAAAGCCCAAGCCCAACTCTTTAAGAGCAATAATTTCTTACTATTGCTATTATACAGTTTTTGGAACACAACAAAAAATGAAGAACAAAAGAAAAAAATCTATTAGAAGCGATAACAGAAACGAGGTTGGATCGCCATTTTAAACTTGTAAGCTGATGTTGGGTCTGACCTTTTATACCTTTTGGGTCAGTGTACCTATCCTTCAATTCAAATTGCCTTGCACACAATATTTCATGCATTGTTTTATAATATTACATTTTAATAATCCGAAATTTTTTAAGTTACCACCCTAATAATTCAAAATTAAACAACCACCACCCTTTGATTCATATTTCAGAACTTATCACGCACGCACTCTCAGAATGCGCACCAAACATAGCTGATGCGTCAGCTAGGGAAGCTCACTAATTTGATGTGCATAATGAGGAGGTGTACCACTTGATGCGCACCCTAAGAAGGCGCACCTGTTAATTTTTTTTTTCAACATAAAATTTCAACAATATAAAAGTATTTGTGAAATTTGTAACGAAAGGTATTTTTTGATAAAATGTTATATGCTTTTTGGATGAATATTTTAATAATTAATCCTCACATGTCCGTCGTATGGTGTTTCATATTTTTAAATGTAGTATTTTATTGCATATGGGAAAATAATTTGATTATTAGTTAGAGCCTTCCATATTAGAACGATACGATAGAAAATAAAAGGCATAAAAGACATGTATTAAGTTTGAAGTAAAATCAGTACAAATTAGTTTGTAACACCACTAATAAATTCTACTACAACACAACATAACAAACATTCCATCTAAATATTACAAATTGAAATGAAACTGCAAAAAAATAAATTAACCACAACATAATCGCCTCTTGGACGATGAAATTGCAGGAAAAAAAAATTGTCACCATAATTGTTAATTTTGTGACATGTATTTTTTAAAAAAAATAAAAATTACCTTATTAGGTACGGTTATCATCTTGTACCGGAAGCTGTTGGAACCATGTTTGGTTGTCTTGACCAATATTAATCCTTGCAGTCATAATCAGTTCATAATAGTTCGGGTCAATTCCCAATTGCTTGTACACTTCCCTAGTTATACCTCTAAAATCTAAACGCGACCCAATATTGAATATTGTCGAAGGTTGGGCACTGTAATAAGCATCATTTGGCCTTTGTAATACTTCACCACCAAAATAACAAGCAATTCCAATCATAATTAGTTAAATTAATGGACAAACCTAACAATTAAAAATTTAAATTAAAATTAAAAAACTATTAAATAATTCTAAAAAAAATAAATGACTAAAATAAAAAAAAACTTACAGGTTGCTGTTTGGTCTTTTGCTCTATTGTCTGGATACTTGGCAAATGAAGAAATGGTGAGAAATTCGCTCATATAGCATAGACAGGGTCGTGCGTCTTCCCAGTGTGCGCCTCCCCAATATACGCACCAAATTGGTGTACTTCCCCAACTAGCACACCAGCCATGTTTGGTGTGCATCCTGAGAGTGGGTGGTAAGTTATGAAATATGAACCAAAGGGTGGTGGTGGTTTAATTTTGAATCATTGGAGTTTGGTTATGCAAGCCGTATATGTACCGCACATATTAAAATATGGCAGTTGCATAATCTTTTGTTTTTTTTCTCCGTGTAGGTTGGCCCCGTTCAATTTTTTAGTGTTGCCTCTCCCTGCATATTACACGAACTCACACTTGAGCAGCCCACAAAAGATCTAGAAATTTTGAATTAGAGAGCAAAAATTGGGAGAACAGCCCAAGTTGCGAGTGAAACTTGAGATTACTCGAGAGCAACGACACTTACATGTTCTTGGCTGTTATATTTTAGTTTAATATAATGAGTGAATACATTCTTTATACAACAAAATAAAATGCATACCGCACAACTAAAATGAAATTGCATATATGAATATGCATATAAATGTCTATATGCAGCCCATACTGCATATGCAATATAACAATACTCTTCCACATGCATATTTTTTTGAGAGAATACCACATTCATATTTAACATTGCATTTTACAAAACAACAATAAATAACAAGAACCAAGCCTTTATTCCCAACCAAGTTGGGCTGCCATGGCAAAAATAGTGACTGCCATGGCAAAGGTAAATCTTCGAGGTAGACAAATTTTTGAGACAAACTGAAGTAAAACAGGTTAAATAATTTCTTTAACAAATAATTTTAACTATAAATGTTAAATACAAGCTATACATCATAAAATTTGAGAAGCAACATGGTGCTCAGACCTTTTGTTCCCAGTAATATAATAATTTAATAAAATTTAATTACCTCCTCCTCATGTACAATCTTTTTTTTTTTTTTTGATGTCCCTCCAGTATAATTTGAAATGCTGCCTATACAGATAAATAATGCTCAGCCGGTGAATTATATTCGGCCGAATCACTTGTTACTTTTGCGAGATCACTTTCAATCTTGCTTATGAAAGCATTCATCGTCTCTAAGCTCTCCTCATCCACTGTATATATGTAAATTGCCAAAAGTCAGATTTCAAGCATATTTACATACTATACCAAAATCAGCCAACATCAGAATTTTTCTTTTCTTTTTTTCTGAAAAATGGCCCATAAATCAGAGCTTGCATAGAACAGCATGTATCCACAAGATAAAGTTAATAAATTACAAGGCCTGAAGAAAGAAAATAAATATATTGCAAATCGATGCAAAGTGCCTCCAACCAGGGATGGATCTAGGTATAGCCTAGGAGGTGTTTAGCCACCCCATGATTTCAAAAAATTTAATCATGTATATTGAAATTTATTTGAATTTTCATTGTTCTTAAAAAATTATATAGTTCGGCCTCCCTCACGACATGCTAAATGTGTGCTTTCATTTAATGGTCGTGGAGACTTGGGTTCAAATCAAAGTTACCACACATTATGTTATTCACATGTTATGTATTTTACGTTTCAGTCCCCTCCCCCACAATTCTAGTTCCGCATCATATGGCTACATATTGAAAGCTGATAGAGAAATGTTACGCTAAGCAAAAGTTTTCTCTAAGGCGTAAATCATTGTAAAACCTAACCCTACTAATCCACCACCCCTCCCCCCCAACTTTGCAAAGAAAAAAATATAATATAAAATGGAAGAAACACAATAATGAAATTACCAAGTCTAGGAACAGTGTGGCCTTTAGGGTGGCGTATCACCAAAGGGTCCACGAAGGATTCCAGAAGCTTCTCTCCATGAGATCTCAAAAAATCTTCTTCACCTGCAAACCAAACCTGATAAGTTGTACTACTGCTCTAAAAATTTCCAGAGAAACAAATGATTTCAATCTTTGGTATGGACAGTACCCCTCCTATATTGGTGCATATTATTACTGTCCCAATATTGGGTCCGGACACCCTTAAGTAACTCAAATTTTGAGTTTGGATCCGGACCATCCGATCAGAATGCAGGCCAATCCGGCCCGAGGTGGAATGCTCATTTAATATTCGTGCCAAGCAAATTGGATGGTCCGGATTCAAACTCAAAATTTGAGTTACTTTAGGGGATCCTAATTTCCCAATATCCCATAAGATTCATCCTATACAGATGTAGGCATGTACATGGTTTGGAAAATCGGCCGATTCCGAGTTGACTCGGCCGAGTCAGAACTGAATCGGCTGGAGACCATCCGATTTTTCCCGAGTTAACTCGGCTATATAAGTTATATACAGAAAATCAATAAAATTGAAGCGAAATCGAAACAATTGACCGATTTTTCACTCATTCTCTTCTTTCTAGAGCAAAAGTACATTGTTTCGGTGATTCAATCGGACATATTTTTGATTTTTTGCAACGACAGTAGAAATGATTTGGGGAAATCGTCTCTCAGAACGAAGAAGAAGGTTAAATCCTTATAAAATATTGTATAGACTTGGTGTATGAATGTTGTACTGTCAGTGGATGCACAATGTCAAGATGTCATATTGAACACTAATGCTATTTTTTCGTTTATATCAAACTTAGCTATTAATAAATGTTGTCCTATTTAATTTAATATTGATTATGCTATTTATTAAATAGACAGTAATTTATTTTATTATTATTTTATTTGGCTAAAGTAAATGGTGTGACAATAGTAATTTTATTTATTTATTTTTATAAATTAAGTTTTTTATTTTATTTTATTTTGACTTAAGCAAAATAAAATATTAATTGTTTATGAAATAAAATATTTTCTTTGAAGACAAATTAATGCATACCAAATAAAATATGAAAATGTAAAAGTTAAAATTAAATATTTTATTTGTGTTTTGTGAATTTATTAAGTTTTTTTATTATTTTATGGAAGTCTAATTAATTTTTAAATTAGATAAATATTAATTTTATAAGTAATAAACTGTAAATTTGATTGTTACTTTGTCCAAATTTAATTATTATGAGTGTTGGAGTGGGTTATTTGATAAATTTAGTATAAAACGTGCTTTTGTCAAAAAAATCCGAATTTCCAATCCAATTCGTCCAATTCTGACCGATTCACCCGATTCCAAACATAAAAGCTCTCACATTGATCACCCATTCTATTTTTCCATTATCAACTCCACGACCATAAATTTCCAATTTACCCCTCACACTCAAATATAACTCAACCATCATCCTTTCCATTTTCTTGTTTTTGTAAACCAACCTCTTTAATACATCCCTATTAATTTGAATCAGTTATTTAAAAATTTCAGTCCAAAAAAAAAAAAAGTTCAGTCCTTGTGATTTTGGAAGTTGCCATTGGGTCATCTAAGATTTCTTAAAATTTTAATGGTAAATGTGAGAATTTTGTAATTTAAGAGGATTAATATGATATCTGCAACGTTAAAGGGAGTACTAAATAATTTTGAGATTTCAGAAGGTCTACACAAAATTGTAAAATTGTGCCAATTCAAATAATGAGAAGTACACAAAGTATGTAGGCTACTCTATCAGCAAGCATCCTATCAATTGTTAAATAAATACAAATAATTACGCAGTGTCTTTGGTCAGCAAATCCATATTATTCTTTTTTTATTCTGTCATTTCAAAACGCGTTGTGTTTTCTTTTCTTTATTTTTAAGAAAGCTACACTATCAACCACAGCCATTTATTTAAACTTTTGTTATTTTTTTTAATCAATTTATGTAGTTCTCCTAGCTTCCATTGAGGATTAGTTGAACATTGAACACACGCACACACACACACACAATCTTCCAAATATCTCTATTTGAATTGACCATTCTACCCTCAAAGTAATCTTGGAAAGTTCAATTCAAGAGAGATTGTACCTAAGAAATGAAGAGAAGGGCATTCAATCTTGGAGCCATATGCCTTCTCGGCCAGCTCCGGTTTCTGAAACCGTGCCCCCGATATTATCATCACACTCTTAATTTTTGGCACCTTGGTTAAAGCAAGCCCCTTTCAAATCAAAACAATCAATACTCAATCAACTAGGCATTAGAATTTTTTTTTAATGATTCAATAGTTTTAAGTAATAAGAACACTTACCCTTAATTGTAGACCTGGCAACGCCGCAGACAAAATAGACCCCTAATCAAATTAAATATAGAAATTAAAAAAAAAAAAGCAATTTCATTATACAACAACCAAGCCTTTAGTCCCAAACAAGTTGAGGTAGGCTAGAAATGAAACCCAATCATAGTCCCAAACAATTTCATTATATTAAGTTGAATTATTCAAGTAGGAGTTGTAAAACAAACCTGGGAGAATCCCATAAGGCCATCAAAAGGCCCATGCTTGATCATGAGATCCTCAATATAAGCAAGGCACTCGTCGAAATTCCGGTATTCCGTAAATTCCTGTGGTTATTTTCGCATAAATTAAATTACTTATAATCTCAAAGCAAAAATATTTATACATATCAGAGTACGATTGGAGGGGTAATCTCACCTTGGAGAACTGGAACCACTCAAAATAAGGCGGTGCGAAAATCCCTTCCACGTCAGACTTACCCTCAGCTGGGAATGGCGCGTCGGCGAAGAACAAATCCAGGCGGGAGGTGACGTGGCTAGGCCACTTGCCTACCACCTGTTTCTTCATGATGTCACCGCTTGTACGGAACCCGTGCAAGCAGAGAAACCTAGGCTTGCGTGGATGTTCGCCGGATATCTCACCGCCGACAGGTCCCGTCTCCGGTCCGATGCTTCCCATTTTATTGGAGAGAGAAAACGGGGTCCGAAAGAAAGGAGTTTGGAATGATTCTCATATTTGGTTTATTGCTTTATAGTGTCGGAAAGGGGACCGGCGGTTCGTTGTATTTACGTATATACAACTATTTTTTCATTTGATAAAAAAATAAAATTATATATATAAAGATATTCTAAGTATATTGTATGTTGAAATTGCTGCAATTAAAAATATTAAATTCGTCATTCTATTACCAATAAATTTGATTCGTGAGTTATTCTAACAGCTCGATAGATTATAAATTAATTTTCAAATTACATCAATTCGATTCACAATTTACCTAATCATAGAGAAGATACAGTAATATGTCAAGTATAATGAGTATATCATTTAAGAAAATACACTTTCTCCTTTCAAATAAAATTCTTTCTCCATACAATATATTAATTTTCTTAAAAAAATACAAAATATATGCTCATGATTTGTTATTATTGAAAGATACTACATCAACATGATTTCTCACAAGTATTAGCGTATATAGTAAAGTTAAAACATTCAATAGACAAAAACATCAAATCAATGACAAAAAAAAAAAAAAAACCATCAAATCTACTAATTTTTTACAATTTTGTTCTTAAATACTTCAGTTACAATATGATTTTTTTATCTCATACTAAAAATCTACCTGTTTATTGTCAGATATCAATACTATAAAATATTTTAGTATTTATTTATTTGGCAAAGCAATATATAGTTTATAGTTGTTCAGTCTTCAACTAATTATTGGGTCAAAGCGTTGGTCAAAACTTTTCCTTTAAACCAGAACTCCAGAAGCGTCCGTCAAATATGACAACTCAACGAGCAAAACATGCGCATTTACACGGATTTTTTTTTAAAAACCATAATTAAAAAAAAAAAATTACAAAACCAAAGTGATTATTTTTTTTTACAAAAACCGTAAGAACCGAATTGTCGTTTCGGTCCGGTAATTTTTTTTTTTTTGGACCGAAATGACAATTCGGTCCCTGTTGGTTTCACAGTTTGCTGTGTAGTCTTTGGTGTAATACCCTGGGACCAAAATGCCATTTCGGTCCCAACTTTTTTTTTTTTTTTAGGGTTTGCATAATGTTAGATTTCTCATATCATATCGGATGTAGGTCACAATTAAATATGTCTTTTTAGCCGGATCACTTTTTTTTTATTTCTCATGGAGGATATTAGATGAAATTTGAATTTATTTTATTTCATTTTTAATTTTTTTGGCACAACCTAGCGAGTAAGAATTACACATTTTGTTAATATAAATGTTTTCTTAATTAAATTTACAATAATGTTATTTATTAAGCAAACCCTAAAAAAAAAGAAATTGGGACCGAAATGGCATTTCGGTCCGTAGTCTTTTTCGGATTTTCTGTGGCTGCCTTTCTGAAAATTTGTGAAACCAATATGGACCGAAATGCTATTTCGGTCCCAAAAAAAAATCTTAGCAGACCGAATTGGCAATTCGGTTCTTATGGTTTTTGTAAAAAAAAATGTAATCATGTTAGTTTGGTAAATTTTTTTTTTTAATTATGATTTTTAAAAAAAATCCCATTTACACGGTCTTCGAATAAAAACAAAATAATTAATAAAATAAAATAATATGAACAGAGAGTTCCTGCGGCACAGTGTAACCAGTTGCTTCGTGGAACAACGAACGGTTAGTGTTCTGACAACGGGCCGGGACGGTCCAGGACGGTCCAAACCCGTCCGGTCCACGGGTCTCCCGGTCCACGGTTCCGGCGGTTCGGACGGGTCCACGGTCCCGGTTCCGACAGGTCCGGTTTTCAGAGGCCAACCCCGGCCCTTGGTTGAACCACGGGTCCGGCGGTCCACGGTCCGGGACGGTCCGGTCCACGGGTCCCGGGGGTAACGGTCCGGTCCGGCGGGTTTTTTTTTCAGTTTTTTTTTTCTGTTTTTTTTCTGTTTTTTTTTTCTGTTTTTTTTGCTGTTTTTTTTCTGTTTTTTTTTTCTGTTTTTTTTTGCTGTTTTTTTGTTCCAAATTTCCAATTCAATAGTTTGTTTTAGGAATTCATGCATTGAATCAATTGCATTGAATTATACCGAATGCCTTAAAGGGCCGGATTTTCTCCAAATTTCCATATTTTTTTTTGTTCCAATTTATATTACAAAAATTCGATTTTGATATTACAGAAATTCATTAAATCAATTGCTTTTGGAAAAAAAACGAATTACTTGATCTTAAAAACCGAATTATTCTAAAACAATAGATTTAATAACAAAAGTTACCCTCCTCCTTTATTCCGGGCTTGGGACCGGCTATGTAAAATAACATAGGCGGAGTTCTAACTTTTTTTTTTGTTAGTAATTTTTTTAATAATAAATAATTTAGAGAAATAATAATAAAGATTGAAAAGAGTTTAGAAAATAATACCGACACTACCTATCTATAAGTTGTGGTGCATATACCATTGATCGCTCTCCTGCTCACCGTCTGAATCCTCGTTCAGCTCGTCGGTTGGAGGAGTTTCGACATCGGATGCTTCTTCTGCTCCAGCATGTTGATTGCGTTCTTCCGCATCAATCCAATCTTTCAAGCACACAAGTCGCTCGAAAACATGTGCATCCAACTTACTTCGTTTGTCGGTGAGGATTCGGTTCGCCGAACTAAAACATGATTCGGAAGGGACGGTTGATACGGGCACGGCAAATACGTCGCGGGCCATCATCGCCAGTGTCGGATAGGCACTTGCATTATTCTTCCACCACTGTAGGACGTCAACTGAATCATGTTCGGTCCTCGCCAAACAATAGCTTATTAATTCGTTGGTGCTACTGTGGGACAATTGCGGGTCTTCATCATCCTGCAAATCCATTAGCAATCCACTACTGCTGCTGGGTCTGTCATTATTAAAAAATAGTGGTCAAATAACATTTAATTTATAAATAATAGAGATTAAAAACATATGTATATTTATATTCATACCTAGAACCGCGACGGGTCGTAGACGGTCGATCGACATTTCTTCTTGCATTGTATATGTTGAACATATCATCCAATGCCTTGGTCACGCGTGTCTCCTCTTGTGATGTGTTTAGTTTAAGATTTTGCTTGTACCTTTGAAGCATTTTTACCGTTAAACTCTTCTTGAACGCCGGATGGAGGCAATTTGCGATAATGGTCAGGAGGGGTACTTCTTCCCAATATTTCAGGAACTTGTCTTTCATGGCAAGTACGATCGGTTCGAGGGCTTCATCCATGTTTGGTACTTGTTGTTCAAACTGACTATATACCTTGGAAATATAGTAGAGATGATGAAGCAACTCATGTGCCGTAGGTGTGTACGAGCATGATAGTTTTACGGTTGCAGTGAAAAATACTCCAAGGAATGTTTTTAGGTTTGATATTTGTTGCCAGTCGGTCTCGGTAAGTATCAATTCATCGTTATCGGTTGAGTTCCTCAAGGACTCGTTCATAGCCTCCTTGTACGGAAGGCATTGGGCGAGCATTCTATAGGTAGAGTTCCAACGGGTATCTACATCCCAAGGTACTCTCAAGTGACCCAGTCCCAACCTTTGACACAATTCGGCAAAACGTTGTTTTCGTACCCCGTTTGAGAAAATAAAGGCAACGGCTTGCTTAAATTTAATAATTAATTCTTGAACCGCATCTGTTTTTAAGCCCGCCTTTACAGTAAGGTTTAGTACATGACAAGCACATTTTTGGTGAAACATTTCACCATTCATGATCGGGGTTAGTGACCGGGTGAAATAATCAATGGATTTGATGTTGTTGCTGGCATTATCGAAAGAAATAGAAAAAATCTTGTTCTCCAAATCCCTTTTTAAGTTGTACTCGTGCAAAACATCAATAATTGATTGGTAAATGATTTGTGCGGTATGCGGAGACTCTAACACCCGAAAGCTTAATACCCTTTTTTGTAATGCCCAAGTTTCATCAATATAATGCGCGGTTATACATGAGTACCCAAGACCATGTTTACCGGCCGTCCAAATATCGCTTGTAATTGAGATCTTATAGTTTGCAACCGCAAATATGGCTAGTAGGTCATTTTTATACCCGAAATACTGGTTTTTCAACTCTTTTACCATTTTTCTATGGTGGAACCTCTTGTATAATAGTTCACCACACCCATGAATAATTAACCGGGCAAAACTCAAACAATTACCCATACTAATTGGTTGTTCTTTATGGGCAATGTACCGGGCAAATTCCTTAAGCATCCGCTTTTCATCATATTTATGGTGTGTTCTAGTACCATCCGGGTTCATAAGAGTTTGGACCAACCCCGGTGTAGGATTTTCTTGCGGTTCCTCACCGCTTTTCATGTGCCCTTCGGCGTGTTTTTTATATGCGGACATGCCATTGGACTTAACATAAATAAAAGTTTTTCTGCATGTTCTAACCTTACATCTTGCGGAAACAATGACACCATCGGCATCTTTGGTCATCTCATAAAATCTCCACCAACTAGCCGAGTAAGTGGGTGCTTGCTTCCTCTTCCTCTTTTCTATGATCGGTTCTGCATCAGTTAGTGGTGACGGCGGGACACTTGTGGAAGGAGACGCTGTTTGTGACGGCGGGACGCTTGTGATCTCAGGATGCGGTGCTAGCGGTGGTAGAGAAGGAGTATAATGAGAGGGTGCCCCGGTCCACTGACTCGATGCGTTGGAAGAAGAAGTTCCCGGTCCACTATAGCAGAGGTTAGGATTTTGCGGAGGATAAAATTGTGGAGGAGGATTTTGCGGATAATAATTTTGAGGATTAGGATAATACGGTTGCGGATACGCTGGTTGATTTTGTTGATACGGTGGAGGAGGATTTTGCGGATAATAATTAAGGTCTTCAGTTTGATACGGTGGTCTCGGTTGATTTGGATTAGGAGGTGGCGGTCCAAATAAATCTTCGCCAAAAGACTCAATTACTTGCTCAACCGATTGACGGGGAGGAGAAGAGGTCATTTTCTACATAAAATAAAACAAAAATTAGAACCGAATTCAAACTAAATAAAAATGTAAAACTGAATTCAAATATTCAAAACCGAATTCAATAAATTCAAAACCGAAATTAGCAATATTCAAATTAAATCCGAAATTATCTAACCTATTTAAAAATAAATCTAAATTCAATCAAAATTAAATCTAAATCTAAATCTAAATTAAATCTACATTAAAATATTAAATCTAATATTCTAACTTGTTAATTAAATAAAATATAAATTAAAGCCGCAAGGCAGCAAGCCAACTTGCCAAGGCAGCAAGCCAACTTGCCAAGGCAGCAAGGCAGCAAGGCAGCAAGCCGCAAGGCAGCAAACTCAAGCCGCAAGGCAATATAATTCTAATTATAATTCAAATCTAAATTATAATTCAAATCTAAATTATAATTCTAACTCAAATCTAAATTAAGAAAATATAATTCTAATTCAAATCTAAAAAAAAAACATATTCAAATCTATTTTAAGAAAATATAATTCTAATTCAAATTTAAATCTAAATTAAATATAAATCTAATTAAATCTAAATTATCTAACATATTCATATATTATAACCTATTTAAAAGTTAAAACCGAAATTAAATAATAAATCAAACCTATTGAAAACCAATTTATAATTAAAAACCTATTTATTCAAAACCTATTAGAAACCTATTTAGAATTCAAAACCGAAAATAATTAAAAGTTTCAAACCCAATATAACCTACTCAAAACCGAATTAATATAACCTATTCATATATTATAACCTATTTAAAAGTTAAAACCGAAATTAAATAATAAATCAAACCTATTGAAAACCAATTTATAATTAAAAACCTATTTATTCAAAACCTATTAGAAACCTATTTAGAATTCAAAACTGAAAATAATTAAAAACCTATTAAATCTAAATTAAATCTAAATCTAAATTAAAGTAAATAAAAAAAAAACAAGACAAGGAGGCAGCAAGCCTCTGTCTCTGTGACAGAGGGATCCGAACCCCAAAAAAAAAATCTAACTCTAATTTGAACAAAAAAATATAACTCTAATTTTAAAAAATCTATTTCGACAATCTATTTAAAGAAAAATATAACTCTAATTCAAATTTAACTTATTCAAAAAAATAACTCTAACAAATTTAACTTATTCAAAAATCTATTTTAAAAAAATAAATACAACTTGTTCTAACTTATTTTAAAAATCTATTTTAAAAAAATATCTCCAACAAATTTAACTTATTCAAAAAAATAACTCTACCAAATCCAACATATTCAAAAATAAAATATAAATCTAACTTATTTATCTAACAAATCTAACTTATTTATCTACCAAAATATAAATCTAACATAATCACATATACCTCTAACATATTCAAAAAAGATAAATCTAACTTATTTATCTAACATATTTAAAAATTAATCCGAAATTAAAAAATAAAATCTAACCTATTTTAAAATAAATCTAACATATTAAAATGATCAAATAACATATTCAAAAAATAAAATCTAACCTATTTAAAAATAAAATATAACATATTAAAAAAAATCTAACCTATTCAAAAAATTAAATCTAACCTATTAAATTTAGATCCGAATTTAAAAAATCAAATATAACATATTTGAAAAATCTAACATACTAAAAAAATCCAACCTATTTATAAATAAACCTAACATATTTATAAATTAATCTAACCTATTCAAAAATAAATCTAACATATTTTAAAATAAATCTAACCTATTCTAAAAATACATAGAACTTATTTAAATCTAATTTACTTACAAATAAAAACCGAATTAAAAATAAAAACCGAATTAAAAATTAAATCTAACCTATTTAACCTATTTTGAAAATAAATCTAAGCTATTTATAAATAAATCTAAGCTATTTATAAATAAATCTATGAAAGGATAAAAAATACATACAACTTATTTAAATCTAACCTATTCTAAAAATACATAGAACTTATTTAAATCTAACTTACTTACAAATAAAAACCGAATTAAAAATAAAAACCGAATTAAAAATTAAATCTAACCTATTTAACCTATTTTGAAAATAAATCTAAGCTATTTATAAATAAATCTATGAAAGGATAAAAAATTGAAATTTATGAAAGGATAAAAAATACATACAACTTATTTAAATCTAACCTATTCTTAAAATACATAGAACTTATTTAAATCTAACATATTTTAACATACTTACTTACTTACCTACTTAAAAATATAAAACGAATTAAAAATTAAATCTAACCTATTTAAGCTATTTTGGAAATAAATCTAAGCTATTTATAAATAAATCTAACCTATTTCAAAAATAAATCTAACCTATTCAAAAGTAAATCTAATATCTTTTGAAATAAATCAAACCAATTCTACAAAATTAACAATAAATCTAACATATTTAAGCTATTTTAAAAATTAGTCTAACCTATTTATAATAAAACTAACAATAAATCTAACATATTTAAGCTACTTTAAAAATTAATCTAACCTATTTATAATAAAACTAACAAAAAATCTAACATGTTTAAGCTATTTAAAAATTAATCTAACCTATTTATCATAAAATTAACAATAAATCTAACTTATTTAATCCATTTTCAAAATTAATCTAACCTTTGCGAGATGAAAACTTGCGCCTTTGCGGGATGAAATAATCTTGCTCAACCGTATCTCGCGCCTTTGCGGAATAAAATAAATTTCTAACTATATTTCTTTTTCTAATAATTAAATTAATTTCGGAAAAATAAAAAATAATGAGAGAGAGTATGAGTGAGACTGTGAGAGAGAGACAGAGAGTATGTGAGAATTGAGATTGTGAGTGAAAAATTGAGTGAGTGAGAGAGTGAGTGAGGGAGAGTGATTTGGTTCATTGGTTGTTAATTTATAAAATAAATTCGGAACACAGGGAGAGTGAGTGGGGGGCCTGGCGCTGGGGCTGGGAAGAAATCAAGAAATTCGGTCCACTTTGCTACAGTATTTTGCACCGTTGGATTCAAAAATTTTCAAATTGCTACAGTAAAATGTCAAATCAGACGGTTCGGGCGGGTCCAGCGGGTCCGGATCCGGGTTCGGCGGGTAAAGTAGAGGGTTGGACGGGTCCGGGTCCGGGTAATGCGGGTTAGGCGGGTCCGGATCTGGGTAGGTCGGGTTAGGCGGGTCTAGGTCCGGGTTAGACGGGTCGGGGTCCGGTCCGGGACGGGTTTAGTCCGGTCCGGGACGGTTCGGTCCAGCGGGTCAAATCTAGGGGGTCCTGTCCGGTCCAGTAGATAGAAAACCAAACCGACCCGTCCCAGGACCGGACCGTCTCTAACCCCGGTCCGGGACGGGTCTGGTGCACGGGACGGGCCGGTCCAGGTCCGGTCCACGGTTCCGCCGGTCCGGTCCTGGACCGGCCGGGTTTTTTCAAAACTCTACGAACGCTCCAAAAACTATTCACCACCGACATCACAACAATGTTGTTAATTTATGTAACGAGTCAGATGTCTCTCCTCTCCGAACCAATATGATTGTTATCACCGGTGGCAGTGTTTTTAAATGCAGCCACATAGACCACATATGTAGTCAGCTGTCACATTATAATTTTTATGCAGTTTCATATATGTGGTTCCGCATTCAGTCACATATGCAGTCCATACAGACTGAATTATACCACATGCAGTCTATTCAAATATTTATTAAGTTAAAAAAGAAAGATCCAAAGTCGAACCAAATAATTTTATTAATAGAAATGCATATCATATATCCAATATTATCCAAAACTCAATTTCAAATACTCATCAGAACTGAGTCCAGTAAAGTAATTTTTTCAATAGTCCTCGGTTTCTTTAATAAGCTTCAAAGAGATACTTTTTGTTTTGAAAATGTGGGACTAAAGATTTCTATGTTATACTGGATGCTCTCTAGTGCTAGCGTTCAAATACAAGATTATTTTCTTAATTTTATTATTAAATGTCACAACCTGGCGGGCTCTCAAATGCAAAGGATTTTTTGAGCCTTTTTTATTCCCAGTCGAGATGCTAAATTCTAACAGACTGACAAATTCAATAACTGCACAAAGGTCATATGGTTGCTGTACTGTTCAATTGCAACTCGGTTGTCTTTTTTTAACGGAAAAAAGTAGCATCGAAATTATTATCTCAAAAATATTAATATATAAAAAATAAAAAAATAAAGAATATAATGAAAAAAATTACGGACTAAATTATGAAAAAATAAAGAATATAATGAAAAACAAATAAAGAATTTTTTAATTTAAATATAATAGATCATTATGGACTATCATTTAGTTCCATGATATAAAATATATATACTGAACTTTGCTATAACATTGATTATAGTTCTAACATTATTAATCATCAGTTTTAGTTAATGAAAAAATTCAAACTGTAATTTAATTAATATGGACTAGTTTATCATTAATTATTTTTGCAATTTATATGTTTTAAGGATTATCATTTGTTTCAATTTCGGATTAATAACTCATAGGAGCTCAATTATCTAAAATTTGACCTGTTATTATTCATAGAGTTGATATTTTTTGTCATATTCTTAGAGTTAAATATGATATGTTATTATTCTTAGACTCATGAGTCATGAATGTGGGAATTCACCATAGATATTGACATCTCATTTTGAAGTTCGCATATATAAGTCCGTATTAAAACCCTCATGTACGTTGTATTTCGCATATACAATATGAAGTGATCTTCCGCGTGCATAAACAAAACCGCATTTTAAAACATAGCCCAGTACAGAGTTGTTCGATTGGTAATGACTCGCTATATGTAGTTTTCTGAAAATTTTGCACAGGGAACCCAAGTCACCAGTCTAACTACAAAACGCACGTGAGAATCAAGCAGCCGGAGGCCAATGTGGTGTATTCGTGTATCTTGTGAGAGCTGAGGTCAGCGCAGAAGTCAGCAACAACGTATTGGCCTGGCATTTGCCACGACTCATTCCTAGTGCTCACTGACTGGTCACAAATGGCTTATTTATTTATTTTTTAGGAAAACAGATGGCTTATTTAAGAGCTCTGTACTACAGACGTAGTTTAATAGGCATTTTAAATTTAAATACATTTGTTGAGTCTCGTAGCTACGTTTATAATTCGTTCGCTAAAAGCTCATTAACAACTCGTTAAAACTCATTCATTATCAACATGTTCGTTAACTTAATGAGCTGAGCATGAGCATACCTCAACTCACTCATAACTCGTTCATTAAGAACTGAGTTACATAAATCCTGCCACATCCAATCTCTTGAATCAAACCCAAATAAATCAGGTTTTATCGCTGAAAGTTTTGGGTAAATGAAAAACGCGCGCAGACCAAAACCTAGAGCCCACCACCAAAACCCTCTCCACCTCTCCGCCTTCACGCGCGTGCCACCCCTCTCCGCACCTCACCTTGGCCCTAGTCTCCGCCTCTCCTCTCCTCTGTCCGATTACTAAGCTGATGCACCTAAATTTGAAACCCACCGCCTATCTCTAAGAGAGTGCCTCTCCAGTGTGTCACTTGAAAAACTGATGACAAATTATAAGATTCAAAGCTGCAATGTAAGATTTCATTGGTTTATATGATTGTGACAACAATCAAGCAATAGCTTAAGAGAAATCAGCTCTATCTTGTATCCTTGATATACTTTTTTTCACAATTTGATTGTTATTTTACTTACAAAATTTGAAATTGAGATTTTAATTCTGGTTCTACTATCAAATTCTTATAGGGTACGTTTGGGTGACACAGGAATAGCGCTAACCCAGGAATAGCTGCTATTCCTGGCGAGCTATTCTTAACACAACACGTTTGGATGAAAAAAAATGCTATTCTCAACAAATGAATAGCTCGGGTTAGCTGCTATTCCGCTATTCCTATGAAATGTTGAGTTAGTAGTTATTCTCAACCCAGGAATAGTTGTTGTTCCTTGATTCATCCAAACGTACCCATAGGGTGCAGCAACTTATGTTGATAGTACTGGTCCTGTGCTTTGAATTGTAGGTGTTAAAAGATGTTAAATTTGTTTATGGATAATTTTGTTAAATTATGTACTGTTTAATTAGATTGGATTATGATAATCTGTTAAATTCTATAAATAAAAATTAGTTTTTGAATGATATATCTTAAACAAAAAAACTCAAAACAAATTGCTTACAAGTTTGATTTCGTAACGAGCCGCTTAATGAGCACGAGTCAACTCGAACATTTAACGAGTCGAACATGAGCACAGCTGTCAACTCAGTATTGTCTTTTCAACTCGAGTTGACTCACTCATTAAGCAAATGAGTCGAGCATGAGCATACCCCAACTCGCTCAAACTCGCTCATTAATCACCCCTACTCGTAAGCTATATACATGTATCCATATTCCATTTATATGAACACATATAGAGTACGTTGGTCCGTTTGCAAATCAGATTGGATCGTATTTATACTACTTCTTGAATTTTTTTTAAGGAATACTTTTTAAGATAATGAGACAGATTTTTATATTTCCCTTGATTCAGTCACTCAAAAATAGTTGTATTAAATAATAGTGAGGATCATTTCATGATTATTTATTTTGCTAATTTTGACCATTTTTAAAAATAAAATTTAAATTTAAAATTCAATATTATTGGCATGATATATATTTATCCGCATGTCATATCTACAAAAAAATGACAATATTTAATGAATGTTTCAATGTATATTATGTGATTTTAAATTTCTACGGTCTGGAATTAATTATTCATAATCCGCCATCAAACAATACTAGAAGTACATGAAATCTGATTGTTATACAATGTATAGTCCAAAAATATACCTATAAATTTACTTTTAAATTTATAGTTTTATTTGAATTTTGTTTTTAAAATTATTAAAATTTTCAAAATAATTACTATTAAGTGATCTCTTTTCCAAGATAATAAGTTGTGGAATCATCATAATATATGATATGATGGTGACAGCACCTTTTACTTTCTAATGGATTATCGAACCCATTTACGTAAGCAAAAGCCTAAAGATTCGCACAAGAAATAGCATGAAAGCGATATTTTGGTCGAATGGGGAGAACAAATGCATCAAAACGGAATAGGAAGGATAGACTTTTAGACAAGTCAACATATATTGTACGAGGATCCGACTCCGCTGCTCGCCAAATAGGCGAGCAGGACCCTGCTTTTCAAAATCACACCATTGAATTTTTTTCATGCACGGATCTCAACACAGATAAACGGTTCGATTTAGAATAGCAGGGTCCTGCTCGCCTATTTGGCGAGCAGCGGAGTTGGTTCCATTGTATGATTGTATGAACGAGGATGGGATCCAATTTCAAGGTGGAACAATTTGAGTCCGATGCTTTGGATTCAAATTTGAATTTGATGCGTTCTGCATCTAGTTCAGTTTACTCAAACTATAATTTAAGTGACTTAATTATTTTTTGAAATGAAAGTGGAAGTCTAGCCTACCAACTTACTTCAAACTTCTGTTCACAGAGAATTTTTCCACTTTATGAGTTTCTTTTGCCACTAAATCAAACGGTGGTCGTCTCGTGTGACTCAAATTATTTCCTTTCAAGTTATACAATAATATAACACAACAAGTCAATATCATAAATTAAATTTTGACAACCAATATCATATTGAGTGGGACTGCCAACTATATATCAATAATCAACATCTTTTTCCTCAATGCAATCACAACCATAAAATTTGCTGTTTGCACGAAAATCTCCATTTTTAATGTTTAAGACTAAAAATCAAGCTTTTCCGATAATTTGGGACAAAAACTCAGAGAAAGTTTTAAAAAAGTTATTTGGAAAGTACGATTAAATTACGCACTTCATGAGCGGAAGGGATCGTCAGAGCCGTTTGATAAGTTGCAAAATTCATGTAATCTTGACGTGCACGAATCTTACAGCACATCGAACAGTTCCAACCAATGCCCATGGAACATCCGCTTGGTTCCTTTGCTGACTTGCTGTAGTACACTAGTAGTGAATGGTGATAGCAAAAATGTATGAAGTCGTATGTATTAATTGCAAAGGGAGTGTACCAGTTGAATGGCAAATATGCGGTGAAATTACAAATGAACCCAGGAAATTTTTTCTCCATAAACTTTAATGTTGATCCAACCTCTGAAAATAATCATGTCTATCTTAATTAAGTAAGATATTATTCTCAGTGTGAAAAAAACATGTTCAAAATGTAACACCTGATCTTCAAGACACATGTCCACAGTAAATTTATATATTTTTTATGTCATCTTGATCCTATTCCTCTGAAATTGATCATAATTATTTCTTTTAAGAATGATCCAAATACCTCTAGGAGGGTTCAGTGGTTCACCATATTGCCTCACATCAAAATTCTACATAAAAAGAATTAAAGCTGTAAATAATGTATCATTCATCATTAAAAAAAGCTATTGAAAAATTTAAAGCATTTGATAAATGACTAAACAGTTTTTTTCTAATTTGCCCATAATTTGATATTTTTGTGTCAATAATGATAAAAAATGTGAGTCAGGCCCACGTTTGATTTCATTAAACCAGTTACATGAGTTTTGTAACATAATTTAAAAGAAAAACAGTACTCAAAACATTTGAGTAGTAGAATGTAAATTAAAGCATGTAATAACATCATAACACAAAAAAGCAAATAGAATCAAATAGAATTAAATAAACTGTTGTCCTCAGCTCCTCGTATGATTTTGCTTTTCTTCCCTCGTCACCCTTGAGTATTATCTTCTCTGATACAGTATGCGCCTCCTGGTACGGTATCTCCTCTTGTACCAGTGTTGGTACCAGTTGTACCAGGACGGTTCTGAGTGTTACAAACTGATTGTAGATCTTCCAAGAGGCGTAATCAGCTCTACTGACACATCATGTAGAACAAAATTGTTATCTACGGAGCCACTGGAATCGCATCACTCTCTGATTACTCTCCATTCTCCAACTATCTCCCTGATGCGGTTTGCCCCACGTAAAGATTTATGTGCCATTCAATATCATCCAGTAACTCATCCGGTTAAAATTCTTGAGCATCTCTCCTTCCACAGTATGAATTGGATGATGAGCATGGTTGCTCTTTTACTGCTGTCAGTGTCTTCCGGCTATTGTCACTGATGATTTGTAATACCGGTTCAGGTGGTCAGCTTTGTGTGTGCATGGTTGATGTAAGTCTGTTATACACTTTTTTCATGTACATGCAGTCTTGCAACAAATGTTTCAGAGTCTCTGCCTGTGATGTACATAGCAGGCATCTATTTACGATTGTCCATCCACGCTTTTGTAGATTATCTTGTTGTCAGGATTTTGTTTCGGATCTCCAGCCATCCAAAAATCTTCATTCTTGGAGGCGCCTTTAATGGACAAATTTTTGCCACAACTGTCATGACAGTAGGACCACCCTTGAGTGCGGCGTAGCCGGATTTGACTGTGAATATACCAGTGGCACTCCACTTCCAAGGGCTTTTAGTTAGGTTGGTTACATTCTCGTTTATAAAAAGGGTACATGGTTAAAATAATACAAAATATGTCAATTTTTAACATGTGGGCTTAATTATGTACCGCTTTTAAAATTGTGGTGTTATCGACAGACAACTTTCATTTTTCCAATTAACTTAGTTTTCCACCTCTTCATTATTTTATTAAATCAGTACATTACCAATACATACAAAACAAACAGATTAAGACTGTTGGATGAATGTGATTAAAAAATGTCTTATCGTGAGAAGGATGAAGGCTAGTAAAAGATCAAATTATCCTTTAATTTACAATAATATTTACATATATGATGCTTAATATATTTACATGAACTGATATCTATGATTCTTATTATTAGAATTATCACATTAAATAATAAAAATTGAAAAAAAAAAACAAATAACTTAGAACATTGAGAATCGGACCTACTTTTAGGTTCAACGAGCATCATGACCGTCCGATCTAATTTAAGATTTGTGCGCTCGAAAATTGAAACATATACGCACGAAGTTTAAAGAGTTCCGCACGAATCTTAAAGCAAATCAATGGTGATTAAGCCCATCGAACCAGAGTAGGTCCGATGCCGATGGGCATCGGACCTACTCTCAAGTGTAGAACATTACATATGCCAAGTAAATCATAGCTCGCACCAGTTGACTTAAAATTTTGAAATTACAATCGAATCAGTAATTAATCTCAACTAAGCATAATCAAGGATCATAATCTCGCCAATCGATTCAAAATTAGTAACAAAATCATCACTATTTAATGGTAAAAGACGAAACAAGGAAAACATCTTTGAACATGGTCAGACTATTTACTGGTACGTTTACCAGTTGGTTCTTCAAGAGGTCAAATGCTAAGAGAAAATCATAGTGTACCAATTGGCAGGGATGTAAACGGTTGGATACGGATCGGATAGTGGTCAAGCCGTATTCTTATCCGTTATAATTTTTCAGATACGGATACGAATATATATAGTTTCGGATACGTATATGGATCGGATATTAAACGGATGCGGATACGGATCGGATATTAAACGGATACGGATACGGATCGGATATCGGACGGATACGAATACGGATATGAACATAATTCGGATAATTAAAAATAAATTACTAATGTATATTCTAGTAAAGAATAACATCTAAATATAATTCTCATTCATAAATTAGATCTAATATTTTTCATAATAAGTTTTTAGTTACAAAACATATATCATATTATTAAAATATTAGTCACTAATAATGTCATAGTATTATATTATTCATAGTATTATATTATTCATCAGAATATATATATTATTAAAATATTAGTCACTAATAATGTCATATATTATATTATTCATCAGAATATATATTAGTCACTAATAATGTCATATATTATATTATTCATCAGAATATATATTAGTCACTAATAATGTCATATATTATATTATTCATCAGAATATATATGTATATGCAGTTTAATAGAATAGTTAAAAATCTTACTGTATCCTTATCCGTTATATTTTTTTAGATACGGATATGGATAGTCTTGAACACGGATACAGATTAGATAATTTAAGTAATTTTTCGAATTCAGATTCAGACGAAATCGGATGATATCCGAGCCGTTTACACCCCTACCAATTGGACATGAGGGAATTAATTAAAATTTGAGCAAAACTGATATTTTTATTGAAACTGATACTATCAATGAAATCACTAAAATTTCACAATAATGAATCATCATTTAAGAAGAAAAGAAATTTCTGCCAAAAAATTTAGCAGTCCTAATTAATTTTCAGAAACTATTTCTACAAGATCTAACTCAACTCCCAACATTCCTGCTAAAAGAGGTAGATCCCAATCACTGTCCCCCCAAAAACTCAAGAAATGCATGAAACATGAGCAGTATCATTATATAAAATAAACAATTACCGAAAACTCAGGATAGCATGACAGTATGATACTAATACTTTGTTACAGTCAAAAGGCCGACACAAAACAGTAACTCACAGTATCATGATCATAACAGGCATAAAAATTAAACAGAAATCATTGAAAAACAAAGTTGACAACAGAAATAGACAACCTATATAGCTCATCTAATTTTAAACATCTATCGCCCCCGTTCGAAATTGATGCGGGTTCGACCCGACCCTCCATCGTAATCATCTCTCGTTGATGACCCACCACCACTGGCCTTCATGGTCCCACCACCCCCGATCTTCTCAACTGCCTTCTTCCCCTTCTTCACCTCAGTCAAGAACTCATCCAGACCAAACGGATCATTCTCCTCAGCCTTGTCAAACTCCACAGGCCGATCTCTCTTGCTACTACGTTCTGCCGCACCTGAGAAAGCTTTATCGGGCTTAAACCGCTCCGTTTTCATAATCTTTTCCATCTGCTCATCCGCATCGCCACCGTACATATCCCCGTCAGCATCCTTCTTCGGCCGGTATAAAGTGGAAAGGGTTGGTTGAGCCGTGAAGAGACCCTTATCGTAGATATTATACTGATCATCAGTTACAAAACCAGAATCCATGCCCTTGTCTTGGTTGAAAAGCCTTTGGTCGTACATGACCTCACCGCCACGTCCCGCGCCAGTGTTGGCCATCCCGAGTGCAATCTTCTCACTGACATCACGGTCCCGGTCCCTGGTGACCTTGCTCTTCTTCCCAACAGCCGCATCGCGGGCCTCAAGACGTCTCTCCCTCTCCCTCTCACGCCGCCTCTCCTCGCGTATCTTATCCCTCTGAATTCTCTCCTCTTTTTCTTCACGGGTTTCTCTCCTCTGCGGACGAGGTGGGGCCTCATCGTCAACCATCTCTTCATCATCATTCGTAACGGGTCCAGCTGGCGCAGGTGCAATACCCGTGCGCTCAGACCGAGCCTTCTGGGCCAGTGCCCGCAACTCTTGCTCCTTCCTCTCTTTCTCCTTCAGTGCCAATTCTTTTTGCACCTTAGATCGCATTGCCACTGCCTCTCTCGCCTTCTGTTCTGCTACATACAAAGACTCTGATAACTTCGCAAAATTATCATTAATTTGCACATCCTGTAGGCCCCGGCCGTCAGCTGCAAGACGTTTGTCAAGTGGAATAGTGTAACCTTTCGGATTCTTCCAATTGGAGATGCAAGGCGGGATCTTCCAGTCTTGCTGGTCCTTCACTGTAACCGGTCGAGGAGGTGAGTGCATAATGGGTACCGGAGGTGACCCGGATGGCCTGGGGACCCGTTTGTGCTTGAATTTTGGTGGTTCGAGCGGGTCAATCTGGTTTGATACCATCCGAATAATCCTCTCCTTGGCACCTGAGTTAAAAGCAGCTGAATCCTGTGACGACTTGTATTTGATAAATTGTGATTCTGAGTTGTGAGTCGGTACATTTTTTGGCTGTGCTGCACTTAACCTAACACTAACAATTTTCTCCAAAGCTGCTTTTGTTCTCTCAGTGGTCTCTTCAATCTCCTTTTCATACTCATCCAATTCAGTCGTCTCCTCTATAGCAACCTTCGGCACAAGGTCTCTGTGCTGTGAATGAACTATCTTGGTTGAGTTTTCATTTTGTTTGACAATAGCATCAAATGCGACATTTCCATTTGAATCGACTGTTAATGGGAGGATCTTGGATCCAGTTTTCTCATCTTTTCGACCCATTCCAAGAGGATACTGTGCAATATGGATTTCAGGGAAGGCACCGCCATCGCCAAAATCTTCGGGTCTGCGGGGCATAAACCCAGATCTCCTGCCATACGGTGGCACCGCATTAGGTTTGGTGACCTTGGTTTGGGCCGGGTCGGCAGGACCAGACCCGTATCGTTCCTTGAACCAAGGGTCTTTTGAGTGGTCATAGAATGATACTGTGGTAGATGTTGCAGCTGGAAGGATCTCCTTCAGACCCGCCATTTTAGGTTATGTACCTGATAAAAGACATAATAACATAATTAATCAATTTTCATGAAAAGGTAGATGCGAACAAAGCAATTTTTGATGCAAAAAATGAACCAAATAGAAAGCAGCTGAATATACTATATCTTCGCTCTCAGCAAAAATATCTGGGCTTCCTGAACCAGAAGCTGGCATCGATAAGAAAAATAAAAATTTACGTAATCATCATGAGAAGGGTCTCTATTTCATTAGCCTACGGTTATATAAGAAGTCAAGGGATGTAATCAAATAGATACACAGGTTTTAAAATCAATCTCTCTTAAGATCGCTGTGTTTCGCAATTGGGGGTGAAGAGGAGGGAAGGGATGAATTGAAGGGTAAGGTAAGATGTTATCCTCGAATTGGGTGTGTGTGCGTGTGTGCGTGTGTGCATGCGCGCGAGGGGTGGATCTAATGATTTTGAGTTCTGAAGCAAGTCTTATTCAGGCAAGATCACACCTGTCTTAATCATCCCCTCCCCTTCTTCACCCTCTTTAAAAACAGCCCCTAAATACTGTGAACATACTAAAAGAAGCTCCTTTCAGGGAGAAGAGGATAACTTTCAGGGAAGCGAGCAAAAGAAGCTCAGAAAACAGCACAACATATAATAATAAACGAAATTGAAAAATAGAAAGGGATTTTTAAAATCTTACTTTATCCGATCAGCGATTTCAATCAGGACGAAAGGAGCCGAAGATAGGGTTAGGGTTTCGTACAAAGGCGAAAGAGGAACAACCGAACAAGGCACTGTGGGACTATGGCTGGCTTCGTAGTAGGGCTGCTCATGAGCCGAGTCAACTTGAGTTGCTCATCCAGATTCCGAGTTGAAAACCCAACTCAAAATCAACTCGTGAGCAACTAGAGTCAACTCGCTTATCATGACAGCATCATGTTTATTATCTTTTAATCTATTTGAGATTTTGACAGTTCCATTTGGGTTACGTAGTAAAAATCATCAAAAATTCAAAATATGGTGCAAAATTATACAACAACAACATCTGTCCCTCACAATCTCATACTATACCTAGTAACAGATAAAAATAATATGAGATGTAAATCCCTAATATTTTTCAGAGTATGTGCAACATGTGAAAAGCCATTATTCTTGAGAAAAGAGAGAAGCAGAACTGATGCTTAACACTTTAATAAAATCCAACATGTGTATCACACAAGTCCCAAACAGTAAAACTAATTTATCTTAATCCATGCGGTTCCCTCCAAATCAATTTCATTAAACTAACTGGGACACACTAATACTCCAGCGTAAGCCAACAAGCACATAATTGCACATCATAGTAAATATTCCCAGATAAAATTCGTTCTAAAGTAAGTTCCCTTTCTCATAACATTTTCTCTGATTAATCAACGCTATATAATTGAACACGATTACATGGCGAGATTCATGTGACCAGGGAAGGAGAGAAAGCAAGAGAGATTACCAATAAGTTTGCAATAGATAAAGTTAATCCAGCACAATCTCAAAGAAATCAGCAAGTGATTAATTCTAGTTAATTTTTATAGAGGAAAATGAAACTATCCTCCAATGATCAAACCTTTCAGATAAAGAACTCCAGTATTGTATGAAATCAAAGAAATCAAGGGAAAAAAATGAAGAAGAGGATTTGTAGAATTTACCTGGGACTGGGAGGCGCGGAGGCGGGAGCGGGAAGCGCGTAGGCAAGGAAGAGAGAGAGACTGAGGGAGCAAGGGAGAAGTCAAAGTGAGAGGCGGACGAGGATCGCGGCTGTGAGCCTGAGAGGTCGGAGGGCGGAGGCCGACGGGCAAGGCGAAGTGGGGAATTGGGGATTAGGGTTAGAGAAGTGGCGAAGTATGATAGGGAACCGCGGATCGGATCGCGAAGTGGGAACTGGGAAATAGGAATTGGAATAAATTAGGTCCGGTCCGAGTCGGTTAAACCGAGTTGAGGTTTTGCGATTTTCCATAAAAAAATGGATTAAGTAATAGCTCAGGTTCTTCGATTTAATCAATCAATTTTATGCCGATATTTTTATTAATACCCAAAAAAAAAAAACAAATTATCAAATCTGCTCCCACCCCAAATTTATTTTTATTTCTACCCCAACCGCCCGTTAGCTGGGCGGTGCAATTTTCCCACCTGACCGCCCAGCTGCTGGGCGGTCCGCTCTTTTTTTTTTTTTTTAAAAACGGTCCGACCCCCACTGAACCGCCCATCTCTCTCTCTCTTCTTCTCTGCCTCCCCGCGTCGCCGCCGCCCCGCTGCCCGAAACCAGTCACCCTCTCTCTCTTCCTTTCCCTCTTCCTCTCTTTTTTTTTTGAAAAACCTGGTAGAGGCTGCCTAGGGACTTTCCCTCTTCCTCTCTCCCTCTCTTCCTCTCTCTCTCTCTCTCTCTCTCCCCCTCTCTTCCTCTCTCTCTCTTCCTCTCCCTCTCTTCCTCTCTCTCTTCAAATCTGCCACCCTCTCTCTCTCTTCCTTTCCCTCTTCCTCTCTCTCTCTCTCTCTCTCTCACCCGAACTCTAATTTTCGGCCATCTCGCGACAATCCGATTATTTTCGAGTAAGTTTCTAAATAATTTTTTTAATTTATATTTTGTATCTTGTATTGCCATAGGAACGATTGGTAGAATTGAATTGTTAATTATCTTGTGCGGGTTGTTGATTTTCCCGACACGATTGAATTGTTCAAAATTAGGGTTTCCAAGTTTAGGGTTGAATTGTTAAATTAGGATTTAGGGTTGAATTGTTAAATTAGGGTTGAATTGTTTAGATTAGGGTTGAATTGTTAAATTAGGGTTTAGGGTTGAATTGTTAAATTTGGGTTGAATGGTTAAATTTGGGTTTATGGTTGAATTGTTAAATTAGGGTTGAATTGTTAAATTTGGGTTGAATTGTTAAATTTGGGTTTAGGGTTGAATTGTTAAATTAGGGTTTAGGGTTGAATTGTTAAATTAGGGTTTAGGGTTGAATTGTTAAATTTGGGTTTAGGGTTGAATTTGTTAAGTTAGGGTTGAATTGTTAAATTTGGGTTTAGGGTTGAATTGTTAAATTAGGGTTTAGAGTTGAATTGTTTAAATTAGGGTTTATGGTTGAATTGTTAAATTAGGGTTCAGGGTTGACAAAATTAGAGTTTATAAGTTAGGGTTTATAAATCAGGATTTATAAGATAGAATCTTCTGTTTATTGAAATGTAGTATGGTCAGAACTAGACGGGTACGTGCATGGGATGCCCCTCTGGAGACGGGGGAGAGTTCACATGATTCTGGTGCAGAGGCATCCGGTGCAGAGGCATCCGGTGCAGCGGCATCCGGTGCAGCGGCATCCGGTGCAGCGGCATCCGGTGCAGATGCTCCCTTTGGAGATTATCCCCCTCACCATCCTGACACATTTAGTCCTCTTCTATGGACCCCACATGTCAGGCACCGTGTCTCACTTGCATCTATGGAGGTACGTTAGATTTGTATTCCTAATTTAAATAGCATTATTTAATATTACAAATAATTAGACGTTTATATTGAAATCATTGTAAAATGCAGGACACGACGATGTTGACAGTGAGGCATCGCACCCCCGAGATACCATACGTCCGTCACCCGTTGATGGAGCAGTGCATCATGCATCTCGGGTTGTATCAGTTGGCCACCATGCCTCACTGTGATATTGACCAGGCTCTCGTTTGCGGTCTGGTGGAGAGATGGCGACCGGAGACGCATGCATTTCACCTTCCGGTTGGGGAGATGACAATCACACTAGGTGGATGAGGTTCCCCAGAGGCGTCCACCGTCGCAGAGGGACCGCCATGCACCTACTAGGTTGGAGCTCTCCGGACCTCGCCCTCGTCATCGCCGTTAGGGTTTTTATATTTTTTTTAATTTGATAGGTTTCTAGTATTTTATGTTTGGATTATTATATTTCATGTTTGGACTGTTATGTTTCATGTTTAGACTTACCATTTAGATTACCTACTTTTGTTGTTTAGACTTACCATTTAGATTACCATTTAAAAACATTTAAACATTAACAAACTAAATATAAAACTAATTGATACCTCGCATATTTAGTCTATTTTAGGCCTGTTTTAGTACCAGATTCGTGCCCTAATTCACCAGAATCATGTGCATTTCATCGATATATCTTTAGAATTTGGTACTGCTGAGTGTTTGTTTGTTTTCTGCAGGCTTGGAGCAAAACACACGAAGAAACGACGATTTGGGATGATCTGGTACGGCCCTTACCAAGTTTGGTACGGGTCTTACCGGACTTGGCCATTTTTCAGCTCATCACGCCTGGTACGGCCTGGCCGTACCAATTTGGTACGGGCCGTACCTAAAGGCGGCCTGACAGATTCAAATTTTGGCAGAGGCTATTTAAAGCGGGGAACTCTCCAATTTCGACATACATTCCATTCCAGATCTATTTGAGAGCACAGTAAGAGAGAGAAAGAGAGCTAAGGAGCTAGGAGCAAGAAGGAAGGAAGAGGAAAGAGGCGAAACTCGACGGATCTAGCTTCCTCCTCTCGATCCCTTCGATCCATGGCTATCTCTATCCCTTTTATTGTATTTTTAGATCAGATCATGTGCTGTGAGTAGTTATTTTAGTTTCTAGGGTTTAGAGATGGATTCTTGATTTGTTTTGACTTTCTTTGACTTGTATCTTGTATGAACTCTTTTGATTGATTGATTGTGATTTCTTTGCTATCTTTTGCTTTGATTGCTGTGATTGTGTATGATGAACCTCTAGGTTTAGATCGAACCTATCAAGGTCATGTGATCATCTCAATCTCTCAACCAAATCAATTGTTTAGGGTAGACTTGTTCGAATTGAAGCCGAGAGGTTGAATTCTCCTCTAATCGACAGATTAGAGGGTGCCTTAGGTCTCCAATCAACCAGTTAGGGTAGATCTGTACCAACACACGAGAGTTGAGGTGTAGAAATCCCTAAAAGGCAATCAATTGCATTCCAACCTAGATCTTGATCCAACAAACGACAGTTGAGGCTTAGGAACCTTAGGTATGGTCAATTGAACCTTTCCAAAGAGTTTAGCACAAGGTACCAGCAAGGAAATGCATCAACTCGAACTGGTAAGCTCTGTTCTGGGAAGCCAGTACGGGTCTTACCAGAGTGGTACGGCCTTGCCTTACCAAGTTAAGTACGGCCTAGCCGTACCGACTTGGTACGGGCCGTACCACTAGAGGCAGATCATAGATGAAGTCTGAAACCCTGGAAACGCCTTTTATCCATAATCAAAACACTAGAGGCAGATCATAGATGAATTGTTAAATTAGGGTTCAGGGTTGACAAAATTAGAGTTTATAAGTTAGGGTTTATAAATCAGGATTTATAAGATAGAATCTTCTGTTTATTGAAATGTAGTATGGTCAGAACTAGACGGGTACGTGCATGGGATGCCCCTCTGGAGACGGGGGAGAGTTCACATGATTCTGGTGCAGAGGCATCCGGTGCAGAGGCATCCGGTGCAGCGGCATCCGGTGCAGCGGCATCCGGTGCAGCGGCATCCGGTGCAGATGCTCCCTTTGGAGATTATCCCCCTCACCATCCTGACACATTTAGTCCTCTTCTATGGACCCCACATGTCAGGCACCGTGTCTCACTTGCATCTATGGAGGTACGTTAGATTTGTATTCCTAATTTAAATAGCATTATTTAATATTACAAATAATTAGACGTTTATATTGAAATCATTGTAAAATGCAGGACACGACGATGTTGACAGTGAGGCATCGCACCCCCGAGATACCATACGTCCGTCACCCGTTGATGGAGCAGTGCATCATGCATCTCGGGTTGTATCAGTTGGCCACCATGCCTCACTGTGATATTGACCAGGCTCTCGTTTGCGGTCTGGTGGAGAGATGGCGACCGGAGACGCATGCATTTCACCTTCCGGTTGGGGAGATGACAGTCACACTAGGTGGATGAGGTTCCCCAGAGGCGTCCACCGTCGCAGAGGGACCGCCATGCACCTACTAGGTTGGAGCTCTCCGGACCTCGCCCTCGTCATCGCCGTTAGGGTTTTTATATTTTTTTTAATTTGATAGGTTTCTAGTATTTTATGTTTGGATTATTATATTTCATGTTTGGACTGTTATGTTTCATGTTTAGACTTACCATTTAGATTACCTACTTTTGTTGTTTAGACTTACCATTTAGATTACCATTTAAAAACATTTAAACATTAACAAACTAAATATAAAACTAATTGATACCTCGCATATTTAGTCTATTTTAGGCCTGTTTTAGTACCAGATTCGTGCCCTAATTCACCAGAATCATGTGCATTTCATCGATATATCTTTAGAATTTGGTACTGCTGAGTGTTTGTTTGTTTTCTGCAGGCTTGGAGCAAAACACACGAAGAAACGACGATTTGGGATGATCTGGTACGGCCCTTACCAAGTTTGGTACGGGTCTTACCGGACTTGGCCATTTTTCAGCTCATCACGCCTGGTACGGCCTGGCCGTACCAATTTGGTACGGGCCGTACCTAAAGGCGGCCTGACAGATTCAAATTTTGGCAGAGGCTATTTAAAGCGGGGAACTCTCCAATTTCGACATACATTCCATTCCAGATCTATTTGAGAGCACAGTAAGAGAGAGAAAGAGAGCTAAGGAGCTAGGAGCAAGAAGGAAGGAAGAGGAAAGAGGCGAAACTCGACGGATCTAGCTTCCTCCTCTCGATCCCTTCGATCCATGGCTATCTCTATCCCTTTTATTGTATTTTTAGATCAGATCATGTGCTGTGAGTAGTTATTTTAGTTTCTAGGGTTTAGAGATGGATTCTTGATTTGTTTTGACTTTCTTTGACTTGTATCTTGTATGAACTCTTTTGATTGATTGATTGTGATTTCTTTGCTATCTTTTGCTTTGATTGCTGTGATTGTGTATGATGAACCTCTAGGTTTAGATCGAACCTATCAAGGTCATGTGATCATCTCAATCTCTCAACCAAATCAATTGTTTAGGGTAGACTTGTTCGAATTGAAGCCGAGAGGTTGAATTCTCCTCTAATCGACAGATTAGAGGGTGCCTTAGGTCTCCAATCAACCAGTTAGGGTAGATCTGTACCAACACACGAGAGTTGAGGTGTAGAAATCCCTAAAAGGCAATCAATTGCATTCCAACCTAGATCTTGATCCAACAAACGACAGTTGAGGCTTAGGAACCTTAGGTATGGTCAATTGAACCTTTCCAAAGAGTTTAGCACAAGGTACCAGCAAGGAAATGCATCAACTCGAACTGGTAAGCTCTGTTCTGGGAAGCCAGTACGGGTCTTACCAGAGTGGTACGGCCTTGCCTTACCAAGTTAAGTACGGCCTAGCCGTACCGACTTGGTACGGGCCGTACCACTAGAGGCAGATCATAGATGAAGTCTGAAACCCTGGAAACGCCTTTTATCCATAATCAAAACACAATTTACATTTCTTCTAGCATTTTATTACATCTTTCTGAATTGTTTGAATTGTTTGAATTGACCTTTTTAGGAAATTAAATACCAAACCAAATCTTTCTCACTTCTAGTTTTTAATCGAGTTAGGTAGATTCTAACCTAGTAATTGTCCGTCCCTGTGGATCGACACCCGATTATACTACTCGATAGGGGTTGTGCACTTGCAACCCTTACTCGTGAAGTGTAAACGCGGTTTTAAAAGGTACGCCCTCAAGCGTACCGAAACTTGCGTTGCGCTTCTGCGCGAACACTAATCAATTATATTAAAGCTAGACAATTACATAACATATAAAAATAATCGTCAATTATAAAAATATAATCGTCAACAAATAATAAATATATATCATACAATTTAATATAGTAAACAATCAAACAAATCATTACAACAATTTAATATAAAGCATTCAAACAAATTAAAACATAAAACCGCCATAAAAAAAAAAATAATAGCGGACCGCCCAGCTGAAGGGCGGTTGGGGTAGAAATAAAAATAAATTTGGGGTGGGAGCAGATTTGATAATTTGTTTTTTTTTTGGTATTAATAAAAATATCGGAATTTTATGTGCAGCCTTTCCGATATTTTTATTAATACCCAAAAAAAAAACAAATTATCAAATCTGCCCCCACCCCAAACTTATTTTTAAATCTACCCCAACCGCCCGTCCACTGGGTGGTCCACTTTCTCCACCAGACCGCCCAGCGGCTGCGCGGTCCACTATGCATAGCTGACCGCCCAGCTGCTGGGCGGTCCAGTTTCCATAGCTGACCGCCCACTGTCTGGGCGGTCCACTATGCATATTTGACCGCCCAGTCACTGGGCGGTCCGCTAGTGAATTTTTTTTTTTTGTAGAGAGACAATATGAATATCAAGATGCTTAATTCTAACGCTAAAAATTCCGATTTTTTATTAAATATTAGTTAGATTACTTCTTTTAAGCATATTTATACTAAAATACTTGAAATTATGTTAAATTACGCTGAATAACACTAAATTATGTTAAATTATGCTAAATTCCATTATATTACGCTAAAATACGCTAAATTACGGTAAATTACATATGAATAGGGACGATATCTTCACTAAAAAGGCAAAAAACGACGATGAAACTTCAAACGGCCATAAAACGGCGCTCGAGTGTCCGATTTCAGCAAATGATCACTTTTCGGAAAGCTTGCGAAAATGCGCATGCGTCTGTGCCGGCAATGCCGGATTCTAAAATTCAGAATCGCCAAAAAACAAAGGGAAGACCCTCAAAACTTGAGTTGAAGTTTCCGATTAAGATTTTCATTTCTATTATTCAATCCAAGTAGTTCAGTAAATTAGTTATATAATGAAATTGTAGAATACCAATTTTTACTATTTTTGGAATTTTTTTTACTATTTTTTATGATTCATGAAAGATGGCACAAAATCGGTCTACTTAAGCGTAATTTACCGTAGTTTAGCGTAATTTACCGTATTTTAGCATAATTAGCGAAGTTACTGTTATTTAGCGTAATTTAGTGTAATTCAACGTAATTTAACATAATTTCAAGTAATTTAGCGTATTTTTGTATAAATATGCTTAAAAGAAGTAATCTAACTAATTTTATTTTTTTTAAATCCGAAATTTTTAGCGTTAGAATTCAGCATCTTGATATTCATTCTCTCCTTACAACAAAAAAAAAATAGTGGACCGCCCAGCTGCTAAGCGGTCAGCTATGGAAAGTGGACCGCCCAGTGGACGGGCGGTTGGGGTAGATTTAAAAATAAGTTTGGAGTGAGAGCAGATTTGATAATTTGTTTTTTTTTTTGGTATTAATAAAAATATCGGGCAGCCTTTGACTGGTTCTATTATAGAAAATTTTCATATGTAGAGTACTCCCAATTAAACTATTTTTTAAATTAAAGATGTTCTTAAACTCAAATAAAATTTAATAGAACTCTACAATTCCTAGTATGTTGAGGTTTATAAATAATGACAGATCTGAAAAATATCAATGAATATTTGACTTGCTCAATTAAAAAAAATTCATACATATTACATCTATCATACCTATTATGTGCACAATACAAAATTATAAATGTAGACCTTTATTTAATTTGAACTAAGAATATAGAACCCCCCCCCCCCCCCCCCCCCCCCCAATCTCCCTTTTTCCAGTTAAAGAGGTTGGGCCCGGGCCATTTTATTGGGTCATGGGCCAATTGTTGGGCTTCTGGGCTAATTCTATATTAGAAGGATTTAAATTAGGTTTTCTTGCATGAACCATGGATCTAAACTACATCAGAAATTTGCTATGTTGTGACCTGTGGTCCATCAGATCTGGTAATTATATCATGACAGCAATTGGTTCAGAGTTCAAACCATCACAACTCACAAGGGATTATATTACATGTATGATTGAACCTGCCATTTTGTACCTGTGCCGACATGTCCGTCCCTCGGTTTCTTTGTCTCATGCAGCTTGTCTTGAATGAACAACTAACAGAACTCAAAACTCATTCTTCTCCATTTCTTGTAAAATTGATGCCTCCGTTTATCTCATACTTCATATGAAATATTATCTAAAGAAAATTGTGACGAGTAAAAGAATTTTGCTCCTAGCAAAAAAAATGTAAAAGAGATAAATGGAGAGAACAAAACACATAAAAGGACATGGAATATCTCCAGTGTACCCGGTAATGGAGAGAACCTTACTATTGTAATTTATATTTTACTGTTTTAAGTTTTAACATTTCAACTAGCACAATTTGCAAATCATTGCCTGTACTGCATTAAGAGAAATGGACAAGTTGCTTTGATGAGGCTGCACTCTGCAATCGGTGTACACTGCATATAAATACACAAAATATATACGTACACTGATATACAACCCAGATCTGTCCCCTGTTCAGGCTCCAGGTCTCCCTGAGACCATCTACTTAACAGCTATTTTTACTCCGTAAAAATCCAGGTCGTACAGGAAAATTTTACCTTTACTTTTGGTCGAAAATGTTTCTGAACGGTCTGATACGGAGCTAACTGGTGAGGTTTCAGAATAAAAATTAATCTAGGTGTTCGGCATTATAGATTAAGATTCTAAACATGATCAACAAATTAGGAAAGATAAAAAATGATAAAAATACCAATGAAGGCAAAGAAAATTAAAGGATGCTTAATCGGAACTTGCCGAAAAATATGACATGATGTAACTAACACACTGCAACTTAGTCACGTCACGTTACGTAATCAAAATTTATTTTCACGTGACGTGACTAAAATAATAAAGGACAACCATGTTATGAAAATAGTCACATCACGTGTGGTTCCCGTAATTGATCGTGTTTAACTTTTTTCTTCTTCAGATTTTAAGTTAGTTCATAGAAAATAACAATGCAAGATACTAAAAGATAAGAAACTACTACAAAATAAATTATATAAAACTAATGTTTAAAATTTGGTGACTTAATCGTGAAGTGAAGTGACTAAAATGATGGAAGATAATGCGAATGGACACGTCATGCGACACGTAAAATCACATTCTGTAATTGACAGTACGTGACTTGCCATAATGTATCCGTAATATGAAGTGACGAAATTGATAACATCATTGAATAATTTTCTTCGGTTTGATGAGGTTGTCTCTAGATAATGAGATAGATTGTCTTCAAATATTGAGATGTCCAATTTCTTTTGTAGTTTTCGATAATATGACTCGGGTGATTGAGATTAGATCACTTTAATTGGAGTGTAGGCCGAACTTGCCGGATAGATGTGATAGGATTTTGATAAGCAGTGACATGACTAACATGTCGTGACTTGATCACATTATGTTAGGTGATTAAAATTTATTTTTACGTGATCCGACTAAAATATTAAATGACAGTTACATCACGTATAGTGTTATAACCCGTAAAATTAAGTGTAATTAACTAATTTAATTAATAGAATTTTGACCTAATTAAAATTTTTAAGACGAATTAAACAGTCAAATAAATAACAAATAAATAATTAGCTAAGTAGATAAATAAAACGTATGCAATTAAATTAAATAGTACAAACCAAATTATTAAAAATAGATAAAATTAAATTTAAACTAGTTGCTAATTAATTAACGAAAATAAATTAAGAATATGCACAAAATATTAGACTTGACGGATTGAACGAGTTTCGATATTAATCGGTTGTGTAAAATAATAATAAATTGTAAATGTTGGTTGAATAAAATTCGAAATCAAGTTGAATATGTTGAATGAATGACTCGTTACATGATTGGTCACTCAGATCGGAATTGAAAATTGGTAAACTGAAATTTTGAGATATGATTTCGGGTCCGGTCCATTTCCCCTATACACCCCCCTCCTTTTCTCTCTCTCTCTCTCTGGCGACAGAACCCCACTCTCTTTGTCGCTCTCTCTTCTCTCCACTCTCTCCGCCTGTGTGCTCTCTCTTTGCTCTCTTCTCTCTCTGCCTTCGGGCCCTCTTCTCTGTGCTTGTGCTTGTTTGATTCCTTACTGGAGGCTTGGATCGGGTTCGTTTTTCCCCTTTCCCGCGCCTTCTCTGTGCTCTTGCTATTTTGGTGCCCGGGTGTTGTTGTTGCGTGTTGCGGGTACTCTTTGCCGCTGGCTAGACAATCGGTGCCTATTTTTGACGGCCGAAGGCGAAGGAACACCTTTGGAACCGGCCTAATTTGCCCCTCTTGCGAATTGCTCACCCCGGGTAACCTTTAACTCCTTACTTTGTTTTTGCCTTGTGGCTTGCGGCTGTTGCCTTGATCTGTGGCCTTCGTGCCATTTTGCTTGACCTGTGGCCTTCGGGTTTGTTTTGCTCTTGCTGGCCGTGTGAGCCTTCTTGTCTGACCTGTGGCCTTAGGCCTTTTGTTACTGGTGGCTGTTGCCTTGACCCGCGGCCTTGAGCCTTTTTCCTGTGACTTGTGGCCTTCGTGCCTTGTGGGGTTTTGACTTGGTTCTGTTGCTGGTACTACCCCCCCTGTTGCTGTTGCTTGATTTTTGTTTGGATGCTTGCCTTGCCTTGCCTTGCCTTTTTGGGCTTGCTGTCTCAGTTGCTTGTTTGTTGCTGTTAGGGGGTGCTGTACCAGTTGGTACAGCCCAGTGATACCACTGGTACCGAACCTTTGAACTGACAGGGACCTTATTAGCAAATTGGAAAATAATTGGATTGAATTGTAAAATATAGGCCCTTGTGTGAATAAATAAATTGGGAGGACTTAAATGGAAAAATGGTATTTAATTAGTAAATGTGCCGGCCTATGGGTATATTAAATTAAAAATTTGGGTTTTGGGCCCTTGTTACTGTTGGGCCGTGACTGTTGTGATTAATAAATGGATTTGGGCCTTTTTAATTTTCTGGTGGGCCTTAATATGAATTTATTAATAAATTCAAAGAGGCTTGGGCCTTTATCTATTGGGCTGGCAGATTTTTAAATAGAAAGGAATAAATGTTGCCTCGGATTGACGGAATAAAATGACGGCTTTTAAAAATTTAGGTTTTAATAATGTAACCGAATAAAATCGGATGCTTATGTAAACTTGAATTTAAATCGGGAAATGATTATACCGTCCGGGTCTTGATGCCTCAGTGAGAGTTCATAACATAATTTGAACAGATACTATGAACCCAAATGGACACCTGTATGATCCCGAAACACACCCAATAAAAATAGTTCAACACATTTAGATTAATTAGGATTTTTAATTAATTAATAAGTTAAGTAGTTAGGATTTTAAAATATTAGTTAAGTAAATATTTAGATTAAATAAAATGTAGTTTTAAATAAAGTAAATGATTTATAAATAAAATATGTGGTTAATTAATAAAGGACAATTAATTAACAACATATTAACACTTTCGAATCATTACGATTACAAAATTTTACTAAGTAGAATAAGTAAGTCTTTAATGTTAAGTACTTAGGATTTAAATTTAATTGTAATTAAATTAATTAAGAAACTCACTTTTTATTTTTAAGTAGTTAAATTAAGATTAAATAATAATTTTATAAGCGTAATTCATTCTTTACGTAAATTATCATAAGGACCCGTAAATAACATTACTTAGGTATTTAACTAATTAGATGAGCAGTTTATTTTCAAATTAAAATATAACAAGTGATTTAAGTACCTTAGATTAATTTAATTAGAGTTGGACCAATTTTACGTTTAGTCGGAATCGAGTCAAACCGACCAAACCAATTGATCAGATTCGAACCTTAGTAATTAATTAATTAAATACGAACACTTAGTGAAAATAATCAAACGGGGTAATAAGGGTTACGAATACTTAGTTTAGACTCTAATTAAGTTACGACTAAATTACAGGTCAGCCGACCTACACTGAGTTCGATCCGTGGTACGATCCCGCTGACGGTTACACCGGAGCAGGTGAGGATCGTGCAGATTGCGGTGATTTCTAGCACTAGCGTTCTACCCCTACAGCCATCAGGTGTGGGATATCTGTATTTTCTTTCGTGGCGTACTCTCACCAGTCGACCACTTGACCTGACATCCGCACTTTAAATTTTGTAGTTGCATTAGAGCATGTTTAATCCTTTCTGAACTGTAATTTAGGATTTGCACAACCCCTTCTAAATTGCAAATTTAATGCTTTCTTAGGAGTAGTGTAATTTAATTAATAATATATTAGGATATTAGTTGTCCCCTTCTCGTAGAGGACAACATATTATTGTAGTTAAGCATGTGCATTGGTGAGCGTGAGATAGAAGACCGAATGACTGCTTTCCGTCACGTAGGCATGGGATGCGTGACGGTTCGTGGGTCATTGGGCTGAGGGATCACTTGATCCCTTAGAGGTCTTATTAGGATTATTATTATTATATGCATGAGATTGGTATTATATCATTTTCGATCATTTTACATTTTGTGCGGACCGATCTCGAGTCCGGAGACGATTCGGGAGACATCCCCCCTACATTAGGAGCTACTTGCCTAGTACGGCTGCCGAGGTTGCGGTGGCAGATTTTATTTTTGTTGTTATGGGCCGCTCACGAGCCCTTGTCCCATTGATCTGGCCGGATGGTGGAGTTTCGTCTCTGCTCATGAGGAGACGAATTGACTTATTCTTACGCATTGCTTGTAGTTTTCTCCTATTTTATATGTTTGGTGATGAATCGTCTTAGAGAAGGAAAACACATGGAATTAAGTGTAACCATCGGCTAGCGTGCCCTTCTTGTGTGGGCAAAGCTCGATGTCCTTAGGCATCGGGTACCTTTGCTCCTCTGATCGCAGTCCTTGGATGTTACACGAATTTCGATATAACTATCGGCTAGCGTGCCCTTCTGCTGTGGGCAAAGCTCGATGTCATTAGGCATCGGGTATCTTTGCCCCGCTGATCGCAGTCCTTGTGTTATGTCACTTTTGAGATACAAATTCAATTTGATTGAACTTGGCACGGCACGGGGTGACAAAATATTCCGTACTATTACTACATCAATTTGTACACACAGTACCTATTGTACTGGACTTCGGTTGAGTATAATATTGATCCTCATATTTTATTTTGGGAAACTTTGGCATTTTTGGCATAATAGGATAATCACATCATGTCATCTATTATACGTATATTTTTCTTTTGTAGTACTATGATAGGTTTAATTCTCGCAACATATGCATTAAAAGTAAATTCCTGACTTTACGTAGATTTCAAATTAAAATGTGCTTTGACTTGAGAGGATCCCTGAAGGGATAATACTGGGTCACATACTGGGCGATCATTCGCTCATCCCCTCCTTTTTATGGATGTGGGCAGGTACAGAGTCTGACGGTCCGCAGCAGGAGGCGTCAGGAGCTGTCCCCGACGGTCACATCACTTGAGGTAGATTAGGGGCTTTTGTTTAGGATTTTACGAGTCCAATGTTTTGTTATATATATTGGACTCGATAGATCATGTATCCCTTTTGACTAGTTATGTTTATTTTATCCCGAGGTGGATTGTATGGATGTGTGTATATGTATGTTTATTTGATATTTATGACTATTGCTTGTTTGTATTATATTGCTTCCGCTGCTGTTTGATTATTATGTTGTTTAGCCTTGCGTGTTTATTGAGTATTAGACACGAGGCGGGGATTAATCACATCCTAATTCGGAAATCCTGGTTTGGGGTGTGACATCCTTTGGGTGGTATCAGAGCCAGGTTTATCGTAATCCTTTGTACGATAAACTGAATACCATTCACTAAACAAATAAGAAGCAAAGTCATAAGTTGATAAATATCAATATATATATATATATATAAAAGTCAAAGCACTTGACCGATAATCTAAGTAGTATCTCACGTAGACATCGGCGAACGAACTCTTTTCCTTATCATACGACTCATTTTCATTCCTTGATTGTACATCCATATCTCTGTTGCAGCTATACTATGGACGGCCGTCACCCCCATAGGCGTCATAGGGCTGCATCCCAGCCACCCGAGGCTCATTCCGGGCTCTCTGCCGGTAGCATATCTCCACGACCTATTGAGGTCCGTGCCCCGTCTGTACGTTCTCAGCCTTCTGTGGCACGCGGTCAGGGCGCGGCGACCCCACCCCATGGAGGAGCAGGTTCTAGTAGAGCTGGCTCGTCTCAAGCAGGTCCGTCTCGTGGTGCTGTAGATAGGCAGCCTCCACCTCCACCGGATGCGGCGCAGCTCATGCGACAGTTCTTTGATGGTTTGGCCCAGATTACGGGTCAGGGAGCAGGTGCGGGTCGCGCTATAGTCGACCCCTTTACCGCCGCCCATCGCGACTTCATACGTCTCCACACGCTCCGATTTGACGGGCGTGGTACTTATACTGCCGCTGATGAGTGGCTTGCTTCCGTTGAGGAGACACTTCGTCTCGCTCGGTCTCCTGTGGAGTTCCATACCGAGTTGGCTGCGACACTTTTTGACGGAGATGCCCGTCATTGGTGGGCTACACAGCAGCCCCAGTACGTGGACGGTCCTCCTATACCGTGGCAGTGGTTTACTGAGGTCTTTCGCCGTCGCTTTATGGGTAGGGCACAGCTTCGTGCTCTGAGACAGCAGTTTGAGTCACTTACCCAGGGTAGCCGTACCGTACGTCAGTACGGTACCACTTTCATCAGCTTATCGCGATACGCCCCTGACTTAGTTGCGGATCCACAGGACCGACGCCTCCGCTTCATCGAGGGATTACAGCCTTCATTGGCTTGTCTCGTGGCCTCTTACCCTAGTACATCCATTGAGTCCCTGATGGATAGTGCGGAGTTACTGGAGAGACTCCAGCACAGGAGTGTCCGACCCCGGACCGACATCACCGCATCCCCGAGTCGGGGTAGAGACACCTCCTCCCAGCCTATCGTGAGGCAGCCCCAGCCTCAGCAGTTTCGCGGTCAGCCGAGACCGACCATTCCTCGCTCAGGTGCCTGTTTCATTTGCCAGGCCACTGATCATTGGGCGAACGCCTGTCCGCAGCGGATAGGTGGTAGCCAGTACTCCGATCGAGTCTTCTCAGGAGGTCGGGGACAGTCTGATTTACGTGGACCGGTGCCACCCCGCAGCGGCTTCGGCAGCAACACGCAGCGAGGTGGTAGATCTGGATCCGGGTCAGGACGTGGACCTGGAGGTGGCAGTCAGACTGGTCGTGACTCCGCGCGCATTCATGCCACCATTGGGGAGGAGATACCTGCTGACGAGACCCCCGAGGGAGAGCCATTACCCGGACCTCCCCCTACAGGCGGCCCGACGCACGATGATGTAGATCTCATCACAGGTACTGTATTTATATCGGGGTGTGCGGCTTACGCCCTTATCGATACGGGAGCTAGTCATTCCTTCGTAGCCCTAGCTTTCGTGAGTACCCACGAGTGGCCCACCGAGGTCAGGACTCGGGCCATGGAGGTACAGACGCCTCTCGGGAGGCAGGTTCTGGTGGACAGGATCTGTAAGGACCGAAAAGTCCGTATCGCCGATAGGGACCTAGCAGTAGACCTTACGGTTCTTGACATGCGAGATTTTGACGTCCTGCTGGGTCTGGACTGGTTGACCACGCACCACGCCATCGTCGACTGCGAGAGACATACCGTACGATTCGGTCGTCCGAATGAGGTGTCGTTCACCTTCAGAGGAAGGAAACCTGGAACCGGGTTTCCTATCATATCGGCTCTACGTGCGACCCATCTGATCACCGCGGGGTGTAGCGCGTATCTCGCAGCTGTAGTCCTGACGGAGAGCGAGGAGGTAGACATACGCAGCATACCGATTGTGAGCGAGTTTACCGATGTATTTCCGGAGGAGTTACCTGGGATGCCTCCAGATCGCGAGGTTGAGTTCTGTATAGAACTCCAGCCAGGCACGACACCCATCGCCCGAGCCCCTTATCGCATGGCGCCTGCCGAGCTTAGAGAGCTCAAGACGCAGCTCGAAGACCTTCTCGAGAAGGGCTTCATACGACCGAGCACGTCTCCTTGGGGAGCCCCTGTCCTCTTCGTGAGGAAGAAGGACGGATCCCTTCGTCTATGCATCGACTACCGAGAGTTGAACAAGTGCACGGTGCCGAACCGGTATCCTCTACCACGCATCGATGACTTGTTCGACCAGCTCCAGGGTTCAGAGGTGTATTCGAAGATCGATCTACGATCCGGATATCACCAGATGAAGATTAGGGCGAGCGACGTCCCGAGGACTGCTTTTCGGACCCGATACGGACATTACGAGTTTCGCGTCATGTCCTTTGGACTGACGAACGCACTGGCGTATTTCATGAGCCTCATGAACACGGTGTTTACGGACTTCCTGGACTCATTCGTTGTAGTCTTTATTGACGACATATTGATCTACTCGCGGAGTCGGGAGGAGCACGCCACACACTTACGATTGGTGCTAGAGCGACTTAGAGAGCATCGGCTATACGCCAAGTTCTCGAAGTGTGACTTTTGGATTGAGAATGTTGCGTTTCTCGGACACGTGATATCTAAGGACGGGTTAGCGGTGGACCCGCAGAAGATATCCGCCATTTCTGACTGGAGGCGACCTGAGAGCGTCACTGAGATTCGTAGTTTCTTAGGATTGGCTGGCTACTATAGACGGTTTGTAGAGGGATTCTCACGTCTAGCCCTACCGTTGACTCAGCTACTGCAGAAAGGAGTCAAGTTCGAGTGGACTCCCGAGCGCGAAAGTAACTTCGAAGAGCTCAAGCGCCACCTTGTCTCCGCACCGGTTCTCGCGATGCCTATCTCCGGTGTGGAGTACGCCGTTTATGCTGACGCCTCCCGGTACGGATTAGGTTGCGTATTGATGCAGCAGGGACATGTCATCGCATACGCTTCGAGGCAGCTCCGCACGCACGAGCGGAACTACCCCACCCACGACTTAGAGTTGGCGGCCGTAGTCTTCGCGTTGAAGATCTGGCGTCATTACCTATACGGAGACAAGTGCAAGATCTACACTGATCACAAGAGCCTGAAGTACGTCTTCACACAGAAGGATCTCAACCTGAGGCAGCGAAGATGGCTCGAACTGATGAAGGACTACGACCTGGAGATATTGTATCATCCGGGCAAGGCCAACGTGGTGGCCGACGCCTTGAGTCGCAAGAGTCAGGGTAACCTGGCTGCGATGATTACGCGACAGCACCATCTACTGGAGGACATGAGACGACTCGACTTGTGGGTTGCTCCATCGGAGGAGCTGATAGGCGAGACTAGCGGTAACAGCGAGATAGTGGTAGCTTCTTTGGTGATACAGCCGACATTGATTGACGAGATACGACTAGCGCAGAGTAGCGACGATTTGCTTGAGAGGACTCGTGCCGCCATTGCCGCGGGCCAGCGTCTCCCGTTTAGAGTAGATGACGATGGTGCCTTGAGACTCGGTGACAGACTATGCGTACCAGATACGGCATCCCTAAAGGACAGGATCCTTAGGGAGGCACACGACTCGGTCTACGCGATTCATCCTGGCGAGACGAAGATGTACCAAGACCTCAAGGACCACTACTGGTGGAAGAACATGCGCCGAGAGATCGCGAAGTACGTTAGCAAATGCCTGACTTGCCAAAAGGTGAAAGCCGACCGACAGCGACCACCGGGACTTCTACAACCACTTAAGAAATCAGAGCACAAGTTCGATATTATCACGATGGACTTCGTGACAGGACTACCTAGGACTGGTTCGAGAGACGACGCGATCTGGGTCATAGTCGACACTTTGACCAAAGTGGCACATTTTATCGCCTTTCGACACGGATTGACGGGAGAGGAGATGGCCCTACTCTATATGAGACATCAGCATAAGTTTCATGGAGTCCCGACTACGATCATATCCGATCGTGACCCCCGTTTCACCTCGCACTTTTGGGGGAACTTTCACGAGGCTCTCGGGACCGAGGTAGTATTCAGCACCGCCCATCACCCACAGACGGACGGCCAGTCAGAGCGTACGATACAGACGTTGGAGGACATGTTACGATCATGCGCACTTACGATGCAGGGCGACTGGACGGATCACCTGCACATGGCAGAGTTCTCGTACAACAGTAGTTACCACACGAGTATCGGCATGTCACCATTCGAGGCGTTATACGGGCACCCAGTCCGTACACCAGTATGTTGGGGATCTACTAGCTCCTTCCGCCCTACCGTACCCCAGCTGATCGAGGAATGTACGGATAAGATGCGGATTATCCAAGACAGACTTAAGACGGCACAAGATCGCCAGCGAAAGTACGCGGACCCAAAGCGTCGAGACTTCAGCATGGAGGTTGGCGAGCACGCACTTTTACGAGTTTCGCCCCGCAAGGGGGTTATGAGGTTCGGAGTCAAGGGCAAATTAGCACCTAGATACATCGGCCCGTTTATGATTCTCGAGCGAGTCGGTCGCACCGCTTACCGACTTGCATTACCTCCATCCCTCGCTGGTGTACACGACGTCTTTCACGTGTCCCAGCTTCGACGTTACGTACGGAGTGAGGCACACGTGCTAGAGTATGAGCCACTACAGGTCGAGACGGATTTGACATACGAGGCACGTCCGATTCGCATCTTAGACGTGCAGGAGATAGAGTTGCGGCGACGCACTATTCGTCGAGTACTAGTACAGTGGGAGCATCATACCCCGCGTGAGGCGACATGGGAGCTCGAGGACGGGATGCGAGAGCGCTATCCAGAGCTGTTCGTATCGACCGAGTAGTTTTCGATCGTTCGGGACGAACTTTTTATTAGGGGGGGAGAATGTTATAACCCGTAAAATTAAGTGTAATTAACTAATTTAATTAATAGAATTTTGACCTAATTAAAATTTTTAAGACGAATTAAACAGTCAAATAAATAACAAATAAATAATTAGCTAAGTAGATAAATAAAACGTATGCAATTAAATTAAATAGTACAAACCAAATTATTAAAAATAGATAAAATTAAATTTAAACTAGTTGCTAATTAATTAACGAAAATAAATTAAGAATATGCACAAAATATTAGACTTGACGGATTGAACGAGTTTCGATATTAATCGGTTGTGTAAAATAATAATAAATTGTAAATGTTGGTTGAATAAAATTCGAAATCAAGTTGAATATGTTGAATGAATGACTCGTTACATGATTGGTCACTCAGATCGGAATTGAAAATTGGTAAACTGAAATTTTGAGATATGATTTCGGGTCCGGTCCATTTCCCCTATACACCCCCCTCCTTTTCTCTCTCTCTCTCTCTGGCGACAGAACCCCACTCTCTTTGTCGCTCTCTCTTCTCTCCACTCTCTCCGCCTGTGTGCTCTCTCTTTGCTCTCTTCTCTCTCTGCCTTCGGGCCCTCTTCTCTGTGCTTGTGCTTGTTTGATTCCTTACTGGAGGCTTGGATCGGGTTCGTTTTTCCCCTTTCCCGCGCCTTCTCTGTGCTCTTGCTATTTTGGTGCCCGGGTGTTGTTGTTGCGTGTTGCGGGTACTCTTTGCCGCTGGCTAGACAATCGGTGCCTATTTTTGACGGCCGAAGGCGAAGGAACACCTTTGGAACCGGCCTAATTTGCCCCTCTTGCGAATTGCTCACCCCGGGTAACCTTTAACTCCTTACTTTGTTTTTGCCTTGTGGCTTGCGGCTGTTGCCTTGATCTGTGGCCTTCGTGCCATTTTGCTTGACCTGTGGCCTTCGGGTTTGTTTTGCTCTTGCTGGCCGTGTGAGCCTTCTTGTCTGACCTGTGGCCTTAGGCCTTTTGTTACTGGTGGCTGTTGCCTTGACCCGCGGCCTTGAGCCTTTTTCCTGTGACTTGTGGCCTTCGTGCCTTGTGGGGTTTTGACTTGGTTCTGTTGCTGGTACTACCCCCCCTGTTGCTGTTGCTTGATTTTTGTTTGGATGCTTGCCTTGCCTTGCCTTGCCTTTTTGGGCTTGCTGTCTCGGTTGCTTGTTTGTTGCTGTTAGGGGGTGCTGTACCAGTTGGTACAGCCCAGTGATACCACTGGTACCGAACCTTTGAACTGACAGGGACCTTATTAGCAAATTGGAAAATAATTGGATTGAATTGTAAAATATAGGCCCTTGTGTGAATAAATAAATTGGGAGGACTTAAATGGAAAAATGGTATTTAATTAGTAAATGTGCCGGCCTATGGGTATATTAAATTAAAAATTTGGGTTTTGGGCCCTTGTTACTGTTGGGCCGTGACTGTTGTGATTAATAAATGGATTTGGGCCTTTTTAATTTTCTGGTGGGCCTTAATATGAATTTATTAATAAATTCAAAGAGGCTTGGGCCTTTATCTATTGGGCTGGCAGATTTTTAAATAGAAAGGAATAAATGTTGCCTCGGATTGACGGAATAAAATGATGGCTTTTAAAAATTTAGGTTTTAATAATGTAACCGAATAAAATCGGATGCTTATGTAAACTTGAATTTAAATCGGGAAATGATTATACCGTCCGGGTCTTGATGCCTCAGTGAGAGTTCATAACATAATTTGAACAGATACTATGAACCCAAATGGACACCTGTATGATCCCGAAACACACCCAATAAAAATAGTTCAACACATTTAGATTAATTAGGATTTTTAATTAATTAATAAGTTAAGTAGTTAGGATTTTAAAATATTAGTTAAGTAAATATTTAGATTAAATAAAATGTAGTTTTAAATAAAGTAAATGATTTATAAATAAAATATGTGGTTAATTAATAAAGGACAATTAATTAACAACATATTAACACTTTCGAATCATTACGATTACAAAATTTTACTAAGTAGAATAAGTAAGTCTTTAATGTTAAGTACTTAGGATTTAAATTTAATTGTAATTAAATTAATTAAGAAACTCACTTTTTATTTTTAAGTAGTTAAATTAAGATTAAATAATAATTTTATAAGCGTAATTCATTCTTTACGTAAATTATCATAAGGACCCGTAAATAACATTACTTAGGTATTTAACTAATTAGATGAGCAGTTTATTTTCAAATTAAAATATAACAAGTGATTTAAGTACCTTAGATTAATTTAATTAGAGTTGGACCAATTTTACGTTTAGTCGGAATCGAGTCAAACCGACCAAACCAATTGATCAGATTCGAACCTTAGTAATTAATTAATTAAATACGAACACTTAGTGAAAATAATCAAACGGGGTAATAAGGGTTACGAATACTTAGTTTAGACTCTAATTAAGTTACGACTAAATTACAGGTCAGCCGACCTACACTGAGTTCGATCCGTGGTACGATCCCGCTGACGGTTACACCGGAGCAGGTGAGGATCGTGCAGATTGCGGTGATTTCTAGCACTAGCGTTCTACCCCTACAGCCATCAGGTGTGGGATATCTGTATTTTCTTTCGTGGCGTACTCTCACCAGTCGACCACTTGACCTGACATCCGCACTTTAAATTTTGTAGTTGCATTAGAGCATGTTTAATCCTTTCTGAACTGTAATTTAGGATTTGCACAACCCCTTCTAAATTGCAAATTTAATGCTTTCTTAGGAGTAGTGTAATTTAATTAATAATATATTAGGATATTAGTTGTCCCCTTCTCGTAGAGGACAACATATTATTGTAGTTAAGCATGTGCATTGGTGAGCGTGAGATAGAAGACCGAATGACTGCTTTCCGTCACGTAGGCATGGGATGCGTGACGGTTCGTGGGTCATTGGGCTGAGGGATCACTTGATCCCTTAGAGGTCTTATTAGGATTATTATTATTATATGCATGAGATTGGTATTATATCATTTTCGATCATTTTACATTTTGTGCGGACCGATCTCGAGTCCGGAGACGATTCGGGAGATATCCCCCCTACATTAGGAGCTACTTGCCTAGTACGGCTGCCGAGGTTGCTGATACCTCGCATATTTAGTCTATTTTAGGCCTGTTTTAGTACCAGATTCGTGCCATAATTCACCAGAATCATGTGCATTTCATCGATATATCTTTAGAATTTGGTACTGCTGAGTGTTTGTTTGTTTTCTGCAGGTTTGGAGCAAAACACACGAAGAAATGGCGATTCACATGATGAGGTACGACCCTTACCAGGCTTGGTACGGGTCGGACCATACTTAGCCGTTTTCAGCTCTTCACGCCTGGTACGGCCAGGCCGTACCAAATTGGTACGGGCCGTACATGAAGGCGTCCTGACAGATTCAAATTTGGGCAGAGGCTATTTAAGGCGGGGAACTCTCCAGATTTCGTATCCAATTCATTCCAGATAGATCTGAGAGCTCAGTAGGAGAGAGAAAGAAGGCTAAGGAGCTGAAAGCAAGAAGGAAAGAAGAGGAAGAGGCGAAACTCGACGGATCTAGCTTCCTCCTCCATCTCCCTTCAATCCATGGCTATCTCTCTTCCTCTTATTGTATTTTTAGACATTGCTATGTGCTGTGAGTAGATCATTTTAGTTTCTAGGGTTAGAGATCGAATCTTGATTTGTTTTGACTTTCTTTGACTTTTACTTTGTATGAACTCTTTAGTTTGATTGATTGTGATTTTCATTGTTATATCTTGCTTTGCTTGCTGTGATTGTTGTATGATGTCCCTTTAGGTTTAGATCGAACCTATCAAGGTCATGTGATCATCTCAATCTCTCATCCAATTCAAGTACATAGGGTAGAATAGTTCGAATTGAAGCCGAAAGGTTGAATTCTCCTCTAATCGACAGATTAGAGGGTGCCTTAGACATCTAATCAATCAGCTAGGGTAGATCTGTACCAACATACGATGGTTGAGGTGTAGAAACCCTAAAAGGCTCTCAATCGCATTCCAACCTAGATCTTGATCCAACAAACGACGGTTGAGGGTTAGGAACCTTAGGTATGGTCAATTGAACCTTTCTAAAGAGTTTAGCACAAGGTACCAGCAAGGAAATGCATTTACTCGAACTGGTAGGTTCTGTTCTGGGAAGCCGGTACGGGTCTTACCAGGGTGGTACGGCCTAGCCTTACCAAGTTAGGTACGGCCTAGCCGTACCTACTTAGTACGGGCCGTACCACTAGAGGCAGATCAGAGATGAAGTCTTAAACCCTGGAAACACCTTTTATCCATAATCAAAACACAATTTACATTTGTTCTAAACATTTTGTTACATCTTCTTCAATTGTCTGAACAGTTTGATTTGATACCTTAGGAAATTAAATACCAAACAAAACCTTTTCAACTTCTAGTTTTCAATCAAGTTTAGATAGAACTTAACCGAGTGATTAGCCGTCTCTGAGGATCGATACCCGATTATACTACACGGCAGAGGTTGTGCACTTGCATCCTTTACTCGTGGAGTGTTAACGAGGTTTAAAAGGTACGCTTTCAAGCGTGCCGAAACTTGCGTTGCGCTTTGCTGCGAACAAGTTTTTGGCGCCGTTGCCGGGGACGGTAACCAATTGCTTAGTTAGGTTTTATCTTACTTAGTTGATCTAGACTTTATCTTGTATCCTTTATTTTCTTTTATTTTGTTTTGTTTCTTTTATTTATTTATTTTCTCTTTTTCAGGAACACTATGGCGATTACTATCTGAGGAGCTCAAGACACCATGGATCTCATGTACAACATGACGACAGACCAACATTGGTTTGGCCGCGACAATTTTCAAGCTGGAGGAGGCGGCCGATCCAAAGCTGATCAGATCACAGCTCTATATGCTAGAGCTGCCGAGCTAGAGGAGGCCATGATCGCAGCTCTATATGCTAGAGCTGCCGAGCTAGAGGAGGCCATGGAGAGTTATTCAATCAGAATGAGCATGAGGGCAGCCAGAAACCAGAAACCACAGCCATGTGCCATGTGTGGGGACATGAGACACTCTTATGAGTATTGCCCACTGGCTGATTGGAGTGAGGAACCGGAGCAGGATGGCTATATCAGCAACAACAATTGCAATTTCTACGACCCTGCACCATTCGATGACTCGAACAATTGCGTATTCCAACCCGATCCACCCGAGCCGTACATTGATCCCGCTGAGATCGAATTCATACACGAGCAAGGGAAGGTGAACCAGATGCTGTGGGAACAGTTGCAAAACATGTCCACACAGATGGCCGCTCAACAAAATCAAATGGCTGCCCAAAACAAGTTGCTGGAGCAATTGAGTCACATCATCATCTCACGCCAATCTCAACCTGCAAAGCTGCCAGCTCAGCCAGAATGCGAAGGACCAGCCCAGCCAACAGACCAGACCGCACTTGACGCGACCCGCATCATTGAGACACGACCCGCATCACCCAAGGAAGAACATGTGGACCCAGGTTGCATCGAGCCAAGTCGACCTGCATCTCCACCTGAAGAGCATGTAGACGAGACCCGCACGCCACCTGATGCGACCCGCATGCCGTGGTCTGATGACCTGGAGACCAAAGGAAGCGATTGGGATTGGTCAGCATGCGATGCCATTCCACCTGATGCGACCCGCGTCAAGACCCAGACAGAGCGGCTGACTCCTGAGCTCAAGCCTCCAGCAGCTCACCTCAGGTACGAGTTTCTAGACCCAGATAGATGTCGTCATGTAATCATAAGCGCAGATCTTGAACCCGATCGGACTGCTACACTCTTGGAGAAATTGGAAGCGCACAAAAGCGCGATCGGGCGCTCGATCAAGAACTTGATGGGAATCTTGCGGATTCTTCTGATGCAAGAGTGTGATCGCATGGGCCGTGTACCTCAGAAGTGGGTGCTCCCACCAGTGCCACCTGATCCACCTCCCACCGATGACTGAGCGGGTATGTTTTCTCTTTCCCTTTTGCTTCTATATCTCTTTATCTTTCAGTCTTGAAGCATTGAGGACAATGCTCAGGCTAAGCTTGGGGGGGAAGACGACTTTTTGTATCTTAGGATTTACTTTTGTGTTTTAGGATTTATTTTGATTGCACTTAGGTCATTTTTACTTTTCTCTTGCATTGTTAGGTGAAAATTTGCGTGAATTGCTAGAATTGAGAATAACTTTGAAACAATTTGGTTGTGATTAGAATTGAGTGAATTGGAACTAACCCATGATTGGTTATTGAACTACTTAGGTTGAGATGTTTTTAATAATGGAAAAGATGAAACAAACTTAGAATTGAATCGAACGAGATTATTCGAAAAAACTGAATTGTGCCTTTAGGAATTGAGATTTTCAAATTAAGAAAGTTTGGAATATCCATTGGTATGAATGAATACCAATGGATGTGTGTATTCATGGTGTGAGCAAACCAAAAAAAGAAAAGAAAAAGAAAAAAATAAAAAAATGAGAAAAAGAAAAAGAGAAAACAAAAGAGAAAAGATGGAGAAAATAAGAGTACTGGCAATAAGCCTCGAATGGGCGCCTTTGAGCTCGTCTCCCAATTAGAAATAAAGAAAGAAAATTTTGCTCATACCAACACACTTCGTTCGCAACTTTCTTACCCTTAAGCTTGATTCAAGCTTGGGGGAGGGCAAATGCAAAGAAAAATCACTTTGAATAAAAGCAATAATTCGGAAAAAGAATGAAATTGATTCGATCAAACCTAGGTAATTAGTCTTTCCATTGTTAGAAGCATCTCAAAATAAGAAGTTCAATTGACTAATTGTTGGAGTGAATCAAGGTTTACAAAGGAATGTTTGAATTACAACCGAATCGATTCTAGAAATTCTTGACTATAGCACACTCACGTAGGTTTTCACATTTAGACTTGTATCTGCATTTAGATTTAGTTGTCCAGCACTTTTACCCGAGTTTGAAACTTTTTGCTTGAGGACAAGCAAAGGTTCAGCTTGGGGGAATTTGATACCTCGCATATTTAGTCTATTTTAGGCCTGTTTTAGTACCAGATTCGTGCCATAATTCACCAGAATCATGTGCATTTCATCGATATATCTTTAGAATTTGGTACTGCTGAGTGTTTGTTTGTTTTCTGCAGGTTTGGAGCAAAACACACGAAGAAATGGCGATTCACATGATGAGGTACGACCCTTACCAGGCTTGGTACGGGTCGGACCATACTTAGCCGTTTTCAGCTCTTCACGCCTGGTACGGCCAGGCCGTACCAAATTGGTACGGGCCGTACATGAAGGCGTCCTGACAGATTCAAATTTGGGCAGAGGCTATTTAAGGCGGGGAACTCTCCAGATTTCGTATCCAATTCATTCCAGATAGATCTGAGAGCTCAGTAGGAGAGAGAAAGAAGGCTAAGGAGCTGAAAGCAAGAAGGAAAGAAGAGGAAGAGGCGAAACTCGACGGATCTAGCTTCCTCCTCCATCTCCCTTCAATCCATGGCTATCTCTCTTCCTCTTATTGTATTTTTAGACATTGCTATGTGCTGTGAGTAGATCATTTTAGTTTCTAGGGTTAGAGATCGAATCTTGATTTGTTTTGACTTTCTTTGACTTTTACTTTGTATGAACTCTTTAGTTTGATTGATTGTGATTTTCATTGTTATATCTTGCTTTGCTTGCTGTGATTGTTGTATGATGTCCCTTTAGGTTTAGATCGAACCTATCAAGGTCATGTGATCATCTCAATCTCTCATCCAATTCAAGTACATAGGGTAGAATAGTTCGAATTGAAGCCGAAAGGTTGAATTCTCCTCTAATCGACAGATTAGAGGGTGCCTTAGACATCTAATCAATCAGCTAGGGTAGATCTGTACCAACATACGATGGTTGAGGTGTAGAAACCCTAAAAGGCTCTCAATCGCATTCCAACCTAGATCTTGATCCAACAAACGACGGTTGAGGGTTAGGAACCTTAGGTATGGTCAATTGAACCTTTCTAAAGAGTTTAGCACAAGGTACCAGCAAGGAAATGCATTTACTCGAACTGGTAGGTTCTGTTCTGGGAAGCCGGTACGGGTCTTACCAGGGTGGTACGGCCTAGCCTTACCAAGTTAGGTACGGCCTAGCCGTACCTACTTAGTACGGGCCGTACCACTAGAGGCAGATCAGAGATGAAGTCTTAAACCCTGGAAACACCTTTTATCCATAATCAAAACACAATTTACATTTGTTCTAAACATTTTGTTACATCTTCTTCAATTGTCTGAACAGTTTGATTTGATACCTTAGGAAATTAAATACCAAACAAAACCTTTTCAACTTCTAGTTTTCAATCAAGTTTAGATAGAACTTAACCGAGTGATTAGCCGTCTCTGAGGATCGATACCCGATTATACTACACGGCAGAGGTTGTGCACTTGCATCCTTTACTCGTGGAGTGTTAACGAGGTTTAAAAGGTACGCTTTCAAGCGTGCCGAAACTTGCGTTGCGCTTTGCTGCGAACAGTTGCGGTGGCAGATTTTATTTTTGTTGTTATGGGCCGCTCACGAGCCCTTGTCCCATTGATCTGGCCGGATGGTGGAGTTTCGTCTCTGCTCATGAGGAGACGAATTGACTTATTCTTACGCATTGCTTGTAGTTTTCTCCTATTTTATATGTTTGGTGATGAATCGTCTTAGAGAAGGAAAACACATGGAATTAAGTGTAACCATCGGCTAGCGTGCCCTTCTTGTGTGGGCAAAGCTCGATGTCCTTAGGCATCGGGTACCTTTGCTCCTCTGATCGCAGTCCTTGGATGTTACACGAATTTCGATATAACTATCGGCTAGCGTGCCCTTCTGCTGTGGGCAAAGCTCGATGTCATTAGGCATCGGGTATCTTTGCCCCGCTGATCGCAGTCCTTGTGTTATGTCACTTTTGAGATACAAATTCAATTTGATTGAACTTGGCACGGCACGGGGTGACAAAATATTCCGTACTATTACTACATCAATTTGTACACACAGTACCTATTGTACTGGACTTCGGTTGAGTATAATATTGATCCTCATATTTTATTTTGGGAAACTTTGGCATTTTTGGCATAATAGGATAATCACATCATGTCATCTATTATACGTATATTTTTCTTTTGTAGTACTATGATAGGTTTAATTCTCGCAACATATGCATTAAAAGTAAATTCCTGACTTTACGTAGATTTCAAATTAAAATGTGCTTTGACTTGAGAGGATCCCTGAAGGGATAATACTGGGTCACATACTGGGCGATCATTCGCTCATCCCCTCCTTTTTATGGATGTGGGCAGGTACAGAGTCTGACGGTCCGCAGCAGGAGGCGTCAGGAGCTGTCCCCGACGGTCACATCACTTGAGGTAGATTAGGGGCTTTTGTTTAGGATTTTACGAGTCCAATGTTTTGTTATATATATTGGACTCGATAGATCATGTATCCCTTTTGACTAGTTATGTTTATTTTATCCCGAGGTGGATTGTATGGATGTGTGTATATGTATGTTTATTTGATATTTATGACTATTGCTTGTTTGTATTATATTGCTTCCGCTGCTGTTTGATTATTATGTTGTTTAGCCTTGCGTGTTTATTGAGTATTAGACACGAGGCGGGGATTAATCACATCCTAATTCGGAAATCCTGGTTTGGGGTGTGACATATAGTCACAGTGATTAATCATGTTTATTTATTTTTTTAGTTTTTCAGATTCTATAATAATTCATAGAAAATAACAACACGATAAAAAATAAATAAGAAACAATTAAAAAATAAATTATATACAAAATAATGTTGAAAAAATTTGATCACTTAATTGTGATGTGAAGTGACAAAAATAATGGAAGACAGACGTTACGCGAATGGACACATTATGCAACACGTAAAATCACGTCACATGACTGACAACACGTGACACGCCATAATGTATTTGTGACATGAAGTGACGAAACTAATAACAATGTTGAATATTCTTTTTCATAACATGTAACGTATCATAATGTATTTGTGACATGAAGTAACGAAATAATAATAACATTGAATAATATTTTTCACAACAGCGTGACGTGCCATAATGTATTTGTAACATGAAGTGACAAAATTGGTAACAACATTGAATAATTTTCTTCACCATTGATGAAGAAATGTCCAATTTTTTTGTAGTTTTCTATAAAATGACTCGGGTGATTGAGATTAGATCAGTTTACTTGGAGTGTAGACGGAACATATTCTAAATGGACTGTTAAAATTGTATCTACATAAATATGAATATAAATATTATATATTCTACGGATGTAAAAATTTAAAATTGAACTTACTTCTAGATCAATAGATATACATATACAAAATAGATAATTGATGACATGAGTTCGGATACGGATTCAAAACAGATAATCAACGACACTACTAATAAATACACAGGTACAATAAAGAAATATTCTAGAAAATGAATTTTTAAATGTCGAAGTATATGAAAAATAGAAATATTTAAATAAAAAGAAAAAAAAAACTAGGATTAGAGATGCATAGATATATCTACCTCCTTTTTAAAGTACTACAAATTAATTTATACAAAAAAATTGGACATGTTCGGTCATGCTACAGAAAGAATTACGAGGATGATTTTAAGAGAGGAAAATTCCGGGAGAGAAGAAAACTTAGTCTAAGGAATTTCTTTTCACATGAGCATTGAGATTTGATGGAATTTGGTGGGAACATTAATATCAATAATGTGAAAATATTTCCTTCGTTCGCTGCTTAAGAAGGGATTGGGTTTTGTCCAAAGGGCTTTGGACAAAAACTTATCGAAAGTAAAGCTTAAACGTCCGATTTGTATTGAGATTCGTATAAATATATTTAAAACTTAATAAATTTAAATGGCTTCTTGAATTTAAATGTTTGTACGAATTTTGATGCGGATCGGACGGTTTGAGTCTAGCTCGTGACGGACCAAACGTGATGAATAAAAACCCCACCCGTGAGAATGGGATTGGTCATAGCAATAGAGGATAATGCTGATATCAAATTTGTATCTGCGTTTTAGTGAGTGGATGTGAATACGAACAACACGTGACGGACCAAACGTGATGTGTCATAATGTATCCGTGACATAAAATGACAAATCTGATTAACGTTGGATAATTTTTTGAATAATTTTCTATGAATATTATATATTATACGGATATCAAAATTTAAAATTAAACCTAACTTCTAAATCGATAGAGATACATCATACATATACAATACAGATAAATGGAACTTTAAAATGTCGAACTATATAAGAGATGAGAATATTTAAATAATAATAATAATTTGTAGAAAATCATGGGCACACGTAATCTTTCATTTGCATTGATATTTCAAAAATCTAAAATTCAAAATGTCTCAAACTCAAATAAAATTTATAAATATAGCTCTACAAATCCTAGTATGTTGAGGTTACATACAATCATGAGAGACATGAAAAATATCAATGAATATTTGATAATGTACAATAAAAGATATTATGAAAAGTGGAGTTTATTTAATTTGATCTAAGAATATATAAATTCACCATAAAAATCGATATCAGTGGAAATTTTTATCCCCACAAAAAGCATGAAAGAACATATATTATATATTTATATATCATAGATATTCTATAATGTACTTTAATAAAAGCAAGACTGACTAAGACAAAATTCTCAATGTGACACATTAGTCAAAGGAACGAAAAGACAAAAAGAAAGGGGCTAACAGTTTTAGTATTGTTATCCTGTTATATATAAAAAATAATATAATTGATAAAAGTTATCGTTCGTCTACTAACCAGCATATTTTATTCAATAATTAATTATTTAAATTGTTTGTTTTATGTTAAAACGAGTTAGGTGAAAGGACCCATTGCAATTCATTAGATTTATTACATTGTCAAAATTTGAGAGAATATCAGCTTTTGATTCTTTTCATGCCATAACAATCATTCGAAATATAAAAAATCGACATGTAAAGTACAAAAGTAGGCTTGTGCTCTTTTTAAATTTTGCATACCCGTTTGAATAGTTTCACACAAGAGGGTCTAAATTTTATTTCTTGAGAGCATAGTAATAATTTAATGATTCGAAAAACAGTTAGAGAGTTAAAAATTAATGATTCGGAAATAATTGAGTTCAATTCAAAATTATACATTGAGTTCCACAAGAGAGCAAAAAATACCGAATAATTCGGAAAATTTGAAAAACATTTATAAAATTCGCAAATAATTCGGGAAACCGAATAATACGGGATTGCTTCGCCACCGATTCAAATCTGAATTATTCGCAAATAATTTACGATCTTGTCACTATAGCATAGAGTCACCAAAGTTCCCAATTCAGACGAGCCATGCACTAGCGTTCATATTTGATGTTACAAGTGATGAATATTGGTAAGAAAATTAGGTTGAGACTAAGGTAATATGCATATTAGAGATCAACCCGTGCTATGGATCTACGTCTTTATTTTCAAAGTTCAAACAATCGATTTGAACCATTAAATATGACCTCCATTTTAAAATGTACTTAACAACACAATTTTATATTTTAAAAAAAATACTATTTGTTAGATAGGTAGAAAATCATTATTTTCATATGATATAGAATTTTTAAATCAAATAATTTTCTATCTAAAAATAGTAAATATATATATAAGAGATGGGTTATGGTGCATTGCAATATATAGGTCTTTTTGTACATTGGACTGTAAACCGTTAGATTTGAGGTTCAAACAGTCAATCTAAATGGCTCAACATCTTCTCCATATTAAAATGTACTTGGAGACAAAAAATTATATTTTTTTAGAAATTTTTTACTATTTTTTTAGAATTTTTGAAAATCGTTGTTTTCAGAAATTTCTGGACCATAGAAAAACAACAATTTTCAAAAATTCTAAACAAATAGCAAACAATTTTCAAAAAATATAAAATTTGGTCTCCAAACACTTTTTAATATGGATATCAAATTGAACGGTTTATATCAGTTGTTTGGAAATTAAAACCAATGATTTATAGTCCAATGTATAAGAAGACCTATACATTGCAATGCACTATAGCCCAACTCTCTATATATATAATGAGTGAGGCTACAGTGCTATGCATAGCACGGATTGGGTACGTGCTACGGCTCAAAATTTGACTTTTCAAAATTCTAACAGTCTATCCGAACCGTTCAACATGATTATAAAATGAATATGTACTTGCAAACCAAATTTTACATTTTTTCAAATTTTTTTACTATTTTTTTAGATAGGCTGTTTTTGGATGGTCCAGAATGTTCAGATCAAGTGATTTTCGAAAAAATAGTAAAAAAATTCAAAAAAATGTAAAATTTGGTTTGCAAGTACATATTCATTTTATAATCATGTTGAACAGTTCGGATCGACCGTTAGAATTTTGAAAAGTCAAATTTTGAGCCGTAACACGGACCCAATCCGTGCTATGCATAGCACCGTAGCCTCACTCATATATAATAATACAATATTTGGTTTGTAGATACATTTTGTATATAATAATACAATATTTGATTTGTAGATACATTTTTATATAGAGATCATGTTAAGCGATTCAGATTCAGATTCACCATCTCAACTCTGAAAACAGAGATATAAGTCTCACTCAAAAAACTGTCTAGATTATGATTTGTTGCACAAAATGGTGTGATGTAAATACCCACACACCAATCACACTGAAAGTGAGATCACAGATCAAGAATTTAGACATAATTTTGCAAAAAAATTCAATCAAGCATATTTTTGCTTTTTTGTTCGAGATAAGAGAAATTACCAACAAAAGAAAGATATTTTCCACAAGCCGAATATACCCCCCTTGAAGAAGTTGAAAAAAAAGAAGTCAGACAAACAGTCAAAAGAAAAGAAGAGAGTACCCCCGCAAATAAATGTAAAGCAAAGAAAAGTGATAACTAAACAATGCTATGTAAGTGTCAACAATTCACTCCTTTCCAAAGGAAGCTGACTTTCTTTTCTTTTTACCACACCACCTTTTTTTCCATGTCTCACCACCCCCTTTAATTTTCTATCCACCTCCTTTTACCACCACCTCTTTCACCAAAAGGAGGGGAGCAAAGCAGCAAGTGCTCTCTCTCTCTCTAATTCAAATGCATCTCATGAATTCATAAATATCACACAACAAAGTCTGAAAAAGTGTTGTATGGTTATAATGAGTGAGGCTATGGTATTGTGCATACCGCGGATTGGCTACTACGGATCAATATGTTTTCAAGGTTCAAAATATAAACCGTTCAACATAATTTCCACATGAAAATGTACTTGTAGACTATATTTTATATTTTTTTTAGAATTGTTTTACTATTTTTTTAGGTAAATAAAAGATCACTACCTTTGAATAGTCGAGAATCTTTAGATCAAGTGATTTTCTACCTACCAAAAAGGAGTAAAAAATTCTAAAAGGTAAAATTTGATATACATGTACATTTTGAATGGTTCAGATGGATTGTTTGAACTTTGAAAACGAAAATATTGATCCGTACAATATGCGCTGTGCATAGTCTGCAAAGATCAGCAGAAACCATACATACCAGTATGGTATCTTCGGCCTTTTCAAGGTCATAATTTTAAGCATTTTTTAGATAGCATGGGATGATGGGAACATTCAGAATTCAGAGGGGTAAAAAAAAGCAAATTGTTTAAAGTTCAAGTCAAAAATACCCTCTCATACATAAAACTTCAAAATAAATTTTATTTGACCTATCTGCTAATTCTCCTTCTTTTACTCATAGGAGATATACTATCTCCGGTTGGATCTGTGACAATGGTATCTTCGGTGGTATGGCTCAGACATGGCACCTCCAGTACAGCAATTGGGCTCTCTGGTACGAATGAAACAGACGTACCACTTGTCTTAGTTGCATTGAGACGCATCCGTATTTTGTTTTGAATCATCTTGTAACAATCTAAAACTCTCTCCTGCATTAATTGAAATTTAAGCTGTAATTAGAACTCACATCCTAGATCAACACACATAACCAGTACAAGGCTGGTACATCCTCTAAATGGTACATACCTCTGCCAGAGCAGTGCGGTACACTATCGGTACTAATGCAGATCCAAGAAACAAACACTATCATGACGGATACAAGCGGGAATTAATGTACCAGTAACTATCCATTACATATGGGCACCCAGTTGGACTGGTACATTGCAGATTAGTAATGTTTTTAAAAGAAAATCAGATATACCTTCTCTAGATAAACACAAGTAACAAATGCATTCTCTATTTCAATGGATTCGAATTCTTCTAACACAGTAAATGCAGCTGCAGCAGCTAACTCCGACGGCTTGAACTCCAGAAAATCAATTCCTGCAATTCAATTTCTCAAGTTTTGACCCAAATCCTCTTCATAATTTGTTTTATTCATAAATGGTATTTGCACGAGCTCATGTGGTTTTGCTGTTAAGCATCTAATTTATAATCATTCATTGTAATGCTCAATTAAGATTAGCATGTTGCCCAAGGGCGGAGCCAGACTTTCGAACTATGGGGGTCAATCATATACAATTTTTCTATGGAGAATGGGGGTCAATTTTATAATATCAAGCCATTTCACTCTAAATTATATAGAAAATCATATCTAAATACAAAAAAAAAATTAAAAAAAATGGGGGTCAATTGACCCCCATTTCCCCTTAATGCCTCCGCAAAAAAATATACCTCTAATCATGGTCAAGATTAGATCAGCTGACTGTAAAATCAGAAACTTCTTGGGGCCATTTCCGTCGTTAAATTTGTGGAGAAAATATTCCATGAAAGAGAAAGGTGTCACTGCTTGCATTCTAAATTTGAGAGTACTCAGAACCAAAAGCTCCATTCTTTGTACAGTTCTTGCTTCAAACAGAAATTTCGCATCACCAACCTATCAAATTGAGATCCAAATTATAAAAATTTCACAAATTGGTAAAATCAGAATGCAAAATAGAATGGTGCAAGTCAAAGAACCTGCTGCAAATCCAAGAGAAGTGGAACCAGAGTTTCTTCCATTTTAGATGCCAGAGATAAGCATGCAACTGATAAGAGCTGTATCATCCAAGCATTACCTTCCTACAAAACCGACGTATTATTTTTATGTTAATGGGGTGATTTTATATGGTAAAATATGTAAAAAGGTGAAATATTTTTGAGGTTCTTACAGGTATTTCATACACAGAGAGAAATCTGTCTAGATAGTTGACAGAGAGATAAGCACTTGATGGCCCAAAATTGAAGTATGCATGGACCTGTTTATCGCACAAATAGATTAATTAAATTCCAATTCATCACTCAGTGCTACAGTCTGTGATTTTTTTTTTTTTTGGTGTTAAAAGCGGTAACTTGGATCCTTAAATAATCAAGCACAAATAAGTTCTCTGGTAAAATCAACAGAATTTATAGAAAAAAATAAAAAACACCTTCCATATCCAATCAATGGCGTCTCTCCTAATGGAGGCATCCAGTTCCCCTTTTAAGAGCCTCTCAGCATAGTCCCCCAAGGGCATATGATCAAGCTCTCTTTGCAAATCGTGCGCAATGCACTCCTCGGACTGGAGAGGGAAATCCATGAAGAAATTTCCATAAAGACACCGCCTATTTCCTAAAATCCAACCCGGTCCCAACCAATCAATCTCTCCAAGAGAATCCAGCTCATGGTTTTCCTGATCGCCATCGACAAAACCCAAAAAACTGCTATTATCCTCTGCACAGAGGAGAATGGAGGCAGCACAGTCATAGCTAGGCGCCATTGTTTATGTATTCGGATTGTTAATACAAAGAATCAAAGATGGATTTTTAGAAAAGTTTTCCCCCCTTCCCCCCTCTCCCTTTCCTTTCTCATAAAGAATTCATGGTGGAGCTCTTGTAGCTCAGTCGAAGTGGCTAAGCAAAGGGGTGGTCTTTTATCAAGATAGAGAGACAAGAGAGAGCAGGAGATACTGTTTAAGTAAAGTAAAGGGGTTTTGTAGGGATTTAGAAAGTTGAGGGACCGAAATTATAATTTAAGAAAAAAAAAGGTTTAGAGTGAAAAAAAGAAGATAATAAGAAACAGAGAGACAAAGGAAACGAAGGAGAAAAAAAGAAAAGGGGATGATTAAAGAAGAACAGAGGTGGTCTTTTATTTTGGCTCTTTTCTAACTGGGGCTTGTTGTACTGTAGTAGACTAGTTCTTGATTTTCTGTTGCATCTTTCATGTGTGCCTTTATGTTCTATGTCATGTTATACATGGATATTGGAAGCAACCTCTTGTTTTCAATAAAAAAAATTGATTTTATTGTTACAAGAACGCTATGTGCTCACAAATATTCATCATTTTTATGTTATGTATATATCAATTCTGAATTTTTGTTATATCTAAAACATAATAAACAACTCAAAATCTTCCTTAATCTTTCACAAATACAATGAAATTTCTAAGTTGTACTCACTTTCATAAAAACAATTACAAAAAAAAAAATGTTTACAGTGAAATAAAACAAAACTTAACAGTTAAGAAGTATACAACCCTTGAGAAAATCCATGTTGCTACACCATAGAGGATAAAAATATTTTGTAAGTATAGTTTTTTTATTAATGCAAGCCACAGAAAATCCGGAGTTAAAAGTTCCATGATCTTCTTACCAGTGGTGGTCCACCACTGACACTGGACTTTCTTGGGGCGTAAACGATATGGTAATTGGTAAATGTGTAACAGTGTATAATTAATGATTTGTTTCTCCAAAAGAAGAGAAATGATTAAGCATGATCATACTATTATATTATCCTTGAAATATGAGAAATTTGGTTTGAATTGATTTGTAAATGATGTGATTTATTTTTCAAAGGATGTCAATTATGTAGCGGCAAAATGGAAATCACAAATAATTTATTGACCAAAATCAAGGTTGAAAATATTTGAATTTGTTGACAAATTGCAGTGTCTATTTTATTTTTATTTTTCATTCTCATGCTTCCAACAATACATTGATCAACTAAAAGTAATAAAAAGGAAATTGCCAACTGTTGATGTTATACATACCAGCTTCCATAAGAAAAGAAAAAGATCCGAATGCTTTTGCTGTGAAATAAGAAATAAATTTAGATTTTCGAAAATAATTTGGTAATTTTTAAAACTACTATTTAGGAGTTATTAGAATATAATTCAAACAAATCGTTCATTTATAGATGTAAATAGTATAGTAATATTTTTATAACCAAATAAAATTTCATAAATTCTATAAATAATACTAGTATGATTTGTAAAATTCTTAAATTCACAAGTAATATGGATATCAAACAAATTTTATATATACAAAAGTTTGGCCTTTTTTTAATTGGTATTAAACGAATAATGCACAAAAACTTTATTATTACGATTAACGGTTGTAAAAACAATGAATCGCTAGTTTCATCGCTTTACAATGCGTTAAAATATTTCTAAAATATAATAATTATTTTTTACTGTATGTCCATTATACACTTGATTGACAATTTATTTTTTCATACGCTTGATTGACAAATCAAAATAACACATCTTTGCAATATTATAATTTTGGCATTTTTTTTCCACGAATAAGGAAAAAAAAATTCCAGCATTCCAGACAAAATAAAATTGTCATATATGAGGAAGGGTATTTCCGTCATTTTAGGTTAATAGCCTTATAGGGTACAACTTACTGAGGCCAATGGCACTGCAGTCAAAGAGGGCTATGTCACAGTGTAGCTGTAAGCTGTATGGAGGAGAGAGACAGAGTAACTTTGCTCTTCCTGTAAAGGAGAGGAGGGGTATTATAGGAAAATCACTGTCAAGGAGTTAAGAACTAGACAGGCAAATGAGACACGTGTTCTCTGTCCTTGCAAGACCAATACGCACAAGGACTGTTAACAAAACATCCTACAAACTTTGTATATGTTTGTTACATATAGCCCCTTCTAGTATTTTATATTATAACTAGAAAACCAACCTTTACCGCCCCTTGGTAGTCACTACCAAGAATCTCAAAAAAAAAAAAAAAAAACCAACCTGTTGGCAAATAAAAAAGTTAGCAAATCAATAATTAAGACTACTTGAAGATCATTAACTACTGAATTGATGTACTTGATAACATAATATTTCTGTTGAAGTATGAATTATTGGAGTTTGAACAACATCCTTTTTTTTTGGAAAATAAATGAAATATATATTTTTGTATTTGCTATGTTATTATTGTAAAAAGTTTGCTGGCTTATAAATAGTTAGAGGTGAATTATTTAACTTTTTCTACATGCACAGTAAATTAACACAATTCAATTTCGTTTTGATGGATCAAGTTATCAAGTAATCTGTCCACTGATATGGGTGTTGATTTTTCAAACTCTAGATTGTTGTCAAAACAAGTATCAAAATAAAACAACTAAAGATGATCTGTATAATCTTTACAATACTTATGTAAAAGTATCAAAATAAAAACCACTATAGAGATTATCTGTATTACTTTTGTTACGTCATGCAAAAAATTTGACAGACATAAAGTGTATGTACATTTTACTGATGTGGAAAACTTGCGAACAATTTTTCAAACTCTTGATATACATCAAATCAAATTTGAAATGTTGTAATTTTTATATACATGATTAGGTAACATAATACGTATCTAGTGGTGGCAATAAGCTGCTAAAGAGTGAGCTAGGTCTCACTCGTAATTAGCTTGTCTGTGGATCAAACTGAGTGAGCGGGTTTGGAGTTTAGGTTTCGAGCTGAAACTGCTACTTAAGACTGACTCGTGGCTTGTCCGAGCGAGCCGAGCTGGGTCATTACCAGCTCGGCAGATTTATAAATTTGTATATTTTCTTTCTTGCTATATCTTAAATTTTCATAGCACATCGTATCAATTATGGTTAAAATAAATAACATTTATATGACTAATTATTGAGGAATACTCTTAATTCAAGTGCAACTAAGCAAATCAAGTACCATAAATTAAGTTTGCCGCTAAATTCATACATACAAAAATATTAAATTCCTAAATTCATACAAACATAATTTACAAAATAAATTCATGCATACCAAATCAAACAAATTCATACAAATTAACTTAGTTGCTTATAATTAATTCACACATATTCCATACAAAATTACCAATCAACTTAAGTGCAGTCCAAAATGCAATTACTATAACACTAGCTATAACATCCATAGACCATAGTATCCCCAACTTAAAGTGAACGAATTCGATTAAACTATTAAACTATTAAACTACGCATATTAATAGCTCGTTAATGGCCGAACTGGCTTGTGCCGAGCCGGGCCAAACTCAAACTCATTAATTCTGGCTCGAGTCTGTGGCGAGCGAGCTAGTTTTAACTCGGTCCACTAATAAACTAGCTATTACCAATCGAGTCACTGGCTGATACCAAGCAAGCCACGAGTCACGGGCTTTTTTGTCGGCCCTATACGTATTGCATCTAGCAATTTTATTCTATCACTTAAAGTTAAAACATTTTTAATTAATTACGTGAAATAGTGAGGTTATATAAGGATAAGTTTTTGTGAAACATTTTTTTCTAATTACACATTAAGATTAAAATAAGAAAGACAAATAATAAATAGCAGTAAAAGTAACACCAGTAAACGACTGCATTAATTCAACCATATGTACAGTTAATACATACGATTTTTTATTTGAGACTATTTACAATATAAATGAAAAAAAATATTAAATATAAAGGTGGTCAACACAGATCGTTAAAAAAATATTCTTATTTATTCACTCGACATTGTCATAGGAATGCGTTTTTCTTGATATTTACGGATCCGAATCTACTGCTATTCCTCATTTTCTCTCTATCTCTTTCCTTTTAGAGAGACAAAATTGTTTAATCTACAACAAACAGATCAAACATAACATAAAAGAAATTCTTCAATATGCTTAATATAAGCTTTAGCAAATACCACATAGATTACGGAGCAAGGATATATTATATTAAGCTTCAGTGGGGATCAGATAGTTATATTTACTCGCTATGTATAAAACTACAAGGAATTTATGCAAACTAAATCGGATCAATTGAATTGATATACTTGTGTTATTCCGAATGACATGTATATAATCAAAAAGAGTAAATATCCTTGTCAGTGGAACTTTTGAATGATTTAATTTGACTCGTCTTATATAAAACATAGTTAGAAATGTCGACTAAACCACTCTAATTTTCAAAATTTTAATTATGTATATTGAAATTTATTTTTTATAACTTTTTATATAGTACATGCACCCATAAAATATCAAATATTTACTTATAGTCTAGTGGTGTAAATCTTTATTTTACAAATACGAGGACTTGTGTTCAAATCTCAAACACCTCTATTATGATTTTCTAATTTTACCTTTGATTATATGCAAGTCTCTTAAACAGATTAGGCAGATTGATACAAATGTTGTTCAAACTTTTTTCTTAAATTTTTTTTCTACTGTAACCGTAAAAAATAAAACTAGAAAAATTTAGAAGGCAACTTTAATTTCTCTTACTTGTAGATTTCCATCTTGTTGTCAAGTAAAAAATTGTATCATTTTTCACATGTTGTGATCATGGCAAAATACAATATGATAATTAACAACTACTTTTTGAATTTTCATATTTATTGTCTGAACTACTTAAAATAGACAGTAATCATTTGATAATTGTAGAATATACATTTATCAATTTGACGATGCACACTTGAGTCATTTTTTGTAGAAAATTAGCAAAAGCACAGTTGGAGATTTTTCGAGGAATACAACTTGGAGGTGCTTATAATAAATAGTACTTACTTAAATAACTGTATGTTTAAATAAGTAGCAGAGCCTTAAATTTAATTATTAGTAGGTAAACGACATAATTGAATAAGAGAAGTATGTAATTGGCTAGCCGTAGACGCCTAATTATGAATTGTTTTATTTTCTACGGCACTAATCCATGTAGACCTTGGTGTGCATATAAGAGGAGCAATCCAATTCATTAAAGCATTTCACTAATAACTTGGCATGCAATATACTATTACCCTAAAGTTTACTAATGAAAATATATAAATCCGGAAAAATTAACTAAATAAGAAATACAATGAGAAAGTAAAGTTCAACTTTACAAAAGAATAAAGATATTGATAGCGCTTTTATTCCGAAATTTTTATTTATAACATTTTTAAAAAATAAATTAATAAAATAACCATCGTTTTTGGTCAATTCTAAATCTAACACGGCCGCAGAATACCGGAGCGGACCCATATGGGGGGTACCGCAGAATGCCGGAGCGGACCCTCATATGGGTCCGCAGAATGCCGAAGCGGCCCCTGGGGCCGCAGAATGCCGGAGCGGACCCTTTATTTTTTATTTTAGAAATACAAAATTGTAATTTAGTTTCGAATGTTGTTTAAATTGATTTTGGTCGTATCGTATTTTAGATATGTCGTTGGTTTGAAATATTTTAGATATTTTAGATATGTGGTTTCTTTGAAATTCTTTTGTGTACTCTGAGATAATGAAATCAACAAAATAAATAAATAACAATAAAATCAAACAAACAAGAAACTAATCAACTAAATAAATAAGTATCTGACAAAACATCTACCAATACTACAAATAAGAATCTAACAAAACATCTAACAGTACAACAAATGAAAATCTACGGCTCTGGACTAAACACCGTCCTCGCCTTCTTCTTCCTATACCCCCGACCCCGCCTGCAGAGTGGCGTCTCGTCAGTATCTGCGGAGGATGCAGAGTCGTCTGCCTGGACATCCGTAGACTGAACCGGCTCCTGGCGAACCTCCTCAATCTCAGATGTCTGCTGGACCCCAGGACCAAAAACTGTGGTCTGTCCAGACTCAGCCTGCGTGAATAAAAACGCCTGTCTGGCAATGGGGTCATCGTGGAGGGAAGGGTGAGGTACCTGCGGTGAGGATTGGCCAGGGAACGGCGGGATGGGCTCTGTTTGAACATACCCTGGCTGATAGGCAGGAGGTGCAGTCTGAGTGGGACTGTAACCCAGGGAATACAGTCCATCTCCCTCTGTGCCATAATCAGCGGAGATATCGAAGCCTAGGTCCTCCTCGTGTCCACCCTGTAGTAACTTACAAATTAGATAATGTATTGAATAAGAAAAAAATCACAGTTATGTATTTTAATTTAAATTATACCTCGGTAGGCATCCTAGCCTGGGATCCCATGGCGTCCTGTGCGGCTCGGCGCATCAACTCGGCACCTCGGTCGAACGCCTGACCGACCGTCTCAGCGCCGTGGACGGGTGCAAACACGTCCTCATCACCAGTGTAGGGGACATAGACATCGGGCTCGTCAGATATGTCGTCCACTGCATCAACACCGCCCAAGCCAGCGCACCTCAGTAGAGAGTCGAGGCGCGCCCTGTACCCACACTGGCACACCGCAGGTACGTTGTGCTTGAGAATGACCTTCCCGAGCCTCTTCCATCCACACTGGCACACCGCAGGTACGTTGTGCTCGATGATCTATATATTTTAATACGTTAGACTGTTTTTATTAAATTAAGTCGCTTGTGTAAATAACTAGCATAAAGAAATTACAGTACCTGAAAACATATGAGTGGCACCTCTGCACGCCAGAAACGCTCCTGCTGACGACATCGCTCCGGCAATATCTCAAGATATGACCGATGTGCGCCATCCACCTCGACCTGGAAGTATAGATTTAATATCATATATCAATTCGAACTGGAAACAATTTAAATCAAAATAAAAAACAAAAGTAAACTTACATAATCTCTGTAGGGCTCCCAAGTGACAAACTCGGCATCATCTCTGAGATGCTCGATCTCCTGTCTCCAGAATATGATGCCGAGAGACGCGCCATGCCCTGCACCCACCCAAATCTTGGGATAGCAGTACTTGGCGGCAAATGCAGGGCAGTTGCCCGGCTCGGGCTTGCCCCACTGCGGCACATCTGTCTTGCTGGCCAGGACTGGACGGCCAACGATCAGATGTGCGTAGGACCAGTGCTGTAGTAACATGCACGGTCCTATGAAGGTCTTGTTCTTCTTCAGGCAGGCTGTGTTAAGACCCCTTTACAAGAAAACAAAGTCATTGTTACTACACTACGATGTATACTATTTGAAAATATTTATAAGAAGGTGTTTCTTACCTATATAGGCATGCCAGCGTGGCACCTCCCCAGTTGAACCTGCCCGCAGTGGACAGGTCGCGCAGAAGCTCGAGGTAACACAGCCGCACCTGATCTCCATGCGAATCCGGAAACAACCGACAGTTGATCATCTCCAAAATATAGGCGCGTAGATATCGGTCAATAACCACCTGTTATAGATTTAAATTAGAACATTACTTACAAGAAAATAAATATAATACTATTTAAATTAAATCTTGTACAAGCAAATACCTGATCTGGTCGATCCGGAAAGACCTGGAATCTCGCCCGCAGCTTTGCCAAGCTGATGCAGCTGGGCGAGACCACAGTCTTCTCACCTCTCTTCTTCTCTTTCTGGAGATCCTCGTGCGGGATACCCAGTAGCTCCAAGCACAATGCACGAAAATCTCTGTACTCGACGCCCGTGACCGGCTCCCCAATAATGGTCATACCCCACAGGCAACTAACGTCCTGTAGGGTGACTGTCATCTCAGCATGGGGGAGATGAAAGGTGTGCGTCTCGGGACGCCATCGCTCAATGAGGCCAGAAGATAAACCCTCGTCAGCATTCTCCTCGGCCATCTGGGATATCTGGTACAATCCCATCGAGCGTAAAATCCCCCTGTACGCCGGCTGGTACCGTAGATGCTGGCGGTTGTGACGAACCGTAACCGCATCCAAACCCTGCATTTAATTAAATAATCAGATCAAGTTTATTCATCAAAAATTCGGAATGACAAATTTACTTACCCCAATGGCAGCCTCTAAAATCCGATGCTCCGCATTCGGATACCACAAGAAGTCGCTGACCCTGTCGGTGCGACTCCGGATACCCGGAACATCCGCCAATGCTGTCTCGATGTACTGAGACATCTCGTATGGCGTGGCTGTAGGAGCATGCTGTGTACCCCTACTGGAGGATGGTCTACTGGTACTCATGTTGTATTGGATAATTTTTGGTCAAATATGAGAGTTTGGTCAAAGTCCGGTTTAAATTTGGGTACAATTCTAATTAAATTTGGATACAATCGAATTAAATTTGGGTACAATTCTAATTAAATTTGGGTACAATCTAATTAAATTTGGGTACAATCGAATTAAATTTGGGTACAATTCTAATTAAATTTGGGTACAATTCTAATTCTAAATCCTAAATTAATATCTAATTCTAAATGCTAAATCTAAACTCTAAATCTAAACCCTAATCCTAAACCCTAAACCCTAAACCTAAACCTAATTACTACTCTACACTAAAAATTAAAACTAGAGAAGAAGAAGAAAACTTACCCGAGGTCGAAGGGATTGAAACTTCAAATGAAATGATATGAAATCGGAACCCAGCGGCCCCTTATATAGGCTGGGGACCGCTCCGGCATTCTGCGGCCCCAGGGGCCGCTTCGGCATTCTGCGGACCCATATGAGGGTCCGCTCCGGCATTCTGCGGTACCCCCCATATGGGTCCGCTCCGGCATTCTGCGGCCGTGTTAGATTTAGAATTGACCAAAAACGATGGTTATTTTATTAATTTATTTTTTAAAAATGTTATAAATAAAAATTTCGGCGCTTTTATTGTTTCGTACAACACAGTTGTATATATTTGTCATTTTGATTCTATTGTTCGTGCACAGCATGAAGTCCAAACAACATTGTTAATATTTTTCATCCCGTCAAGACGCTTCGAAATAACTGCCTTCGGAGCAAACAAAACTGAATCTACCAGCTCAACACCGCCATGCTAATGTCTTCAACTCTAGACCTAACTTTTGAAGACAAAAAAAAAAATGAAGTCAAACATAAAATCGAGCAATTTACAAATATTAGCAACAAGATCTGCATCTAATCGAAACATAATTGGGCAATTGATCATAAAATTGACAAAACCAAAAAAGGGTTTCTGGACCAATGTGAGATGTGTGCATTCCTTCAAAATTTAATTGGTGGCACAAATGTATGAAATAAAAAATATGCATGGCATGCATGTTGCATTAGCAGTGATAACAGAACTGAAATTTGCATTTCCTCTTAATTTTATTGGCATAAAGTGTATAAAACAAAGCCTTTAGGTGCATGTTCAGATCATGGACCACAAGGCTATATGTGCTTTTAATGCATGGCTTTGCCAAGTCCAAATAATACTAAAGGAATCTGCACTGACCTATTTATTGATTGATGTTCTCTTTCTCAAATTAGATTTAAATACTTCATATATCACAATAGAGCAAGGAGAATAGGAGATTAAAAACCTAAACATGTTTAATTTGGTACGAAATTGTGTTAGGCATAAATTTTAAATAATTATATGCTAACTATATGACGAGCTCATAATAAATTGTAGATGAATTTTGATGTACAACATGATCATAAATTAATGGAAAGAAAAAGTAAGACTATGTTTAGTTTAAATCAATGATTTTCTCACAATCATTTAGAGGAAATTTAGAGGAATCCACAAGGCAGGTTTGTTGTAATTTGCAAATTTAGAGGCTATTGACATTTCCTCCAAATTTTAAATTTTAATTTACATTTCCTCTAAATTTTAATCATAACATATCGACATATCAGTTTTGTTTTTTTTTTTTTTGAAAAACTGATAGTGGCTATCAGTGAGGATATCGACATATCAGTGTTATGCACAATACCATAGCTTCAGAAAAAAATGTTACAATAAGAAAAAATTTCCAGCCTATTATTTTCTCTTATCGAGTCCGAATCAAATTACAATATGCAACATGATTTATCCGTAACGGAAACATTTAAATATAATCTAAATGTTTTTTTTTCTATTTCAAGGTCAGAAGTTGAATGTATCCAATGATGGATGCTTTCCAATTGAACCCAAAATTAAAAAAATTGGCATAATTTAACTCTCAATACTTTTGGTATTTTAAATCATGGTCTTTTAAATTTCGAAATTTATTTAATAATTTTAAGGTTTAAATTTGCAATTTTATATTTCTTCAATAAAAAAATTGACATCCTCTCCATTTCAATCAATTCAATCGGATTATATATGTACAAATTCCTGATATATCTAATGCAATTTTTTTTAGATCTTCAGTCAAATAATTGAGAAATTCAACGGACTACGCCTTAAAATTAGATTGTTAAATTGAATTTCAACAAGTCAATGAATTTTTTTTAAAAACCATCACGAATCATTTGAAATATAGAAAACCAACTTGATTACCGAAAGTTTTAGAAAAACCATCAGTACCGAACTTCATATTCAATATTGGATTTTGAAAACCGATCATCAATCTCAATATTCAGTGTTGTACAAATGGTTACACAAATATACCCGTCTCAATTAAAAAAATAAAAAAAGGCAAACCGAAATTCGACTTCGGTCTATAAATGCTCAAACCGAGTTTCAAGTTCGGTTTTGTTTTGTCTTTTTGTGTGTGTTAAATCAGAGGTGACCCTTTTGACTTTGGCTTTTGTCATATGGACCCCGCTCCCAATTTATCTTTTATTTTCATGTTATGTTGTGTTTGTGTGGCTCTGTATAAACTTTAATAAAAAAAAAAATGTACAAAACTACAAATCAGTGTTGTAAAAAACAACCGTTTAGACCGATTAATCGGTTGATTAGTCGTTGGTGGCAACCAAACCGTCACGGAATTTTCCAACTAATCGGCCGATTATTTCCGATTACGACCGATTATTCTCGATTAATCGCGGTACCCTGTCCGTCTGACGAGCGCATACTGTTATTTGCAACACTGCTACAAACTAGAGACCACACAACATACACATGATTGACCACACAGAGCAGTGCTGCACAAGAACTGAGGCATTTGAAAAAAGGAGGTCACGAGAATTTGCTTAAATTAATTCTCCTTTCCATTTGACATTGTCTGATTGGCTGGTTTTATTCTCTCAACCAAACCAAATTTTATGGCCGGTTTCTTTCCTTCCAAACCGAAGTCCAACTCCGGTTTTCGGTTTAGTTCTACAAACCGATTTCCAACTCCGGTTTTTATATATTGGATTTTCTGTGGCATAACAAGAAGGAAGTAGGTTCAAATGAATTCAAATTCAATACCGAGTATGATATTTGGTTTTCAAATTTTCATACCGAATATGGTATTTGGTGGTGATGATTTTTGTAAAAATAGTTGTACTCGTATTGGTTCCGTAACTTTTTAAAATTTAGTAATGTTTATAAAAAAAAATGAGTGAGTCTATGGTACTATGCATAGCACGGATTAGTCCGTACTACGGAATCATATTTTTATTTTGAAAATTCTAATGGTCGATCCAAACCATTCAACGTGATCTCCACATGAATATTTACTTGCAGACTAAATTTTATATTTTTTCAAATTTTTTTACTATATTTTAAGATAGGTAGAAAATCACTTTATCTGAAAATTTTGGACCATCCAAGAACAGTGATTTTCTACCTATCTAAAAAATAGTAAAAAAATTTTAAAAAATAAAAAATTTAGCCCACAAGTATATTCTCATATGGAAATCATGTTGAACTATTCGGATCGACCGTTAGAATTTTAAAAACAAAAATATTGATCCGTAGTATGAACCAATCCGTGATATGCATAGTACCATAGACTCACTCATAAAAAATTTCAAAGTCAAGCACATAATAGTTAGTTGGAAAGATCAAAAGATGCCTTCTATACTAGCTATGCACACATATCTAGTTCGTGCTAGTATGAAAAATTAATTCATATTTTCTTGTTGTGTCCTTTCAGATGTCATGCATATAATAGGTGCCTATAGGTAATTAATATATCTAAAGATTATCTTGTCTTATGGGTCTCGGATCCAGAAATTTTTTATATATAAAAATTATTAAATTGAAGCGTACGAAAATAGAAAGAGTACTTTGTTTCTAACAAATATAGAAAGATCTGATTTATTGAGTCCGATTCAAAAATTCAGATCAGACTCAATGGTCCAGATCCACTGTTATCTTCTCTCTTATTTTAAACGATAGAATGGAGAATATGAGTGCCACATTTAATCAAGTCATAAGTGGATCAGACTCATTGAGTTAGCAATTTTTTTTTAAAATTCGGTCATTTCCACTGTTTTTGCAAAATAAAAAAAACAACAACTTGGATCGGACCCAATGATTCTGATCCAATTATCACTTGATTTTCTATGGCAGCCATATTTCAGATTTTTCCCATCAGTATCTAATTTAAAAAAGAAAATGAAAATAACTGTGGATCTGGACCATTGAGTCTCATCCGAATTTTTCAATCGGACTTAATGAGTCAAATCTTTCTATAATTATTAAAAATTAGGTAAATTGTCTCATAATGTAACTTATTTACACTTTCTTTGACTCGCCTGCAATAATGTAAATTGTCTTTGATAATTAATGTCCTTCAATTAAATAATCAGTGTTATAGTAGATAATCAACACAAGATTTCGTGTAAATTTAATTGTTAAACAAGTTTATCACACAAATAGTTGCCTTAGTTTTAGGGTGCAAACAGATTGAATATTATCCATCCGTATCTGAAAATTATATACATATATCTCAATATCCATGCGGATACGGATACGGATATGGTTTAGAATTTAATTATCGGTATCCGAATAATAAATATATATCATATAGTTTAATATATATTATGAAAAAAATTATGTTATTCATTGTTATAGAAAAAATATCCGATCCGTTTGCGCCCATGCTAATTAGTTTGGTATGCAATGTCGTAAATTCTTGCTAATTAATAAACTTTTTTTAAAACTAATCATTGATATAAATGTGCAACTCTTTTTCATAGAAGTTTCAAGATAAATTAATATGTAACGCACTTAATTAGCATCGTAGCATTCTTATATCGTTAATTGCAAATAATTGACAAAAAAAGTATGTCATAAGATTAAATAATTAATCATATCCACTAAATATTCTTTTTTCTTTGAGATATAGATATGTAGGAGTCAAATTTTCTACGTAGAAGATATTAATTATTTTATTCACTAGATCAAAGTGTTCACATAATATATTAAATATTTTAGATTAATTGTTGTGGATGAACTCAACGAGAGATTCCCTTCACTTTTTATTTTATTATAATATATATATTTGGGGACATAATCTACTCATCGTGTATATATATATTGATCGATTTAAATAGGAGCGGAACTAGACTTTCAAAATATGAATGTCAAATTTAAACGGAGTCAATTGATTCTGGAACAGAAAAAAAGAATGAGCGATTTTTTAGGCGATTGAGGGCGATTTTTTAGGCGACAGGAAAAAAGAATCCAAAATCAGAAAAAAAACACAAAAAAATAGGAAAAAACAAAACAAAAAAAAAGACAATCAGATGTCGATCCATCAAATTCAGATGGACCGCCTTGCGTGGAAATTCGCCAAGATTGCCCCAAATCAAGGCCCAGCGAAGCTCATTCCGCCATTAATGGCGCCTCCTGGAGGCCCAAAACTTTTCGCTGATATAGTGCGGATCGTTCCTCGTGTGTGGCAAGCTACAAACAAATCACTCCCGATTGAATCAAGAGGGTGTCTGATCAAACGAAAACTCGAGGAGATTCGGAGTAAATCGACTGCGCTCCGTCCGATTTGCGTGCGATGCGGAGATACTGGCCACCGAGCTGCGGAGTGCCGAAATGCACAACTTTGCTTTGTGTGTAACAGACTTGGCCACAAAGCTGCTGTGTGCAGAACACCCACCGCTACTGTGCCTTTTACCCCTCCCAAAGCAGACGCACCTGGCGCATCTCGAGCCGACTCTCTTCCAGAAGGCAATCCCTCTTCTTCTCCATCTATCCTACACTCCGACGCGCCAGATCCGATCGATCCAGCACTGCCGATGGCACCTGCCCGTCGCACTGGACATCCACCAGCGCGTCGCGGTCCCGATCCAGCGCTGGCCCGTCGGGTGCCTCCCATCCAAAACCCGGATCCGATACTCCCCAGACCTCCAGCCCCGTCAAACCTAAGAGTTCCGATTCTGATTTTTACACCATCTGCTGCCTCAGAAGCTCAGGAGCGGGAGTTTTCTCAGAGTTTCATCTTAGACGACATTGTTGGATGGGGCCCTGAGCAACTCGAACAAGCTTTCTACCGCCTTTTTGATAACTTTGAATGGCGTGTGGCAGTTTTTGATGAATTCCGCTACCTTATCAAAGCTCCCTCAATGGCTTGGAAAAACTCTACTGTCCGAAGAGGTTCGATCTTCATAGATGGGATACAGTTCCCGGTAGTTGCTTGGGACCCCAGTCTCAATGCAGGTAAGAGGCTTACCTCTCTGTGGTTGCGAATCAGGGGTTTCCATCGGTCTCTCTGGGATTGGCCCGAGTTTGATAAACTTTTGAACCCGTTTGGAGCGATAGTTCTAGAGATTGACCCAGCTACAAAAAACAGATACGACTGGCGTTTTGCTCGGGTTAGGGTTGGTGCATGTGACCCAGCCTTGTTCACCACACAGCACTGGCAACTATACCGGGATGCCACTGGCTATGTCTCTTCCTTCGATCTGCAAATTGAGGTCGAAAATGAGCACACCGAGAGTGTCAATGCGTGGCGAGCTAGGGCTCCGGGTCGCCAACCTCCTAGACCTCCTCGTGGTCAGAATCCTTCTAGACCACCTGGTGCGGTTGCAGCCCCACTGCCAGCTGCTCCTCCCATGAATGATATGGATGAAGATCTCCTCGAGGATCCACCTTCTAAAGGATCAGGTAACTCTGGTAGTTGTCAGAATCAATCTGATCCTAGAGATGGTCAATTTACTGATGACGACTCAGATGATGATCATAACCACTTCATCCAGACTATGAATGCTATGCTTCATCAGGGTGATTGCTCCCAGTCCGAAACAAAAAAACAAAGAACTGCTCCTCCCAATTCAGGTGTTTCCAAATCTGGCAAGCAACCAGCTCAAGACTCCTCCGATTCACCCAAAAATCATACCACACGCTCAACAGCCACCTCTCCCTCTAAATCATCCCGATCCAGCACCTCTCCCAATCCTGATAAAGGAAAATCAGCAGCTCCAATCTCTCCAGTTTTCCGTTCTGGTAAGCCAGCGGGTAAAACCATATCCCCCATGTCGAAGACACGACATTCTACTCCACTACCACCGACTCCCTCTTTTTCAGAATGCGAACTCTATTACCCAATTTCTGGTCAGACACCTCCTGCTGGTCCAGGGAAGATACCCCACCAGCCCAAAGATCGCCTCTCCTCCTCAGCTCTCCGAGTGAGGAACACCAGTAAGTGGAAAAAACCGATTAAGAGGCCCACTACCGCAGCTCAAACATCTTACCCCACCATGGTCGATAAGACTGTTGAGCTCCCTGTCGCTCCCATTGCTGCATCACCACCTCATCGGCGATCAGCCCACCAAGGCATCTCCTTACGGAAGAGCTTGCGCATCCAAGCCCAAGCTGATCCCTCCTCTACTCTCACCAAAGCTAAGAAAAGAGCAATCGCTAAAGATACTGGTAGCAGCAGCCATGCAGGTATGCCTTTGATCCACAATTATCCTTTTCATCGCCTCACCTTAGCACAAGTAGCAGAATTATTTCAGGTCTATAACATACAGTTAGGTCACAGTGCTGATGAAGCCAAACAAATTATCTCTCTTTTACAACATATGAATAGACCTTCTTTTGAGATAATAGTTCATTCCTTATTAAACCGATCAAAACAGCTCTCTACCCCATCTCCTTTAGTACTTGATATGGATATAGTTTCAGCCATGGATGATCATAAACACCATACTAATGAATCCAATCTGGTCCAGGATACCCCTAATATTCAGCTCCTTGAGATAATCAATGCTGAATTTCCTGTGACACCAAGGGAAGATATTGTTTCCTCATGAATTTCTTAAATTGGAATGTTAGAGGTATTAATTCCTCAAAAAAACGTCAAATATTACATGATATTATTATAGATAATCGGATAGATTTGATTGCAATTCAGGAAACTAAAAAAGAAACTTTTAACTTTCGTATTCTTAAGTCCATCTCTTCTAGATTTGATATATGGCATTGGGTCCCTTCGGTGGGGCGTTCGGGGGGCATCTTGTTTGGTTGCGATAGCTCACAATTTAAATATCTTTCTCATTCCATTCATAACTTCTGTTTGAATATTCAGCTAGAAAGTAAACTTGATGGCCACCCTTGGCAGATCACTATAGTTTATGGCCCAGTAGACCGCACAAAGAAAAAAGATTTATGGATTGAACTTGACTCTATTAGAAATAATGATACTTCTTGTTGGATTCTTTGTGGCGATTTCAATGTTATTAGACATCGAAATGAGAAAAATGGTGTGCGTTTTGACCTTACCACTAGTTCCCATTTTAATACATTCATTAATAGGTATCACTTGTTTGAACACAAATTGTCTTCTCAAAAATACACATGGACCAATGGAGGGAAATTTGCCTTACTTGATCGATTTTTTACTAGTCTGAATTGGAATAATTCCTATCCTGCTAGTCATGTTTCAGATTTAGGTCGATATGGCTCTGATCATTGCCCAATTATCTTACACATTTCAGCTCAACTTGATCGTCCCCATCACTTGTTTCGATTTGATCCTGTTTGGTTAGATCAACCTGAATTTGTCCAATTGATACATAAATGGTGGAATCAATTCCCTTTAGATACTACTGAAATTGCTAAGAGCTGGAATGATAAGCTGAAACACATGAGACAGAAAATTCGCGGCTGGACTTGAAATTTTTATAGTCAAAAGAAAAAACTCAAACAACATTTGTTAGCTAGACTCCACCAATTAGAACGCCTTCAGGAACATAGCGATTTAAACGGGGATGAATATAATGAATGGCTTAGATGCAAACATACCTTAGATGACATATACCTTGAAGAGGAAAAACATTGGCAAGCTAGATCAAAACAGAAATGGCTTGAGGAAGGGGACAATAATACTAAATATTTTCATACCATTGCTACTCATCGATCCAAGAAAAATAAAATTTTGTCCTTAGAAATAGATGGTCAACAAACTACCACCAAACCAGCCATTAAAAAACATATCCTTGAATTTTATAAAAATCTGCTAGGTGATCCTGGGGTTAAATGTGCATCTTTAGAACCCTCCTTTTGGGATACCCAAGATAGATTAGAGGAACAGGAAAAAAATTCTTTAGAACTCCCATTTACCTTAGCAGAAATAAAAAAGGCAGTATTTGCATGTGAACCCAATGGGGCACCCGGTCCAGATGAGTTCACATTCAAGTTTTACCAAACTTTTTGGGAATTAATTCAGCATGATCTCTTTTCAGTTTGCACCTCCTTTTTCCATCATCAAACCAAGCTGAACACTTTAAATAAATCAATCATTTGTCTCATTCCCAAAGAGAAAGATGCCACCCTCATTTCCAAATACCGACCTATCAGCTTGGTCAACTGTAGCTTCAAGATAATTTCAAAAATATTGACTTTTAGGCTTGAATCCATTATGCATAGGATCATTGATCGTAGTCAAGCTGCATTCATAAAAAATAGATATATTTTAGACAATGTTATTCTTAGCCGGGAGATAATCCATCACTGTCAACTCACTAAGGAACAAGGGTTAGTGATTAAAGTTGATTTTGAAAAGGCTTACGATAAGATTAATTGGCATTATCTGATAGAAATCCTAATTAGTAGGGGCTTTGGACAGAAATGGATCATTTGGATTAAAGAATGGTTAGATAGTTCCCAATCTTGCATTAATATAAATGGGGAACTCACCAATTATTTCTTTTGTAAACGGGGTGTTCGACAAGGTGATCCCTTGTCTCCCTACTTATACATTTTGGCTGCCGATACGTTAAGTAAAATCTTTCAAAAAGGGAAAGCTGCAAACCTAATTCAGGGTATAGGACCACATGCAATTGATCACCATCCCCATACCAATTGCCATTATGCCGACGATACCATCCTCTTTTTGAAAACTAATGAGACCAATGTCCAAAATGCATGGTGGGCGTTGGTTGCATTTGAGGCATTATCCGGCATTAAAGTTAACTATGCTAAAACTGCCATGTATCCGATTAATACATCAGATCCTCAAAGATTTGCAACTCTTTTTAGATGTAGAGTGACTTCCTTTCCTTTATTATATCTAGGTCTCCCCTTACACACACATAAATTGACTAAAGTAGATTGGGCTTCTTATTGATAAAATAGAGAAGAAGCTACAAAATTGGAAGGGTAGTCTCCTCTCTATTGGAGGCCGACTCACCCTTTTGAACTCAGTCTTATCAGCTGTCCCTTTGTACTCCTTTTCAGTTTATAAAATTCCAGCTTTTGTGATCAAACGAATAGACCAAATAAGGTGTCGATTCCTTTGGCAAGGTACAACTACTAATAAGAAAAAATATTCACTTGTTAGCTGGCAAGTTGCTTGCTTCTCTAAAGAATATGGAGGCCTCGGTATCCTTGATCTTAAACAAATGAACATCGCCCTATGGATGAAATGGTGGTGGAAATTTAAGGATCCTACCTACCATAGTCCTTGGAAATTCATGATTCTCACTAAATATTTTACTGCTGCTGCACATATTCCTTATTCAGAATTTTGGCTTACAATCAGTGCATTACAGCATTTAGAAACTCTTAGTGTATCTTATGCCCCTGGAATACATTCTCCCATTTCCTTTTGGCATGATATCTGGTATCAACACTGTGCTATGGCATCTAGATTTTCCTTTTTATACACTATTTGTAGCACTCCTGATATATCCTTTCAAACAGTGATCAATTCTCAAGGACATGCCTTAAAATTCAGACGTAATCTTACTGGAGTCTTATATCTAGAATGGATAGAATTACTTGACATTATCAGCCACATTTCTTATACTCATGCAGAAGATAAACTGAGTTGGAGGTGGGAAAGTTCTGGCCAATTCACTGTCAAATCCCTTTATAAATTGCTCAACTTCCGAGGAATTAAACCGCCACAGGCCATGCTGTGGTGGACCGTCCCTGTCCCTCTGAAAATTAGGGTCTTTATGTGGTTGACTGCCAAAAATAGGATATTAACAAAGAAAAATCTGAGTAAAAAAGGCTGGACTGGTAATTGTAAATGTCAATTCTGCCCTTACACAGAAACTGTTAACCATATGTTTGTTCAATGTAGATTCACTAAACAACTTTGGTTTTGGATGGGTTCTTGTCAAGATATTAGTTTAGCATGGAATTATTTTTCTGATATTGTACATTTTGCTAACCAACTTCCTACTGTACACAGGACTGCATTGCTTGTAGTCTGTAGCGCACTTTGCTGGACTCTTTGGAAGCATAGAAATGACTTATGCTTTAACACGGGTAAGCCTAAAACTCATAGACAAATCATATTATTGACTATCTCTCTTGTTAAATATTGGGCAGGTTTGATGCGCACTCAGGTGCAGGATTGCCTTGCGCTTTGGCTACCAACAGATCTGGATGTGATCCCTCTAGCTAGTTGGCATCCTGACGACGTTGAGGAGCAGCTGGATATCGCAGCGCTTGATGGGGATACTAATTCTGTCTCATGAAGGAAGATGAATACTTGGTAGTTCACTGCTGGCTGGACGTTTCTTTTAGTTCTGTCTTAGATATCACAGCCCCAATATGTGTGGCTTCTTTACTTAAATATACTCAGTACTTTGCCATCTCTATAGATACTATTATGTCTTGGCTTATGTGGTTGTTTGACATGGTTACCTAGCTTCTATTTTAGGGTGTAAGTTAACTTTTGTTTCAATGAAACGGGCTTAGGCCTTTTTATCAAAAAAAAACGGAGTCAATCACATAACATTTTTGTGTTGCGAATGAAAATTAATTTTACAGTATTTTAACATTTTACTCCAAATTATATAGAAAATAATGTATAAATATAATAAAATTGAAAATGAATAGGGTTCCATACCCTCTTATTCAATCCGCCCTGCACCCGAGTAATGAGATTTGCATGATGTGAACTTTATAAAAAGAAATATGTTATAACCCGTAAATTCAAATGTAGTTAATTAGTTGATAATTAAAATTTGCAACCAATTAAAATTTTAAATTGATTAATCAAGGAAAATAAAGGTTAATAAATTTAAATGAATAAATTAACTTATCTAAATTATTTATTTAACTAATTAGTGAATTTTTATAAATTGTAGAATTTAATTGTACAAATATAAATTTTTAAGGAAGAAATACAAAATATTAATAACCATTATAATTTTAATAGTTAATTAAATGACGAATAAATCTGTAAGATTAGTCAAAGAACAATCTAAAAATTTCATATCAAATTTTAAACGCAAGTTTTATCGAATCCTTCGATTGATTTAATTGATTCATAGGATATCATTAAAAATGAACTCTTTTTCTTTATTGGGGAATAATCTGAACCGTTCAATTCTGTCCTGCACGGATCTCAAAGCGGAGCCCTCAAACAAATTTGATTTTCTTCGGATCCGTCCTCTTCTTCCAGAGACACATCACCTCCTCTTTTGTTTTTCTCTCTGGCTGGCGACAGGGCGCCTGACCTCCTTGTTCCCGCAGAGGGGTTTTACCCCCTTTCTACCGCTCTCTCTTCTTCTCTCTCTTATTTCCCTTTTACTTCTCTCTCTCTCTCTCTTGAATTTTCACTGGTCACCCCTCTCTGCTCTCCTCCTTATCTTCTTCGCCGATTCCCTTGCTCTTTCCTCTCTCCTCCGCCAAAATCCCTCCTTCTCTGGCTTGATTGTTCGGTGGTGGTTCGGTGTTTGATTTGTTCTGATCGGTGCTCTGTTGTGTCGCGATTGTTGCCGAATCCGAAAGTTGGTGTTGTTGCTTGTGCTCTTTGGTGCCGACTCTCCTACCGGGTAACCCTTGAATTTCTGATTTTTGTTTTGGCGATTTGCCTTGTGGCTTGCGGCTGGTATGCTTGATCTGTGGCCTTCGTGCCAGTTGCCTTGACCTGTGACATTTGGATTTTTTTACCATTGCTAGCCGTGAGCTTGATCGATCTGTGGCCTCTGTGCCTTCTTATTTGATTTGCGGCATTCGTGCCTGGTAGTATGTTGATTGCTGCTGTTGCTGGTACTACCCCTGTTGCTATTACTCTGATTGCTTGATTGCATTGACCTTTGTTTTGGTTGCTGGGCTTGCTGCCTTGGCTTACTGGTTGATATTCTATGGTGCTGTACCAGTTGGTACAGCCCAGTGTTGCCACTGGTACCAAATCTCAAAACTGGTTTGAAATGACAGGGACCAAATCGTAAAAGTTTGAATATTAAGGGCTGAATTGAGAAATGTTGGGCCCTTGGTATGAAATAATTTATTTCAGGGGCTAAAGTGCAAAATGGTATTTAAGTGATAGAGGGCCGGCCCTATATGTTATTAAGATGGAAAAATCAGATTTGGGCCTTTGACTTTATTGGGCCGTGGCTGTTGTAATTAATTATTGGAATTGGGCTTTTAAATTTCTGTTGGGCCTTAATATGAATTTATTAATAAATTCAAGGAGGCTTGGGCCTTTATCTATTGGGCTTGACAGATTTTTAAAAATAAAAAGGAATAAAGGTTGCCTCGGATTGACGGAATAAAATGACGGCTTTTAAAAATTTAGGTTTTAATAATGTAACCGAATAAAACCGGATGCTTATGTAAACTTGAATTTAATTCGGGAGATGATTATACCGTCCGGGTCTTGATGCCTCAGTGAGAGTTCATAACATAATTTGAACAGATACTATACAACCCTATATGGACACCTGTATGATCCCGAAACACACCCAATAAAAATATTTCAACACATGTAGATTAATTAGAATTTTTAATTAATTAAAAAGTTGAGTAGTTAGGATTTTAAATGTTAAGTAAATGTTAGATTAAATCAAATGTAGTTTTAAATAAAGTAAATAATTTATAAATAAAATATGTTGTTAATTAATAAAGGACAAGTAATTAACAACATATTAACGCTTTCGAATCATTACGAATACAAAATTTTATTAAATAGAATAATTAGATAATCATGTATGAATTCATATTTAAATTAATTGACTCGCACAAATTAGTAAAAATAATACGTACGATTTTAGAAACGATATATTAATTAAGTACTTAATATTTATAAACTACGTACTTAAGATTTAACATTTATTTGTAGCCTAATTAGTTAGGAAAACACGTTATGTTACAAGTGATTAAATAGAGAATTAATAATAGCGAATTAAATTACGTAGGTTATATCTTATTTATTTTATTGTAAAAATATGTAATATCTTAAGTTAAAAGTTTTGAATATTTAAATTTCATTAGATTAAATTAAACCAACCTTGACCTAATTTTATGCTCAATCGGAATCGAATAAAATCGATCGAACCGGTTGAGTAGATTCGAACACTTAGTGAAAATCATCAAACGGGGTAATAAGGGTTACGAATACCTAGTGTAGACTCTAATTAAGTTACGACTAAATTACAGGTCAGCCGACCTACACCGAGTTCGATCCGTGGTCTGATCCCGCTGACGGTTACACCGGAGCAGGCGAGGATCGTGCTGATTGCGGTGATTTCTAGTGCTAGCTCTTTCTACCCCTACAGCTATCAGGTGTGGGATATCTGTATTTTCTTTCGTGGCGTACTCTCACCAGTCGACCACTTGACCTGACATCCGCACTTTAAATTTTGTAGTTGCATTAGAGCATGTTTAATCCTTTCTGAACTGTAATTTAGGATTTGCACAACCCCTTCTAAATTGCAAATTTAATGCTTTCTTAGGAGTAGTGTAATTTAATTAATAATATATTAGGATATTAGTTGTCCCCTTCTCGTAGAGGACAACATATTATTGTAGTTAAGCATGTGCATTGGTGAGCGTGAGATAGAAGACCGAATGACTGCTTTCCGTCACGTAGGCATGGGATGCGTGACGGTTCGTGGGTCATTGGGCTGAGGGATCACTTGATCCCTTAGAGGTCTTATTAGGATTATTATTATTATATGCATGAGATTGGTATTATATCATTTTTGATCATTTTACATTTTGTGCGGACCGATCTCGAGTCCGGAGACGATTCGGGAGATATCCCCCCTACATTAGGAGCTACTTGCCTAGTACGGCTGCCGAGGTTGCGGTGGCAGATTTTATTTTTTTTGTTATGGGCCGCTCACGAGCCCTTGTCCCATTGATCTGGCCGGATGGTGGAGTTTCGTCTCTGCTCATGAGGAGACGAATTGACTTATTCTTACGCATTGCTTGTAGTTTTCTCCTATTTTATATGTTTGGTGATGAATCGTCTTAGAGAAGGAAAACACATCGGCTAGCGTGCCCTTCTTGTGTGGGCAAAGCTCGATGTCCTTAGGCATCGGGTACCTTTGCTCCTCTGATCGCAGTCCTTGGATGTTACACGAATTTCGATATAACCATCGGCTAGCGTGCCCTTCTGCTGTGGGCAAAGCTCGATGTCATTAGGCATCGGGTATCTTTGCCCCGCTGATCGCAGTCCTTGTGTTATGTCACTTTTGAGATACAACTTCAATTTGATTGAACTTGGCACGGCACGGGGTGACAAAATTATCCGTACTATTACTACATCAATTTGTACACACAGTACCTATTGTACTGGACTTCGGTTGAGTATAATATTGATCCTCATATTTTATTTTGGGAAACTTTGGCATTTTTGGCATAATAGGATAATCACATCATGTCATCTATTATATGTATATTTTTCTTTTGTAGTACTATGATAGGTTTAATTCTCGCAACATATGCATTAAAAGTAAATTCCTGACTTTACGTAGATTTCAAATTAAAATGTGCTTTGACTTGAGAGGATCCCTGAAGGGATAATACTGGGTCACATACTGGGCGATCATTCGCTCATCCCCTCCTTTTTATGGATGTGGGCAGGTACAGAGTCTGACGGTCCGCAGCAGGAGGCGTCAGGAGCTGTCCCCGACGGTGACATCACTTGAGGTAGATTAGGGGCTTTTGTTTAGGATTTTACGAGTCCAATGTTTTGTTATATATATTGGACTCGATAGATCATGTATCCCTTTTGACTAGTTATGTTTATTTTATCCCGAGGTGGATTGTATGGATGTGTGTATATGTATGTTTATTTGATATTTATGACTATTGCTTGTTTGTATTATATTGCTTCCGCTGCTGTTTGATTATTATGTTGTTTAGCCTTGCGTGTTTATTGAGTATTAGGCATGAGGCGGGGATTAATCACATCCTAATTCGGAAATCCTGGTTTGGGGTGTGACATCCTTTGGGTGGTATCAGAGCCAGGTTTATCGTAATCCTTTGTACGATAAACTGAATACCATTCACTAAACAAATAAGAAGCAAAGTCATAAGTTGATAAATATCAATATATATATATATATATATATAAAAGTCAAGCACTTGACCGATACTCTAAGTAGTATCTCACGTAGACATCGGCGAACGAACTCTTTTCCTTATCATACGACTCATTTTCATTCCTTGATTGTACATCCATATCTGTGTTGCAGCTATACTATGGACGGCCGTCACCCCTATAGGCGTCATAGGGCTGCATCCCAGCCACCCGAGGCTCATTCCGGGCTCTCTGCCGGTAGCGTATCTCCACGACCTATTGAGGTCCGTTCCCCGTCTGTACGTTCTCAGCCTTCTGTGGCACGCGGTCAGGGCGCGGCGACCCCACCCCATGGAGGGGCGGGTTCTAGTAGAGCTGGCTCGTCTCAAGCAGGTCCGTCTCGTGGTGCTGTAGATAGGCAGCCTCCACCTCCACCGGATGCGGCGCAGCTCATGCGACAGTTCTTTGATGGTTTGGCCCAGATTACGGGTCAGGGAGCAGGTGCGGGTCGCGCTATAGTCGACCCCTTTACCGCCGCCCATCGCGACTTCATACGTCTCCACACGCTCCGATTTGACAGGCGTGGTACTTATACTGCCGCTGATGAGTGGCTTGCTTCCGTTGAGGAGACACTTCGTCTCGCTCGGTCTCCTGTGGAGTTCCATACCGAGTTGGCTGCGACACTTTTTGACGGAGATGCCCGTCATTGGTGGGCTACACAGCAGCCCCAGTACGTGGACGGTCCTCCTATACCGTGGCAGTGGTTTACTGAGGTCTTTCGCCGTCGCTTTATGGGTAGGGCACAGCTTCGTGCTCTGAGACAGCAGTTTGAGTCACTTACCCAGGGTAGCCGTACCGTACGTCAGTACGGTACCACTTTCATCAGCTTACCGCAATACGCCCCTGACTTAGTTGCGGATCCACAGGACCGACGCCTCCGCTTCATCGAGGGATTACAGCCTTCATTGGCTTGTCTCGTGGCCTCTTACCCTAGTACATCCATTGAGTCCCTGATGGATAGTGCGGAGTTACTGGAGAGACTCCAGCACAGGAGTGTCCGACCCCGGACCGACATCACCGCATCCCCGAGTCGGGGTAGAGACACCTCCTCCCAGCCTATCGTGAGGCAGCCCCAGCCTCAGCAGTTTCGCGGTCAGCCGAGACCGACCATTCCTCGCTCAGGTGCCTGTTTCATTTGCCAGGCCACTGATCATTGGGCGAACGCCTGTCCGCAGCGGATAGGTGGTAGCCAGTACTCCGATCGAGTCTTCTCAGGAGGTCGGGGACAGTCTGATTTACGTGGACCGGTGCCACCCCGCAGCGGCTTCGGCAGCAACACGCAGCGAGGTGGTAGATCTGGATCCGGGTCAGGACGTGGACCTGGAGGTGGCAGTCAGACTGGTCGTGACTCCGCGCGCATTCATGCCACCATTGGGGAGGAGATACCTGCTGACGAGACCCCCGAGGGAGAGCCATTACCCGGACCTCCCCCTACAGGCGGCCCGACGCACGATGATGTAGATCTCATCACAGGTACTGTATTTATATCGGGGTGTGCGGCTTACGCCCTTATCGATACGGGAGCTAGTCATTCCTTCGTAGCCCTAGCTTTCGTGAGTACCCACGAGTGGCCCACCGAGGTCAGGACTCGGGCCATGGAGGTACAGACGCCTCTCGGGAGGCAGGTTCTGGTGGACAGGATCTGTAAGGACCGAAAAGTCCGTATCGCCGATAGGGACCTAGCAGTAGACCTTACGGTTCTTGACATGCGAGATTTTGACGTCCTGCTGGGTCTGGACTGGTTGACCACGCACCACGCCATCGTCGACTGCGAGAGACATACCGTACGATTCGGTCGTCCGAATGAGGTGTCGTTCACCTTCAGAGGAAGGAAACCTGGAACCGGGTTTCCTATCATATCGGCTCTACGTGCGACCCATCTGATCACCGCGGGGTGTAGCGCGTATCTCGCAGCTGTAGTCCTGACGGAGAGCGAGGAGGTAGACATACGCAGCATACCGATTGTGAGCGAGTTTACCGATGTATTTCCGGAGGAGTTACCTGGGATGCCTCCAGATCGCGAGGTTGAGTTCTGTATAGAACTCCAGCCAGGCACGACACCCATCGCCCGAGCCCCTTATCGCATGGCGCCTGCCGAGCTTAGAGAGCTCAAGACGCAGCTCGAAGACCTTCTCGAGAAGGGCTTCATACGACCGAGCACGTCTCCTTGGGGAGCCCCTGTCCTCTTCGTGAGGAAGAAGGACGGATCCCTTCGTCTATGCATCGACTACCGAGAGTTGAACAAGTGCACGGTGCCGAACCGGTATCCTCTACCACGCATCGATGACTTGTTCGACCAGCTCCAGGGTTCAGAGGTGTATTCGAAGATCGATCTACGATCCGGATATCACCAGATGAAGATTAGGGCGAGCGACGTCCCGAGGACTGCTTTTCGGACCCGATACGGACATTACGAGTTTCGCGTCATGTCCTTTGGACTGACGAACGCACTGGCGTATTTCATGAGCCTCATGAACACGGTGTTTACGGACTTCCTGGACTCATTCGTTGTAGTCTTTATTGACGACATATTGATCTACTCGCGGAGTCGGGAGGAGCACGCCACACACTTACGATTGGTGCTAGAGCGACTTAGAGAGCATCGGCTATACGCCAAGTTCTCGAAGTGTGACTTTTGGATTGAGAAGGTTGCGTTTCTCGGACACGTGATATCTAAGGATGGGTTAGCAGTGGACCCGCAAAAGATATCCGCCATTTCTGACTGGAGGCGACCTGAGAGCGTCACTGAGATTCGTAGTTTCTTAGGATTGGCTGGCTACTATAGACGGTTTGTAGAGGGATTCTCACGTCTAGCCCTACCGTTGACTCAGCTACTGCAGAAAGGAGTCAAGTTCGAGTGGACTCCCGAGCGCGAAAGTAGCTTCGAAGAGCTCAAGCGCCACCTTGTCTCCGCACCGGTTCTCGCGATGCCTATCTCCGGTGTGGAGTACGCCGTTTATGCTGACGCCTCCCGGTACGGATTAGGTTGCGTATTGATGCAGCATGGACATGTCATCGCATACGCTTCAAGGCAGCTCCGCACGCACGAGCGGAACTACCCCACCCACGACTTAGAGTTGGCGGCCGTAGTCTTCGCGTTGAAGATCTGGCGTCATTACCTATACGGAGACAAGTGCAAGATCTACACTGATCACAAGAGCCTGAAGTACGTCTTCACACAGAAGGATCTCAACCTGAGGCAGCGAAGATGGCTCGAACTGATGAAGGACTACGACCTGGAGATATTGTATCATCCGGGCAAGGCCAACGTGGTGGCCGACGCCTTGAGTAGCAAGAGTCAGGGTAACCTGGCTGCGATGATTACGCGACAGCACCATCTACTGGAGGACATGAGACGACTCGACTTGTGGGTTGCTCCATCGGAGGAGCTGATAGGCGAGACTAGCGGTAACAGCGAGATAGTGGTAGCTTCTTTGGTGATACAGCCGACATTGATTGACGAGATACGACTAGCGCAGAGTAGCGACGATTTGCTTGAGAGGACTCGTGCCGCCATTGCCGCGGGCCAGCGTCTCCCGTTTAGAGTAGATGACGATGGTGCCTTGAGACTCGGTGACAGACTATGCGTACCAGATACGGCATCCCTAAAGGACAGGATCCTTAGGGAGGCACACGACTCGGTCTACGCGATTCATCCTGGCGAGACGAAGATGTACCAAGACCTCAAGGACCACTACTGGTGGAAGAACATGCACCGAGAGATCGCGAAGTACGTTAGCAAATGCCTGACTTGCCAAAAGGTGAAAGCCGACCGACGGAGACCGCATGGGCTTATACAGCCACTCAAGATATCGGAGCACAAGTTCGATATCATCACGATGGACTTCGTGACAGGACTACCTAGGACTAGGTCGAGAGACGATGCGATCTGGGTCATAGTCGACACTTTGACCAAGGTGGCGCACTTCATCGCCTATCGATACGGACTGACGGGAGAGGAGATGGCCCTACTCTATATGAGACATCAGCACAAGTTTCATGGAGTCCCGACTACGATCATATCTGATCGTGACCCCCGCTTCACCTCGCGCTTTTGGGAGAGTTTTCACGAGGCTCTCGGGACCGAGGTAGTATTCAGCACAGCCCATCACCCACAGACGGACGGTCAGTCAGAGTGTACGATACAGACGTTAGAGGACATGCTACGATCGTGCGCCCTCACGATGCAGGGCGACTGGACGGATCATCTGCACATGGCAGAGTTCTCGTACAACAGTAGTTATCACACGAGTATCGGCATGTCACCATTCGAGGCGTTATACGGGCATCCAGTCCGTACACCCGTATGTTGGAGATCTACCAGCTCGTTCCGCCCTACTGTACCCCAGCTGATCGAGGAGTGTACGGATAAGCTGCAGATTATCCAAGACCGGCTTAAGACGGCACAGGATCATCAGCGGAAGTACGCGGACCCAAAGCGTCGAGACTTCAGCATGGAGGTTGGCGAGCACGCGCTTTTACGAGTTTTGCCCCGCAAGGGGATTATGAGGTTCGGAGTCAAGGGCAAGTTAGCACCTAGATACATCGGCCCGTTTATGATTCTTGAGCAAGTCGGTCGCACCGCATACCGACTTGCGTTACCTCCATCCCTCGCTGGTGTACACGATGTCTTTCACGTATCTCAGCTTCGACGCTAAGTACGGAGTGAGGCACACGTGCTAGATTATGAGCCACTACAGGTCGAGCCGGATTTGACATACGAGGCATGTCCGATTCGCATCTTAGACGTGCAGGAGATCGAGTTGCGACGACGCACTATTCGTCGAGTACTAGTGCAGTGGGAGCACCATACCCCGCGCGAGGCGACATGGGAGCTCGAGGACGGGATGCGAGAGCGCTATCCAGAGCTGTTCGCATCGACCGGCTAGTTTTGATCGTTCGGGACGAACTTTTTATTAGGGGGGGAGAATGTTATAACCCGTAAATTCAAATGTAGTTAATTAGTCGATAATTAAAATTTGCAACCAATTAAAATTTTAAATTGATTAATCAAGGAAAATAAAGGTTAATAAATTTAAATGAATAAATTAACTTATCTAAATTATTTATTTAACTAATTAGTGAATTTTTATAAATTGTAGAATTTAATTGTACAAATATAAATTTTTAAGGAAGAAATACAAAATATTAATAACCATTATAATTTTAATAGTTAATTAAATGACGAATAAATCTGTAAGATTAGTCAAAGAACAATCTAAAAATTTCATATCAAATTTTAAACGCAAGTTTTATCGAATCCTTCGATTGATTTAATTGATTCATAGGATATCATTAAAAATGAACTCTTTTTCTTTATTGGGGAATAATCTGAACCGTTCAATTCTGTCCTGCACGGATCTCAAAGCGGAGCCCTCAAACAAATTTGATTTTCTTCGGATCCGTCCTCTTCTTCCAGAGACACATCACCTCCTCTTTTGTTTTTCTCTCTGGCTGGCGACAGGGCGCCTGACCTCCTTGTTCCCGCGGAGGGGTTTTACCCCCTTTCTACCGCTCTCTCTTCTTCTCTCTCTTATTTCCCTTTTACTTCTCTCTCTCTCTCTCTTGAATTTTCACTGGTCACCCCTCTCTGCTCTCCTCCTTCTCTTCTTCTCCGATTCCCTTGCTCTTTCCTCTCTCCTCCGCCAAAATCCCTCCTTCTCTGGCTTGATTGTTCGGTGCTGGTTCGGTGTTTGATTTGTTCTGATCGGTGCTCTGTTGTGTCGCGATTGTTGCCGAATCCGAAAGTTGGTGTTGTTGCTTGTGCTCTTTGGTGCCGACTCTCCTACCGGGTAACCCTTGAATTTCTGATTTTTGTTTTGGCGATTTGCCTTGTGGCTTGCGGCTGGTATGCTTGATCTGTGGCCTTCGTGCCAGTTGCCTTGACCTGTGACATTTGGATTTTTTTACCATTGCTAGCCGTGAGCTTGATCGATCTGTGGCCTCTGTGCCTTCTTATTTGATTTGCGGCATTCGTGCCTGGTAGTATGTTGATTGCTGCTGTTGCTGGTACTACCCCTGTTGCTATTACTCTGATTGCTGGATTGCATTGACCTTTGTTTTGGTTGCTGGGCTTGCTGCCTTGGCTTACTGGTTGATATTCTATGGTGTTGTACCAGTTGGTACAGCCCAGTGTTGCCACTGGTACCAAATCTCAAAACTGGTTTGAAATGACAGGGACCAAATCGTAAAAGTTTGAATATTAAGGGCTGAATTGAGAAATGTTGGGCCCTTGGTATGAAATAATTTATTTCAGGGGCTAAAGTGCAAAATGGTATTTAAGTGATAGAGGGCCGGCCCTATATGTTATTAAGATGGAAAAATCAGATCTGGGCCTTTGACTTTATTGGGCCGTGGCTGTTGTAATTAATGATTGGAATTGGGCTTTTAAATTTCTGTTGGGCCTTAATATGAATTTATTAATAAATTCAAGGAGGCTTGGGCCTTTATCTATTGGGCTTGACAGATTTTTAAAAATAAAAAGGAATAAAGGTTGCCTCGGATTGACGGAATAAAATGACGGCTTTTAAAAATTTAGGTTTTAATAATGTAACCGAATAAAACCGGATGCTTATGTAAACTTGAATTTAATTCGGGAGATGATTATACCGTCCGGGTCTTGATGCCTCAGTGAGAGTTCATAACATAATTTGAACAGATACTATACAACCCTATATGGACACCTGTATGATCCCGAAACACACCCAATAAAAATATTTCAACACATGTAGATTAATTAGAATTTTTAATTAATTAAAAAGTTGAGTAGTTAGGATTTTAAATGTTAAGTAAATGTTAGATTAAATCAAATGTAGTTTTAAATAAAGTAAATAATTTATAAATAAAATATATTGTTAATTAATAAAGGACAAGTAATTAACAACATATTAACGCTTTCGAATCATTACGAATACAAAATTTTATTAAATAGAATAATTAGATAATCATGTATGAATTCATATTTAAATTAATTGACTCGCACAAATTAGTAAAAATAATACGTACGATTTTAGAAACGATATATTAATTAAGTACTTAATATTTATAAACTACGTACTTAAGATTTAACATTTATTTGTAGCCTAATTAGTTAGGAAAACACGTTATGTTACAAGTGATTAAATAGAGAATTAATAATAGCGAATTAAATTACGTAGGTTATATCTTATTTATTTTATTGTAAAAATATGTAATATCTTAAGTTAAAAGTTTTGAATATTTAAATTTCATTAGATTAAATTAAACCAACCTTGACCTAATTTTATGCTCAATCGGAATCGAATAAAATCGATCGAACCGGTTGAGTAGATTCGAACACTTAGTGAAAATCATCAAACGGGGTAATAAGGGTTACGAATACCTAGTGTAGACTCTAATTAAGTTACGACTAAATTACAGGTCAGCCGACCTACACCGAGTTCGATCCGTGGTCTGATCCCGCTGACGGTTACACCGGAGCAGGCGAGGATCGTGCTGATTGCGGTGATTTCTAGTGCTAGCTCTTTCTACCCCTACAGCTATCAGGTGTGGGATATCTGTATTTTCTTTCGTGGCGTACTCTCACCAGTCGACCACTTGACCTGACATCCGCACTTTAAATTTTGTAGTTGCATTAGAGCATGTTTAATCCTTTCTGAACTGTAATTTAGGATTTGCACAACCCCTTCTAAATTGCAAATTTAATGCTTTCTTAGGAGTAGTGTAATTTAATTAATAATATATTAGGATATTAGTTGTCCCCTTCTCGTAGAGGACAACATATTATTGTAGTTAAGCATGTGCATTGGTGAGCGTGAGATAGAAGACCGAATGACTGCTTTCCGTCACGTAGGCATGGGATGCGTGACGGTTCGTGGGTCATTGGGCTGAGGGATCACTTGATCCCTTAGAGGTCTTATTAGGATTATTATTATTATATGCATGAGATTGGTATTATATCATTTTCGATCATTTTACATTTTGTGCGGACCGATCTCGAGTCCGGAGACGATTCGAGAGATATCCCCCCTACATTAGGAGCTACTTGCCTAGTACGGCTGCCGAGGTTGCGGTGGCAGATTTTATTTTTTTTGTTATGGGCCGCTCACGAGCCCTTGTCCCATTGATCTGGCCGGATGGTGGAGTTTCGTCTCTGCTCATGAGGAGACGAATTGACTTATTCTTACGCATTGCTTGTAGTTTTCTCCTATTTTATATGTTTGGTGATGAATCGTCTTAGAGAAGGAAAACACATCGGCTAGCGTGCCCTTCTTGTGTGGGCAAAGCTCGATGTCCTTAGGCATCGGGTACCTTTGCTCCTCTGATCGCAGTCCTTGGATGTTACACGAATTTCGATATAACCATCGGCTAGCGTGCCCTTCTGCTGTGGGAAAAGCTCGATGTCATTAGGCATCAGGTATCTTTGCCCCGCTGATCGCAGTCCTTGTGTTATGTCACTTTTGAGATACAACTTCAATTTGATTGAACTTGGCACGGCACGGGGTGACAAAATTATCCGTACTATTACTACATCAATTTGTACACACAGTACCTATTGTACTGGACTTCGGTTGAGTATAATATTGATCCTCATATTTTATTTTGGGAAACTTTGGCATTTTTGGCATAATAGGATAATCACATCATGTCATCTATTATATGTATATTTTTCTTTTGTAGTACTATGATAGGTTTAATTCTCGCAACATATGCATTAAAAGTAAATTCCTGACTTTACGTAGATTTCAAATTAAAATGTGCTTTGACTTGAGAGGATCCCTGAAGGGATAATACTGGGTCACATACTGGGCGATCATTCGCTCATCCCCTCCTTTTTATGGATGTGGGCAGGTACAGAGTCTGACGGTCCGCAGCAGGAGGCGTCAGGAGCTGTCCCCGACGGTCACATCACTTGAGGTAGATTAGGGGCTTTTGTTTAGGATTTTACGAGTCCAATGTTTTGTTATATATATTGGACTCGATAGATCATGTATCCCTTTTGACTAGTTATGTTTATTTTATCCCGAGGTGGATTGTATGGATGTGTGTATATGTATGTTTATTTGATATTTATGACTATTGCTTGTTTGTATTATATTGCTTCCGCTGCTGTTTGATTATTATGTTGTTTAGCCTTGCGTGTTTATTGAGTATTAGGCACGAGGCGGGAATTAATCACATCCTAATTCGGAAATCCTGGTTTGGGGTGTGACAAAATAAATGAGAGAATTTTCTTCCAAATGGAAAACTGTTATCATGTTCAGGTGGAGTCGAATCAAAACCTTTTTTAAATAAAAAATGAAGTTAAATATTTCAATTGTTTATCCACTAGAGATCCTTCAGTTATATTTCAAACATGCGATCACTAACACAAAAAAACATTACCTTAGCCATTGATCAGAAATTGATTCTTCTCAAGTCGATCGATTTTGAACTTGCAAAGATAATTTTTGTTATGTTAAATTTTAGTTTATTCAAATAAGAGTTACGTAATACTTATCTTACCCTTTATATTAATTATCTTTATTTGTGTTTAAAGATATTTTGTAATTATTTCATCTTGTTTAGTGAAATCTGTTTAACCACTAACTCATCTTTAATATAAAATAAAATATACACATCATATATATTAGCCGTTGGCCATAGTGCCATATCTAATTCATATATAGCAAGCATAACCTCTCCATATATATATTCCAATAAATTAAATAGATTTAGAACTTAAGACTCTTTTCGGGAACCACATTTGTTCTCTAGGTTATATATACTTCAATTACTATTTGATAACTACGTAATATATTTAAATGTGTTTTTTATCAGCACCTGTCGCCAAATCTCCACAGTATAATCGACAAAGCTCATAAATTTACTAATTAATTCCAAGAAACCAAGAATATGCGTTAAACCCCTAGCTTATTCCACGACGAACCATTTATGAGGCTACATATGTTACGCGTATCTATCGATCCATGCATCTCTCCATGTGCACTTGCCAGTACCTACGTGGCATTGACTTTTTGTGTAATCCTAATAAAATTGAGAAGGAAAATGATGAATAAACTTTCTTGTATTATTCTGATTCTTACAAGTCTATTATATAAACTTTGGTCACAATATGACTGTTGCCTTGTTGCCTAATTTACAATATGACTGTTGTCTAGTTGCCTAATTAAAATTGCTAAGTATGGTATGAAATTATAGCTGGGTACTAATTATTCTGAGGCCAGCTATCGGTTGCTCTGTTTCCTTTGAGTTATGATCGATGATGATATTCTGAGATCACGTTGGAGTCACATTCCTTTTGTGTATTATTCTCAATACTCCCCCTCAAGTTGGTATCAAATAGGTTGATTGATCCCAACTTGAATAGGATATTTTCGAATGGTCCTTTCTCCAGTGCTTTTGTGAAGATGTCTGCTAATTGTTCTTTACTCTCAACAAATGGAGTCTCGATTTGTCCAGATTGAACCTTTTCTCTTATAAAGTGGCAATCTACTTCTATGTGTTTGGTTCGTTCGTGAAACACTGGATTTGATGCGATGTGTCTGGCGGCTTGGTTATCACAGTACATTTGCATTGGCTTATCGCAATGAATCTTCATGTCTTCAAGCACTTGCTTGATCCAAGTCAGCTCACTTGCGGTTTATGCCATTGCTCTGTATTCTGCTTCTGCGCTTGATCTTGCCACCACGTTTTGTTTCTTGCTTTTCCAAGTCACAAGATTCCCACCAACAAAGGTGCAATAGCCCGTGGTTGATTTTCGATCATAACTACCAGCCCAATCTGCATCAGAGTAACCGACAACATTGTTAGTGTTATTTTTCCTCATGCATATGCCTTGACCTGGTGACTTCTTAAGATACTTAAGTATCCTTTCAACAGCCTCAAAGTGACTGGTTCTAGGTGCATGCATGAATTGACTTACCGAACTAACTGCAAATGCAATATCTGGTCTGGTCACAGTTAGGTAAATTAATTTACCGACAAGTCTTTGATATTGTCCTATATCTTTCAATGGTTCACCAGTTTCAGAATCAAGTTTTTTGTTAGGTTCCATTGGGGTGTTGGCTGGTTTTGCACCTAACTTACCAGTTTCCTTTAGTAGGTCAAGAACATATTTCCTTTGAGATAAAAACAAACCTTTGTTTGAATGAGCAATTTCAATTCCCAAAAAATATTTAAGTTTTCCTAGGTCCTTAATGTCAAATTTTTCTTTTAGATAATTTTTGACATTTTTAATTTTCTTCTTCGTCATTTCCAGTAATAATAATGTCATCTACGTATACAAGAACTATGGTTGTTGTGGAATTTGTATATTTAATAAACATAGATGAGTCTGCTGAACTCTTAACAAAATCATGAAGTAAAAGAGAGTGACTGAGTTTGCCATACCATGCTCGAGGAGATTGCTTAAGTCCATAAATTGACTTATGTAGTTTGCATACAAGATTATTGTCATCATTCTTGTAACCTGGTGGTAATGACATGTAAACCTCTTCTTCTAGTGTTCCTTGTAGGAACGCATTTTTAACGTCCATTTGAAACAAACTCCACCCCGAATTCACAACCACAGATAATAGAATCCTAACAGTGTTCGTTTTGGCCACTGGTGCAAAGGTCTCTTGGTAATCTATGCCATATGTTTGTGTAAACCCTTTTGCTACCAATCTTGCTTTATATCTTTCTATTGTTCCATCACTTTTATATTTTATTTTGTAAACCCACTTACATCCTACTGGTTTTTTTCCTTTGGGTAGGGGCATAATGGTCCAAGTTTGATTTTTTTCAAGTGCCTTAAGCTCTTCTTTCATAGCCTTAAGCCATGTAGGGTTTTCTTTAGCATCTAGGTAATTGGTGGGTTCACTTTCTTGTGAAATTGAGGTTAAAAATGCTTTGTGGTGTGTTGTGATATTATCATATGAAATATAATCTTGAATAGGATAACTTACATTGTAGGTTACATAATCATGTAACTTGGATGGTGGTTTTGTTGGGCGACTTGATCTTCTAGGACCAGCTTCAGAAGAGGATGCGGCCTCTTCTGAAGAAACCTCAGGAGAAGCTTCGGCTTCTTCGGAAGAGGATGTGGCTTGTGTACCATTTTCTCCCCCTGAGCTCAATTCCTCTTCCACATTATTTTGCTCAATGGTTCCTTCAACAAATGTTAGTTCTGGCAAAACAATATTATTCCTAGATTTTTCTTGTTTGTTAGAATTTTCCACATTATCTTTATAGAATGGCACATTTTCAAAAAAGGTTATGTCTCTTGAGATGTATAATTTTTGTTTGATGGGATCATAACATTTATACCCTTTCTTTTGTGATGAGTATCCTAAGAATAGAGTTTTAACTGCATTTTTATCTAATTTATCTAGCCGTTTTATATGTACAAAACACGTACATCCAAATATTCTGAGATGATCTAAATTTATTTTTCTATTATTCAAAATTTCTAGGGGACTTTTATAATTTAAAACAGTGCTAGGTAACCTATTAATGAGGTAAACAGCCGTGAGCATAGCATCGGACCAGAATTTTTTAGGAACATTTGATTGAAAGAGTAATGATCTAGTTACTTCTAATATGTGACGATTTTTTCTTTCAGATACTCCATTTTGTTCAGGCGTATTAATGCAAGTTGTTTGATGTAAAATTCCTTTTTGTTTTAAAAAATCATAAAATTTTTTATTGATATATTAAGTTCCATTATCAGACCTAAATATTTTTATTTTATTGTTATATTGATTTTCAACATAAGTTGCAAATTCTTGAAATTTTGAAAACACTTCATCTTTTGTTTTTAGTAAATAAATCCATGTAGTACGAGAATAATCATCAATAAAAGTAACAAAATATCTAAAACCATTATACGAATTTAAAGGTGCAGGTCCCCAAACATCGGAGTGAATCAATTCAGGTATTCTAGAGGTCTTACTTTCAGACAATGCAAAAGGCAGCCTGGTTTGTTTGGAAAATCGACATACATCACAACAACTAGAATTTAAATTTGATAAAGAAAATAACTTATTTAGGATTTTATCGGATGGATGACCGACTCTATAGTGCCATAGTCTATTAGGTTCTATACTAGCATTCAAACAAGCTTTATTTGGAAAATCTAAAATATAAAGTCCATTTCTTAATTGGCCTTCACCAATCTTCTTCTTCGTTGTTTTGTCCTGAAATGTCACATTTTCAGATGAGAAAATAACATTGCAATTTAATTCTTTAGTGATTTTACTTACAGATAATAAATTAGATTTGAATGTAGGCAAATATAATACTTTAGATAATTTTTTTGAAAAAAGATTTGCATCCCCAATTTTTGTCACATGTACTTTTGAACCATTTGCTACTGTTACAAGTTCAGTATAATGGGGTTCAATTGAATTATATAAAATTTGAGAATTTCCAGCCATATGGTCAGTGGCTCCTGAATCTACAATCCATCTGTTTAAAGTCCTAGAATTGTTATCTGAGTGTAAACAGTTACCTGTAAATTTACCTGAGGAATGCTGATTTAATTCTTGCAACAGCTGTGTGATTTGGGCTTGGTTCAGCTGATCCAACACGGTTTGGTTCACCTGTGAGTTCGGTCCAGAGAAACTTGATTCGGGTCCGCTCCTTTTATCTCTTTCGGATCCGCCCCCTTCACAAGCCATCGCCTTCCTTTCTCCTTCTCTCTGTCCCGCTTTAGGGTTGCCGCTCTTCTCTCCCTTGCGCTTAGGTCGGAGGTGTGGGTAGAGGAACCAACACCTCTCTACCTCGTGGCCTTCCTTCTTGCAGTTGGTGCACTTAGCGGCTCCCCTCACCTCCGATCTGAAACTAGGGTTTCCCCCTTTTGCCGCCATGGCTTGATTCTCGACAACCTGGTATGGTTCTGTGTGCATGGCTTTACGCCTTGATTCCTCTTGCTCTATTGTGGCTACTACACTGTCTAATGAAGGCAAAGTGGGACCAAGAAGGATTTGGGTACGGACTTGTTCAAAACTTGGATCTAAATTCGCTAAAAGCTGGTAAATCCTATCTTGTTCTTTTCTTTCCCTGATTTTTTCGGGATCTGTTGTTTCTGGTATATGAATATCTATCTCATCCCACTTTGCTTTCATTGAGCTATAGTATTGTGTGAATGGCTGGTTATTTTGTTTAATTTGCACAATATCTTGTTTGATTTGGAAAATATGTGCAAAATTGTTTCTTTTGCCAAACATTTTCTGAATACTAAACCACATTTCACAAGAGGAATTTGCATAACAAAATAACTCACTGATATTGGGTTCCATGGAGTTGAGTAGCCACCCCATGATTGTGTTGTCGTTGAGCTCCCAGTTATCTGGATCTTTTTCGGGTTTCTTCTTTTCACCAGTGACATATTTGATTTTGCCTCTGCCTTTCAAGATGATGGTCATGGCCCTAGACCAGGGGAGGTAATTCTTCCCATTGAGGAGGATATTTGTAAGTTTTGGATTTGCGTTGGTGTCAATGGGACTGTTCTGATTTTTGGGTATTGTCTCTGTTTCGTTCTCTGCCATCTGAGAGGTTTTGGGTGGCCTTTACTGGCACTTGTCGGAATTTGGTTTTTCTGGATCTATTGATCTTGCTCTGATACCATAATAAAATTGAGAAGGAAAATGATGAATAAACTTTCTTGTATTATTCTGATTCTTACAAGTCTATTATATAGACCTTGGTCACAATATGACTGTTGCCTTGTTGCCTAATTTACAATATGATTGTTGCCTAGTTGCCTAATTAAAATTGCTAAGTATGGTATGAAATTATAGCTGGGTACTAATTATTCTGAGGCCAGCTGTCGGTTGCTCTGTTTCCTTTGAGTTATGATCGATGATGATATTCTGAGATCACGTTGGAGTCACATTCCTTTTGTGTATTATTCTCAATAAATCCCCTCCAATTGGCGTCATGAAAATTGCTGTTATATATTTATACTATGGCCTATTAGAACCAAATATCTGGTCTCTCTATTGTTATTAGACGAGGTCGAATCAACAAGCCAGGTTTGTTGTAAAGCTCTGGTATTTGAGCTGGTTTTAGATTCTTCTTTTACCAGTAAAATGAGTGTGCATATATATATGTACGCACGGTAGGTGTTGTTTGGTCACTGGCACTGGGCCCGTTCACTTTCTCGCTTGCTAGTCAGAAGCTCGATCATTTGTTTCCTTGAAGGTACCACTGTCAGTGACAGGGCTCATACACTCACCTATATCAGAATCTATTATTCGTGTAATTATGTACTTCGATGCAAAAGTATGTGTTTGCTCACATTGTATATGTATCATTGGTTATAAATTAAAATTTGCTGATACCAGAGGGACGAAATTAATGCATGGGTAAAATGTATGTAAGCGTCATATATGCTGTACTAGACCTGGCAGTATGTACTTACCAGTATATATAGGCAGGTTAATCCTTGACTCTATGGAAATTGAACTGATCAAAATGCATCATATCTTTTAGTGTGTGTATTTATTGGAAAATACTGATTAAGAAGCTGTGCTAATTTTACCAATGCAATCTAATGTGCTAGGTGCATTTACAGCAATACTAAAGTGTATCATATTGTTTTGTGTTAGCTGTATTGAAAAGATCTGATTCAAAATTTAACTTGAACTATTTTCGTTCCCTAAATCCGTAAGTGTCGCAATAAAAACACCTGCTATATATATATATAGATATATCCTCATCCTACTTTTGCATTTTGTTGAATGCTTGACGCATGGAATAAATTTAATTTGCACCTATTCTGAAGTTGCAAAACAAATGATGATTTATTGTTCATTGTAATTTAGAAAAATATTAGATAATAATCACCGATACAATAGATAAAGTTTGCCAGAACTACTACTCTAAAAATGTAAAAAAAGTCACTTTGATTCAGAAAACCTAATTAATAAAACCAGGAGTGTGTGTAAGTGTGCATTGTGTTATACAGTTAAGTGTACATACATTCTGCAATAACTAAGTATGTATTTGAGGGATAAAGACAGTCATTGACAACGGTGTTTTGACTTGGTCAAAAATACATGACAGTTAGTGGGAGTTGTATCAGTCTGTGTGTGTTATGTAATTGTCAGATTATGCGTTGTAAAGTATGTACAAAAATGTATAGGGTGTTTTAAGAAATGAGTTTATAGAAGTAGTTATATGGCCCGTTGATTAAAAAAGGTGAATGGATCGATGACGCAATGTCCGACATTTTTATTAATATCCAAAGTTAATTACAAATTAATAAATATAATTAGAATCTCTGGGATTTTCGAAAAATGCCCAAACCGGCCATTTTCTGGCTGGTTTCCTCCTCTCCAGAAATCCTGCCAGAAAATGGCCGGTTTCTTCATTTTTTTTTTTTAGAAACACTATGAAGAGCAAGATAATGAAATCTAACACTGCAAATTCGAATTTTTTGTTTAAATTATTTGTTAGATTACTCCTTTTGATTTATAATTAGCATATTTATACTAAAATACACTATATTACTTGAAATTATGTTGAATTACACTATACATTAAATTACGCTAAATTATGTTGAATTACGCTAAATTACACTAATTTTGCTAATTATAATGAAATACGGTAAATTGCGCTAAATTAGGTCGATTTTGTGTCATCTTTCATAAATCATAAAAAATAGTAAAAATTAGTATTATACAAGTTCATTATATAACTAATTTATTGAGCTACTTAGATTGAATAATAGAAATGAAAATTTTAATCGGAAACTTCAACTCAAGTTTTGAGGCTCTTCCCTTTATTTTTTGGCAATTCTGAATTTTGAAATCCGACATTGCTTACACTAATGCATGTGTATTTTTGCAAGTTTTCTGAAAAGTGGTCATTTGCTGAAATCGAACACTCGAGTGTCGTTTTATGGCCGTTTGAAGTTCCGTCGTTGTTTTTCGCCTTCTCAGTAAAGATATCATCCATATTCATATGTAATTTACCGGAATTTACCGTATTTTAGCGTAATTTGACATTTTTAATGTAATATAGTGTAATTCAACATAATTTCAAATAATTTAGCCTATTTTAGTATAAATATGCTAATTATACATCAAAAGAAGTAATCTAATAAATAATTTGAACAAAAAATTTGAATTTTCAGTGTTAGATTTCATTATCTTGCTCTTCATAGTGTCTCGTAAAAAAAAATAGTTTCTATTTATAAATCACTATGAAGATAAAAGAAAAACAAAAAATAGTTTTTAATTATACATCACTATGAAGACACACAATAATTTTCCGGAATTTACCGTATTTTAGCGTAATTTAACATAATTTAGCGTAATTTAATGTAATATAGTATAATTCAACATAATTTCAAGTAATATAGTGTATTTTAGTATAAATATGTTAATTATAAATCAAAAGAAGTAATCTAACAAATAATTTAAAAAAAAATTCAAATTTTCAATGTTAGATTTCATTATCTTCTCTTCATAGTGTCTATAAAAAAAAATGAAGAAACCGGCTATTTTCTGGCCAGAAATTCTGGGTATTTTTCAAAAATCATTGAGATTCTGGGTATATTTATTAATTTGTAATTAACTTTGGATATTAATAAAAATGTCGGAAAAATAGTGCGAAATTTATTAGAAGTTAATTATTACAATTATACATGTAATTAAAAAAAAGTCATGCTTTGCAAATTTCAGTGTAGAAATGCTCTAAAAAGAGAAACTGCAAAATAATACTTTGTTCGCTGCAATTGGTTCACTGCATCATTTAGTACGATTCGAGTCTTTGTTTTTACATTTTTACCTGTGGAACAAGCACCAGGTACAGATATATAATCCCTTAGTAGGATCGTTTCCTCAGACTCCTTTCATGGTAATAAAAGTGTAACGGGTCCTTTACGATTCAAATTCACCTGGAATACAAATTACAATGGAGAGAGTAAAACAGTGAATTTCTCGCTTGAGTTCCCGAGTTTTCTGGTTGCTGGGGCTCGACTGCTCGGCGTGCTCGCCTCTCTTTCTCAAACTCAAAACACAAAAAAGACCTCAAATTTCTAAGTAATTTTCGATCTCAGAAAAACAAAAGATAAAGGAACGTAAAGAGGCAAGAAAATGGAGCTCGCTATTGCTCCACGAGTTCTCCCCTCTCCACCCCAGTCCCGTCTCTTAATCGCAAAACCCAAGAAAACGAGTTCTATCCGGTTTCGCGCAAAGCGAGGTAATTTCGCGTCATTACACAAATATACGTTCTTAATTTATCAATCACTGACACCTCTTTCTTTCCGTGATTATAGGATTGGTTCGTTCGAGTTCGGGTTCGGATTTCTGGTCGACAGTACCTTCTGGAGAAGAGGATGCAAGAGTTGTTGTTGCTGAGAAAGAAGACGTAACGCCGGTAGAGAAGGAAGAAGAGGTGAAAAAGGAGGTTTCTTTTGAAGAAGAGGTGAAAGAGGAGGTACCTGTTGATACTGAAGTGAAAGCAGTAGCTTCCTCCGATGAGGTATCTGTTGATGCTGAAGTGAAAGAAGTAGTAGTTTCCTCAGAGGAGGTATCTGAGGAGCAGAGCTCGGACGGTGATCTCTTAGACCAGCTCAATCTCAATGTATGCACACCATGTGTTTGTTGAATTGCCTCAGTGAATAATTTCATATTAATTGTTATAAATTTGTTTCATGCCTCAATTCAATTGCTATACTAAAGCAACCTGACAAAACAAAAATTCATAGTGTGAACTGGAAGTACCATTGAGTCTATACCCAAATTTTTATTAATTGCTAGATTATGTTGCAAATAGTATATTTAAAAACCTCAATTGCTGACACGTATAATAAGAGAAATTGCATTGTTCTTTCTAGTTTGATCCTGAGGACAAGTCTAAATTGCTTGTCTATGGAGCTGGTGCTTTGGTTGCCCTTTGGATATCATCAGTTGTTGTTTCGACTATCGACTCTATTCCTTTGGTATCTACTTCTATCCTTGCTAAATATCACACTACCTTGTATACCAATAATTAGTTATCAAATAAATTGGATTAATTAATGCACGTAATCCATTGATACAGTTCCCACAGCTGATGGAAGTGGTCGGCCTCGGCTACACAGTTTGGTTCACCTCTCGCTATCTCCTTTTTAAGGTAAATTAATGCATAATTGCAAGGTGAAATCTGTCTTGATTAATTGCTTGGTAAAATGCATGATTATGTATCTTTGCTGACACAGGACAATAGAGGGGAGTTATTCGCAAAAATTGTCGAGTTGAAGGACCAAATACTTGGATCTGATGATGAGTAATTAGAAATCTGAGTAGGATGTTGTGAGGATTTTTAGGGGAGTGATGTCTCAAAATAGATTGCCCGGTTCTGTTTACAATGAATTTTGTTTCAATTTAAAATGCTTAATGTCTCTTTGATTTTGGGCATTTGATGAATATATCAGTGGTTTCCGATGGTTGTTATCTGTTTCGTCAAAAAAAAAAAAAAACATAGAATATAATCCACTGGTACTTTGATGCAACTGGTTTCTGTGCTGGTATTCCCAGCTTGCTGCTCAAGTTCTTTCTTTCTTCTCTTAGATTATCTATATCCATGGTGAAATTATGCGAACTCGTCGATTGAAATGGGTTTGCTCTAGATAATTTCTCGAGTTTTTTTAACTAAACAAATTATGAAAATTAATCTGAATGAATTGGATGTTAAGAAAGGTTTTCTCTGCATTTTTTTAGTGCAAAGGCACACAAAGAAGTGGTTTTGGTCTTGGTTTAAAGATATATTTTAAGGCTTAATTCATGACGAATTAGTCAGATCATTAACAGGTATTACAAAAATCAGGAATTATCTTCGAGTGAGGCTACGGTGCTATGCATAGCATGGATTGAGCCGTGCTACGGCTCAATATTTGAGTTTTCAAAATCCTAACGGTCAATCCGAACCGTTCAACATGATTATAAAATGAATATGTACTTGCAAACTAAATTTTACATTTTTTCGAATTTTTTTAGATAGGTAGAAAATCACTGTTTTTTGATAGTCCAGAATTTTCAGATCAAGTGATTTTCTACCTATCTAAAAAAATAATAAAAAAAATCGAACAAATGTAAAATTTGGTTTGCAAGTACATATTCATTTTATAATCACGTTGAACGGTTCGGATCAACCGTTAGGATTTTGAAAACTCAAATATTGAGTTGTAGCATGGACCAAACTGTGCTATGCATAGTACCGTAGCCTCACTCATTATCTTCTATACTAAGTTACTTACAGAGTAGTTAATTTTGAAAGAAAAATATCATGTGATTGTTTCGTCAATTCAAATTTTTTTTAACAGTACTATTTGAATTGATTACACCCTTTATTCATACTTTACGGTGAGGCCTTGTTAGAGTGGTAAATTTGTGGTCGTTAATAAATCCACATTCATAAAGAATTTGCACGGTACCAATTTGGAGTCATTTAGAATATGCTTTCCCATAGAGAATTAAATTAAAAGCATCTTTCAAAAATAAAAAAAAAAATCAGCGTTCGAAATTGCATCCAAAATTATACTGCTCTGACAAAGCCCACTGGACCATCAAGGTAATTCGATCCATAAAAGTAGATAGGCTAACAACAAACATGCATCAGGATCATAAATCAAATAGGGGATCGAGACAAGTAGCATTGTTGCCGGTGCAATGGTGCCCGATTTCTGTATGGACTGTATTTCAGTTTCTTGTGATGCTCTGCTGTGTTGTGATTAAGTTAAATTTATACTTGCTATGTTGTGATTAAATTTGAAAAGATGATCACAGTATGTTAATCATGACCAAGACATGTCATGATTATTTTTTTTCAAAATTTAAGTTAATTTATATAAAATCCACCATTCAATTAAGATCTAACTATTCTAATTACATGTGACTCACATGACATGCTATGTCATATCAAATTTTCAAAAGATGGTTACGTTACCCAAATGATTACAGGCTTACAGCACAGGACACACAAGCCACAACACATGTCATGCCATGACATATCCGATCACAAGTGACTTTTTTACATCCCAAGTACTATTAGTGGAGCATTACTTATACATGATACTGCACTTGAAATACAACAATGGTACCGTTGCTTGTTGCACTATTTACAATTTAGTGCTTGTAATAATTAGGGTAAATTAGGCACCTCTGGTTGCCTTTAGTTCGTAAAAACTTTTCTTATTAATACAATTGTTCGTAGACATCTAACCTCTAACCTTGAAAAAAAAAAATTCAAATATAATCTTCCTCTGAAACTTCAAGATGCTTTTCTTCAGATTCTGCAGTTTCGGATTTCTGCTAGTATATACCCTGAAAGAATTTTATGCATTGCTGTACCGTGACACAAATATCAAAACAGGATCAACTGAACACTGCTAGCTTAATTATTAAACTATTTTAGCAACAAAATAAACTAGTAACTGAACTTTATGACCACAGTATACTGAAACACCACTCTTACATGTCATTTCAAACATAAAAATACTAATTTACACTTATCGACCAATCAGCATCCACCAATTTTGCAGCTTTTTTTTCTCAAACAGATTCTTCTTTCAGTTCATCAAAGAAAATGCGCAGCATCTCTTCCCCAGGGACCAGTGTAGACACGCACTTGAACTGTTTCAATTGATTTTAATACCCTTTATCAGACATTATTCAGAAATATAAACTTTTAAATGACAAGTGTCATGTCCAACCCTGCAAAAATCTTATAATTTCCTCCCAGTTTTCAATTCACATCCTCTAACATTCTCAAAAAAAAAATTCACGTCCTCTAAGATATCTCAAATTTTGAGTTGATCCGTACAAAATCTGAACAGTTCAGCATGAATCTCAAAGCAACCCTTTTTATATAATACAGCCCAGTGCATCTAAATAGGCACTAAAAATCCCGTTTTGACATCAACTGAAAAGTTGAGATAACTCAGAGGATACAATTTTTAGACATCACCAAAACGACCATCCAACTAAACAGGTACATTTTGCATTTAAAATATTTTTGTGAGATTTGGGCCGGGATAATTCAGTCATTCTCATATTTTATACAAGTACAGAGTACAAAGACATTTCTCATATCTCTGTCTGACAACTCATTTGGATGGAAATGAAAATGAAAGACTTAACAGATATTTTCCATAGTCACGAAAGACATGATATTGTAAATATGAAATGAAATAAAACATACCATATCTTGCTTGTATTTGTCTCTAATAGCCCCCAAGGAACAACATCTCTTATTCAATTGCAGTTCATGTAATGCATATATGCATTCCTTCAATTCACTCACCTTGTACCCAGTACTTCTCTCCAACTTTTTAATCTGAAATTATATTACAATAAATAATTTTGTTAACTTTTATAGATATTAACAAAATATTGACTTGAAAACCCTGTAATAAATTTTCTGAAGCAAAGAGGAATATCATCAGAAATGCTAAAGGAAAAGGTGAAAACAAAATTTACCCAAGAATGGTTTGTCGGATCAATGGTGAATTTTGCCAAGAAAACAGCCGAGGCAGCAACAATCGAAGGTAAAAACTTGATACAGCCGTAATCGATAAGACTCAGCTCAGCTAGGTAATATGCCAAGAATTCCAGTACCAAATTTGAACTCTGGAAAATTGACAAAAAAAAATCTAAAATTTGAGCTGCAAGGCATATTATGATGATATGATCTCTACCAAATGAGAAGCCAAAATAAAAATAAAATAAAAAAATTACCTCACTGTTTTCCTGACCATCCTTTAAGAACCTCCGAAGAAAAGTGTTGATTGTAGGGGTTCCGAGCTCATATTTCAAAGACCTTAACAGATCACGCTCCATTTCTACAACCTGCATCCAAGGGCTAAATTGAAAAAAAAACTATACAAATCTTAATTTTTAAAGAAACAATTAAGACTCAGAAAGGGAGTAAGAAACAATTAAGGCTAACCTCCTGCTTATTGTAGGTGTTGGCAGTGATACCACAGAAATCGTCAACATTGGGCGGGTGTATCTCTTCATATTTCCTAAATTAATAATCAACCAAATAAACCGACCAATAAGACATAGATTTCACCAAAACATTATCCCAGATTTATGCATATACCCAACTTCTATAACATTTTTACAAACACAACATCAATTACTGTGCTACTTGTAAATGCAGCTCTGAGACCAAGATATAGTCACTCCAGTGTGTACATTATTTAAGCTAGACATTTCAGTTCCAACAATAAACAAAAAAAAATGCATATTAGGATAATTAGAGAAACAAATCAAACCAATTTCGCACTTACGATGCAATAAGCATTGATGAAACACCAAGCAATTGAAGCCTTTTTCTGTTAATAGCATTGCAAGAGAGGTACCGGTCAATGTATGACACAGTCAGGTACAATGTCTCTGGTAAAAGCTTGTACTCTTCAGCCACATCAACCAACCAATCTATCAAGACCGCTCTCATATCAGCCGTTATATCTGGTTGAGTTTTTTCAACAAAGTTTGGTAACGGTCTCCTCTTTGACTCCACCTGGAAGGAAAAAGAAAAATGAAACTTGAGTCATGATTTGGTTGGGATAGTGGTGCAGCCAGATAAATAACTGAGGTATGTTCCCAGTTCCCACAAATGCTTCCAATAAAGAGTGCCATAATTTTGGAAAAATTGTAATCTATGTTAGAATTACCATAGTTTCATTTAACCTTCTGATTACAATTACAGCTTAATCAGATTAATTGAAACAACCCAAAAATGGCATTTCTTAATAGATGCTTTAATAAACGTTCAATTGCATAAAGAATTGCATAGAGAATGCTAAAGATACCCTAATGGAACCTCATTCTAGTCTACTTTGACAAAAAAAAACTATATCTTAGAAAACAATTAAGGGCAGGGAAGAAACTAGTCGGACACATAAGTTAAAAAATCATTTTAGTGGGAAGAAACCAAAAAAAATTAAATCTAGTGAGGGAATCAGACTAAATCGAGAACCAAGATCTATATTTCATATTTTGTTTTAATTTCTTGAACTAAATTAAAAAATGTCAAAATCAAGGGCCAACCTCCATTGATCGGAGATACTGATATATATCTGAAGCATAAGGCGCAACCATCTGTGGATCTTCAACCTCGATTTCTTTATCGATGGTGTCAGCAACAGGAATACTGACATTAGCGACCTCGATCTCCTTGCAAGAAGACTCGCCACTCTTCAAGTCTTGCTCTTTCTTCTTAGCTCTGGTCCTTTTAGGCTTCGATTGAACAGCGCCGGTTCGTGTACTCCCGGCGTTGGTTAGATTGGGCAAATCGCTGAGTGCAACTCGGTTCTTCTTCGCCGGTAGCTGAGAACTCGAGGTCTCTATGGCTGAGGCGCGCTTGAGCGCCGCACGAGTGAGGCGAGGAGGGAGGTTCTCTCGCTCCGCCATGGCTGCTTCCCTCGGAGATGCAATCTTGGTCAAGATTGGGGTTTGAGGAAATGGGTCGGAGGGAAGGAGCAAGAAAAATCTTGAGTTGGGGAGAATTGATATTTGTAGGCGCTGAGGAGAGCGCCATTTATTTTTGGGGAAAAATAGGAGGGAGAGCAAAATAGTTTCGAAAATTGACAAAAAGCAACTTCTTGAAGAGGAGGGAAAACAAGAAAGAGTTTGGATTTGGAAAATTTAGTTGCGGAGCGAGCCCGATCAGGATCCGGGTCATTCCGAGTCCTCTGCATTACCTCAAAATTTGAGTTAATACATTTTAACCGTCCGATCAGGATCCGGGTCAATCCGGACCAAGATGGAATGCACGGGACCTTTTAATATTCGTGTCGATACGGATTGGACGGACCGGATTCATTCTGAATTAGCTCAAAGTTTGAGTTAATGCAGAGGAAACGAATTCGCCGCACAATCCGCTGGTATAAGATTGATTTTTAGTCTGACGGGTTAGGAGTTAGGACTTGCAGGTCGGAATAGAACAGTAGATTTTTAGATGTTTCTTCGTTGATATTATGTTTATATTTATTGTGAGTATAGATTTTTATTTTTATTCTATCTTTGTATTCCGTCAGAATATCAATTTTTCAGTTGGACTTGTTAGGCTACAGATAGAACAGTAGTCGAATAGTAAAATTGTGGAATTGAGAATTAATCACTTTTTTTAAATATTGTACTGTTTTATTGTTATGTTCAAGTTTCAACAAGTGTAATTATTTAATTGTAGAAATATAAAATTATTAAATATAAAGTTAATAGATGTAACTATTATAATTTTATTGTTTTTTATAATATAATTTTGATACAGTCAATAAAATGTAAAACATCAAAATTGCCATCGAGAAATTAAAAAATATATAAAACCATTGAATATGAATATTAATTATGTACGTAGAATTGATTAATTCTTAGAACAAACATTGAAACAGAAATTAAAAGTCATGACAAAGTTGCATCATAGACTGATAGAACTAATAAAAAGGAAATTGCTAATATGCTATGCATAGCATAAGGGCCTCCGTGCTACGGCTCAATATTTGAGTTTTCAAAATTCTAACGGTCGATTCGAACCGTTCAACATGATCTCCAAATGAATAGTACTTGCAAACTAAATTTTATATTTTTTAGAATTATTTTACTATTTTCTTAGATAGGCAGAAAATTACTTGATCTTAAAATTCGGTACCATTCAGATCAAGTGTTTTTCTACCTATCTAAAAAAATAGTAAAAAAATTCTAAAAAATGTAAAATTTGATTTGCAAGTACATATTCATATGAAGATCATGTTGAACGGTTCGGATTGACCGTTAGAATTTTGAAAACTCAAATATTAAGCCGTCGTACGAAGACGCTCTATACTATGCATAGCACCGTAGCCAACTCCCTAATAGAAAACAAATTTAACATCGAATGATATTTCGTGTCTTTTTTTTGTTTAGCTGACGGGACAGACAAAAAAAAATGAAAATTGAGAAATACATCAACATGAACTAGGTATGCGGTAAAAATATAACACGAAGTTGGATCAAATTTTTTTTTTTTCCGACGTGTTTGTCTCTCGCCCTCCCTCTATCTCGTTCTCTATTGCTTATTATAGTCCGATACTGATAATGAACTGTGTATAGTTATTGGTTTAGGTAATTATTAAACATGTCCATAAATTTACTATAATCTTTGTTATATTTTATCATGAAACTAATTTTACACTTTGAAAGAAAAATGCACGAGCATTAAGAATTTTGACTTTCCTAAATACTACTAAAAAAATTTATTAAATTACAGAAACATTATTATCAATTTCATAATTTGGCAAAATATTGAAAATATTTTATTTTAAATTTTAAAATACAAAGACAGATACTTTTTTCTTCTAATTTATTAAAATAATGAAATAGATGACACATGTACTATTTATTATCGTCATTGACATTCACATCATATATAGATTTATGATTTTATGTCCACAACTTAATCCTCTACATCTATTTATCATGAAATCTTTCACAAATCATATTTTTTTTTCACGACTATTCTCATGATACAGCCGATTAAGTACTACAGCATATCTCCATAACTACTCTTGTGCATACCATATAATGATATAAGTATAGATTCTAATAAATTAATTTGTAGGTTCATGTCCCGTAAAATCTCACTCAAAAGTAACCGAACATGTCCTAAATAATAACGGTTTCGATTAGAGTACAATTTTTTAGGAGCCTGATAATTGCTTCCCAAGTAAATCTCCGAGCGCACCTCCAAGTATTTAATATCTAATTTATAGTTTTAACGCTCATATCCAACCTTGTAAAGCTTTGTTTATAACATTTTATAATTATATTCGCAAACATTTAAATTATAAATTTGAGTAGTTTTAACTTTTAACTACTAACTACTTTTATCTTCGAGTCAAAAAGAAAATATTTTTCTTTCACCCATTCTTTTTTCTCTGATCATTCTTGTCAATTTTCCGACGATCCGTGATGAATTTTGTGAAAATAAAAATACATACGTTTTCTACTCGACTTTCTCTTTCAAATGAGATCCATGAAGAAATATTCTGTGTTTTTTTTAAGTCGTTGTTTTTATTATTTTTTTAAGTAAAACCCATGAACACTTTAAATTCTCAAATTTTTAAACCTTAGTCTGTAACCTTTTAAACATGACATGGAAACTATTTAAATGTTTGACACAACTACTTTTAACGGCTGTAGACAAAGGTTTAAACAAGTGATACTATATGATCGACATCAGAGGTTTAAACGCTTGAACGTAGTAGTTTATTTTGAAAAATAACAAACGACTTGAAAATAACTATTATTTTGTCTAAAGTATTTTTTCATGGATCTCATACGAAAGAGAAAGTCGAGTAGAACACGTTTGTATTTTTAGATTCGTAAAATTAATCACGGATCGTCGAGAAAATGAACATGAATGATTAGAGAAAAAATAAAAAAAAAGGTTGGTGAAATAAATATTTTCTTTTTTGGTTTGAAGACAAAAGTAATTAGTAGTTAAAATTACACATTTTTATAATTTAAATGTCTGTAGATAAAAGTTTAAATGCTTGTGAGTAGAATTATAAAAAGTTATAAATAGAACTTTAAAAGATTGAATATGAGTGTTGAAAATAGAAATTAGACAAAATTGAAAGGTTTTTTTTGTTAAACTAGTTGGGGGGTACGCTCGGGTATGATGGCTCCGGAGGCCAGAACATTTCCCTATTTTTTAATCGATAAAGTTATTTCACTAAAAAAAAAAAAAATAGTAACTAACGGCATCGTTAATGTACCGTTTGCAACGACGTGAAGCACAACATATTTTTGCAAACTTAAATTGTTAAACACATTTCTTCTTTACTTTTCGGAGAAAATAAAGGTCTCAGCCTCTCAGGGCCTTTTTTTTTAATACTTGAAAAGCGCTTTATTTCGGCAGATAACTAATGTTTTATTTAAAAAATTTCACTTTATGTTTTGATTTAGCACGAATTATTATTATATATTATTGACATTATTTCTCTAAAGCAAAACATTATCAATTAGAACAATTTATATCGACACAAAAAATATTTTATTTCAATTCTTTTCTTACGATGTTATCATTGACGACGTCTCACTCCTGAAGAAATATTTCACCATTTGTCACTGACAACATTTCACTCCTAAAGAAACAATATAAAAAATATAAAAAAAGAAAAAAGAAACAATGAAACATATACAACAACATTTCACTCTTAAGCAAACATCACTGAATTTTTTGTAAACTAAAACATTACTTTTGTGCTGAGATAAAACAATGTGGCGCACACCGACATTTTTATTAATATCCAAAATTAATTACAAAATATTAATTATACCCAACTTAGTTGGATATTTTTAAAAATGTCCAAACCGGCCATTTTGTGGCCTGTTGGATTAAAAATTCGGACCGGCTATTTTTTGGCCGGTAAGGAGGGCTTTTTTTTAAAAAAAATTTGTTAGATTACTTCTTTTGATGTATAATTAGCATAATTATACTAAAATACGCTAAATTATTTGAAATTATGTTAAATTACGCTAAAATACGCTAAAGTAAGCTAATTTACGCAAAATCATGATAAATTACACTAAATGAAGCTAATTTACGCTAAATTACACTAAATTACGCTAAATTACGCTAAATGAGGCCGATTTTGTGCTATATTTCATAAATCATAAAAAATAGTAATTTTTTTTTATAAAAATAGTAAAAATTGGTATTCTACAAGTTCATTATATAACTAATTTACTGAGCTACTTAGATCGAAAAAAAGAAATGAAATTTTTAATCGGAAACTTCAACTCAAGTTTTGAGACTCTTCCCTTTATTTTTTGGCAATTCTGAATTTTGAAAAATGGCAAAGCGATCACATACGCATGCATATTTTCGCAAGCTTTCTGAAAAATGATCATTTGCTGAAATCGGACACTTGAGTGCTGTTTTATAGCCGTTTGAAGTTTCGTCGTCGTTTTTGGCCTTCTCAGTGAAGATATCGTCTCTTAGCGTAATTTAGCATATTTTAGTATAATTATGCTAATTATACATCAAAAGAAGTAATCTAACAAATATTTCAAAAAAAAAAACTCTCCTAACCGGCCAAAAAATGACCGGCCGAATTTTTAATCCAACTGGTCAAAAAATGATTGGTTTGGACATTTTTAAAAATACCCAGCTAAGCTAGGTATAATTTATATAATTTATATTTTTTTAATTAATTTTGGATATTAAAAAATGTCGGTCGCGCACATCATTTCCTCATGAAAAAAAATGTCAACAATATATAATAAGTTTTATCTTGGTGACACACAGGTCTGCATTTCCACTAATAAATTTCTCCAACTACACGCTACTTTTTTATTTTATTATTTTAAAATGCTACGGAATAAAAAACACAGGAAATTTCATGTTCAGATCATTTATGTTTAAATCGATTTTATTAAATTAACAATTACGATATAATATAAAAATCATCACTTCCTTTCTTTATTCCGAAATTTCATGTCCAAATTATTCTCGTTTAAATCGTTTTTATTAAAATGAATTGAATTCTTGAAATATTTTGTTCCGATGAGGAGGTTAAACAGACTAAAAACTGACAATGAAACCCCGTCCGAGTACACGACAGTAACCATGAGACCTCGACTCCATCTTCCCCGCAAACCTCCACTAAGTCCCCCACCTCCTCAACCCCGTTCTCCCTCTGAGACTCTCCCCTGGATTTCCCCTCTCCACTATCTCCCCACCACCACCTCCGCTCCACCCCCTTCCCCACCAAAACCCCAACGCGAACCCGAACCCGAACCCCCTACCCGCTACACCCGCTCCGAAGCCGCCCATTTAATCTCCACCCAACCCGACCCGCAGCGCGCTCTCGACTTCTTTAACTCCCTCTCCCGCCAACCGGGTTTCTCGCATAACCACGCCACCCTCTCTGCTATCCTCCTCCGCCTCGCCAAATCCCGAAAGATCCACGCCGTCGATTCCCTTCTCTCCATTATCCGCCTACACCATCCCTGCCGCCTGTACGAGCCTCCTTTCCTCTCTCTTATCTCCCTCCTCTCCTCCCGCTTCTTCCTCCACCAAAAGGCACTCGACATTTTTCTCTCCTTACCGTCTCTTCTCCGTCGCAAACTGTCACCTAAAGCCGTGTCCACTTGCCTCAATTTACTCGTTGAGTCGGGAAAACTGGACCTTGTTGATAAGTTACTTTACCATGTTAAAACTTGGTACGTGTCTGGTGTGAATGCGTGCATTTGTAATATCGTGATCAAGCATTATTGTAAGATAGGGGCAATTGATAAGGCGTTTGAGTTGTTAGAGGAGATGAGACGGTCAGATTCGGATGATTCAAAGCCAAATTTGATCACATATTCCACTCTTATGGGTGGGCTTTGCAAGGAAGGGAAGGTAAAGGAGGCATTTCAATTGTTCGAGGAAATGATTGATAGAGATCGGATTTTGCCCGATCAACTTACTTATAATGTGCTAATTGATGGGTTTTGCCGGCAAGGGCAAATGGACAAAGCCAGGGCAGTTTTGGGGTTCATGAGGAGTAACGGATGTAAACCCAACAAGTTCAATTACTCAGCTTTGATGAAAGGGTTTTGCAAGGAAGGCAAGGTGGAAGAGGCTAAGCAGGTGTTCGATGAAATGCACAGGGTGGGTTTGGAAAAGGATGCCGTAAGTTACACAACTTTAGTCGGCTTCCTTTGTAGAAACGGGAAAGTAGACGAGGGAATTGAGTTGGTTAAGGAGATGAATCAGAGGGGTTGTAGAGCTGATGTCATCACATACAACCTAGTGATAGAAGGATTATGTAAAGAAGGCCGGGTTGTTGAAGCCATGAGATTGCTTTTGAGTTTACCAGATGCCGGTGTGAAGCTGAATGCGGCTAGTTATAGAATTGCTTTGAATTGTTTATGCGGCAAAGGGGAAATGGAAACAGCGGTTGGCTTATTGGAACTGATGCTTGGAAGAGGTTTTGTACCACACTTTGCAACTTCAAATCAATTGTTAGTCGGTTTATGCGATACAGGTAGAATGGCTGATGCAACAGATGCATTATATGGACTGGCAGAGATGGGTTTTGTGCCCGAAACCGGCTCGTGGGAGCGGCTGCTTGAGTCTGTCTGTACGCATAGCAACAAAGAAAGATGTTTTGAGCTTATCAATGAATTGGCCATTGTAGAGTGACCCAGCATTGGGGATTGCCAGTGCCTGGTACAACACTTGACATACATGCCAGTAACTGAACTGGCTGTTTTGAGTTAAAAAATAATAATAATTTAGAAGACCAGTACAAATGCTGGTTCACATTGGTACACCAAATGGGGGTGCAAGCTGTATGGAAAACATTATAAATCATTGTAAGTTAGAGCTGCTGATAGTTGAACTCCACAGCAAATTGTAGGACGATGCAGACTTGTGTATAACTGTATAACTAAATTCTGTGTGACCTAACAAAATAAGTACACTATTTTCATTTTCAAGAGCTTCCTTGTAGAACCAAAATGGACTGTTTTCATATTTAGCTAGATAAGCGTGCAACATTATAATTGTTTCAATGCAACATTGATTAATTGCTTGATTGAGTACTTGAAGCACTGTAATTGTTTTTCAAGGAACTCAAAACTATCATTAAATAAACAAGAATTGAAATGATTAATCCCCGCTAAACAAATTTACAATACAAAAACATACAAGAACGCAACACGGTCTGGTATTCCGACTGTTGGAATTAATTTATCTGATCAGTAAAAATGGGGGAACAACAGCGAGCAGCCTTTACATCTCTATAATCTACAACCAATCATTTCCAAAATACCAATGTTGATTTACATTGTAAATAAGTAACCGCATTAGTACTTCCGTTGGTGGACCCCCCCCCCCCCCCGGTCTAGTGTGTAGTGTCCCTTTGCTCCTTGGGTTTTACACTACCGGGTACCTGATACCGAGACCGTTGCATGTAAGTATCAATCCCTTGTTGCGCTTCAGATAATCCTGTCGTCAAACATAGCAGCTTGCACTTATCAGACCGTGAAAAAGTAAAAAAACTCGTGCAAAAAAAAAAAAAAAAAAAAAAGTAAAGCATGAAATAAACGTTACTTACAACAACATTATTATGTTGGATGTGTATAATTCCGTTCCTATCATACTCTCGCCTTCTAGCAGGATTGCTCAGAACTGCTTTTCAATCCATCAAAAGCAATGATGAATTAAATGAACCTCTTACCAATCCCGATTACTTAATTTTATAAAAGATTAGCAATCTTACCCTGGTAAGCCTCATTGATCTCTTGGAATCTCGAGGTTGCACTATCTTCATCCCTTTTCTTATCGGGATGCCATTTCTACAATGAATGAAAACCCACTAAATGTTATAATTACTTTCGGGACAGCAAGATTCCTCTTTGTTTTCAATGTACCCTTCTTAGTTAATTGCTTGATTGAGCTTCAAAGTCGGGATCGAGAAGAGAAGCAGGAAATACAAAAAAAAAAAAACACTACTGTCGCTGTATAGGTCTAGCATTATGTTTCTCAGGACCGGTACGGTGCTTAATGATTTTGTCTGGTAAAATGAATATTCATAACATCAGATTTGTGCAGACATGTATTATTTCAATCATGATAAAAAAGAAAAAGAAAAAGCAACACAGTCAGATATCATTACATAAAAACCAAAGATAGACTTTTATAATAAAGCGACGAACCAGGGCTAGGCGGATATAATTGGACCGAATAGTTTCTTCAGGAGCATCATAATCAACCTCTAATATTTTATAGTAATCCTGCACAAACATATCATTAGTCCAATGTGAATATTTGAAAGAAACGAAACTAAATTGAGTAATCCATGAAAGACCACAAGACAATTTGTACACCAGTGTCATTCCCAATATTCTAAGGCTGTAAATCTCAACTCGTTCTAATAATAGAAAAGGACATGACAAAAATTTCAATCTAGCTCATGTACTTTAGGCATCCAAAATACTAATTTCCTTTTGGATATTTTGCAAACGCAAAAGACAAAAATTCTCTCCTTTTTTCTTAAAAAAAAGAGGAAAAAAAGTCTGAAAACTACTATACCTCTATCAGCGAATTAAATTCAATTAAACTCAAAACCACGTTTTCTACCCAGATAACTCCCTCGAAAGATCAAATTGCAAGGAAAAACACCTAAAGTAAGCATCCCCTCAATTATCAAACCTACTCTCCGGAAACCTAGCACAATTAAGTTAAACAGGGACAAAATCTGAAAATTAATGTAAGAATGGTAGAAAGTTATACCTTGGGCTCTGACAAGAGAGATAGAAAATCGAAATCGACGGGAGATTCTTGCTCCTCTCGATCGGATTCTCGACCGGGAAAACCTTCCCACCACATCTCCTCGTACCCACCCCACCACATCGCTCCTTTTTCACTGCTCCACTCTTCGCTTGATCGATTACAGAGAAGATTCCAGATTTTTATTTATTTTATCTTAGTTTCTCCCGGCTTCGTCTTCTTTCTCTCTGCATAGCAGTAAACAGTAGGTGAAGGCGGGTTGGTGAATTTTCTCTCTTTGCCCTCTCCTTTTGTTTTTATCTCTAACAGAAACAGATTCTGTGTTTCGCAAAAAAAAAAAAACAGAGAGAGAGAGGAGAAAATCAAAAACGTGGGATCCGGTCTATTGGGCTTTGGATCAAATTATGTCCGATATCAGGTTTTATCCGTCCGATCCACACTATGAGTCCTACGCATGTGACCCGTACTAATCTTCATTATTTATACGAAACTAGATGCTAATCGCACGGCTTTGACAGGGCATCGGACCGAACTTGGTCCAAAGCCCATCGGACCGCCTCCGATTCCAAATAAAAAATGGTTGTTTAGTTCCCCGGCAACGTGGAAACATTCGTTGCTTCAGAAATTGTCATCGTTGTGATCACATCGTAGGGTTGGAATTTGTTGCCTATTAATTGACATTTCTTTTTTCACCTCTTATTATAATTGTACTGGAGAAATAAGGAAAGAGCCAAAGAGAAAATTGGATAAAGATCGCCGAGCTACCGTCCCAATCCCCAAATCCACTTGATCGCTGGCGAATTCCGTACCAACCTTAATAGGATCCGGCCCAATGATACTCTTGGGGAATTTCATGTATGCCCTCAGAAATCCGGCCCAATTTTCACTTAACAATGCAAAACTTGGGGGAATTTCATGAAAAAGTTAGCACGTGCATATGGACATTGGTAAATTTATAAAAATAGAAAAGATGTATAAGCATTTTGGGATATTTTATTTATATCAAGTCCTACCGATTGTGCAGGAAAAAATAGGTACACAACATAATTCTGTTTTCATCAGATCAGCATCCAATTTACCACTTCTATAAAAAAAAATATCCAATTTACCATAAAATAACCTTACTAAATTTACATAAATAATTCATACCGATGAAGTGTGTAGCAAGTATAACATTAGTTTGAATAGTCAAATCAATATCTCATATATGTTTCCAAAATACAGAATAAAAATCATTTTATTTAACAGGAGTGAGGCTACAGTAATATCCATAGTGCACATTGGTCCGTAATGTGAATCCATATTTTAATTTTCAATTTTCAAATTGTCGATTCAAATTGTTTAATATAATCTCTGTATGAAAAATGGTCGATTCGAACCGTTCAACATGATTGCGAAATTCTACATTTTTTACAAATATTTGTTTTGTTCTTTTAGATAGATAGAAAATCATTATTTTGGATAGTCGAGCATATTTAGATCAAACATTCTTCTATCAAAAAATAGTATTTTTTTAAAATATAAAATTTGGATTTAAATAATTTTTTTAGTAGAAATTATATTTGAGTAGTTTGGATAAACTGTTTAAATTTTAAAAATAAAGATACGGATATTGTGCATAACGTAGCCTTGGTCTCATGGACAATAACTGGTCTCCTATCGGTTCGCTTAATACTTGAATTAGAGTGGAAAAAACGTAACGTGCCGTGCTGTGACCAAGTTAATTTTTCACGTGCCGTGCCGTGACTAAAATATCAAGGGGTGGTCACGGCACGCGAATGATCACGCCACGTGAGTCACACCGTGCCTAAACGTGCCGTGACCCGCGTGACCATTTAATCATAATTTAAGTTAGTTTATTCAAGATTCACCATTAAATCAATATATAATGGTCCTAATTACACGTGACTCGCGTGACTACGTGTCGTGCCGTGCCGTGACTAAATTTTTCACGTGCCGTGCCGTGCCAAAGTCTCAAAAGATGGGCACGGCACGCGAATGGTCACGGCACGGGACACGCGAGTCACAGCACGCGAATAACATGCGTGCCGTGCCGTTCCGTGCCGTTCCGTACCGTAACCATGCCGTTCCGTGACGGAGCCGGCTCCGGCGTGCCATTTTTCCCACTTGAATTGTTATTTAGTTGACTTGTGCTATGAAGATCATGGAGGCGCAGATATCGTTGTTACGGTACTAATTTGGATTGAGTAAACTTTGACACGATAGATATAATTGTTGGTGGCAGTAGCCATCGGCTGCGATAAATATGATTTTTAGTTAGATGTATGTGGTGAAAAGCTGACGGACTGACGGGTCATATTTTGTAACTATGTATTTTATACACATGTATGGTTCTCAATTTATCAATTCTAATAGACTTCGTTTATTGCACCGTCATTATGTTTCTGACGAATATTTAAATAATCAAAAGTCAAATTAAAGATCAAACTATGTAATTATTTGACAACTAGTTTTTAATTTAGTAACAATACATAATATATTCGAAATCTGAACGAGAATATAAAAAAAAAATACTCTTTTCAATTTACTATGAATTTTATAAAAAAATATACATAAATATAAAAAAAAATATTTAAAAAATAATAATTAATTGACTCCATTCTTATAACTTGAATCCGCCTCTAACCGTATTGGCAACGGCAATGTAACAAAAACTTAATTCGTAAATATTTATCAGCCTTTTTTTTTTACCTGGGTTGCGATTTATTTGTGCGCTCTGGATATTTTCAGAATTTGAAAGCCATGTACAAGAATTATAATGTTGTTGATAATATATATCACCATAGGCATGCATTGTGTATATCGGACAAGTATTACAGCCAGGTACAATCAGGAGCGGATTTAAGATTTCGATCAGGAGTAGGCACAAAATATTAACAATAGTCCAAATTTTTTTCTCCTGAAGAATCAGAGCAGAGTAGCGGATAGGGATCTGAAAAAGTTACGTCATGCATAGTTCTATCATGGCATGACACGGCACGTGTGTCGTGACTCGCATGCTCCGTGTTGTGACTATTCACGTGACGTGACCATTGTCACACCCCGCAGCCATTAGTAGTGACAGAGCCCCGCCGTAAGTATACAACTCCATGTATGCTTACAAGGCAATTACGATATAACCCATCATAGCACAATAAAAGAATAAAACAAGTTTATATATATACAATCCAAGTACCCAACATCTGGTAATAGTGGCATATACAAAACGTATCTCATACGGATACCGACCATAGGGTATGACCTAGAGAACTATCCAACAAAAATATATATACATCTCTAGTCAAATAACAAAACAACTATTAAGGTAATATGGGGACATATACCAAAGGCCTACTACTCGTATGCCTCTCCAAAATCAGTCGTATCGCAGCCTGTAAAAAAAAGAACCCAGAGGGTGGGGGTGAGAATAACTTCTCAGTGCGAATTTGCCACAATCAGGTTATTGGACTTGCAATCAGAATCCACTTTCAAAAATAAAATCCATACAACAACATTTTAACAGTTCTATATCAGTATATAAATGTATGCATATGCTCCACAACAATAATCAAATGAAACACAACTCACGGAGTTTTCAAGATGAAGTTCAAACAACACATATTTGGCTTAACTCATTTTATTACAGCTGGTAGCACCTACGGATGTCCCACCGAGCTGGACCCTTTATCCAACCCACATCTGCAGTGTCACTGACACCTACAGATGGCCCCCCAGCTGGACCCTTTTTATCTGACACTCATCCGCAGTGCTTTGGCTTAACCATTAACTAAGGTCTGGTTCATAATCAGATAAAAGAAAATTTCGCATGCAATAAGCTCAGAATTGTCCATTCGCAACACGTCAAACCAAACTGTCATTCCTGTCCCAGACTGGATATGACACCATTTCATCGTTTCCTTACAGTCACCCAAAGTCTCCGTCACGATCAGTCATTGCCCAGCATTGACTGATCTTAATCAATCACTGCCCAGCAGTGATTAATTATTCTCATATGCGCACATGGTTTGGAGTCATCGCCCAGCGTTGATTTCGAAACGTTACCGACCATCCTAGATAGTCATAAATTGTTGGGGACCTTCGACCGTAGTTTCCAAAACAAAGGAACACAAACAAACGATATACCATTCAACATGCAAATACAACTATGATATTCATTTCGGACTGAAATGGGGTTATTGCGGCTCGCAACTTAATTACTCGAAAATTTCCAACTCTTATTGGCATTTTCCAGGCCCTTATTGCGGCCCGCAATGGCTGTGGTTGCGGCCCGCAACAAAGTACTCAGAGAGTCAGTCAGTCTATATCTTGAGCTACGCTGTTGATTGCGGCCCGTAATAAGGCGATTTCAGTACATATCAGTTCTAATTTAATACAGTTATGCATATGATTCAAACAATTCGATTATGCAATCAATCAAGCAGTTCAACATGACAATTGGAAGCAATTTAATTTCTGAAAATGAAACATCAAACAAGTCCAAGAACCCCGCACCTGATTACGAAGAGTCCTGATTACGAAGAGCGTATCTCGCACTTATGGTTCGGACGTCTCGAAAGGTCCCGCAAAGTTTTGCTCACCCGAGTCTACACCTATATCAACATTTGTGATTTATTTAATCTTTGTTCGACGGTCGATATGGTTATTTGAGTTACATTAGTTTCTTTATACTTTTCTGCACATTCATTGCGGCCCGCAATGAATCCATTGCGGCCCGTAATGCCCTCTACAGTTTTCCTGCACATTCATTGCGGTCCGCAATGAATCCATTGCGGCCCGTAACGACCTTTACAGTTTTCTTGTACATTCATTGCGGTCCGCAATAAATCCATTGCGGCCCGCAATGACCTTTACAGTTTTCTTTTTCTGCGCGACAAATTCACTGTCTCCACTCATTGCGGCCCGCAAGAGATCTTATTGCGGCCCGCAATAAGTCGATTCGCCAATCAATTCGTCCACTACTCAAACCCTAGATCAATCAAACCAAATTAAGATGAAATTGAGGAAGAATTGACTAAATTAGCAACATAGAAGCTCAATGGAGATGGATTACTCAAAACTTATACAAAATTTTCAGATTTGATCGAAACCCTAAACAAGTGCCATGAATTTCGGATTTTGGGAGAAGATGAGAAGAAGGAAATACCGATTGGAGAGTTAAACGGCTACTAGAAGGAGGGAGAGACCACCATTTCCATTTCTCTCGTAAATTTTTCAAGAGTTTCGGTAAAGTTTTGAGGGAGAAGAGGCTCCTCTCTCCTTCTCTTTCTTTTGGCGGACACAAGCAAGGAGGGGGTCGGACCACAGTGGGGGAGAAGAAGGGAAAAGAGAGAGGGTTTGTATAAATTTTGGAAATTTGCTAAATAGACCCTCCCTTTGTTGGTTATTAATAAAAGAAGAGCTCATGCATATAATTATATATATATATATATATATATATACACACACACACACACACATGTAAGTTAATTTAATTCTTTTGTTTATAAGATATAGATTTAAAGATTCGATCAAGTCGGACTATTTCGAGATTTCAGACTAATATTATAATTGTTTTAATTTTCAACTCCTAGTTCATCAATAAAATTTTCTATTATGTTCTAAACATTGAAAATATTAAATGTTTAAAATTTCTTGACGTAACAACCATCTTTCAAAAATTTGGTACGACACGGCACGACACACGAAAGATTTGGTCACGACACGGCACATGGTCACGTGAGTTGCGTGTAATTAGGACCATTAGATCTTGATTGAACGGTGAATCTTGAATAAACTAGCCTAAATTATGAAAAAAAATAGTTAAACATGACCAATAATGACAAACGTGACCGGTCACGGCATGACTAACGTTTTGTGTTGTGACCAGTCACGTGCCCTGAGCATCCTTCCAAATTTGTTCACAGCACAACACGTATAAATTTGACTCGGTCAAAACACGACACGTGATTCAAGTCAAGACGTGAACAACACGGTACATATTTAGATCTCTAGTAGCAGACGTCTTTTTCTCTTAGCAAATTAACAATTTTTTTGAGTGGAGTAGCGAATCAGACCGCGTCTCGTTCTTTCTTTCTTTTTTTTCTTTTACGGGAATCAGTCTGAGCTGACTTTCTTTTCTGCGTAATTTTCTTCTACTGGGCCGTGAATTAAATTCAGAAGTAGGCATTTCTTCTATTTAGAAGTAGGCACAAGTATAAAATACCACTGAATCTAAAATAATTCAAATACAGAAGAGGTTGGCACTTGTTCTCTTTGGGTCCGCCAATGGGTACAACGATTGTAATTTTAGGTTGTTTGAATAGAAGTTACAATAATTGCAAGAGAAGGGGATTGGAGATTGGAGAAGACGGGTGACTAGATCTGACCGGATCCATTTACCTGCTCCCGAGCAATAAAATTGAAAAGTGAGAGGAGATGAGGTGCAACTGATCCCATTTACAAACTCTGTTAATAATTCTTCCAAATTCAAATCAAAGTAGTACAATAGAGGTGAACATTTGGTGTTGTTTCTCTCCTCTCTCCATTTAATATATTCCTGTTTGGAGCACGTCCTTCGTAGTTTCAGATTGTTAGTTTTTCTAAAATTTTATCTAATATGAATTAACTCGCGGTCAGTAAAATATTTCAAGAACTCCACCAATATAGTTCCATCTAACTAGTCGGTCATATAGAAACATATTCATGGTTACATTTTTTTTTTTTTAATAAAAGGCACAAAGGCCCATTTCATTATAGATGAAATCAAGTTAACTTACATCAGAAAAATAGAAAATATGTCCGCAAGACTAATGTAAGATATAAATCTCTAATGCCGAGCAAAACACAAAAGCTCGGCGTTTGAGAAGCCACCATATCACAGTTAATGAAAACCGACAAGCTAAAACTAAGCCACTTATGAAAGGGCTAAGGTAACGTAATGATCCTAAACTCGGATCGAAACAACTAAAAAAACTTGTCTTCATTTGTGTCAAGAAGCTGGAGAGCCAGCACCCCTCAACATCTGCAATGCCGAACCTCCATCTCCTTGGTACACCACCACCTGAGAGTCAGCCGGATCCCAAACCCGCAATGGAATGGCATTGAGATCACCTGGAAGCCATCCTTCAGCAGCCCCTTTAATTTTTTTGTCCATATGTCCTGTCCAATATTCAAATAACGAAATGATTAGCAATATGAGAGTACGTACACTTTTTCCCGTATGAGATTGAAAACAAATGACATTTCTTTGTTTCCAAATAGTCCAACAAACGGCACTAAATATTACTAAAAACCCCATCTGTTGCACGGTAGTAAATTGACTAGCAAAATTGAAAATGTCAAGACAAGAGAACCAATTTTCTAAATATAGATGGCTATTGCCTAACCAAAACCATATCTGCTGAGCTTGAGGGCATAGAAGAAAAAGATGGTTAGTATCTTCAGGAGATGTGCAAAAGTGACACGTGAGGTCACCATCCCATCCCCTTTTCCTTAGATTCTTCTTAGTTAGTATTCTATTATTAAGAACCAACCACATAAAAATGCGAATCTTAGGCGGGATTGGTAAGTCCCAAATAATAGCAAATTTATTAGCCTTAATACCTCTAAAATTAAGAATGTTGTATATGGATTTAACCGTAAATTTTCTAGAGGGTTCCCATCTCCAAGCTATGTTATCGAAGCCATGTGTAAAACTAGATGAACTAATGAGATATAAAATTTCTTGTCATTCCTTAGCTAAGATGCCACTAAGTTTGTCTTCTAAATTTAAGACCACACCCTTACGAGTGTATTGCTTCAGCTATTGTAATATGAGGAGTGGTACAAATCTCATAAAGGTGTGGATAGCGAGATGCTAACGAACAATTAGCAAACCAAATAACATGCCAAAATTCTAATTGGGACTGATGACTTGGTTCATATTCTACACTTATTTTTCCTAAATTATCTAGTTTCATGATACCTTGCCAAATAGGGGAATGAGGTAATGGATTAGCTATGTAATATTGGTGTAAAATCACTGTTTTCCACAAGGCGGAATATTGAGGGTTGTGGAATTTCCACCACCATTTTAAGAGAAAAGAAATATTCATTTCCTGCAAGTTTAAAACTCCTAAACCACCATTACATTTGGCCATACAAGTTACCGACCATTTAACTAAAGTGTATTTTTTCCTTGAGAAATTAGTACCTGCCATAGAAATCTATTTCTAATGGAATTCAGTCTTCTAAGTATCGTTTTAGGAACTCTATATAATGAGAGAGCATATAAAGGAATAGTAGACAATACAGAATTAATTAAAGTAAGTCTTCCTCCTAATGATAAGAGTTGGCCCTTCCAATTAGGTAACCGTTTTTCTACTTTATCAATTAAAAATTACCAATCATTAACACTAAGTTTGCTATCTTTTAGTGGCAGGCCTAAGTATTGTAAAGGAAAAAGAACCTACTTTACAGCGAAAAGTATGTGCAAAATTCTCACCCTCAGAATTAATAGGGTAGAGTTCAGTTTTAGACAAATTCATTTTAATTCCTGATAGAGCTTCAAAGCTCATCATCCCCCACCATGCTGAAGCTACATTTTCATGATTGGCTTTGAGAAATAAAATTGTGTCATCAGCATAGTGACAATTAGTTATAGCTTTATTATCTAGGCACGGAGGACCTAAGCCTATAATCCTATTGGCTTGTCTACCCTTATGGAAAATCTTGCATAAGGTGTCTGCGGTTAATATAAAGAGGAAAGGTGATAAAGGGTCACCTTGTCGAACGCCGCGCTTACAATAGAAATAAGATGTAAGTTCACCGTTAAATTGAGACAAGATTGAGAACTATACAACCAATCTTTAATCCATCTTTCTCATTTTCTACCAATTCATGGATACATTTGAACATTAAACATGTCTTAATTTAAAATTATGATATGATTTTTTATCAATTTGCATCAAGAAACTAACGGACCTACGTTCTCAGTAAAAAATTTACTATTAACTTTCAATTACTTCTGAGATCCGTGCTCGTGTAAATTTTAATATAAACAATAAAACAAACGATTGAATTCTCCATCCCATCTAGGGGTGTTCATCGGTTCGGTTCGGTTTTCAACTGAACCGAACTAGGCAAACCAAAGTTATAATTCGGTTTCAAAAATAAAACCAAACCGAACCGATTTAGCATTGCAACCGAACCGAACCGAACCAAAGATTTTTTTCGGTTTGTTTGGTTCAAACCGAAATATATTAATTTTTTTATTTAAAGCAATTGATTTATAATAAACCGAAGTATATTAAGAAATAAACCGAGGTATTAAGAAATAAATCGGGATATTAAGAAATAAACCGAAGTATTTAAAGCAATTGATTAAGAAATAAACCGGGGTATTACGAAATAAACCGGAGCGGTCCGGACCAAATTCATAATATATAAAATTTCGGTCGGTTCGGTTATTTTGGTTTTCAAATTTTTCAAACCGAACCAAACCGAAATTATAATTCGGTTTTAAAAAGCAAACCGAACCGAACCATTAAACCGAAAAAACCGAACTGTTTAGTCTAAACTAATTCAGTTCGGTTTAAAACCGACTAAACTGGACCCAATGAACACCCCTAATCCCATCAAAACACTGGCAGCATCTGTCAGGGAATTTAAAAAAAAAAAGAATTCTCCATCCCATGAGATACGAATTCACATCACCTCAGGTTATCTGACTCAAGCAAATTATGATCGGATGGTTCTTTTAACATGGCATGAATCTCAAAACAAACCCCCTATAGTTTCCATATACACCGGATTGAGTTTGGCCCAGATAAGATTAATCTGGACCGTCCGTTTCAATTTGCTTAAGTCAGATACCTGGGAGGATACGGATCCATGACCATGAGATACCTGGTAAAGACATTTTCATAACAAGACATCTATTAAGCTTGTCTTGTAGAAAATGGAACATTTTTTAGTAGCCGTTAAATTTTGCCTACTAAAAAAGGATTTTTTTTTTAAATAGAATTACTGTAAAATCATTTAACGGAACAAGCCTCTGCGTTTGTGATTTTCGGAAACTAGCCTCCACCGATCCTAGGGACCGATGGAGCAAAAAAAATCCAACCTACACCGGTCCTAGGGACCGGTGTAGCCTCTTTTGCACCAGGCGAAGGTCAGCCGATACCTTCGCCACAGAAAATCCCTCATTATACCTCCACCGATCCCTAGGATCGGTGGAGGCTTGATCTCCGAATTATATTTGAAATTCATAAATGTGTTGTTTAAATGTTAGATTATAAATTTAATTAAATGTGTGATGTATAATGTTTATTTGAATTCTCATTCTAACATAATTGTAGCATTTATAAATTCTCATAAATTTATATGTATAATGTTTATTGTAGCATAATTATCCTTCATTCTGATCGGTGGAGGTATAATGTTAGATTATAAATTCTCATTCGCTCATTCGCTTATAAATTTAATTCTCATTCGCTCATAAATGTGTTGTTTAAATTATGCTTATTTGAATCATATTTGAAATTCATGTATGTACCACTGAAGCATAATTTCTTGATTACATTCTTAGAATACAATAAAAATATCAAAGATAAATTCTTAGAATACAATAAAAATGTCAACATAAATTCTTAGAATACAACATAAATTCTTAGAATACAATAAAAATTCTTAGAATACAACATAAATTCTTAGAATACAATAAAAATGACATGCATATAAAAATGTCAACATAAATTCTTAGAATACAATAAAAATGTCTAAATAAGATACATTAATGCATGTCATAACATGTTGAGGAAGTCGATGCACCAGCTATACTTATAAATCCCTAAATCCTACGAGTTGAGGAAGTCGATGCACCTGTTACAAAATGAGTACAACTTAGTTCAAATAAAATGGCAAACGAATTGTATTTTGAATTTTTAAATTGTTATACCCGAATGTCTTGCTGTAGTTGACTCTTGATTATGTTGTCGAGCATTCCGCCTCGTGGCAGGGGCCTCCATTTTGTCCATAGTCATTATTCTTCGCTTGTGTTTTCTCCTACCCTTATTTATTTTTTCCTTATCCGGATCTGGCCTTATAATGGGGCCTTCAACCAATGGCCAATTCCGTTTATTTCCATATCCATTGAAACGACCAGACCAAGTGTTTATATAATTTTGTAAGCTGAAATATGAGCTAACATAGTCATTAGGATTTAGCCTCCTAAAGAAGCAAACTGCCAGAACATGGTTACATGGGATTCCTGTTAATTGAGGTATCCGACACACACATATAGGCATTCCTTCTGCAGGGAAGGTAACATCGTACTTCACTTCGCCCCGAACACCCTTCAATTAAAAAATGCAATTTACATCAAATGTATTACGTGAAAGTAAATAATTAGATTTATCGAATTATTGACTTACTGTCTCGAGAATTCCATTTTTATCAATAACCTCATAGTTGTTATGGCCATAATACATCGGTCTTACATCATGTTTCCTTGCTTTCTCATTACGACGATGTAAAAGTAGTGTAATGTGCATTGAAAAATCCAATCCCGAGGCCTCCCATCCAATCGCGGCCTCCCGCCTTTTTACAAACCAGTCGACGCACTTATAAAAGGTCTTCTCAACAATTGCACACACAGGTAGTTGTCTGGCAATCCTAAATACACTGTTTAGTACCTCAGAGCCATTACTTGTCATTATACCCCATCGATTGAGATATCCATCATGCACTTGTGCCCACTTATGCAGAGCCAAAGGCTCTGCATCAGAGTTGCGGAGCCGTTTACCAAATTTCATAATGTAATCATATACGTCTGCATCTCTTTGCCTAATCATTTCCATCCCCTCTTCAAATCTCCAGATTTTTTTCTTCTCAACATATTTCTTGAATACCTTTTTGATCCACTTTTCAGGGTATTTTTTCCAAATATTTTCAGCAATATGCTGTGAACATAGTCGGTGGACAGCTTCACCGTTTTCCTCACACCATCCCAGATTAGGAGCCTCAAACACCCCTCGTATACCCGCGTGCTGGTCCGAGATAACGCATATTCTTCCTGGCCCGACAACATTGGTACGCAACCAATTCATAAACCAACCCCAATTTTCTATAGACTCTTTTTCACAAATTGCAAATGCAAGTGGCAAGAGTTGTTGCTCTGCATCGTAAGCACAAGCCATAAAAAGTTTACCCTTGTATCTTTCGGATAAGAACCCGGCATCAACACTGATAACGGGTCGAAGATGAGGCCATGCTTCAATGCATGGCCCATATGCCCATGCAACCCGGTTGAAAATATTGGTATTAAACTTGTCTGATGGTTCATGTTCTATTAGGTACTGTGTACCTGGATTAGATGCTTTGATGGCACCCAGCAATGATGGCAGCATCTCGTAAGACTTCTCCCAGCTCCCAAACAAGTCGGCAATTGCAAGTTCTCTACCTCTCCATAACTTGTTATACGAGGGCGTTACTGACCCAAATTTAATTTTAACCATATGCTTGACCGCTTTAATGGACATCTCCAGATCATCTTTCAAAGCCGGTTTAATAATATCAGCAATTACTCTGACAGTCATTTGATGACTATCCAACCTTTCATCACTTCCAAAACATGTGTGGATAAACGGGTTGGTAGAAATTATCAATGCACCTGTTGGTACTACAATTGCATACAATTTCCATTGGCATTTAGAAGATTTACATTCAACTCGATACTTAGTTTTGCTGCTGTTTATCACGACTAACTCTGTGTTTCGGGGTAGGTGAAAATCAGCAAGTTCTGATTTTAGTTTGGCTTTGGATTCAAACATTTGACCTTCAGCAAATTTTTCATCTAACTTGGGGGGGTTCGCAAAAAATGCACGATCCTTGTATGGCATTGGCAATTCATCGTTGAATGATGAACATGGATGCTTAGGTCCTCGATTGAGGAATGGGATCGACTCATGCCAATCCTTCAATATTTCTCGGGCGTTCATTCCAGCCTCATATTCGTCCATATCTGCGTCCCATGCTTCAGCCGAATCATCATCATCAAAAGAACTTGTATCAGATTCTGTGTCTTGATCTGATTGCTCACAAGGGTCATCACCAGCCTGAACCGGAGGTGTGTAGGTGGGTACAGGTACATTGCCCGAGTCAGGATGAAAGCCGGTCTGAACCGACGGTGTGTTCCTACCTCCAGGCAAACTATCTGGACACGGATCATAACTGATTTGGGTTCTACCCTGGTGTGCCTCAACCACCAATTCTATAACCTTAAATCCAGCCACTTGAGCTGCAGTTTGTTTAATGACATCCCAAGTTTCCTCATTTTCTATCCGAAATAGTGAGAAATGGTACGATCCGGGTTGTGCTGTGTTCATACGTACCCTGATTGTCAATTTGACTCGACTTGGAAGCAATTCAAGTCCAACGTATATTTGCCGTCTTATAATAGCAAAACTGGTAGAATCAGATACGGTAAAGGTAAATGCATCCCCTATGTCATAACCAACACCTGTTGAAGTGCTTTGGAGGTTACCACCATTACACATTGATTAATAGCAGGGACATTTTGCTGAACAAAATTCAAACACCAAATTAACTCCAAATATTTTTCAATTTTACAACACTAAATATAAACAAATGAGTAAAAAAAACTCACAATAATAATCAGAAGATGATGCTGAGTACAATGGTGGTGGCGATCTGTTCATATGGCAACTCCTCTAAGAATTTGAGAAAAACGAAATAATGAAAGAAAGAAGAAAGAAGAGAGAACAATGGAGGCTGGGAAGAGAAGAAGAGAGGAGAAGGTGCGGCTGGCTGGTTTAAACCCTAACCTACCTACACCGATCCACAGGACCGGTGGAGGCATTTTTGAAGCTCCACCTATCCACAGGATCGGTGTAGGGGTAATTCGTGTGGTCTTCCGTGTAGTGGGGTGTGGCAGGTGCAAAAGAGGCTCCACCGGTCCCTAGGACCGGTGTAGGTTGGATTTTTTTTGCTCCACCGGTCCCTAGGATCGGTGGAGGCTAGTTTCCGAAAATCAAAAACGCAGAGGCTTGTTCCGTTAAATGATTTTACAGTAATTCTATTTAAAAAAAAATCCTAAAAAAGTATAGGATGATTTAACATAATAATTATAACAATCGTTGTAAATAACTTACAGTTATAAAATTTGAAATTTGAAATAATAATTGATAAGATTAAAAAAAATTAAGAAATTAAACGATCTTAAACATATAAGGATCAGATAATACTTAATTTACATGAAATTTTATAAAACTAATTCATAAGTCAAGTAATAATATGTTAGGAGTAGAACTAAGGTGTTCTTAAGCTCACCAAGTCTCTTTGTGAGTTTAACTCGAAAATCTATCGGATTGACTTCAAACGACGCATTCAAACTGTTGAAACCGATCTACTTCATGAGTGATACATTTACATGTCAAATTTTTAAAATTTTCAACTAAATTATTTAGAATGAAGTCAAGCGGTAAAAAAAAAAAAAAATTTATAAGTTAATTTTAATGACTTCATTTTTCATCATTTTTTTACCGCTTGACTTTAACTAAACTAGTTCGAAAAATTATAAATTTGACATGTAAATACATCACTCGTGAAGTAGATCGGTTTCAACAGTTTAAATGTGTTGTTTGAAACCAATACAATAAAGTTTGAGTTAACTAGCTCGGTGAGCTTAAGAACACCCTAGTTCTACTCATATGTTTATATTCTCGTATCTTTCGCCTTTATAAGTCCAATATATCCAGTGCAAGCGGCAGGTTCATTTTGAACAATTTCAATAATGGTACATTTTTTTGTGAACAACTGTGGTTGTAATTGCAATCACTCCTCGGAGAACCAAGGGTCAACGGTCAGATAAGGAACATAGTCATAATCTCAGATGAGACAACATATTAATTCAGAAATACTTATAATTTTATATATATATATATATATATATATATACGGTGTAGGCAGGGAAAGCAGGTTGGGTCCGATGCCCATCGGACTCAAATTTGGTTCTGGGGTTTGGGACCGTCCGATCTGCTTTAAGATTTGTGCGCACGAATTTTAAAGCAGACGCAAAATTACGGACGTGAATCTTAAAGCATATCGGACGGTCATCGAACCCATCAAACTCACTTTGAGTCCGATGGGAATGGGACCCAAATTAACCTCGTAGGCAGGTAGTGGCGTAGTGCTGTTACAGAAACACAGAAAGCGACTTGAACGAGTAAAATTAAACAATGCTGGAATGATGGCGCTTTTCTTCTCTTCGTAGAGGGTCCCAACATAAATTGAAAGGCTGGCCTAATCAAAGTACGGAACTACGGATTGATTACCTTTTGGAGTATTCAAAAGCTTACGTGTCATATTTAGTTTGCTATTTAAATTTAGGAAGCTGATATGAGTATCCGCAGTTGAGTATCCACACTGCACCCGCACCTAAACTGCTATAACTGTTTGTGGGGACCGCAACCGTTCCAAAACTGTAATTTTGTTTTACAAGTATTAATAGTAACATTGTGAAGTATTTATATCTATACAAGACAATTATTTATATCTATACAATGAACTACATATATGATATATGAATTTTCCTTAAATAACCGTACCCGCACCTTTTTTTGAAAAATCCTCGCTTCGTACCCGCATTTGGGGACCACTCAAACGGCATGTGGGGACCACTAAAATTGTCAACAAAAAATGTTGACAAAAAAATGTTGACTTAGCTTATGTGCGAGTAATATTTATATCTCTATTCTTGTGGTATTTATACTTACGAAACAAAGTATTTATAACTATAAGGGTGTGGTATTTATACTTACGAACTAAAATATTTATATCTATATTACGTTGGATGAATAAGAATCTTAAAAAAATATTGGAGTTGAAATGTTAGTGACCTTTAACCAAGAGGCATCATGTCATGGATCACATAGGCACTCTTTTTTTTATATGTTGGATCTAATACAACTAGTCTGTATGAAATTTTGGTCCAAACTAGATCATAACCAAGAGTTTTGGCAACATGAGCCCAACTTTAAGAAAACTTGGGCCAAACCTTGATCGCATGGTTACTAAGTGGTAAGGACATAACTTTTATACAAACATTGTATTGGATCTTGAGGAGTATATGTTATATGGATCACATGGGATTGCATGTGTACAAAAGACAATATGTATATATGTTGCACTAATTGTAATATATTAGTATTCTCTATGGTTTTATATGAATTCATATATAATAATCGGCCCAACGGAAGTTTATTATATATTTTTCAAATAAATAATTTAAACCATATAACGTTATTTTTAATAATTTGTTGTTATTAATTTTTTTTAACTTTAAATTGTAACTTCCACTTTATTAAAATGAATTTTGTATCTGAACAGATCAAGTATTTATATCTGAACTATCAAGTATTTATATTTGAACACATCAAGTATTTATATCTGAACACATCAAGTATTTATATCTGAACTACCAAGTATTTATATCTGAACATATCAAGTATTTATTTCTGAAAACATCAAGTATTTATATCTAAACTATCAAGTATTTATATCTGAACTACCAAATATTTATATCTGAACACATAATAGACAATTAGATCATCTTCGCAAATCAAATTATCACAAACATCTTAAAATCCAGCAACACTGAAACACGATTGTGTATATGAAATAGAAACGAAACGATATATCATGATTAATTCACCAGAACAAAAAAAAATAAAAAAAATATTAATCTAGCTGATCACATTTCAAAATCACCGATTAAACTTGTGAGAACCACACGAAATCGTTTTCAGTTTCGAAATCGCCTCAAAAATCACCTCCAAATCGCCACAAAATCGCCTCCAAATCGACCTAAAATCGCCTCAAAATCGCTGAAGCCTTCGAAAAAGAAAAAAACGGAGAGAAAGGAACATTTGAAATTCAAAATAGAAGGTCCGATAACATTGTTAGTTAGATCGGTAGTTGTGAGGACCGCAACCTTACAGTTATGAAAGTGCGGGTACAGTGCGGGTACTGTAGCGCGGGTACTAAAATAATTATTCTTAAATTTAAGAAGTATTATTATTAGCTAAATTAATTCGTTAGCAGTGAGACGTTGAAATTAATATTACACAACCACAGTGTCTCTAAAATAAGTTTTTTTTTTTAAAGAAAGAAGAAAGTCTTCCTAAGTAAAAAAATAAAATAAATAAAAACTAGGTTGTGATCATTGAAAATTTAATGATAAAATATTGAATGATTAGCGTTGATTTAATGACCCATTGGCCATTGCACTAGCACAAGGGCAACGACCTTCTAGCCCTAGAAAAGGCCCTCATGGACTTTGATTAGCCGTCTTTATTGCAGCATTAGTTTTTCTTTAATCAACCAAAAATCCATCTCTTGAAAACACAAATTCAACAGATAAGACGGCCATCTCTCTCTCTCTCTCTCTGTTTTTTTTTTTTTTTTGGATGAATTAGCTGCAAAAGTACCATAACGGCGCCTTACATTAATTTTCCTCTTACATAATTGTTTGATCAGTTGGATGCATAAATTAAATTTACCATGACAAATATTCTGACCCAAGAGGAAGTTTTCAAAATTAGTAATAAGTTCGGAGAAGAAACTAGTACATCGAAACTTGCTCAAGTATATATGATCGCTTGAGAGGTACACGGAAAAGTGAATCCGACTCTGCTGTTGTTTTCTGAGAAAAGCAGAGTTCTGCTTTTCAGATTCCAATCATTCAAAAATTTTCATTCACGTATCTCGATAAAAAAAAATTTCATGCATAAATCTCAACAAAGTTGAATGGTTGGGATCTAAAAAGCAGGACCCTGCTTTTCTCTAAAAAAAGCAGCAGAGTTCATTTCCGAAAAAGTAAGCGTGACTAAGCATGATGTGCTCTTGTATTGTACTTATTTGTGTGAGATTTAAGATGAAATTGATACATTAGATCACGACACGATAAAAGTATAGTGTAAACATACAATTCTGGTACCGTTAGGTCAGAAATTTTCAAATACAAAGTGCTTTGAATTTTTTTTTTTTTTTTCAATTTTCAATCGTACAAAACTGTTTTTCTTTTACTTCGATTTTAAATTGTATTTTTTTTCCTAACATCTAAGGTTAGACTAGGGGCAAAGGCAAACATTTAGTAAATGCGGGTCAAACACATTAGCTATTTTGGATTTTTTGTTGGGATTTGAGAGAGAGACACACACAATGTCACATACATTGGCTATTTTGAGTATTCTCGTTGGGTGCATTTGGTCGAGCAAGAATAGAGCTAACTTAAGAATAATACTATTTTTTGAGCTAACCCTTATTTAGATCAAGAGCTACTAACTATTCTTTGTTTGTCTTTTGTAAATTAGCTCACTATTCTGCAAATCTAACCGCAAGTTCGGTTAACTACTATTCTAAATTTTGGGTTGGCTCTATTCTTTGCCAGGAGAGAGAGTAAGAGAATGCCACATGTGAACTCTCCTTTGATTAAAAAAGTTATAAAATACTAAAAATCCTCAAACTATATACAACCTTTTTTGTGTGAGAAAGAACGGGGATTATTCATATAATTTTATCATAAAAATATAGGGTCAATTTTAGAGTACTCGTAACATTTTAGTTTAAATTATATAACAAAACTATAATTCATTACCGTGATTTTGAAAAAAAAATAATAGAAATCAATTGATATTATTGTCTCCACATATCTGATATCTCCACCTCTGATTAGACTCGTACCAATATTCAATAACCAACAAATTTTGAAACATAGACAAGTGATATCATATAATATTCTAAAGCTTAAAAATTACAAAATCATAATAACTAGTTTAAGCAAAAAATATGTTTTAGTAAATATTTGTACATATACAAGTTGGAAGACTTTTGTTAAGTTTCCATTCAAATGAGACATCAAGTTATGGAGCAAAAAAGAATCGGTTTTCAGTCTAGTGGTTAGAATCAATATTCTCTCTATAAAAAATCGTGAGTTTCAAACTCAGATGAAAGATTCCTTACCGATATTAAATAAAAGTTGATAGGTTACATCTTCACATTTTGTATCAAAATAAATAAATAATAAGAAGTAGAAAAACTAGAGATTTTCTCACTATGATCAATGTTTTGTGCCAATTTTATAAAATTCCAAATACTACAATTTTATTAATATAATTACATTTTCAAGTACATCTCCAAATACCTTTTCAAGTTTACTTCATCTGATGTCCCACAAAAAATTTAGCAGCACTGTTATATTCTGCAGATACACTTTGCATCGTTGGATATTTTGCACTGCCTAAACAACGCTCTCTTCAACTCTTCCCGTCCGATTCGGATTGGATGCACCGGATTGAAATGGCACTGCCTGCTGTTGGTATCGTGAAGACGTGAATCGCCGTTGCGCCCCCACCTCAGGGGCTTATGCTCGTGCAACAAATTGTGATTTGGAGGTTTCCTCCAAAAAGGAAAATTTTGATTTGGAAATGCCAATCGAACTTCTCTCGTCCAATAAGAATTGTTCGTTTAAATAATCAGGCTAAAGCTGTCGCTAATAGACGCCGCCATCGACTCCTCTCGACCTCCAGTGTCGCTCATAGGCCGTGCAAATTGTCATCTAGCCTGATTATTTAATGCATGAACCGTAATGGACGTTATAGAGGATTCGTACTTTAGGTTCATGTAATAAATCAAAGTCCAGTTTCATAAGAGAAAATCTCCATGTTCTTTCCAAACCCAAAGCATAAACTCTGCTCGATTCTCTCTACCTACTACTGCTCTAGTCCTCCCTTCTTCTTCTCCTTCTCAGTCTCTCTCCCAGCCCTGATGCGTGTCTGAACTGAAGCATTTATTATCTAACTTACCAATCTCATTTATTTACTTCCGGCAATGGCGTCGATCTCCGGCGCTTTCTCTCCTTCCTCCACTCTCCTTCGGCCGCGCCGCCACCAGTCCGGCGTCATCTCCGCCTTTCCTCTCCGCCGCTTCCGTCCGCCTCAATCCATCGCCGATCTGTCCCGTTCCTCATCTCCTTCTTATCCCTCCTCTTCCAGTAACAATTCTCTCAAATCGGGACCGGCATCTCCAGTTGAGAAAGACCCGATTAAGCTATGGAATCGGTATGTCGACTGGCTATACCAGCACAAGGATCTCGGTTTGTTTCTAGACGTTAGTCGAATCGGGTTCACAGACGAATTCGTGGAGAAAATGGAACCGAAAATGCAAAAGGCGTTTAACGCAATGAAGGAACTCGAAAAGGGAGCAATTGCTAATCCAGATGAGTCTCGGATGGTGGGGCATTACTGGCTTAGAAGTCCTCATCTTGCGCCCAATCGTTATTTGAAGGATCAGATTGAGAGAACGCTTGATAAAATTTGTGAGTTTGCAGAGGCTATAATCAGTGCCAAGGTAGAGCTTAATTTGTTGTTTTTTCTTTAACAAAACCAATATAAGACTTTGGTTGATTGGTAAGTGCAAAGCAGTCAGTCAAGTAATGCCAAACAACTTCAAGGAAAACATTTTGAGAATTTGACTTCAAGAAAAATTAATAGTGTTTTTATGAAATGCTTTTGTTGAATTAAAATTGAATTCAAAATAATCGATTACTGGCAATGAGCGAATCAGAACTTGTAACATACACTTTATGTTAGTGTAATGTTGGAATTGCATGCTCTGAATTTGACCATCATTTGTTTTTTTCTGAGCAGATTAAACCACCTTCTTCTCCTGCTGGTCGTTTTACTCAAATACTCTCTGTGGGAATTGGAGGTTCAGCCTTGGGGCCTCAATTTGTTGCAGAGGCACTTGCTCCTGATAATCCTCCTTTGAAGGTGCATATTACATATTTGAAATAAAGATTTGAATACTACTTATTCATCTATGAAAATATTGTGACCACAGAAACCTTACATGCTTTTGTTTCTCCCTGCTTGTATCTTGCATAACATGCCAGATAAGATTTATTGACAATACAGATCCTGCCGGAATTGATCATCAAGTTGCACAACTCGGTCCTGAGGTTGCCTCAACCCTTGTAATTGTTATCTCAAAGGTTAGTAACATGTTTTCACATGGTATCTTATTGTTTTTATTTACTGTTACATTGTTCTTATTGCCTCAACCCTTGTAATTGTTTTTATTCACATGGTATCTTATTGCTTAATTATATTTTATGTAATGCAATTGGGTGCTTAGAGTGGAGGTACCCCCGAGACCAGGAATGGCTTATTGGAAGTACAAAAAGCTTTCAGAGATGCTGGGCTCAATTTCTCAAAACAGGTTTTGATCTCAGGTTCTTATTTCTGGCTTTTTCAGTTGCTTTTCTGTATTTTAAAAGCAGATATCATGTGGCCTAGGTAGTAAGGTTTTCCCATTGCGTAAACAAACCGGTATTTACCAGATTTCAATGCTCAAGTTCTGTCATAAATTAATCGTTTCTTGATCATTGACCCTGTGTTAAATCTAATTTCCAAGGAGTGTTTGATAACTTGTATCCTGTCATTTGAATTTAACCCAGCGTCTTTAGATTGTCATATGGGCTTCTTTTAGGGTTTCTCTTAATTCTGTTGTCACTGATATACATATTTTCATGTTATCATCAGTTGGTGATGATTGGAGTTTCTTAAATACACAATGGCATGTTCAGTGCTCAATACTCTCTTCTAATGCTTAATTGTTTTTTTTTTTGCAGGGTGTTGCGATCACGCAAGAGAACTCTCTATTAGACAATACTGCTAGAATAGAAGGATGGTTGGCTAGATTTCCAATGTTTGACTGGGTTGGTGGTAGAACCTCTGAGATGTCAGCAGTTGGTCTACTCCCTGCTGCTCTTCAGGTGCCATTTTTTTCCTGACTGGTACATTAGGTACTGAATTAGTATTGAAGCAAACTTGAGTATATATGGTCTAATCATATTATTAGGGAATAGACATCAGAGAAATGCTAGCTGGCGCGGCGCTGATGGACGAGGCAACTCGATCTACTGTGGTATGAATTTCTTTTATGTGCACTGAGGTATATAAATATTGTATTAAATAGTTGCTTAAAGCACCGGTATCTGAGTTGGTGGTTTTTGTTTTTCAGGTGAGGAACAACCCTGCAGCCCTGCTTGCTATGTCTTGGTACTGGGCAACTGATGGAGTTGGATCGAAGGTTGAAAGTGGTTTTCTTTAAACTGTTAAAAGTGTTTCATGTCAATTTTATATAATCAAGTTATCTCTTGATGCTTAGCTGGAAACTAACATTGCTCTCTCTCTCTCTCCATCTCCCAAGGATATGGTTGTACTCCCTTACAAGGACAGTTTGTTACTCTTCAGTCGGTACTTGCAACAATTAGTCATGGAATCACTAGGGAAGGAACTAGATCTTGATGGAAATCGGGTACGAGTCATGTAGTTAATCCAATTTGCCTTTGCTAACTTGTAAATTGCTAATACACCCTCGGTAATACATACTGGAAAAGTGTTGTTACTTGCAGTTCCTTCATTTAATGACTGGCTGTTGCTCTTGGCAGGTCAATCAAGGGTTAACTGTCTATGGGAACAAAGGAAGCACTGATCAGCATGCGTAAGTAGCTACCAAGAGATATTAAGGATGTGTTTTAATTTAATATTTAGTCATGTAAACTAGAGGTACTCAACCTTACTTGCTTTGTAATTGCAGTTATATTCAACAATTAAGGGAAGGTGTGCACAACTTCTTTGTTACCTTCATTGAAGTTCTACGTGATAGGCCACCGGGTCATGATTGGGAGCTTGAGCCAGGTGTCACTTGTGGCGACTACTTATTTGGAATGCTACATGTACACATTTTATTTTTTTTATTGGATGTGGCGAGAGGATGGGGCTGCATGTTGGGGTGTAACTAAGGGGTGTTCAAACGGTCAGTTCGGTTTAAACCGAATTAAAATAGTCAAGCCAAAATATTATCCGGTTTTCAAAAATCTAACCAAACCAACCGGGTTAAACTTGTGAACCGAATAACAACTGAACTAAAAAAACCGAAGTAAATTTTGGTTTATTTGGTTGAACCGAAAATAGGAGATTAAATTTCAAAAGGTCAAAACTCAATTCTACACATATACATTTAATAATTATAGGAATAAAAATCAAGACATATATCAGTCGAACCAAAATAAGAGAGATTAAAACCAAAAAAAAAATATAAAATGCTGAAGTAATTCAAAAATTCAACCGAACTAAACCATTTAAACCGAAAAAACGAACCATTTAGTCCAAAATTTTGACTGTTTGGTTGAAAACCAAATAAACTGGATCAAATGAACTCTCCTAGGTGTAATGGGATTTGTAACTAAATTAGGGTCTGCATCCCCTGACATCAAGCAAACAATATTGAATGCTGTTTTTGTTTACCATTTATTAATAGGGAACACGTTCAGCTCTATACTCAAATGATAGGGAATCAATATCAGTGACAGTGGAAGAGGTTACTCCCAGAAGTGTCGGGGCTATGATTGCGCTTTACGAGCGTGCTGTGGGTATCTATGCGGCTCTTGTCAACATCAATGCTTACCATCAGCCTGGTCTCTCTTTCTCCCCCTCTCTCTCTAATTTTTCTGTGTAGAATCATTGAAGGTTCTTTTCTTATTTTCTTTTTAAAAATCGTGCAGGAGTGGAAGCAGGGAAGAAGGCAGCAGGGGAAGTGTTAGCTCTTCAAAAGAGGGTTCTCACTGTTCTCAATGAGGCCAGGTTTGCCCTTTTTTTTAATTCTAATAGCAAAAATTCTAAAATTTATATGTGAAAATAAAACCGTTAGATGTGATATATATTATTTTTTCTACATGCACATAAAAATTATCACTTTTCCTTTTTTGTTTTGTATGAATCAATAAGTCGAAAAATCAGCGTCCATAATTTATCCACATTGGTGTATTTTTGCAAGGTCATGATACTTGTCAAACAAATTGAGATGTCATGATCTTTTATGTGTGCATGTAGAAAATGATATAAAGATCATATCTAACGGTTTTATTTTGACATTTAAGTTTTAAATTTTAAGTTATTTTAGTTCTAAAAATGGAAGCATAATGGAAGCATAATGGAGGCATTTTGGTACTGGAGGAGTGAGAGAGGGGGAGCACGGAACAGGGAGGGGAGGCTTCTGAAGGGAAATAGGGGGCCATGAGGGTGAATGGAGAAAAAGACTAAAACACCCCTCTCTATTTTTGTGGTGTTGAATTGTTATCCTTTTGATTGTTTACCTGTAATTCGAAGTCGATAATGAATTTAATATCTATGACTTGCAGCTGTAAAGAGCCAGTTGAACCGTTGACAATTGATGAGATTGCCGATCGCTGCCATGCCCCTGAGGAGGTGCTTCTTCCCTTCCTTGCTAGTTTACTTAAGATTTCATGTAGTTACCATGAAATGAGATCCTCTATTTTGACTATAAAAAACTATATCCTAATTTTGAAACAAAACATTTGGAATGGTTATCCATACTAAATATCGTGCACATGAAAAATGATAGAATGGTATATATTTCAGTCTTAAATGGAACATCAAATGACACCAATTGTATGAAATTCATACAACTGATCTCTAAGGTCAACAACATGTCTATAAACTTTTTCTACATTTGAATATATCAAAACGAGTTAGTCTGGCTGGAAAAAGGCATGATGGGCAAAATGTTATCTGACTCAAAATAAAAGGTGCATGGATTAAAAGGCCTCTCAGAAAAGTGTGCCAAAACAGACAAAGCGATACCAGTCAAAAGAAATAAATATTGTGTCCGTTTTGAAAAGTTCTATTACAACCATGGCTTCTCAACTTTGTTTTTGTATTATTTTTTAGAGAGATGATATCTTTATCTATTTATTTTCCTAATATGTTTATATGCGTGCTGCTGACTGATCAGATTGAGATGATATACAAGATAATCCAACACATGGCAGCAAATGACAGAGCATTGATTGCCGAGGGGAGCTGTGGTTCGCCTAGAAGCGTCAAGGTTTTCCTTGGAGAGTGTAACGTTGATGAATTGTACGCCTAGCGTGAGCTTTGTAATATTGTTTGTTGTGCTTGTAGCATTTTTATTGGCAACTGTTGTATTTAATAAAGGGTTTGCGGTGCCATTTCACGAGCGAATGTGTTTGCGCTGGTGGTAAGTTTATGGAGAGCAATAATTTATATGATAAGTGTTTTCCAAACATTTTATATTTCTTTGGCTGTGCTTCTATACATAAAATATACATAGGTTGTTTCGTAGTTTATTCACTCTTTTAAATCTAAAAAAGATCACCCACCCATACACACTCACACAGTTTTTTTTTCTTCATGTTTTTTATTAATATATTTTTAAATAATTGCAAAAGGATACTAAGTGCGGCTTTATACATATATATTGCTAGACATTGTTAATCGGCTTTGAGTGAAATGCATCGCACCTGGCCCAATGCACCCAAAATAGCTGGAAGTTGGCGGTGTTTTTAAGAGCACGTATGATTTTTTTTTTTTTTTTTGAAAAGTTTCAGAGCACATATGATCAATTTGTTTATTATAAGCTTTGAATAAGTTTGAGGCTACGATACTATACACAATAATACAATATGCATAATGCACATTGGACCGTGTTAAATATCAGCAATTTAGTTTTAAAAGTTGTAATAGTCCATTTGAACCGTTCAACGCGATTTTAATATAAAAATATACTTGCAAATTAAATTTTACATTTGTTTTGTTTTTTAGACAAGTATAAAATTACTATTGGTCTAGAATTTTAAAATTAGGTGATTTACATTTTTTTTTTCTAAACAGGTATAAAATCACTATTTTTAAATAGTCTAGAATTTTAAACTTAGATGATTTTCTACCTATCTAAATATGGTACAAAAAATTCTAGAAATATAAAATTTGTTCTACAAGTACATTTCATACGAAGAACTATTCATATCAATTATTTGAACATTAAAAATGGAGATATTAATTCATAGTACCGACCAACATGCGCTATCCTTACTCTTTGATTATTCCACATGATGGTAATTTGAAAAATTATCATTAACTTAAATTAACTATTGGTGGCGGATAATCTGGAATCTGAGCTTTAGCTTTTAGAACTGGCTAAGGATGTACTTCAAAAAAAAAAAAGGGACTGGCTAATGAAAGGCCAAAGCTACCTAATAACCCTAAAGCAAAAAAACGTGAGTATCTTTGGTTTGTGTTGTCCAGCTCAGCAATTAGTCACCATATGAAAATGAAGTATGATTTGGTGACATCTGGCAATTAATTACGCCATATTTTATTGCAACAAACCGTGAGAAATATTCCTTGAACAGAAATTCCTTGCCAACGCCCAACATCATGTGGCAACTTGGAAAAAGTACAAAAGAGGTTGGCGCTCCCAATCTTCCATGTAACATGGTCACATTCTTCGTATTCCTACTAAATTAAAGCCGAGCATGCATGCAATGATGGATATAAATATCACAGGACAGGATCATGTTATTTCTATCACAACCGTTCAAAGTTTTTCAAGCACGAATTTTAAGGAAAAGAATTTCGTGCCCGAATCTCGACAAAGATCATCGACTGGAATAGAAATAACAGGATCATGTAATCCATTTGGAATAACAACAGATTTATTTCCAGCAATAATAGAGAAGCTCCATCAATCAATGTCAGAGAATATACTTCTTCATTGTGTTTCTAAAATGTAATATTTTAAAATTTTAAACACAGATGTTAAAGTAAGATCTTAAATATGTTCTATGTTATTTTCTTTATGCATATATAAAATATTACGACAGTTTGACTCAAATATGATTAATATTAAGAATTTATAAAAAATTACTAATTTTTTTGCTTTATTTTTTAACTTATTAATTTATATAAAAATAAATTTATAAAAATAATAATTATTTATGTACGTGCAGAGAAATTAATACTTATCGCATATATTTTATTTTGACATATAAATTTTTGTTATTAAAAAATTTAAAATTTAAAACATAGCGTGTACAAAAAAGAGAGATATTTGAATTCTCTTCTTCAACGAATTTAATTTCATTACAAATTAAATGTATTCGAAGAAGGAAACTACAAACTAAAAAGAAATAACAAAAATAAAACTTGGTGAGAAATCTTAAAAAGAAAATAGTGGAGAGTGAAGCAAATTCGTTGGAATGCTCACGCAATATAGCCTATTTAATACGCCTCAAGCATTTGTTTAGTGATTTTATGCGAATCAACCCCCACGGAAAATAAAGAAAAGAGGTTTAAATGACAAAAAAAAAAAAAACAATGTATAAATAAAAAGAGAGACATACGCCGAATATTTTTTATTTAATCGGTGCAGATTCACATTTATCATGTAAGATCATCTCCATCTTGTTTGTGATTGAATTGCAAGTGATGATATGGTATTAATTTCGTTTTTCAGTTACATAACTGTGGAGGAGTTCACATCCTCCCCGGTACCGTAATATGGAATCTTTTACAATTATTAGATCTGGACCGTTCTTGTTAACTTGGCACGAATTTCAAAGCCCAATAATACTTCCCCCTCCGTTAACCCGAATCTCAAAGCGACTGAGAGTTAATCTCAAACCGTAAAATGAAGGGAATCTTTTACAGTAATGGAGAGGATACTTGTTCAACTGCGGAGCGCCTGTTACTAGTTTAGTAATATTATTAACATGTCGGAAAGTGTGCATGGCATAAACTTTTCCAATTATTTTGAAAGAGGTATATACATTTTCATCTCTGCAATTAAAAAGGATTACTCTCTATGTTAATTTTGAAAATTAATTATTATTGTCGTGTCAGCAAAATTAAATTGTAGAATTAGAAAACATTCTGAAATTAATGTGAAGAAAACTTACTACATTGCTAACGCGTGAATAAATTCAAATCTCGCAACTGCATGATTGCTCTAAAAAATATCAACTGAATTTTGAAATTTCAGAAGAGCGGAATAAGAAATTCCACTCAATAGTTATTCTTAAGTGAAGATTAAAAATAAAAATCATGAATAAGAATAGAAATTTGGGCAGGTAGGAATGTTAAAGTCCGACTCTTTGAGAAAGCGATATAAAACACGATACCGATTTTATATAAAATTAAAATTTTAAGAATAGAAAAACACTACTTGTTAAAACTTTATATCAAAAGAAACAAGTGAATTTTAAAACTTTATGTAATTTATATAATTTTGTCACCAGTGTATACTAAGAAACTTGTCTTTGATAAAGGTTTAAGGTTTCATTCGCCCATTTTTTTTAAGAGCTCTTTAGCATCATTAAGGAGTCTTAAACTTTTCAGACACTTGTTCTCATGTAGTGGGTGTTCGGCAAGGGCAGATTAAGCTTCCTTAGAGCTCCTTAGCATCCTAAGGAGTCTTAAACTTGCCGAGCAAGTGCTCCTTTACAAAGCTTAAAACCACTTTCTTAGTTCTTCTTTTGCCCACTTTTTTTAAACTTGCCCAAGATTTTAAGTCTTAATTCTTCATAGCTTAAGCATTTTTTCAAGTTTAAAGTCTTCTTAAGAAAGTGACTCTTCAACTTTATTACCGAACGGACTCTCCTTAGTGCAGCTTAAATTTTAAGCTTGTGACCCTTGCCGAACACCCTCGTAAAGCTTAAAATCTCTTTATTAAAGCTTAGTTTCAGAACGTGATTATTAAAGGAAAGAAAGGGGAGGGGATCAGAAACCGCGAGACCGTACGTGACTAGAATCGTTTACTTGCTTCAGAGGAGAAAAATCAAAGAGGAACATGAGGGGAGAGTACGGGGGAAGAGGTGAAATCGTTGTACAAACAAATCTATTTTTCCAGTGACTTTTGAGGTACAGAGAAAGCAAAGTTTTACGGTGAATCTGGAGCTAAGTCTAAGTTTCTTTTTGCATACCTTTTTAAGGTTGTCCAAATTTGAATTCACATCTCTTCATAGCTTAAATACTTGTCTCGTTTAAAGATATATTTAGAAAAAGTTAACTTGCAACATTGTTGTTCAACATTTCCTTTATGGTGGAACTTACAATTTAAGCATGTCACTCTTGGTGAATAGCCTCTAAGATTTTATTTAATTGCTACTTATATTTAAAGAGGATAAAATTGCATGCTCCATTTTACATCTCGTTTTTTTTTTTTGAAGGTCAGTGAGCAAAGCGCTTACCGACTATTGCATTAAAATAATAAAAAGGAATTCAAATATTTTACAAAACGATCCTTAAAAAAAAAGAGAAGAAACACAAATCATGAGAAATTACAGCGTATGCCAAGCATATCTAATTCTAGACCCCGCGGAGCCCAGTGGGTGTCATGCCCCTCCTTCACTCAACCGACCGCAATCCACTGTTGTATTTGGGTTTCAGTGTCCGCCTTCAAACGATGGACACTCTTTTCATCTCCCGCAAACATGCGTCGATTCCGCTCCCTCCACAGTGCCCACACACCGGCCGCCCACGACACGTCCCACCGAAGACATGCCACTTTATTCGTTGTGATCCTACCGGACAACCAAAAATCAACCACAGTGGTGGTGGCCGAGATCGGTAGTACCGTCGTGGTGTGAAATAGCGCTGACCAGAAGGTTCTTGCATACGGACATGTTAGAAGGATGTGATCTCTCGTCTCCTGGCCATTATTGCCGCATAAGACGCAGCCATAGGGAACATAGCATCTCCTACCAACCAAAACTTGTTGGGTGAGGATTTTGTTCTGAATTGCTAGCCAAAGGAAGACTCGGACCTTGAGTGGCGCCTTGATCTTCCAAAGGAGCCTGTGTACCGGGCATGTCAGACCCCCATTTTGGATGACGGCATAAACAGATGCTGCGGTAAAGTTGCCACTCTCCGTCCATTTCCATCTTAAAATCCCCTCCCTATCCCGTGTTGTTGATACGTGAAATAACGGTATGAGATCTTGAAGACTTTGCATGAAGAATGAGTCAATCCGTACCGCCGCCAGTTGGGCTACCGTTTGAATGCCATACAAACGATTTATTGTCATTGCCCAATGTCCGTGTGGCTCATGTTCGAGCTTCCACAACCACTTGAAGAGTAGTGTCTCGTTTTGCGCGGCCAGGTTGATGATCCCCATGCCTCCATTAGATCGTAAAGCACACACCCGCTCCCAATTCACAAGGCAATTAATGCTCTTGCACTCCTCATTTCCCCTCCACAGGAAATTCCTACGAAACCTGTCAATCTGTTGCACCATTCCTTTCGGAATGCGAACAGCCTGCATATAGTGAAGGGGGATAGCTGATAGGACCGACTTGATAAGCATTAGTCGCCCTCCTAATGACAGGAACTTTCCCTTCCAGCCCGCCAACCGGGTGCGGACCGCCTGAATGATCGGTTGATATAGGTGTTTGACCGGTCTCTTTTTGGTGAGAGGCAACCCTAAGTATTTAAGTGGGAGATCAGACGGCCCACATCCGAGGATTCTTGTTATGGCGCAGAGACCTGCCTGTACGATGGAGATCGGCACATACCCACTTTTCTGTCGGTTTATCATTAGGCCGGTTAACTCCTCAAACCGTTGTAGAATAGCTGATAGTACTTTGAGATTATGTGGGTGTGCTTCTGTGAATATGATGGTGTCATCAGCGAATTGAATGGCCTGTGGAGGGATTGCCACCTCTTGGTGCATAATGGGCCTTGCTGCCGCCACAAATCGCTGTAACGCATCCGCCACCAATATGAAAAGCATCGGCGACAATGGGTCACCTTGTCGCAGGCCTCGCTGGTGGCGAAAATAGTCCGTCAATGATGCGTTTACCCTGACCGCGGAGTTGGAAGTCCGTAGGATGGTCAAAACTGTGGATACCCATCCCGGCGGAAAGCCTCGTTCGACAAGTAGGTTTGTCAGGAAACACCAATCCACCGTATCAAATGCTTTTTTGAAGTCAACCTTGTAGAGTATCACTGGAATTTTGTTCTTAGAACAGAAGGTGAGCAATTCCCGCGTGATCGCAAAAGATTCCATAATGGATCTCCCTTTAATAAATGCCGTCTGTTCCGGACTTACCAGTGTCTGAAGATGGGGTTGAAGTCGATTTGCCAGTATTTTGGAGATGATCTTGATCGAGGTGTTCATGACACTGATTGGTCTGAAATCATCGATCCCGATGGCCCCCTCCTTCTTTGGTATGAGCGTGATGGCCGATCGGTTAAGACAGTTGGTGTGACTTCGGCCATGGCTAGTATCGATAACCATTCTGACAACATCATCCTTGATGGTGGGCCAGAACGCTTGGTATAACTCAGCTGGGAGCCCATCCGGACCACTGGCGCGATGCTTTGGCAGTTGCATTACCACAGCTCTTACTTCCTCCTCAGTAATTGGTACATCCAGTACCGCCAAGGCAGCTGGGTATGCCGGTCCAACCCGTCCCCTGAGATCAAATGCGTACCTGTGTTGCTTACGAATGCCTAGAAGTTGCCTGTAATGGGCAAACAGAACGCGGTGCATGTCAGAGGGACCGACGTCAGTACCGTCTGTATCCCGCAGGGAGTGCATGAAATTTGTGTTTTTTCTCTCATTTGCTACAGCGTGGAAGTACCGTGTGTTATTGTCTCCCAACTTCAACCACCTGCACCCCGCACGCTGTTTCCATCTGTTCTCACGGTCATTTGCTAAACGGAAGATGTGCTCTCTGATCTTTATCCGCAATCTGAACTCCACCTCATTGAGCAGGCGGGACTCCTCCACCCTGTCTAGCTGCTGCAGTGTCCATTTTGACCTCTTTAAATAGGTGTCTCTGTTCCGAAACCTGATGGCCGACCATTTTTTAAGTGCCATCTGCGTTGCCCGGGTTTTTGCGCGTAGTGATCTGGCCGAGTCTGATTGAACCGGCACAGACCGCCACGCTTCCTGCACTATGCCATATATTTCTTCGTACTTAAGCCAGAAGGTCTCGAATCGAAACCATCTTTTAGGCGGGGCCGTATGTGGTTTAAGTAAGAATTTCAGAGGAACATGGTCTGAGACAGTGGCCGGTAAGTCCTCAAGTGTGTATTGACTACCCAGAAGAGACCAGTGTGACGAAAGGAAGACTCTGTCTAGCCGCGACATAGTCGGTGCTGGTCTCTTACTAGTCCAAGTATACTCCCTTCCCTGTAGTGGTACCTCTGCCAAGCCAACCTCATCGATACAAACATTAAACTCATTAATTAGTGTAATATTAGGGCACTCTGCTGTGGTTTCCCGGATGTCTCTGATTAAATTAAAATCTCCCAATATAATCCATGGCCAGTGAAAGGCATTGGCCAAGTATTTTATTTCATCTAAGAATCGAATTTTCCCTCTATCATCTTGTGGTCCATAAACAGATGTCAGCATAAAAATGAATGGCCCTTTACTCAACACAACAGTAACACTAAATTCTCTAGTAATTGATTGAACTAATTTAAATTTATTAGTCCATGAGATTAGTATCCCCCCTCTAGTGCCCACAGCAGCTAAGATTTGGTGCTGTATGTACCTCGGGGGGCATACCTCTCGTAACTTGAACACATTAATTTCCCCGCATTTCGTTTCTTGAAAACATAAAATATCACTATTTGCATCACAAACCAGATCTTTAATAACAGAACATTTTTTAGCATCTCCCATTCCCCGCACATTCCAATTAAGAAGAGAAAATGGAAAAGTAAAAGCGGTAACTTCATTAACTTCATTAACTTGAGTTGACATTGATAACTTTACACAAAGATTTCACAAAAGATTGCAACAGCTGTAAGGATTCCAACAAAAACCCAGTTCTAAAACTGAAAAAAGAGTGTTTCACTATTGCAACACAACCACATAAGATGTAGCAACTATCCATCTGAGGACTCACCAGCTGAGAGCTCCTCCGGTTCAGATTCGATAGATGGCAGCAAAGACTCCTCATACAGTTCAGTTATGTTCTCCCCCTGTGATTCAGTAGGCATCAGCACATAGGGACTGTCGTGGCCAATTTCGTGTGGGATGTCATCCAGACCCGGCCCCTCTTGGTTTACCGTGGTCGGTTCTGAACCGGCTTCACCGTCTGCCGCGAGTGGCACACCAATACCACAATAATCGTCGATCCTGTGCGATAGTTGCTGAGTTAGTGGTACCTGAGATAGCTGCTCTGCTTCAAGTGCGGCTGCAATACCGGCGGATTCGAGCTTTTCTGAGATATGTTTTTTGGTTGAAGAACCCACAGCCGGCTTAGCCTTACTGTTCTTGACAAAGAACCGGGTTTGCGGTCGCTTGCCCGATAATCGCGCACTATGGCGCTGATTGCTCGGCTTCTCGTTGGATCCCTGACCCTGAGTTGAGACGGCCACCTTTCCTTTGCGTTTCTTATTACCTCGTATGCTGACTGACTGGTCCGCAGTGGGTGAGAAGGGAGATGCAGGGTGGCTGATGGGGTGCGGGTTTGGGTTAGTGTTCGTTGATTTTGGGTGGAAGCTTGGCGAATTTGGGTTAAGGCTCGGTGGTTTTGGGTTAGAGCCTTGCGGGTTCGGTTGATTGGGATTCGGGTTCGGGTTAAGGCTTGACGGGTTTGGGTGGTTGGGGACCGGGTTTGGTTGACTGGGCTTCGGGTTTGGTTGATTGAGGATCGGGTTGGAGTTGGCTGCAGAAGGTGGCTGCTGGTATTGACTGGGGATCGGGTTTGCTGCAGGAAGTGGGTTCGGGTTTGCTGCAGGAAGTGGGTTCGGGTGGTGGAGGTTCGGATTAGAAGGGGGCTGATTTGGGTTTCCAGTTGGAGGAGGGTAGATAGTTACATTAGTAGCTGGGACTGTGCCGTGAGGCTTAGGATTTGGGCCCGAAAAAATCCAAGGGCGCTGGCATGAATTTGTAGGTTCCGGGTTACTGGGTATGTGCTTCCGTAGGTAGTCTTCCTTAAATGGGCTGATAGGGACTGCTTGATTTTCAGCCTCGTTTGCCCGATCCTCCTCTTCACAAATGTCAGCCCAAGAGATATGTGGTGTGGTATGTTTATCAGGTGAGAAATCCCCGGGTGGTGCTTCTTTGGCGCCCCTCCCTTCCTCTTCAGGTTGTTTATTTTTTCCCCCCTGTATGAAATCAAGCAAGGTTTGGTGGATATCACTATTACCTTGAGGAGTGGCCGATTCCAACCCATGCACTGGTGTGGGTACGGGTGTGGTTTGACTTGCCAGGCCATCGCCATGTAGTGCTCTATTGCACTGCGGCGCCCTACGCCTGAAGAAGGGATTGTCTCCAATTGCCTTTTCTATTTCATCTCTCTCCTTGACCGGCTTAAGCCTTTCCCATAAAGAATACATAACCTCGAAGGCTACCGTGACTGTCTGCGTATCTTGCTGCGGCTGGTGCTGTATGGGAAGAAGCCGTTGTGACTGAACCTCATCAAAGAAGGTCTGGTCCGGCGTAGGGTCAATTGGTTAAATAACTGGAACTGATTCTTCTATCTAGCCATGCACGATTACTTCTAGAATTCGTGACATCCCTCGTACCCATAGCACAATTCCTTTGGGAACACTTTTCAAATCAGCTACGGCCATAGCAACCATCATTGATTCGAGGGATTGAACATTACTCATGGGAGTATGGTCCAAAACAATGCCAAATGAACTCACTGCTGGTATTAGATGGTCGACATTCCATGCGTGAGGCGAGAGTTTCTTTATCTCAATCCAGATTTTGTAATTGATCTTCGTTGGGTAGGCATTGATCGCCGGGCTCCAAGGATATGTAATGTACCCCAGTTCCTTTATCCGTTGGCTGTGATTTAGAAGGAAGCGATGGTGATCAGCTCCAGGAGGTAGGAGTAAGAGGTATTGGGGACCTCCCATGTGGGTAACCGGGAATGGCAGGTGAGTATTGCATCCTGTCATCAGCGCTGCTTGAACCCGGTGGATATCGTGGTCAGGAATGAGTCTGGCATCGACCACCACGGCCCGGCTGAGTTGTAGCCTATCTTGCTGCATTTGGCGTGTTTCTGGTAAGAAAACTGTGGCCAGCTCCGGCCGGTCCTGCGGCATAGAGGTTTCCCCCAGGTTGCCTCGGGGCTGTAACGGATCTACTGAGATGACAGTCGGCTGGACCGGTGCTCTACAGAACCGAGCTTCGTGACCCTTAGCCCAGCATCGAGCACACACCCGAACTGGGCAGTCACATCCGTTCTGGTCATGTCCGACCTCCAGGTAGTTATAGCAGCGGCCTCGCCATGCAGGACTATTTGGGTTCGGTGGTAAGGGCAAGGGGTCGGGTTTGTCAGTTGGGGTCCGGGTGGGCGGTGTGGTGTGGCACTGATTTGCCTGAGGGATTTGAAGGAAAGGATTCTTGTCCAGGTAAAAATGCCAAGGTGGTTGATGCATTCGAAGGTTCTGGTGTTGCGGTAGGGGTGGTGGTAATGCCAGGGCGTCCGCGTACGACGCCGGTGAAGTGGTTGAGTGGCCCTCCTTGGCCATGCGAACGTAGGACAGCGAGACTGAGGTGCTCAGTGAGAAGAAAAGGGGTTTGGGAGTAGGGAAGAGGTGAGAAATTGAGTTGAGAGTGACTTTCGAGCTGTACCTTAGCGGTGGTTTTATATGTGATTTGGGGGAAAAGTTGAACTGCCGATGTCTTGTCAAATGAAGCGGTTGAGGGCGTGGTATGGGAAAAAGGCGCCTAATACCTTTCTTCTCCGTGGGATTCGGGGATTTTTCCAGGTGTCGCTGATTTGGAGAGGGATGACTTTGCTGTGGCCGCCTCGGACGCTGTTGAAGGGAATGACGGCCCATACCGCGCGTACGGTATCGGGGACCTTGAGAGGACACCGAGGCGGCAGCTGGGCGACGTCGTCTGCGTGGGAGCACAGTGTGCCACCCGCCCCCTGTCGCTATCGTCCGAGTTCTCGCCATTTTCGCCCAGTGAGTCGCCCTTTTTAGTGAGATCCGAATTTTACGGATCTGGTCTCCCAGGAAACTTCGACCTCCTTTACATCTCGTTTAATTACTTAGTTTTGTCTAAGTTAATCCGTCTAGATATAATCAAATTTGAGAAATGAATCTCCATCCAATAATAATGATCCATATGGATCAAATAAATATAAAATAAATTAATCCGTCTACAAAATTAATTTAACTTATTTTATTATAACTTTATCTTAATACTCTTATTTTATTATTTTATCAGAATTATAAAGTTACTACACTTCTTAATCTTCCTTCTCCGAACAAATCCAGTAGTACTTTTTTAGTTACCATTTACAAAAGAAAAGAAAAGATAAAGTGGACATGGTTGAATTAGAGGTGCTACTTTTATCCGATTACCCGGATCCGATCTAGAACCGAACCGGATCCGACCAGGAACCGACCCGGATCCGGTTAATTTGAGTAGGGTATGGTTTAAAAAATATAACCGGTTAAATTATGGGTACGGTTACAAAATTAATAATTTAATATCCGATCCGGATCCGAACCGGAACCGATATTGTAATGGATAGGATATGGGTTTGAATTAGTTATCCGATCCATAACCGAATCCGACCTGATACCCATATAAATACCCGATAAAATATATATTAATGACTATGAAAATACAATTTTACATATAATCAAATTAACAAATGTCACGCCAGTAATCATATTTTGCATATTAATTTTTTAATCAAATTTATTGCTCTGAATATATCTTTCAATATCTGCCTTATATATCCTATGCATAATCATGAAAATTTATTGCTCTAAATATATCTTTCAATATCTACCTTATATATCCTCTGCATAATCATGAAAATTTATTGCTCTGAATATATCTTTCAATATTTGCCTTATATATCATCTGCATAATCATGAAAATTTATTGCTCTAATTGATATGTCATTTGCAATAAATCTCATTGAAATTAAATATATGCCATAAATTTAATTCTCTATTAAAAACTTAGTATTAATATTCCATTCATGAATTTTTTGAATCATAGAAAAGGAAATCACCATCTCCAATATTTTACTTTCTCAAATTCTTGGGAGTTGTGACATATACCCGCTTCGGATCCGGAACCACCCATATCCGGACCGGACCCGATAATCCACAAACAAGTTATGGGTATCTATCTATCCAGAACCGAAAGACTCGACCCGAAATATCTACGGGTAGATAGGTATCCGGATCCGGACCCGACCAGATTTGAAACAAATAAGTATATGGATCGAAATTTGGACCCAAACACTTTTAGGATATGAATCCAAATATAATAGTATCCGGACCCGACCCGACCCGATAGCACCTCTAGGTTGAATTTCTTTTTTTAGTATTAGCAGGTATACATGTATTATTCGCGCATCCTAAAAATGGACATGCATATATGATACGTGCATCCCAAACTGTATATAATTTGACTAAATTCTACTAAAAATAATTGCACAGATAATCTCTGCATGCCACTTATTGAGAATGACATGAATATATGATACGTGCATCCCAAACTGTATATAATTTGACTAAATTCTACTAAAATAATTACACAGATAATCTCTGTATGCCACTTCTCGATCGGGATGGGCATATAATATCTATATACCTGATAAAAATAATTTTCTTTTTCAGATCTACGCCAATTCCGTCTATTTTTTTTTTTGATAAAATGGCAATAAAAAATATTCGGCAAACCCAAATGCAAAATAAGGAGCGAGAATTTTGGAAGAACCGAATTACTTATGAATCTGTATTCTATGCATTAACATATCGTTCGAGTTAATTTTTGAACGTACAATAAGAATCAATCCAACCCACGCTTATAATGCACGGGCTCTTTAATATTAGTGCAGATTTAAATCAGACGATCCAGATCTCAATTCAAAATTAGAGTTAATGCATAGGATACTAATTCATTACTTCTTGGGGCGATGTTATTCTTCATTCCTTTGTGTGAAAGCATTCAAACTTTCAAAGCATTCAGACTCATTAAATGAGTAAATGCTGTTGACTCGTACAAAATTATTTGCATTCAAAAGATTCACGGATCCCGTCGTCTCGAGTCTCGACCATGCAGACTGCAGCGAGTCCTCCAGTAGGAATAAAGTAGTTTACAAAAGTTCTCTCCATTAGAAGAATTCACATCACCCCCGGTACCGTAATAGGGAATCTTTTATAATTACTTGATCTGGACCGTTCTTTTTTACTTGGCATGAATCTCAAAGCTCAATAATTCTGCCTCCTCCGTCGGCCCGAATCCCAAAGCGGCTGGGAGTTAATCTCAAACCGTAAAATGAAGGGAATCTTTTACGGTACCGGAGAGTATATTTACCCCATTAGAAAACCCCTTTTCTGCTTTCTCGGTTTCCGATACACCACGTTACCCTGTCTAATTACGAATTAACGAATCATACCAAGCTGATCGTGGCAACGGAGACATGTAGGCCGCAACACTTTTGTTGTCTATCAAGGATGGGATCCACATGTTATTAATTGTTTATTAAGATTGTAAGGACTATAGTGAAAAAGCTTCATGAAACTTTACACAAATTATAACTTTTTCATGAAACTTGGAAAAAACGGAAACTTTGCCCTGCTTCTTCACCACAGTCAAGTGCTTACGCTCTATGCTCTATCTTCTAAATCACGCTTGCATATTATAAATTTAAATATAAGTTTTTTTTTTTAAACTTTTACAAAAACTACAGAGTCGTGAAAGGAAATTGACCTCTTGATTTTCGAGTAATCAACAATTCTAAAACTTTTTCTTAACCATTTGTGTTACCTCTTCTTTCTCAAATCAAAATATAAAATTGAGAAACAGATATGAACCGATAATTTCATTATATACTGGAAACAACGTGCGTAACAAATTTATAAAATTTATATTCGGATCAATAAATTACATAAATATTTTGTTTATATAATTATTAGATGACGATCGTGAGCTAATTTTCATAAAAATATACAACGATAGAGTCCAAATGCATGATAAAGTAGGACAAAATTTTCGGTATGAGATATAATTTTATAATTATTCAAACAACAAGTATATTAAAAAAAATACAAAAGTTGATTTTTATTATTTATTATATTTTTAATCAAGAGGTGACTTGTGTTATTTTTGAGTCCCTGACTTTGCTACAGAAAAAATAAACTCAACAAAATGAAACTTTTAGTAATGCATTCTCTTGGTATTGTACTGTATACAAATTCTTAAAATTTATAATTTTTCACATTACAAACTATTGCTCGTATACAATAAGATCAATAATGGCTTTAATTTTTTTCATTCTTAGTTAACGTGTAAATTATGCTATGGTGGAAATAGTTAGTCAATACCTCCTACTTGAAGAAATGAATTACCACTCATTCCAATCCAAAATTTACCTGCTATGTCTTTTTTTTCTATGGCACTATTTGGATGGACCAACCAACATGTTTCGTGTGATTATAACACAACTTTATCGCTTAAACTTTACTTTGGTGTCATGTTCTCGCGTTTCCTGCCAAAATATCGTAATCATGAAATGGCAACACCGCCGCTGCCGCAGCCCAGTGAGCCCTAGGGGAGCTCCACACGCTTCCCTCACTGGCTCACTGGCTAAATTTTTTAACACAGCAGGTTTGACTTCATGAAGCACGTGAATTACATACATTGCTGTTTTTATTCTTCAGTCCTTGCGCTGCATGAAGTGAAATCAGCTCTGTTCAAATCTTTAGCCCACTTACTCTACCATGCCGCAATTAGATTCTCATTTAATGGGTAATTCTGTCATTTTGCATAAATACGACGGTCCGTTTCGAAAATTAAAAAGGAAAGTGGTGGACCTACACGGAGTCCCCCATGTGCTCCACGTCTCATCCATTTTGCAATAACCGACTTTTACTGTCTCTATATTCTATAATAGAATGCTCCGTTTGGGAGCGGCGCGGGGGCTTTTGATTGCCATTGGACCGAATTTAATCATCTCGTTTCTAATCGGACGGTCAGAAGTGAACCAGGATCAAATCGACCGTTGGATTAGGATACGCGGCACTAAAGTGAGTTTTTGGATGAGAATTTTATAGTAAAGAAAATTGTACGAAATCCCAGAATATCATTCCCAAGTCCGAATCCCCTAAAGTTACCTAAATTTTGAGTTTAAAGTCGCGATCATAATTGGGCCAATCCGGTCGAGGTAGAATGCACGGGATTTCTTAATATTCGTGCCGGAGCAGATCGAACAGTCCAGATTCAAACTCAAAATTTGAGTTACTTTAGAGATCCGAATTCTTCATTCGCATCTCTTCCTCTACCTAAAATTAACGTTTCGAACGTTAGATTTTTCGTCTGCCACGTCAGCAATTGACGGTCTTGTTATAAACACCGTCATAGCTAGCTTTTCTTTCCATTTTTTGGCGTTCGGAGTCTCTAGGAAACGGCTCTAAATTATTATTTCTTTATTTATTAACTATACATCTTTCTCTCCCATACTCCTATCAAATGCACTCTCCTTCTCTCAAGTGAGCGTAGCCATTGCCGTCTCTCAACTAAAATAGTATAGGGCTGATTTGTTTTTTTGCTTAGTTATTGTTATTTCTCAGCGGAACTTAGGGTTTCGAGGTCGAACGATTGGATTCCAGGTATGCATTTCATATGTTTTAATTTCTTTATTTTCGGGTAAAAAATTAGTAATGCTAGTTGCTTGCCGTCATTTTTTTCTGGTTTAAGGTCTTATTTGTAAGGTGTAAGTTGGGGATTTCGATTTCTCTATTTTTGTCTTTTCATTCCTTTTGAAATTTTTTGGCACTTCAGAGTACTTCCGGAGCTGTTAGTAATTGCAAAGATAGTTTGAATCTCCCGTTTGAGAAACCAAGTAAACCAACCGGTTGCATTTACGTTCAAAAGGCCGAACTCGGCAATTTACAATTTCTATTTTTGGCAAGCAAATACCCACTTGCAAGCTGCATTTCGTAGTTACATTTGCAATTCTTTTTAATATGCTGCAGATCGTCTCATTTTTCTGTTAATGTTCAAAATTTTTGTTCAAAATTTGTAGTTCAGTTATCAAATTACAAGATCGGAGGTGTTTATGATCGATTTTCTTCTAAGGAAATATGTTTACCGAAGGGTTAGATCCACACTCTCTTAAATGGATTCGCGAGGTAAGAACTCTCTCTCCCCTCTCCCAGATATTTGATCTTTTCATTTTATTTTTTTCTCTAAAGGTTCATTTTGTCTGATAAATTCTGCAATGCAGAATCAGGCTTCCGCTGCCACCCATCGAAGGATGGACCCGCTTCGCCGTACTGGTACTGGTACAGTACTCAGCGTGCCGCCTCTGGAGAAGTTTCGCAGTGGCCACCTGCCTCGAACTTCGATTCCCGTTTCCCACACTCTCCGCAGAGACTCCTCTGCATCCGGGTCAGATATGGACGAGTCCTCTGACACAGAACCTGAAATCTATCCATCCCGCTACTCGGCTGACTCGTCCCCACATGAAGACATTATGAACAGGAGGGCCCCACATGCAGCCTCGCGCTATGCATACTATTCCAGTGATGGCTACACGGAAATGAGTTCGTCAAGAGACACCATGTTCTCACAGAAGCCGCAATCTACTAAGCCTGATCGGGTTGACAATTACGTACATGAGCAAGAAGAGGAGTCGGATTCGGGCGGGAGCTCTGAATTCTCAAGGCAACCTGTTAGGGTGAACGGTAGGGCTGGTGTCAGAAGTGGGCCATACAATAGCAGTTACGCACCAAGTGTTGCTTCTAGTACTGCGGAATTTGGTGTGAAGGCTGGGAGATCGGTTAAACTGCCTGCTGAAAAGGTATTTTTTTACATTACATTGTCGGGTTAGTGATCCCAAATGATGTTTGTTGTAGGGTATTTTGTAAATTACACCCAACAAGCTTATAGAAAATGTCTAAAGGCATTTATCAGCCTGGTGTCACTTAACAATTTAATTTGTTTAATTGCTGTATAATTACAATTTAACGGCGAGATGTCTTTAGAAATTTTTAAGGCCAGGGTGTCAAAAACCGTGTAATTGGTTTAATCAGAAATTAAATTGCATTTTTTTAAAGCTTGATGCCCCAGTACCTTATTGGAACCAGGGTGTCTTGTCTTTGGAAATTGCAAGTTCCAACATTCTTCGAATCTTTGCAAATAGCCCCTCACCTTTTCAATTTGAGCCAGTGCCAATTTTTTTCATCCAAGCATAGAACTTAAAAAGAGGGTAATATCTGAATCTGGTTGCACACCAGTGCTGTTTTGGGTTAAATACTGCACATTACTACCACCGTCTGCACGTCCAATGTGGGATGCTCTTTACAGAGACAACATGCGCAATCTGGAAAGGGAGAAACTCGTGGAATCTCAGGGCGACGACATGTACAACCAGATTTTTATTATAATTTCATTTTTGTAATGAAATTTAATAGTAGGTGCATGGAGAGAAAAGAGACAAGTAAATTCATAATTTAAATCTAATGATTTATTGCCATCTGTTAACGTCTTGTTAAAAATGGGTGCTGTTTGGGTGTTATGTGAGAATACAGTACGATACTGTATACAACCAGATTTTTATTACAATTTCATTTTTGTAATGAAATTTAATAGTAGGTGCATGGAGAGAAAAGAGACAAGTAAATTCATAATTTAAATCTAATGATTTATTGCCATCTGTTAACGTCTTGTTAAAATGGGTGCTGTTTGGGTGTTATGTGAGAATACAGTACGATACTGTATACTGTTCACAAAGGAACCTTCATTAGATGACATCTATGATGAATTGCATATTCATATATACTCACCCAGGGTACTTCTGATGCGCCAAGTGCACCTCCAATACATGATTACACGGAAGATACTGATTCTGATATCAGGCATGAGACTGATCAGATGTCCCGGCCTGCTGACCCAAGAAATGCGGGTTTGGGTCCAAGAGAGACACCTTTGCATGCCACAAAGGAACCTGATGTACCGAGTCAGAATGCAAGGTCTGTATCTTTAACCTTCAATCGCTGTAACTGCACTCATGCTTTCCTAAAATTGACTGTTATTTCTTATCTCATTTAGGATGTCAAATGAAGCTGGAGTTAGCAAATTCTCTGGTTCTGTCCAGGCTCGAACTCCGACCTACCATGCAAGGTACTGTCATTCGGAGACTTTTAATTTGAGGGTTGGCGACCATTACACAGGGTTTGTTTCGCCTAGGGTTCCCCAGGATATTCTGTAGCCATTGTTATTCAATCCTTGCATTATTCCACTGTCAATACCAAATAAAATCACAGTGTTGCAATTGTTACTCTTCACATGTACTCAGGCAATTTTTTGCACTGATTGTCCAAGACAGTCGACATTTTACACAAGTTTGGTTGGCATAGTTAAAGTTTGTTTATAGGTCTATAGTCCATACTTAAACAAGTTAAGGTTTGATACCTGAACAACTTAGAATTGATGGTTAAACAATGTTTTTTCATATAATCAGGTAATATATTCACCAAACTAAAGTCATCTCACACTCCCCTTCCAACAAGCAAGGTTTGGTACTTAGGTGGCAGATCTGGGCGAGCAAAATCTTTTATCGTTTTTTTTATAAGTGTACTCCTTTGCTTATTTATTCCATAATTATTTGAAAGGATGATATCAATTGTATATGTTTGGTTAACTTATTGGGTGCCTATATTAACCTAAGTTTTGAGTCTTCTTTGCTTTTTATATAAACAATCTTTTATCTGAAATTTGTTGCAGTGTGCAAGGCCCCTGGTATTCAATATTTGCATATGAGGCTTGTTTCAGGCTCTGTCTTAATTCATGGGCAAAGGGGTGCATGGAAGCACCCATATTTCTTCAAAATGAGTGCCTCTTGTTGCGTAATGCTTTTGGGTAAGTTGTTTTGCTCTTGTTGTTGATGGAAGTTGTATATCATTGACTGTCATTAGATTAATCTGGGCAGTTCATAACAGTATAATACTATGAGCAATCAGCAGATACTACAGAAGGGTATCTTTTGAGGCTAGTTTGATTTTAATGTTGCAGCCGAGGTTTGGTTAGTTAGGGTTTGAGATCTCTATTCCTAAATAAAATTAGAAGCTGGTTGTTCTTCCTTTAGCCTCAACTTGAGAAAAAGAAGTTGTGTTTCAGAAATTCAGGGAAAATGGGCTCAACTGAGGTTAATTAAGGTGAAATTACCTTTCTGAATTGCATCATGCAATGATGGTAAATTTGGAGGCTTAAATGTTTTTTACTTAATTGAAGTTGCTTAGTTATAGTAAATCGAGTTTTTATCAGCCTTAGCTGTATGTCCTGTAAAATTGGTGCCATGACTAGGAGGTGGAGTACTGCTACCAATCATCCACAAAGTTCTTTCTTAATGATATTTAATTATAACACGATCTCTCCGGATTTCATTATTTTTTACTTGGGGAAATTCACGTATACAATTCAAAAATCGGAATTCTGTATTTCCCCTTCTAAAATTCATAATGTCATATTTATCATTCTAAATTTTGGAAACTCACTAATTTACCCAATTTTATTGCCTTCTTTTTATTAAAACTACTTTCAAATTTATAAAGTTCCCATGTTTCCTTTTATTAAAAAATAAAAAATATGCAGCTTGCGTTGTCAGAGAAATGTTTCGTCTTCTAATTGGTCGGTTTGTGAGGGCAAATGGTTCAATTCCCTACCTACCTGTGACGCACATACAAGCATATACCTAAATGCCATTGTGTATGCTTCACAAGTAGAGAAACAAACTCTTTTGACCTTACAAACCGGCTAAGTAGAAGACTGAACATTTTTCTTAGCATGTTTTAATAGAAAAGACGATAAATTGGGTAAAATTGTGAGTTTTTGAAATTTAGAAGGGATACATATGATATAACGAATATTAGAGGGGGAAATACGTAATTTCGAAGTTTTTAAAGGGTATACTTGAAATTCTTCCTTTTTTTTCATGTTCAAGCTATCGTGAGCTGTCTTAATTTCTCATGATTTGTATCATTTATTGTGAGATCTTATTTTTGAAACAGGTTAAAGAACATTTTATTACAGCCTGAAGAGGAGCTTCTGGCCAAAAACTCTTCAGAGCTTGTCAATGAAGGGGCTGTCTCAAAACCTAAGAAAGCTGTTGGCAGGTTGAAGGTTCAAGGTATGAAACAAATTTGCTTGCACTTGTTTATTTCTGTTTTTATCCCTTTCACAACCTGTACACAATGTCAACTTTTCTATGATTTGCTACTGTGCCCTACTTTTTTGCTATATTGCCGATGACTTCATAATTTTAGCTCAATCACATCACATCATAATTTTTAATACAGAACTTGTAAACCTATGTTTAAACTTAATGTCCGGTTTATTTCATTCCTGGCTTGCAATTGTGAAAATTATGGGAGTCAATCTGTAAAATCCTTAGTTTAAAACCAGACAATAGTAATGTTTCATCTTTGTGCGACAGTTCGACGGGTGAGGATGTCACTTGACATGCCAACAGGGTGTGCAAATCTCTCTGCTATTGCCACTCCTCGTCTCGAGTCTATCAAGTACCATTTATATAATGCGCAGTCCTCTCTCTCTTCGGGCTGGGAATCGTTCAGACGGGTCCGGGTCCTACCCCAGGTACCCACTAGCAGCTCCTTTACGAAGCATAGCATTGCATACGTGCATGCTGGGGCCAAGTACATCAAGGAGGTATCAAGTCTACTTAAGATCAGTGCCACCACACTGAGGAGCAGTTCAGCAATTGATTCTGTACAAGGTATCTAATACAAAGTGCATTTGAGACTATCTTTAAGTAGGGCAGGGTTCAAATGCCTTGTGTCTTTCATGCCTCAATCGTGCCTCACATCCTTATCTCCTTTTTCAAAGTCCAAAAGTCGATCTGAACCGCTCAACATGATCTCCATATTAAAATGTGCTCGGAGATCAAATTTTATATTTTTTTGGAAATTCTTTTACTTTTTTTAGATAGGTACAAAATCACTGTTTTTCAGAAGATGATGGACCATCCAAAGTGATTTTGTACCTATCTAAATGATAGTAAATTTTTTTTAAAAAACATAAATTTTGGTCTGAGCAGGCGAGCACATTGTAATATGGATATCATGAGCGGTTCGGATCAACTGTTTGGACTTTGAAAATGGAGATAAGGATGTGAGGCACGATTGAGGCATGAAAGACACGAGGCATTTGAACCCTACTCCTTTTAAGTATTTGGCAAGTAATACTGAGCTGTTGAACTTCAACAAAGGAAGCATTTAACTGCATATTGTTTGGCAATGCTAACTGTATATCTAGTGAGCTCTTTCTATTTGTGGTAAGCAAGCCAAAAACTGAATTGTAATAAGGCAAACAACCAATTTAATTCTAGATATGTTATGTTTGAAAGGTAGTTGGTTGAACTTCCCTCTTTCTTAGGGGCAATTTGATTACTTTTTTCAGGACTTACATCTTTACTTTGTGATTAGCTATTAGCTGCAAATTACTAAAATATTTACCTGCTAATTGTAAGTATGAGAAGTCTTGGGTGGTCTGGATCCCCCGAGTTAACTCAAATTTTGAGTTTAGCTCCGGACCGTCCGATTAGAATCTGGGCCAATCTGGCCCATGCCTGTAATGTACGGGGGCCCTTTAATATTCGTGCGAATTTAAATCGGATGTCAGGATCTAAACTCAAAAATTGAGTTAACCCATAGAATACAAATTCAAGTCTTGGGTGCTTTTTTGCAAAAATGCAATATGTTGAATGTAGTTTGACAAAGGAAAAACAACTGATTTAAATACACATTTACCTTTTCTTGACTAATAAAATGTGTTGTCTGTTGTGTAGAAACGTACACATGTCAGCTGAGGCTGAAAAGCATGCCTGATGATGAGTTAGTACCAATGCAGCCAGGATCCGGTGAATCTCATGTCTTGTTAGTTCTAAATCTCTTTACTTACATTTTTTTTTTAATTATAACCATATTTCCATTCTGGATATAGCTCTCCCTCTGTTTATTAATGCACCTGCTATTTGATTTTAGAAAGAGGTCCTTTTTCTTATGGAGAAAATGAATATGAGACCATTTTGTGATTTGTTAGTAAAAAGCCTTCTCCTTTTGCGAGTCCCTTTTCTTCAAAAAAATGAAAGGAAAATTGTATAACAATTCAAGCATTTGAAACTTCATTTTTAGTCGATAACAGAGATTAAAATTTTATTACATGAAAACTTTCTATGCTAATATAATTTAAACTTGGAAACTGCTGACATATATAAAAAAATAGCCTAGTTGCACAGGACATTATTTTTCTGAAAATAATACGCAAGATGCATATTGTTGATTTTTATTTAAAAAGATTACCTATGGTTCTCATTTACAATAATATGGATTCAATGCTCCACCTGCTATGCCTGGGCTATTGGCAAGGACCCATAGGTCAAAGGCATGGAACTCTTTGTATAACCTGACAAAATAATACATAAATATTAGAAGTATGAAAGATCGATTATCAAATTCTGAAATAAATAAATAAATACATAACATCACCAATTGTTCTTGGGTGATGTGAACTTGGTCATTCTTATGGCATGTTTGATCATAGTCTGTTTGTTACTAGGCCTTATACTTGTGGAAAAATAAAATAAGGCTTCTTGAGACTCGTAAGAAGAATAGAGGCATAATTTTTTAGTTTCTAAAATGTATCCATTCCCGATTTCTCTGTATCTCTCTCGACCACATAAGAGACAGTATTAGCAAAATAAAGAGGGGGGAGGGATTGTTTGAATAAGCTGCCTTTATAATTTGTATTGATTTCCTAGCAAACTTCATTAAGAAGGGGCAGACTTTGGCAATTATTTTAGGTTATCTCAACTCTTGGAAGTCTGGAGCAAGTAAATTTCCTAGGGTCTTACAGGGAAATGGGCTCTTTTTTTTTTTTTATATATGTGGCTCAATTTCTTATTGAAAACAGTTATTGATGTCTTTTGGTTGCCTATCTTCCTTTTCCAGCTTTCCTGATAGCTTGGGAGATGATTTAATCATGGATGTTTATGATTCTAAAGGAAATTGCTGTGGCAGGGTGGTCGCACAAGTAGCTAGCATAGCTGAAGATTTGGTACCAAATTTATGTTGTGTTATTTTTTCATATTTAGCATAGAAATCATAAGATATATTACTATCCTCCATGCTCCTGAAAAATTTATGCTTTCGAAACAAATACTAGGCTTATGTTGCACTGGTATTGTTTTAGTATGATACTATGCATACTACATCAGTGCATTATTGTCCCTCATGGAAATATGCAAAACAGGTTTTTAGGGGCCCTTCTAAGCAATAAGTTTGGGCTTTGGCAGGAATGAATTATCAAAAACTTTTTTGGCATAAATAACCTCCGTTGCTGTAGATTGGGTTGGGGTTTTGTACCTTAAATATATACATAAGAGATTTTACTATCATTCATACCCTTAAAAATATTGGTGCTCATATTTAACACTTTTGCGAAGGTTCACGGGGCTTAGTGTTTTGATATGATACAATGCATGTTGCATTTTGCATTAGTTACATTCTATTAGTGTCCCCACAAGGGAATCTAGTTAATGGGCTTTTGAGGGGCTTCTGAAGAAAAAATCAGATCCATGAAATATGGGATAACTTAATTTGCAACCAAAACAGAAAAAGAAGGACAAAATAAAGAAGTCGTGCTAATTTGTGTAAAAATTTGAATTAACTTCATGCGGTGCCTTGTTTTGAACACTTTCTTTCTTCTTTTATTTTTTAAAATATATACAGACTGACAAGGTACGGTGGTGGCCAATGTATTCTGGACCCCAGCGTGAGCTTGTAGGCCGGGTCCAACTTTATGTGACCTATGCTACTACAAATGATGAGAACAATCCACTTAAGGTACAGAGCAGTAGAAACTGCTTTAAATAAAACAAATCTTTCTTTGTTCTCTTTTTAAGTTGCATTTGCTTCTGCTAGACTTGTTTATCTGTTTTTCTTCTCTGTGTAGTGTGGTTCTATTGCTGAAACTGTAGCTTATGATATAACCCTTGAAGTTGCCATGAAATCGCTCAAGTTTGAGCAAAGAAACTTGGTGTTGCATGGTACATGGAAGTGGCTATTGGCAGAGTTTGCGTCGTATTACGGGGTTTCTGACGAGTATGCCAAGCTAAGATATCTAACATATGTTATGGATGTGGCGACTCCAACTGCTGACTGCCTGTCATTGGTCCATGATATGCTGTTGCCAGTAGTGATGAAGAGCCGAAGTAACAACAATTTAAGCCACCAAGAGGTACGACCTCCAAGTTTTTTTTTTTTTCCAATTTTTGATAACCTTTAGAGCATCTGCATTGGGTTTTCTTTTTTATTTCTAAAAGCACAGGTGTCATTTCTATTCTAATTTTTTGGGATGTAACCTAATTTCTAATTTAGAAAGTTTTGTTTTAAAGAAATGGCTTTCTAACTGTCTGTTGGCTCTCGCCCTCTCTTCCATATTAATCATTGTTGACGTGGTCACTAAAAGAAATTAAAAGTTAATTGCATGAGAATAGAGGTTTAGAAATTAAAATTAACTTAATTTTTATTTAGCGCTTGACAATTTTTTTTAATTTCTTCTTAATTTTACTGATGTAGATGATATTATATTTCTAAATGTGTCCCTTTATTTCAATGGATTGCCTAAGTGAAGTGTGTGCTTTCCAAACCTTTCTTTTTTATCACAGCCATATTTGCTTTGACTTTTCATAACAAAAAGGTTCGTAGACCTTTCTGATCTTGTTTTTTTTTTGTCAGAATCGGATACTTGCAGAAATAGAGGAACAAGCCGAGCAACTTCTAGCACTGGTTTTCGAGAACTACAAATCACTGGATGAGTCGTTTTTGTCTGGGATGGAAGAAGTTTTCAGGTCTCCAAGTGGAGTTTCAGCACCTGCATTGGGTCCCGCCGTGAAACTTTACACTCTTCTCCACGACATTCTTTCCCAAGAGGCTCAGATAAAACTGTGCTGTTATTTCCAGACTGCTGCTAGAAAACGAATGAGGCGGCACCTTCTTGAAACCGACGAATTCATAAACGGCCATGCTGATGTAAGCGTGGTGGATGTGGTAACATTCACATCGGCATATAGGAAAGTTATCTCCCTTTGCAACAACACAAGGGATGAAATCTTCACTGACATTGAGATTCATAATCAGCACATTCTCCCAAGGTTTGTTAACTAAAAGCTCTAATAAAACTTTTGTAAGTTACTGTATTTTGTTTTGTGTTATTCACTACCGGCATTCTATTTTGTCGAATCGACAGCTTTGTTGACTTACCGCATTTAGCCACAAACATATATTGTGCGGAGCTAGGCAACAGATTGAGAGCATTCCTTGTTAAATGTCCTCCTTCTAGCCCGTCACCACCTGTCGCTGATCTCGTCATTGCTACTGCCGACTTCCAAAAGGATCTTACTAGCTGGAACATCCGGTATATATTTCTTCATATCGCTAGTCCTGTCTTTATGTCTATTTGTAAAGTATTTGTTGTGTACTACAACAAGCTTTTAAAAAAAATGCTTTTTAACCGTTTAACCATTAAAATCTTGTAAAGACCCACACCTTTTAATGGAGTTTAAAATGTGTTTAAACCAATAGAACTGTTAAATGAGACCCCGCTGTTAATTGTTTTTTATAAGCTTGATTGCTTCCTTAAAAGTCAATCTTCTCAACCTTAGCAACAATGATGGGTGGAATTCATATTTATTTATGAGATTTGCTCCCCAGTACACCACCTTTTAAAGAAAATTATGAAATGTATTTTGACAATTCGATAATTGAGGGCTAGAAATACAATAAGTTACTCATTTTTTGATAACACTTAAATATAATGACAAACAGGAATGTTTCCTCTTCAGCTTTGCTTGTTTCTAATCAGATATTGTGGTAGATGTATAATTACAATTATATCCTTGTCAGAATCTCATTAAATAACAGTCCTCCGATCAGATCAATAATTACTGTACATATTTTGCTGGTGCTCTGGAGACTCACCCTTTGTTCGTTATGATCTGAACCTGGTTTCCTGCTCAATTTGTTTCCTTACTGCCCTTGCAGTTCTGAGAAGACAGTAGATGCTAAAGAATTGTTCCATCTATACATCATTCTGTGGATTGAAGACAAAAGAAGAGTGCTGGTGGAGGCTTGCAGGTTGGATGAGGTAAAATCTTTTTTTTTTTTTTTCATACAAGTTTGAATGTGAAATTACTATATGCCTAGAAAAGAAATTTGCTACTTCTTTCTGTTAAATGGTGCACCGGCATCTAGTTTGAAATACTACTTTTTTTAGAACGTGTTTGTATCAAATGCCTCTTGTGGGTTTGTACTAATACTAATTTACTGAATCAGGTTAAATGGTCTGGCGTCAGGACCCAACACATGACTACTCCGTTTGTTGATAACATGTTCGACCGTCTTATTGACACGCTGAATGAGTATGAGGTCATTATCAGCCGCTGGCCTGAATACACTATCGTGCTTGAAAATGTATGTTCAGAAACATTATACTCTATTTTTTTTTTTTTTTGCTTAAAGGGTCCCGGTACACCCCAGCATCTTTTAGATGCTATTCTCGAGAATTGAACCTGTCTCTCCCCGAAGAGAGACGAGGGCTCATGCCACTGCACTAAGCCCGCAGTTCAAACATTGTACTCTATCAAATTGCACTGCCTGAAGAGTTGCATTTAATAATTATTTACGAGCACAGTTTTTTCAATTTTTTTTTAAATTTAAAGGCGATAGCAGATGTGGAGAAGGCCATAGTCAATGCACTAGAAAAACAATATGCTGATGTCTTGGCCCCACTGAAAGAAAGCTTGACCCCCAAGAAATTCGGCCTGAAGTACGTTCAGAAGCTCACGAAGCGCAAACCCACTGTCCCATATGCTATCCCAGAGGAGGTTAGTTAGATCTGTTATTTCAACCTGTAATTTGTGCACTCCATTTACTTACAAAAACGTAACACCATTCTTTCACTTAAGTATAGCTTGGAGTTCTCTTGAACTCTATGAAAAGGCTTCTAGATGTGGTCCTGCCGAGGATTGAGGGTCATCTTAGATCCTGGGAATCTTGTTTACAAGGTGGGGCCGGCGGGGCAGCTGCCGGAGAGAGGCTCAGTGAGGCTGCTGTTATTCTAAGATCAAAGTTCAGGAACTACACCAATGCTGTTGTAGAAAAATTGGTGGAAAACGTAAGTTATCAATTTATGTAATAAGTTTAACCTCAAAAATTGTTGGATCAGATTCAAATGGCAAATTCAAAAGGGTGATCTTGATCTACTTGACAAGCCAATTGTATTTTTTGGAGTTCATTTTATATATAATCAAGAGTTTGAATGAATAATTTACGCTCATGAAATAGATAGCCTATTCTGGATCAAGTATTGCAATTTTGACTGGTTAGCTGAAACTATGGTTTCTATATTTGGGCTATTTTTGTGTCATTTTAGATGTTGCTTGAGTGCTTGACCCAAAGTAAACATGTAAATTTTAATTGACCAAAAAAAGGATAAAGGAACTCTGCTGTACCTTACTATTACTCATAAATAAGGTGCGCTGGTGCCACTTATATTATTTTGTTAGATTTGCCGCTGTCATATTTGTTTTGGATTTTTCTCGTTTACATTAAGTCATCCTAGAACATAATAACATAAGTTCATCACTTTTTTTATTACAGACTCGCTTACAAGGCACAACAAAATTAAAGAAGATAATGAAAGATTCGAAAGAGATGGGAATGGAGTCCGACATTAAAAGCCGCATGCAGCCATTGATGGAGCAGCTGAAAGAGACGATAAACCAACTTAACAAGGTTTTTGAGACACAGCTCTTCATTTCTGTCTGCCGTGGTTTCTGGGAGCGAATGGGCCAGGTAATTTCTAGACCCGAATATTACTATCTGAGTGAGGCTATGGTACTATGCATAGCACGGATTGGTCTAAAAAGTAGCCACTGAAAAGTAGGGTAAATATTACTATCAATACTTTTGAATGGTCTAGAATTTTTAGATCAAGTGATTTTCTACCTGTCTAAAAAGTAGGGTAAATTTCGCCGGAGGTCACTAAACGTTATCCTTTGTCACGAATTGGTCACTCAGGTTTGATTCTATAGCCACTGAATTTTTAATTTGTCCCAGTCAAGTCACCCTGTAACTTCTCTATCTAAAAAATTAATAAAATATAACTTTTCAATTAGTATTTTGGACGGCATGAGCATATTCCGTTAAAATTTTAGATGGAATGAGCATATTCGGTTTGTATTTTGGACAGGATGAGTGTATTCCGTTAATATTTTGAATGAAAAAAGTTATAGAGTGACTTGATTGGGACAAATGAAAAGTTAAGTGGTTACAAAGGGACAAATTCGTGACCACCAATTCGTGACAAAGGACAAGTTTAGTGACCTCCAGCGAAATTTACCCAAAAAAATAGTAAAGGTTGTAAAAAGTGTAAAATTTGATCTACAAATACATTTTGGTATGAAGATCATGCTGAACAGTTCAGATTGTTATTTTGACTTTGAAAACGGAGCTATTGATTCATAGTACGGAACAATTCACACTATGCATAGTACCAACTCTTACCATCTGTACCTATACTGAGATGCCAACCAAAAAAAAAAAAAAACAGTGTGCAATCCACCAGGATGAAATATGCTGGTGTGCAACTAGTTTCAGTTTCATGCAAAATCCTGTCAGATGTGGTCTAAACTTCAAAGTGGACTTTAAAAAATGATATGGCTGGTGCATTTAATCATATTTTGCCTGAATTATTAATAGATATGGTAATTACTTGCTATTGCAGGATATCCTTAGTTTTCTTGAACACCGGAAAGAGAACAGGGCCTGGTTTAAGGCAGCTAAGGTTACGGTCAATGTAAGCACACAGACCTCTAATCCTTGCTTATTTTTTATTCATATGTTACTCATTTTAATATAAAATTATTCTTCATATCACGGATAATGTTGCATCTGAAATGGATTCAAACAAAATTTCAGTGCTTGGATGACACATTTGCCTCCAAAATGCAAGAGCTGCTCGGCAACTCGCTTCAAGAGAGCGATCTCCAGCCACCTCGCAAGATCATGGAGGTGCGATCCATTCTTTGCCAGGATACTCATATGCACAAATCTTCTAGTGCATATTACTAGTGCATATATACGTGTAGGAGTATAATTTTTGTATATGTTTATTCTTTTCTGTGTGCAATGTCTAAAGAGTTGGCCAGGGAGGTCAAAGAAGGTAATTATGGGTTTGAAAGTTTTGCTAGGTTAAGGAAAGCAAGATATTCTTTCCTAACTAGGTGTGCTTTGGAAGCTGGGAGTACAAGGTAGTGATGTACTAATTTTAACATTTGACGCTTATTGGGTGCTATTGTAGCTATTATAGCAACTTATGTATGATACAGTGAAATTACTATAGGAAATGGATGGATGTCAAAATGAGTAGATGATATATTATTAGCAAACAAAATGATAATTCATATGATGATCTGATAAATAGCAATGGTATAATCACCGAATTTAGATTCGGACTCAGTACAAACTTTTTTTATTTCACCGATTTTTTTAATTTAATTAGGGATCTGAATTTCACCGAATAATGCAAGTTCTATAAACATTAAATAGTATAATAATTGAGCAATTCAAGTTTAAGCAAAAAAAAAAAAATTAATGTACAAACAACTGGCGCTTTGAAGTTTGATGTATAGAATCATATGTATAAATATTTAATAATTTAGATATATAAGCATCTAATTAAGATTATAAATTTGTACAATTAAGAGTACAAATATTAACACATGTATATAATTATCACTCACAACACGTTGCGTTGAGCATGTGAGTCTACTAATGAAGCATCTAATTAAGAGTACAAATATTAACACATGTATATAAATATTTAATATTTTAGATATATAAGCATCTAATTAAGATTATAAATTTGTACAATTAAGAGTATAAATATTAACACATGTATATAATTATCACTCACAACACGTTGCGTACTTGCGTTGAGCATGTGAGTCTACTAATGAAGCATGGACGTTAATGCATTTTTTATGTTTCAAGGTACGTTCGGAAAGTCATACATGGAGAATTTGGGGGAAAGCAAGTTTGAGGAACTTTTTTCCTGTTAGCGTAATAGCGTTCGTCTGTTTTTTTTGTTTTCTTGAGTTGCGAACAAGTTTCCTTCCCGAATCACAGCTATCTTCTGTTTTGTTTTTTTTGAGAGAGAAAAATGGAGGTCAAGCCTCCAAGTTTCATTGAAAGGACACCACAGGTGTTAATTTTACAGAAGAGTTTTGGCTTTCCGCCTTATGTAATTTAAATAAGCATTACATTAAATAGTAATTATAAGATATACCTCTAGATTAACTAAACTCTGTGGTACCAACTTTCAAAATCGAGCCTGACTTCTCTGGCCAACTGATTTACCTCCTTCTCTTCATTCCTGAAGATTCTTCTGCATCTTTCTCTCTAAATGACAAAGCAGGCCGTAACTTGAAGTTTTCTAATTTCCTTGTGGTGAGAGCGGAATATGGCATTCTGATATTCATTATTTGCGAAATATTGACAGAAGGGTACTGTTTGAATTGCGTCTTGTAAGGTGTCTGTTAGTTCCCGGGCATATGTGCAAGTCTGGAATAAATGTGTTACCGTCTCCTCCGCTCTTTTGCACATTGGGCATCTGTTTGGTATGTGCCACCATTTTCTAACTAAATTATCAACCGTGAGAATACGATTTCTCAACATCAGCCATATGAAAACCGTGACCCTGTGTGTGTGGAGCTTTTAGGTTCCAAACTGAACTCCTCCTGCTTTTAGATTCCTTTTTTTTTTGTATTTATTTGAACCTTTTTTTATGAATTTTATTTATTTTTTATTCTAGTAAATTAATATAAATAATAAAATTTGAATATATATATTAGGAGGAATTTCTTGTATACTCAAAAATTTCATATTTACATATTTTTCCTATAAAATTCATAATATCATATTTACACTTCTAAAATTTAAAATTTGCAAATTTACTCATTTTATTACGTTCTCTATTAATATTCATTTTAAATATATAAATACTCATTTTACCCTTTAATAGTAAGATAAAAAATATGTAGTGTTTTTAAGAAAAATTTCAGTCTTCTAATTAATTAGTTTTTGAGGACAAATAGTAGAGAAATGAATCATTTGCCCTAAGTAATTGACCAATTAGAAGAGTGACATATTTCTTAAACATGCTACATATTTTTGAAAATTTAGAAGGTAAATATGATATTATGTATTTTAGAATGGGAAATACGTAATTTCTTAGTTTTTGAGTAGACATGAAATTTCCCCTATATATTGAAAACAAATTAGAATTTTTCACAACTATTTTTACGATACAACTAAACATCTATTATATTTGCAGTACATATTTATTAGTATGGATTTCAATAAATTAATTTGTAAATTTCCGTATTTGTGAAATGACAACGAACATGCCTTGAGAAAATATAGTGCTATTTGTTATTCAAAATGATGAAAGAATTAGGATGTTTAACTTGAATAATGTTGGCCGTCTCTTGAGAAAGATAAACATTTTAGAAATGTTTTTATTATGCTTTGATATCACAATTTGACAGCTATGCCTATGCATCTCGTTAATTCTAGAAAAGTAAAACAACCTCTTGACTTTTCTTAAAAGTATGCCGAGTAAGACTTATTATTTCTTGTGCCGAGTCGCCGCAGAAACAAATTCAACAAATTTATCAATATGACTTTTCATCTCGTGGAGGGAATATTTTTCTGAACTCTGATCTTTCATCTTGTCTTGGGGTTGTGGTTGCTTTCATTAATGTTGTTTTTTGAATTTTAAATGGAACTAATAATTGTCAAATTCCGAGTCTTCATATTAATTTTTTTGAAAAGTATTTCTCTTCATATTAATGTTGCCGCGACCAGTTCATTTCTTTTGGGATTTTGACGGGTGCATGAACCCGAAATTTTTATTAATATCCAAATAAAATAATAAATCTCAAATTCTACATCTAGTTGTTTGATAAAATTTTGAAAAATATTCAAACTGCAATTTTTTTCACGGTTTTGGATCTACTTTCCTAAAATTAAATTTACAATTTTAACCTCTTCAAAACCGCAAATTAAATTTACGGTTGTACAAAACCAGAAAAAATAATTGCAGTTTCAGTCTAAAAAGCAAACTGTTAGCATCTCCTTTCATTTATAATATTTTAATAAAACATGTATAATATTTTAATATTAAGTAACGGTTAGAAATGATGTTGTAGGTTGAATTTCAAATATTTTTATAGAAATTGATTGAATATTTTAATATTCTAATATTTGTAACATATTTTATACGGAATGTGTATAATATTTTAATAGAAGAAAATAAAAATGTCAAATGCAATTTGAGTCAAACTCCATTCATTTATAATATTTTAATATTTACAGTTTGGAGATTGGAGATCTTCTGAAATATTATTAAACATAGAATTTGAAATTTATTATTTTTTTGGAAATTAATAAAAATTTCGGTGCATGATTTGAAATAAAAAGACGATCCACAGAATTTTTATTAATATTCAAAAAAATATTAAATTTCAAAATCTACACCTCATTCATAGGAATTTTGAAATCTGTCCAAACCGGAAATTAAATTCTCAGTTTTATACAAACTTTCTGCAATTTTTTTTTTCTAGTCCTAGGCAATCCAAAACTGGAGAATTAATCTCCGGTTCTAAGTTTTTTTTTAATTAAACAGAATTATTTATAATTCATTTATTTTTTGTATTAAAATATTAGAAATATTTTATATATTTCTTTGAAAATAGATGAAATACTTTATAATTTGATTTATTAGAAAGACTGCGACAAATAACCCAGATCAACATTTTTCAGGCCGAATTTTTTGCGGTTGTAAGAAAAATTAAAATATTTTTTTGTGTGTTATTGGAAAAATATAACAATATTTTGAATCTGAGTTACTGGATCCCGGTTCAAAAGTCACTTCTAGATAAATACAAAAAATATTAAAATCCTTCTATTTTTGATAAAAAAATAAAAAATAAAAAATTTAAATTATTTAATGATTCCTTTGTCTTGTCGGACACAAATTAAATTATAGTTAATGATTCCTTTGTCTGACCCAAATTTAAGTTATTTAAGAATTTAAGTTATTCGCGGTTTTGGAATCCAAAAAATCAAAACTGCAATTTGTTTTGCGGTTTTGGAATTTCAAAATTGGAAAATAAATCTGCGGTAATTCAGCCGGAAACAGGTAAATAAATCTACGGTTTGGACAGTTTTCGAAATCTTGTCTAACAGGTTGTAGATTTTAAAATTTAATATTTTGTTTGGATATTAATAAAAATTTCGGGAATTTTTGGTAATTATAATTTGACCCAAGAAATTTTCTTCTCAAGTTGCCCTTTTTGTTTTGTTTTTTTTATGGATGATCTCTTATTTTCCTTTGATGATGCAAACCAAGGCGTATGTTTGCAAAATAGCATTTTCTTTAATTACATAGTTTGTTATATATGCTCCTAAGAAAGAAAAATGTAAGAAAATGACATCCATGAGTGATGTATCGCACTTTTTCTAATACATGTCGGTATTACATGTGAGCAAATATTGAGGAACTTTGATATTGAATAATTCAAAAAAATGAAGTTAATACATGATACATACTTTACACAAATGTGATTGTTTTTTTTTTTGTTAATTAATACATGAGTTTTAGTACATAACGGTACTTTACAATTTTCTGGGATCTAGGTTTCACAAATAAATGTTTTATTGATTGCCAGAACAATTAAGGTTGTTCCTGCTTGTCCTGAAAAAACATTTTAAAAAATTAAGGATGTATGAAAAATTGCATAAAATGAGAGGTGGAGTGGCGAGGATTCTTTTCTTCTGGACCTATATAAGAATTTTTGTGGTCCATTCCATGCCTAAAATCAAGTAAGATTCCAGAGAATATGTGAGAATAAGTGCGGTCCGCTGATAATTTATTTTGTTTGACAATAAAGCCGCTAGACAATGGAGATGGGGCGATTCAGCTGATAATTTATTTGGTATGAATTTTGAAGGTGTTTGTATATATCTTGACGCAGCCGAACGATTCCGATGTAACAACAGACCGCTCACGATTCCGTAGGCACGTAGCATCAACATTATATTGGAATTATATCTCAATGCAAAATCCCAAGTATGCAAATTAATTGCCTACTTCCCATTACCTATCAATTAGGTCACACATGCGCTTCCACTTTTAACATAAAAAACAGGCACAGCCACTAGCAATATGCAGATGCCGTAGCTACTAAAGCATATTCGACAGCCTTCGTACAGCACTCGACAAATTTGCTTCTCCGGGTACCGGTGATACAGTGAGTGGTAGGGAGGAAAGAAAAACAAAAGGAAAGGGCGAAATAAACAGAGGAAACCACTGTCGAAAGAGACGGACAACAATAGACAACATGTCGGTCAAAAGGTCGAATATATACCAAGTTTAGAACTGAGGTTAATTAATTTTTATATGTTCCTTCTAAAACCAGAAAAGTATTTCGAAACATATTCACATTATACAACACCAAGCATATAAAAAAATATTTCTTTAATTATTTTTCTCGGCAATACGAACCAAGAACATACACAAAACGAAATCAAAATCAGATAATATAGTAGAACATATTTCTTAAAATACTTGTAGGGAAATGAAACCAAAACAAATTCTTAATCCTAGTAGTTCAAATAAGAACTCCCAATTTCGTCATCATCAAAATTCAAAATTCCTTGAGCAACTTCCTCACCTGCTCAAGCGTCACAAAAAGCACCACCGTAAACGGCCCCTGTCGACAAACCGTTGGCACGAAACCTCTGTACAATGCCATTGGCCCCTCTGCTCGAACCGTCTTCATCGCACAGTCAACTGCACCGGCATAAGGCACAGACCCATCAACCCCTTTTTGCATGTTCATAATCCGGGTTTTAATTACATCCACGGGATTCGAAGCGGCAGCTGCTACTATGCCAGCCGTGAAGCTAGCTGCCACGTGGGTCCCTAGGCTGTCAGCCCCCTCACCATGTCTCCAACCCACAATTGTCTCCTTTGCCTGGTCGTAGGTGGAAAGCTGTGCAGCAGTGACGATCATGGCTCGGTTCACGGTCAGTGTGGACCCGGTCCATAGACTCTTAATGCCTTCTTGGCGGGCCATGCGTAGGATTGCATCACCTACGGATTTGTAATTGCGGCGCTCGGCCAATGGGAGTCGACCGTCAGCTTGCATTCTTACCATTGCCACGTCAGCTGGATTGCCAACTGCTGCACCAATGCCTCCAGCAAGGAAACCAGCAGCAATCTTGCGATGGAGCGGGAGAGATGTGCCGTCTCCATTTGGGGACCACTTCTTTTTCATGATGTCATAGAGACCCATTCTAGTTGTGGAATAGAGAGTTTGGCGAAGTACGGTTGCCGATACACCAGAGAAGAGAGCCGCTGGGCCCTCTGAGCGGAGGATCTGAGCTCCGACTGAGATGGGACCCGGTTTACGGGGTGGTGCCATGGTCGGGAGGTGGTGGTGGTGTTGATGGGGCAGTGCCATGGTGGCGCCGCCGCCGTTATGAAATGCCATTGCAGGGCGAAGCTGGGTAGCCGGAGCAGGGGCAGGTTCTCCTTGGAGTTGCATGCGCACCTTGATCAGATCAAGCGGGTGGGTGGAGCAACCCGCTACAATAGAGGCAATACCTCCTTCAACAAATCCTTTGACACCCATTTCTTGATTTGGTTGTAAAAAAACTCAAAAAAGGTGTTTTGTTTCTGGGAAAGGGAAAAGGAGGAGGAAAAATGGAATATCAATAGACAAGTTAGCAAATTAGTAAGAAACGAATGCTTCTACCAGTTGGAACTAGAGTTCATCTCACTGGAAACCAGGAGATGGGAATGGAGGGAGAAAGCTATGCAAGAGTAATGTGGTACGTTAGGCCTCTGAGACATATGCTATTTTGAACAATCTATTTTGAATAAATCAAGGTTGGATGATTTCTAGTGGAGAGGGAAGGATGTCTTTATATAGGAATGGTAGAAGCAAGGACGAAGAGTAAAGGAAAGAGCCCACTACCAAAATTGAAGCGGGGGGTGATACCTGGTGAGGGTCTATTCGTTTTTAATTTTGTTCATTTTTAGGTACCTCTTAATCTCACTCACTTCTACAAGTTTTAACTTACATACCACTAGTTACTTGCCACATCATCAGTGTACAAACCAGTAGAAGTACGTACAAACCAGTAGAAGTACGTAATACATGTGGAGAAGCTGTGATTAATATTCTCCTGCCAAGTCTCCACAAACGCAGGGCACGGACCTATTTTTGTTATTTCGCTTGGCGTTCACGCGGAGCAGCCCGCGCCGTATATAATAATATTTATTCTACAAAACCCTAGAAACAGCATATATTCTATGCCGTTCGATGGAGGAGGGTAGGATGATCGGACGGTTGATATGGTGCCGATATTAGGCAAAAGTGCAAGATCTGTGGGACTGTGACTCTCGGATTCGTGACTCTGGCAAAGTGGCAAAGGCTTGCCTGGTCGCAGCGCGCGCCTCTCTTTAGACTTGTAGTTGGTTGAATATAGGCCTACGGGTTTCTCCTCAACAAAAAAGTTGGTTGACTTGGAAGTCCTGGACGTGTCAAGGAACTACTGGGTTTTGTGCGGGCTATGGGTCCCAGAGGGAACTTGTTCTTTACAAATCGGCCCCTGAAATATGCGATATGTCATATGTATGAGTTTGAATGTTTTGTTCGATCAATTAATCTGATTAATTTGATCAATACGATTCTAAATATTGTGGATTTATAATATAATTGATTACGTATGAATTAGATTTATTTAATCTGACACAGAAATTTTGGATGCAAATAATTTAAGAAAATGATCGAGTCAAGTGTTGATTCGGGATTTTCGCTGGGAGCCAAGAAAATAATGAATCGAGTTTAAATAGCTAATTATGTACTAGATAAAAAAATAGTGCTTGTTGTGTATTTTAAATATTGGATTTTATGTTAATTAGATACACTTTTTCACTTTTAAATTTATAAAATCTTAGTACACAATGATAGATCGGTTACAATCATACAACCTATTCTTGTAGTAAAATAGGTATCGATTCAAAGATAACTGAAAATATTACTTCTTACTAAATTAATTAATCCTAAAAGGTGCAATAAAAGTAAATTGGGGGGTTGTTGCAAATTTGGTTTTGTAGGTTCAATACCCGATTGAGAGTTGAATTGTAACCAAAAGCAACTTAAAGAAACAAATAAAAAGTGTTTTGTGTTTCAATAGAGAGAAGTCTAGAAACTATTGTCATACAATCACTTGATCAAATTCATATTTATTTGATTTCTAAAGCCCTTTGGACAAAACTAAATCCCTAGCTCTATATGGGTCCACCCTTTATTTAGTAATATTATTATTAATGAAATAATGTGAATATAACTAATTTATTTATTTTTTTATATTTTGTATATATAATTATTAATTATAATATGTTGTATTTGTAATTATAATTTATTGTTACTTATATTTTCTAAGAATAAGTTCTTTAAATGAACCTATCAAAGTATCAAACTCGTAAAATTCGACCACCTCACGTAAAGTTCGCATTGAATACTTTCTGAATTTATCGGTTAGTTATGGATTAAAAATCTTAAAACCCAACTATAATAGATTGGATTGAAAATCTCAATAATCCGACAAATTCGATCCGTTGATCAGTATTGTAAATAATGATATACGTATACGACAAGTCGGACGGATAGGATCGTCAAACAATTAATTGAAAATGGATCGGATAGTGTTAAAATCATATCCGTATTTTTTTTTTAATAAGGATACGGATCAGATATTAAACAGATATATACAGATACGGATCGGATATCGGATATCCGTAGATATATACATAAATATTTCATAATATATCCGACCCGTTTTCACCGCTTAATGCGGCCGACTAATCATAATTTCAAAGACAATTTTGTGTTTTCATTAAAATTATGTGCATATACTCATAATTTATTAAAAATGATTAATTTAACTTGTCAAACTTATCAAGTAAATATATTTTAACTTAATTTCCTATTTATTTAATAAAGTTTCATAAAATTATTATTTAAAAAAGATTCAGATTAGACAAGACAAAGTATAGTGCATATAACGAATAAATGAATAATAATAATAATAATAATGATATACTAATCAATCATATAAATGGAAAACGATTGATTAATTTTGTCGTTTAAACGGAAAACATACTATTAATCGGGTCATTTTAAACAGAAAACAAATGATTAAGACAAAATGCCGATTAATCGGACTAATGGATCGTTTTTTACAACAATGTTATGATATTTTGTTCTAAGAAAAGAAAACTGGTGGGAGACGAGAAGTACAATTATAAAATTTGAACGACTATTTTTATAAAATTTGTTCGCAGAGGAATCGTGTGTGAGATGCGATGTTATTTATGTAACTCATGGGAATTAGAAGATGCGACTCATCTATTATTTGAATGTCCGTATGCTTTGAGAGTCTGGAGAATAATGGGTGCCATACTGGGATATAGATTGATGTGCATGAAAGATACGACGACACAAATTTGGGACATCATATAGAAATGTCAGGATGCAAGGAGTATCAGTGAAGGAATGGGCGACAAGATTTATTAGTGTGATGTGGTTTGTGTGGAGGCAGAGGTGTAGACGAGTTAAGGAGGAAGGGGATCCTGTTTTGTTTTTTTTTTTGTTTTTTCTTTCCTGGTAGCTTCTACCATGCCTTTCAAAAAAAAAAACAGAACAACACAAGAATGAGTCAAGGTTATGAAATGCGGTTTTCATGCGGTATGCGAAAGGCCACCGCATACCGCATATACAGTATACGGCCGCATATGCGGATTTTTATGCGGACGTATATATGCGGATTTTAAAATAAAAATTCATATATAATTTGTATGCAAAGATATAATTTGTGCACATTGGAGGCATATCTAAAATAAGAAAGAAATATCTAATAAATAATTGATAATATGTACTTGCATATAAATATATCAAAGCTATACTTTCACAACAGAATAACAAATATAGTTTTGCATAATTTCACAATTGAATACAACAGAAGCATTAGCAAACAAATAAATATCAACATAGGCATAATATAACTGAATTTCACAATAGAGGCATCAGCATCAACATAATTTGACTCTCACAAGTCACAACAGAATACAAATAAATATCACACCAATACAGCATAATACAAACCTAAATCACAGCAGAAGCAAAGTACAAACATACATTGTACAAATTAACATAACAGTACCATTAACTTGAATAATTTCATAGTACCATTAACATAACAGTAGTACCATTAATTCTCTAAATCAGGATCAAACTTGAATAAGCCATCCAATTTCTACAATTTCGACTATGCTCCAGAAGTCCAGATAATGGCTATTTTATCCAAAATCAAACAAAACTTGAATAAGCCACCCAAAAGTCAGCCAATATTGGCTTTCCAGGATTTATGTGAATTTATTTAAAGTGTAAAAAGGGTCATGTAATTTTGGATGAGCACTGCTTTCAGAAGCAAGTCGATTTTCCTACTTCTCCGATCAGTGTACTATTTATTTCTTTTCTATTTCTGGTAAAGTGAAAAGTACAAATACTTTGATCAGTTGATTAAATCAGCCACTTGATCTATGATGAATACATGGATGAAATAAACCTTGTGCAACCTCTTGTAGAAAACCACCTGAAAGAATATATAATTCTAGTTCAATTACATAAATAATAATTAATTAATAACAACACTAGTTCAGCATCTTGTTTAGTTATTCTTCTAGATTCACAAAACAACTCATCAATAGATTTCATTAATCATCAGATAGATTGTAACTGTTTGTTACTAGCTGGTACACTTTGAGTGTACTCCAGAGTGTACTCCAGAGACTAGATATGAACTTATATACCTGCTTAGATATGTACTCTTTTATAGCCTCTTCAGTGATGTCAGAATCATTGCTTCGGACGACGAATGCAATTCTGTTAGTTCGGTTTTCTACCAGTATCCAATTTCAAGTTTTCTATTCATCAACCACTGTTAACAATTAGATATTATTCAATAAAATTTTGCTGCAGGGGATTCAATCAAATAATTGGGTGCACTTTAGTCCATTTTTTCTGCTAGGTTATTATGGACTAGGTCTGGTACCTTACTGGCCTATACCAGTAATATAAGGACCCAGTTTCTCTTCCTCCTCACCGATCAAATCAAACAAAACTAAGAGAAAAAAAAGACATACCAGTAGACACTAGGCAGTATCAATAGAATTGAGCAAAGGTCTCGATCTAGTGATAGGTGGAGAAGTTGAGAGGAGCCGGCGGAGGAGAGGAGCTGGCGGAGGAGAGGAGCTGGCGGAGGAGGCGATAGGTGGAGAGTTGAGCAAAAAAGACAGCGTTAGCCGGCGGAGTGGAGAGTTATACCAGTTGGCGATAGGTGGAGAGTTGAGAGGAGCGGCGGAGGAGGGTGGAGAGGAGCCGGCGGAGCCGGTGGAGGAGGGTGAGAGCCGTCACAGAGAGGGTGCGGGTGTGAAGTGCGAACTGATTTAGTGATTTTGAAATTTAGGTTATGCGGATTGGGAGAGAAAGGATTTCGGAGGTTATGCGGATTCGTAAATACCGAATATGCGGAATGCGGATCTTAATGCGGCCGATTATATTATATGCGGCAATAGTTATGCGGCTGAATATGCGGCCGTATATGCGGAACCGCATATTGAACCGCATATCGGTTTTTCATGCGGTTTCCAACCGCATACGCATATGCGGCCGCATGAATCACATTTTACAACACTGAGAATGAGAGAGGCAATGGTACTTTGGAAAGCGCATAACATATGTATTATGGATCAATATTTTCTTTTACAGAGTTCAAACAATCAATCCGAAACATTCAACATAATCTCTATATAAAAATTTACTTGGAGACCAATTTATTTATTTTTAAGAATTTTTTACTATTTTTTTAGATATGTAGGAATCCATCTTATTTAAAGATTTTTTAACTATTAAAAAGTCATAATTTTATACCTATTTACAAAATTAGTAAAAATATTCTAAAAAAATTAAAATTTAGTTTCCAAATATTTTTTTATACACAAATCATGTTGAATGGTTCGAATTAACTATTTAGACTTTCAAAATAAAAATTCAGATGCATAGCACATACCAATCCGCAATCTACAAATTACCATGACCTCACTCGAAAAAAATGTATTATTTTTAAAAGAAGCAACTGAGTATTTTAGCCTCTAGGCACAACAAGCACGAGGCGAGAGAAATAATTAAAGATGGACTAAATGCATGGATTTAACGAAAATATGATATATTGAAGTACTAAAATTCAATTATTTTAATAGAGTATAGACTATTTGCGTTTTGTAACTTTTGTTGGCCTCTTACTCAGTCTATCAGGTCGGCGCACAATTGACGTCTTACGCCGAGACGACCGACCTTTCTGTGTACCAGGGGCTTTCAATTATAAATTTTAATTAAATCGATTACTAATTAAGTTAACGCGTTTTCAATTTGGATCCTTCGTCCTTTCTTCTTTCTTCTGTCTGAAAGGACAAACTCCATCATCTCCAACTGTAGATTAATTTAGGCAGTTTAAAGTTACAATTGTCAACAGCTAATGCTGCACTATCACGGTGTAGTTGTGAGAAGCATGTATGCTGGCATTGCGTTGTATTATTAATTTATTATTATAAGGCGAAATTTCTTGTATACCTTTCCAAAATTTTGAATTATATATTTATCTTTTTAAAATAAAAATATTGTATTTATCCTTCCAAAGGGCTGTAATTTATCTTTTTAAATCTTGAACATTAATTTTTTTAAATAATTAACTTTTTAATTAAATTATGAAAAATTAATTTATACAATCAAGTTGGATAGAAAGGGATCGGACAGAATTTTGTATGATGTTCATTTAAATTACGTTAAGATCCACGAGGATAAAGTGCACATCAATTGAATGGGTTCGATCTGACACCGGATCAAATTTGATTCAATGCCCATCCGAGTAACATAATTTCAACCAAATTAACATTTAGGCGACATAGTCACATAGCTGAATAGAGCGAGAGGGGTAGAACTAGGGTGTTCTTAAGTTCACCAAGCTTCTTAGTGAACTCAAGTCTAAAATTCATCGGATCGGCTTCAAATAACGAATCCGAACAATTGAAACCTGCCTACCTTATGCGTGATGCGTATACATGTAAAAATTTTATACTTTCGAATTAATTTAGGATAAAATCAAGCGGTCAAAATTAGAAGGTTAATAAATTAATTTTAATGCATTCATTTTTTGACGTTTTTTGACCACTTGACTCTATGCAAAATTAATGTCAAAATTTAAATTTTTTGCATGTAGACGCATCACTCGTAAGATAGACGAGTTTTAACGGTTCGGATTCGTCGTTTGAAGCCGATCCGATGGGTTTTGGACTTGAGTTCACCAAGGACTTAGTGAACTCGAGAGCACCCTAGTTCTACCCGAGTGAGAGATAGGGAAAAGACCAGTGCTTATACAACTCAACAAATAAAAATGGGGGAATTTCAAGTATACTCCTCAAAAACTTTAAAATTACATAATTTCTCCTCTAAACTTTGAAATTACATATTTTCCCATCTAAACTTCAAAAACTCACAAATTTACCCATTTTATTGTTTTTTTATATTAAAACTCATTCTAAAATTTTAACATATCCATTTTACCCTTTATTAAAAGCATATAAAAGCCCATCTGACTCAAATTTGAATATGAAGGGTTCCTCTACCGTCCGATCCGTGGGCATCGCATTAAGATATGTGCCCATCGCTTCAATATTCGTGCTGATCTAGCACGCACTAATCTTAAAGCAATTCGGATCCGCGCGCATCGCATTAAGATCTGTGCATGTCACTTCAATATGCATGTGTGATCGCATCAAGATTTGTGTCGATCTTGCGCGCACAGATTTAAAAGCAGTTCGGACGGTAGATGAACCATTCAAATTCAAGTTTGAGTCTGATGAGCTTTATATGTTTTTCATAAAGGGTAAAATGGATATTTTATAAATTTAGAATGAGTTTTAATATAAAAGACAATAAAATTAATAGATAAAATTGTGAGTATTTGAAGTTTATAGGGGAAAATACGTAATTTCAGACTTTAGAGAGGGAAATACATAATTTTGAAGTTTTTGAGAGGTATACGTGAAATTCCCCCAATAAAAATAAGCAACCTCTCTTTTTGTTTATTAAATTAATTGAACAGAGTGACATCAACAAATATAAATAAGCAAGCTCATTTTATGTTTATCAAATGAATTGAACTCATTGACAGTTAGTAGAACATATTTCTCCAAAATACTTGCAGTCAACCCAAACAAATTCTTAATTCTAGTAGTTAAAATAAGAACTCCTAATTTCGTGATCATCAACATTCAAAAATCCTTGAGCAACTTCCTGACCTGCTCAAGCGTCACAAAAAGCACCACCGTAAACGGCCCTGTCGACAAACCGTTGGCACGAAACTCCTGTACAATGCTATTGGCCCCTCAGCTCGAACCGTCTTTATCGCACAGTCAACCGCACCGGCATAAGGCACAGACCCATCAACCCCCTTTGTCATGTTCATAATCCTGGTTTTAATTACATCCACCGGATTGGAGGCGGCAGCTGCTACTATGCCAGCCGTAAAGCTGGCTGCCACATGAGTCCCTAGACTGTCAACCCCCTCACCATGTCTCCAACCAACAATTATCTCCTTTGCCTGGTCGTAGGTGGAAAGCTGTGCAGCAGTGACGATCATGGCTCGGTTCACGGTCAGTGTGGACCCGGTCCATAGACTCTTAACGCCTTCTTGGCGGGCGCTCGGCCAATGGGACCCGGCGGCCAATGGGACCCGGTCCATAGGATTGCATCACCTACGGATTTGTAATTGCGGCGCTCGGCCAATGGGAGTCGACCGTCAGCTTACATTCTTACCATTGCCACGTCAGCTGGGTTCCCAACTGCTGCGCCAATGCCTCCAGCAACAAGACCGGCGGCAATTTTGAGATGGAGCGGGAGAGATGCGCCGTCTCCATTTGGGGACCACTTCTTCTTCATGATGTCATAGAGACCCATTCTAGTTGTGGATTAGAGAGTTTGGCGAAGCACGGTTGGCGATACGCCAGAGAAGAGAGCCGCTGGGCCTTCTGCGAGGAGGATCTGAGCTCTGACTGAGATGGGACCCGGTTTCCGTGGTGGTGCCATGGTCGGGAGGTGGTGATGTTGTTGGTGGGGCAGTGCCATAGTGGCGCCGAGGCCATTTTGAAATGCCATTACCGGGCGAAGCTAGGCAGCCGAAGCAGGAAACGTATCCTCTGCGGAAAAGTATAAAACTCCGCAGTTGCGGAGCAAAACGAACGGACCAGATTAACTCTCAGCCGCTTTGATATTCAGGCTAACAGAGGGAGCTGTATTATTGGGCTTTGAGATTCGTGCAAAGTCAAAACCAACGGACCAGATTAAAAGCTCCGCACAGCTCTGCAGAGAACGACTCCGCAGAGGATACGCTTCCGCCGAAGCAGGGGCAGGTTTTCCTTGGAGTTGCATGCGCACTTTGATCAGATCAAGCGGGTGGGTGGAGCAACCCGCTACAATAGAGGCAATGCCTTCTTCAACGAATCCTTTGACACCCATTTCTTGATTTGGTTGTGAAAAAACTAAAAAAATGTGTTTTCTTTCTGGGAAATGGAAAAGTATGAGGAAAAATGGAGTATCAATAGACAAATTACTAGAGTGCAAGAATTAATGCAAGAATAGTGATTTTTAGGTTAGTAATTGAGAATAGTGCTAACCCAAATGGTTTAAAAATAGTGCTAACTTTGGACTATTTCGGATTAGTAGAAATATTGTTTGGATTGTATATTTGAAATAGTGATGGAGGGAAAGAATAAAATAATAATTTATTTGTTTTTCTCTTCTCAACTAACTCTTATATTTATCATGGCTTGTTAAATATATATGAAGCATCATATTTTCCAATAATATCTCAATTGTTTTTAACCGATTAGGAAATATTTCTTATTATCTCATTTAATACCAATCTAATCACAGTTAAAATGTAATTAAACAATATCACTTTTTATTCTAAATTTTTGACTAATTAATAACAAATTTCGAAATAAGCGATAAAAAAACTAAATCACATTAGTTACACAAATTACAGTAACAATTAAGTGTTTCAATTACAACACCGAGAAGACAGTCTTTGTGCAATTGATTCCGACAATCTCTACTCACAAAGAATATTGTCCGAATTTTTTATTAATATTGCTAACTTAGGAATATTTGTTTTTCGCTAATCACTACTACAGAAAAAGAGATTGCACACGGACATTAATGGAAGAGCTACACGGATTTCCTGCCGTGTTTAAAGCCAGGGTGTATGAATAGGTCAGAAACTACACACGGATATTTAACCGTGTGTGATTATAATGATTTCTACACGGATATCCCCTAATTAACCGTGTACAAAGACCTGCCAGTGTCGCTCTCCAAGTTACCGAGCTACACGGTTATCCCCTAATTAACCGTGTACGTTTACTCTTTCTACACGGCTTTGTATTAAAAGTCCGTGTAGCTATCTTAGCTATTATACACGGATTTTTCTAAAATATCCGTGTATGATTACTATTGCACACGGATTTGTATTAAATGTCCGTGTAGCTCTCTTAGCTATTATACACGGACATTTGTTAAATATCCGTGTGCAATAGCTAATTTTTTTTTGTTTTTTCTATCGTACACGGATGATTATGAAATATCCGTGTATAATAGCTAATGTTTTTTTTTTGTATATTTTGTTTTTGGGCTAGCCTCCAGCTTTGCTAGCCAATTTTTTGCGACAGAAATTATACAAAATTCCATATAGCAATAAATTCATTCGAAACAGATTAATTAGCAAGAAATTCATATACTAAATTTATACAAAATTCATATAGCAATAAACAGATTAATTATGTCACTTATGCACTAAATGATTATGATGCACGAACGATCAAGAAATTGGACTAAATAATAGAAAGATAGATTTCGGTTCTGAGATCACACAGATTCTCAATTCTTTGATAAAACTATTATAAAAACAACAACTGCCTCTGCCAAAAGTCCTGACGGCTGTTTAAATACAAACCCTAAACAAAAATGCATAAAAGATACATAAAAGACCCTAAAAATGCTAAAATTATAAAGAAATGTCCAAAAGTTCAGATCCGACGGTCGGATCGCGAATCTGAGCCCGAAAAATGGGCGAAACGGCTTTGGGTTGTGGAGTTCCTGTCAAAATTTCAGCCCGATCCGACGGACGGATCAAAAGTTACACCCCTTTTTCTGAAACATGCGCAGGCCTTGGTTAAACACATCATGAGTAAAGCATAGAACAGATCAATTGCAATCATAGGAAATTAATATCAAGTACATACCGCTTATTATCTCAGATCTCAGCTGCTGGCCTCGATCAATTCGCACAAATCTGATAGGAAAAAGCTCAGTTCAGAGAGATGTACTAAAAGACTTGATCAAAACGGCGCTGGAAGGGGAAGACATTAAAACCCTACACTTTTAGACACGGCTATTTAGTTATAAATCCGTGTAGCTCTCCAACTAAACATACACGGCTATTTAGTTATAAATCCGTGTACAATTCTACTATTTCTACACGGATATATTATCAAAAATCCGTGTGTATATTCCTACACGGCTTTGTATTAAAAGTCCGTGTAGCTCTCTCAATTATTTGCACACGGACCTCTTTACACACGGATTTTTGGTTTCTAATAAACCGTGTAGCTCTCTCTAATAATTCTACACTGATTATTAACTAATTATCCGTGTAGAAATCGTGCAGATCTTTTGAACAAGTAAAAAATCATATTTGGTACACGGTTTTTAATAAAATTGCCAAATCCGTGTACAATGTGCAGTGTACAAAGCCAATTTTTGTAGTAGTGAATCCAACGTTTCTATGGAATAGCGGATTAGAGTTGTTCCTCCGCTATTCTATTTTCTATTTGTCGTTTGAATCACAGTGTTATGAGAATAGTACAGCTAATTTGAGAATAACTCTATTCTCTGTTTATCCAAACGCACCCTAAGAAACGAGTGCTGCTACCAGTTGGAATTAGAGTTCATCTCACTTGGAAACTAAGAGATGGGACTGGAGGGAGAAAGCTATGCACGAGTAGTATGGTACGTTAGGCCTCTGAGACATGCTATTTTGAACAAATCAAGGTGGGATGCTTTCTAGTGGGGAGGGAAGATCATATTATATTATCAGTGTTGTAAATAACGGTATGAGCTTATCGGACGGACATGGTACTGTCAAACAATTAATCGGTATGCGACTGATTAATCGGAATTATGCAGTCAATTAATCATTTTCATTAAAATTATGTGTATATATTCATAATTTAGTAAAAATAATTTATTTAACTCATCAAGCTTATAATAAACTTAATTTAACTTAGTCTTATTATTATAACATGACACTACACTTATTTATTCTTAACAACACATACAGATTTTACATTTGTAAGTAACACATTTATTTAATGCAAAAATAAATTTGAAAATTAAGCCTTTTCAATATTAATATTATATTATTTGAAAGAAATGAACATTCCAATATAAAATCACTAAATTTAATTAATAATAACAACTTAATTTTATATATGAACATGTTGTACTAATTGAAAAAATTATAGTACTAAGAAAGAATAACATATGCTATATAAATAATAGAAGAATTAATCAATTTCAAAATAATTAAGAAGGAAAAACATATATAAAAAATATTAGATGTATATCTAACTACAAATAAAGCTATAATACAGTATCACACATAGTCACAGAAAAAAAACAATGTGAAAATAAATATTCACTGGAATAAATGGTAATAAACAGGAATAAACGGAAATAAACGAACGATTAAACGGGAATAAACAGAATAATCGGCTGATTAATCGAAAAAATCCGTTAATAGACCTCCAATTAGTGTATTCGTAACGGTTTGACCGTCGTTAACGATTAAACGGGCGTTTAATCGGCCGTTAAGACCGTTTTTTGCAACACTGATAATTATACAGGAATGGTAGAAGCGGCAAGCGGGACGAAGAGTCAAAGAAAGCCAACTACTAAATTAAAATTGAAACAGGGGTGATACCTCATAATGGCACGCACTTCTATATTTTTATATTATATTCCAGTGGTGGACTGCCACATCATCTGTGTGAAGTACTTGTAAAAGTACGTAATGCAAGTGAAAAAGGAAAAGGATCTGATTAATATTCTCTTACCAGGTCTTCACAAACACATGGCACGCGCCGTGTATAATAATATTCTGCAACACTCTAGAAGCAGAATATATTCTCTGCCGTTGGATGGAGGAGGGTGGGTCTATCGGACGTTCGATAAGGAGCCGATTGAAGCCTCAGGTTAGGCAAAAGTGCTAGATCTAGACTTTCGGATTCGAGACTCGGGCAAATTGGCAAAGGCTGCTCGTTAGGAATTCGTATCCTCTGCATTAACGCACCGTTTGAGTTAATTTATGAACCGTAAGATTATAACTCGGATCAATCCTGTCCACTCCTATAATGCACGTGCACTTTAATATTAGTGCGGATCTCAATATAACGGTTCAGATCTTAACTCAAAATTTGAGTTAATTCAGAGGATACGAATTCGCTCGTTAGACTTGAAGTTGGTTGACTTGGAAGTCCGGGACGTGTCAACGAACTACTGGGTTTTGTTCGGACTGCGGGTCCCGGAGAGAACTCGTCAATGTTTTACAAATTGGCCCCTGAAATTAGAGTTAGGATATAATTTAATGTGATTAATTCCATCAATCTGATTAATGCGACAAATAAATACCGATTATGTATGAATTTAGATTTGATTAATACGAATTTGCAAAAAAGAAGGTTTCAGTACCACCAAATCCGACCGTTATACATTATATTTCTTTAAATAGTTCATTAATATATAATTATTATAGTATTATTATTACTATCAAAATAATCCGACTTATCCGACCTGTTAACACTTCTAGCTATGAAAATAAAATAATTAATCCGACTTACCCGGCTTGTTTACATCTAAGGGTATGTTCGTTTGTTACGGGATTGTGTATGATGAAATTTGGACGAGAATGTGATTCCATGGGTATGGATACGTATGAAATTGATTATGGATGTTGTTCTATGCATCCTTCTAATTACACTGTTTGACTAATTTGTAAAGCATACAATTATTGAATTTAACGATTTCTTTGTATGAGTGAGTTTGTAAGTTCATAAACATTATAATTGCAAGATTAAGTTGAAGAACCGAAGAAATCAACAAGACTTTACGAAGAACTAGATTATAAATTGTAATATCAAATAAAAAAGTAAAGTAAATTTGAGATTGTTGATTTCTGAAACTGCCAAAAATTCGCCTTTCTCTTCTGCCTCTTTCTCTTTCAGCTAAGTTAAAATGAATTGTGAGTGGGCAGAAGAGAGAAATCTGACTTTTATAGAGGTTTTTATAGCAGACCGTCCAATCATGGAGCATTGGAGCGGTTTGGTGCATGCAGCAGACCATCCAAATATGGAGCGTTTTGGTACAAGAAGCAGACCGTCCAAACATGGGACGGTTAGGGTCTTTTTTCAAAAAATTCAGTCTAAGGGACAAATTTACTATTTTTTTTAAAGTATTAATAAAAATTTCGGCTCGAAATACTATTAGAGGGAAGGACCAGCAATTTGTGAGATGCGTTGATTCTAATAAGGGCCCGTTCGGCAACGGCACTATTGCCGTGGGAAAAAAAAATTGACTCTTGAGTGAATTTTTTTTTCCTACGGTGAACAGTAAAAAGTAGTTCAAAATTTTTAATTCCTATTCCCATTCCTATTCCTCTGCCGTTGCCGAACGGGCCCTAAATGTCCTAATAAGTATTAAAATTTTAAATTTAATTAATAACTGACTGGCTCTTTCTTAGTAAAGTCATCACTACAAATTGAATACAAGAATCTAGAGATTGGATAACCTATCAAATCAATTCCATCCCTTAATTTTTTTTTCTGGCACGAATACTAAAATTAAAAAAGACAGAAAATATTACTTCGTCATAAAAATTAGTGTTTAGATTAGGGGTGTAAACGGTCGGATACGGATCGGATAGTGGTTAAACCGTATCCTTATCCGTTATAATTTTTCGGATACGGATACGGATACGGATAGTCTTGAATACGGATACGGATCGGATATCAGATAGATACAAATACAGATATAAATATAATTCAGATAATTAAAAATAAATTACTAATATACATTATAGTAAAGAATAACATCTAAATATAATTTTTTCATTTATAAATTAGATCCAATATTTTTCATAATTAATAAGTTTGTTAGTTACAAAATATATATCATATTATCAAAACATTAGTCACTAATTATGTCGTAGTGTGATATTGTTCATTAGAATATATGTGTATATGCAGTTTAATAAATAATTGGTATGTATATGCAATTTAATAAATCAATTTAAGAATAGAGTATATTTTTTGTAGTTTAAGGATGTAAACAGTTGGATACGGATACTGATACGTCCCTTCCCTGAGGGGCCGGGCCGTACTTGGACTCGGTCCAGTAAGGTGCAGACACGCCCTGTTTCTGGAAAGCAGGCCGTGCGGGGATTGGGTGCTAATTGCGCGGCCCGTCTCGCCCTGAGCGAAGCGGGTAGGAATAGTGGGCACGCGGGGAGTCGGAGGGGTATTAACGCTCTAACCCTTTTTGATACCTCTCCAGGCTCCAAGATGTGATAAAATGCGATCCCCTTTTCTGGGGGTTTCTTTGCCTTATATAGGGGGTGGCCCACTGTAGCGGGGTCTTGTCAGCATTAATGACAAAGATTCGCCTACTGTTGGGGGTGTCCGCCTATTAGGCTATAAAGTTCGCGTAGTCGGTCTTAAGCCGAACAGCGAGGTCGCGTGTCAACCTTGCTGGGCTGTTCGGCACGCTAGGCTTTGAGCCTTGTCTTATTTTGACTCCGAGCTGGCCCCTGTGAGGGGCCCAAGTCCCGGGCAGTTCTTGACCTCGGGCTGGCCCCGGGAGGGGGTCCGAGTCCCGGGCAGTTCTTGACCTCGGGCTGGCCCCGGGAGGGGGTCCGAATCCCGGGCAGTTCTTGACCTCGGGCTGGCCCCGGGAGGGGGTCCGAATCCCGGGCAGTTCTTGACCTCGGGCTGGCCCCGGGAGGGGGTCCGAGTCCCGGGCAGTTCTTGACCTCGGGCTGGCCCCGGGAGGGGGTCCGAATCCCGGGCAGTTCTTGACCTCGGGCTGGCCCCGGGAGGGGGTCCGAATCCCGGGCAGTTCTTGACCTCGGGCTGGCCCCGGGAGGGGGTTCGAGTCCCGGGTAATTCTGGGTCGTGGCCTGTTTTTGCAGGGGAAGGGGGTCTATTCCGTTTCATTCTATTTTGGGCCGGCCTTTTGTGTATTTTGAATCTGGGAGTGCTCTATCGGGCCAGGCCTGGGCTCTTTAAGGGCCATTGGTATATGGACCTATCATTAGCCCCCGAAGCCGAAATGCATCAGTATGATGCTTTTGGGTTCTTGACTCCTATAATGAAGGCGGCTTCAGTTCTATCGTGGGAGGTTTCTTAGCTTATTTCGGCTGCTAGACTTATTTTAATGTTTTGCGAGTGTTAGCTCTCGAGTTGATCTTGGGAATTTTTGTGAGGTGTTTGTTTGTTGTCAGCCCCCGAGTTATCCGTCGGGGTTTTCCTGTTCGTGTTTTGGTTATTTTGAAGTTCTTGTTTATATGATCTCGCGTCGCACCACTTTGTTGGTTACGCATGGTATGTACCAATTTTGCTTTGTCGTTGTATTTCATAATTTTCGTTGTTGACGGCCCCCGAGTTGGTCTCGGGGTTTTTGCGTTTTCCAGGTAGTTATAACTTGTGTTGATCGTTTTTTCCTGTAAGGTCGTAATTTTGCTATTACAAAGTTTGCGAGGCTTTGGTATGCCCTGTTTCGGGTAAGTGTCCGACCACTTGTGTCGGCGTGTTGGGTGGCTCTGGGTAGCTAAGTGTTTTTTTTTTTTTTTTTTTTTTTTTTTTGCGCGAGTAACGGAGGGTGTGGGGGAAATCAAAAGCAGTTGTTGATATTAAAATATTCTTAAATAGCATGAAGCCTAACTACGACATGATATCGAGATCATGCAATGCTTGTAAATAAGGAAATATTGAGATCAGACCACGCGCTCGTTATCAGTATCCTCAAAGAGGTTGTCCGCTTGGATTTCTTCTGGAGTGGCGGTGTACAGGCTCGGGCCTCCGGAATTGCGGGATAAACATCCAGGGCATTTCCAGAACCGGCGTCGGGGGTCCGCGCGGCCTCGGATGTCGTAGTGTTCGAAGCAGCTCCACTCATAGCACATCCGGCATTTCGCCATCTCGTGCTTGGGCCCCTGATCGTGGCATATGACACACCAACGCAGCTTGGGCGCGAAGTTGACGTCATCATAGATGTTGTTCTCGTCCTCCTTAGTGAATGAGGGTACGCCGGCGAGGAGGAGGTCGATAAAGTCGCAGATTTGGAGGTCCTCGTTATGAAGCATCCATTCCAAATCCTCCTCGGAAAATCGTTGGCGGAGGGCCCATCGCTCTGCAGGAGAGAGGACTTGTCGTGGGTTATATGAGCGACGAGTTTTGGGGGGAGGTTGGTCACGGCTATTCTGACCTTGATCCGCGGGCCTTTTAGATTTTGAGACCACTTGTTTGAAAGGCATTTTTGTTTAGAGGGATGGACTGAGAATGAGGAAGATGGTTGTCCCCTCTTACGTAATGGTAGGTTGGTATTTATAGATGTAAGGTACTATTGTGGCTATAAATGATGTGGGTCCCAGGCAACTCGTGACGTATAGTCGTCGACTGTTTAGTTGATTGGTGTTAGGCCTCGGGGGATATTGTCGACAAGAGTGTCAGTGTGCGTGCGTAGGAACCTACGCGGGACCAGAATTCGACTAACGTGGAATGGAAAAGGTGGACTGTTCGATATCATAAAAAGTTTTGTCAACGAATTCCACTGTTTCTTTTTATAAGTTTTAATAATGTTACATCGGCATGATACATGTTTTGTAGACAACATTTGTCTGTACTTGATGCACGACAACAGATACATTTGTTCTAGTGAACTATGATGTGCAGGGCGACTTGTTCCCTGTATACCCGTATGGCTGCCGAGGTGGGACCTGAGGCAGGCGGAAGGGACGTTTTCCCTTCGGTCAGTTGCACTCCGGGGTACTCCTCGGCAATAAGGCGGGAATGCTGTCGCTACTGATGGAGCGTTTAGGCGAGGATCTCATTATCTGTGTCCTCATACACATTGTCCGCTTCGAGCTCCTCCTTGGTGGCCGTATATAAAGTTGGTCCTCCGTAGTTGAGGTCGATGCAACGGGGGCATCGCCAAAACCGGCGACGGGGATCTGAGCGGCCTTTGATGTCGTAATGATACATGTGGCGCCACTCGAAGCAGGTTCGGCATTTGACCATCTCGGTCTTGGGATCTTCCTCGCCACACCCGAAGCATGTGCGCAAGGACGGTGCCGTAGGTTGGATGGCGTTCTCGTCTTCCGGGGTGAATTTCGGGCATGAGTTAAGCTTGAAGTCGATAAAATCTCGGATTCGAAGGTTTTCGTGGGTTAGCATCCATCCTAAGTCCGGGTGGGATATATCCTGTAGCAATACCCACCGGTCGCCTTCCGACAGTACTCGCGGTGGTGGCTGCGTGGGGTTAGGCCGGGGTCGGTGGGGAGGTGAATCATGGGGGAGGGTAATGTTGAGACGTCGCTGCTCGGGTTTGTTAACCGAGTCATTCGACGACATTGTGAAGGGAGATGTCGTGAGGGTAAATTTGCGGAATGGGGGATTTGGTTGGTGGGAATGATCTTCTTCAGGCTGAATGGGTCAATATATAGGCGGGGTGGTGCCATTGGTTATCGCGTCCGGGCCCCACCGACTCATAAAAGCTGGGGCTAGGTGACTTGACTGGACGGGCGTAGGCCTGTTGTTTGACCGGTGTCAATTTCGAAGCGTTTTGGACCGACGGGGCGGTCGTTTCGAGGCGTTTTTAGGATTTAGTAAACGGCTATTTCGAGGTGTTATTAGTGAAAGGTTCATTATTTCCGGAGCGGGTGCGCTAAATTAAGGGCTATTTCCCGTCGGTCAGCCGATATTTGGGGGATATGCGTGGTAGCATGTACGAGGTGCATGAGTTGGAGTCGAGAATGTCTCTATGCTGCGAGGGCGTGTCGTGGCACAGTTATGCCGGTGATTTGTCGAGATATATTCCTTTGTCCAAGTTATCCCGAGTCGTGCCCTTTAGAATAAGGGGAGGGTGGTTTCATTGCCTGTTTTGTCTGGACTATTTAAGTCACGTGACATGGAATGTGCGATTATTGCTTACAAGGTAGCTTTGTTTTCATGCTACTGGTAAGATTAGAAGTGAGACGTGTGTCCCCGGGGCTGTCCTGAGACAGGGGGCGTACCAACTTGTGTTGGTAATGGATGGGGTTGGTGTCGCTAAGTGGCTAGTTTCAGGTAGTATATCCGTTAATGTTTCGCGATCTACCTCGGACCGAGGGGTCGTGAGGTAGACGGTGCCAGTTGGTTTAGCGATATGGTAAATCAGTATTGTGACGTAGCGTACTGCCGGGCTGCGACGGGATTGCAATACAAGCGACGTGCATTTAATATTTTTCCTTAGTGTGCCGTTATACGAACATGCTTTTAGGAACTTTGCAACGTAGAAAAGACTATAACTGCAGGTAATGTTACGTGGTTTATAGAGTTTTCCTTCTCAACAAAACATAGTAGTTCGGGGGGTTATCATCAAAATAAAAAATAAAGATAAAACCCATCCCCATGTCGGGGAACAAAAGAGATAGTAGAAAACATCCGGCCAGGTGGATGGGGCGACGTCGCGCAGCGCATCAATCGCTGAAGAAGCCGTCTGAGGAGGATCCGTCCTCGGGGTCGGTGTTGCCAGACCTAGTGGGGTGATATTGCGGGCCCTCCTCATCACCGTCCTGATGGTCGTCTTCGTCGCTGTCCTCGTTCATATCGTCCAGGGAGTTGAGGATGGCGGTGCACTCGTCGCAATGCCAGCTCTCTAGACCCGGGATATGGAACAGGTAGTGAGTTTCCTCCGGTTGGCAGGCTTGGTGGAACCTCTGCCGGCACCGGTGGCATCGTGGCATCTCGGATCGGTTGCCCGCCTTGCCGCATACGGGGCAGGTACTGCGAATTATCGGCTTGGGCGGGGGATGTGGAGGAAGAGCAGGTGGGAGTGCATTGCGGCGAGACTTCGGGCAACCGGGGCAATGCTCGGAGGATCGCCTTTCCAGATCCAAGAGGTAATCTACGAACTCGTGAAGCTTGTGGCTCGGGTTTGACAACATCTGGTCAAGACGGTGTCGGGGGAAAAAACGGAGCCAGCTTGCCCGGACTCGGGGTGGTAGGTCTCGAACGGAAGTCGGGCGTCTCGGGGTGGGGTTACTGGGTTGACCCTTGTCCAACGGTTGCTTGCCACGATTGTTAGAAGGTTGTGGTGCCATGGCGCTGAGGCTTTTGTTAGACAGAAATTTGGTGGTTAGGTACGGATGGCCTGTGTATATATAACGGCGGGGTTACTGTAGGTGCAATAAATGCATGTGTCAGACCGTCATAAATGCTTAGGCTTGCTGACGTCATCGGGATCCGCTGCTATTTTGACCATGTCGCCCACCGCTTCGGGTAAGCGGTAATCCTAGCGCGGGGTCAGGATTCACTTGTTGGGACGGCGTGGGATTGACGTTTTGAGGGGCAGCATGCTTCAGGGTTGTAGGGGATCTTCGTCATGGGGATTTTTTGCGCAGAGGAGGCCGAAGAGACGCGACGGTTTATATATCCTCGGACTTTGGCGCCAAAGGGCTGAACGACGCGACGTTTTGGATTTTTGAAGCGGCTGATCGAAGGGGGGCGAGACACGTGTCGGGAGTTGTTCCTTGAGATTGGTGCTGATTCTTACGGTTCTTTACGGGGTCCTATATAAGGATAGGCGGGCCCGTGCGAGTGTCCGCTTTCAGCAAGTTCCATTGTCGGAGTAGTCTCGCTCATCGCTCTCGCTGATAAGGACAATTGGCGGGGACGACTGCACGAATATCTCGCGGGAACGTCGCTTGCTACTCGTAAGTATTACTGTCGCAAACATTTCGTTCGGGATCCGGTATCTTGATCGATACCGTGAGCCACCAGGTCGGTATTGTTCTACCCTTGTTTGCCTGTCCTACGCGAGGTCCTACGGTCGGTTCGTAAGACAGTTTCTGGGCGGGTTCTTTTAAATGTCGGAAACGGGTGGTACTTCGGGTTCCGGGGGAAATTCGTTTGATTGGGAGGCGGCCGTGGATTGGGATGATATAGGCCTGGAGTCGTCCGTTGATTGGAAGGCGGCACAGCCGGAGTCTTCCGTTGACGGGGCCGCAGCGGAACCGGGTTCTCCCGACGAGCTCGTTAACTGGAGCGACCCGGCGATGTGGGATTACGGGATAGAGGGTGAAGGTGCCGGGAAGTCGAGAGCTGCCCTGAAAAGGGCCTTTGCTGCGTCGGGTAAGAGGATAGTGCCTTCTGTAATGTCTCCCATTGCTGACCATCTTGTTAACTTGCCTTTGCAGTCGGCGACGATGGGGGGGAAGAAAAAGGTAACTCGGGAACGAGTTCCGCGGGAGAAGGCTGACCCCTCGTACTATTCTTCCGGCTATAGCGATAGTCGCTCAGTCGAAGAAGAGGAGGCATCGGAGGAAACTGAGGTGCGTGATCGCCAGGGGTCTTCTCGGGAGACGTCAGTTTCAGCGCCCATGCGGGCGCCAAAAAAGAAGAGGAAGAAGAATTCTGAGGAGCTCCCCTCGTCGAAGAGGAGGCGCCCCGGGCACGCGCGCGACGCGCAATTCGTGGAAGTTAGCCTTCTGTTCCCATCAGCGACAGGTTGTCGTAATCAGAGTTGGTGGTTTGACGTTTTTTACGGTGAATTCGTAAAGAAGGACGCCAGGGGGGCGCATTTCTTTAGATCAGTTGAAGTTTTTGTTGCCGCAGGCAGACGATCGAGCTCATGTTGACGAGAAAGGGCTCTGCATTTACTGGAAGATGCCCCGATGCGGATTCCAGCTGCCTTTGACTCCATTCCAGGTTACTTTTTTGACGACGTTGAACATAACCCCTGCCCAGCTGACAGGTGTAGGATGGTGCTATCTTGTTAGTTTTGAGAGGCTATTCGATGAATTTCGGGTTTGGTTTGGCGGGCTGCAGCCAAGCGTGGCCCTGTTCGCACATTATTTTAGTCTGTGCGTGGCTTCGTCGGATTTTGTCGCTGTGAGGAGGAGAAGTGATGCGCCGGAAATTTTCGACTATGAGACGCATAAGAAAATGTTGAAGAAGATCGACAGTTGGAACAGGGGCTGGGTGTATTTGACTAAGCCCGAGGAGGTTGAGTCACTGCAAGGTATTCGTCGCTCGTGGCGACAGATTAAGAGGGGTGAAGATGACAGTTTGTGGGAGGGGAAACCCGAGATGAACGGCTTCAAAATGAGCGCTGATGATAAACGGGCCGTCGAAGTTATCGAGGATTTGTCGCGAGGTAGTTTTTGCGCATATATATATATTTCTTTTAATAAAGAATCTTAACTGTTTCCCTATATATATATGACCTTTGAGTGCATATTTTTGATGTAGCTTACGGCCTGATGGATTTCTCTTTTAACGGGCTGAAGGCGATCCCCGAATTGGTGTGCTCGCATGCGGAGGGGCTGTATTCTGGGCTACCGGGGGCCGGGGCGGCCCTTGCTCAGCCGCCCGCTGGTGTCGCGGAGCGTGTGGTCAAGAAGGGGGCTGGGGGTGCAGAGTCGAAGAAGCGGAGGGCGATACACGACATTGATAGTAGTGAAAAGGGGAAAGGGCCAGCTACAACTAAGAAGAGGAACGTGACTCGGCCACCCTTAGCCCCGAGCCCGAGGGATGTCGCCACTACCCCGTCGTCGGAAGGAGCAGTCCCTCCTTTGGGCGCGGCTTCAGTCGTGTTGGCCCAGGGAGTTCCGGTATCAGCGGGGGGGCATGGTGGGGGCGGGAGCTCGAGCACGACCGCTTCTCCTGAGACGGCGCCGACGCCGTCCGAGGGTTCTCGTAAGGCTAGTCTTCCTGGCAAGGTTGGGGTAGGGACTATTTGTAAGACTCCCCTCCCGTTAAGTCAACCGGACGGGTGCCTCGCCTTGTTCCCTCATTTGGCTAAGATGCGAAGTGCTAAGGAGCGGCCCCCCGAGAGCGCGACGTTTTATAGGGAAGCCTTCCGTGCTTTGGAGCCTCCTTATTTGGGTCGACTTATCCAAAAACGCGGGGCTGGTATGATGCTGGACGCGGTCGGTCGTCTTTTCGAGATAGGCTGTTTGTTTGGTCGTGCGGCGGAGGCGATGATCGCCAAGAATTTGACTGTGGCCCAATCTCCTGTAGAACCGGCGGATTTGACAGCGGCCCTTGTGGAGAGGGACTACTGGATGGAGAAGCACAAGTCCTTGAGTGATGACTACCAAAAGCTTCGGGGCTCGGTGGTGGGCAGCAGTGACGAGGTTGAGAAGCTAAGGAGTGAGGTCGACGCAAAGGCCCGGGCGTTAGAGGAAAGCGAGACCAGTGCTAAGAGGAGCACGGATTTGCTCGAGGAGGCCGTGTCTAAGCTCGTCGATAGTGAAGCGGAGGTAGAGGAGCTAAAACGGGCAAAGGAGGGACAGGCCCAGGAGTTGACGCGTGTGCGGGAGCAGTTATCCCAGGCCTTGCGTGCGATTAAGAACTCGCAAGCGGAACGTCTCGATCATGAGAAGGAGGTGATTCGGGAATTCCTGGTTAGCGATCCTTTCAAGATCGCTGCGATGCTGTCGCTAACTGGGATGGTTAAGAAGCAGGTTCATACAGAATTATCTGTTTTGGCCGGTCTCTATCCGTTCGCCCCAGAGGACCTCGGGTACCCGCCTGTTGCGGACGAGGATGGGGCTCCTCAGGGTCTGGTGGGATATGAGTGGGATGCAGCTGGAGGCCAGCTGCTCGACCCCGAGGGTAAGCCTGTTCTCCCGAGCGTGAACCTGCTGAGCTGTACGCCGAAGACGCCTTTTCATATCTGGCGTAGGGTTGCGCCGTGGCCTCGTCACTTGGACAGAGAGGATACACCGCCGCAGTCCCCTCGAGACCACGCGGAAGGCAGCGAGGGTCGGACGGTTCAAGAGACTGTCTCGGGTACTGTCGATGGGGAGGCTTCGCTGGATCAGGTGGATTATAATCAAGAGTCGGGAGACGACCCTTCAGGAAACCTTGAAGTGAACCAGGTATAACTCTTTCCCCTCTATACTTATATCGTGACACGAGGTGTAATCTGGGTAGTTGCTTGACATTATTTTGTTCGTTGCAGGACAAAGACAAGTAGGTATGTCGCGGCAGGAAGGTTGGACGGAGTACATCCTTCTCTGCTTTTATTATTATGATTATCTTGTATTTCTATTGGAGCGTATTTTGTGTGAGGAACCCTCCGGGGTGTTTTAACAGGATTGGTTGCATGCTTTTGCTCGGGTGGTTTGCTGGGGAGTGTTTCTCAGCCACCCGAGATAACAGTTGACCTGACAGTATTTATGTTTATGTGTTCTCCTTTGACGTATAATTGTTGTGACATAAGTCTTATGGCCGTGTGGGTTCGGTGGGACGTTCTCATCGACCAGCCTCACCTTTGTTTGCGCCGTGATGACGGGTCGGTACTTTATTTGTGTTACTTTGCCTTATTCGGCGATGTGGCTGTTGATTTTTCTTTGGTTCGGGGTACGAGGGATACCTTTCTTATACGTGTTTGCAGCGCGGATATAAAGAAATGGATAGTTTTCTTACCTTGTGAGGCGTGCTTCCGCGACTTCCCGAGGTGGGTGATGTCCTCGACCCTCTTTTTCCTACGGCTCGTCTCGGGGAGACGCCTGCTTTGCGGGCTAGTTGTGTTTGCGTGCTGTTTTGATTTCTTCAAGTTTGCGAAATTGCTGGGCAACTCCTTGTTTGGTCGCCCTGCTGTATCGCAAGGCTGGTAGGGATGTTTTTGCGAGATATTTTATTCAGGCATGTCGTTATGCCTGCTCGTTTGTCTCGCGAAGCCAGTAGATATGTTCCTGCGAGACTTTGTTCGGATACGTTGTCATGCCTACTTTTTGTCTCGCGAGGCCAGTAGATGTGTTCCTGCGAGACTTTGTTCGGACACGTTGTCATGCCTACTTTTTGTCTCGCGAGGCCAGTAGATGTGTTCCTGCGAGACTTTTGTTCGGACATGTTGTCATGCCTACTTTTTGTCTCGCGAGGCCAGTAGATTATTCACGCTCATCCCGCAGGACTTTCGTTTGTACCTATTTGCATAGGCAAGCTCGTTGTCTTCTGCGGAATGGCGGAATGTTTTGTCCGATTTTGCGTGTTCGTTGCCCCGTCGGGCTTTCGTTTACGCTGTGTTTCGGGATCCTTGGAGAGATTTTTTCGTTACCCTACGGGTTTTCGCTATTATCTTTCCAAAGCAGAGTTATGCGCATTCGTTATCCTTTTGGGATTTTCGTTCGCTTTTTGCATAACTGTCCCTTTTGATTTCGCCAGTCAAGTGTTTTCGTTGCTCTTTGCAGAGTTTGTTCACACTGTTGTGACTTGCGCCTGTGTTGCCATGTTCGAGAGTTATGTGTACTTGTTGCTCTTTGCAGAGTTTTTGTTCACACTTTTGTAACTCTCTTCCTGTGTTGCCATGTTCGAGAGTTATGTGTACTTGTTGCTCTTTGCAGAGTTTTTGTTCACACTTTTGTAACTCTCTTCCTGTGTTGTCTTGGAGAATTGTTTTGCTGCTTCGTGCTTCAGGTTGTTTGGCCTGAGATTAGCGCGAATTTTCCTCGCGGGGCGCCTCGTGTGTACTCGTCATCTTTTCAGAGTATTCGTTCGTACTTTGCACGACTAGCGCACGCCCGCTATTATGGGAAAGTTGTTTCGGGCTTTATGCTCAAGGGCCCTTGGATTGAGGTTGTAGTAATTTCCGGTTTTGTCAGTTAAAGCATATGTTGCCCATAAGCTTTTTATCTTTCTGCTACGAGAAACGCCGTTGTTTTATTGCGGAGGCGTTCGTTGCCCATTGGGCTTTGGGTTATCCTCTTGACGCAAAAAAAAACTTTTATAGAGGCATTTATTGCCCGTAGGCTTTTGTTTGCCTTTGTGCTAGTCAGTTGTTTTTGTGAGGTAGTCCCGGCGGCAATTTTGTGTCGCCGGGTCTCAAATTTGTTAGTCAGACATCGCACACTGGGGCCGTGCTTATAATATCGCACCGGCGCCCTTGACCACTCACGGGCATTCCCGTGTTGGTCCAAAAAAGAAGATGCAAAAGACAGTGATTACATTTTTGTGAGGTGGCACCGCTGCTGTACCTGTTTCCCCCCCCTTTTTTTTAAATATAAAATTTGCGGAGATGGACAACGTTCCAGGGCCGGGCGAGCATTCGCCCATCGGGACCTTCGAGCTCATAAGCTCCCTTGCCGCAGGTGCGAATTATCCGGAAGGGGCCTTCCCAATTGGGTTGAAGCTTACCAACATGCTGTCCGGTAGCTTCTACCTTTTTTAATACTAGGTCGCCTGGTTCGAACGCACGGGGTGACACGCGTTTATCGAAGGTGCGCTTCACCCTCTGCTGATATTCAGTGGTCCGGATGCGGGCCTTGTCCCGGAGTTCTTGCACTAGCTCAAGGTCCATTGCTCGTGCTTCGGGGTTGCTTTCTGCGGAATAGGCTGTCATCCGGAGGGAGGGTGTAATGAGTTCGAGAGGTGTGACAGCTTCCATGCCATATACTAGGGAGTATGGTGTTTGCTGGGTGGCCTCACGGGGAGTAATTCTGTATGCCCAAAGGATTTCGTCTAGTTTATCGGGCCAATTTTTCCTGTTGGAGGCCACCTTCTTTCTTAGACCATCCAGAATGGTCCTGTTGGTAACTTCGGCTAGGCCATTGCTAGCAGGGTGACTCACCGAGGTAAAGTTGCTGCGAATGCCTAGCCTTTCGAGGAAGGACAGGGTAACATCTGCATTAAATTGTGTGCCATTGTCAGAAATGAGTGCGTGCGGAAGGCCGAAGCGGCACACGATGTTGCGCCAAATGAAGTTTTTGGCGGCTTCTGCCGTAATGTGGGCTAATGCCTTGGCCTCGACCCATTTCGTGAAGTACTCCACGGCCACGATGATCCATTTCTGCTGTTGGACGGCCATGGGGAAAGGGCCTAGGATATCAATCCCCCATAGGTCGAAGGGCCAAGCTCCCGAGATTGTGATCATATCATAACCTGGGATGCTGGATAATCGGCAATGGTATTGGCATTTTTCGCATTTTCGCGCCAGGTTGGCCGCGTCTTGCTGCATCGTGGGCCAATAATATCCTGCGCGCAGGACTCTCTTGGCCAACGTTTTCGCCCCTTGATGGCTACCACAAAGTCCCTCATGGGCTTCCTCCAGCATTGCCTGGGCGTCTCTCTCTCCGATGCATTTAAGCCATGGGCGGGCATATCCCCTTTTGTATAATTGGTGGTTGTGTACCGAGTATAAAGGGGCGATCTTCTTCAATCTCCTGGATTCCAGCGGGTCCTCAGGCAACGTCCCCGAGGTGAGGTATCTCCACATGGGAGCGTACCAAGCATCCCCGGGTTCGTTAATGACGTGGACTCCCTTCGCGTCCTCTGATATACTTGACTCGGGTATGTCCATGACTATCACTGGTCGATCTTTGTCAAGGTTTCCCGCCGCTCCTAGTTTTGAGAGGGCGTCTGCCTGACAATTTTTGTTTCTGGACACATGCTCGATCACCACTCTATCAAATTGTCCCTTTAAGGAATGGAACTGTTCACGGTATCGTCGTAACCGGTCGTCGTGCACACGGCATTCTTCGTTGATTTGCCTGACCGCAAGCTCTGAGTCACTATGTAGATGGACCTCTCGGGCTCCCAGTCCCGCAGCTAATTTGAGGCCAGCTATCATGGCCTCATACTCGGCAGTATTGTTGGTTACAGGGAACTGGAAGTGGAGCGCGTAGTTGAGCGCTTCTCCCTGGGGGCCCGTGAGAGCTACTCCTGCTCCTGCTCCTAGGTGGGAGGAGGCGCCGTCTACGTAAAGTGTCCACTTGCCGCCCACTTCTTCCGGCGCTCCCGAGTACTCCGCTATGAAGTCCGCGAACACTTGTGATTTGATGGCACTTTGAGGATGGAACGCGACATCAAATTCGGTCAACTCTAGCGCCCAGGCCAACACGCGGCCTGAGGAGTCGAAGTTCGCAAAGGCCTTCTTCAAGGGTACACCTGTATATACTTTGATTGGATGGGACTGGAAGTATGGTCTCAGTTTCCGTGCCGCGATTATAAGAGCATAGGCCGCTTTTTCTATCGGTGTGTATCGGGTCTCGGCATCTCGGAGCACGTGCGACACAAAATATATGGGCTTTTGTTCCTTTCCTTCTTCTCTCACTAGGGCGGCACTTACCGCGTGGTTGGTCGTGGCCAGGTATACAACCAGTGTCTCTCCGTTTATAGGTCGGCTGAGGCAAGGCGGGCTGGCCAGGTATTCTTTGACTTTGTCGAAAGCTGTCGCGCATTCCTCGGTCCACTCGAATCTGGCAGATTTGCGCATTACTTTGAAGAAAGGGAAGCAAACGTCGCCAGATCGGGCGATGAATCGGTTCAATGCTGCAAGTCGGCCTGTAAGTGATTGAAGTTCCTTAAGGTTTCGGGGGGGGTTTCATATCTAGAATGGCCTGCGACTTGGAGGGGTGTATCTCTATGCCTCTCATGGACACCATGAATCCGAGGAATTTTCCTCCTGTGAGACCGAAGAAGCTCTTCTTTGGATTGAGTTTCATATCAGCCTGATTGAGCGTCGCGAATGTCTCGCGCAGGTCCTGCACGTGGTCCAGGTCGGACATGCTCTTCACTAGGAGGTCATCTACGTAGGCCTCTATATTTCGACCTATCTGCTCGTGGAATACCTTATTCACCATTCTTTGAAAAGTAGCCCCCGCATTCTTAAGCCCAAAAGGCATCACTCGGTAACAGTATAACCCGGAGTGAGTTGTGAAAGCTGTTTTGTCTTCATCTTCTGGGCACATCCTGATTTGGTTGTACCCCGAGAACGCATCCATGAAGCTCAGGAACGCGTGTCCGGAGGTAGAGTCTACCAACTGGTCGATCTTTGGCAGAGGGAAAGGGTCCATAGGGCACGCCTTGTTCAAGTCGGTGTAGTCGATACACATTCTCCAGTCTCCGTTCGCTTTTCTCACAAGCACAGGGTTCGCCAACCATTCAGGACAAGTCACATTTCTAATAAAGCCGGCTTCTAATAGCTTGGCTACCTCGGCCTTTACTGCCGAACGCCTTTCGGCTCCCATGTTCCTTCTCTTCTGCACTACCGGCTTCGCTTCCGGTTTGACGCGCAACTGGTGCTCGGCTATGGATCTCGGGATTCCAGGCATGTCTGCGGCGGTCCAAGCAAACACCGTCAGGCTTTCCCGGAGGAAGTCAATCAACTTCTTCCTTGCACTTCCTTGGACGGCTTTGCCGACGTTCAGGATTTTACCGTCACCGAGGTCGACCTGGTCAACCTCATCGACCGGCTCAAGGGAGGTCTTCAACTCTTCTTTGTCGATGGGGTCCAAAACCATGGGTGTGTGCGGGGGTAAGAACTCTCTGCTGGATTGCGGGCGTGGGCTAGCGAGGCCTGACCTCGCTTTTGCTTTTACGTCTACTTGATGGACCGTTCCTCCTTGTCCTCCGAGGGAGGTTTGATAGCACTCCCGAGCCACCTGTTGCTGCCCACACTCCTCCCCCACACCGAGGTTGGTAGGGAATTTGATCTTTAAGTGGGGGGAAGACACTATGGCTCCGATTTTGTTCAAAGTGCTCCTACCGATGATTGCATTGTAGGCGGAAGGGGCATCCACGATGAGGAAGTCCACCATAACTTCAGTGGCGCGAGGCAAAGATCCGAACGTTACTTTCAATTGGGCGGCCCCTCTCGGCCGGAGGGAATCGCCCGTGAACCCCACCAGTGGTGTTACTTTTCTTCGTGACTCGCCCAGCTGCATTCCCATCTTTTCGAAGGCTGAGAGGAACAGGATATCAGCCGAGCTCCCCGTATCCACGAGGATTCGCTTGACTCCAAACTCTTCTATCTTGAGTCTCAATACTATGGGGTCGTCGTGAGGCCATATCACGGTGCCAAAGTCTTTCTCGGAAAAGCATATGGCTTCGTCCATTCGGGGTCTCTTTCTCTCAAGGGGCCTCTCGATATTCAGTATGGTAGGGTACGGCTTAATGGCGATTCGATTGTGTTTTTCGGGGGCTGCCACCCTGTGTCCCCCGCTAATAACATTGATTTCTATGCTAGGCCGCCTGCCTGATGTTCCCGGTCCTTTTCCCTTGCCTTCGTCGGGCTTGGGTCCCGAGTGCTCACGCTCTTTGTAATCGTCCCGATAAGAGGCTTTCTTTTTGTCCTGGGCTTCTCCATTGTACTCTTTTGCAAACTTCTGGAAGAACTCTGGCACTATGTACTCAATCAACTTTCCTTCCCTGGCCATCCTTTCCAGCACGTCTTTCAGCTGGAGACATTCCCCCGTGGAGTGTCCGTTAAAATGGTGGAACAAGCATCTCGCAGTCCCGTCTTTATTCTCGAAAATACGCTTGCGTAGCGGACTCGGAACATCAGGCATGTCTTTTATCACTAAGTACATTTCGCTCCTCTTCTTGATAAAAGGGGCGTATCGCACATAGTGGGGTCGATAGCCCTCTCGGCCATCTCCGCGCCGTTCCTCTTGTGGCGCAGACAGGATGTTCCTTTTTGGCGGCTCCCGTCTTCGGGACGGCCCGCCACCGGGCTGCCGGTCACGCGGCTGCGGTTTCGGTGACCTGGACCGCGGCCTAGCGAATTGGACAGCGTCCTCCTCAGTCCGGATGTATCCTTCGGCGAAAACCAGGAGCTCTGGTAAACTCTTAAATTCTCTTTTTCGGGCGTCATACCGGAGAGTGCCCGGTCCTCCTTGCCAGAGCCCATTCTGTACGGCCGCCAGGGCGATGTCCTCACTGTAGTTTCGGACCTCCCTAGAGGCCTTCACGAACCTATTTACGAAGGTCCGAGTTGTTTCTTGGGGTCCCTGAACATACTTCAGAAGGGAGTCACACGTTGCTCGTGGGGGTCTGAGCATGTCATAGCGGGTCAGGAAAGCTCTCGATAGTTGGTCAAAGGTTTTTATCGATCCTTGCCGTAATCTCATATACCATTCCCAGGCCTCCCCAGTCAAACAAGTGGTGAAAATGCGACACGCGACAGCGTCCGAAGCTCCATGCAGTCGGAGCCTTTCGTAAAACCCGTATACAAAGTTCTGGGGGTCCTGGATATCTCCGCTACCTTGGAAGCAGGGAAGGCCAGTGGGGTATTTGAAGTCACCCATGGGGGCCTTGTAAAGTTCCGGGGCTAATGGTCCTTCCAAAATATTCGTCGACCCGGAACGAGTCCCTGCTCTCCTCCTCTCCCTCCTGGCTATCTCTTTCTCCACCCCTTTTTTGATCATTGTGTCTATCATCGCCATATTTACTCCTGCCGCCTCCGGTGGGGTGAGTGGTCTTCGTCGCCTCTTAAGGGGTGTTCGGCGACGCTCTTCTCGCGAGTGGCGAGACTGATTGTCTTTCCTCGAGTGGTGGGACTGGTCGTCCTTCTTCGAGTGGTGAGACCGTTCCTCGGTGTGTTTGGTGGGGCCTTCTCGAGTCCGCTCCGTCCTTGCTCGACCGGCACTCCTTCTCGAGCTGGCCGCCGCGGAGAAGCCTTCGCTTTCTTGCCGTTCAGCCCCAAAGGATAGCCTTCGCCGTGATCCACCAGCCTGTATCGTTTCCCTCTCGCCTACGAGGGTCTCAAGTTCAGGGTCAGGGTTGTCAAAATCACCTTCTGTGTTGCGCAGACTGGGCTCCGGGTTGTTCGATCCGGGCCCAGTTCGAATTAGTTGCACCACGGGCGGTGGGGGGGTGAATCATTCGTACCCCGGGAGATGAGGTGGGGGTTTGGGGACAGTATAGCGGGTCGGGATCAGTCTGTGGAGGGTAGTGTGCTAAGGGGGTGACTGGATACGGTGAGTATGGAGGAGCGTACTGCTGGTACGGGGGATAGTTGTAGGGAGGTGGGTACACGTACTGGGGGACGTACGGAGAATGGTATTGGGCATAGATCATCTGGCTTTGTGTGTTTTGAGGGGTGAACCCGATCGGCCCGGTGGCCTGGGCGGTTACTATAGTCGAGTCGATCGGCCTTACAATTGGTGTGGAAACTCCGAGGGATTCCAAGTTCATCCCGAATGGGTTGACCAGTACCCCGTCGGGTGGCATGCCCAGGGAGGGGTTCGGCGGGATGATCGGGTTGGAAGTCTTCTGACCCGGTTTATCGAGGGGGTGTTTGCTCGTTGCCCCCACAGTCGGGTCATGTCGGGGAATTTTCTTCGAGGACGCTTTGGGTTGAACGCCCGAGGTTAGGTCGGTCGGGGGCTTCACGTTCTCGGTTCGTCGGTTAGATTGTTCTGCCCGACGGGCTTCCTCCTCAGGGGCGGTCTTACCCATATCGGTTTGTTTGGTTGCGGAATTCATCTTGCTCAGTTGAGGCTGGGGGCCCCACGGTGGTTGATACGTCCCTTCCCTGAGGGGCCGGGCCGTACTTGGACTCGGTCCAGTAAGGTGCAGACACGCCCTGTTTCTGGAAAGCAGGCCGTGCGGGGATTGGGTGCTAATTGCGCGGCCCGTCTCGCCCTGAGCGAAGCGGGTCGGAATAGTGGGCACGCGGGGAGTCGGAGGGGTTTTAACGCTCTAACCCTTTTTGATACCTCTCCAGGCTCCAAGATGTGATAAAATGCGATCCCCTTTTCTGGGGGTTTCTTTGCCTTATATAGGGGGTGGCCCACTGTAGCGGGGTCTTGTCAGCATTAATGACAAAGATTCGCCTACTGTTGGGGGTGTCCGCCTATTAGGCTATAAAGTTCGCGTAGTCGGTCTTAAGCCGAACAGCGAGGTCGCGTGTCAACCTTGCTGGGCTGTTCGGCACGCTAGGCTTTGAGCCTTGTCTTATTTTGACTCCGAGCTGGCCCCTGTGAGGGGCCCAAGTCCCGGGCAGTTCTTGACCTCGGGCTGGCCCCGGGAGGGGGTCCGAGTCCCGGGCAATTCTTGACCTCGGGCTGGCCCCGGGAGGGGGTCCGAATCCCGGGCAATTCTTGACCTCGGGCTGGCCCCGGGAGGGGGTCCGAGTCCCGGGCAGTTCTTGACCTCGGGCTGGCCCCGGGAGGGGGTCCGAGTCCCGGGCAGTTCTTGACCTCGGGCTGGCCCCGGGAGGGGGTCCGAGTCCCGGGCAGTTCTTGACCTCGGGCTGGCCCCGGGAGGGGGTCCGAGTCCCGGGCAGTTCTTGACCTCGGGCTGGCCCCGGGAGGGGGTCCGAGTCCCGGGCAGTTCTTGACCTCGGGCTGGCCCCGGGAGGGGGTCCGAGTCCCGGGCAGTTCTTGACCTCGGGCTGGCCCCGGGAGGGGGTCCGAGTCCCGGGCAATTCTGGGTCGTGGCCTGTTTTTGCAGGGGAAGGGGGTCTATTCCGTTTCATTCTATTTTGGGCCGGCCTTTTGTGTATTTTGAATCTGGGAGTGCTCTATCGGGCCAGGCCTGGGCTCTTTAAGGGCCATTGGTATATGGACCTATCAGATACGGATAATTAAAAATCTTACCGTATCCTTATTTGTTATAATTTTCCGGATATGAATAGTCTCGGATATAAATACGGATCGGATAATTTAAGTAATTTTCTGGATTTGAATCCGGACGAAATTTCGTTGGTAGAACCCACGCCCATATGATATGATGAGTAGGAAGAGAAAATGAGTTAGATGCGTAGGAAGAAAAAATGTGGAAAACGGTGGAATTTTTTTTTTAGCAGACAAGTATTTTCCGTTTTCCTCAATCATTCGTCTGTCCGTTTCTAGGTTTGGGACGTGTTTTTTTTTCTCTTTTTTTTTTTTTTTGTTCATTGTATTTGGGGCGTTGTTATGTAGTTGTTGTTTGTATCACTGAAATAAGTTTTGGAAGGAATGGAAAATCAGTTATTCCTATAATGAAATTTATTTGTTATTTTTTTAATTTAATTTTAAGAAGATGCGGACCTTGTACACACAAAACTTATAGATGTTTTTATTTCGAAAATAAACTAATGGATTGTCAAAAAAAATTGAGAAAAAAGAATATCAAGCTGAACACAATACTTGTCTATTCAAAAAAATATTGAAATAATCTTGAACTGCAGTTGCAGGAGATAGATGCCTATAAAATTGAGAAACTTCAATCATTTTTATATTTTGGAATTATATCAATATTTTTAACAAACTAAAATTTTGAATTAAATAAAAGTGACTCGGTCACATTCTAATTTGTAGCGCTGGACAAGTTAGTAACTCAACGTGTCTTTGTCGTTAATTTTTTAAGATAAAACGAACTTTTCATATAATTTTTGGTGAAATATGATTATCCGATTCTTGTTAATCTTTTTTATTTATAAGTATGATGACATAATTGCGGCCTATATATAAGTATTTTTTTTAGAATCAGATGTAAAATTGGAATACTACAAATACGAGGCAAATAAATTGAGAAGTCCCCATGCCAATAGTAGAGGAAGAATCTGAAAATTAATATTGAGAGATTGAATAATTAAGTGTTATATAATTTTATTTTATGAGAGAGAATATCAGTATTAATTTTTGTGAAAATTATAATTTCTAAAGAACACGAACATAAAATTTCAATTCTTAGGGTGCAGTCTCCTTATATACCCTTCGCCCATTGGTGCCTTGGTGGTACAGGTGCAAAACGGATCAGATATGGATCAGATATTGGATATCCGTAGATATATTATATATTAAATTATATAGTATATATCTACTATTTGAATACAAATAATTAAAATTCAAAACAATATCCGTATCTAATTTTTGGATACAGATCCGGATACAGACGGATAACATTGGTGGTCTGAAAAGGTCTTTTTTTGAATAATTTGGTTTGGCTGAACCAAAATGAACGGTCCATTTGTGATCATTCAAATTTTCTCTTCTTATCAATTTAATATTATTTTTAATGAAAAATTTCAGGTTGGGAAAGTCTCGTTTTATTATTTTAATTAAACACGAAACAACACATGTCATTTGGATTGCGGTGAATTAGTTTTATGAAATCGGTCAGTTTTGATATTGTCAATCAAAATTTGATGAGATTGTTGGCTGATTAGGTCTAATAAAAACAAACTTTGTCCTTACACTTCCTTCTGGAATTTTGATAATTTATTAGATTTTTGCACTTGCAATTAGGGCTTCAAATTGGGGGAGAACATAACTTAAAATCTTTTTAATCTTAATTCTGAGGCAACTGGGAAAAAAAGGTGGGTGCATATATCTTTGACGAGATGACATAGATTCATGCATGGTCTAAAGGTGTGTGTATATATCTTTGTCAATTAATTAAAGAAAAGTTCATTTACCGATCATATAAATGCATATTTAATAAGATTTGTAGGATTAATTAGGCATGTTGACTAAAGTTCATCAAATGAATCGGCAGTTAGGATACAAAACACGCCACGTCATTTGCTGGCATCTACCACTTCCAACAATTAAAATAAAGAAATCAATAACGGGTTTCGGTCGCCATCCTCTGGTTCAAAATTAAACATAGCAGGATCGTAGATGGATTGTAAATTTGGAACATCACCTTTTGTTTGTTTTTTGTAGATGGTCCTTTTCGTAATAATAAAAATCAAGTTAGGTTTTACTGGTACGATATAAAAGAGATACATGAACCGTGTCAGGTTCGCCGCGCAACGGCGCATGCAAGTGGGTCAAAATTCTATAATCCATTGATTTTAGTTTACATGTTTGTGTAGCTCTTGATTTATGTCTCCAATTGATTTTAGTTTACATGTTTAATGACCTTATTTGGCGTATATATATTTTTTTTCTCTTTTAAAACTGAAACCAAGACCAAACATGTCGGCTGGTCTGAGACAACAGCTTACCTGCTAGCGGCTCAAGAAACAAATATTCTTTCAAGAATTTGAAAGTCAATTATTCTTTTTGAAAAAATTGATAAAAAAAAATTACACAAATATAAAAATAAATGGTTGATCGCAAGGTCAGATGGATTTTTATTTAAGTTCTACCCATTTTTCTGGGAGCTCCTAAACCCAGATCTCCTCGTTATATGTAATTAGCAATTCTATTTGAATGAACTGAATATGAATCACATCAACAAATATGTAATATGTCTGATACCTAAGGAGCATGATGCCACAAAAATAAAACAACACAAACCTATTAGCCTACTGCAGTCTGCAGTTTTAAAATTCTTTCTAAAAACTCCACATATAGAATGGAAGCAGTGATGACTAGAATAACATATCACACACATGCTGTCTTTATTAAGGGCATATATATATTCCAGATAATATCATTCATCATGCCATGCAAACTGATTGAAAAGAGATAGCGATCAAAATTGACTTTTAAAAGACATATGATAAAATTAATTGGGCAAATCATTTATATGAAATGTAGGAATTTTGGAATGAAGTGGAACTCGTTACATAGCTCTCAGTCTTGCATAAATATCAATGGCCATCTTACTCAATATTTATATTACAAGGGGGTTAGATAAGAAGACCCTCTCTCTCCATTCTTGTATATTTATGCAACAAACACATTGAGTAAAATGTTCAACGCATGCAGAAATTTGGGGCTAGTGCAATGGATAGGTTCACCTTGTCAGCATAGTGCAGCTGCTATATATGTACCAACTGTCACTATGCTAATGATATTATTCTATTTCTATCAGCATCTACTCATACTTTAGAGAAAATTTGGTGGACAATGAAAAGCTTTGAAGCCTTATCTAATATTAAGATTAATTTAGGCAAAACTGAACATTTTCCCATTAGCAGCTATATATCTCTGGTTGTTCTGTGGGACAATTTCCTTTCAAATATCTAGGCTTTTCACTCCATAACAGAAAATTAGTTAAAAAAGATTGGTAATTCTTGATTTTGAAAATAGACACAAAATTACAAAGTTGAAAAAAATGGGCTTATCTCTATAGGAGGTAGAATCATATATCTCATCAGTTCCTTTGCATGCAGCATGCTTTGTCCTTGTGTAGGGTTTCCAAAAAACATTCACAAAAAGATTGATACCATCAGGAGAATTTTTTTTTTTGCAAGAATATGATACAAACAATAAATGATACTCTTTGTTCAATTGGAAACATATGTGCCTTGACAAAACGTACTCACAGGGAAATGAGAGTCTTATATTTAGATAATATGAATATGACACTTATTATTAAGTTGAGGTGGAAATTTAAAAATCCAAATTGCAATGGATTATGAAAAAAATGCTATTTTTTGGAACTATTATAGCCAACATCTTCTCACAGTAATATCCCCTTCTGGAAATCAATAAATCAACTGCAACCTTTAGGAGATAGGAGTATAACCTATATAGTACTAGGAGATCACAATTCAATTTCATTTCAAAATAATATCTGCTTTGACATTTGTGCTATGAGCACTTACTTTCCTCAGCTTTATCAATTATTTGATAACACTCAGATCACTTTGCAGGAAGTTATTGACTCACAGGACAACCAACTTACCTTCAAAAGGGTTCTCACAGGGGTTAATTTGCAAGATAGGGATGAAATTTTTGGAATTATACATAATTTTTCTCCTATCCGAGCTTTAGATCAAATTACATAGAGGTGACAAAATAATGGTATGTTTCTGTTAGATCCCTATAAAGTGGTAGGGGAAAACACACATTGATTTGGTGGAAACCCAAACTTCCACCAAAACTTGAGTTGTTCATGCGGCTACTTACCAAAGACAAAATACTTACCAAATCTAATATAGCATAGGGGTAAATGAGTAATGGATAGGCAACATCAATTGTCATTTTTGTGGAATCCTAGAAACTACAGACCATTTATTCATACAATGCAAATATGTTAGCCAAGTGTGGCTAAGGGACTATCAACAACGTTTTAGAGCATCTACATCCCTGAAACTCTTAGAGTTTCTAAATAACTATTAACTGCTTTTAAAAAATTATAGACTCTGGAGTTTCTAAATATTCACATCCCTGAAACTAATTTTAGAGTTTCTAATAAGCCACATAATCAATAAATTAAAATTGATAAGCCACATCAGCAGTAAATTAAACTAATTTTAGTGAATACAGGCCAATCATTTTGCCACGTCAGAAATGATTTTTTAATAAGAAATTATTGAGCAAAGTTGCTAAATAAGAAATCCATCTACATCTCTGAAACTGGTTTAGCAACTGCCACGTCAGATTAGAAACTCTAATAGTTTCAGGGATGCACATGCTCTTAGTACTTGGGGGTCTATTCACGATATTATAGAATTTGCTTATACACTACCTAAAGGGAATAAACAAAATTTCATATTATTTTTTTGTGCTTTAGCTTGGACTATTTGAAAAGTAATGAATATTATTTTGAACATAAAAACTATGAAACTAGTAAAATTGTCATTTTCTCAATTCTAAACTTGATTTTAATTGTTTTGGACAGGTCAACAAGCTGGTGGAGATCATACTCAAATGACAAAATGGGTGCCAGATAACACATGGATTATCCCTATATAGAATTAGGACCCATCTACTGATGGTTAGCTAGCTGGTGCAACACTCTGATGGAGAGGAGAGTTATGAATGATTAATTTGAGAGATCTAGGATTTCAGTATTTTAGTTGCTTTTGTTATGCTATGATTAACATGTTTCTTTGTTTTGGATGTGCTAGTTGGCGGAACTTTAATTTGCTTGCTTTAGATAACAAGGTTACTAGAAGAACGATCATACACAAGCAACATACATTGGTTTGGGAGAAACATAAATTTGTAATTTAACAACAGTGGCGAAATCAGGAATGATCGGTAGGGGGGTCTAACTAGTTTCTCTCAAGATATCAGTTTTAGGGGCGGAACCAGGGCCTACACGGGGTGCCAGTTCTTTTTTTTTTTATTAAAGAGCTATGTATATTTTTCTGGGCCAAGGGGGGGCTGGCCCAGGCCTTGGTTCCGCCACTGTTTAACAATGTTTCTATCAATGAAACGGGTCTAATAACCTCATTATATAAAAAAAAAAAAATGGTTGATCGCAAGATTTTATAAAAGTCCAATTTCACTGAATTATTATTATTTTCTTAAAATAAAACCATCATCTTTCTTCCTTTATAAAAGGAGAAGCTCAAAAAACTCTACTCTAAAATATTGCCAAATAATGACTGTAATTCTCCCTGCAAAAATAATCGATCAAATTTTGTAATTTTGTAATTACACTTTAGAACTCTCATCAGTTTTCTTTTTTTAAAACAAACTATCATAACTACAAGTGTAAACGGGACGGGTATATCGGATTAATATTTTTATCTTCATAACTAGAAGTGTAATGGGTCGGGTAAATCTAGGGGTGTCAATGGCACCATTTTATCCGTTTATTCTACCCATACTGTATTCGATAAGACGAGTATGGGTACCCGTTAAGATTTTTTTTCATAAACTTATCGGGTACAAGTACGGGTAAAAGAAAATTTTCGTTATCTAAACGGATAAGAGTACGAGTAAAGCCTATTCCGTACCCGTTATCCGATCGGATTCTAATATGCATTGCAATTTTTTAGTAGGAAAAGAGGGGGCCCCAATCCTATAGGAGCAGGCTTTGACTGGTTTTATCACTCGCGGACCTGAGAATAATTCCGCTTAATGAGTTATAATTGAAAATAAAGCACATTTTCAGTGGTAATTATAAAAATATATATATTATATATACTAATGAAATATTCATTCTCCAACTACTCTCAGTAAGTTGTGTTACACTTAATTAACTATTAAAACATGTAAATAAAATCCAGCAAATTTTAATAAAGTTTAGACTTTCAAAACACGTATATATGTATGAAATGAATGCATGTGTATGTTTTAATATTTTATTTAGTAAATAATAAAAATAATTATTATATTAGCATTATCCGTTATTTATCTGCTACCATTTCGTTATTCAACAACCATAACAGGTAAGAGTAGGATACGGATAAGGTAATTCGTAGCAGGTAAGGATAGGGTACAGGTAAGAATAATTTGTAACGAGTATAAATATGAAAATGCTTCCACCCGATCCTTATTGTACCCGTTGACACCCCTAAGTAAATCGGATTATTTTGATAATAATATTACTACAATAATTCTATATAAATGAAAAATAATGTATAACAGTCGGATTTGGTGGTATTGCCTAACCCGTGGCCACAATCGAGCACCCGATCGACCAATCCACCTCCATCCAACGGCATAAAATATATGCTGCTTCTTTGGTCTTTGGTCTTGCATAATATTATTATATACGGCGCGTGTCCTGCGTTTGTGGAGAATCCGCATCCTCTGAGATATCTTATATTTTGCGTGTTTTTTTTTGAAAAATCTCAACTGTTGAAATATGTTATGTATGAATCTCAAAGCACAAATAATACTGGCCCTGCACTATCCCCGAATAGGCACCGGATATGTCAATCACGCAAAATATGAGATATCCCAGAGGATACGCACTCGTGCAGGAGGAATTCGTATCCTATACATTAACGCAATGTGTGTTAATAGATCTGGACCGTCCGATTGATATCTGCACAAATATTAAAAGGCCCCGTGAGATATAGGCATGGGCCGGATTGGCTTTGATCCTGATCAAACGGCCGAGATGCAATAAACTTAAAAGATTTTTTTTTTAGTTAATGCAGAAAGATGCGGAATGGTAGGAGAATATTCATCAGACCCTTCTACTTTTCCACTTACATTACGTACTTTACAAGTACTTCATTTCTCAAAAAAAAAAACAGAAAAGGAAGAAAGAATACAAGTACTGCACAATGATGATGTGGCAGTTCACCAATGGTATATAATTTAAAATTGTGCCATTATATAGATCTTCCCTCTCCACAAGAAATCATCCAACCTTGATTTGTTCAAAATAGCATTTGTCACGGAGACCTAACGTATCACACTACTCCTGCATAGCTTAATTTCTCCCTCCATTCCCATCTCCTGGTTTCCAGTGAGATGAACTCGAATTCTAGCACCATTCGTTTCTTAATTAGTAATTTGTCTATCGATATTCCATTTTTCCTCCTTTTCCTTTTCCCAGAAAGAAAGCACCTTTTTTGAGTTTTTTCACAACCAAATCAAGAAATGGGTGTCAAAGGATTTGTTGAAGGAGGTATTGCCTCAATTGTAGCGGGTTGCTCCACCCACCCGCTAGATCTGATCAAAGTGCGCATGCAACTCCAAGGAAAACCCGCACCTGCTTCGGCTGCCACCATGACACCACCACGTAAACTGGGTCCCATCTCAGTCGGGGTTCAGATCCTCCGCTCAGAAGGGCCAGCTGCTCTCTTCTCTGGCATATCGGCAACCGTGCTTCGCCAGACACTCTATTCCACAACTAGAATGGGTCTCTATGACATCATGAAGAAGAAGTGGTCCCCAAATGGAGACGGTACATCTCTCCCGCTCCATCGCAAGATTGCTGCTGGTCTCCTTGCTGGAGGTATTGGTGCGGCAGTTGGCAATCCAGCTGACGTGGCAATGGTAAGAATGCAAGCTGACGGTCGACTCCCATTGGCCGAGCGCCGCAATTACAAATCCGTAGGTGATGCGATCCTACGCATGACCCGCGAAGAAGGCGTTAAGAGTCTATGGACCGGGTCCACACTGACTGTGAACCGAGCCATGATCGTTACTGCTGCACAGCTTTCCACCTACGACCAGGCCAAGGAGACAATTGTTGGCTGGAGACATGGTGAGGGGTCTGACAGCCTAGGGACCCACGTGGCAGCCAGCTTTACGGCCGGCATAGTAGCAGCTACCGCCTCGAATCCGGTGGATGTAATTAAAACCAGGATTATGAACACGCAAATGGGGGCTGATGGGTCTGTGCCATATGCTGGTGCGGTTGACTGTGTGTTGAAGACGGTTCGATTAGAGGGGCCAATGGCATTGTACAAGGGTTTCGTGCCGACGGTTTGTCGGCAGGGGCCGTTTACTGTGGTTCTTTTTGTGACGCTTGAGCAGGTGAGGAAGTTGCTCAAGGATTTTTGAATTTTGATGATGACGAAATTGGAAGTTCTTATTTGAACTACTATAATTATGAATTTATTTGATGAATTGACTTCAGTACAAGTATTTTGAGAAATATGTTCTACTATATTGTCTGATTTTGATTTTCGCTTTGTGTATGTTCTTGGTTCGTATTGCTGTAAAAAAAAAAAATTTTTTTTTTTATATGCTTGATGTTCTATGGTGTGAATATGTTTCGAAATACTTTTCTGGTTTGAGAAGGAACGTATAAGAATTAATTAACCTCAGTTCTAAACTTGGTATATATTCGACTTTCTGACCCACATGTCTACAATTGTCGCAAGTAAATCTGCTGTGATTCTCGGAGAATCAAGGACCCTGCGATCCCCATCCGATTCCAATTGTTGATTTTTTTGAGATGCGTGCATGAAAATTTATTTTTCCGAGAATGTTTCTGAGATCCGCACACGAAAAAATTTGAACGGTTAATCTCAGAATTTCATAATCCTGCAATCTCTCTTCGAATCACAGCTGATTCGGACTCATAATTGTCCGTCTCTTTCGTCCGTGGTTTCCTCCGTATATATATATTCAACCTTTTAGAAAATGCTTAGTAGCTGCAGCAGCAGCACGGCATTAGCATATAACACATTGACTGTGGCTGTTTTTAATGTTAAAAGAGGAAGCGCATGCGACCTATCAGGAATTCGCATCCTCTGAGATATCTCAAACTTTGATTGTTTTTTTTTTTGAAAAATCTCAACCGTTCAGATACGTACTGCATGAATCTCAAACAACAAATAATACTGGCCCCTGCGCTATCCCCGAATAGGCACCAGAGACGTCTGTCACGCAAAAGTTGAGATATCTCATAGGATACGCACTCACCTATCTGATAGGTAATAGTAAGTAGGCATTTAATCTGGCAACTACACACCACCATGAATGAATGTTCCCATGAATGCTACGATGATGCATCATTAGGAGAGTTAACAACTAAGAAATTTGCATTTTAATTAGGATTTTGCATTCTGAGATGTAATCCCACTGTAATGATGATGAAATGTAATGAATTGTCTACAAAATCAGAGGCCGTGTGATGGACATCTAGTCAATTTCGGTGCCGTCCGGACGAGTCCGGATCCCCTAAAGTAACCCAATTTTTGAGTTTAGACGTGTACGGTGCCTATTCGGTGGTAGCGCAGGGGCCAGTATTATTTGTGGGGTCCATGTTCTTTAAGATTCGTGTTAGAGCACCTTGGACGGTTTGGATCAAAACTCAAAAATTGGGTTACTGCACTGGATCTGAATTCCGTCCGGACTGCATCAACTTTCGTATTAACAAATTTAAAATTAGGGAAAATTTCCCATGTGCCCATGGAACTTTCAAAATAACCAATTTACCTATAAAAACACCATAATATTCAATATCGATTCCCATTAAAACTTCATTTTCTTTCCTCTATCTCCATTTATCTTTCTTACATTTTATTTAATTATTTTAAAAATCAAATAGACAAATATACCCTTTCATCATATATACTATTTTTTAGACTGGATACTGGGCTCCAAGAACCGACACTTTCTCCCGGGTCAGAAAGCAGATCACTCGTCTGTTGGAAAAATTGAGCGCTCTTCATCAATGACCATTAGAACTCAATTCTCTTCAAGTTGTTGACGGGATTGATATTGCTATGGCGCATGCTATTGTAGCAGATTGGAAGTCGCTTCTTTGATGTTCTGCCATTGTTTGATGAATTTCAGCTATTCAATTGTAGTGAGGTGTCGTGCTTGAATGAAAATTGAAACAGATATGATGGGATTTAGTTGGCTGAGAATGTAAAACTTACGGAAATTAAATCAATGATGAACAGTGAACGATTATGTTATTGTTACTCGGCCATTTACTAATTTTTTTTTCAACCAAGAAATTAAATCAAAGCTTTGCACTTTGATACTCCGCCATTTACTAATTTTATATTTTAAATCAAAATGATTATGCTTGAGCCGTGAGAGAATTTTCAAATTGTTAGTCATGAACTTGACTGATTCCTCAAGAAAAAAAAACGAATTAATTTGGGGCAGCCAAGTACGCTCATGGGTAATGCTTTGTTAGACCATCTGGCACAGAGTATTTGGTACACATATATGTCAATCGCATTCTTGATTCTGACATTAAATTTTAGAGTAGCCAATGAATTTGAGTAATTAAAATCTTTCTTCATTGGAAGATCTTTCTGACACTATCAACAGAAGAAAACTGATATTTGGCGAGCAGAGAAAAATAACTAGTGTTTAGACTTCTGGAGTTAGTGAGCCATGGAGAAAAAAAGAATAACAAGGAGGACGGAAGAAAGAGAGGTGGAGCGAATAGCACAAGAAAGAAGGCCATTAATTATTTTACACGACTAGAAGGAAGATGAAGCACCTCCAAAAAAACTTATTCAATCCTATTAAAAATTTAATGGACACCTCTGTTTTACTAAAAGAGTATATTTATCTATTTATTTTTTAAAATAATTAAATAAAAAGTAAAATAGATAAAAGGGATAAAAGAAAGAAAATTGAGATTTAATGAGATATTGGATATTATGGTGTTTTCATGGGTAAATTGGCTAATTTGAAAGTTTCCATGGGCACATGAGATATTTTCCCTTAAAATTAATACATATTAAATGCACACAAATTTTAATACGAATCAACCAGTTCTGATCAGACTCGGACAAAATTTGATCTATATCCATTAGACCTCAGACCACATTTATTCGGAAATAAATCTGCTATTATTCTAAAAAAATAACATGAACCTTTATTCCGATCCTAATCGGTCAAATTCTTTCATACACATCTTAACAAATTTTTTTTTTCATACACGAATTTCAAGAAAGATCAAAGGTTGAGATCGGAATAACAAGTTATGTTATTCCATTAGAATAACAACATATTTATTTTTCACTTATTCGCACAGATTTTCTAAAATCTTACTTCATCATTAGATATGGACCACAACATCTAAGAATGGATACTGTAAAACAAAAATATGAGTTTTATAAACATCTTGATACTGTAAAATAACAAGGTTAATATTGTTAAATTTTATTTTCAAAATTTTAATTTTTAATAGTTGCATCTATATTCTAAAAAACAACATGATGGATCTGTGTTGTAAAAACTATCCGTTTAGGTCGATTAATCGGTTGATTAATCGGCCGATTAGTCGTTAGCGGTGACCAAACCGTCAAGGAATTTCCCAATTAATTGGCCGATTTTTTTCAATTATGGTCGATTATTCTCGATTATTCCCGATTAATCGCTTGACAGTACCATGTCCGTCCGACGAGCGCATACCGTTATTTACAACACTGGGATGGATATTGTAAAACCACATGATTGATACTATAAAACAACAGATGGATACTTTAAATAACAAGATGGATATATTGTAAAACCAAAGCATGCACAAAGACATAAATGTCTTCCATCAAACATAACATTTATTACAAATTAAAACAAACATATTGTTTGTCACTGTTCTAACCAACAATAAAAAGCATATTGTTTCTCACCAACCAAAAAACACAAATTACATCATTCACAATTACACAAATACACAAACATATTGTACACATAGCGCAAAAGAAATATTGTGTAATCCATTGATTTACAGGTTGCTTTGGACAATTCTCAAGCTAAGGATCAAGTTCACTCTGGGCTGGATTAGCTGAAGTAAAATTTCATATCAACAATTAATCAAACTTTCAAGTTATAAATCATGTAAAACAATTACAAGAATCCTATAACACTATTACAAGAATCATGTAAAACAATGGCAAGAATCATGTAAACTAGTTCAAGAATCATGTATGAATCAATTCAGATATGTAACTCAACAATCTGCATGAATCAATCAACATATGTAATATAAAGAACTTAAATTATTGCATAGATCCTGTGAACCTTTTAGATAAATCATATAAACTAATGTATAGATAGACTCTCTAAACATTACAATAAATAAGTTTCAAAAACTAACATATAAAGTTGTATAAAATAATAATGTAACCACAAATAAACATTTTGAAATTAATCAAGTAAATATTGTAATCCTAACTGATCCAGACTGTAAATATAATGACACTTTAAAATCTAAACAGATCAAGTAAAATAAATAAAAAGGCTCTAAAATTTTGTCATTTTAATAAGAAACTGATCAAATTCATACTGTAACACTACTACATTGACACTATAAAACTAACTAATCGACACTCTGGACCCCGAATGATCAAGTGAGAAAAAAAATCAAATGACAATAAAATTTAGCCAATTCAGTAAGAAATTTCAAAATTACTACACTAAAACTTTTCAATGCCCTGTAAATAAGTACTAAAAAAAAATAAGAAGAAAAATCTTGTGAATTTTGCCTCCCATCAGACTCCTCGCCAATTGTTTGACTAAGAACTTTGGTGAAACACCTCTCACCTGAAAGTGGATGTAAACATCTTCATAGAATCATGTAAATTGCAATATGAAATAATGTAAAACTGTTGCAAATCGTCTCCTCTAATCTCTATATCATCTCATTCCATCTCCTCCAGATTGCCTCTCTCCAATCTCTCACCTACAGATTGCCTCTCTCCAATCTCTCACCTACAGATCGTCTCTCTCATCTCTCTCATCTATATCCGCGCGAGAGAGCACTTTGTCGTCGTTCAGATCCAACGTGATCTAAAATCCCACAGAAAGGAATCTGCCGGAGGGAAGGGATTGAGGAGAGAAAATGGGATGGGAGAGGACGAGGGAAATACATCAGATCGGGATTTAAAAGAAAATTTTAGCAGGAGAGAAAAGTTGAGCGGACCGTTAAAAAGTAGTTGAAGCATTATTCAAGATGTTTGGGTAAGAAAACGGGTATAAAAGACTGATATAGAAGAAGAAAATAAATATCTCGATGAAGCTCCAATATCCCTTTTTGTTATCTTTTTAATTTCGTATAGTTTCAATGTTGTTGGCCTCGGAGGATGCTCGCATATCTCCCAAATTTTTATAATAGGAAATTAAATATAAGAAAATACTTTAATGGCCATTTGAAAATCGAAATCACACATAACCATATTATATGAGCCATATCTACATGGTCTGAAATTTCTAATTTCTAATTCTGCTCCGGCATATCGAATGAAGCCTATAGAACTTTCAAGTTATTTCTCTATATTACGTCATAAGATATTTCAATTTATTTCTCTATATCATGTCATAAGATATGATTATATATCACTACTAAATATTTGGCTCTTCTATTCATTCCTCTTTGTTATCACACGCTACTAAATATTTGCACATTTTTAGAAAGTTAATTTTTCGTTAACACGGTTTTTTGTATAAAAAACAGACGCCTTGGTTTGCATCATTAAAGGAAAAATGAGACATAATCCATGAAAAAAAATTGAGAAGAAATTTTTTTGGGTCAAATATAATTAACAAAAATTCTTTGGGTCGTCTTTTTATTTCAAATTATGCGATGCATGAATCTTGTGATCTCGTCAAAGATATATGCACACAGCTTTTTTTTCCTAGTTGCCTCCAAATTAAGATTGAAAAGATTTTTAAGTTTTGTTCTCCTCCAATTTGAAGCCCTATTTGCAATTGCAAAATCTTATAAATCATTCAAATTTCAGGAGGATTGATTCACTTGAATTTCTTAACGGAAATGTAAAGAGAGTTTATTTTTATTAGACATAATTGACCAACAATCTCATAAAAAAAATTGATAATAGTGAGCAAAAACCCACCGATTGCATTAATAAAAACGAAACCTACGTAGTCAACCAATACAAGTACCAACCATCTGGTACCAGACCTGATAAAATCTGAATCAGTTCATATATACAAAGTTCAAACAACCATACCTACTACAAATGTCTAGCTTTACCAGTAAGAACACAACTACAAATATCATACAAAACAACAAAAGCATTACTGGTAAACTAACAAAAGAATCCAAAGGCACATCATCTCCTAAGTCAGATTCATCCAGCACAAGCACATCAAGGTAGCCTGGTCCATTTAAACTTCCTGTCATTTCTGGGCTAGCTATAAGTGCCTGATCACATAATTCATCAGAAAAACAGATATATTTAGTACATCATTTAGTAATTTAAGAGATAATTTAAGAAGAGAACTAGTATTGGAAGATTTTGCCAAAAATAATAATATGAGCACCTCAAGCTCTTGGCTTAGTAAAAGTTCTTTCAAAACAAAATTTATTTCTAACCAGCCAAAGGGACCATAAAACTGTCCCTCTTACCAGTTCCAACAGCAGCCTATCTTCTGAAAGAACAACTGCATCAAGAAATCATAAATCCTTAATTGTTTGAAAGTCAAATGCAAAGTTATTAAAGTCTGCAAGTCAATCCCAAATTATCCTTACAAAAGAGTACTGAGCAAACAAGTAACCCACTGTTTTAGGTTCAAAACAAAAAAGACAAGTAACATCTCCCGGCCAACCCCTTTTACTTATATTCATCCAATCTTATTAAATTTAGATTGACAATATCAAAACTGATCGATTCCGTAAGATTAATTCACTAGCATATCTTTTAAAATCCATCTTAATTTAGGAATCATAAATATGATGAATTTTTTTTCTCAATTTTCTTTTCTACAATCCAGTAGTTTCTTTGCTAAATAGAAATATCTATAAATTTTGTGAGTATAAGAGCTCTACATACCAACAACTCAAATGAGTTTTTAAATAACTGTTAATAACTTTTTAGAAATTAAGGTCGCTAAAGTTTCTAACTCTCACATTTCTAAAATTAATTTTAGAGTTTCTATTAAGCCATGTCAGCAACAAATTAAAAAGGAGAAATGTTTGAGCCAATCATTTGATCAGTATCGAGTTTATAAACAGTTTCCTAATAATAAACTTTACTGCATAGTTTCTCAATAAAAAAACTCTCTCACATTTCTAAAACTGGATTAGAAACTGCCACATCATATTAGAAACTCTAATAGTACCAGAGATGTAGATGCTCTAAGGTCCCATCCTCCTAAAATTATAAAATTTAAATAAAAAATTAATTTTTTAGAAAAATAACAAATAAATTTTGAAGTATAGGAAGCACAGATTTTCCATTCCTTACAAACTTTTAGCGATACAAACAGCAACGCCCAAATACGATGAACAACAACAAAAGAAGAAGAAAAAACAATGACAACAAAAGAAGAAGAAAAAACAATGTTCCAAACCTAGAAACTAATAGGCGAATAATTGAGTGAGGAAAACGAAATATTTGTGTGTTCCAAAAGAAATTCGACCGTTTTTCTCATTTTCTCTTCCTACGCATCTAAACAAAAGAAATTTAGGATGTATGATATTATTCGTCTGGCCGTCTCTAATTTTTATAACGAAGTATTTTGTTTTGTCTATTTAATTTTTAGTATTTGTGCCATAAAAAATAATTAAGGGATGGAATTTGATTCGATAGGATATCCAATCTTTATTGTTGTATTTAATTTGTAACGATGAGTTTACTAAGAAAGAGCCAGTCAATTATTAATTAAATTTAAAATTTTAATACTTCGAACATATTAGAATCAATGCATCTAACAAATTGCTGTCCGGCAGCATTTCGAGACTTATATGCAAATAGGATATTTTTGGATTTTGTTCTGAAAAAACTATTTATTGAAGAAAAAATAATTTGAGTAGAACTAGGGTGTCCTTAAGCTCACCAAGTCCCTTTGTACATGTTCGGCAGGCTGGATTTAGCCTCCTTAGTCTTCCTTAAGGCCTTAAGCGAGCCGAACAGGTGAGGCTTAGATGGGTTTAAGGCTTTCAGCTTTAGACTCCTTAGAACAAAAAATTAAGCTAGCTTTCCACTCTCCTTAAGAAATTCACTTTCTTAGCGCCTCCTTAGCGCCCAAAAGAGCCATATCCCATGAAACAATATATATTTTAATCAAAGCTTAAGAATTTTATGTGCCGAACAACTCTTCCTTTGCAAAGCTTAAATTCTTAAGTTGTAGGGCTCTAAGCTGCTTCGCCGAACACGGCCTTTGTGAGCTTAACTCAAAAACCCATTGAATTGGTTTCCAACGATACATCCAAACCGTTGAAACCGATATACTTCACGAGGATGCATTTACATGTTAAATTTATAAATTTTCAAACTAATTTAGTATAAAGTCAAGCGGTAAAAAAAAGATGGTTTATAAGTTAATTTTAATGTGTTCATTTTTTATCATTTCTTGACGGCTTGACTTTGTATTAAATTAGTTCGAAAATTTAAAAACTTGACATGTAAACTCATCACTAGTGAAGTAGGTAGGTTTCAACGGTTTAGATGCGTCACTTGAAATCAATTCGATGGGTTTTTGAGTTAAGCTCACAAAGACGCTTGGTGAGCTTAAGAACATCCTAGTTCTGCTCAAATAATTTTATAATAACATAATTTTTAGAAGAAAAAAAATTACATCAGGAAAAGACAAATTAACACGTTTTCAATTTAAATCCTTTTTTGCTGCCTGGAAGGACAAATTCCATCATCTGGAATTATAGATTAATTTAGTTAGTCTAAGTTACAAATGTGAACAGCTAATGCTGCACTATCAAGTATCAAGGTGTAGTTGTGAGAAGCATGTTGCTGGGCTGCTGGCAATGCGTTGTATTATTATTATTATTATTATTATTATTATTATTATAAGGCCGAATTTCTTGTATACCTTTTCGAAAAAATTTAATTATATATTTATCCTTTTAAAAATAAAAATATTATATTTATCCTTTCAAAGATCTGTAATTTATCTTTTTAAAAACTTGAACATTATTATTTTTAAATAATTAACTTTTTAATTAAAATTATGAAAAAATTAATTTATACAATCAAGTTGGAAAGAAAGAGAACGGAGTGTCCGACGATGGGCATGAAACCGAATTATGTCTCATCGATGAAGTCGTTTAATCTGCGTTAAGATTCGATAGAATAAATGCACGTAAAAGGAATGGGTTCGATCGAAATCGGATCAAATTTGATTCAAAACCCATGAATAATATAATTTCAACCAAATTAACATTTAGGCGACATAGTGACATGGCTGATTGGATAGGGTGCATAGGGAAAATTCCACAGCCTTAACTCCACCAAATTCATAATTCTAGTAGTTCAAATAAGAACTTCCAATTTCGTCATCATCAAAAATTCAAAAATCCTTGAGCAACCTCCTGACCTGCTCAAGCGTCACAAAAAGCACCACCGTAAACGGCCCCTGCCGACAAACCGTCGGCACGAAACCCCTGTACAATGACATTGGCCCCTCTGCTCGAACGGTCTTCATCGCACAGTCAACCGCACCGGCATAAGGCACAGAGCCATCAACCCCCTTTTGCATGTTCATAATCCGGGTTTTAATTACATCCACCGGATTCGAAGCGGCAGCTGCTACTATGCCAGCCGTGAAGCTAGCGGCCACGTGGGTCCCTAGGCTGTCAGCGCCCTCACCATGTCTCCAACCCACAATTGTCTCCTTTGCCTGGTCGTAGGTGGAAAGCTGTGCAGCAGTGACGATCATGGCTCGGTTCACGGTCAGTGTGGACCCAGTCCATAGACTCTTAACGCCTTCTTGGCGGGCCATACGTAGGATCGCATCACCTACGGATTTGTAATTGCGGCGCTCGGCCAATGGGAGTCTACCGTCAGCTTGCATTCTTACCATTGCCACGTCAGCTGGATTGCCAACTGCCGCACCAATGCCTCCGGCAAGGAGGCCCGCAGCAATCTTGCGATGGAGCGGGAGAGATGCGCCGTCACCATTTGGGGACCACTTCTTCTTCATGATGTCATAGAGACCCATTCTAGTTGTGGAATAGAGAGTTTGGCGAAGCACGGTTGCTGATACGCCAGAGAAGAGAGCCGCTGGGCCCTCTGAGCGGAGGATCTGAGCTCCGACTGAGATGGGACCCGGTTTACGGGGTGGTGCCATGGTCGGGAGGTGGTGGTGTTGGGGCAGTGCCATGGTGGCACCGCCGCCATTATGAAATGCCATTGCCGGGCGAAGTTGAGCAGCCGGAGCAGGGGTAGGTTCTCCTTGGAGTTGCATGCGCACTTTGATCAGATCAAGCGGGTGGGTGGAGCAACCCGCTACAATAGAGGCAATACCTCCTTCAACGAATCCTTTGACACCCATTTCTTGATTTGGTTGTGAAAAAACTCAAAAAAGGTGCTTTGTTTCTTCTGGGAAATGGAAAAGGAGGAAAAATGGAGTATCAATAGACAAATTACTAAAGAATCGAATGCTGCTACCAGTTGGAATTAGAGTTCATCTCACTGGAAACCAGGAGATGGGAATGGAGAGAGAAAGCTATGCAAGAGTAATGTGGTACGTTAGGCCTCTGAGACATATGCTATTTTGAACAATCTATTATAAATCAAGGTGGGGATGATTTCTAGTGGAGAGGGAAGAAGGTCTTTATATAGGTAGAGAAGCAAGGACGAAGAGTAAAGGAAAGAGTCCACTACTAAAATTGAAGCAGGGGCCAGGGGGTGATACCTGGTGAGGGTTTATTCCTTTTTAATTTTGTTTATTTTTATGTACCTCATAATCTCACTCACTTCTACAAGTTTAATTTATATCGCACATTTGAGGTGCCACATCATCAGTGTGCAATACTTGTAGAAATATGTGACGTAAGTGGAGATGGGTCTGATTAATATTCTCCTTCCATGTCTCCACAAACGCAGGGCACGGACCTATTTTTGTTATTTCGCTTGGCGTTGACGCGGAGCAGCCCGCGCCGTATATAATAATATTCTACAAACCCTAGAAACAGCATATATTATCTGCCGTTGGATGGAGGGGGTGGACGGTTTATAAGGTGCCGATATAGCCTTGGGTTAGGCAAAAGTGCAAGATCTGTAACTCTCGGATTCGTCACTCTCAGCCGTCTGATCAGGATCGGAGTCAATTCGGCCCACGCCTATTGACGCACGGAGTCAATTCAGTTAATGCAGAGGATACGAATTCTGAAATATGAGATATGTCACAAGTTTGAATGTTTTGATTCTCTCTGAGTCTTGTTCGATCAATTAATCTGATTAATTTGATCAATACGATTCAAAATATTGTGGATTTATAATCTAATTGATTACGTATGAATTATAATTATTTAATCTGACAAATAAATTTTGGATGCAAAATTATTTTAGAAACTGATAGAGTATCACTCGACTGGACCGTAATATATTATTTTTTTAATAAAAACATTTGTATATAATTATTGTAGTAACATTATTAATCGAAACAATGTGATATAGCTAATTTATTTATTTTTTATATTTTTATATATCATTATTAATTATAAAATATTGTATTTATATTTGTATTTGTGATTATAATTATTGTTACTTATATGTTTAAGAATAAGTAAAATTCATCAAACTCGTAAAATTCGACCACCTCACGTGAAGTTCGCATTGAAATGTTTTTAAATTTATTGGTTAGTTATGGATTAAAAATCTTATAACCCAACTATAATAGATTGGATTGAACATCTCAACAATGCAACCAATTCGACCCGTTTACACATATGGTTAAATAACAGTATACACTTGTCAGACGGACAGAGTATCACCAAACGATTAATCGGTACGTGACCGATTAATTAGAATTTTACGAACAATTTTGCGTTTTCATTAAAGTTTTTTTGATAAAACGTTTTTATTAAAGTTACATGTATATACTCATAATTTATTAAGAAAAAAAATTTAACTTATCAAACTTATCAAATAAATTTATTTTAACTTAATTTACTTATTAATTAATAAAGTTTTATGAAATTATCATTTAGGTTGCGTTTGGATGTTCCCAGAATAGCTTTATTTTCATATTAGCGAACTTTTTCTAGGTTAGTTGTCATTCAAAAGGGAAATAAGAAAAAAAAATAGCGGAAGAATAGCGCTATTTTCCTAACCCAATAAAAAGATGGATTAGCAATTCTGGTCGAAAGTTGGAGTAGCGATATTAATAAAAATGTCTCTCCATCTTTTTTAATTCTCTCTCTCAAACTGTTCGTTCTCTCTCAACAGAAGAAAAATCACCGGCACTCATTTTCCAGATCTACGGCTTGGTAGGACGAAATATTCGAAATGAACTGCAAGACTGTCTTTTCCATCTAACAAGGAATAGATAGATATCTCTCTTGACAGCGGTAGAGATAAATGAGGTGGTGGAAGGTATATACTTTCTTCATTTCTGGTCTCTTTTTTGTTAGCAAGGCTTGAAATTAGTGTGACGAGAAGCACGGCGAGTCAGACCAGAAGCGACAGCACTTAACCTCCGTTATATTTTTTTGAACTAATCTGATTTTTATAGATTTGTAACTTTTGTTAATTACCTACTGATTTTTATAGTTTTGTAACTTTTGTCAAGTACCCATGATTTTGACCTAATCATTCTCTTGTAAATTGTCGAGTACTATTACAAGCTGTTAGAGTCGGAATTATAATGTAGTTAAGAGATGTAGCTTCGAACCTAATTCATTTTTCTTTTTTACAAGTGAATACATGGAGAAAAGATTCAGATAAGACAAGATGAAATATAGTGCGTATAACGAATAAATGTTGAAAAAATAATAAAAAAATGACTGACTAATTAATCGTATAAATGGAAAACGATTAATTAATCAGATCGTTTAAACAGAAATCAGATCAATTAATCAAACTGTTTAAACAGAAAATAAACTATTAATCGAACAAATATCCGATTAGTCGAGGTAACAACCGTGTTTTACAACACTGTTATCATATTTTGTTCTAAGAAAAGAAAACTGGCAGGAAACGTGAGGTACAATTATAAAATTTGAACGACTATTTTTGAGAGAAAATTACAGTCATTATTTAGCAATATTTCAGGGTATTGTTTTTTAGCATCTCTTCTTATAAAGGACGGAAGATGATATAAAAAAAAAAAAAAAAACAAATCAGTGGAATTGAGTCTTCTTCAAAATCTTGCGATCGAACATTTTCTTTTTGCATAATTTTTTTATCATTTTATTCATAAAGAATAGGGAGAATTTCACATATACCACTCAAAAACTGTAAAATTACGTATTTATCATCCAAATTTCTATAATTATGTATTTATCATCTATAAATCTAATAAGTCACATATTTATCCAATATAACTTTATTATATATCAAATATACCCAAAACTAAGATTAATTATGCTTAATATTCTTAAAACTATAATTAATCAGGATTAACTTAGCACCCTCTCTTTCTCTCCTTAAATACGTTCTCCAATTAATCAAGGATTAACTTAGGTACATGAGCAACATAACTAGGAATGTGAAATTGTTTCGCTAATTTTAGAATTTCTTTCTAAGTTTCAATTCATGTTATTTACACTGATTATGCAACTAGTTATTTATTTTCATCCGTAAGTTAAAGTGTGACGTAAGATGTGTAAACTTTTATTTATTTAGAATAATTTACTTTCTAATTCTAGAAAGAAGCGTTTTTCTGTTGAGCCGCTAGCAGGTAAGCTGTTGTCTCGGACCAACCGACATGTTTGGTCTTGGTTTCAGTTTAATTTGAAAAAATAAAATAAAATAAAATAAACTATACGCCTAATAAGGTCATTAAACATGTAAACTATAATCAATTGGCGACGTATAATAAGAAACCATATAAACATATCAACATGTCAACTAAAATCAATGGGTTATAAATTCTGACCCACTTGCGCCGTTGCGCGGCGAATCTGACACGGTTCATGTATCTCTTTTATGCTGTGCCAGTAAAACCTAATTTGCTTTTTTATTTGAGGGATGCTTCTATGGGCATAAGGACCTATTTGTAAAATGAGCATATTTTCATTTTCAAAGTTCAAACAGTCGATCCGACCGTTCAACATTTTCTCCATATTACAATGTACTTGGAGGTCAAATTTTACATTTGTTTAAATTTATTTACTATTTATTAAGTATTTTAGAAAACTAGTCAAATTCAGACCATTGAATTTTGTACCCATCTTAATAAATAATAAAAAAATTCAAAAAAATGTAAAATTTGACCTCCAAGTACATTGTAATATGGAGAAAATGTTGAACGTGGGATTGTTTGAACTTTGAAAATGAAAATATGCTCATTTTACAAATAGGTCCTTATGCCCATAGAAAAATTTGTCTTTTTAGTTTTATATGAAAAGGTGAAAGGACCATCTACGGAAAAAACTAAAATGTTGTTCCAAATTTACAATCCATCTACGATCATGCTATTTTTGATTTTGATGCAGAGGATGTTGACCGAAACCCGTTATTGATTTTTTTTATTTTAATTGTTAATAAAGTGGTAGATGCCAGCAAATGACGTGGCGTGTTTTGTATCCTAACTGCAGATTCATTTCATGAATTTTAGTCAACATGACTAATTAACCCTACCAATCTAATTAAATATACATTTAATTTTTTGATAAATGATGTCCAGGAAATTGTCAACTTTTTACATTTCGCATCAATAATGACAACTTGTCTTTAATTAATTGACAAAGATATATGCCCACACCTTTAGACCATGAATGAATCTTGTGAAAATCTGAACGATCACAAATGGACCGTTCATTTTGGTTCAGCGAACCAAATTATTCCAGAAAAGACTTTTTCAGGCCACCAAGGCTGAAGGCCTCAATGGGCGAAGGTTATATGAGCAGACTGCACCCTATGATTTGAATTTTTTTTTATTTGTGTTCTTTAGAAATCATAATTTTCACAAACATTACTACCCATATTCGCTTTCGTTAAATAAAATTATATAACGCTTACTTATTCAGTCTCTTAATCTTAATTTTCAGATTCTACCTCTATTATTAACTACGTCGCTTCTCAATTTATTTGCCTCGTTTTTTTTTTATCTTCCGATCTTATAGTATCCCAATTTTACACCTGATTCCAGAAAGAATTATATATAGGCCGCAATTATGTAATCATACTTATAAATAAATAAAAAGTTTAACACGAATCGGATAATCGTATTTTACCAAATTTTGTATGAAAAGTTCTTTTTTTTTTTCTTAAAAATTTAATGACAAAGAGACGTTGAGTCACTAACTTGTCCAGCGCTACAAAGAATGTGACCGATCATTTTTATTTAATTCAAAATTAAATTTTATTTAAAAATATTGAATTGATTCTAAAATATAGAAATGATTGAAGTTTCTCAATTTTGTAGGCATCTATCCCTGCAACTACGGTTCAAGATTATTGTGTTCAGCTTGATATTATTTGTTCTCAATTTTCTTTTTTACAATCCATTGGCTTATTTTCTAAATAGAAATATCTATAACTTTTGCGTGTATAAGGTCCGCATCTTCCTAAAATTATAAAATTTAAATCTAAAATTAAATTCAAAAAATAACAAATAAATTTCAAATTGTATATAGGAATAACTGATTTTCCGTTCCTTACATAACTTTTAGTGATACCAACAACAACAACTAAAAAACAACGCCCCAAATACAATGAGCAAAAAAATAAAAATAAATAAATAAACAATGTCCCAAACAGCCAAACCTAGAAACGTATAGGCGAATGATTGAGGGAGGAAAACGGAAAATACTTCTGTTCCAAAAGAAATTCCACTGTTTTTTTTTTTTTTTTTCATTTTCTCTTCCAGTCTTCCTACGCATCTAAAAGATTCATTCTGCGCGCATGAGAAAAAAAATTTCACTCTGACTTCGCGGGAAAAACCCCACACGCACAGTACCATTCCAATTCAAATTGGACCCGAGCTCGTTCCCGTTCCCGTTCCCGTTCCCGTTCCCGTTTCCAAGGCGGGGCCAAAAGAACCTAAAATTTGGGATGTATGATATTAATCGTTCGGCCGTCTCTAATTTTTATACCGAAGTAATATTTTATTTTATTTTAATTTTAGTATTTGTGCCAGAAAAAGTAATTAACGGATGGAATTTGATTCGATAGGATATCCAAAATTTAGATTGTTGTATTTAATTTGTAATGGTGAATTTACAAAGAAAGAGCCAGTCAATTGTTAATTAAAAATGAAAATTTAATACTTAGAACTTTGATTAGAATCAATGCATCTGACAATGCTGGTCCCTCCAGCAGGGATTTTTTTTTTAAAACATAATTAAAAAAATATTTTTACCAAACTAACATGATTATTTTTTTTTACAAAAACCATAAGAACCGAACTGCCAATTCGGTCCGCTCGATTTTTTTTTTTGGACCGAATTAGCAATTCGGTCCAGGTTGATTTCACAAATTTTCAGAAAGGCGGCCACAGAAAATCCGAAAAAGACTCCGGACCGAATTAGCAAACGTCCCAACTTTTTTTTTTTTTTTTTTAGGGTTATCTATTATAAATTTAGTTAAGAAAACATTTACATTAACAAAGATGTGTAATTCTTACTCGCTAGGTTGTGCCACAAAAATTGAAAATGAAATAGAGTAAATCAAATTTCATCTAATATCTTCTATGGGAGATAAAAAAAAGTGATCCGGCTAAAATTCTATCTAGTTTATTCGTTTTAAAATTTCAATTGACCACATTATTATTTTATTAAAGAATCTAATTTATCAAATTATTATTTCAATTGACCAATCCTAATTTAAATTGTTCTTAACATGTGATGTGATAAAATTCTTATAATTGTTAAAAATAGGAATATGAAATTTTAAAACGAATAAACTAGATAGAATGTCTATGTTAAAATAATATGTAAATTAAAAATATTTTATAAAATAAGTTAATACTATGTATTTTAATAATTTTTAAAATGATCTATATGTTGGAAAGATTTCACGTATAAGCTAATATTATGCTTTTTTTATTTAAGCAAATAAAATTTTACGCTACAATTTTTAATTCTAATCAGTTATACACAAAAAAGATAAAAATAATTCAAAACATGAATGAAATTATAGTTGTATTTTTCTATTTAAACAAAGAATAAAAAAAGTAAATAGGGAGAAGTGGGAGGGAAGGGAAAAGTGGGGTCCACAAAGGCATTTTGTTAAGAATTTTGAGAGGGTATTTTGTTCTATGTTTTGAAAAAAGATGGCACAATGTAAAATTTATCTATTTAATTGTCTTTCGATTTCAAATTCAATTTGACCTACATCCGATATGATATATAATACATAAGTCAGAAATTCAACCAAACCTAAAAAAAAATTTGGACCGAATTGCCAATTCGGTCCGGACTAAAAAAACTCTAGACCGAATTGGCAATTCGGTCCCTAGCCATTACACAAACGCAACACAGTTTTTTGTGAAAATTTGTGAAATCAACCTGGACCGAATTGCCAATTCGGTCCAAAAAAAAAAAAATCAAGCGGACCGAATTGGCAATTCGGTTCTTATGGTTTTTGTAAAAAAAAAAAAAAAAGTAATCATGTTGGTTTGGTAAAAATATATTTTCTAATTATGTTTTTTTAAAAAAATCCCTCCAGCAGCATTTGAAAACCTATGTGCAAATATGATATTTTTGAAATTTGTTCTGAAAAAAAAACTATTTATTGAAGAAAAAATAAATTTTAAAATGACACGATTGTTTGAAAAAAAAATTACATGTGGAAAGATTAAAAATTAATAAATATTTTTAAAAATGTTAAAATTATGCAATGAAGAACAACACAATTAATTGTCTATAAATCCTTTCAAAGTAATAAGAAAGGATTATCATTTTAAAAAGTAACAAAATATTTTAGGCACAACAAACACACTTTTAAACGAATTCGTATCATCTGAATTAACTCAAATTTTGAATTTAGATCTGAACCATTCAATTTAATTCCGCACGACTGTATATTAGAGCATCTACATCTCTGAAACTCTTAGAGTTTCTAAATAACTGTTAACTGTTTTTAAGAAATTATAGACTCTGGAGTTTCTAAATGTTCACATCCCTAAAACTAATTTTAGAGTTTCTAATAAGCCACATCATCAGTAAATTAAAATTGATAAGCCACATCAGCAGTAAATTAAACTAATTTTAGCGAATACAGGCCAATCGTTTTGCCACGTCAGAGTGTATAAACGATTTCTTAATAAGAAATTATTGAGCAAAATTGCTAAATAAGAAATCCATCTACATCTCTAAAACTGATTTAGCAACTGCCACGTCAGATTAAAAACTCTAATAGTTTAAGGGATGTAGATGCTCTTACACGTTAACGGAATTAGTTCGGATTCTGATATGATGGTCCGGAGCTAAATTCAAAAGGTGCGTTAATGCAAATGATGCGGACTCATTTTAACCGAGGAGAGAAATAAGGATTGACTAGTTTCGTTGGAAGTAAAGTGATTTGATATATTTAAGTAATCTTAACATTCAATTATTTTTAATAAGTATAGATTATATATATAATTAATACACGAGGCATCCTTCTGGAATAGGAATAGGGTTGTAGAGAAAATTAGTAAAAAAAAAACATTATTTGCGTTTGCAGCTTTTGCTGGCTTCTTGCTCAGTTTATTAGATCGGCGCAGAATTGACTTCTTACGCTGAGACGAGCGACCTTTCTGTGTACAAAGGGCTTTTAATTTAAAACTTTAATTAAATCGATGACCAATTAATTAACGCGTTTTGAATGTGGATCCTTTCTGCTGTCTGAAAGGACAAATTCCATCATCTGGAATTCTAAATTAATTTCTTTTTTTTCTTTTTTTGAAATCTTATCAGAGGCTGACATAAATTAATTTCGTTAGTCTAAATTACAAATGTCAACAGCTAATGCTGCACTATCATGGTGCAGTAGTGAGCAGCATGTATACTGGCATTGCGTTGTAATATTATAAGGCAAAATTTCTTGGATACCTTTCCAAATTTTTTAATTATATATTTATTCTTTTAAGAATAAAAATATTATTTATTCTTCCAAAGCGCTCTAATTTATCTTTTCAAAAAATTGAACACTATGTTTTTATAAATAATTAGCTTTTTAATTAAATTATGAAAATATAATGTATACAATTAAGTTAGAAAGGGAGATAGACGAGGGGCTTTTGAGAAAAGGGCGAGGGGTTTTTGAGAAAGGGAAACGCGGTGTTCGATGAGCATCAGACTGAACTCAGTTTGATGTCTGATCGGAGTTGTTTGATCTACGTCAAGATTCATGGGATGAAGTGCACGCGAATTGAACGGGTTCAATTGGACATCATATCAAATTTGATTTGATGCCCATCCGAACGCCCCCGAGTCTTTGAGAATGAAGCACCAAGCGTTAACAATTCATTTTTGCTTTTACTGAGATTATTTATTGTAAAATAGATGAAGTATGTATGAACTTGATATTTTTACTTTTAGAATAACATAATTTAAACTAAACTAATATTTAAGTGTGTTTCAAAAATAGCTCATTAAAGAAAAAGACCAGTCCTTAATTCCTTATACAGTTCAACAAATAAAAACAAGTAAGCTCTCTTTTTGTTTATTAAATTAATGGAACTCAGTGACACTTAGGATCCTGTTTTCGGATTATATAGGCACAAGTATTGTTCTGTTCCGAGTTACAACATTAAACAGCTGATGCATTATTAATTTATTATACAGTTAGGTGGTAGGTGGGGGTTGCTCGCAAGTCGCAACACCATATTTGGTCGACATTCCTTAAATTTAAAATGTGAAGTAATCAACAACCATGCAACTATGCAAGATTGCAAGTTCAATATAACAGGCACAATAATTGAAATCATGCGTATATCTTTCTCCTGGATCCTCTGTGAATGTGAATAAGGTTGAATTCGGATCGGACCGAATTTGATCAGATCAGTTCGGCTTTCAAGAACCGTCAAGCCACATGTCGAATCGAATTTTGAATTATGTCCCCGTTTAAGGTGAGTCTCGTCATCGAGAATTGGTCAATTATTTCTAAAAAGTTTGGATTAGGTAAGATCTGGCGGGCCGGGCCGGGTCGGATCATGTTGAATTTTTTAAATAAAAATACTCAAAGCCCGTTTCATTAAAGAAACTAATTAACTTGCAACCACTTAGTAATATGAGATATCTCACATCATCAAGATACCCTAAACCACAAAAGACAATATTTAATTATTCATCCATCCTAAACAGTCACATACTGAGATATAAAACCATAAAAGTTTAGTAAAACTATTTCTAAGCCACAAATACAATGGGCTGAGGTAAGTGCTTTAGTTGTAATGCACTACAAAAGGATCTTGTTCGAATCAGGTGGATCCATTTGACACTCGATAATTGTCGGGTCAAAGGTCAAGTTGGTTCGGGTCTGAGTTTCGGATTGTCCAATTTTGAATAATATTCGGATCTTGGTTCGGGTCTGAGATTTGGTCAGTTTGACTTTTAAAATAATTAGATCGGATTCGGATCAGGTCTAGGTTGGATCAATCGAGCTGGGTTCCTCGAAATCATTTTATTAATAAAATTTGTGCAAGTAATTTTATAATTGCATAAAATTAATTAAAATAATTATTCTCGGAACTATAACACCTTGTTTGGATGGAGACTAGAAGAAGGAAGGGGAGGTGAAGAACATAAGAGAATGAAATGGAATAGAAAAGAAGATTAAGATATTTAACCTCTTTGTGTTTGAATGATTAATGAGAGAAAATAAATTTAATTTTTCTTTCCGTCTTGTTTCTTGTTTGATTGATTAAAATTTAGAAAGTTAATGAGAAATTCGGTGGTTATTGTTGGTTTGTGACAAAGACTTGTATGAGAATTATATAAGTAAGATATAGGGTTGAGCATTTGTGCTATTTTTTCTAAAAATATTTGCAACAAAATTTCTTTTCCATCCATTACACTCCAAATCAGGAGGGAAACCAATTATATTAGTTACAATGATACAAGATTAAACCTTTCACCTCCTATACCCTTCACCTCCAACATAATTTTATCAACCAAACACGATTCGACGGAAAATTTTCTTATCTTTCCATTCCCTCCCTTTCTCTACTCTCCATCCAAACAAGGTGTAAGTAGTCAATATCTTTCCTTAATTACTATCAAAAAAAAAAAATCTTTCCTTTAGTACGCGCTGGATCATTAGATAAAAATTCCAAAATAAAAAAAAAGGAAACTAAAAATATAGTGGTGTCAACAGGTACTAAGGGTCGAGTGGAAGCATTTTCATACCTGTATCCATTACAAATTGTCCTTATCCGTATCATACCCTTATCCACTACAAATTACCTTAACCGTACCCTACCCTTATCTGTTATGGTTGTCAGATAACGAAACAGTATCGGGTAAATAAGAAGTAATGCTATTATAATAATAAAAAAAAAGAAACTAAGAATATAGTAACCTTAAAAAAAAAAAATAACTACCGTGTAAACAAAAAGTTTGAGAGTAAGCATTATAAAATCTCCAAGATCTTTAAGAGGATATATTACCTTTTCTTGTGATAAAAAAAATCCTTGTTTTCTTATCTAAAAATGAAAAAAAAAAATTCGAATTTTTTTTTATCTTAATTTAAGAATTAGCTATTTTACAAACTTCCTGTCAGGTGGCAACCAGTATGGGATATCCCAAAAAAACCGAATTGGTACTTTTGGCAACAATTTTATGACAACTACGAGCGCAAAAATTTTGTTCTATATTAGAACCAATGGATGCATAGCAGAAAGCCAGAAACGGCATTCAGTAATCAGTACCGATCAAGAGCCTAAAAAACAAACACATCAATTTAATTTTAAACCGGACATTTTGACTTTTATCAAGGCCTGAATATTTCTTCCAAATTAATGCTAAACTTTCACCTCATCTGGCTGCCATGGAAGTAGAACATTAGAAAATGAAACACACAATGAAATATTGGAACAGCAAATCAAGCATGCTTTAAATAAGTATTAATAATTTATTTAAATTTCTTCAATACTCCATTACTAATAACTGAAATTCTTACTTCAGCATTGAAAGCAAAAAAAAACATTACATTACTGAGCACGCAGAACTTCAATTTCAAAGATGAGAGGTGAGTTACGCATAATACCCCAAGCAGGAAATCCATTAGCTCCATAAGCATAATCTGGAGTGCACTGCAATAAACAAGTATCCGAAATACAATATGTTATTCTCATTGAAAGAAAAATATAAGATGAATATTAGGTATTTACATTGTTGGTTGAAAATACAAGATCAACTAATCTATATCTTTTCATTTTCATTGCAAAATATGAGCAAAATAGCAGAGCAACCTACCAAGATTAATTGTACACAAATAGGTAGGAATGTGCAAATTAGGAAAAAAAATTACACCAAATGTTCTCAGTAGTTAGGTTATATGCCCACTTAATTCATCATTAAATGCTAATAAGATTAATCATATTGAATGAAGCATTCACCTCAGGTACGAGAAGGTTTATATTTAGGAACTTCACACCAAAAATATACAAATAGAAAACTGAAAAAAAATTAATTAGGAGTACCTCAAGACGAGCAACTTCACCGATTTGCATGTCCAACACCCCCTCATCCCATCCTTTAAAATTAAAGATTACATTAGTCAGTAAATAGAATATTAGACAATCAAAATCAAAGCACACAATACTATTCAATGATAGTATATGAATGACAAACACAGAGAAAGTTAATTTGTATATTCATATATTCGACACAAGGCACGCAGTTAAAATTTCTAAACGCTGTATGCAGTTCTGGTGAGTTTGACATAAGGTAGCAAATATGCGCCTTGAGATAAAAAAAAGGTTTTTAGGCATCCACCACTCACGTAAACTAGCGTTAAATTTTTAAATGCAAATAGATGGCATCATATGTAGAAATTTCTAACAATATTCTCTTTCAATTCCCCACAACATTGAATTGAAAAATAAAACAAAAATAGCAAATCTTATCACGAGCACCTAATGAAATAATACATTACACTTTCACAGCATGACTGCATGAGCATGAAGCAACACAACTCTAGAGATTCAAGAAAATATATATAAGGTAATATTATTCACCTTTTATGACTGAACCCATTCCGATTTTGAAGCTGAACGGCTCCTGTCCTGGGTCCTTGGTGCTGAAAAACAATGATGCAAAGAATTTTATAAGCAACTATTATGTAAATAACATCTCAATTTAGTCTAAACAAAACCTATAAGTTAAACAAATCAGTATATCCACCTCCAAAACTTCTTTGAGAGATCACCATCCTTCCCTACAAAACAACATGAATAAAAAAGAGAGTTAGCAATATCAACAAGCTGTAAGATGCACGCCAGCAAAATAACACGCATAGCATAGTAGAGTAATTGCAGAAATCTTAAACAAATAGATGGCGGCTTAAGCTATCAAATAAAAAGATTGATTTGTTTATTTGTTATATTACAATCAAGCTCAAATAAAAACAAAATTGCCTTGAAATGCCAAACTTAAGAGGAAATCTCCTAAATCAAGTACTTCCCAAGTAACAAATGAAAGCAACCGAGAGTGAAGCTTCAAAAATTGCAAACTAGTTTTTAGTGTTCTTATTGGGGCAATGTAATTGCAAATGAAAAAGTATACATATCAGACGTTCAATATCAAATCTAATACCTGGGATTTTGATTCTACAACTCAGGGGCTTTTGTGAGAACTCTTTTCAGAGTAACATTTCAGAGAAATTAATTACTTCTGTTAGATCAATTGCTAACTTTCTCAAGTCGAGAATCATATTAAAAAAAAAAATATTTCAATCAAAAGTCTCATATCTTTCTACCCATCAGCTAACAAAATGTTAATTATCTGATCTGAAACTAGTACTTTAAACGCAACATATAAACCTTAAAAGGTGCTTAAAGGGAAAGGAAAAAAAAAAAAAAGCAGCACTAAACATAGACAAAAAGAGAGAAAAGTACCATAGCCGGTGCAATGAACAGTGACATTTTGACCCTTAACGGGTTTAGGTCCGGCACCAGCTCTCAGGATTTGCTTCACCACTCCCATTCTGTTCTCTCTCCTCTGCGCTTCCGATCGCAATCCAACAACAGGCCGCTAGAGAATAGATACTTTAGCCCTTCTCGTTTCTTCTTTTCTTACTGCCGCCGTTTGGGAGGGTCAGCTTCTTCTGTTATTCACAAAAGATCACAGATTTATGCTATTATATCCAGACCTTTCGATATAATTGGACATTTGGACGGGAAGAATTTGAAAAGCATGGGTCTGTTATGAATAATAATAACAGACAAAATATTCGCCATTCGGGTGGCATCATAGACAGCATATACGCTGGATCGAGTCGATCGGCCCAGCCCAATGTAATGTGGCCCATTATAAGATCTTGACCAACTGAACTGGCGGAGATGATTATCAAATTAAAATCGACGAAGCACGAAATGGATTATTATATACCAGAAAATAATACTAAGACCATATATATCCCTGGTACTATTAAAGTTTTCTAATCCGAAAACGAAATTCGTGCTAAAATCCAGAAAAATATTAAGAAAATTACGAGTGAACCGTGAGCGAGATTTGTGGTAATCTATAGCAAGTTGTAGATGGTGATAATAAATTAATGGCATTGTCTGTACCAATATTTTGAAATACAACATGCAATCTGTAGATGGTTGGCCACTTTTAACAATGTCATTAGTAACTTTTACAGAAATTAAATATCATTTTTGTTTAAATATATTTATTTAGGAAACAAAGAGAGACAATACGGGTTCCATGATTTATATTTGCTTATTAATTATAAAATTAGAAAAAAGGATTTTTTTTATATTAAAAGAGCTCTGTGTTAAAATTACAGATGAGTCTCCATTACATTAAAAGACTAATGGACACATTGTCTTTCTCATTCTAAATTATAAACAAAGATTTTTATAATTTCTTAGTACCACAATCTAAATTATAAAGTATGTTACCACAAAAGATGCAACTAAATTATACTCAATTTTTCAATATTACCTAGGTTATGGTCCTTGTGGAATGGTTAAAATCACTGTCATAATTTTCTTCTCTGAAAAATAATGTACGCGAACAAATCTGTAATATTAACGCTTAGAAAATACAACAAGGGTAAACAGTGAGGTAACTAAAAAGCCAATGTAGTAATATATTGTAAAAAAAATTGTGAAAAATTGGAGCCGCTCACCAATACAAAGTCTTGAAAAGAATATACATAAGAGTCAAATGATCTATTTATAACAAAACCTATTGTTTAAATAATAAAAATAACACAAATAAAATTTTAAATGTGCCATACATACTAAATACAGAAACCACTTCCTCTTTAATTGAGGTTACCATTTTTTAAATCGGCTCCTTACTTTAACATGACAACTTGTACCTATTAACCATAACAGCCTCAAAAACAAATATGTTGTTAATAGATGCCAAGATGAGAGGCACACATAACATCAAGCGTATGACATATTTATGACGTTTTGAGTACTTAATTACTTAACAACTATAAATTTGGCTACAATTAGATCTTTATAGATTTATATTTGACTCAGCATAAACATAGATTTGATGATTTTATGTTTTAAATGTTAAACGGCTTGTGTAAGCGTACAACAATGTATCAGTGCATCATGTACTTTGTTTGTCGTCAGACATAAAATATATATGAATTGTCTCATCCTCTTAAGAAACTAAGTAATCTCCTTCATTTTCATCATCCATATAACTCCATGATAGGTCAACAATCCAGAAGGGTTATATATGTGAATTCTTTTTGAGATAATAGAAAAAAAAAATATGCAGAGAAAAAAACATACTGAAAGGCTTCATTCGCCTTTGCTATATCATTCTAAGTTGCGCCAGCCTGTATATATTAATTACTGAACAGCAGGCGGTCTGAAACCAAACCTATACCAGAAAACATACAACTGTAACATAAAATTTAAATTTGAGTACCAATGCGCTTAGCCTCCTAACAAAAAACAAGCAATGCCCTGAAATTATTAACTTCAATTTCTTCTAAATTTAGCAAATCTACAGAACCCCCCAAGAAATTCAAATTTCTGCTCCCACTTTTCCTGTAGCAGCCGTGTAGCTATTTACAGAATATGGAGCATCACAGACAAAAACAGGATATCACAGAATTTGGGCCCACACATCCTTAATTGAGATAACAATCAAGCTAATTGTAACAGCGGTTTCGCCAAATATACTCTGTAAGAGCGTGGCAAATTTGGAGGAACCGTGTTTCTATCCATACTACCTGGAAATGATTTGGCAGATCCCAAATTAGCAAATCAGTGAGTTTCTCTGAACAATCTGTCTCCGCTACTGTTTTCCATATATACGTCCGGTTTTAACCCCATTTCATCCCATCAGTTGTTTCGTATCAATAAGTCTTCCGATAGCACGTCTCTCCTCCTGAAAAACATCCCGGCACTCTGCCTCCCACCAGGCCAGTGGAGACCGAGGAATGAAAAAATCATCATAAATAATTCTGAGAGAGAGACGGTGCAACTAATTATGGAATCTGAACGCGTAAAACAGTTGTTACTCATCTTGGTTAGATCAAAAAGCAATCGTGTTGCTCTTGTGGGTGGAAACCATACCGCTGCCCGCTTTTGCACCCGCTAATCGATCTCCTTGACCCCGTTTTCCCCCCTCTCTATCTTTTCTGCTTCCACTAGATAGTAAACAACTGCTGCTTCTCTTCATAGCAATTAAGTAATGAAGTGCTCATCAACCGCTGTCGCGACAAAACTCGGTGTGAACCAAGTAATGATTTTCTCTGCTGAGCGAATTGTTCGTCTCATTGCTCGATCCGCTTTGATCACCATGGTCCTTCTCTCTTTCCCTTTGCTTCACTCCGTGATATTCTCACGGTCAGGAGTCGACAACTCCCTTGAGCTGCAAATGCTCCTAACTAATCTGAGGCACGATGGTCTTTTCAACTCTGATGACCGTGCTGTCTTTCTCGGTAACTCTCTGTCGCTACTCCCTCTCTTGAAGAAGAACAATCTCATCCCTCTCTCTCGCAAATGGGAGACAATTGTTCCCGATCATTCAGTTGATTTCATCATGGCAGCTGATGGTTTTGGCGACGATTCATTTGGGTTCATAGATAGAATTCTCCGCATCGGAGGAATTGTTGTGACCCAACTGAGCTCAGATCCGATTAAACTTCCAGAAAACTATAAAATGGTTTTCATGAAAAAGTTTGACTCGACCGCCATTGCGGTCAAGAAGATTGGACAAAGTGCCACTGGAAGAGCTACAAGCAGGCGATTGCTTGCCGTGCCAGATGTGAACAAGAAAACTCTAGATGAACTTGAGGACGTGCTCTTGGAGCCACCGATTAAATCACACAAAATGAAAAACCCTAAAAGGATCAGGTTCCTCCCGAATTTGATTGGTGATTCTCCAGACAACTACCCGAGGAGAGTTTTCATCGACATCGGCCCATCGAAAAGAGTCGACAGCGAAAGTTGGTTCAAGAAGAATTATCCTAAAGGTAAATTGGACTTTGAGATGGTAAGATTGGATGTCGCAGGGTCTGAGACGAGAGAGGCGGATGCAGATGCACAAGGGATGTCAGACTGGCTAAGGACAAATGTGAAGAAAGAAGATTACGTAGTAATGAAGGCTGAGGCGGGGGCAGTGGAGGAAATGCTGCAAGGAAAAGCGATTGCGCTGGTTGATGAATTGTTTTTAGAATGCAAGAACCAATGGTTCAAGGGGAAAAAGAGCAAGAGGGCTTACTGGGAGTGCTTAGCCCTTTACGGCAGGCTTAGGGATGAAGGAGTGGCAGTTCATCAATGGTGGGGTTAAAAGAGGAGAGGGAATTAATTAATGCACTTTGATTTCGGCATGTACGATCGATGGTCAGAAGATTTTTTTGGGGACAATTTCTCGTATAATACTAAGTTCTGAAACAATGTAACACTTGTGATGTCGTTACTCTGAAACGATGTAAAATCAGGGGCAATTCTCTTCAAAGAATGCACCTGGAAAGGGTATAATATTTGTCATGCAAGTATTCTGAAGCATTGTAAAATTTACGATGTGGATGTAAAAATTCCTGATGTGGGTGTTTTTTTTATTCTTCTTTGTTTTTTTTTTTAGTTTTTTGTCCCTTTCCAATGTTAATTACAGGATTTTTTTTTTATGACTGTTTATCCTTGTGTTTATTTTGGACCTAGTAGTCAAATTAGCTAGTCAACACCTTTCCAGAAAATTTCACAATTGTCAATAAGGGGCATAAAAGAAAGAAAACAATAATCTTAGAATGTAATGCCAATTGAAAATTTTATTCAAGAAACAGAACCAATACCAGTGATTTTTCTGTACATAAAGCCCTGAACCTATGCAAGCTGAACATCATCAAATAAATAAATAAATGCCCAGAGGCAGTGCAACCAGCCATCACAAAAGGAAATTTCTAACAAAATTAGAAGTTGTAAACCGTTTAGGATAGCAACAAACTTGACCTGGAGATAAACCGATATCGAACAAGAAGAAGAGAAATTAGGCATCTTTGATCACAACTACTGGACTGCAAACATGGTTGATGCAGTAATTGCTCACGCTCCCAAGGAACATCCTGCAACAATTTATATTTCAATTCCATCATATTTCATTCTTTTCTATTATTCTTATTATTATCATTTTTCTTTTTGAAGTAGCAGGCCATTTTGATCTGTTTATATTGCTAAGTTGGTTCATTTTGGGCTTAAAAGTTTAACCAAGGTTTAATTAATTCTTTGACGTTGTTACTCGTTAGTTCACTCTAATTTCAATTAAATTCCCATCCTGTGCCTGCTCTGTCCATTAATTTTTCTCTTCTTCCACGGTTTGCATTTGTAACAGTTGATAGTTGATAATTTTGTACCATACAATTTTCTATATCCGCTAATTGATACTAATTGATCTCTACTATCAATGTAATCCATCTCTAATAATTGATTTTTTATCCTCAACAAACCTCTTAATTGGCCCAATAGTGCGGCATCCCATGACAAGGAGATCAGCCTTCAAATTAGCAGCAGCCTCACAAATTTTCTCCTTTGGATCACCAACGATCACCTCAGTCTTCACATTTACCTTCAATTTAAAGTAAATCAACAACACTAGATCAAACACAAATGTTTCACAATTGAAGATAAACTCTAAACCAAGCTAGAATTTGATCAATTTTTCGTTACCCCCCTTGCCCTCACAAATCTTTAGAGCATGATCCATGATTGCTTGTGTAATCCGCCTCTGGTGCGCCTCAATTGCGGCGTAAAACGCCGGTACATCTACTTCACCTTAAATCCCGGCAAAAAAAAGGATGCAAAAAGGAAATCAAATCAAGCAACTTAACACAAAAAAATAATTAAGCTGATTATTGAATGATTCACAATTGCATGATTCTTACTTGGGCCACCAAAGGGGATGGGGCCGGGGTTGAGCCCAGCAGCGATGGAAGGCGGTGATTGTACATGGAGAACGACGAGAACACCCGGTTCAACTACCTCTCCGCCTTCCTCAGAGGCGGCGTCGCCGGGGCGGAGACGGAGGTTGTCGAGGGCCCACTGGAGGGCCTTCATGCTCTCTTCACTGCCATCTACTGCTACCACTACGCAGCCAAGATTTCCTGTCGCCATTAGAATAGACTAAGGTGGAAAGGAGAAATGGAGATTAACTGGAGATGAGCTTGTTTGTAACTTGTTGAACTTATTTAAGTAGCCTGTCCGTTTACCGTTGGACAAGGTGAGTCGGGATAAATTTTCTGAGAGGGGAGAGCACGGCAAGTAGGCAACTAAGGCAAGTAGGCAAGTAGGCAAGTAGCAGAGACTTTGGACATAGACAACACACACGCACCCCGCCTCTCACAGGAGGATCTTTTGCGGCACTCACCATGGATCATTTTTAGGAGTATCAATCTCAATAGAACTCAAATTAAATCCTCCAATTGTATTTAAATCGTCTGACCTTTATATAAATTTATAAATGTATTTTGTACTCAATTGTATTTAAATCGTCTCACCTTTATATAAATTTATAAATGTAATTTGTACTCAATATCTTTGTTTCCAAAATACAAACAATCGAAGCCCACAGGCAATTTCGCCAAACAAAAAAAATACAAACAATCGTTTTCAAAATACAAACAATCTCGATGTAAACCATTAAGCATGATATCCTAATGAAGTATACTCCCATACCAAATTTTACATTTTTTATAAAATTTTTTACTTTTTTGTTAAATAGATAAAAAATCACTGCTTTTGAAATGGTCGAGAATCTTTAAATTAAGTATTTTTTATCTATTTAAAAATTAGTAAAAACATAAAAAATGTAAATTTGTTCTACAAGTGTGTATTCATATGATTAAAAATAATTCAAATTGATTGTTTGAATTTTAAAAATAAAAATATTAATCTATAGTATATATGAACCAGTATACGATGTGCATGATACCGTAACCTCACTCTTTTTACAAATATGTTTTTATAATAACAAATCTTTTGATCATAATATATGACATGTGAAAAGATCCCTTCAAGAGTGCAGAGAGATATTTTCTCAAACAAAAAACGCAAAAGAGCAAAAAAAAAAAGTCTACTAAACAGGAAAGTCCAAAGAATGAGAAAATGTCAAAATAAAAAATAAAAGTAAAAAAGACGCGCGAAAAACCCTTTTTTTAATTAATAGGAAAAACAAAAAAAATATCAATAATGAAGAACAGTTCCGTCATATTTTGAAAAATAGAAAAAACGTCATGGTTTGTAATAAACTATAGCGTTCAATTAATCTGATCACTAATGATCTCTAATTAACAAAAAACACTGTAGCTGGACGTTATGGTCCATAACGTCCAGCTACAGTGGTTTTTTTCAAAAAAAATCACAAACTGAAGCAAGAAAAAAAAAACATTGTAGCTGGACGTTATGGACCATAACGTCCAGCTACAGTGTTTTTTGTTAATTATAAATCATTAGCGATCATATTAACTGGACGTTATAGACCATAACGTCCAGCTACAGTGCCATGAACGTTACAAACCACAACGTTTTTTCTATTTTTCAAAATCCAACAAAACTATTCCTCATTGTTGACATTTTTTTATTTAAATTCCTATTAATAAAATTTTCGGCGCAAAAAACTGACTAGGACCGAATCTAGAGAACAGAGGACGAGGAAAAAAAATTATGTTTATTCTAAGTTTGACCAGACTTGGTAATCATACATAACAGAACAATAACATAACTATAGACATACCAGTTAATAGAAAATTATTATTCTATTATATGATGGTTTTGTCGGATGGTTCATGATTCATGTTTATTTGATTGAATGGTTAGGTAATGTTATTGAGATTTACAACAAAAAAAATCAAATAACAACAATTTAAAATAATTTATTGTAATTTATATTTATAAGTGAATAATCTCTTATTAAAATTTAGGAACTAGTCTTAAAAAGTAAATAAACGTTCCTTATTCTTATTTGATCGGATAGTTAAACTCCAATTATTAAATTTTCTCAAAAAAAAAAATGATATAGTGGAGCATTGCTCAAATTAATATTATCTATAAAATTTATAAAAAGAGCCATCCCTTTTAAGTTATTGTCTAATGATATCTCAACAAATTCATAATTTATAATCGATACATGATGTATTCAAAATAACAAAATAACTGAAAAGGATTAAAATTATATAATAATTACTTCCGAAACTTGAAATCAGCAAGCTACTACCTGTTATATCTATCATACAGCTGGAACGGAACCACTCAAATTATATATGGCCAATCTGAAAATTATTATTTATTTAATCACATTAAATGTTCTTAGCTACCTCTACTGAACTTTTTTTTTTTTTTTTTGATCATTAAAGCCCTTAGGCAACCTCTACTGAACTCGAAAAGGCGAATAGATAGATAATATTGTTACCTCAGGGCTCAGGTGGCAGCAGGGACATGTATAAGGATTCAAGTGGGAGTGTGCCTTCTTCTTTGACCAGTTGGTGCTTTGCTGGCAGAGCTAGTTCAAACTTCAAACTGACATGCTAAGGCGGCGGCATTTGTTATCTATAATCTATGTTGCACGGATACGGATATGGCGATACGGCGATACGGTAATTTTTAAAAATTAAAGATATGATACGTTTATTATATATAATATTATTTTATTATTTTAATTATATTTATATGAATCAAATTGAGCAAAACAATACTACAGCGGAATATATATTAAATATAATAAGTACTCTATTATAACAACAACATTATACAGTGGTAGAGGCTATGGCTGTTATGCCTAACTTCCCAAGTTCAAGTCATGGCAGTGCATGTGATTTTGGCGCGGTGCACGGTGGACCGCGCGGTATCCAGAGGCGTATCCAGGCGAGTCAAAGCGTATCGGCGACCGTATCGGCCGAGTAAGGATACGCCACTTAGGCGGATACGCCAGCTGGCGTATCGAATACGTATCGGTGCCGTATCGGGCGCGTATCGGTATCCGATATGTGTCCGATACCGATACGTCGCCTGTTTAGACGTATCCGTGCAACATAGTCTATAATCAATTATAATACTATTAAACCTCAAGAGGCATGCTGTTTATCAACAGTTCTTAGAAAAAGAGAAGGCTCAGAACAATCCGATTTAAAATGACAAATTAAGAAAAAGTTCTAAACAATCCGATTGATTTTACAGGTGATTTATAAAAAAGTTTTAATAATGATTTAATTCGCTCGTTTTAGAATGGATCATCTTGACAGAAATCAAACGCCCCCTAATTGCTTGCTATTTTTTAATACCAGTTCGGATTAGCGCATATTAAGATCAACTCTTTTAACATTTTAACAATTTTTTCTATTTGGATTCTAAATTCCCGCTTAATCTTAAGACACTTCTATCCGTATATTAAATTTATTTAACATCTACTTATAATTTGTGAATTAAAACAATCGAATATTAACTCTTCAATATGAATTAAACTTTAATTAGTCCAAATTATGTTATCAAACAGCCTCGATAGGAGGAATTTCTCTTTTCCATTCTGGATAAGATGATCCATGGAACTTGATTCTCTTGGTTTGGTTGGAGTAACATAATTTAGTTGGGAGATGAATTTAGTTATTTTTTTAATGAGTTTGTGGATTGTGGTGAAAATTAAATATATTTTCGCAAGGAGTTCCCAGCTAAAACAACGGACAAGTTCGCAGCGTGGGAAACCAGGGATGGAAACAAACCGCCATCAGCCCATCTGAATTCTGAAAGGATAAGATTGCGTTTCCAGATTCCAACCGAAGGATGTCTGTCATTGTTAGCAGTGAGCTGGAACAGCTTGGGACTACACGGCAGGAAGACATACTTGAAACGGCTACCCTCACGCTGATTCTGTCTGTCTAAACATTTAATGCAATGAATTGCGTTACTATTCCAAATGATGCCAACCAATTTTTTTGAAAGTTAATTATTTTTGTACCATATATTATGCATTCCCTGTGTATATCCTGAAAGAAAAAATATTTTTGTGTCTTATATTATGCACACCTTATCTGTTTCTTTTTTAAAATATTTATACTTCACATGCAAATTGTTTATATCTTTATTCACAAATATTTCTATCCGGGGGGGTTTTTTTTTAAATAGTATTCTTTTAAATTGTTTCAACGGAACAAGCCTCCGCTGGGCTGGAATTCGAAAACTAGCCTCCACCGATCCTAAGGACCGGTGTAGCAAGAAAAACACAATCCACACCGATCCTAGGGATCGGTGGAGCCCGTTTTGCACTAGCCGATGCCCTCGTCATAGAAAATCCCTCATCTATACCTCCACCGATCCCTAGGACCGGTGGAGTCTTGATTTCCAATTTTTTTTTTTTTTTTGATTGTTGTGTTATTATTAAGACTAATGAATTGCGGCCTCCCGCCTTTATGGTTCTTGCACTGCATAAAGCGGGCTGTATATTGATTTAATGGAGTAAAGAAATCAACAATCAAAGAAATCAACCAACTTTTATGCGCTGCAAAATTTTTATTTTTTATTATTAAGACTAATGAATTGCGGCCTCCCACCCAAAGAAATCAACAATAAAAAAAAAAAAAATTTGGAAATCAAGACTCCACCGGTCCTAGGGATCGGTGGAGGTATAGATGAGGGATTTTTTATGGCGAGGGCATCGGCTGGTGCAAAACGGGCTCCACCGATCCCTAGGATCGGTGTGGATTGTGTTTTTCTTCCTACACCGGTCCGTACGATCCGTGGAGGCTAGTTTTCGAAATCCAGCCCGGCAGAGGCTTGTTCCGTTGAAACAATTTAAAGGAATACTATTTAAAAAAAAAATCTCTATCCGGTATGCAAAATATTCATCATTTTTTTCTTTTCTTAATGATCATAAAAAAGTTGGAGAGCATACCTTTTCGTCCTAATAATATAAGGTGTAAATACTTCTATATTCGAGTATACATATTTTCCGAAAAAAATACAAAAAGATAATACCTTGTGTAGTTAACACTTCTTAAAAATAAAAAGATGTAAACTAGATTTACATTACAAAGCCACCTAGTCAACTAGAAAAGGTCACGAGTGAAAGGAAAAGACGACCTACAATGCTAAAAACTTACACACAGATTTAACCAATCATTTTCCTTCCCCACAAAAGGAAGTGAGACCAGAAACCAGTCCTTGTCTTGAATTCCAGAAACCATTAGCCGCCAGATTCACTCTAAATGGTCTCGCTATTGGGTCCTGAGCCTTTTGGCAGGGCCTTGGTCAATGATAGGATCAATAGATGGAGGCTGTGCATCAGATGGCCGCTGGTCCTCTGGTGCTTTATCTGCCTCTGACGCTGCTGTCAGTGGGACGTATCCTTCTGGAAATGCTGGAGGTGGAGGTGCCGGAGGTAGCTGCAAGATCACATAATCATTTAACCAAAATTTCGATAGTTTGGTATCCGATATGGATATAATGTGTCCAATAAACACATGATTGCCAGTAAAAAACAAAATAGTCAAGAGTCTCGTAGTTTCATACTACAAATATGTTCTTTAAGAAGATTAGAAAATTCAACAGATCTGTTTGACCTTCAGTCTATTCCAACATTCAAGATATTATAGTATATAGACTCCCTACATAATCGAGTCAGTCCCTAAAAAATCCGTCCATAAAATGGCCACCTGAATCACAAATCAAATTTTCTAACTTGGTAAATGGCAACTACCTATAGTAAGAATTCCCTTTATATTAACTCGAAATTTTCTTTTTGCATTTCAATTATTTAAATAACATGGTTCCCAATATTTGGTAAGCACCCCCCCCCCCCCCCCCCCCCAAAATAATAAATAAAAAAATCAACGAAGGGGCACTAGTACTATAGTAAATGTGAAAAAATGCATCTACCTTCCGACCAAGGGCACCAAGGATGTGATCCACTCTTTTCAGTTCCTTTATATCAATTGTCTCCTTTTGAGGCTTGGGCTCAGAACTCACTGATTCATTGTCAGCATCCGCTGCAATGCCATAAGTATGACATTAATCTCAATTCAAAACTAAAAACATATGTTCTTCAAAAATAGTTTTTTTACTATGGTAATAAAAAAAAATTGCCACCAGTAGTCAGAACCATAATAAACTAACTTCGTTAACACATACCGTTCCCAACTTTTTCCAGTTTGGTAGATGCTATTGTAAAAGCCTTTGAAAGGTGATAAAGAGCCCTGCCCTGCAAAAAGGTTTTATTAGTTAGCACTTAAAAAAAAGAACAGATTTAATTTTACTATCATGTATCATCCAATACTATTAATGAAAACTACAAAATCAGTACTTACCAACCAGTACCAATATGTTGAATCAGGAATCAACAACAGTAGCTCAATACCAGCTACTGAAAACCAAGAATAACTGAATAACTCTGGTTACATCACAGTGATACAAGATTACTATTATACCGATGGTCAATAATATTCCAAATCACTTAATTTCTCAATATCCACATAATTGAATATTATGTCCTTTTCTAAAACAAAGTGGTACAGACACAACTTAAAAGTGATAAAAAAAAACTCACAATACGAGCTGCAAAAACACTGCCAAGCTGTGGGGCCTGGTAAATTGAACCATCAAGGATATAATAGGTCAGCACCGGATTAACCTTTTCTGGTCCATCTCTCTTTTGTTTACGGATCACAAAGAGGTGAGGTTCCATCACTTCACTTAACATGTATTCAATCCCAGTCATTTTCCTGGAAAGATCAGTACCCAAAACACATCTTATTAGGCATTATCAAGTTAAAAGTCTAATTAACTTTAGGCATTAGAAACTTGCAATAATAAAACATCTATTTTTTTATTTATGGGTAACAATGGTATATTACTGGGATTTTGTTGATAAGAATAACAAAAAGGAGCTCCACTAGCAGTAGCAGTTGATTAAAACATGCAAGGAATGGACTTAATGTCAGGATTCTAGCTGAAAAGCTTTATTTTTTTTTTCAAAAAAAAAAATTCTTGCAGACAGCTGTAATGCTCGAGAAACACAACTGACACATCCATTGACAGAATTTTGCTCTAGGCGTACTTTTTGCAATGAAACGGAAGTTTTGGCTAAAGAACCTAACCTTTGGTGACAACGATAAATCAAACTAAAATACAACCCATTCTCGGTACACAACTTTTTTTTTTGAAAAAAGGCTGTATTAGCACATTCTATTTACCAGAATATTGATTACATAGTTTTATCTAATCAAGAGCTAGCATACTGGTCTCTGTCACACTCAACAGAGACATTTAACCTCAAAATTCTACCTCAATGCAAAACTAGCTTTGACACAGTTGGACCAGTACATTGGTACCAACTATGTCACTCTACCTTCCAGCACTATTACTAAGCAAAATTCACAATTTATTACACCAGCGAATTAAAAACTGGATCTCAATGTTGTAAAATTGAAACTAAACTCCTCATAATTTTACCCTTTGCATTCATTCACCAGGGCTGGTACCAGTATCCACTTCTGCACCCAGTAAGTTTAAGGGAGGTAAGCACTCGGTACATAACTTCATTATAGTAAGGCAAATGCTTCTGTGCATACAAGGACCTATTTGTAAAATGAGCATATTTTTATTTTCAAAGTTCAAACAGTCGATCCGACCGTTCAACATTTTCTCCATATTAAAATGTACTTGGAGGTCAAATTTTACATTTTTTTGAATTTGTTTACTATTTATTAAGATGGGTACAAAATTCAATGGTCTGAATTTGACTAGTTTTGTAAAATACTTAATAAATAGTAAAAAAAATCAAAAAAATGTAAAATTTGACCTCCAAGTACATTTTAATATGGAGATAATGTTGAACGGTCGGATTGACTGTTTGAACTTTGAAAATGAAAATATGCTCATTTTACAAATAGGTCCTTGTATGCACAGAAGCATCCCTCTTATAGTAATTATTAAATATCCAGAGAAGTATAGGGAATTACGAGAGTTGGGAGAGATCGAGGGGATGAATGGCGCGAGACCGAAGCTGCTCGTTATTGCAAGACCAGTCATAGAATGGAGACAAGGCAAAGTAATCAAAAACCAAGTTGCAGTCAAGGGGGTAGGTATTGAGCCAGAGCTGGTCGCGGAAGCATATTCCGGTCATGTCCGTGCCGGGCGGAGGAGGCATCGCCGGATTGGCTCCTCCGTCCATGTTAGGGTTTACCATCGCGGGGCCCGGATGGGGAAGAGGCGAAGCCTCCATTGTCTTCCCGTAGAAATCGAGATCACACTGGGAGCTCTTAGCTGATTCTTGAACAGCGTTGATTGAGAGAGTTTAGTTTCTTCCTCTGTTGCTTTTGGTCGCTCAGAAAAAGCAGGACATGAAATCCCGACTGTTCGACCCGAAGAGAACAAATTGGACCGATTTTTTTATTAGTCGAAAATAAATAAATAAAATATCGCGAAAGGGAATCGATTTGGTGAAATTTTTGATATGTAGATACGGGATTGATTATCCAGTTCCACAGGACAAGACAATTTATTCCGTCCACTAATTCAAATTTGAAACCCGCTAGTTTTTTCTTAGTTAATAAGTTAAGCAGAGAGAAAAAAAATATTTGTAGAATGGGATAATCTGTAAAGATTCCAAAATTCTATTCGGACTCGAACCTAGATATGTTTGTTACTACTAAGAACAGCATGTCTCCTAATTTTAATAGGAAACATGGTAACTTGAATTTTAAATTCAAGTTGAATTCATAAGAAGTTGTCAAGATTCAAAAATTCAATATTGAAATAAGAATTTTGAAAATCAATTAAAGAATTCTATCCTGTACAACAAAAATTTTTTTTTTTATTTCTTCTCTTCTTAGTTAATAAGTTACATAGGAAGAAAACGTGAGACGGAATAGATTAATCCATTCCACAATTTTTTTTTTTTAGAAAATTAGATTAGTTGGGTTACAAATTTGGATTAGTGGGACGTGATAAATTGTCACGTCCAGTGGGACGGGATAAATGATCCCGTTTTATCTATATTTCAATTTCCAACTGAAACGACACCCTTTCACGATATTTTTTACTTTTATTTTCGATTAATAAAAAAATCAGCAAATTGGATCCACGCCGAATTATTATAATAATAATAATTATTATTATAATAATAATAATAATAATTATTATTATTATTATTATTATTATTGTTATAATTTTCAAATATATTTAACAATTCTATATAATTTAAATGTATGCATCCACAAATAGACTTATATATATGCATGCATTACATGTGAAGTATTCATTAAATATATTATTTTTGTTCAAAGTGTTGTTAGCTCTCAAAAGAGATTTCAAATATTCTAATTTTAAAAAACTTTTCGGCAAAAATGCTCAACTACCCACGAAATTTTTTTAAAAATTTCCCAACAAATATTTCTAGAAGCGTCGTGTAGGCTTTTCCTGTGGTCCTGTGGTATTGAAGCTTCAAATCATGCTTCTTGACGTGTTTACTCGTATAATTGGCAATAATAAATGTAATTATGATTTAGTTATTAAAGATTGTTTCGAGAAAAACACTAGTTATCCATACAACGAAATGAGAAAATTTAGTCCCCAAAACAATTATATAACATGGCAAATGTCAAAATATAAATGACATTCTTGTCCCAATACAGACAAGATACACGCTGGTGCTACATACACCCAACATCGTACACACTCTACACAAAAAATACATCATAAAATATAGTCCCCAACAATACTACGACCTCACATCCTTGAAAACCCCACCCCTCTCCATCTCAGCAATTATTTCTCTTAAAGCAGGGACCTTGCTAGCAAGAGTTCTATACAATCTAGAGTACCTTGCTCTAGTACCGTCTGCGGTTCGTGCCAGAGCAAGCAAGCTAACTGCTTCCGGCAATTGATCGAAAGCCTGTTTGATCTCTTCAAAACTCATCTCAGCCAGAACAGATGGCCTTGGAAGCACCCGTATTATCTCTCCCCCTTTGGGGTCTTGGACCCGTGAGTCAGCCTTTATTACCAGCTCAGAGTTGGAGTTCGCTCCACATTTCACTATAAATGGGTTTGTCGAACCAGTGTTGAACTGTAAGACATTCCATTGAGAAACTTCACCGTCGCCGGATAATGAACTCGAGTTTGATTGGACCCCGCCTTGTGTCGCCTCATCAATACTGCTCTCTCCTTCTGGCGCAGACTGTATCAATTTATAGATATAAGCACCTTGACAAATTTTCATTAAAGAGATGGTCCTTTGCACACCCTATATCCAACTTCAAATTGTACCAACGACCTCTCGTACTTGCAATATCATCTAAGTTTAGTACATTTGCAAGAAACCAGCCGTTTCTTTTTGTGATGAAGTAAATAAAAGTTAACCAGATTTAGAACTTAAATTCTAAGTTTCTTCAAGATCTAATTCTGGAATTATTTTAGTCTGAGTTAAACTGGAAAAGTTGCAGGTCATTTGAAAATAAGTTCTTAAAAACAAGGTGCAAATTGTGGAAGAACCTAAGAGAAGTTTGGCAAGGAATTTGCTCAAATCAGGGAATACATCAAAATATGTAGAGAAGTGCTGAGAATACCTCTACTACTACGCGTGCTTCTGATATGTGCTTCTGAGCACATGGATGATCTATGTCAAGCAGGGAAGGCATCTGGTCTAGTAATTCATCAACAGATGCCAGCAAAGCCCTTTTCTTCGATTTTGTCAAAGTTCTGGCCAAAGCTTGCCTTATTATCTCCTGATTTCAGAATACAAATAATTAACAGTGAATACTATACAAAAAAAAATACTAAAGAAGTTAATTCTGAGGATTATCTAATAGGTAAAGGTAAAGAAAACAATTGCTAATTAGTGCGGAGATGTACCTTGGCTTGTTTTAGTAGGTTGTCCAAAGATATGAGAGATGCTAAACGGGCATCTTCGGCCGCTGTAGAAGGGTTTCTAATGGGTGAACCGCCTTCCTCTTTTGATAACAGGGCACTATCGCTACGCATTTGTTGTAGAATCTGATAGAGCAAGGCAAAGGATAAAATGGTCAGTCGAGCAACTATATTTCGGATAACAGGGGTAAAAATTATTTATGCAATACATACAATTATCATAGAAGTAAATATTGGAATCAAAATAAACTGAAGAAGCTCGACATACTAGCAACAATAGGGACAATTACAATATAAGTAAGACTACAGAGATATCTGTGATATTACAGTGCTTTGTATAGTCATCCATAATATATTGTGTTTTGCAATATACATGATATGTTTTGGGTATACAGGGATACACCGGAAATTCTGACTTTGCAACAGATTAATTTTTAGCATATTAAATAAAAAGGAGGCAAATTAGGCTCAGAAAAAACCTTCTTCCTCTTGTGATCAACAGATTCCAGGGCAGAGCGCAACTTAGAGACACTGGCTTGGTCAGGGGCATCTTCGGTTGACAGAGTACCAGCTATATCCTAAAAGTATAATAGTAGCATTACTGCATTAGCTAAGAATATAGTTTACGTTAACATAAATATTCAAAGACTACAATTGCCGTGCCTCACAAACAAGACAGGTAAAATATGGGGAAAAGACTACGAAGAACATCTATTTTAGAGTCAGCACAGATGCGATCTCATAAAAAAAATACTAACTTGTCAGCTTACAAGCCCGTTATTGTATAAAACATTAGATAAGGCTTAATTCTGAAAGAGGTCATCAAAGTAAGGGCAGGAGGTGGCACTTGCCACCCCCTAGCCCCCAAAAGTTAAAAAAATATGCTTCTTCAGGTATGATTTTTTCAGAAAAAATGTAAACATATGCTTGTAATTCAAATAATTACAAAACATATGCCCCACCCTAAAATTTTGCCACATCCTATAACATATCGTGGGCACCGCCCCTGATAATGTTCAAAGTAACAGAGAAATGCGAAGGGGAATAAAAAAAAAAAGGAAATTGATGGATCAAGGACAACTGGGAAGGATAGAGAATGTAGTGCAAATTTAGTTTAGTTTGTTTACCTGATGAAAGGAACTGAGTTGATGGGATGAAAACAAAAGGTTTAGTAACTGAAGGGGGTAGATCAAAACCAAGTGAACCTCTTATAATATATATCCATTAGATCATTATGAAAAACTCTGTATAGATTTTTTTTTTCCAGATGGAAACACTGAAAAAAGAACTCCGGGTTATTTAAATTAAAAACCATTATGGAAAACTCTGTATTAACTTGCACTCAAACAGTGCTCGCAACTTAGAACAGATGTGAAACAAGAAAAACATTGCATTATTGGCATTATTGTACAAGTTAAAAGTATAAGATGAAACAGTAAGAAAACCTTCATGTGCTGCAGTTGTGATGTGTAGACACGCTTACTGTACTCAGATAACAGTTGACCTAAAGCGTCGGTACTTGGGAACTGAGCAGTGCCTAGACCAGCCATCCATCCATCCATAATTGCAGTAGACAAAAGCTCAAGCTCCCCAGTCGCTCCACCTGCCACATCAGCAGCAGTGACTGATAGAAACTCAAAGTTCTCCAGAAGCCATGATCGGATCTGGCGTTGCAGCTCGCCAGCTGGTGTGTGAACAAAGAGTGCAGCAAGAGCCTTGTTGCCTATTGCAAAGGCTTTTGCCTCCTCTGTTAGTTCTCTCAGTTTCCCTCCAGATACATGCTGTCTCCAAGTTTCCTTTTAGAAGGGGAATGGAGAGGATTGAAGTAAGAGTAATGCACAAAGAAAAACTTAAAAAGCCCCTACAACTCACTAATATTTTAAATAACTTCTCCTTTGCTGCTAGTTATTAATAAGCTAAAGATTTACCAATAAAACTTTTCACGGATTTAAGTTATTTAGAACACGATAATTCAAGAATATATTGATGCCAAAATATGAAAATTAAGATATAAGTTTTTTTACTTTACCTGATCTATGCCTCTGAGCTTCAAAACTATAGACGATAACTTGTTTTTCTTTTCTTGTCTTATATTGACCTTAAATCCATGAACGTGCTCATCGATTAATGACATTCGTGAACTGGAATCATGGTAAACTGGAGATCTACCAGGGCTATTGCTTCTACTCGAACTTCTGCTCCGGATAGAATTTGACTTTTCTAGAAACCTTTCAACAGGTGCAACCTGTTTCAACAGCAGCCATAGTGCATCATAATGTTAAATTAAATGTTTTTTTATTTTTTACTAACAGAGCCAAAAATTACATGAGGAAGGCTACTGGTGAAAAGAGATTGAACAGGCTACCGGAGCATTAGAGCAAACTCCCAAGTTTACACAAGAAAAAATGACAGAGGGAAGTTGCTGGTAGCCTCCATGAAAAAATAACTCGAGCAATAAAGGAAGTATTGAAATGCTGCTTGTTTACCTTGATAGATTGCAACTCTGGTGACCTGGCAATTAATGATCGGATGTACAATATTCTCACTCGGGAAACAAGCATTGTGTCCATAACTTTCCTGGGCTCCATTTTACGGATAAATGCAAAAACAGCATCTCTGATTTCGGCGAGTATTTCATGCTCCCTTGCAGCCCCTGCTTTAATGACTGCAGCCAAAACCTACACAAGGACATTTCTCTTAGAATGATTACAAAGAGAGAAACAAATACATTTGACCTTGTCTATCAAATCAAGCCTTATCAAAACCCAATTTTCACAATTGCAATGAAACTGTCTTATTGTAATGCTACTAACCAGCATGAGAAGTTTATTTGCACCGTCAGAGATAGCAGCAAAGCTTTCGAATTGTTCAGGATCGAACTCCATTAGTGCAGATGTTAAGTACTCGCCTGCTGGAGTGGTCTTTGCTAATTCATTGCCCGTCTTCACAATAGCCCCAGCATTTTCACTTCCCCGAAAGCCCACTTGTGACTGTGCGCCAATCTGAGGCTGTGCCTTGCTGCTGTAATTACAAAATCCAACAAATAAAGTCGAGCATATTTTTAATTAGTATCTTCTGCGAAAAAAGAAAATCTTTTAATGACCTGCTTGGATCCTTGCCCTGTGTACTACTAACTGCCCTTTTAATGGATGGACTTGTAACCTGTAAAGGAGATTGTTGCAATTAAAGTTAGAATTCCTCCTGTACGGACCTTAACTATAAACAAAATGTTTTGTTAACTTGAAAAGTGTATGAATCTCAATACAGCAACCTTGAAGTTACATAGATAGATTCACATTCAGAGCTTAATGTAAATAGTTAGTTTCGGTAGCACATATGCATGATATTGTTTTTTTTTTCTTAACTTCGCCATTTTGTTTGGGTAGTTATTTGTGTTTTTTCATTTATGTAAAATTCACAATATTACCTGGGGTGAACCTCCCAAACCTGACTTCTCAGTGAGACGGTCAAAGAGCTTCTCATTTTCCTCGTGTAATTTCTGAAACATTAGCAATCAAAAATTAATATCTGGACACAGTAGATAGGGATTTTACAAAAAATACAGTTTAATCTATAAACTTCAAACGTCTATATCAAACCTCTATAAGGGCGTCTCTCTTTGATAATTCCTCTTCAAGCTTTTTGGTTACTTGTACGGAATCAGCAGTCGACTCCAGTGCTTTTGTATTAGATACCACCCCAGTTGAACCTGATTCTGAACCAAAAGTTGATCTTGCCTCACTGGAGTTCTGAGCTTCTTTAAGTTGAGACTCAATAGCCTTAAGTTTAGCCTGTAAATTGCAAGATAACATATATATCATCCTGAAATGATATATTGTACCATTTATGAAAACAAGGGTCTTTTGCAAAGAAGCAACCAATGTTTATCAGTTGTTGCAAAATAGGTTCATGGATTGTTGTATTACACAGGAAATCTAAAATTACATCAAAACTTAACTGGGTTCTAGCCTTACCCCTAATTCAGTAACACCGAACATGATTCAGGGGAAGGCCAATAAAAATGAATTTTACCTTTAAGAATTCTCCAAAATCTTTACTCAAAAAAAAAAAAAAAGAATTCTCCAAAATCAAATTAATTCCTTCTTTATTATTGTGATTACCTTCCTATAAAAGGTTCTGTCGGTAAAAGTTATCTTTAAAAAGGAAATTAACAATTGAAACAGATACCAACTTTTCTCAAAGATAAAGAACAAAGCCAACAATGCAAATAAAAAAAGGAGTTCCCTTAGAATAATCCTTTCAATTTAAATTTGTTCTGTAAATATCAAAAAATCATGAATACTGCAAGGAGAGCCATAGATAGTGGGTGCATTTTCAAATTACCAAATGATCACATTTTAAATCACAACTAAAGATGACATGTACGAATAAAAACAAAAAATAGAAGCCATTTTCTTTTACCTGCAGCGATTGAATGGTCAAATCACGATCCCTAATTTGTGTTTTCTGTTCTTGTTCTATGTTCAGAAGTTGAGAAACTTGATTCTTTAGCTGGAGGTTCTGTTCTTTTTCGACCTTCTCTTTCTCAGTAAGCATTTTGTTTTCTGACTAAAAAACCAAAGAGATAAAAAGGAACTCAGGGAAGAAGTCCCGTAAAATTATAAATGACATAAAGATGGGGCTGAGACTTGAAACGTTCAGCTTACAGCTCTGTACCAGTTTATGGTACGGATGAGCAGCTAGCTGGACAGTTTCTGTCAATGAAGCATAGTGTTGAGTGCTGAGACTTCCGGACCTGTTTAAGGGTTTTTTTGGGGCTAGGGGTCAAGTAGGATTGTTTTAGATACATTGTAACTGTTTCTGTTAGTAATATATTGGGCTTTACAGCCTTTTTTTCAAAATAAACAAATAAATGACATAAAGAACAAGGGATCATGATACCTTCAAGTCAGACTGAAGAGTGAAAGAGACCTTCCAAGCTTTCTGAACTTCATTGAATAAAAGAGTACACTGATCATTGGCATCCTTCAGTGCAACTTTTAATCCCAACATTTCCTTTTTTAAATCCATTAGTTCTTTCTCTTTCTCTTGTAGCTCCTTCCTTGAGTCATTGGCCTATAATTAAAAGAAAATATGCTTTTTAGTAATGCTAAATCATTGGTCAATCAATGATAACCAGTATTTAAGATTGAACACAGACAAAAGAACAAAGAAAGAAGATTTACCACATCTCTCCATTTCTTTATTGTGTCACGGTTGCCGAGACTTAATTCAGAATTTCTAGCCCTTGCCGAGAAACTAAGGGTTGATAACGTTCTAGACAGATTTGAAGTGCTTGGGTTCAGATGAAAAATCAACAAGGTCTTCGAGGTGCCACCTGACAGTATAAAGGAGCACAGTTTTGGATACATTATCTAGTAGAAATCGGCGAAAGCTTCTATAAAATAAAACTCAACATTTGAAAAGACGAGATGTATAAGTTAGATACCTAATGAGTCAGCAAGAGTCTGTGTAAGTCTAGAGTTTCCATATGGAACAACTTCTTTTTTTGAGCTCAAGGACCATAAAACATCACCCAACCTATTTGAGTCAACGAAGAACCAAGATAAATAAATAAATAATTAAATGAATATTGAAACTAAGAAGAAATTGAAAGTGACAGTTAAAAAATTACAATCTTAAGCACTTCACTTGGTTAAGTTATGGGGATATATCCCACCTTTAAGATGCTCAGCAAACAAAAAAAAGGATAATAAAATAACTTTAGAAGTTTAAAAATTGTACCTAACAGAAACCTCAATTACTTTATATGGATCAGATTGATTAATTCAAACTCAGAAAAATGAAAGAGAAAGGGAACTCACGCTGACAGTGATCTTGACACATGCAAAAAATCTGTTACATGCTCCTTGGCATCATTCTCTACTAGGCACTCACTCCCCGGTAAATCAACAAGAGACAGCTTGCTGTATGTATGCTCTCTTGTCACACAATTTGTGTAGTGTATATGAATCGTAACTATCCTGGAATTTCGAAATAAAGTTGAAATTACACTCTTATCTCTAGAATTTTACATGGCTCGAGAAATATACATCAAGAATTGTACTATTTATACAAAATCAGCACAAAGAGAAAGAATAAATCAATAAATCAAGCTCAAACAAAGCATTTGACCCAGAACGTAAATCAGTGGTTTAACTTATGAATAAGAAATGTATGATTTATCTCCTACAAATGAGAGAAGGCAGTTTTTGATGAATCTACTTCTCGTTTCTTGATAGCTGCTTTAATAACTCTAGAGAAGTCCATCGGGGTCTCCACTTTCTCTTGCACAAGTTCTACGTATGAGTCTTGCATGCCCATCCTCACCTTTGGAAAAGCACTTCTAGTTTCTGACAGTAAATCGTTCACCTAATTTGTACAAGAAAATAACTATAAAAAACTACAAGAGAGGTAACAACATGATAAAGTACAAGTTTTTTTATACTATGACATAACACTAACCTCGTCGTTGTAAAGTTCAAGGGCAGTGACATAAAAACTGTACTGAGATATGGAGGTAGTATCTAAATTTGAAAGGTCAAAGAGCTCTTCAAAACTCCGTATGTATAAACCACGCTCATGACTAGACCCTTCCTGAAAAAAAAATATATCTTAAGAGAAAATTATTCATTACAAGCTTAAAATAGCATGTATAAACAAGCATGTAAAAATACCATAGTGTGTGTTTTCCCAGAACGACTAGGCCCATAAGCAAACACAGAGATGTTGTAACCATCCAGAGCTGATTGCACAAATGGTTGTACATCCTGAAAAAGTTCTCCTGTTGCAATAAAATGAGTATACGTTCAATAGACTACTTTCTAATTAACACAGAATTATTAAAAAAATAAATGAGATTTCTTGCCTTGTCCAACATGGGGCCCATATACCCGATCAAATTCGTAGTCCTTCTTTGGGTTGGTTAACGACTCATCTCTGGTATTCACACGGATGGTGACATCATCAGGAAATTCAACCAATGAAGGACCTTCGTCTTCAAATAACGGTCTTGTACGGCAATACACCTTCACATTGCCTGGAAAGGAGTTTTTTTTATGTTAAGAGGACTAAAAAAGTAAAACCGGGTCCTGATGCATATGCCAACAAAAAAGGAATAGAATAATTGTACCTTTTAGAGTTAATAACTCATTAAAAAGCCTTTTCTTTTCATTGATTAAAGGAGTTATTCGGGCCTCAGTTTCAAGTGCAGCTTGATCTGACAACAAAAGACAGCCCATTAAAATAAATACATAGTTCTAAATAGAACTTTAATATATCGACACAGTCCAAATAGGATTTTAATTATGTTGATTGTGCTCAAAAGTGTTGCAGTTTGCAACTCCAGCATTGTCGAATTAATACAATGACACTAGAAGTATCAAATAAGATTGCTCTCAAAGCATACTGTGGTTTGGACAAAGAAAAGCAAACTGTTGTTTCGGGCATCATAATAACTAAATGCTAGAATTGGATTGGTTCATCAGAGAAAAGGGAATGAGCATGAACAAAAAAGTTTATGAACTTAACAAACAAACAAAATTGCAGTACCTAATTTCCGAGCTCTATCTGCTAAAAAACCAAGATATCGAGTTACACGGTCAAGTTTGGCATTTGAATACTCTCTCAGGTCATTTGCTTCCTGTCTCAGCTCTATGTAATCCTCTCTAGTATTCTGAAATGAAATTCCAATTCATTAGTATCATAACAAGCCGCTCAAAGCATTATTACCAAGCTCGCAAAGCTATTATTTTCAATTTTAACTGATTAATTCATTCTATAAAAATTAATAAACTGACTAGAGAGTTGTGCCATTATTAGAGCTTTCCTTGAACCAACTCCCAGCATCACTATCTGTAGGCATAGGAAGAACTAAACAAATAGGAATTTCATGAATTGCTCTTGCTTAACAAGATTAGGTCTGAACATGGCCATGGCAAATTTCTCAAGCAAAGAGTAACCCGATGATTTCTCAAATCATACACAAGCTCATGAAGTTAAGAACCAAATCAGCAGCGGAAAAAAGGCCATTATCTGGGGAAAATTCCATTAAAACAAGGATTTAAAGCAATTTTTTCAGCTTTACGCAGTGACAAACCTTCACTTGCTTCTCCAGTCTCTGAAGCTTGGTCGTAACAGCTGGTCTAGACAGCTCATAGCAAGGTGCTAGTGTCGAGGGAGAAATGGAGAGCCGCCTTACAAAGGGGCGGTGGGCTCCAGCTGTAGCCTCCTCCCTCTCAAAGGAACCCCTTGATTCGAATCCTGGTACATCCCAGGTCCACCTCTTCTGCTCCGCCATTGACGGAGCTAGAAGGTCTAACCCTAGATCAATAAAAAAAAAGAACAGAGGCGAGAGAAGAGAGAGTGAGAGGGGATGTGCTTGGGAGTGTAGGTGTGGCTTGGAGCAAGAGCGGGGAGGTCTATCGAGAAGCGAGAGAGGGAGGAGGAACTGAAGCCAGAAATATTTAATATTTATTTTTATTTTTATGTTTTGAATTTTTATACTAGGGGCTCTCTTTTATTTTGTGACATCGGCGCATCGTCGATTTTTGAAATCTGCGTAGTCCGCGGCTATAGATGGTGTATGCACTTGGAGCCCCGAATTCTATTTATTTAATAGATGATAGAATCTTAAATTAAATATTTACAAATATTAACGAAATTCGAAATTTAAAAGGTTAAGAGTTGCAAAAAAAATAATGAATCAAAGACCCTTATTAAAAATCCGGCTCCTTTTAAAAATTATAGAAAATATGGAATTTGAAATTCCGGTCCTTATTAGTGTTGAAAAATCAACGTATATACGATCTTAGTGGAAACTTTCTTTTTTGTGTTAGAAATTTTTTGTTAGGACTATGATTTTAAATTCCAGCCTTCTAAGTCTTGATATTCGTTTAATAATTTTTTAAAGGTAAAAATTTAAAATTTCACAACTATTAAGTAAAAAAATTAGGCTTTGAAGCAGTGAGATCTTTGTATAATAGAAATTAATTCTAATTTAAATCTTTATAAAATATTATGACATTAGATATATACGATGTACGACATTGACACCTCCTCCGTACACGTAATGAATTCTCCCATGTTGAAGAAAATAAAATTTTAAAAATATGTTCTTGAACGTGCTACTTCCAACTCATATTTTCAGAACTAAGCATCCTATTATCGGCTTCTTTTTAAAGATCTTGACATGTTATTATTTGGAAAAAAATATGTTGCGTTGGCACTTGTTTTTTCTCATCCAACAGCTCAAATTTGTTCATGCGCAAAGATCAACGATTTGATGAAGAAAGTAGATTCCTGCTTTTTCAAAAGAAAAGCAAAAAAAATCATTCTATTATTAAATCGTTTTCCATAATTGAACACGCATGTTGTAAAAATAGTATATTTTCGAGATATTGATGCAATATCGTATGATGTTCATAACTCAAAAGTGAAAACACATTATTCAACAGCTCATTTTTTTAAATTGTCGAACATAAACCTAAATCTTTAGATTGACTAATTATTTTCATTACGTAATCATCTTAGTCGCAAATCAGCTTTTTCACGTATGATGTACGATATGCACGAATTATTCTCAAATTACATCAAATTTAATATATAATTATTTAAACAATATATCAAATCTATAATTCTTGGTTTAAAATTTCAACATATTCTGATGTCAGTTTAGTTACGAAAATATTTCTTTGCATAATATAAGTACTTTAAGAATAAAGCAGAAATGATTTTATTCGTTCCGAAAAATCATGTCAGGCCTGCTGGCTAATGGAAGCGCACCATTCTAGTGCACAATAGGCAGGGGCGGATCCAGAATTTTCGTCAGGAGGGCAAAAAAATATTGAATCGGGTTTAAATTCATTAACCAATTGGGTACTCGACAAAAAACAATGCTTTAACTTATACTTTCTAATGCTTTGACTTGTAATTTCTGATGCTCTGACTTTACCAATCAAAATTCAACATATTTATTTCAATTTTAACCCTAAATTTAACTTGAATTACAAATTAAACATCCAGAGGGGGCAAAAAAAATTTCAGGAGGAGGCAAAGTCGATCGGAACCGATAAATTTCCACTAAAACTCAAAATCCAGGGAGGAGCAGAGCTACCCCTGGAGTACACTGGATCCGCCCCTCACAATAGGGCAAAAAGTGTGAATAATGTACGAATTTAAATTTCTATAAATTCTACACTTATAAGAATAATTTATTAATTTGTATAAAGTATATTGCAGATAGGTCGAGACCAAATTTTTTTACGACGATTGTTAAGAAACCTGAAAAACAACGGCGAAGCCATGTGAGCCCATAAGGAGGCACTTGCCTATTCCTCATTCATTTTTTTGTTTAAATAATTATACAACTATAATATGTTATAAAAATTTTGCATCGTCATATTCTATTTCTTATCTTCACCCTTAGTAAAAAAAAAATTCATATGTAATATCGCGATTGATGAGGAATTCCAACCAACTAAGGTTCATCCAACAATTCATCAATGATATGAATGATCAGAATTAAAGTATGAGTTGTGTCTTCTTAAAATTAAATATTTTTTTATCTTTTAATTATAACTGTTCAGATCATGATTAAATGGACATATAGACTTTGGCATAAGAGATTCGGTTCTACATTTCCAAATATATTTTGTGAAAGACGGTTAATTAAGTCTCGAAGAATTACTATCAGTGGAGAATTTTGAATCACTAGTAATTCCATCCCAATCGAATGGACAAATGCTCTACAGCATTGCATAAATAATGCCCAACTCTAGAAAAGAAGTTAGCAATAAAATGTCCAGTGCTCGTCTTCTTGACATGTTATTATCAGTGACAAGTAGGGGTGAGTAAATTACTCATAACTCATAACTCGCTCGCTAAATATTCATTAACAACTCGCTCATTATCAACTCGCTCATTAACTTAATGAGCCGAGCATGAGCATACCTCAACTCGCTCATAACTCGCTCATTGAGAACTGAGTTACATAAATCCTGTCACATCTAATCCACTTCTCTAATAGCTGTTAGTGTATCCAGAAAAATAATATTAAGAATTTGCAAATTTTTCTAAAACAAGCAGAATTACAATTCCCATTCAATGCATTATTCGTTAATTTTCTTTAGTTTCGGGCCATACTCATCAATACACTAGTCTCAAAATATAACCCAAAATTTGATCACAAAAAATTTGATCACAAAAAATTTGATCATTAATACATTGTTCTGGATTTGTACAGTTCTGAATTTGTATATTTCTAAATTCTACATTTTTATTATTATTTTGATAATGCAAATTTGTAAGTATGTGACAAGGAGATAGCTTTGAGTATGTGACATGTAGAGCCGTGAGAACGACAAAAAAATAGTTGTTTGATTTTGTTAAATATGCTTATGGACAATTTTTTGTTAAATTATATAATGTTTAATTAGGTTGGATTATGACAATTTGTTAAATTCTATAAATGAAAATTAGTTTTTGAATGATGTATTTTAAACAACTCGACAACTCACTCATTATCAACATGCTCATTAACAACTCGCTCTAACTCGCTCATTAAGCTAATGAGCCGAGCATGAGCATACCCCAACTCGCTCGTGCTCGCTCATTAATCACCCCTACAGTGATAAGCATGTGTCATCGTGTGGTCCAAGTGTGCATCTTTTGTCTTGGGCCATTTATGGGTCATTTAACTCAGCTGAAATTTTCCAAAAAAAAAAATATGTCTTTCAAATCATACAAACTTTTAACATCACCCAAAAAATTCTAAAAGGTTTCTCTTCGTTGTCACACTGACCTAAAATCTCAGCTTCATCATTAATAATATCAATCTGATGTGTTTCTTAAAAAGGTCTTTAAAATTTTGCCAGGAATTTGAAATAGTGGGAATAATGTGTCATATTATGGTAGTGAGATTGTAATTGTGACTTGTGAGAGGATATCTCTACTCTTGTATAAACAAGCAGATGTTTTGATCCGTCAACAGTTGTGATTTAATTCACTGGATTTTAAATGGTTAAGATAAAAGAATTCTCAATTGTGATTTTATGTGGCAATGTATTGGCAGTTTGTATTTAGTTTTTTTAACACTCGCTACACTAATTTTCTCCTTACAAATTTTTCATATGAATATTGTCATAAAAGCAAATAATTGATAACATTTCTTTTTTTCTTTTTATGTTATTGATTACAACAAAATAAGAAAGTAATTAACATATTTGCTCACTATGATTACCTTCCTATTTAACGAGAGGTAATTGAAAGTTTTGATGCTTAGATAGCAAGGAATAAAACAAAAATTTTATTCGACTCAAAACAAACGATCTAGTTATTGTAAGTGCAAGAAACAATCTTAATTAGCCTAATGAGGAAGGAAATAACATAATACCTTGGATTTGATCTCTAAATCAAATCAAGAAGGGTTGTCTTGCTTAGCAACTTCTTATTCCCTTTCTCTTTCAACGGTGGTTGTGCTTTAGCCCTTCAAATGACGAGCCTCCTTAGGTATCCACCGAAAAATTAAAGAAATACTTGTATCTCTAAGGCTAGTAAGAGATTAACAAGTAGAACCTTAATCCTAGTTTAACCCTCTTCTTAATTTCTAAAAACTTCTTAGAGGATTTCTAGATCTCAACACATGAGAGAAAAATGAGAGAGAGGAGAAAAGAGCAAATTTCGGCCAAGATATCTGTCACAGAAATTCTGACCTTTCGGTACCAAAACTCTTATATCTTTTTCTAGGTAACTCCAAATGACTTGAAATCTTCACCGTTGGATTCTAGACTCCAAGGGCTACAGATTACATACGTCATACATCCAGAATGATTAGGTTTTACCCTTTCAAATTCCAGTTCAAAGTTACCTAAAAAATCTGTCCAGAAATTTCTTTCTTCTTTAATGAGATTGATTAGATTTAATGACATATTTAAATATCCCTTAAATCATGCCATCACTAATCAATTCTCTCCAGCATATATTTGGGCTTTGGGCTTAAAAATACTAATCATATTAATATTTAATTACGTCCATAATCCCATACATTAAAAGGCCAACATATAAATTAATATTCTATGTTAATTTATATGCATCTCTCATGTGTCAAAAGTCATTTAAAATATGTCACACATACTTTAAATATTACTAGGATTATTTTACAACATCTCTATGTCATAAAATTGTTCATATATTAATAACATATAATTTGTACAAATTAATTATAACTCCTTATAATTAACATAGCACATATTACCGTGATTTTTATTTTTACCCAAAAAAAAATATATTTTAATATAAATAACCAGGGTTTAAAAAAAAATTTATTTCTACCCAAAGCGCCAGGAAATCCAGCGCTCCGAATTAAACATTCGGAACGCCAGGATTCCTGGCGTTCCGAATTCTTAATTCGGAACGCTGGATTTCCTGGCGTTCCGAAAATTTAATTCCCAGCGCATAAGGGACCCGTGACCCCTTCTTCTCTGTGTCCCCTCTCCGCAAAAAAAAAAAAAAACAGAAGTTCGCCGCCGCCAGAAAGAAGAAAGGAAAAAAAGAAAGGAGAAAAGAAAGAAGAAAGGAAAAAAAGAAAGAAGGCTGCGCCTCCGTCCCTCTGTCTCGCCGCCTCGCCGTCTAGCCGTCTCTCCGCCTCTTCACCCCTCCTAGGCCGTCCCTCCGCTTCTTCACCGCCGATCGTCGATTCAATCATCTTTGAAGGTAATTAGAATTCTTTTCGTATTTCTCTGCTGATCTGATCGGTGAATTAGAGAAATGTTTAAGCCATTAGAAATGTTTAAGCCAAATTGATGAATTAGAAATGTTTAAGCCAAATTGATGAATTAGAAATGTTTACGCCAAATTGATGAATTAGAAATGTTTACGCCAAATTGATGAATTAGAAATGTTTAAGCCAAATTGATGAATTAGAAATGTTTAAGCCAAATTGATGAATTAGAAATGTTTAAGCCAAATTGACGAACCGTCTGATTGATTGCGTCTGATTGATCGAACCGTCTGATTAATTCGAACCGTCTGATTTTTAATCGGCAATTGAGCATAATTAATAATTTTTTTATACTATCATTTTTATTCATTATTTTTTTTTTGTTTGGACTGAGATCCTATTTACCTTTAGCATATGCTCATTTATTAGTTGCAATGTATATATCGAACCTATATTGATTGGTAGGAAAGAGGATATATAGATCATCCTATAGCTGGCAGCAATGTATATATCGACTATAAGAAAATTAAAAAAGAAAGAAAAAAAATAAGAATGATGAAAACCAAAAAAAATAAGAATGATCAAACCGTCTGATTAATTCGAACCGTCTGATTGAAAACCAAATTTACCTTTAAAGTCTCAAATGTTATATATTTAGAAGACAAATTTCTAATCTGATTGAAAACCAAATTCTCTCATTAAATTCAAATTTTTAATCGGTAAAATTGGATATATTTATTTTTTCAAAATAAATCAATTAATATAGATTTATTTATTCAAGAATTGATTTTCCTTTAAAATCTTATTTAATTAATATTTTAGCGAAATTGTATAAAATATTATTATATAATACGGTTATGTGATTGAATTTCTGTGTAATTTATGTGTAAACTTAGAAGTAGGTTTGATGATTCAGTTCAATAATCTTAGTGCAATTTCTGGACAGCTTTGTGCAATTTCAAGCATTATTTCATACATTTCTAATGGAAACTTTATCTTCCAAAAAAAATACAAATTTATAAAAATATGCTTGTATGGAGTGGTTCTTTGTTCTTATTGGCATAATGCATGTTATGATTGACTCCATAGTCATCTTTTTGCATATTAGCGTATTTTAGCATATTTTTACCGCAATTAGCATATTTTAGCCAATTGTAGCATGTTTAACATATTTTTTAACGTAGGATGGCTAGGGGACGACCTAGGAGACCACCCGCAGCCGACCCGGTTGATGAGCCAATTCCCACTGACAGCAAGGATCATTTCAGTCCTTTATTATGGATGCCTCACAGTGAGCACCGAGTCTCAGATGCATCTAAAGAGGTACTTGATTACTTTTTTTTTTTTTAAGTTTGGATTTTGTTGAATTTTTGTATTTTTAGGTTTTCATGTTGTTCACTTTTTTGAACGCAGAGTGAGGCAATTATAACTGCCAGGGGTCGGTTTCCGGACATGCAGTACTACCCGGAGATGGAGGCGTATCTGCAAAATTTGGGGGTGCAGCATTTGGTCGATATTCTACAGTCCGAGGCTAAGTCCATCAACGCGTCCCTGATTGCAGGACTAGTGGAGCGATGGCGCCCCGAGACGCACACGTTCCACTTACCTTTTGGAGAGATGACAGTGACTCTTCAGGACGTTAGTGCTCTATGGGGTTTGCCTATCCAGGGCGTGCCCGTTGGTGGCATATCTGACCCCACAGATCCAGATGACACGACGATTAATTACATGCTCGCTGAGTTGTTGGGAGCGGAGCCAGATATACGCAGCAACGGGGGGAAGTCCAAGTACTGTCTGGAAAAGACGAAGCTGCGAGCTATGTTTGCGAGAGGTATAGGTAGCGATTCCACTCCGATCGAGATTCAGAGGTACTCATACAAACTATTTGTATTACATTTATTTTGTACTCTGTTTCATGCGGAAAAATGAGTTGCTCTATAATTTTGATATTACAGATACACACGGGGATTCGTGATGGACCTATTTGGTTCTGTCATGTTTGCTGATGCTAGTGGTAATACCATCCCGATGATGTATCTAGAGCTGCTGCGAGACCTTCAGCCGTCGAGCGGCAGGTACAACTTGGGTGGGGCTGTAAATACGTATGTGAACAGTAAATGTGAACAGTAAATACGTATGTGAACAGTAAATACGTATGTGAACAGTATTGTACAGTAAATACGTATGTGAACAGTATTGAACAGTAAATACGTATGTGAACAGTAAATGTGAACAGTAAATACGTATGTGAACAGTAAATGTGAACAGTAAATACGAATGTGAACAGTATTGTACAGTAAATAGGTATGTGAACAGTATTGTACAGTAAATACGTATGTATTAACAGTAAATACGTATGTATTAACAGTAAATACGTATGTAATTAACAGTAAATACGTATGTAATTAACAGTAAATACGTATGTAATTAACAGTAAATACGTATGTAAAAAAAAATTACCTGACGACTTCTCCGTCTCCTCTTCCTTCAGCTCCCCTCCTCTTCCTCTCCTTCCTCTCCCTCTTCTCTTCCTTCTCCCTCTTCCTTTCTCTTTTTTTTTTTCTCTTCCCTTCTCCACGCAGCTCCTTATATAAGTTTTCAAAAAAAAAACAGAGATTCGGAACGCTAGGAAATCCAGCGCTCCGAATTAAAAATTCGGAACGCCAGGAAATCCAGCGTTCCGAATTAAGAATTCGGAACGCCAGGAATCCTGGCGTTCCGAATGTTTAATTCGGAGCGCTGGATTTCCTGGCGCTTTGGGTAGAAATAAAATTTTTTTTAAACCCTGGTTATTTATATTAAAATATATTTTTTTTTGGGTAAAAATAAAAATCACGGCACATATTATATACATATCACATATGCTTTATTAATATATTTTCTTTTAATCTTTCATATGGTGTGACCCTATGGGATCCCATCATTATGGCAATGGAATTAAACTTTTTAATTCCATAAATCAATGATACAACTAGCCATGGTATATTGATTACCCAAATGATGTGGATGAAAAAGCACAATGCAAAATCACGATCCCTGTAACATTAAAATGTTGTTGTGTCAATTCCTTGCCACATGATATCCAAATAATCGTAAGGTAGGAATGTGTCATCCTTACCAATTATTCTTTCTTGATTTCCTAAAGTTTAATTATGATATGATTATCATATAATCATATTGCATGCACATAATATAAACTTTATCAAGGGGCCCAAAGATATCATCGCTTATATTAACATATAAGGGACAATGGTTTCTTGATACGTATCGTTCTTCCACATAAGTTATATGCACTGCAGTAACTGCCTTTATAACTCCTGGTTAAAGAGAGCGTTGGACAGTACCAACAATACACATCCCTTATGTAAGAAAAATAAATATCTCAACCAAAGAATTCTAGACACAATGAAATATCAATGACACAGAACACAATCCATATGATATTTCATTCTTAGGTCTGTCCAGTGCCATACATCTCCATGTATGCACATGTGTGATTAGATCGATAACTCTTTATCGTATAACCTGTAAAACATGGCCATCATCTAATCACTACACTTATCTTATATGGTCAACCAGTGTACCTTGCTGATTGCCAAGATAAGGGACATTTAAGAGTAAACAAATTTATTCATTGTGAAGTTCTACAATTTAAGTCATCAACTCAAATGATCCACTAATATGAATACTCAAGGTACAAAATGATAAAATCATTCACTAATAAACTAAACATATCATACATATGATCTGGGTCTAGGACACCAACACTAACAATCTCCCACTTGAACTAGAGCCAATCATATCAACTCTAAACGAGCGAAGAGTACAAATCATCCTTATACAAATCTATGCATGAATGAATGTAAACTCAAAGCCAGTCACCCATATGCTTAATACCCATCGAAGAGGTATGTAACATGTGCTTAACCTGGCCTAGAGGCTTTGTTAGTGGATCAGCTGTGTTCGCTTCTGTGTCTACCCTGTAAACCTTGATATCTCCACGCTCGACAATCTCGCGAATGAGATGGTATCGTCGTAAAACATGCTTTGACCTCTGGTGTGATCTCGGCTCCTTTGCTTGCGCGATTGCCCCATTGTTGTCACAATAGAGCTCTATCGGACCCTCGGCACTGGGCACCACACCAAGCTCAGAGATAAACTTTCGAATCCAGCATCCTTCTTTTGCTGCTTCTGAGGCAGCAATGTATTTAGCCTCCGTGGTTGAATCCGCTATGGTTTCCTGCTTAGAACTTTTCCAGCTCACAGCACCACCATTGAGGATAAATACATACCCTGATTGCGATCGAAAATCGTCGAGATCGGATTGGAAACTAGCATCGGTGTAACCCTTTACAAAGCTCTGTTTCCCCTCCATACACTAGGAAGCTCTCCTTAGTCCTTCTCATATACTTAAGGATATTCTTGACCGCTCCCCAATGAGCCATGCCAGGATTTTCCTGATATCTATTCGTTATGCTCAAGGCATAAGAGACATCAGGACGAGTGCATATCATAGCGTACATGATGGAACCGATGGCGGAAGCATACGGTATCCTTCTCATGTCCTCCAGCTCACCAGGTGTCGAAGGACACTGGGTCTTGCTAAGGTGAACACCATGTGACATAGGTAAGAACCCCCGCTTGGAATTCTCCATGCTAAACCTCTTTAGCACCTTGTCAACATACGTGCTTTGGCTTAGTCCGATAAGCTTCTTGAATCTATCTATATAAATTCGTATACCAAGCACATATGTAGCCTCGCCCAAGTCTTTCATTGAGAACACCTTCATCAATGATAACTTGACAGATTCCATAAGGGAGATGTCATTCCCAATCATAAGTATGTCATCTACATACAAAACTAGAAATATAATCGAGCTCCCACTCACTTTCTTATATACACAAGGCTCTTCATCGCACTTGACAAAATCAAACTTTTTGATCTCTTTGTCAAAATGAATATTCCAACTCCTAGATGCTTGCTTCAATCCATATATGGACCGTTGAAGCTTGCATACCTTTTCAGTATTGTTTGGATCCACAAAACCCATAGGTTGTGTCATATACACAACCTCCTCTAAATCACCGTTTAGAAAGGCGGTTTTGACATCCATTTGCCATATTTCATAGTCATAAAATGCAGCCAATGCTAAAAGAATCCTGATAGACTTGAACATAGCAACGGGCGAGAAGGTCTCGTCATAATCAACTCCTTGAATCTGACGATACCCTTTCGCAACCAGCCGTGCTTTGTAGACAGTCAAGTTTCCATCCATGTCAGTCTTCCTCTTGAAGACTCACTTGTTTTCAATGTGTTTGACCCCTTGAGGTGGAACAACCAAGTTCCAAACATGGTTGTCGAACATAGATTTCATTTCGGATTCCATGGCTCCTAGCCATTCATCGGAGTCGGGCCTATTCATTGCTTCATTATAGGTCATGGGATCATCGGTATCCAACACCGTCACCTCATGAAGACCCATGTACCTCTCAGGCGCACGGACTACCCTTGAGGATCTTCGTAGGACGGGCTCTGGAGCCTCTTGGTGAGCTTCTTCTACAACCTCTTGTGGAATAAGCTCTTCTACGGGCTGCACCTCTGGAGTCTGAGATGGTGGTTGGACTTCTTCCTCAACCACTTGAGGGACAAGTCCTGCCCCGCTCCCACTGGCTTCAGTGTCTTCCACTAAAGGCTCATGGTCACTCCCTTAAACCTCTTCAAGGGATATCTCAACCTCACTATTCCTTCTTGAGAGAAACTCTTTCTCCAAGAATACCACATGCCGAGCAACAGTAACCTTGTTCTCGGATGGGTAATAGAAGTAGTATCCTTGAGTTTCCTTAGGATAACCTATAAAGAAACATTTATCTGATTTTGGTTCAAGCTTGTCGGATATCAACCTCTTGACATACGACTCGCATCCCCAAATTTTAAGAAAATACAAGTTTGGAACCTTTCCAATCCATATCTCATATGGTGTCTTCTCAACAGACTTTGATGGAACCCTGTTTATAATAAAAGCGGCAGTTTCAAGCGCATAGCCCCAAAGGTTTAAAGGCATGCTAGTTCGGCTCATCATGGAACGAACCATGTCCAGCAAGGTTCTGTTCCTCCTCTCAGATACGCCATTCCATTGTGGCGTTCCTGGAGGTGTGAGTTGTGAAACAATTCCACACTCCCTAAGATAAGCCTGGAACTGCTGACTCAAGTACTCGTCTCCTTGATCAAATCGTAAGACTTTGATCCTTTTATTGAGTTGGTTCTCAACTTCGTTCTTGAATTCTTTGAACTTTTCAAAGGACTCATACTTTTGCTTCATTAAGTAGATATACCTGTATCTACTTAAATCGTCGGTAAAAGTGATGAAGTATCTAAAACCTCCTCTTGCACAAGTGTTCATATGTCCACATACATCACTATGTATAAGACCTAATAAGTCATTTGCCTTTTCCTTTGCCTTTGAAGCCTTGCGTTTCTTTCCCTTCCTACCCTTGGACTTGCCAGACCCCTGAGAAACTACCAAGATCGATGAAGAACTTTTCTTGATATCGGACTCGGCGTTCTTGAGCATTCCATGAAGCTCCTGAAGGCTCTTGTCCCAGCCATTCATGTGGTAGTTCATCTTGAACCCAGAAAAGCTATGCGGGAGCGACCCCAGCACGATATCCGTGGCCAACTGTTTGCCCATAGGAGATTCGAGCCTCTCCAGCTGCGAAATCAAGCTCATCATCTTGAGAACATGCGCACTGACAGAGCTCCCCTCCGATATCTTGCAGGAGATGAGATCCATAGTTACCTTATGCCTCTCATGACGGGCCTGCTCTTGGAACATTTCCTTGAGCTTGCCCATGATGAAATAAGAAGTGCTCTCCAAGAACTGCTTCTGGAGTTCACCCTCCATCATGGCAATGAGGAGAGAATTAACCTCATGTTCGTCATCCACGTGTTTTTCATAGACTTTGTGATCATCCACCTTAGTCTTGTCAGGCTCATCAGGGATAGGTTTGTCAAGAACATACTCCCTGCGCTCGTGCCTAAGAACGATTCTTAGGTTATGGTCCCAATCAATGAAATTGGTCCCGTCAGCACGGAGACGTTTCTTCTCCAAGAGAGAACGCAAGAAAGAGTTTAAAGAATTTGATGTTGTCATGATCTACAACATTTAAGGTTTGAGTTTAGTTTACTGAAAAACATGTATACCACAAATACATTAAAAAATGTTGTCCCTATTTGTAGTAGGACCAAGATCCATATTTTCACCTTAGCCCAAGCCAGCGTCGGCATGAAACTTAAACTAGGCTATTTTAGGTAAGCAACTCCTTGCTAATTACATCTCCATGTAACTCTTGGCTTGCAAATATATTTTCATGTATATGCAATCCTTTCCCCAAGGCCCTAAACCGTTTAGGTCCCTTGTTAAGCTAACCTAACTCTATTTGGTTTGACATGTCCGACATGCCCCACAACTCCCAAAGATTGAAAGTGACGCCCACTTGAGTAGAGCTCGCCAACTATCGATCGATGGTTTGTTGTGGATAGAAAAGGGAGGGAAAAATGCCTAATATTAGTTGGGACATTTAATTGATTATTGGTGGTCATGTAAGCATACATCCATACTTATCCTATGACACATTTAATAAAAATAATCAATTAAGAATCAATCACAACATTGGTTGTGAGTTTTATATAGTCTTGCGAAACTCCTTTCGCCTTGACTTGCTTCATCTTCCATCTTCATGGTTGATGTGCCTCCATTTACATGTAATTTAAATTACCCCAAACTCCTACTTAGAACTATTTCTAAAAGAAATTGGAAAAATAAATTACATAAAAAGAATTCCCATTCTTTAATAGTTTGGCATGCAAGCCTTGAATGAATACACACTAGTACAAAAAAACCCTTCACCGACCCTCAACCACCGACTGTTTTAATATGTAACAGTCGGTGTAGAGACTGCTGGTAAAATCATAAATAAGAAGAACCTCAACACTGACTGTTCCATTATAAAAAACCGTCAGTGAACCAACACTGACTGTTTTTTAAAAAAAACAGTCGGTGTTGCTCATACCCTACACCGACTATTTTTTGTAAAAAACAGTCGGTGTTGAGCAGTCACCAACACTAACTGTTTTTTACAAAAACAGTCGGTGTTGGTTGATACCCTACACCGACTGTTTTTGTAAAAAAACAGTCGGTGTTGAGAAATAATTAAGTTTATTTGAGAATAAAAATGTATAATTATTTGAGAATAAAAATTTATGCATTGTGTATATTTTGTAAGATATTTAATAATTAAGTTTATTTGTTTAAATTGAATTTATAGATGCAATAAGTATTTTATCATTGTTATTCCTAAAATAGGATTGAAATTATATATGGTAAGACGTTCGTTGTATAGTTTTTAAAAGTTTGTTAATGATGGAATTGAAAACCTAAAACAATAAATTACTAATTAATTGTTTCATCGACAAATTGCAATGCTTGTTTATTAGAATGAACATATTCTATTCAGTAAGTATGATTGGTAATTTACGTGATTAGTGAAATTTAGGCAATTAACATTTAATTTTGACTTTTTAATTGTAGAAAATATTTTGTAATGAAAATTATATTAGTAATATTTATACAATAATTAATGTTATAACATGTTTATTGCTTAATTAAATGATTTTAACACATTGAATTATATAGCATTACATGCATGTTGCATATATGACTCACATCTTCTATGCATGAACATGAAACATAAACTCTTGTTTCATGAGTTAATGAAGATGCACAGGAATATGTCATCCGTGGGTCGATCGAAACCGTTTAAATTAATTGAAATTATGTTGAATAACACTAAATTATGTTAAATTACGCTAAATTACATTAAATTACGCTAAAATACAGTAAATTACGCTAAATTACAAATGAATAGGGACGATATCTTCACCAGGCATGGCCGCACAAACTGGTGCGTGATATTTTTGGACTTGGAAATGTGGGCTGAACCAAAAGCGGTTCTGCATCACAACTGATATGGTTTTGTGCGGCCGCACGCACAGTCTGGAAGTGCACCCCTATATAAGAATGGGTTCCCAAGAGACAAGATAATAGACACAACTCAAATTTCTAAACAGCCGCAATTTTACAGATATGAGTGTCTTCTCTACTTCTTCCACCATCAAAGAAAAAAGAGAAGAGATACATTAAGGAAATTGAAGATGATCTCTCAATGGCCACATCTTGTTGTCTTGGAAGACCAATTCCTATGACCATAGGATGAACTGGCAAGAAGGGCTTCTTGCCGTTAGAGTCTAGTCTCGTGCTCACGTAGACGTTATTCTATGAAAACATTCATGAGATTAGGTATTATGTTACGTTCTTCAGTTTTATAATTTGGTCGGTTTTGGCTTAAAAATAGTTCTTAGGTTAAGGTGGAGAACTGTTTTTCTTTCCCCGATGTAAGTGTCTGATTCTAAATAAGATGTAATTGTTTGATCTCTAGATAAGATGTAATTGTTTGACCTTTAAGATCTCAACATTTGCATAACTATTAAAGCAATCCCATGTATTTTATCTCGAATCGGATTGATCTTGATTCTGATCGGACAGCCGTGATCCAAACAAAAATATTCTGTGACCTCGGAGGATATGGATTCATATCAATTGAGGGTCTAATGTTTATCTTCCGTTTTTAGTTGAAAAATATAAACTACAGATTCTATACAACTTTCCTCTTAACGAACTCTTAACGAACAAAGATAGAATGATAAATATGTAAACAAATGAGTTGCATTATTCTATTGCAATAGAAACGTCATACAAAAACGACGTATGCTTTTTTTTTTCTTTTTTTAATGAAGTTCACATATTTACTCTTATAATCACGAGAGAGTTTGAATTTTCTCTAATTTTTCAAGTCATGTCATATTTTTTTTTCCCACAATCAAATTTTTCACTTTCCATTCGAACTATAATGTACAAACTATAATTAATATCAACACCTTTCGTAATGATCCTTATAAATTTTATTAATTATAAAAATCTTAATATAAGATTGTTCTAATTATTTGAATGTAATGTACTTAGTTTCAAGTTAGATCAAGTCAGTCTACTTTCAGAATGCCTGTCTCGTCTTTACGAATAATACAAGTCCAATTTTGAATGAATTTCTGTATTATGTCAATAATTTATAATATTTTAGATTGAAGGTATAAAATATAGAAAAATAAAATAAAAATGTAATCAATAAATATTTTTACATAATTTCTCCAAAAAATAGCACCAAAATATAAAACGTTTTCTCTTACTGTACATTAAATTTCGTATACTCACTGTACTAAACGCAACACGAACAGCTACAAAAAAAGTGCCACAGAAAACTCGTATGTACTAAACACAGTGACAAGACTCGCGTTTTATTTGCAAATAATTCGCGAATAAAATGTTTTTTTGGGTTTCCGAACCGAACTCTGAATAAAATGCCTGACCGAATTATTCGAGAATAAAACGCGAATCACGAATTATTCGCAAATAAAATGCAAAAAAACATTTTTTTTATTTTTATTTTTAGTTTTTTGGTTTATTTTTGCTTCCTTGTGTACCGAATTATTTCTGAATTATACCCTAATTATTACCGAATCATGAATTTTTGACCTCGTCGAACCGAACCCGAATAATTAATTTGTCAATAAAATACTAAAAGCCACGGAAGCACCACACGAACAACTACAGTAAAAGCGCCACAGAAAACTCGTATTTTTACTGTACTAAACTCCAAAGTGTAAATAACCACTGAAGCTCTACGGCTGTATATAGGGTTGGCTGTAGGCATAACATGACAGAAACGTCGCTTCCGTTTCATTCAGCTGTTGAAACAGTAACTTCGTCCGGCGGGCTGTTCTACGCCACGCGATCCAGAGAGATTGATCTCCTCTTTCTTCTTTTGGAAACTCCAAAGAAGGCAAAGTGGAAACGGAAAGAGGTGAAATGATTCCTTTCACCACATAGAGAAAAGAGATCTCTGCCCCCTCTGGCCCTCTTTTCCTCCAAAACCTTTTGGACCATAGCATTGTTTCTAACATTATTCAATGACATTTTCTTTTAGACCCTCTTCTTTTTTTAAATTATACAAAGACCATTGGGGTAAGTAATACGAGATGGGATGGACGACCTGGCCAATTTAATACAAATTAGATAGTTTCTTTTCATATTACTAGTAAATTGTAACAATAATGACAAAAACTTTGAAACATTGTGCAATGAATTTCTTGTATACAAACAATTGATTTTTTTAACATAAATTGACTTATTATTATTGAAAATGCACTTAAAAAGGAAAAAAAAACAATCATCCAATTTTAAAATATTTTATCGATATTTGCCTCCAACTATTATGACATGACAGTGACGTCTGAAGATACAATCAAGTTACATTAAAAAAATAAAATGATATAATGGTTTTGTTTTGGTTTATCTTGTAATATAAATGAAAAGGGTCCCCATGTAACACATCAAGTTTTTAAAGGGTATATAAGACCATATAGCTTTTTTGATAAAACTGGAAAGAAGTCATTTATTTCCGCGTCTTTTCCTGTAGCAGCTACGGACATACGGCCGATACCATTGGCCGAGTGAGAGAGGAGAGAGATGAAAAAGGGTTTGGGCCTTTGGGGTCTTTCCACCTCCTCTCTCTCCGTCTCTACGATTCCATCTGGTACTCTCTCCGTGAATCCTGATCCATTTCGTGGCAGTACAGGTACAGGTGAGCCTACCCCTTAATTTAATCCTCTTAGATTATTAGGTCGCGAGTCCCAATTCCATTTCCATTGGAGATCTTTCCTCTTTCCTTTCTCGTGCTTCTCCCCTCCAGCAAAACCTAGGTCCTTTTATTGGCTCGAGCTAAATTTCTCAAACACTGGTTACCTCTTCCCCCCTAGGTTGTTCAACTTTGCACGCCTCTTTTTCTCTTTCTTCTTCTTTCAGTTCCTTTTTTCTTTTCTTTTTCTAACTGAGTAAGAGATGAACAGTGACCATGGCGAGAGAGAAGCTCAAACTGAGAAGGATTGACAATACGGCCGCGAGGCAAGTTACCTTCTCTAAGAGGAGAAAGGGATTGTTCAAAAAGGCTGAGGAACTGTCAATTCTTTGCGATGCTGAGGTGGCGCTTATTGTCTTCTCTTCTACTGGCAAGCTCTTTCAGTTCTCTAGCTCCAGGTACGTACAGTGTTCACTAAAAGACTGATTCATTTTTTTGATATGTTTTTGTTCTCGTTGTGTCATCTGAAGATTAGACGAAAATAACACAACCTTTTAACACAAGTCTGTACTTGAGTCAGTTTTTTAAGAGGAGAAGCTGTTCATTTCCTGTGGTCGATCGATGAGTGTCGTTTAAATCAAATACGATATGCAGCGCGTGGAAGTGCAAACAATATAAACTAATGATGGTCTTTGACTCTTAGTGAAGCAGTCTGAGCAAGGTTGTACGAATATTAGAGTTTTAACTTTCAAAAGAATCTTTGTTAAACAGTTAAACTATAGATTTCATGGAGGTAAAGTCGATCGATCCCATAGCTTAAAATTACTTACGGATAATAAAATTTTATGTGGCTGGTGGAAGCATATGTTTTGTCAACTGTCAAGTTAATTAGTATTTCCGTCTCTGGAAGTGTGCATCGTTATTTTATCTGTTTTATTTTTTAAAAGTTATATATACAGTAACTCAGGCTTTTTCAACACTTACGTACTTCTACATAAAATGATTTTTCTTGTTATCATTTTATGATCTATGAACCTTTGGATTTCAAAACATTAAGCAAGAGATATCCCTACATGTATGAGTCAGAAGAAATTAAAAGGTTGGTACTATCCCAAGTCGTCTGGTTACTTGTAAATGCATAGAATAATGTCATGATGTTTTGTGCAATTTTGAGATGAGTTAATCAACAATGTACATTTAAGGAGTTTCGATTCTTTGAAGTATTATCTAGTAATGGTCCCTTGTGGAAGTGTAGAGGTTTATTTCTTTGCTTTCATGCTTCTTAGTAGTTGAGACTTCAGAATTCCATTTTAAACTTTGGAGGAAAGGCGAGCCTGAAACTTTTGAATTCTCTTTACAGCATTTCAAACAAGTGGAAATTACAATTTTTGCATTTTCCTGTACTGAAAAATAAGTCTTCAGAGCAGTCAAATGGGACTCTAATCTATGATTAATTGATAAGTCAAGAAAATGGAAACCTACAGATTTGAAAAAAGTAAAATGAAGAGTCCAACTCAAAAAAAAAAAAAGTAAAATGAAGAGGAGATAAGAAACCTATTTAAGTAAATTCTCTTACTTCTTTTTTTCTCTGTAGTCTTCTGGTTCTCTCTCCTGGTCTCCTTTGGTTTCAAAATGTTACTACTTTTCTTTCTCTGAACCTTGGATAAGCAAACTAACTACAGTGTTTCAATCAATAGTCAATAATAACCAGAAATATTTGCTACCCATTATTATCAAATTTGTTTAATTGTAAGTAATCCATTATTTTTTTTATCAGCTAGTCCTATCTCGTTGTGTTTATTGCTTAATTAAATCGTGCATTTGTAAATGGTCTTATGCTTTTGTAGAGAAAGGAGAACAGGTGTAGGAGCCTATATAAAAGTCATGCTTGATTTGAACTGTTTCTTCTTTTAAATGCAAATCTAATTAATTTTACAGATAAAATTTAGAGGAACTTAGAAAATGTAGAAGTTTGGCAGGGGATTTCCGAAGGTGAAATACTAATTTTATTTTACAAGTGAGCATTGAACCTTTTCTTTATCACGGCAAGATCGATCTGATCCAATTTGTAGTTAATTGTCAGTTTTCTAGTTAAGTCAACCTTGACACACTAACAATAATTCTGAATAACATAAGTATCTCTATCTAGGATATGATTGATGAATATATAGATAAACCATGTGTATTGCATTTGGTGGGATGTGTTTTGTCCTTTATCCATATCATGATTTGCACATTACATTAATAAGCTTTCTTTGGGAACTATTACTGTCACTTGAGTTACATATTTAAGAGTAATTTTGACTAATGATCTAAAAATAAAATATGGTCCATGTGGAATTTGGAATGTGTAGCTTAATATAAATTTTAGTATTATATATAATATTTATATATTAAACTTTCTTTTTCTTTGCCATGAGAAGCATGAAGGAGACGCTTCACAAGTACTCTGGACACTCTAAGGATCATGATCAGCCGTCTGCCACTTCTCTTGACTTGAATGTAAGAGTTTATCATATAAACATTGTACCCTGTACGTAATAAAATGATACAACTCAGCTTCATCTATACATGAGGTTCTAAATAACGTTTAGTGGCAGGAGGGTTATTTACTTATTTTACATTTAGGTTTTAGTGCGATGAAACAGATGATAAACCATGATGCCGGTATGTTTTTCTAAATTCAATTTCATATAATTTAACGAGTCTATATTATTAATGACATATCTCTAAACATAATAACATAAAAAATATCAATTCTACCATTACAAATTACACCCTGATGGGATCATACACTGAATTGAGCTTATTTGAAAAATATATTATCATATGTTGTTATATGATAACAAGTTGCGGTTGTAAGTGATGTCGTTAGGGACCATGACATAGATACTGCGGAATTGAAAATATTTAAGAGATTACCATGCAAATTAAAAAAGAGGTGAGATATGGGGTGAAAGACAGATCATACATTATCTGTCCGTATCTAAGTTTGTATCAGATTTTTGGCAGTACGCATTTTTGTAAAAAATCATAAAACAATTGTCTTTCACCATTATGATTAGATATATCTATGGATGTTAACTTCTTTCCCTAACATTTTATATTGCTTATAGATATTAGTTTTAAAAAATTACTCCAGAACAAAGTTCTATGCATTGTCTGAGTTTTGTGAAAATTTTGTTCAATACCTGAATTATTTATGATTTGTGTTCGTATTGGTTTATTATCTTGTCTGTATACATATTTGGGTCTATGATCAATCTAAAATTAAAAACGAATACGGATGCAATTGGGCCAGTTTCTGATCCGTTTTCATCCCTAGGTGAGATGGAAGTGTAGGCAAGTGAAGCTGTGGGATGGGGTGGGGTTGCTGAAAAAAGTTGGTGGTTTTGTTGAGAATTAATAACAATATTGATGAAAATGGAAAGGGAGAGAGAAACATAGTGAATAGGGATGTGGTTTATATTTTCAGTTTTTATTTTCAATTTCTTCTAATTTTGTTTTGTTAAATTCCTGTTTAGTGAGAAAAGTTGTTTGACCTAGAAGATTTTTTCTATAAATTTTGATGAGAAATGATTTGGCTTGCCGGTAAAATGTCACTCCCGGCTCACCAACAAATAGAAATACACCATTTCAGAAAGCAACAGCCCAAAAGTGTGAATCATGTACAAATTAAATTTTTTATAGATTTCATAATTTATAAGGATAAATTGTACATGATTCATACTTAATTTTGTATAAGGTGTATTTGGATGAATAATAATAAGATATTAGCGTACCATTATAAGATGGATGAATTCTCTTACTTAAGTGATATAGTGCTGCCATAATTACACAACAATTAGACTCTAAATCAGTAGGAGGGTTCTCCAACTATAACCAAATATGGTTAGAGTTAATTCCTATCATTTTAGCGGTACATTTCCCAAATATTGTGTAGCACTAAATTCACGCCATATCAATGTTATTTAAAAGCTCGTCTGTACATATTCAAACTTGTAATAATAAGGACCTAGATAATGCACAAACTTTTGCTGAAGTTTATATAGTGCAATCTACTTGTAATTTTAACATCACAACTCATGTGCAGAGAGTTTTAAGTGTGAAAAAAGCTAACATTCTTCTTGCACTTTTCAGTTGAAAGAATGGCTAAGTGATTGAGTCTCGGTAAATCATGTACCGGTCGTGGTACGGTGGTTTTTTTTTCTGATTCACAAGACATTTCTCAAAATGGCATGCCTTGTTGGTGCCGGAAAAAACTTCCAATTATTTTATCAAACAGTCGTTGCGAAACATATTGCTGATTAGAACGGTTGACTTATCCAGGGGGCAGTTAGTTATGGTGGCTATCTTGTAGTGCACTAGTACAGTTTCTTCATCCATTGCATTGAAGATTTTTTATATGCTTGATCTCTCATCCCTTAAAATTCTATTTGTCTAGCTATAAGTATTCAAGTTAAGTTAGGACATATGAAACATTGTGAATTATCCCGGCGGTATAGCGCTAGAAGAAAGTCAAATTAATGACTGAAATCCCAGACAAGAAAATATTAGGCCAAGCAGGGGCGGATTCTACACTAGCCACCCCATGATTTTAATTTTTTTAATAATGTATATTGAAATTTAATTGGATATTTCGTTTTTAAAGGTTTTATATAGTTTTGCCCCCCTTATAAAATGTTAGATGTGTGCTTGTAGTCTAGTGGTTAGAACTCTATTTTGTGATTGTGAAGTCTTAGGTTCAAATCCCACCAACTACAAATTATGCATTTGAAGTTTCAGCCTCCCTATCTAAAAATTTCTAGTTACCTCCCCTTAGGCCAAGTAATGTAAGAACAAATCTAAGTTGTCAAGTATACATGGCATTTCCTAGGTAGAGCAGACCAACTGTGAAGAATTGAGCAAGAAGGTTTCTGCAGCAAGTCTCCAACTGAAGTATGGATATAAATTTGTCTAAAGAAGAAAACTACATTTGTATCTGCGATGCCATTTTTTTATGATACAATAAATGGTTAATTGATTATCTCATATAGGCACATGAGAGGTGAGGAACTTGATAAAATGAGTGTAGCAGAACTTCAGCAACTAGAGAACAAACTCGAGGAAGGCCTAAGCCGAGTTCTTAATAGAAAGGTACTTAATGTAGTACTTCAGTTGCATTGCATTTCATTGGTGGATCTAGTACATTTTTATTTTACTAACTAAACTAAAATTTGTTTATATATGAAGTTTCGTGAAGCGCATAGTTAACTGGTACCAATTGTAATATACTCAACCTTCATAGCAGTACCAAACATAACAAGTATTTATTTAGATCCTCTAACAAATTTTTTTGTATGACAAACATTATCAGGGACAATTAATGATTGATCAGATCAATGGACTGCGGCAAAAGGTTAGTCTTAGGTTAAACTGATTTATTTGTTGACTAGCTTGTGATGATCTTAAAGTGAAACTTTAATACTGTAGCGATAGCTGATTATGTACTGGCTCTAGTCTATGAAAGGTGTTAAATACCGACTTGGCCATGAAAGGTGCTAAATACCGACTTTTGTATCAAAGTTCATGCAATTTACGTATTATTTAATATTCCTTGAAAGGTGTTAAATACCAACTGTTGCGAGTTTTAAGTTCTGTGATGAATGGCACTTGGGATTTCAAAATTACAAATTTATTTACGATTGTCGAGTTAATTCGTCGTCAATGGATTTCCACCTTTTTCTTCATATCTGTGATAAATTTGGGACAATTTGATAAGTTGTTATCCATTTTTTTTTTGTTTAGAAAAGTAGGGCCCTACTATTTCAAATCAACCCATACGATTGAAAACGAATGGACCAACCGGATTCACATAAAAGAGCCCCCTTGAATTTCAAATCAGGTTGATCTGATCCGTATGTTTTAAGTCACACGACCAGAATTAGAATAGTAGGGCCCTACTTTTTTTTTTAGAAAAGTAGTAGCACATACAGACTCCAATTTGATGAGACTCATATATAGGTTAGTTGATATATGTATGGTAGAACATGTACACATCCTCTTAAAAATTTCTCTTCGACCTATTAAGCACTTGCCCACTGTTTCCATCATTGTATTTCTGAATGTCTATCCATGGATCTTTTGTGTGAAAAATTATTTTTTATTTCCAGTTGTTTCTTAAATTTTTAACGCAGGCTATGGCACTTGAGGAGAAAAATAGGCGTTTGAAGCAACAAGTAAGGCAAAAATCAATTCCTTAAATAATGACAACAACTAATTAACTTCCCTTTATCGCACTAATGTAAAGGTGATGCAGATCTCTATAACTGGTCAACCAGCAAGTAATGACACCGAAAATACACAAACAGAAGAAGGGCAATCCTCGGAGTCTGTGATGACTGCTCTGCACTCTGGTAGTTCCCAAGATTATAATGAAGACAGCTCCGACACTTCCCTCAGATTAGGGTAATTAAATATAAATTTTCTGGGTATATTCATGTTTTACGTGTTATAACTTATAAGGACTTATAGTGAGGCTGCTCATCCGGGCACTACTATAGCCCAACTTGATTAACCACAAAGTTCAAATAAGTTTTATAGCGAGTTACTTACACTTTGATTTACCCTGTGTTTTTATCAGTCAATATCTGGCTAGGTTTAAGTCAATATTTGGATACATCAGTTAAGGAAAAAGGTAGCAAGTATACCCATACTTTTGGTTCCGCTTTTTTCTATTAATACCAAAAAAAAAAAAACAAAATATCAAATTTGTCCTCAATTCCAAATTTTTATTAAAAATACTCTGACCGCTCCTTCACTGGGTGGTCCACTGTTCATACCAAACCGCTCCATGTTTGGGCGGCCACCTATGCATACCAGACCGCCCCATTGTGGGGCGGTTGTTTTTTTTTTTTTTAGAGACAATATGAATATCAAGATGCTGAATTCTAACACTAAAAATTCAGATTTTTTTTAAATATTTATTAGATAATTTCTTTTGATGTATAATTAGCATATTTATACTAAAATACGCTAAATTATGTTAAATTACGTTGAATTACACTAAATTACGTTAAATTATGCTAAATTACAATAACTTCGCTAATTATGCTAAACTACGTAAAATTACGCTAAAGTAGACCGATTTTGTGTCATCTTTCATGAATTATATAAAATAGTAAAAAAAAATTTCGAAAATAGTAAAAATTGGTAGTCTACAAGTTCATTATGTAATTTACTGAGCTACTTAGATTGAATAATAGAGATGAAAATTTTAATCGGAAACTTCAACTCAAGTTTTGAGACACTTCCCTTTGTATTTTGGTAATTTTGAATTTTGAAATTTGGCATTGCTAGCATTGAAGCATGCGTATTTTCGCAAGCTTTCCGAAAAGTGGTCATTTGTTGAAATCGGACACTCAAGCACCGTTTTATGGCCGTTTGAAGTTTCGTCGTTGTTTTTCGCCTTTTCAGTGAAGATATCGTTCTTATTCATATGTAATTTAGCGTAATTTACCGTATTTTAGCGTAATTTAATGTAATTTAGTATAATTTAATGTAATTTAGTGTTATTCAGCGTAATTTAACATAATTTCAAGTAATTTAGCGTATTTTAGTATAAATATGCTAATTATACATCAAAAGAAGTAATCTAACAAAAAATTCAGCTAACGTGGGTATATTTATTAATAAAAATATCGAAAACTAGGGTTTAGAGTTTGGGGTTTCTTTTAAATATCACTAATTTTTATAAATATGTTATGTGAAAATTGTAAATCATTTAATGTACGGTAATTTTTAGGGTTTAGGTTTTAGAGTTTTAGAAATTGTCCAAAATAAGAGTTTAGGGTTTAGAATTTAGCGTAATTTAAAATAATTTAGTGTAATTCAACGTAATTTAATATAATTTTAAGTAATTTAGCGTATTTTAGTATAAATATGCTTAAAAGAAGTAATCTAAAAAATATTTCAAAAAAAAATTCAAATTTTTAGCGTTAGATTTCAACATCTTGCTATTCTTAAAAAAAAAATACCAAACCATTAGGTGACCGCCTAAACGTGGGGCGGTTTGGTATGAACAGTGAACCGCCCAGTGAAGAGGCGGTCAGGATATTTTTAATAAAAATTTGCGATTGAGGACAGATTTGATATTTTTTGTTTTTTGAGTATTAATAAAAAAAAGTGCTTTTGGTTTACAAGTCCAAGTAACTACAGCTTGGTACTTGTATTGTACGAGTACTGAGGCTGAAAATCATTCTGTCTTTTCGGTGGTTGGTGATTTCAAGAGCATTAATTTTGTGTGAAAAGTCTCACACTGACAATAATTTACAAGCTGATTTTTATCTTTCGTGCCTCTACAGATTGTCCTGCCCTGGTTGGAAATGAAGAAACTGCTGGTTGGAAATGAAGAAACTGCTCCTTTTCAGTTTCAAAACAATCCCTTTTTAGGGACTTAGTACTGGGTGATGTAATACATGGAACACAATATTTGGTGGGCAGGTAAAATGCTTCAATAAATTAATAATTGAGCACCTGTTGTACTGCTAAGGTATGCAAAATAACTTTAAATTGATTAAGTTTAATATGTGGGTTATTAGCTTGTACCTTGTGGTAAAGTTCCTCCATATTTACTTGGAAAAATGTTGTACTGCCAAATTATAAGAAACAACTTTCAATTAATTACCTGAAACAAGCGAAAGTTCTTTTTTTGTTGCCTAGATTTATGGGTAGCTGGAGTTACCCATAAATACATTTTTATCTATTGCTCCGTCAGTGGAACAGTTATAGTGTGCGGTGTGCAAGCTTAGACGAAAGTTTATTTAATGGACATATCCAATTTAAAATGTGAGTTGCACCTGTATATAACCTATTTTAATCTAACTATATATTTTGATAGGACATGTATATTAGTGGTTCCTTTTTTTTTTAACAAAAATATTCAAATTGGTATCTGTCTTTGTGGTGGCTCCGTGGCTAACATTAGTGATATTAGTTTTAAATTTCAATTTTTACCATCTTTTTTTTAAAACATGGGTGACGGGTTATGACATCTGAATCTGTGATTCATATAAATCTGATGCTATAGGCCTAGCACTTGGCAATAGCATTAATGTTTGTTTCTCCTAATGCAAAAGAGAATATTTGGGCCCTCTGACGACATTTTCGGACAGAAATTTCTACGATCTGGACTTTCACATCAATCACCATTTGTTACCCTATTATTTGAAATAAAAATGGCATTTTAAATGAGAAGCAGAGGTAACTAATATGTCCAAAACCAAATGTGCATTATATTCATACCACAAGATAGGTAACAGGAGCAAAATCTTTAGCTCGTCTGCTTGGCATCAGAAGAAAATTGTCCCTGGCTTAAATTCGGACGTAAAAGAGTCATAGATCTTATTTGCCCGTTTATAATTCAAAAGTGGAAAGATGGAAAAGACTGGTTATATAAATATCAAATTGTCAGGCGATTTTGTATTAGGGCCCATTTTCTCACGATATAATCAATATTGAATGGTTAGATACCGTGCAATCAAGTATAATCAACTAGAGAAAAATAATAATTATTACTTAGAACCGGCAATTAAAAAAAAATTTGGAAGACATTTTCTTTTCGACCATCTGATCAGTAACAAACATAAAAATAAAGCTAATGTTGTAAATCAAATTTAATATGATTTATGTGGATGTTCAATTCATTGCCCTACTTCTCCACTACTCTACTATTTCACTACTATGGACATTTATTTTCTTCTTTATTATTGTAACATATCTTTCTAGCCTATAAATAGAGGCTTTGTAAAAGCAAGAAAGTACATATAATTAGAAGAGAATAAAATTCTGCTATTGCTCTCTATCTCTCTTGTCATTTACTTTACTTTTGTTGCAACTTCATTTTAATTTTACAACACGTTATCAGCACGAATTGCTCGGAAAAAGTTGCAAAGTAATTATGTAAGTAATTTATATGATTGATTATTATATCTTTCATTAATTTAAATTTCATTTGAATTTTTTATTATATTTGTTTTAGTTTATAAGAATCATTTCTTGTAGTGAATGATGGAATAATAACCTGAAGTTATTATTGAAACTAAAAATTTATCAAGAACCCGAAGTTTGTATTACTCTAATAGAATAATAACCTGAAGTTATTTAGAACCTGAAGTTCTATTTGAAATTTTAATATAAAATTAATATAATAACCAGCAGTTATTATAGGCCACTGGATGAATAATAACCTGAAATTATTCCCAATTAAAACCTGAAGTTTTATTACAAATTTTCATATAAAATCAATATAATAACTAGAAGTTATTATAGGTCATTGGATGAAAATATAACCCGAAGTTATTTCAAATTAAATTTTACATAGCGCAGTCAAGCAATTTAATAACCAGAAGTTATTAAATAAGTATTTTATTATAACCTGAAGTTATTAATACATTTAAATTTATTTATTTATTTATGCAATTTACATATTCTTTTATTTATATTTATTCATCTCCCTTTTCACAACCTTAAGTTATGATATTAATAACCTGAAGTTATGACATTAATAACCTGAAGTTATGATATTAATAATCTGAAATTATTAATACGTATTTATTTTGTAGTACATATGACAAATCTCACAAAGTTTGAATTTATCTCCTTTTTCATTTATCATAACTCGAAGTTATGGTATTAGTAACCTGAAGTTGTATTTTGTTATAAATACATATTAATGAAAAATGAGAAAGGAAAACATCCTGAAGATGTTTGTTACAGATGTGGGATGACAAATCATTGATTGCGTACCTGTCGTACGCCCAAGCATTTTGTAGGGCTTTATCAAGCCTCAATTAAAAAAAAAACAAAAAAAGAGAAAATATGGAAACTAAAATGACCCCGAATATGAATGCCATATAGATACACATTTTGATGTATCAGATTTCTTCCATAATGTGGATAAAGAAATAGACACTTTATTAAGGGAGAAAATATAATGTAGAAGTTTATGTTTATAAAAGTTTAGTTTACATTTTAATTTTTATATTGTATGCAAATAAAATTAATGAATAAAGGTAGTTTATTTTTATTTTAATTTATTCTTGCATTCTTTTATTTTAAAGGAAAATGACTGACGCAATGGTAAGTAAAGAAGATCCATGTTTAGTAGACAGCGGAACAACAAATACCATATTGAAAAGTAAGAAATATTTTTCACAATTGCATCTTGGTGAGACTAATATCCACACTATATCTGGCACAACTAATTTAATTGAAGGCTCCGGAAGAGCTTGTATTTTGTTACCTGAAGGAACAAAATTAATAATAGATGATGCATTATATTCAAGTAGATCCAGAAGAAATCTACTAAGTTTTAAAGATATTCGAAAGAATGATTATCATATTGAAACTATGAATGAGAGAAATTGTGAATATCTTCATATCACATCTATTAAAAATGGTCAGAAAATTATAATGGAAAAGATGCAAGCATTGTCTTCTGGACTATATGGTACTTATATAAGTACAATAGAATCAAATATGGTTACTAACCAGAAGTTAGTTGATCCAAAGTTATTTACTTTTTGGCATGACAGATTGGGTCATCCAGGAAATATAATGATGAGGAGAATAATTGAAAGTGCAAATGGGCATCCCCTAAAGGACCTGAAGATCCTATTATCAAAAGAATTGACATGCGAAGCATGCTCTCTTGGGAAACTAATTACCAGGCCATCTCCAAATAAAATTGGACCTGAAGCTCCTTCATTTTTAGAAAGAATTCAAGGAGATATATGTGGGCCTATTACACCTCCATGTGGACCATTTAGATATTTTATGGTGTTAATTGATGCATCAACACGCTGGTCACATGTGAGTTTGTTAGCAACAAGAAATGTTGCATTTGCTAGACTATTAGCACAAATTATCCAATTGAGAGCTCATTTTCCTGATTATCAAATTAAAAGAATCCGGCTTGATAATGCAGGAGAGTTTACTTCTCAAACTTTAATGATTATTGCATGTCTATTGGAATTACGGTAGAACATCCAGTGACCCATGTTCATACACAAAACGGTTTAGCAGAATCGTTGATTAAAATGTTGCAATTAATTGCTAGACCTTTACTTATGAAATCTAGTTTACCGTCTGCTGCATGGGGACATACCATATTACATGCTGCTGCACTAATTAGGTTAAGGCCAACTGCAGATCATAGGTATTCCCCGTTACAATTGGTCTCTGGAAGAGAACCAAATTTGTCCCATCTAAAAGTATTTGGTTGTGCAGTATATGTTCCAATTTCTCCTCCACAACGCACAAAAATGGGACCTCAAAGAAGGTTGGGAATTTATATTGGTTTTAACTCTCCTTCTATTATTAAATATTTAGAACCATTAACAGGAGATGTTTTACAACAAGATTTGCTGATTGTCATTTTAATGAATCAATATTCCCAAACTTAGGGGAAGAAAAACCAAAGCTGGATAAACAAGTAACTTGGAATTCATCCTTATCTTATCTTGACCCCTGAAGTGGTCAATGTGAACTCGAAGTTCAAAAGATTATAAATTTGTAAAGAATTGCAAATGAATTGCCTGATGCATTTACAGATACAAATAGAGTTACTAAATCGCATATTCCAGTTATAAACGCACATGCTCGAATTGACATTACAAAAATATCTAATGAATCTAATGTGCGTAGGAAACGTGGAAGACCACTTGGTTCTAAGGATGTAAATCCATGTAAAAGGAAAGAGCAGAATAAAGCAGTTGGTCTAACCCCAGAAGAGGTTGATGGTAAAACTCCTGAAGAAGTCAATAAAACCCTATAAGAGGTTGATAATAGAACTCCTGAAGAAGTTGATAAAATCCCAGAAGAGATTAATGGTAAAACTTCTGAAGAAGTTGATAAAACTCTAGAAGATGTTGATGAAGTTCCAGAAGAAACTCAGGTACCTAATGATTATGAGATCTCAATAAACTATGTACAGAATGGTACAATATGGAACATAAATGAAACATGTGCTGATGAAATTTTGCATATGCTATAGCAATTGATGTGCTAAATGAGGAAGATTATGTGCCAAAAACTCCTAAAGAGTGTATGCACAGAAATGATTGGCTAAAATGGAAAGATGCCCTGAAGGCTGAATTAGATTCGCTTGAAAAACGCAATGTTTTTGGACCTGTAGTCTTAACCCCTAAAGATGTTAACCCTGTAGGTTACAAATGGGTATTTGCAATAAAAAGGAATGAGAAAAATGAGATTGTGAGATATAAAGCAAGGCTAGTGGCACAAGGCTTTACACAAATACCTGGAGTTGATTATGAAGAGACGTATTCACCTATAGTGGATGCGATAACTCTCATGTTTCTAATAAGTCTCACAGTTACAGAAAATCTAAAAATGTGACTTATGGATGTCGTAACAGCATATTTATATGGTTCACTTGATAGTGACATATACATGAAAATCCCCGAAGGATTGAAAATGCCTGAAGCATATAAATCAATACCTAGAGAAATGTACTCTATAAAATTAAGAAGATCTTTATACGGACTAAAACAATCAGGCTGAATGTGGTACAATCGACTGAATGAGTACCTTCTAAAAGAAGGATATAAAAATAATATAATCAGTCCGTGTGTTTTCATTAAAAGATCAAATCTAGGTTTTACAATCATTGCAGTGTATGTTGATGATTTGAACATTATTGGATCTCCTGAAGAGATTGAGAATACTGCAAAATTGTTGAGAAATGAGTTTGAAATGAAAGACCTTGGTGTAACTAAATTTTGTCTCGGCCTGTAGATCGAGTATCTAAATAATGGAATATTTGTCCATCAATCAAATTATGTTGAAAAAGTACTAAAGAGATTCAATATGGATAAAGCTCATCCTTTGAGCACACCAATGGTCGTACGATCGCTAAATGCAGAAAATGATCCTTTTCGCCCACAAGAAAATAATGAAAAAGTGGTTGGTCCTGAAGTACCATACTTAAGTGCAATCGGAGCATTATTATATCTTGCAAATAATACAAGACCCGATATTGCATTTGCAGTAAATGTGTTAGCAAGATATAGTTCCAAACCAACCAGAAGACATTGGAATGGAATTAAACACATATTTCGATATCTCTGTGGAACTAGAGATATGGGGTTATATTATCAAAATGATACAAAATCCAAATTAATTGGATATGCAGATGCGGGATATTTGTCGGATCCACATAAAACACGATCCCAAACGGGATATGTATTCACTTATTGTGGAGCTGCAATTTCATGGCGATCAACAAAACAAACTCTTACGGCAACATCATCAAATCATGCCGAGCTGATCGCCTTGTACGAGGTAGGTCGAGAATGCGTTTGGTTACGGTCAATGATTCAAAATATTCAAGAAGAATGCGGGCTTGAAAACATCAAGGAAAACCCTACTCCGCTGCATGAAGATAATGCAGCATGCATTGCACAAATCAAAGAAGGATATATCAAAGAAAACCGGACTAAACATATTGCGCCAAAATCTTTTCAACACATGACCTACAAAAGAAAAGCGTAATCAATGTTTGCCAAGTCCGATCAATCGATAATTTAGCAGACCTATTCACAAAATCTTTGCCGACGAAGGTTTTTGAACAACTCACAAAGAAGATAGGTTTACACCGACTGAAGAATATTCAATGATATCTAAATGAGGGGAAGTGTTATATGCACTGTACTCTTTTTCCCTTAATCAAGTTTTTATCCCAATGGGTTTTTCTTGATAAGGTTTTTAATGAGGCAGTACACGGTCCGAAAGTATCGTGTTAATATTGATCCTGAAGTATCATATTAATATTGATCCTGAAGTATCATATTAATAGCGTATAATGAAAAATGAACATCCAAGGAGAAGTGTTGTAAATCAAATTTAATATGATTTATGTGGATGTTCAATTCATTGCCCCACTTCTCCACTACTCCACTACTCCACTATTCCACTACTATGGACATTTATTTTCTTCTTTATTATTGTAACATCTCTTTCTAGCCTATAAATAGAGGCTTTGTAAAAGCAAGAAAATACATACAATTAGAAGAGAATAAAATTCTGCTATTGCTCTCTATTTCTCTTGTTATTTACTTTACTTTTGTTGCAACTTCATTTTAATTTTACAACAGCTAAAATTTTGTACATCACGCGATGAATATAAAAGCTAGTGACATTGAAATCTAAGTGACTTAAAAAAGTTTGTGGACATTTTTCTTTAAATTCGTCTAAATATTGTCAAGCCCGGAAATAAAATTTGTATTAGTAACTTTTTTCTGTGTTGGTCTAAATCAAAGAACTACATGCAGAACATACTTGATTTCTAATGATCAACCAACACAATATGACCGTAAAACATAAATGATCGTCAATACAAAATATACGTGATAGAGTCGCTCTGATAATTCTCACGAAATTAAAATATTTAGAGTAGCTCATAGTTTCGGGAAAAGAAACAAAATATTGCCAATATTGCCCGGAAAATATATCTCATATTAAACTTGATTTGGTACAAGATTATAAGGCAGCAGGCAGACAAATTGACTAATGTGAGAGCATTTAATTTGTCCGCTAGTAAAAGCATGACAGGTAACTGTCAATCCAAATTAATGCTTCAACGCAATCCAAAATTCCAAATCCTCTTTTAAACTTTCTGTAGCAATTTATGTTCAAAGTTATTACTGATATATATTTATGGGTCCTACAAACATGTAAATGACGGAATCAAAATTTCAAATTATAAATATCAAATGTGAATTGACAATTATATAAAATTTTCATCGCACCTATAAAGTCAACTTCATCATATTTATAACATTTTACTCTGAACTATATACATAAAATCATCTATAAACATAAAAAAAAAACTGAAAATAAATAATAGCCAATTAATCTCATTCATTGAATATAAATCCGCCTGAATATATACCAAGCTTGTAAATTGTTACTTTGTTACAGAGAATCATTAAATTTGGATGATTAGAATGGGCTAAAAAACGGGCCCCTCCTTTAAACAACTCCAATTAGTATTCTGTTTTTTTACTCTGTACTTTTTAGCAGCTCCATTAAATAGAAGCTTGATTTGCTTACATCTGGAGTCTGGACAACTCGAAGCGAGCTGCCTTTGAGAACAACAAAACATGCGTATCTCCGCACTTTACACTATCTGCTCTTTGGGATCGAAATAGACATCGTCACAATTTTAAAATATGTATGGATTAAGTGATAAAAGTGATAAACGATTAAAGCTTGAATCATTATACATGATTTCTATACGATTCATAGCTGGTTATAAGGTATAATTAACATAACGAATAAAAGTAATAAACAGTTAAAGCTTGAATCATACATGATTTATATAATATTCAAACCTAATATTACTCATGACCACTTGAGGGCATTATAAGGCCCTATTTGTATATTGTTTTAATTAATTCAAACCAACTCATACATAGGTGGCAATTCACCGGTTGCGAGTTGGATGAATAAATGAAAAAGTGCATGAATAAATAAAATAAATGAGAAAGAAAATAATAAAATAAAATAAAAGATTAAGAAACCAAACGAAACAATGAATTTATTTAGACAACTAATTTATTTTATTACAATTTATTTATGTGCATGTAATGACTTAGTTTACTCGTGTTTACCTCGATCCAAGTAATTTAGATCGGTGGGGTTTTGTGTAGTGTCCTTCGTCTCCTCTTCTTGTGGTCGACCTCTTGGTATTCGGTTGAGAGAGGAGGGACGGTGGTGGCTCAAGGTCGAGAGAGATAGGGTTGTCAGATGGGGAGAGAAAGATGTCGGCTAGAGAGAAAAAGAGATGTTGGGTGTGTAGGGGTGGGGGTGAGGTAAGGGATTTATATAGAGGCAAGGTTAGGGTTCTCTTCAGATTTTGGTTGGGTTGGATTGGGTTTTAATGGACCATAACTAATTTTACCGTTTTGGGCTAATTACAACATTCTGTTTTCTGCAGTTTTAATTTTCGTTCATAAAGATAAACCTATCTGGACTTATAGGTTCGTAATTTGAGAAAATTTACTACATAATAATCGTAGGATTTTCTGTTACAGTTCAATCGCGACTGATTTCAACTTAATCGGAATTTCCAGTTAGGCGGAAACATTAAAATAGTCAACAAAAGTCTGCAGTTTCTGAACAACACTGTTTACTGACTTTAGAATTTTATGAAAAATTCTATGTTCGGAATTCGTGGTAGGTTTCTAGACAAAAGTTGTAGATATTAAAGTTAACTTTGCATATATTAAATTTCATGCAAATTTGAATTAATATGAATGAGCTGTGATTATAATACTCACAGTTGTCCGTGTGAAAAATTCAGCTGAAGTTAAATTTAAAAGGTTATCAAAAGGGTAGCTCAAATCTAGGTTTTAATTAAAGATTTGATTATTATTTATGTCCTAATTGTTGTGGCCAGGTAAAGAGACATTTATTTCAGAAAAATTTGTATTTTTCTACAAGATTTCTTACGACATTTCCTATATGGATAATTGCACGTGCGATTATAACTCAAGATGTATATCATATCGGTTTCTCGTTTGAACTCTTCGTTTACAAAGTGTTTAAACTTTCTAGTATTTATTTGTATAAAAATCATCTTTAAATAAGTTCTAAAATGTACCTAATCGTGATGAAGTGTTACATATATACTTATAATAGTCGTTACGTTCTCTCGGGATGATTTATGATAAAACTAAAAAAAAGTTGACGTGACGGAACGTTACAAACATGAAAGCCAACAAGTACATGACGAAAGAAAACTAGAAGAAGATGAAAAATAACTAGTAGAAGATGAAAAACAACTAGAAGAAGATGAAAGAAGTTGAAGATGAAAAATAACTAATAGAAGACGAAAGACAACTAGAAGATGTAAGACAACCAAAAGAAAATGAAAGACAACCAATAAAACATGAAAGACAATCAGTCCAAGATGAAAGACAACTAGAAGAAAATAAAATACAATTTGAAAAATATGAAATACAACTTGAAAAAGATGAAATGTACTTGTAGTAGATCAAAGACAACCAGTACAAGATGAAAGACAACTATAAGAAGATGAAATACAACCAATTGTAGGCAACCACAAGAAAATGAAAGACAACTAGAAGAAGATGAAATACTGCTAGTACTAGATGAAAGACAACCATTACAACATGAAAAACAACTACTAGAAGAAGTTGAAATACAACTAGAAGAAGATGAAATACAACGAGAAGAAATTGAAAGAAAATTAGTAATAAATGAAAGACAACTAGTAGAATATGAAAGACAACAAGTAGAAGATGAAATACAACATGTAGAACATGAAATAGTACAAGATGAAAAACACTCAGGAGAACATGATAGACAACTAGTAAAGGACGAAAGACAACTCAGAGGATGAATAACAACTAGTAGAACATGAAAGACAACTAGAAGAAGTTAAAATACAATTAGAGGAAGATGAAATACAACGTGAAAAAATTGAAAAACAACTAGACTAAAATGAAAGACAACTAGAATAAGATGAAAAATAACTAGTAGAAGATGAAAAATAACTAGAAGAAAATGAAAGACAACAAGTAAAAGATGAAATACAACTAGAAGAACATGATAGATAACTAGAAAAATATGAAAGACAACTAGTACAAGAGTAAAGAAACCAGTACAAGATGAAACACAAGTAGAACAAGATGAAATACAACTATAAGAAGATGTAAGGCAACCAGAAGAAGATGTTGGAGAACTTGAAGATGATGAAATACAACAAGTAGTAGATGAAAGACATCTAGTAGAACATGAAAGACAACTAGAAGAACATGAAAGCTAATCAGTAGAACATGAAAGACATCTAATATTAGATGAAACACACTCAGGAGAACATGATAGACAACCAGTACATGACGAAAGACAACTAGTAGAACATAAAAAACAACTAGTAGAAGATGAAAGAAAACTAGAAGAAGTTGAAATTCAACTAGAAAAATTGAAAGACAATTAGTAATAGATGAAAGACAACAAATAGAAGATGAAAAACAACCAGTAGAACATGAAAGACAACATGTACAATATGAAAGACAATTAGAAGAAGACGAAACCCAACCAGTAGAACATGAAAGACATCTAGTAGTAGATGAAAGGCAACAAGGAGAACATGAAAGTCAACCAGAACAGGATGAAACACAACTAGAATAAGATGAAAAACAACCAGTAGAAGATGAAAAATAACTAGAAGAAGATGAAATAATACAAGTAGAAGATGAAAGACTACTAGAAGAACATGATAGACAACTAGAAGAACATCAAAGACAACTAGTACAAGAGTAAAAACAATTAGAAGAAAATGAAAAATAACTAGTAGAAGATGAAAGACCACTAGAATAAGTTGAAATACAAAAAGAAGAAGATGAAATACGACTAGAAGAAATTAAAAGACAACTAGTAGTAGATGATAGAGAACCAATAGTAGATGAAAGAAAATAAGTAGTTAATGAAAGACAACGAGTACAAGATGAAAGACAATTAGAAGATCATGAAATTCAACTAGAAGAAGATGAAATACAACTTGAAGAAGATGAAATACAACTTGAAGAAGATGAAATTTAACTTGAAGAAGATGAAATACAGCAGCAGAACTTGAAAGACAACCAGCAGAACATGAAAGACAACTAGTACAAGATGAGACAACTGAAAGAAGCTGAAATACAACTTAATAAAGATAAAATACAACTAGTAGTACATGAAAGACTAACAGAACTTGAAAGACAAAGATGAAACACAATTAGAAGAAGATGAAATACAACTAAAAGTAGATGAAAAACAACTAGTAGATGATGAAAGACAACCAGTACAACATGAAAAACAACTAGTAGAAGATGAAAGACAACTAGAAGAAATTGAAAGACTATTAGTAGTAGATGAAAGATAACCAATAGAACATGAAGACAACAATTAGTTAAGGAAAGATAACCAGTACAAGATGAAAGACAACTAAAAGAACATGAAATACAACTTGAAGATGATGAAAGACAACCAGCAGAAGATGAAAGACAACTAGTACAAGATGAAAGACAACTAGAAGAAGATGAAATACAACTAGTAGAACCTGAAATACAACCATTACAAGATGAAACACAACTAGAAGAAGATGAAGTACAACTAGAAGAATATGAAAAACAACTAGTAGATAATGAAAGACAACTAGAAGAAGATGAAAGCCAACCACTAGAACATGAAAGACAGTCGATGAAAGACAACCAAGAGAAGATGGAAGACAACAAGTACATGACGAATGACAACTAGAAGAACATGAAAGACAACAAGTACAAGATGAAAGACAACCAGTAGAACATGAAAGACAACTACAAGATGTCACAACTAGAAGAAGATGAATAACAACTAGTAGAAGATAAAAGACAACCAATACAACATGAAAAAAACTAATAGAAGAGGACAACTACAAGAAGTTGAAATACAACTACAAGAAGATGGAATACAACGAGAAGAAATTGAATAACAACTAGTAGTAGATGAAAAACAAACAGTAGAACATGCAATACAATAAGTTGAAGATAAAAGACAATAGTAAAAGATGAAAGACAACAACCAGTACAACATGAAAAACAACTAGTAGAAGATGAAAGACAACTAGAAGAAGTTGAAATACAACGAGAAGAAAATGGAATACAAGTATACAACGAAAAGAAATTGAAAGACAACTAGTTGTAGATGAAAGACAACCAGTACAAGATTAAATACAACTAGAAGAAGATGAAATACAACTTGAAGAAAATAAAATACAACTTGAAGAAGATGAAATACAACAAATAGTAGATGAAAAACAACCAGCAGAATATGAAAGACAACATGTAGAATATGAATGACATCCAGTACAAGATAAAAAAAACAAAAAGAAGATGAAAAACAACTAGTACAAGTTGAAAGACAACCAGTACAAAAAGAAAGACAACTAGTATAAGATGAAAGACAACTAAAAGAAGATGAAATACAAACAGTGGTAGATTAAAGACAACCAGTAGAACATGAAAGACAACCAGTCCAAGATGAAAGACGAATAGAAGAAGATGAAAAACAACTAGTAGATGATGAAAGACAACTAGAAGAAGATGAAAGCAAACCAGTAGAACATGAAAGACATCCAGTAGTAAATGAAAAGACAACCAGGAGAACATAAAAGACAACGAGTACAAGACGAAAGACAACTAGTAGATGAAAGACAATCAATAGAACATGAAAGATAACTAGTACAAGATGAAAAACAATCATACAAGAAGAAGATGTAAGGCAACCAGAAGAAAATGGAAGAGAACCAGAAGAAGATGAAATACAACCAGTAGTAGATGAAAGACAACTAGAAGAAGATGAAATACAATTTGAAGAAAATGAAATACAACTAGCAAAACATGAAAGACAACCAGTACAAGATGAATGACAACTAGGAGAAGATGAAATACAACTAGAATTAGATGAAAAGTAACTAGTAGATGATGAAAGACAACAAGTAGATGATGAAAGAATACTAGAAGAAGTAAGACAATCAGAAGAAGATGAAATACAACTAGTATAATTTGAAATAAAACCATTATAAGATTAAAGACAACTAGAACAAGTTGAAATACAACTAGAAGAAGATGGAATACAACGAGAAGAAATTGAAAGACAACTAATAGTAGATGAAAGATAATCAGTAGAACATGAAAAACAAGAAATAGAAGATGAAAGACAACCAGTACAACATGAAAGATAACCAGTACAAGATGAAAGACAACTAGAAGAAGATGAAATACAACTTGAAGAAGATGAAATACAACCAGTAGTAGATGAAAAACAACCATCAGAACATGAAAGACAACCAGTAGAACATTAATGACATCTTGTACAAGATAAGAAGAAGAAGAAGAAGATGATGAAAGACAACAAAAAGAAGATGAAAGACAACCAGAAGAAGATGAAAAACAACTAGTTCAAGATGAAAAATAAATAGTCGAAGATTAAAGACTACTAGTAGAACATGAAAGACAAGCAGTATAAGATGAAAGACAACTAAAAGAAGGTGTAAGGCAACCAGAAAAATATGAAAGAGAATTAGAAGAAGATGAAATACAACTAGTGGCAGACGAAAGACAACTAAAAGAAAGGCAACCAGAAAAAGATGAAAGAGAATTAGAAGAAGATGAAATACAACTAGTGGCAGATGAAAGACAATCAGTAGAACATGAAAGACAATCATTCTAAGATGATAGACAAATAGAAGAAGATGGAAAACAACTACTAGAACATGAAAGACATCCAGTAGTAGATGAAAGACAACCAGGAGAACATGAAAGACAACCAGTACATGATGATGACAACTAGAAGAAGATGAAAAATAACTAGAAGAAGATGAAAGACAACAAGTAGAAGATGAAAGACAACTATAAGAACATGAAAGACAACTTGTACATGAATAAAGACAACTAGAAGAAGATGAATAACAACTAGTAGAAGATGAAAGACAATCAAGACAACATGAAAATAAAAGTAGAAGAGGACAACTAGAAGAAGATAATACAATGAGAAGAAATTGAATAACAACTAGTAGTAGATGAAAAACAAACAGTAGAACATGCAATACAATAAGTTGAAGATAAAAGTTAACTAGTAGAAGATGAAATACAACTAGAAGAAGTTGAAATACAACCAGAAGAAGATGAAATACCAGTATACAACGAAAACAAATTGAAAGACAACCAGTACAAGATTAAATACAACTAAAAGAAGATGAAATACAACTTGGAGAAGATGAAATACTACAAGTAGTAGATGAAAAACAATTAACAGAACATGAAAGACATCCATTACAAGATAAAAAAAATAACAAGAAGATGAAAGACAACCAGTAGAACATGAAAGACAACTAGTACAAGATGAAAGACAACTAGAAGAAGATGTAAGGCAACCTGAAGAAGATTGAAGAGAACTAGAAGAAGATGAAATATAAACAGTGGTAGATTAAAGACAACCAGTCCAAGATGAAAGACAAATAGAAGAAGATGAAAAACAATTAGTAGATGATGAAAGACAACTAGAAGAAGATGAAAGCAAACCAGTAGAACATGTAAGACATCTAGTAGTGAATGAAAAGACAACCAAGAGAACGTGAAAGACAACGAGTATAAGACGAAAGACAACTAGAAGAAGAAGAAAAACAACTAGTTGAAAATAAAAAACAACTAGTAGAAGATAGAATACAACGAGAAGAAATTGAAAGACAACTTGTAGTAGATGAAAAACAACCAGTAGAACATTAAAGACAACAAGTATAATATGAAAGACAACAAGTATAATATGAAAGACAACTAGTACAAGATGAAAGACAACTAGTACAAGATGAAAGACAACTAGAAGAACTTGAAATACAACATGAAGAAGAAGAAATACAATTAGAAGAATTTGAAAGACAACTAGTAGTAGATGAAAGACAACCAATAGAACATGAAAGACAACCAGTACAAGGTGAAAGACAACCAATACAAGAAGAAGATGTAAGGCAACCAGAAGAAGATGAAATTAAACCAGTAGTAGATAAAAGACAACCAGTAAAACTTGTAAGACATTAAGTAGTAGATAAAAAGACAACCAGTACAGGATGAAAGACAACTAGCAGAAGATGAAAAACAACTAGTAGAAATTGAAAAATAACTAGAAGAAGATAAAAGAAAACAAGTAGAAGATGAAAGACAACTAGAAAAACATGAATGACAAATAGAAGAAGATGAAATACAACTAGAAGGAGACATATGGCTACCAGAAGAAGATGAAAGATAACTAGTACAAAAGGAAAGACAATTAGAAGAAGATGAAGACAACTAGTAGAAGATGAAAGATAACCTGTACAACATGAGAAACAATAGTAGAAGATGAAAGACAACTAGTAGAATTTGAAATACAACTGGAAAAAGATGAAACACAACTAGAAGAAATTGATAGACAAACTAGTATTACATGAAAGGCAACCAGTAGAACATGAAAAACAACTTGTACAAGATGAAAAAGAACTAGTCGAAGATGAAAGACAACTAGTAGAACTTGAAAAACAACCAGTAGAACTTGAAAGATGATGGGTTAGAATCAGAGCTAATAATATTTACAACCCTAATTGTCTACTTTACAATCGATTCACAAGCACATGAACCTATCGTATAGTATAGATCGGGGTGTCGATCCACATGGATAGTGTATTAAGAAATCTAACGGCAATCAATTCTAGGTTTTTAGTTGTTGTTGTTTGGTTTGATTGTTTGGTTTGTTTTGTTTTGTTATAGGAATAATTAAAACAGTAAATGAATACTTTGTGTATAGAAAATGAGCTTCCAGGGATCAGGCTATCTATCATTCTTACTTGTTTAATCTAGTTTCTGGTCAAGAATACAAATGCATACGGTGCTGTCATCGATCGCATACAAGCGCTACTACCTGTCAATTATGGTTTCTAACTCCAATCGGTGTCGCATGCAGTTTGATCAGAACCGTATGCGTCCTGTACTGGTATCAATTGCAAACTTGAGGGCCGCTAATCCTAGGACCCTTACCTCACCCTAATCAATCACATAAAGATCAATGATAAGTCTCCATTACCAAGACTATAAGGATCTAAGTTCACAGCTACGTCATTCCTTTATACATTCCGTAGTTGTAATAACTGAGATTACCCCACTATCAGTTTATAGAACGCGACGTTCGTCTGCAAATCTATATTCGTCTATATCTCTTATTGGATCTAAGATACCCTATTCCTAACCAGTCAACCCTATACGCCTACCATGGAGTGTACATTGCCATAGTCATGAGGTTACACGCACCGGATTAAGTATTAATATAAATAATAAAGTGCAGAAAGAATTCAAATCAAACACAAATGATAAATATTAATAAACCTCTAGATTAAACTCATAAGAATTCAAGATTACATGCCTTCACCCTAGAAAGGTGTTTCTTAGCAGCTCATGGCGAGTTCAACAACACAAGATACAAAAGACATAATTAAAGCAGTAAGAGGGAGAAGAAGTAGGAGGAATACACCTAGAGAATCTCCTTATCTCATACACGTCTTCACGTCTTGTATCTCTCTTCTTCTAGTAAAGCTTACACGTTTTCTATTTTCTATTCTATATGTGTTTTCTCTCTATTCGCCTCTAAATGAGAACCCTAGATCTATTATATATATATATTCTACTATGTTCTCTGTTTGTCCAGATGAGGATATGAGTTGTAATTCGTCCATCATGCGTTAGTGGGCTTATTGGAACTTGGCTGCCAAATTTAGTGTTGTAACTGCTATTTGTCAGTTATCTTGTGCGGTTGCCTAGATTGTATGCGGTTGAGATGAAAGATAAAGATGTAAGGCAACCAAAAGAAGATGAAAGAGAACTAGAAGAAGATTAAATACAACCAGTAGTAGATGAAAGACAACCCAGTAGAAAATGAAAGACAACCAGTCCAAAATGAAAGACAACTAGGAGAAGATGAAAAATAACTAGTAGATGATGAAAGACAACCAGATAAAGATGAAAGCAAACTAGAAGAAAATGAAAGTCAACCAGTAGAACATGAAAGACATCTAGTAATAGATGAAAGACACCCAGGAGAATATGAAATACTACCAGTACAAGACGAAAGACAACAAGAAGAAGATGAAAAACAACTAGTAGAAGATGAAAAATAATTAGAAGTATATACAACAAGTAGAAGATGAAAGACAACTAGAAGCACATGAAATACAATTAGAAGAACATGAAAGACAACGAGTATAAGAGGAAAAACAACTAGTAGAAGATGAAAGGCAATCAATACAACATGAAAAACAACTAGTAGAAGATGAAAGACAACAAGTAGAAGATGAAAGACAACTAATACATTAATAAAGACAACTTGAAGAAGATGAATAACAAGTAGTAGAAGAAGAAAGACAACTAATACATGAATAAAGACAACTTGAAGAAGATGAATAACAAGTAGTAGAAGAAGAAAAACAACCAGTACAACATGAAAAACAACTAGTAGAAGAGGACAACTAGAATAAGTTGAAATACAACTAGAAGAAGATGGAATACAACGAGAAGAAATTGAATAACAACTAGTAGTAGATGCAAGACAAACAGTAGAACATGAAATACAATAAGTTGAAGATAAAAGACTAGTAGAAGATGAAAGACAACTAGTACAACATAAAAAAATAACTAGTAGATGATGAAAGACAACTAGAAGAAGTTGAAATACAAACAGTGGTAGATTAAAGACAACCAGTAGAACATGAAAGACACAGTCCAAGATGAAAGACAAATAAAAGAAGATGAAAAACAACTAGTAGATGATCAAAGACAACTAGAAGAAGATGAAAGCAACGAGTACAAGGCAACCAATAGAATAATAAAGACAACGAGTACAAGACGAAAGACAACTAGAAGAATATGAAAAACAACTATTAGAAAATGAAAAACAACTAGCAGAAGATGGAATACAATGAGAAGAAATTGAAAGACAAAAGACAACTTGTAGTAGATGAAAAACAACTAGTAGAACATTAAAGACAAGAAGTAGAAGATGAAAGACAACCAAAAGAAGTTGAAAGACAACCAGTACAAAATGAAAGACAACTAGAAGAACATTAAAGACAACTAGAAGAACTTGAAATACAACATGAAGAAGACGAAATACAACAAGAAGAAATTGAAAGACAACTAGTAGTAGGTGAAAGACAACCAGTGCAAGATGTAAGGCAGCTAGAAGAAGATGGAAGAGAACCAGAAGAAGATGAAATACAATCAGTAGTAGATAAAATACAACTAGTAGTAGATGAAAGACAACCGGTAGAACATGTAAGACATCAAGTAGTAGATGAAAGACAACTTGTACATGACGAAAGACAACTACCTGAAGATGAAAAACAACTAGTAGAAATTGAAAAATAACTAGAAAAAGATAAAACAACAAGTATAAGATGAAAGACAACTAGGAAAACATAAAAGACAACAAATATAAGAAGAACTTGAAAGACATGTACAAGATGAAACACAACTAGAAGAAGATGAAACATAACTAGAAGAAGACGCAAGGCAACAAGAAGAAGATGAAAGACAGTACAAAAGGAAAGACAACTAGTAGAAGATGAAAGACAACTTGTACAACATGAGAAACAACTAGTAGAAGATTCAACATGAGAAACAACTAATAGAAGATGAAAGACAACTAGTAGAAGTTGAAATCCAACTAGAAAAAGATGAAAGACAACTAGAAAAAGATGAAAGACAACTAGAAAAAATTGATACATGAAAGACAACCAGTAGAACAAGAAAAATAACTAGTACAAGATGAAAAACAACTAGTCGAAGATGAAATACAACTTGAAGAAGATGAAATACAACAAGTAGTAGATGAAAAACAACCAGTAGAACATTAAAGACAACAAGTAGAAGATGAAAGACAACCAGTAGAATATGAAAGACAACCAGTAGAATATGAAAGACAACTAGAAGAACATGAACGATAACTAGAAGAACTTGAAATACAACATGAAGAAGGCGAAATACAACAAGAAGAAATTGAAAGACAACTAGTAGTAGATGAAAGACAACCAATAGAGATGAAAGACAACCAATGCAAGATGAAAGACAACCAGTACAAGAAAAAGATGTAAGGCAACCATAAGAAGATGGAAGAGAACCAGAAGAAAAAGATGAAATATAGTAGTAGATGAAAGACAACCAGTAGAACATAAAAGATGTCAAGTAGTAGATGAAAGACAACAGTACAGGACGAAAGACAACTACCAGAAGATGAAAAACAACTAGTAGAAATTGAAAAATAACTAGAAGAAGATAAAATACAACAAGTATAAGATGAAAAGACAACTAGAAAACATGAAAGACAAATAGAAGAACATGAAAGACAAGTACAAGATGAAACACAACTAGAAGAAGATGAAATACAACTGGAAGAAGCCGTAAGGTAACCAGAAAAAGATGAAAGACAACTAGTACAAAAGGAAAGACAACTAGAAGAAGATGAAAGACAACTAGTAGAAGATGAAAGACAATACAACATGAGAAACAACTAGTAGAAGATGAAATACAACTTGTACAACATGAGAAACAACTAGTAGAAGTTGAAATACAACTAGAAAAAGATGAAACACAACTGGAAGAAGATGAAATACAACTAGAAGAAATTGAAAGACAAATTAGCAGTAGATGTCAACCAGTACAACATGAAAAACAACTAGTTGAAGATGAAAGACAACTGAAAGAAGATGAAATACAACTAGAATAAGATGAAATACAACTTGAGGAAGATGAAATACAACCAGCAGAACATGAAAGACAATCAGTACAAGATGAATGACAACTAGGAGAAGATGAAATACAACTAGAATTAGATGAAAAACAACTAGTAGGTGCTGAAAGACAACAAGTAGAAGATGAAAGAATACTAGAAGAAGTAAGGAAATGATGGGTCAAAATCAAAGCTAATAATATTTATAACCCTAATTGTCTACTTTACAATCGATTCACAAGCGCATGAAACTATTGTATTGTATAGATCAGGGTGTCGATCCACATGGATAGTGTATTAAGAGATCTATAATCAAGTCTAGGTTATTGGGTTGTTTTGGTTGTTTGGGTTGTTTAGTTATTGAACAATTAAAACAGTAAATAAATGTTTTGTGTATAGAAGATGGACTTCCAGTGATCAGGCTATCTATCCGTCTTACTCGTTTAAACTAGTTTCTGGTCACAACAGCAAACGTATGCGGTGTTGTCACCAACCGCATGCATGTACTTAACATGTCAATTATGGTTTCTAACTCCAATCGGTGTCGCATGTGGTTTGGCTTGAACCGTGTGCGTCCTGTACTGGTATCAAATGTAAATCTGAGAGTTGCTAATCCTATCTTAGTGCTAATCACTGCTACGCTATAACACCTTAACTGAGAAGGACTGGCAAGGGGATGGTACCCAAACCTCACCCTAATCAATCGCATAAAGATTGATGATAAGTCTCCATTACCAAGACTAGAAGGATTTAAGTTCACAGTTACGTCCATCCTTTATACCTTATGTAGTTGGATTAATCGAGATCTATATTCCAATAGGTTTCTAACTGAGATCAGATCACAAGGGATCAACTGCTATGTCTATTTATTGGATCTTGGATAATTGTACCCTTTTCCTAACCGGTCAACCCTATACGCCTAAGCATTATGGTGTGTATGAATGGGGTTAGCACGCACCGAATAAGTGCAGTAAGAATTGAGATAAAACACAAAGGATAAACATAAATAAACCTCTAGATTAAACTAATAAGAATTCAATATTACATGCCTTCACCCTAGAAAGGTGTTGCTTAGCCGCTCATGGCGAGTTTAACACTACAAGATATAAGAGACATGACTAAAACAATAAAAGAGAGGATAGAAGGAATACACCTAAAGGATCTTTCTTTATCTCATACACTTCATGTCTTGTACCTCTCTTCTTCTAATGGAGATTATGCGTTTTCTCTATTTTCCATTCTATTCTCTAATGACATTCTCTTTTTTTTAGAACCTTAGATATACTCTATTTATATTTTACTAGGCTCTCTACTCATGTTCGGATAAGGAGATGAGTTGTAATTCGTACATCATGTGTTAGTGGGCTTAGTGGAGCTTAGCTGCCAAGTTTAGTGTTGTAACTGCTGTCTGTCAGTTATCGCGTGCGGTTGCATGCTGTTGAATTATTCATCCGCATGGGATTCCTGCGCAGCGTACTCTTCTCTGTGTGGAATGCACCTTTATGCGGTTGGCGGCCTCTAGTTGCATGTGGATGAATGGTCAACCGCATGCTGGCACCAGCGTGTCCAGAATGCTCGTTTTATGCCTGTTTTAGCTCCAAAAATACTAGAAAATCTGCAATTCTACATAATCAAGTGAAATGTCAAAAGTAATCTGATTCTACCTAAATTGGACATTTGTTACTCGATATTTGGCAATATTTTAGGCTAATTGATAGGGAAAAACAGTGCTTATTTCAGCCCTATCACACCCCCAAGCTTAAAACTTTGTTCGTCCCGAACAAATAATCTGAGGATTTTGTTCATCCCCGAATAAAATACGAAGATTCACGATTGTGAAAGATTTGATTGTCCCCAAGTAAATCTAAACAATTTGTTCCCAGGTCATAACTCACTAGGTTTATAGGCCGGTTTGAACACTTAAACATTTACCATCGAACTACAAGACTTCGTTAAATTGTTTTGGATCCGGATTCATCATGAAATTGTCTACTCAAACTCTAATTTTTGCGCTTGATTGAAACACTTGAGGAATAGAATTTTGCGTTCACTATTGACTTTATTTAAAATATTTTAAAACAATCCATCTTAAAATCATCATAGTAGGAAAATCCTAAAATCAATCAATAATCATTTTTCTCCTTATTTATATTTTGATCCCTTCTTCGACCATACTTCTAGAATTTGGGACGCATCAACTATGCTTCTAGAGTTTGGGGCAAAAGCTAACTAAGTGTGTTAGTAAGACATGAGCTATGAAATAAAATGAAATTTATACAAGAAAAGTAAAATAAAGTAAAGTCACCATCTCACTTGGTCCGGTTTTACCCTTCTAGCGCATAGATACAAACGAGAGGTTATGCGTTCCGCATGCACCTAAGGATTTCATCAGGCCCTACATCAAGTCGGGTGGAAGGACTCATATTTTCACGTCCTTTTATTTGGGAGATCTTTCGAGCCTATTGACAACCATTCTTGTGTAGGCGCCCGTACTCATTTTTCTATCTCCATCTTTTATTCATATTTTTCTGTTTTTCTATTTTTCTATTTTTTTTGTTTTTTTCTTGTATTTTTGTAAAAGTAAAAACTGAAAATAAAAACTAGTCATATCTACTATGAATAAATTTTCAAATACGCATATTTAAAAATTATCATTAGATTTCACCAAATTATTGGGGTCAAAATTTAAAAAGGATGTACTTTGAAATATTCCCAACTTTTAAGAAATTCTTACTTATACAATGCTTCAAGAAAAATCATTTTCAAAATATTCTTTTTAATCAATATGTCGTTAGCCTTAGCCTTTCTATTCTAAGATTTCTCATTCAAGTGTCTTGGAGACTATGTATCTTTTTTCATTTAGGGTTTGCCTTAACAATGTTCATCCAAATCCTTTTCTTCAACAATTCAACAAGTATGGACTCGATAAACCTTAAACTAAACCTAAATGCAATTTTGCTGAAATTCAAACATGCACGACAAAGACTAGGAAAACATCCTAACAAGTCTAACAAGAAACCTTATTCATGGTTAGGTAAAACCCTAGTTTTTACGAAATAAAAAGTAAATATGCAATGCAAGGGTACATGGTTCTTACTTCTTCTCCCCCAAGCTTAAATCTTTACATCGATAGCGATGTTAATCAATTTGGAAACTTGAAAGGAGAAGGGTTAGAACAAAAAAACTTACAGACTTTAGAAGGGATGGGGAGCATCACAAAACATGACGCCTTCTTTGATGCAATATCGTTGGTATTCTGCATATGCTTCGCTCATGATCGCATTATAAGCCTCAAAATGGTCAAGTCTCTTTAGTATAACATCTAATTCCATCCTTTCATGGTTTAGGAAGGGCTTGGAAACTCGTGTGGATGAGCCTGGTCTGTCAGAGGCTGTCGAGACCTGGTAGACTGAGGTCGTGCGGTAGGGTGCGATTGAGGTCATCCACATGCGAGTGACCCTGAACCGAGTATGGTGCAGTTCATTCATGACTTCTGCTACTGCTCTCTGATTTTCGCGATGTTTCCTCGTCTTTTTGGCCTAGACTGTAGGTGGATAGCACTATCGGTGTGATATCATTCTTATCTTCCTAGCTTTCAGATTTGGAGTCTATGTTTGGTGGATCAGTGACATAGTGGTCGATATGGATGAGCGTGAAATACTTTTCGGCAAGGAAAAGGAAATAGGTTAGGTTGCCTAGTTGTTGGTCAAAGGCTACCTTCATGTGCCTGATCCTTGTTAGATATGTGATGTTGAGGCGTGTTTGACCTGGCGCTTCACGTTCATTCTCCAAATAGGGTTACAATACCTCCTACAATAATGACTCGGTCTACTCTCTTGTCGGTGGCCACCATGCACAAAATGTTCGCGAACGAATTGACCTATGTTTGGACTGCCACGTCCATGCTTTATTCTTCATTTGCTGTATGAAGAAGATGTCTCGTTTGGTGACCTCGTAGTTGGCTTCTCCCGTTGCGAAGATTGAATTGGCTAACACGACTTGAGCATATCGCAAGGGTTAGGATGTGATGTGCGTCTCTTGGGTATCGACCATCCACTTTCATAGAGATTTCTTCCTAAAAGACTTGCCTTGCTATGCATGGTCCATAGTCAATATGTCATTCCTTCGGGTTCCTAGCGCTTTGTTGATCTCCCATGCCAACATGTTGTACCCCTTGTTGAAGAGGGTAAAGGTCATGACTCCTCCACATGGATGGTTGAGAAGAACTTGAGAGTTAAGCGGATGTAGGATTTCTCTATTTGTAGTTTGTTTGCTAATCCCTAAAGGTGGATGTTGGCAAATAATGTCCTTACTTTATTGAAGATATTCATTGCCCTCATTAAGTTAAGACACATACCTTTGGTGTTTACAACCTTACGCTCTTTGTTCGCGCAGAAGCGCAACGCAAGTTTCGGTACGCTTGAGGGCGTACCTTTTAAAACCGCGTTTACACTCCACGAGTAAGGGTCGCAAGTGCACAACCCCTATCGAGTAGTATAATCGGGTATCGATCCACAGGGACGGGCAATTACTAGGTTAGAATCTACCTAACTCGATTAAAAACTAGAAGTGAGAAAGGTTTGGTTTGGTGTTTAATTTCCTAAAGGTCAATTCAAGCGATTCAAACAATGTAATAAAATGCTAGAAGAAATGTAAATTGTGTTTTGATTATGGATAAAAGGCGTTTCCAGGGTTTCAGACTTCATCTCTGATCTGCCTCTAGTGGTACGGCCCGTACCAAGTTGGTACGGCTAGGCCGTACTTCACTTGGTAAGGCAAGGCCGTACCACCCTGGTAAGACCCGTACTGGCTTCCCAGAACAGAACCTACCAGTTCGAGTGAATGCATTTCCTTGCTGGTACCTTGTGCTAAACTCTTTAGAAAGGTTCAATTGACCATACCTAAGGTTCCTAACCCTCAACCATCGTTTGTTGGATCAAGATCTAGGTTGGAATACAATTGATTGCCTTTTAGGGATTTCTACACCTCAACTCTCGTGTGTTGGTACAGATCTACCCTAGCTGGTTGATTGGAGGTCTAAGGCACCCTCTAATCTGTCGATTAGAGGAGAATTCAACCTCTCGGCTTCAATTCGAACTATTCTACCCTAAGCATTTGATTTGGATGAGAGATTGAGATGATCACATGACCTTGATAGGTTCGATCTAAACCTAAAGGGACATCATACAACAATCACAGCAAGCAAAGCAAAAGATAGCAAATAAGATCACAATCAATCAAACTAAAGAGTTCATACAAAGTACAAGTCAAAGAAAGTCAAAACAAATCAAGAATCGATCTCTAACCCTAGAAACTAAAAGAACTACTCACAGCACATGATAATATCTAAAAATACAATAAAAGGGAGAGAGATAGCCATGGATCGAAGGGATCGAGAGGAGGAAGCTAGATCCGTCGAGTTTCGCCTCTTCCTCTTCCTTCCTTCTTGCTCTCAGCTCCTTAGCTCTCTTTCTCTCTCTTACTGTGCTCTCAAATGGATCTGGAATGGAATTCATATCGAAATTGGAGAGTTCCCCGCCTTAAATAGCCCCTGCCCAAATTTGAATCTGTCAGGACGCCTTCATGTACGGCCCGTACCAATTTGGTACGGCCTGGCCGTACCAGGCGTGAAGAGCTGAAAATGGCTAAGTAAGGTCCGACCCGTACCAAGCCTGGTAAGGGCCGTACCTCATCATGTGAATCGCCATTTCTTCGTGTGTTTTGCTCCAAACCTGCAGAAAACAAACAAACACTCAGCAGTACCAAATTCTAAAGATATAACAATGAGATGCACATGATTCTGGTGAATTATGGCACGAATCTGGTACTAAAACAGGCCTAAAATAGACTAAATATGCGAGGTATCAAATTCCCCCAAGCTGAACCTTTGCTTGTCCTCAAGCAAAAAGTTTCAAACTCGGGTGAAAGTGCTGGAAAACTAAATCTAAATGCAGATACAAGTCTAAATGTGAAAACCTACGTGAGTGTGCTATAGTCAAGAATTTCTAGAATCGATTCGGTTGTAATTCAAACATTCCTTTGTAAACCTTGATTCACTCCAATAATTAGTCAATTGAACTTCTTATTTTGAGATGCTTCTAACAATGGAAAGACTAATTACCTAGGTTTGATCGAATCAATTTCATTCTTTTTCCGAATTATTGCTTTTATTCAAAGTGATTTTTCTTTGCATTTGCCCTCCCCCAAGCTTGAATCAAGCTTAAGGGTAAGAAAGTTGCGAACGAAGTGTGTTGGTATGAGCAAAATTTTCTTTCTTTATTTCTAATTGGGAGACGAGCTCAAAGGCGCCCATTCGAGGCTTATTGCCAGTACTCTTATTTTCTCCATCTTTTCTCTTTTGTTTTCTCTTTTTCTTTTTCTCATTTTTTTTTATTTTTTTCTTTTTCTTTTCTTTTTTTGGTTTGCTCACACCATGAATACACACATCCATTGGTATTCATTCATACCAATGGATATTCCAAACTTTCTTAATTTGAAAATCTCAATTCCTAAAGGCACAATTCAGTTTTTTCGAATAATCTCGTTCGATTCAATTCTAAGTTTGTTTCATCTTTTCCATTATTAAAAACATCTCAACCTAAGTAGTTCAATAACCAATCATGGGTTAGTTCCAATTCACTCAGGTCTATCCTAATCACAACCAAATTGTTTCAAAGTTATTCTCAATTCTAGCAATTCACGCAAATTTTCACCTAACAATGCACGAAAATACGAAAAAATGTAAGAAAAATAACGATAAAGTAAATATGACCTAAATGCAAATGCAATCCCCCCAAGCTTAGCCTGAGCATTGTCCTCAATGCTTCAAGACTGAAAGATAAAGAGATATAGAAGCAAAAGGGAAAGAGAAAACATACCCGCTCAGTCATCGGTGGGAGGTGGATCAGGTGGCACTGGTGGGAGCACCCACTTCTGAGGAACACGAACCGTGCGATCATACTCTTGCATCAGAAAAATCCGCAAGATTCCCATCAAGTTCTTGATCGAGCGCCCGATCGCGCTTTTGTGCGCTTCCAATTTCTCCAAAAGTGAAGCAGTCCGATCGGGTTCAAGATCTGCACTTATGATCACAGGACGACATCTATCTGGGTCTAGAAGCTCATACCTGAGGTGAAGAGGCTTGAGCTCAGGAGTCAGCCGCTCTGTCTGGGTCTTGACGCGGGTCGCATCAGGTGGAATGGCATCGCATGTTGACCAATCCGACTCGCTTCCTTTGGTCTCCAGGTCATCAGAACACGGCATGCGGGTCGCATCGGGTGGTGTGCGGGTCGCGTCCATATGCTCTTCAGGTGGAGATGCGGGTCGTGTCTCAATGATGCGGGTCGCGTCAAGTGCGGTCTGGTCTGTTGGCTGGGCTGGTCCTTCGCATTTTGGCTGAGCTGGCAGCTTTTCAGGTTGAGATTGGCGTGAGGTGATGATGTGACTCAACTGCTCCAACAGCTTATTTTGAGCGGCCATCTGCGTGGACATGTTTTGCAACTGTTCCCACAGCATGTGGTTCACCTTCCCTTGCTCGTGTATGAATTCGATCTCAGCGGGATCAACGTACGGCTCGGGTGGATCGGGTTGGAATACGCAATTGTTCGAGTCATCAAATGGTGCAGGGTCGTAGAAATTGCAATTGTTGTTGCTGATATAGCCATCCTGCTCCTGTTCCTCACTCCAATCAGCCAGTGGGCAATACTCATAAGAGTGTCTCCTGTCCCCACATATGGCACATGGCTGTGGTTGCTGGTTTCTGGCTGCTCTCATGCTCAGTCTGATTGAATAACTCTCTACGGCCTCCTCCAGCTTGGCAGCTTTGGCATATAGAGCTGCGATCATGGCCTCCTCTAGCTCGGCAGCTCTAGCATATAGAGCTGTGATCTGATCAGCTTTGGATCGGCCGCCTCCTCCAGCTTGAAAATTGTCGCGGCCAAACCAATGTTGGTCTGTCGTCATGTTGTACATGAGATCCATGGTGTCTCGAGCTCCTCAGATAGTAATCGCCATAGTGTTCCTGAAAAAAGAGAAAATAAAATAGGATAGAAGAAAGAAGCAAAATAAATAAAGGACACAAGATAAAGTCTAGATTAATTAAGTAAGATAAAATCTAACTAGGCAATTGGTTACCGTCCCCGGCAACGGCGCCAAAAACTTGTTCGCGCAGAAGCGCAACGCAAGTTTCAGTACGCTTGAGGGCGTACCTTTTAAAACCGCGTTTACACTCCACGAGTAAGGGTCGCAAGTGCACAACCCCTATCGAGTAGTATAATCGGGTATCGATCCACAGGGACGGGCAATTACTAGGTTAGAATCTACCTAACTCGATTAAAAACTAGAAGTGAGAAAGGTTTGGTTTGGTGTTTAATTTCCTAAAGGTCAATTCAAGCGATTCAAACAATGTAATAAAATGCTAGAAGAAATGTAAATTGTGTTTTGATTATGGATAAAAGGCGTTTCCAGGGTTTCAGACTTCATCTCTGATCTGCCTCTAGTGGTACGGCCCGTACCAAGTTGGTACGGCTAGGCCGTACTTCACTTGGTAAGGCAAGGCCGTACCACCCTGGTAAGACCCGTACTGGCTTCCCAGAACAGAACCTACCAGTTCGAGTGAATGCATTTCCTTGCTGGTACCTTGTGCTAAACTCTTTAGAAAGGTTCAATTGACCATACCTAAGGTTCCTAACCCTCAACCATCGTTTGTTGGATCAAGATCTAGGTTGGAATACAATTGATTGCCTTTTAGGGATTTCTACACCTCAACTCTCGTGTGTTGGTACAGATCTACCCTAGCTGGTTGATTGGAGGTCTAAGGCACCCTCTAATCTGTCGATTAGAGGAGAATTCAACCTCTCGGCTTCAATTCGAACTATTCTACCCTAAGCATTTGATTTGGATGAGAGATTGAGATGATCACATGACCTTGATAGGTTCGATCTAAACCTAAAGGGACATCATACAACAATCACAGCAAGCAAAGCAAAAGATAGCAAATAAGATCACAATCAATCAAACTAAAGAGTTCATACAAAGTACAAGTCAAAGAAAGTCAAAACAAATCAAGAATCTATCTCTAACCCTAGAAACTAAAAGAACTACTCATAGCACATGATAATATCTAAAAATACAATAAAAGGGAGAGAGATAGCCATGGATCGAAGGGATCGAGAGGAGGAAGCTAGATCCGTCGAGTTTCGCCTCTTCCTCTTCCTTCCTTCTTGCTCTCAGCTCCTTAGCTCTCTTTCTCTCTCTTACTGTGCTCTCAAATGGATCTGGAATGGAATTCATATCGAAATTGGAGAGTTCCCCGCCTTAAATAGCCCCTGCCCAAATTTGAATCTGTCAGGACGCCTTCATGTACGGCCCGTACCAATTTGGTACGGCCTGGCCGTACCAGGCGTGAAGAGCTGAAAATGGCTAAGTAAGGTCCGACCCGTACCAAGCCTGGTAAGGGCCGTACCTCATCATGTGAATCGCCATTTCTTCGTGTGTTTTGCTCCAAACCTGCAGAAAACAAACAAACACTCAGCAGTACCAAATTCTAAAGATATAACAATGAGATGCACATGATTCTGGTGAATTATGGCACGAATCTGGTACTAAAACAGGCCTAAAATAGACTAAATATGCGAGGTATCACTCTTCTAGGGTTTTGTATCTTTCATGGCGGAGATAAGAAGTAAAGGTGATTCCCTTATTGGTTGGTTCCTCCTATGGTGTTATGTTCTTGCTCCAGTTTTACTGCCATTTTCTGAAACTTTGTGCGGATGTGTATGCGGATGATGTAGAACCGCGTGCGATCGGCTTTCTTCAATAGCAGACTGACAAAATTGCTGATTACTTAGAACTTCAAGAGAGAATTTCTAAAATTGCTAATGTTGTGAGGAGGAAATGTTAGAAAAATTCACAGGATATATAGAGGAAAGTAATTGGTGGAGTGAGTGGAGTAATGGAGTGTTGGTTTCTTGAGCAGTGGACGGTTATTCTTCTATAAATAAAGCACCTGCTCAAGATGATCCAAAAACAGCTATTTTCTTTAATACATGTGCTGCAAAATCTCTCTAAGTCTCAGTAGCCACGTACTGGAGTATGATACATACTTCAGGCTCAAGAAACAGATACTTAGAAATTTTTCTTCTTAGTTTCCTCTTCAATCTGCACAGAAACCAGTGGTGTATGCGGTTCATGTATGAATCGTATGGAACTGAACCTTGGTGAATTTCTAAAATGTATATCAACCAGTAATATTGATCCGATTGTATGTGGTTCATAGGTGATCCGTATGGTTGAAATATCAAACTTCCTCTAGGACCCTGTATAGATTTGGTTTGGACAGGATTTTCATGCGGTTTGGGTTTGATTCGCATGCAACCATGGGCCAAATATAAAAGTGAGCAATATTAGTTTTACGCAGTTCACTCATTTGCATGCGGTTGAATTAAAGAACCGCATGGAGGTGCGAAAATTTTCCAAAGAGCAAATTTTTTGTTAAATCCTCGATATAAAACATAACACTTCACTTTGCATAATTATTTGAGTACCAAGATTTCCGAATTTGGATTTTCATCATTTATGAAAGTTGTGGATCTCATTGTCTAGTCTCCAACGAGCCTTGATTTGCAAGAATCGGAGCTTGGATCAAAAACGTAAGTTGAAAATACAAAAGTGCGACGAGTCAGCCTAATTTTGCAAAGTGCATGTGTTGTGTATTTTTGAAAATTTTTAGGTCAGAGATAGTGTATTGAAATAACCCAGCCAGTCCAGGACGGATCGGACAACCAGTGGTTTCGGCCCCGGACCGCCCCGGACCGTGCCCAAACCCGGACTGGACCTTGGCTAGAAACTGGTCTAGCAAGGGTTTGGTCACTAATTTTCACTATAAGAGTGTAGGACTGGACCGGACTTACCCGTGGAACCATGTAGGACCAGACCGGACTTACCCGTGGAACCGCATAGGACCGGACCGGACCAAACCCGGACTGCACTGTGTAGAACCGGACCCAATATGAATTTAGCTATTCTGACCTCTGTTAATTTATCATTAAAACTGTACTAATCTGTAATATTTTTGTATAGAGAAATTATATTATCTGGAAACTAGACTTTCATACCTTTATTTTGATATAAAGAACACAAAAATCCATGTAGCCATTTTCTCTAAATTGAATTTTGAATCTGGTCAAATTATAGGACTGCTCACTGGAATTTCAGCTTTTCTGATTTCTGACCTCTGTCAATTAATTGTTAAAAATGTACCAATCTGTAATATTTTTTTATAGAGAAATTATATTATCTGAAAACTAGACTTTCATACCTTTATTTTGATATAAAGAACACAAAAGTAAACCCTTGGATTGCCTCCCAAGCAGCACTTGTTTATGGTCTCTTGGATTGCCTCCCAAGCAGCACTTGTTTATGGTCTCTTAGCTCGACCTTCCTCATGTTTTAAGTATTAGACAGTGGTGGGAAAGATCCTCATTCATATGTAGGTGATCCTTCGTGTCCACACTCCCTTCGGTACGTGACATATTTTCAATTTTCCTTCGGATTGACCTCCGGCTAATCCGAAAGGCTGCTTCGACCCCTTGAGAAATTTGCAAAGTCATTTACTGGCGGGCGACTTGGTTCTCAACGAGTTTGGTTCGCTCGCTTAGTGCTTCCATGTTAGATGAGATGTCATCACTTACCTTCTTTTGAACGTCGATGAACTTGTCCATCTTCCACTCTAAGTATGGTTTACGAGGTGGTTGTTGTTTGTATTGCCTCTGCTGGTAAGGTTGTGTTAGAGGTTGGGTGTAATGCCCCTGTGGATAATGTTGTTGAGGTTGATGTAGATAATTCAGTGATTGTATATCCTCTCGATTACACCTATATGAGAAATTTGGATGATTCCTCAAACCTGAATGATAAGCATTAGTATAAAGATCATTAGGTTTAAAAGAGTTATCTATCATTTTAACGTATTCCATTTTCGTCCTAGCAAGGAATGTGCATGTCTCGTTTCACAATCTTCACAAAGCGTGTGATCTACTACAGGTGCGAGTTGCATGGTAAATCGGGTCATCACAACACATAGGGTGCTCAGTTTTGATGTGAGGAGTTAGATCTCGCTCTCTTTGTGTTCTTCTATCATGGCTGTCCTTCTTGGTTCATGTGTTGGTAGTGAATTATCTACTTGGATTTAATTGAATGAAGAAAAAGAGCTTAATGGGGGAGATTATTCTCTTACTTGAATTGAATTGGATGAATGATCTATTGAGTTTTCACAAATTGAATGTCTTTTTCTCAGACAATTAAATAAATCAACAATTCATTTTGTTGAGAAGCAAGAATAGTCACATATATAGACTCTTAACTTTTCTCTTTGCAGCGGACGTGAGGATTGATGAGCTTCAAGCCAATGAAAATACTTTCATTAAACAAACCAAACTACTTTAATCGCTTCAATTGCCCATTTCGCGGAGATGTACAAGAAGGGGAGGTGGGTTTGCTCTCGGCTTTATACTCTCTGGAAACAATGATGCCTACCAAAATGTATATTATCCCTTTTACTTTCAAGATAATATAGAAACCCATAGACCACCGTGCTTATTTTACCAACAGAAAAGTAATGTCCTATAGACTAAAATAAATAAAACCTTCAATCGGGTAAGGTTACTTATTTTATGCTGTAGTTCTAAGGAGTCCTTAACATTTTCAAAGGCATCACACCTATATATACACTTTTTTTAACTAGTACAATAAGAGTATCTGCTGTGGTGGCGAACAAGTAGATTGAATTGGGTCATGTTCCAGTCATTTCAGGTTTGGGTCAACTTAATTTCTTAGGCCATCTGAGGTTCAAGTCAATTGTTGATGTCGGGCTCACAACGTTGGTTATTTCCTCGTTGTATTGTTTCTGGGTGCTAATAATTTTGAAGCAGATCCAATTACTTTTTTCATAAACTCTCACTTTTTTTCAGGCTTCAGTTTAGACGAGTTATAGATCAGGTCAAGTTCAGGTCACACCTAATTCCGGTCACTTGTGTTTGTATTAGTTCAGATTATGCTTGAATCTGGTCATGTTGTTGATTCTACAATTTCTTCTTATTGGATCAAGTTGGGTTGGGTTTGGTTCTGGTGGAAAAAATGGGTTTGGTCAGGTAGAATTTGCAACTTCTATCACTGAATCCAATGTTGCAAACCCCTGACACCTGTTACAAAGTCACTGACTTGTGAGTCCAACCAATCATGCAAGGTGACTGTTCATGCCCAACGTTGGAAAAATGGGACCAATCAAGCTAGTGAAAGCTCTTCCTACTTTGAAACATATAAAATACTGAAAAATAAAAAAAAGTTTATACCAATGGAAAATGCCGATATTTTTATTAATACCCTAAAAAAAACAAATTATCAAATCTGCCCTCACTCCAAAATTATTTTTAAAACTACCCTAACCGCTCAGCCAGTGGGCGGTCCACTCTAGACACCTGACCGCCCCATGGCTGGGCGGTCCACCACATACCAGATCGCCCAGTGGCTGGGCGGTCCGCTATAAAACCCCTATAAAAGGTATTTTTCTCTCTCCTGAGCAGCACAGTATTCATTCTAATAATTTTCTAGAACCGAAAGAGAGAAAGAGAGGCGATTTTGAGGCAATTTTGAGGCGATTTTGAACAGTAGTTATCAAACAGAAATATGTTGGTTGCACTGTATGTGGGCGAGAAGTTTACACGGGGTGCGGAGGGAGCACAGTACACTAAGGAAGCAGCCTACGGCTTCGAGGTAAATGAAAATACCTCATTTGTTGCATTGAAGGGAATAGTGTATAAAAAGATCGGTGTGAATTTCAACCGGTGTGATATAGATTTAGCTACTCGGATTAACACAGTAAGTGGTGGTAGACCTTACTATATCAGGTATCCAATAACAGATGAGTTGTTATGGAGGAGTGTTTACAACACTTTTGAATCACAGCGGGTAATGGTAATGGACTTATATTTCAGGAGAGTTCCGCGTGAACCCGGGGTTGGAACATCTAGGGAAAATAGAGGTTATGATCACTCGGGTTATGACAACCTACTTCACTCGAGTTATGACAGCTCGAGTTATGATCACTCGGGTTATGACAACTCGGGTCATGAGCACTCGGGGTATGACAACCCCCGCCACTCGAGTTATGACAACCCCCGCCACTATAGTTATGACAACCCCCACCCCTCGAGGTATGACAACCCCCGCCACTCGAGTTATGAACCGCACGTATCACCCGTTTATGAGAATTATGTACCTAATTTTACCACCAATCTACCACCACCACCACCTCCTCCTGAAACCCCAATCCAACCCAGATTTCCATCTGTACCACCATCATATCTATAGTGGCACCCGTTGTTACCCGGAGAGACCTTGACCTTGATGCTGAGATCGATGCCATACCACAAAGAAATATGGAAACGGGTGATGAATGGGAAGGGGATTGGGATTCTGATCACCTGTCAGAAGGTGATGGAGATTATTTACCTAAGGAAGACCGATTTCCGATTAGAGGTCAGACAGATAGGCATCCGTGCCCCACATTCAACGATACCACTGCTTTTGAAGAGGCAGACATCTCATTTTTTGGGCCGTGTGTCAGGTATAATAAAGAGCTTGCTCCGTAGCTGGTTTACACCAACTTAGATGAACTTGTGAAGAAAATAAATGAGGTCCATGTTCACGGCAACTGGGAGTGCAGAACTGAAAAAAGGGACCAAAGAATGTTAGTAATTGTTTGTAAAGACGAAGCGCATTGCCACTTCCGTCTCTATGCAACCCCTGTGGGTAAGGGCGAGGCATGGATTATTAAGAAGTGTGAACCACCTCACACTTGCAAGTCTGCGTCATCAAGGACAGACCATGCACAGCTTATGGCTTCACTTATTGCCGATGTAATTGAGAGTGGCGTTAAGGAGGACCCATCGATGAGCCTTAAGGAGGTCGCTAGACATGTCAGACGCGTTTACAAGCATGTCATTCCAAAATACAACATGTTGTGGAGAGGGCGTGAACTTGCGATCTGCCGAATGTTTGGTAGTTGGCATGGTTCATACAACTTGCTTGCACCATTGCTCCAGGCCATAGCAAGTACAAATCCCGGCACTAGGTATGAATGTTGGAATCTGACGTAGAGAATGTCGACAACGCATTGCAATTCAAGGCCATAGCATGGTTTGTTGCACAGTGTGTTAAAGCCCTCGAATTACTGTCCAGGAATTGTAGAGGACACCTTCTACAAGTTAAATGCATGATTTGTTGCACGGCGTGTTAAAGCCCTCGAATTACTATCCAGGAATCAAACGTTTTCAACAAGGGTGGAGGAGAAACTCAGGAAACATAGGGAGAAAGGTGCAGTTATGCAAGTTGTCCCGTACGGGGAGTACCAATTGGAATTCGAAGTGCACTGTCCAAATGAGTTTGCTCCAACCGGCCGTAGACCGGATGGGACTATGGAGTTTGTGAAAAGGATGTTCGAGTATGTTGTTATTTTTGGACCTGACAATACTGTAACATGCACTTGCCAAGGAATCCAATTGGCCCACCTACTTTGTTCTCATGTTATGGCGGTGTGTCGAGAGAGAAACTTCTCTGAGGATGATTATGTCGCACATATGTACCGTACCGATTACCTTGCGAGTACTTGGGGTGCATCTTTCCATCGTTATCCCAACCAGTATCAGTGACTGGCCTATGTTGGTGATAGAATCATGCCCGCAAGCGGGTGGATCAGAAAAGGAAGAAGACCCCACAGCGTGCTGTAATGACCATGGACGAGATGGAAGGTAGGCGAATGGGACATCAGGCCCGCCGTTCAACAACTGACAGGCAGCGAGCAGGTACGGTTGATTTTATTTATTTACTTATATTTTATTTATTTACTTATATTTTATTTTGATTTTATTTCAACTGGAATGCAATGCAGATGCCATTAACGAAGCCAACGAAAGAGAAAATGCTAGAGTTGTTGCTGAGGCAACCGGTAGTAGCCACCGCACTCATGAAAGCCCAGGAACCGGTAGTAGCCATGGAGAGACATTCGGTAGTGTCGCACAACCAGCTGCACCCAGACCCAGACGTCGTATTTTGAGTTTGTTCGGCCGTCGTCGCTGATTACCAAGTTTTGTTAATTTATGTTATGAACTATTTTAGATGTATATTGTGAACTATTCTAATTGGTAGTTTGTGAACTATGCAATTTTTTATTTGCCTCGATTATTTATATGCTTCATTTTTGTTATTTTTAATACTTAATTACATATACAGAAACTAACAACATAAAATATAAACAATCACAAAATTAATGAAATAAAGTCTACGACATAAATTCCTAAAAAGTTTACAACATAAATTCCTAAAAAGTCTACTTCTTACAACAAGCCTTGAAAGTGAATGGAACAAAGTCATCATCAGAGTTTGCCTGATCTGGATCAGTCACAGCAGACGAAGTGGTAGCCTTACCAGTACACGGAACAAACTTATCGTCCGATGCTGGAGGCTCTGGATCAACTTTCTTCTTTTTCAAACCAAAGCCGTAGGGGTTTTCCACAAAGTCATCGTCTGAAATTTCATACGGAATAGGCGGTTTAATCCATTCCTTCATCGTACATACATAACAGTTACTGGGATTACGGCATACTTGACTGTTGTTCTTCTTTTCCTCTTTTTTACCTCGATCTCGGTTGCTCTCTTTCTTACCTCGATTGTTACTGTCCATACCTCTACTAGCCTCAAAATCACCTCAAAATCGCCTTTCTTTCTTTCTCTGAATTTCTGGGGTTGTTAGAATGATACTGTTTAGGTCAGGAGAGAGAAAAACCCCTTTTATAGGGGTTTTATAGCGGACCGCCCAGCCACTGGGCGGTCTGGTATGCGTAGTGGACCGCTCAGTCGTGGAGCGGTCAGGTGACTAGAGTGGACCGCCCAGTGGCTGGGCGGTTAGGATAGTTTTAAAAATAATTTTGAGGTGAGGGCAGATTTGATAATTTGTTTTTTTTAGGGTATTAATAAAAATATCGGTGGAAAATGCCTGCCTTAATTATCTAATGCCACCTTTTTCCGGTCTTTGACATTTATTTATCTGCAGCTAGGGTCAATTCTCATTTACATCTACTTTCTTTTAAATATATGAGTGGTGCTCTTCTCTCTGGGCCAAAGTTTCATTTCACTCTGGTGACGAGCATGCTGAAACAATTGCACAAAGTCAATCTTATGTCTTTGTAGAAGAAATCAAGAAATAATAAACTTGACATCTCTTATTTCACTAGTCTGCGGATATTAAGCATCTGTTCACCAACAGGTATTTAGAAATTAGATATACTAAAGAAATTGTACGACTGGCGTATCAATAAGTTTGTCTTACTTGTAACTTTGTAATTTAAGATTTGTAAATTATACTATTGCAATTTAAGATATATGTGAATTTCAATGAAAAGCACCAGCTTCATAATGACATATCTTAGTCCAGGAAAAGAAACCGCGTGGCCCAAAATTCTTGGCCCATTTAGCAATAAAGTATTGAACTGTAAACGGAAAAGAAACCGTATGAAGACTGAACCGCTGAAGGCTCCGTCCGGTATAATCAATCATTTCTTTAGAAACTCGGCGACTCGCTCATCTAACAAAAATCCAAAGAAGACTCAAAGAGAACTCACTCATCCTAAACATAGAGAACTCACCCACTTAACATACCGAGAAACCAAATAGAATTAAAAAAAATTATTGATAAAATAATATAGAATATAGAATAATTATTGGAGCCAGCCACTCAAATATGACTCACTCCGCTCTTAGAAAACTCGCTCACTCAACAAAGATCTAATAGTAACTCAATCAAAAAGGGAACCAAAGTGGGTTACTCGTTTATATCGTTGCTTCAAGTGAGCAAGTTCTATAAGAGTAAGTGTTCCTTCCGCATCCTCTAAGAATAAGCGAGGACACTGATTTTGTTCACCCAAAGGGAATCATGTTTTCATTTTATATCATAATGATTAGTTGCAACAATGCTGACTGAGAAATAAGATGAATATTAAACTTTTGTTTAGGACTTCAAAGAATAAATGAATATGTAATTTCCATTTCAAGAAATGTGACAGATATACCTAGAATGTCATGATCCATTACTATATGCACTTTCAGAAACAAATTATATAAAATTTGATATACAATCGATTCGAAAACATATTTATAATTTATTTTTTCTTAGCATAATTTTTTTTTTAAGATGACCATTAACAAAGCACGGAATATTATGTTCACATAAGCAAAACATTGTCTACGCCATTAGGTCATGTTTGGCTGTGAAGTAAGAGGTGGAGTAAATCTCTTACTCCACACTTAAGCAGCCAAATAAGGAGTAAGATGGAGTAAGAGTTGACTTAATACAGAATAACTTACTCCATCTATCTAGATGTATTAACTTACTCCACCTATCTAGGTGGATTAACTTACTTCATACTTACTCCACTTATATGACCCACTATCATTAAAGGAGACACATTTTCCAACATCTTACTTCTGAATTAATTTAAGTCATGACTCCAACTACCAAACAAGATGTAAAATATGAGGAGTAACATGGAGTAAACAATTTAATCCGCATTAATTTTACAAAATCCGACTATCACATTGCTATTTTTTTCTTTCTGAAATCAATAAATACAAAAATAGTAAAATACTCACGATTTGTAATAGAGAAAATCAAATTTAGATAACTACATTGTTTATAAATAAATAGGTGATCATAAAAAAATATAATATTAATTGCACAAAAAGTTTACCTTAGTCGTGCCACATCATTTTGTAGCTCTCCTTATTTATCTTTTATAAAATATATACTCAGTATGCCTAAAATATATGAAAAATACTCATCGAGTTATATTATACTTTTGTGTCCCACTCCAGAAATCCTAAGACAAATCATATTGTTTCCACTATACATAGTTTTATGTTAAAAATTATTTGTTATAAAAATTGCCGAATAGATATTGTCTTGTTTTAAAATTTTATTTTATTCTTAATTACTTCTTTTTTCGGAAGGAAATTTGAGAAACAACTTATTTACTAGTAAAGACAAAATAATAAGTACCGCTGTCCTTGAAAAAAAAAAAACTGCTATGTTGTTCTCAAAAGCACGTGCTATTCGACATGGTCGTTTTTCTATACATTTGACATTTATCATCTGTACATATTCTCGTAATAATCTCAATCTTCATCGCACAAAGAATTTACGAGTTCTTTTAAATTATAAAATTATAGTTGACTTTAGATTTATTTTTGGGTTCCGTGGATCTTTTAGATCTATTTTTGAGTTTGATGACACGGAAAGCACTCAATTTGTTTTAAGATTTGTATGTTCTCGCTCCGTGATTTGTGTGTACGAATTGTAAAGCGAATTGAATGACTCCAGTGCCTATCATATTCAAAAATAAGTCCCAAGCCCATGGGCCTACTCTGCGCTTCTCTTCTATCTATGACAACTCGTGAGAATGTGACTTGTGGTTACAAAAATTCTCTTAAAATTTACATACGAGTTTAATCTTTTTTGATTGAATGATTTCGTATTACTTCTTATGGTAGCAGATGTGAGCTCATTGGGCTTTTAATTATATGGAGCAATGTTTCTAATTCAGAAATATGATGAACAAACCATTATGTGTATATAACCTGTATTTGAATAATATTTTACATAATTGAACGATTAGTTAGAATTCGCATGATTAATTATCTGTCAGTCTCATTTTGAAAATCAATACAAACTTATATGATTGTTTGAAATTGAATGATTCTTTTGTAATCCAGCTTCGTGCAAGTAATTCAGATAGTATTTTTTCTGTCCGAATTAAGTTTCAAGTGTGAAATTAAATTTAATATATAACTTACCACTAGCAGCGTAGCAAGGACTTCAAGTGCCAGTTGTAGCCTTCCTCTCTTTTCTTACGTGTCGGATGTACACATCAATAACAACCGTGCAACTATAAGTATCCACGCAAATATATTCGAAAACAACTGTAAATCAGAGTGCTAACATTTACTAACAACCACTTTTTTTTTCTCACTTTCTCTTTGTTTCTGGAATATGTAATTCTGATTTTTTGCTCTTTGACAAATCCGAATTGTTGCTTCAGTCCAAACCATTTAGATGTACTACATTTCTAACACTGTAAAAGTAGATTATGAAGACCAATTATTTTATTAATTTTTGTTTTCTCTAACCAAATAACAGATTTTAAAACTTTCAAATTTCATACTTTACTATATTTTTCAAAGTGTAATTTGTTCCTTAATTGAATGTCCAAAGAATTGTCTATAATTCTTGCAAATTAAAAATATTTTTGCGTTGTAAAAGCTTCACATTGTGATTTTTTTTGTAATTCTTTATGGTAAATTTTTAGAAATTATTATTTGAATGAAGAAAGTAAATATAAAATGTAGGTACGTATTTATTTCAAATTACGTAAAAAGTTAATAACAATATATTCTTATTTGAATTATTATATTTTTTCTGCATATATTAATATATATTAACTTTAAAAAATAATATGATTAATTTGACTGCGTAATAATTGATAGAATCGGGGCAGTTTAATAGATATCGAATCAAATTCAATCTAATGTCTGTCGGAAACGTTCGATCCGCATCAAAACTCGCATGCTCAACTTTAACACCTTGTTTCGACGGAGAGTAGAAGAAGGGAAGGGAGGTGAAGAATAGCAGAGAATGAAATGGAATAGAAATGAAGATTACTATATTTAATATTTTCGTGTTTGGATGATTAATGAGGAAAAATAAATTTAATTTTTTTCCGTCTTATTTTTTGTTTGGTTTAGTAAAATTTAGAAGGTTAATGAGAAATTTGGTTGTTGTTGTAGGTTTGTGACAACAGAATTTAGATGGGAATTATATAGGTAAAATATAGGGTTGGGCATTTGTGTTAATTTTTTTTTAAATATTTGCAACAAAATTTCTTTCCATTCATCACATTTCAAATCATAAGGAAAATCGATTCTATTGATTATAATAATGCAAGATTAAACCTTTCACCTCATATATCCTTTACCTCCGATATAATTCTATCAACCAAACACGATTCGAGAGAAATCTTTTTTCTATTCCCTCCCTTCCACTACTCTCCGTCCAAACAAGATGTAAGATTCACACGAATCAAGCATGCACCGATCTTAAATCCGACTGACTCATAACGGACCATGGAACGACTCCTGAATTCGTATCTCCGTCCAAACAAGATGTAAGATTCACACGAATCAAGCATGCACCGATCTTAAATCCGACTGACTCATAACGGACCATGGAACGACTCCTGAATTCGTATCTAGTAGAGTACCGCATGAGAAAATCTTTTAGAATAATTCTCTAATTATGAATCCAAATCGTTCTTTTAATTTTGCACGAATCTCAAAATACAAATAATACTGCCCCGCGCTAGTTTGAATCTCAAAACAGCTGAGAATAAATCTCAAACCGTAAAGTAGTAGGCCCATCCCGGAGTACTACGGAGATACTGGTCCACGAACCCCTCCCAATAATTAATAGTTTGACGAACCTATTTATCCGTCCGTCAAAACGCATGCTCACTGTCACACTGATGTGGAACACGAACGGACAAGCCGGACTTTCGTACGCTTGAAGACCCCGTACTTTATTTATCTCGCTAGCCGACACGGTATTATACAAACAACCAATACAAATTACATTTCCTATTTGAACAAATGGAACCATGCCACGTGTCTTATCCAGACCTCTTGTGAGAGCGGGCACGTCGAAACATAATTTCTGAATATTTTCAATTGTATTAGATGATTCCAGAACAGCAGAGCCCATGTAAGAATTCGCATGTCCTCTGAGGTAACATAATATTTATGTTTAAATATCGACCGTCCGATCAGAATCCGTGCAATCTGGCCAATGCACGGGGATCCTTTAATAATCGTGCGGATTCGGATTGGACGGTTTAGATCTAAACATAAATATTCTGTTACCTTAGGTGACTGATTCATGTAAGCGGAGGCTCCGGCCTTTTATTTTCCAAGTCACTAATAAATTTGTAACTCTCCTCTGTTTGAATTGAATATAACTGCTGCTGCGCCCTTCTCTTTCTCTCTCTATTTCTCTGGGAGAAGCCGCCATTCGCAGTCTCCATCAAAAGTGAAAATTGAGAAAACTAGGGTTTTAATGGAAGGGGAAGACGGAGCTCGACCAACGGTGGTTAACCCAAGATGCTACTTGGATGTGAGTATTGGAGGGGAGATGGAGGGTAGAATCGTCATAGAACTTTACGCTTCGATCGTTCCGAAAACCGCTGAGAATTTCAGGGCTCTTTGTACCGGAGAGAAGGGTGTGGGTCCTAGCACCGGAGTTCCTCTCCACTTCAAGGTAACCCATTTTCTGGTTCGATCCTTGAGTTCTTATTTTTGGTAGAACCACCCCCCCGGCCCGCGAGGTTTCGTATGAGTTCTTAAGTGTGGATTGGGTTTTCTTGATTTAAACTTTGGTTTCTTGAGGACAGTATTGTCTTTTCACTCGGCTGTATGGACTGTTTGGGAATGTTCTGTTCTCGTTTGGTGCCAACCCCTAGCTAGCTGATTCGGTTGTCTGCTATTATTTATCAGTTAATGTGCCTAATTGTAAAATTTAGTCGTGGTTCGTTTAGTATATTCTAATAGCGGGTACATTTGCTTTCCTTTCGGAGATTCTTTGTTCTTTTGAGATTACTGTTCCAATATATATAGAGAAAACCTTCAAAATTCCAAAACAATAAAAGAAAAAAGAAGAAGAGAAGGATATGGACTAACTTTAGTAATAGTATTAAATTTGCGGATCCATTTATCAACTATTTGTTAATATAAAACAGTTGTTGTTAATCCACACTAGTAAACCTTAAAAAAAGAAAATCCACACTAGTAGGTTTATTTAGTAAGTACGCTTTGCATGCTTGTTGTTTGATAGTATGCCTCTTAGGAGAACTTTTGGAAAGAGGATTATTAAAATATGGTACGGTTTCTTACATCATTATCTTTGTACCATTCTCTCAGGGATCAAAATTTCACCGTGTCATTAAGGGGTTTATGATCCAAGGAGGAGACATCTCAGCCGGGGACGGGACCGGCGGTGAGTCTATATATGGCCGCAACTTTGACGATGAAAACTTTGAACTAAAGCACGAGAGAAAAGGTATGCTCTCCATGGCCAATGCAGGGTCGAACACAAATGGGTCCCAGTTCTTCATCACCACAACCCGCACACCCCACCTTGATGGCAAGCATGTGGTTTTTGCTAAGGTGGTCAAGGGCATGGGCGTGGTTCGTGCGGTTGAGCATCTTCCGACTGGAGAGGGTGATCGAGCAATGGTGGATGTTGTAATTGAGGATTGCGGGGAGTTACCAGAGGGAGTCGAGGATGGGGTTGTGAATTTCTTTAAGGATGGAGATTTGTATCCCGATTGGCCCAATGACCTGGATGAGAAGCCCAACGAGGTGTCTTGGTGGATTGATGTGGTCGAGTCCGCCAAATCATTTGGAAATGACAATTTTAAGGTTTGTTGGTTATTTTTAATGAGAGGATTTCTTTTCAGTTTTGCAAATTGCACGGAACTTGTTCTGTTTTGCTGAAATTAACATTGATCAGACTGCAAATAACATCAGACAGTTAGAACTAAGGTAAACAGTAAAAGATAGCTAATCTGATGAATTGTACTTCTGGAGTCAACACAAATTGAGTTTTGCCCGTAAATACAAACTTGGAACCAGCACTTTGAAATCATTTGCTTAATTTATTTTCCATCGATATAGTGGGAAATGGTTTATCAGTAGGGGTGAACTGTGAACTATTTTGGCCTAAAGGCCAGGTATCATTTTGCAAGCATCCCCACAACGCCACATACCAGTTTCAAATCTGAGAATTTTGATTGTTGTCTGCAAGAATGGCATGATGTTGGGCACAATTTGCAAAAGAGCCCTATGTTTTTCTTCATTTATTGTGGGAGACGCTGTTTTGTTTACAACATATCTACATTTGATATTATACAGAAGCAGGATTATAAGATGGCTTTGAGAAAGTACAGGAAGGCTCTGCGCTATTTAGACGTTTGTTGGGAAAAAGAAGAGATAGATGAAGGCAAGTCTTTGCTCGGGATACTTTATTTTGATGATCAATTATGTATGGGATTAATTGTGTTCTGAAACTATTGTTTTCTCAAATGACTTTTGTTGCGCAGAGAAAAGTGCACTGCTAAGGAAGACAAAATCCATTATTCTCACAAATAGCTCAGTAAGCTTTACTGTTAATTTTAGGTTTATTAACAAAGCGGATTTGCATGTGATTTAAGAGCTTGATGTTAATTTTGTCTTCCATTTGCAAATTTTCTTTTGGATGTTACCTTGTTGGTATTTTTTCAGGCTTGCAAATTGAAGTTAGGGGATTTCAATGGTGCTCTATTAGATGCTGATTTTGCAATTCGTGAGAGGGAGGGTCATGCTAAGGCTTATTTTCGGCAAGGACAGGTTCTGAAATTTATTTGATGTTGTGTTTTTGGTGCCAAAATTATGGAATTTTTTCAAGGGTTGTACGAGAAATTTTGTTGGACTAATAATGGCACCAACTTCTAATCACTAATTATTTGGCTGGTAAAAGTTAACTTCTTTGCGAGAATCAGTTGGTTTGCTTGTACCAGTATATCCTACCAGGTACTGTGGTAGAGTGCAATGCATGGTATCTGCTTTGTTGAATATTTCATCCAACTCAAGCTGTGGTTCTAAAAATGGTTTTTGAAGCTTTTGTTCTAATTATAAGATTACATACTATTATTAATGGAAGTATTAAAAACAATCACTAACTCTCAAATATTTCATACTTGGTTTTCAACTGTTCAATATGATTAATCTAGTCATAATATTTAATGCTCATCTTTTAAGGAGAAATTTTTTCGATAGCAGAACCCTCAAACTTCACGATAAGCATTTACTTACAAAAAAACAAAAAGAGTTTCATGATGACTGCTCAAAACTAAGCATTTAATGACTTTATTTTACAGGCACATATTGCACTTAATGACATTGATGCTGCTGTTGAGAGCTTTAAGCAAGCTTTGGAGTTTGAACCAAATGATGGTGAGAAACTCTGTAATTTACACATACCTTAATTTTTTGACAATATTTATGCAATTAATGAGTTGCTCATTAAATAATTTATGCCTTTTGTTTATAACTTTTTAGCGGGCATCAAGCGAGAACTTGCTGCTGCCAAAAAGAAGGTTAGTCAAAATCTCTAGTTGCTTCCATAATTATAACATTTTTCTTTAGGTGTTACATTATGGTTTAAAATAAGAATAATTCACAGATTGCGGATAGGCGGGATCTGCAACGCAAGGCCTATTCCAGAATGTTCCAACCTTCAACAAAATCTGACAACAATTCCGAGGTAATTTGTTTAGATTATAGTTTATATTTTCCTTTTGGTATTTTGGTTAATTCGTGCTTAATTGGAATTTTGGAATGTAGTACAGGTGTGCGTTTGTTCCATCTGATGATTTGTTTTTCTTTTTCCGGTGTTATCTTCTTGTAGGGATAAGAAGTGATGACTAATTCCCTCTGCTCTTTAGCGATGCAAAACTTAATTTTGCTGATAGAGAGTTCACATTTTGGTTATTTCTAAAGCTTTAGTTTAGGTAATTTTGTGTTCTTTATCACCCCCCCCCCCCCCCCCCCCCCCCCCCCCAAGTCCACACACGCACTCATGTGAGGACTAATAAAAGTCTCTTTGGTTTATTTGCAGGTTAAAACTGGAAAAGTGAAAGAATGATCCAGAACAAATTGGGTTAAGTTATAGTGAAAAGGCGCATTGAACTTTTTTGTCTGACAATTAATTTTTTTACTTGGTAAAACTATATTGACTGGTGCTTGTGCTAAATCCAAAATTTCACTATAGAACTAACTCTTTTAAAACTATCATTTTTGTTTTTCTTGGACATTGTTATATTTTTTTTGTCATGCTTTCCCTTGGCGATCTGCACTTTAACATAATATGGTCCGAAATTTCTTTTTTTGACATAGCAAAATAAATAAATTAAATACAAGGAATTGCCGAATTAAATTGCTAGCGTCTAATTTTAGAGTTGTTTGGGACTGAGCAGATTGGTGGATGTTCGTTGTGTCAGTGTTCATTTTATTGTATAACAAGTGCCCTACAACTCTATATATTTATGTCATAAAACAATTTCGGTAATGTGGTAGGCTGTTTTTTTTTATTTTCTTCGTACTATAATTGGACTACGATCTAGAATGACATTGTAGCATTACATGAGATGCTTAGAAAATGTAGAGGATAGTCAATGGGAAATAATTTGTGAAATCTCTGCAAAAATTGCCCCAATAATTGATGAGTTATCTGAATAGTAAAATCTACTGGAGCTCAGCAGTGGCTTATACCAAATAATTGATCGTAGAAATGCAGCGCTTTGAAATTGAGTCAATCCCAACTCCCAAGTAGCTGAAGGATAATTATAAATAGATGTTATATTTTATTCAATAGCATAAATTCTCCTCCAGCAGAAACTTCTATTACTATGATATTATTTTCTTTACGTGCATATATATAAAAAGAAAGTGATAGTATTTCGATTCTTTTTACGATGGGAATTAGGAGCATGAAAAGTTGTTGGTCTGAAGTAGGGCTACTAATGAGTCAAGTTCGGTTCAAAACTCAGCTCAACTTATCGTATAACTAAACAGGTTCAACTCGGACTCGTCTCGGCCTTGAAGAAAAAAGCTCGGCTCAATTTAATGAGTTTGAGCCTTCAGCTCGGCTAAAACTCGGCTCATAATTCGCTAGCTCAACTCATGCCATAACTCGTGAGCTCAACTCATGCCATAACTCGTGAGCTCAACTCATGCCAAGATTAAAAAAACAAACATTTACTTAATTACAAGTCATAACCTTACCTAACTATTCCCGCAAATCAAACATAACCAAGCAGTCCGAATGAAAATTATGAATCAAAATCGAGATATATGCACTTTAGATTTCAAATTTATTCAAAGCACGCTGAAATTGTTGGAAATTTCTTTTCTCGGCCGAGGCAATCAGATGTACAATTTTCAATTTAATCCCTCTAAAAAGAGGAAATCACAAAAGTCCACAAAACAGATCCCAAATCTTAATCAAATTTTTAAACCTTGTACCACTGTCCACAAAAGTAACCCAACAACCGAACTGTTTTATCCAAAATAAATTAATTCATACAAAATAAACAGATTCCTAAAGGAGAAGAAGTAAATGAGCAAACAGGAGTTCTAAAAAAATGCCAAAATTCTTTTTAAAAAAAAAATTGGTAAGGGATTCTGGTAAGGGATTCGGTATCAGCCAGTATCAATCTGACCTAACCATAGTGGTATTTGTTGATAAAATACCTATTCCTAGCTTTGAGCTGATAAATAATGTGTGAGATAGATTGAGAGAGACCTCCCAGTCAAGGTGATGAAGAGAAGAGACTCATTGGGCTCATGAGCTGGCTCGGCTCGGGCTCGGTTCTGTTTGAGTGATAAAATATGAGCCGAATCTAGTTTGTAGAACCTGGCTTGATACAATTTATTGAGTTGTTCAACTCATTAGCTCATTAGCCAGCTCGGCTCATTAGCAGCTCTAGTTTGAAGACAAATAATGGGCCGCAGCCTATTTGGTTTTGCCAACGGTAGAATACTGAAACCATTGGTAATTGGTTCCTTTTGCCATCGGTAAGGAGTCAAGTCCGATGGTGTTTGACCTTTTTGCTATCGGTGGAAAGCGGGGACCGATGGTGCTTGTGCCTTTGCCATCGGTATGCGACCAAACCGATGGTGATTGGTTTGTGCTGCTTTTAATTAAAAAGGTCTCTGCGTAACCTTTCTGAGTAGAGCCAATTTCGTGAGTTGAAGCTGAGCCGCTGCTCTCAGTGTCTCTGTTGTGAATTTTGCTCTTCTTTTTTAAACTTGTAAGAGTGCTATTGAGTTTGATGATATCTTGTACTTGTAAGACTTTATTGATTTAGTGAATTTGTGCCGTGTGCTTCCTTGATTTTCTTCCGAAAGTTTCCACGTAAAATCTTGTGTCTTTTCTTATTTTTTTGTGTTTGCTTGCTTGCTGTTTGATATCTTGTGTGATTCCTCTATTATCTATTGATTTTGCCCAACAAAAGTCAACATCGTAAATTGTCCTCGGTGGATAAAATACAAGTTGTTGATGCCAAATAATCAAAGTAACGTTGTGAGGTGATAACTTTTATGCTTGCACAAAAATGACATAAATTATCTCTAACTGTTTTATTTTTATGTTTACACTTTTTGATTTTTTTGAGTTATTATTAATATGAACATCGAGAGTAGATACAAAAAATGAAGGCATTATCTACTAAGAATATATCGTAATATCATAAACGATATTGTTAATTCATACTGTTTTGCAACCTCCAAGTTCATATAATATAAATATACCCAGTTCCTGAATATTCATTTATTAACTAGTAAATTTAGTAAGATAAATTTTTTATTCAACTAATAGAATTTATCTATCTTGAAAATTTTATTTGCCATAGGAAACCATAAGACAAACTAAATCTAAAATGACCAGAGGCAAACAGAAAAAATAAAAAATAAAAACAAAGAAATACTTGATGACCTTTGTTACTACTTCAACAGAGACATTATGGTATGGTCTTAAAATATGTAACTTTTGTATTAGATAAATTAACATGTATATATTAGGTATCACATGTCTTGTGAGTTTAGGTTTAGTTGGCTCACCCAATTTACATTTCTCAAGAACTATATATAGTATTGCAAATAATCAATTAGTATATGTTTATTGTTCTTTTTTTTGAAAAGAAATGTAGAGGTCTAGCCTCTAGATTCCATATATGAGACACCAGAGGTGTCATGTAAAAGTTACAAAGTTTGAAATAAAGAAGAAAAAATGAAGAAAGAAAGAAAGGAAAGAAAAGAAGGTAAATAAAGAAACAACAACAACAAAAATACTAAATGCTAAGAAAATGCATTCATATAGAATGTTAGTATTATTATTAGGCTGCTATCTCCTGAATTGTTTGATCTTCTTCTTCATCTTGCTGCACTGCATGTTGGCCTGGGAACCATCTTTTGAATTCTTGTTGAATTTCTATTACCAATTGCCGCGTTTGTTTGCTTTCATCCCTAAATATTCTTGCACAACGTTCTCTCCATATAACGAAGCACATGGTAACTTGCATCTGCATAACCTTGATATTTGTTGAATTCAAAATTGCCCCTTAGAAATCTCCCAGCATGAACAGCTGGCAGTGCCTGAGCTCATTCATCTCTTGTGTTATCTGTACCAGTATCTCCCTATTGTATGCACAATCATTGAAAATATGTTGAACAGTTTCCATAGCCACTTTGCACAGTATACACCTATTTGGCATCTGCCAGCCCCTTACCAGTAAATTATCCACCGTTAAGATTTTGTTTCTCAATGCTAACCATACGAATATTCTTACTCGCATTGGTGCCTTGACCTTCCATAAATTCTTAATTGCGTCATCAATGTAAGGTCTATTTTCCATTGCATCGTAAGCTGATTTAACCGTGAATTGACCTTGTGGTGTCCAGACCCAATAGCTTGCATCTACTCTGTACCAAACACAATCTGTACCAGTTCTGCCATGAGCCGATCTTTTTGCTGACTTTTGTTTTCATTGAGTACATGGTGCAATTTCAAATCCCATTGCCCTGTACACTTAGCCCGATATACCGACATGTCTTGTTCTTTGGCTAGGTTGTATCCAGGTATCTTCTCTTCAGTGGCTGTTCAAGCCATGCATCTTTCCTAAACTTGATATGACTTCCTTGACCCAGTGGAAATTTAATTGAAGCACAGAAGAAATCTCCAATTGAACTAAACACTTTCCAAAAAGGGGTTGCAGTTTGCAATTCCCACGGCCTCACTGATTGTTATGCAATTTGTACTATTTGCATCCAGTACGGTTTCTGTACTTGAATCCAATGCCACATAACCTTGAAGGATGTGTGTTTTGAAAGTTATCTTTTGAATAATAATTTATATGTTGTTCATGATTTTATTACGAATGTTATTATTCATGTTCCTTGAGATTTATATGTTATATATTTGGAAGTGTTCAAGAAGATGCTCTTGGTCTTGAACTATAAAACTCCAAAGATGAGAAACATTTAATCACTAAATATGTTCACAATCGTGGTAATTAAGGAGGAACATTAATTACCGAGGAAGATTGTCATGTCGATTAAAGTACATTGAAGTTCTATAAATATTGATAAAGCATTATCATTTAATAACATAAATATATAAATGTGTATTTAATATATTGAACATGACCTAAATGAATGGAACATTATATGGATTGTGTTTTGTGTCATTAATGTTTTCATTGTGTCTTTGGAATCTTAGATATGAGATGTGTAAGTTTTTCACATGAGAAATATATAATGTGATTGCTATTTAAATACTATCTAATGATAGAAATAAAATAGTAGTTCGTTGTGTACAACTTGTGTGGGAGAAATCTATATGTTAATATTATCATTGTCCCTCAATTTGAGTTATGATATTACTGGGCCCCTTGGTAAAGTGAAATTATATCGCATGCAATATAACTGATGTAGTTATAATTATAATTCACTTGAGAGACCAAAAAAATGAATATAATGCAAGAATGACACGATCCTATTTTGCATATTATTCATAATATCATGTGACAAGGATAGACACGAAATTAGTGGATTGAGTAAATAATTACTATGTCGTTTGAATAACTATAATGTAATGATAGAACCTCTTATAGTCAATAATATAAAGTTTTATATTATTGCCAAGATAACATAGATCCTCTGTACGGTCACACCAACTGAAAAGAAACAACAAGTATTTTATATTTCATAATGATGTATTAGATAAAATACATGAGATGAAATACTAAAATAAAATGTCATAATATGACATGCTTAGATCATAAATACATTTGTGAAGTTATGCAAATATTATTTGATATAATGTTTGAATGCATTATAAGAATAATAAGAATATTACATAATAGAATAATATGATTAATATTAATTGTTCATAAATTAATTTATTAAACCAATCACAAGATGAGATTAGAGATGATAACATGACTAAATAAGGCTAGTGGCATTTGTGTAAATAGTTTAAACTTTACACAAATAGTAGTCCTAACCCCTTGCCTATTTTAAGGGGTGTAATTAAGGAAATAAGTGAGAAAAATTCTGCTTCTCTTCCTTGGCCGAAATTCCTCTTAAGCAGCCCCTTTTTCTCAAGGCCGAAACACTAAGAATGTGGTTCAATACTTGGCCAAAAATTACACATTTTTCTCTCATCTCTTCTTGTTAGGTTTAGCCAGCAAGAAATCAAATAGCTTGTTGATTTGAAGATTATTAGGTGGTTGGATCTAAGCCTTGAACTTCACATCCATCTATCTAAGAGGCGTGCAAGTTCGTTGTTTAGGTTCAAGGTGAACCAAGAGGCGCTTCCGAGAAAAACACGATATCTAGAAGGGAAACCGACTTCTCTCCATCAAGAGATTTGACAATCTCTTTAGGTAAATGTTTCCATCATTTTCTCTTGCAATAAATTAGATGAGATTAATTTATATTAATTTAGTATACTTTAGTTTGTTGAAAAAAATCTTGTTTGCTATTCTCATATAAATAAGATCTTTCGTGTATTGAGCCAAGTGGTGATAGGAAAAATTTAAATTCTCACCATATAGGCATACACGTGAAATCTCAACAAACCTTTGCCAATAAAGCCTTGTTAAATGCATACAAGTCCTTTACCCCCATACCTCCCATTTCTTTAGGTCTTGTAACTAACTCCCAAGCTGTTAAACTCATGTATACCCCTTCTTGACCCCTGTGTCCATGCCATAGGAACCTTCGCCTTCTTTTGTGTATTTTTTGTATGACCCACTTGGGTGATAAAAAAAGTTTGCATGAAGTAAATAGGCATGGTTGTTAGAGTTGCATTGAGGAGCACAATCCTCCCCCCAATGGACAGCATACTTGCTTTCCAAGTTGTTAGTTTATTTGTTATCTTTTGTATGAGTGGAAGGTAGTTAGGTTTTGTCAACTTCTTGTTCGATAATGGCATCCCCAAATACTCAATTAGGAATTTTGTTGCCCTGCAGCCTATAATTTGAGCCAGATCGTTTATCTCTCATTCTTCTATTTTAGTTGCCAAAAATTCAGATTTGTTGAGATTTACTATCAGACCCGACAGTTCTGCAAAAATGTTAAGTATTATTTTTAAGAATCCCAGTTGCTGGCTTGTTGGTTGGATAAGGAACAAGGTGTCATCTGCATACGACAAGCATGGGTTACAATTTGGAGTTGGCATGCGCATTAGGTTGAGCTGTGTTAACCTCTTTGTCCATTTAGCAAGAAAATCCTTGCTATAATGAACAGATAAGGGGATAGCGGATCCCCTTGCCTGAGCCCTCTCTTGAGGTTGATTTGCTTTCCTGCCACCGAATTTATCAGAACCTTGGAGGAACCTTGCAAGACTGCCCCTTGTATTATTTTGATCCATCTATTTAGGAAGCCCTTTACCTTCATTATCTATGCCAGAAAGTCCCATGAAAGCGTATCAAAGGCCTTGTAAATGTCTGCTTTGAAAAGACCCACTTGCTTTTTCTATCTTGTTGCCATAGTAACCAGTTCTTAGGCATAAATGAATCCTTTATTTATGTGCCTTCCTTGCAAAAAACTAGTTTGATTCGGTAGTATCAAATTGTGTATGATGGCCTTTAGTCTATTTGCCAAGATTTTTGAGAAGATTTTTTGAATTGAGTTTATGAGGCTAATGGGTCTAAAATCATTTGTAGTCAGGAGACCTTGTTTCTTCGGTATTAGGGCACTGTATGAGTCATTTAGTGGGTGTATGGATGGATTTGGATTTTGGAGTATTGAGTTGTATGTGTTCAACAGTTCTTGTCTGATAACGGATGAGAATTTTTTGAAGAACTCTGATGTATATCCATCCGGGCTTGGAGCCTTATTGGATGGTAAGGCCGTGATTGTGGTTTGTAATTCTTCCATGGTTATTGGATCCTACAATTGCTGCCATTCTAGATCTTCATGTGTGTATAGTGCATTGTAATCAAACCTCGTATGTTGGGTGTGGTGACTTCCTATCAGATTGACAAAATGGTTGAAGAAAGCTTTTGCCTTTTGTTTGTGCTCCACCAGTGTTACTTCACCTTCCATTAGTACATCAATTGGTTGTTCCTCTTCCTGGCTGATGCCATTTGGTGGAAAAAATGCGTGTTCTTATCCCCTGACTTAAGCCATGTCTATTTTGCTCTCTGCTTCCATTTATCTTCTTGTTCTAGCACCATTTGGCTATGTCTTTCTCTCATTACAATTTGAAGCACCTTTTCTACTTCTGTAAGCCCCCTTGTCTCCACTTGTTTATTCAACCAACATAGACAATCCGAGCACAACTTCCTTTGGTAGTTAGTTCTTTTCTGATATTCCTTTCTCCACTTCATCACCTCTTTCGTTAGTATTTTGAATTTGTCATGTAGCTGATGCGTGTTTGTTGCCATTGGTTGTGCTTCCCATGATGTGATCACCATGTTTTGGAATTTCTCATTTTTCAGCCAAGTGTTTTCAATTCTGAAGACATTGGTTGTTGGAAATTTTGTCTGGATTGTGCAGAGCAATGGAGTATGGTCTGATACTGGCGAGGTGTGTGGTGTCTGTGTGGTGTTTGGGTAGCTTTTGGCCCACTCAGGTGATATAAGGAACCTGTCCATGCGTACCAGTGTCAATAGATCCCTCTCATTACTCCATGTATACCGCTGTCCTTGCAGTGGCAAGTCGATAAGTTGCAACTCCTGAACCAGTGATCGAAACCCCGTCATATGTTGTAGTGGGTATCCTTCATTTGACCTGTCCATGCGTACCAGCCTCAAAGAAAGTGTCTTGATCAAATCCCAATATAACAAGTTCATCAGCAATTATTTGCAGTGTGTAAATCTTATGTACAAAAACACAATCATGAAAAGGTTGCATAAGGAGCTGATATTTTTATTAATACCCCAAAAAACAAAAATTATCAAATCTGCCCCCAACCCAAACTTATATTTAAATCTACCCCAACTGCCCGTCCACTGGGCGGTCCACTAGTGTTTTTTTTAGGAGAAAATATGAATATCAAGATGCTGAATTCTTAACGCTAAAAATTCAGATTTTTTTTTAATTTAGTTAGATTACTTCTTTTAAGCATATTTATACTAAAATATGCTAAATTACTTGGAATTATGTTAAATTACGTTGAATTACACTAAATTACGCTAAATAACAATAACTTCGCTAATTATGCTAAAATACGGTAAATTACGCTAAACTACGCAAAAATACGCTAAAGTAGACCAATTCTGTGCCATTTTTCATGAATCATAAAAAATAGTAAAAAATTCCAAAAATAGTAAAAATTGGTATTCTACAATTTCATTATATAACTAATTTACTGAATTACTTGGATTGAATAATAGAAATGAAAATCTTAATCGGAAACTTCAACTCAAGTTTTGAGGGTCTTCCCTTTGTTTTTTGGCGATTTTGAATTTTAGAATCTAGCATCGTGGGTACTAACGCATGCGCATTTTTGCAAGCTTTCCGAAAAGTGATCATTTGCTGAAATCGGACACTCGAGCGCCGTTTTATGACCCTTTTGAAGTTTCGTCGTCGTTTTTTGCCTTTTTAGTGAAGATATCATCCCTATTCATATGTAATTTATTGTAATTTACCGTATTTTAGCGTAATGTAATGTAATTTAGTATAATTTAACTTAATATAGTGTAACTCAACGTAATTTAACATAATTCTAAGTAATTTAGCGTATTTTAGTATAAATATGCTTAAAAGAAGTAATCTAACTAATATTTTAAAAAAAAATTTGAATTTTTAGCATTAAGAATTCAGCATCTTGATATTCATATTGTCTCTAAAAAAAAAATTCACTAGCGGACCGCCCAGCTGCTGGGCAGTCAGCTATGGAAACTGGACCGCCCAGTCACTTTACGGTCAGATATGCATAGTGGACCGCCCAGACAGTGGGCGGTCAGCTATGGAAACTGGACCGCCCAGCAGCTGGGCGGTCAGCTATGCATAGTGGACCGCCCAGCCACTGAGCGGTCTGGTGGGGAAAGTGGACCGCCCAGTGGACGGGCGGTTGGGGTAGATTTAAAAATAAGTTTGGGGTGGGGGCAGATTTGATAATTTGTTTTTTTTTTTGGGTATTAATAAAAATATCGGCATAAGGAGATTGAAACGAGCAACAACATGTATAAAAAAAATGACGACTCCTTACACATATTTCAAATATGTAATTCAATAACTTAGTAATTGAAATCTCTACCAAGATTCAAACATTTAATTCATCTTATGAGATGAGCACAGAGACTGTGGAGTAGGTTTGATGGCTCCAGAAACATTATATCTACTTTACGATCCATGCGCTTCACTTTAATATTCATGGCACTGGAGCTTATTGGACCTACTCCGTTCTCGAGCACATAAATAAATTTAAGAATCTACAATTTGAACTATTTTGTTGCCAAATGTATTTTTGCTACATTTCAGTTTCCATAGACAACAAGAATGTATAAATCATTCATGCCCCAAATTAAAACATGCTTGCAGTTATACACATTTTAAAGTTGCAAAACTTCATTCATGCACCGAATTTGGCTTGCTTGATTGGTACGGAGAACACTTCCCGCGGTGCTATCAAAGGACCAGTTTGCACAATTAGTATATTGTTCTCGCAATGGAATTGATCTCTTTTGCTCCTTTTGAGGATTTTCATCAGTCAGGTTGAATATATATATAATCCACACTACAAAGAAAAATCTTCTGCAATATTTTGATGGCCACTAACGGCCTTTTTTGTTTTTTTTTCAAAGTAAATAGTTTGCTAAATCAGGGTCAATATTTGGTTCCATTGTTTGTGTGTTCAAGTTTTTATGAACAAATTATGAAGAACTTTAGTGAAATTAATGTGGTAGTCAGAAACCAAATATTCTATAAAATTTGAGTTTTTGGTGTTGATTGCAAATGACTTGTTTTTTTTTTTTAAATTTGAAAGCGACTTCCAACGTTATGTATTAAATAAATTGACTTTACACACTAAAAAGCACATCAATCTTACAAACATTGAAAAACAACATCTAAGAAATAAACAAAAACTGCCTACGTGAACAGTGGCATGCAACTGCACCCATCTCCAGTTTGCGACACCCTTAGCAATGTTTCAGCCATAATTTAAATTCTTGGACACATCTCTCAGCCGCTATATATGTTTGGGTGTAGCGCTTTGTCCCCAAAAAACACCCTGTTTCTCTGCTTCCAGATGTGCCATATCGTGCACGTGAAGCTTGTTGCCCATCTCTTGCGTCTCATACCTCTGCCCTGCTTAACCACTGCTCAAGACCTTGTCCACACTTCCTGTATGGATTCTGTCTATTGCAAATGACTTGTTATCCCGTATAATACTCAAAGAAATGCTAGATGCTAAAAAAAATGAGTCCAATTTGTAACAAAAAAAATTGCTTGAAAGAACAAAAATAGAACCTAATTGCAAAAGCTTGACCTTAATTTGTTACGAACAAAACATGTAACTTCCCCTTACATATGCTTTGGTTACGGTGAGGATGCCCAGTAGGGTTGTCAATGGCACCCTTTTATCTGTTTACTCGGCCCGTACCGTATCCGATAAAACGAGTATGGGTAAGTTTTTTTTTTTTCCTAAACTTATCGGAACGGGTACGGGTAAAGATTTTTTTTCATTATCTAAACGGGTAAGAGTACGGGTAAAGCCTATTCCGTACCCGTTATCCGATCGGGTGATTATAAAAAAAATTATATATATTATATACTATTAATGAACAATTAATATTAATTCTTCAACTATTTTTGATAGTTGTGTTATGCTTAATTAACTATTAAAACACGTAAACAAATTTCAGCAAATCTCTATTAAATCCTTTTAAACACGTATATATATTTGTGAAATGAATGTGTTTTAATTTATTATTTAGTAAATAATTTTTTTTATTATAATAATTCGTTATTTACCCGCTACCGTTTCGTAATCCGACAACCGTAACGGGTAAGAGTAAGGTAAGGGTAAGATAATTCGTAGCAGGTAAGGGTAGGGTACGGATAAGAACAATTTGTAACGGATACGGGTATGAAAATGCTTCCACCCGACCCTTACCGTACCCGTTGACACCCCTAATGCCCCGCAGGTGAAATTATTTATAAATAATCTGGTCCGTCAAAAATTATAATCTAATAAGTACACTTAATTTTCTTACACATACTATATTTTTTTTTTAACTTTTAATGGAGAGAAAAATGGATACTTTATAAATTTTAAATAATTTTAATAAAAAACCAATAAATTGAATAAATTTGTGAGTTTTTTTACATTTAGTGAGTAAATATGATATTATTAATTTTAGAGGGGAAAATACATATTTTTAGTGTTTTTTAGGGGCTACATAAAATTCTTCAAGTTCCTATTATATTTGTTCTAATTGGTATGATGTTTTTGTTTTGTTATAATTCTGAATTTAAAAAAAAATAGTGAAAATAGTTGATAATTTATTCGGTGTTCATGAAATCAATGAAGCATATGTTAAAAGTGAGCATAATATTACAATTATTTTGATTAATAAAAATATGTATTTACTATCTGTTTTAAAATATCATAATTAAATAACGGATATTTATCCGATTTTAAAAAAAACCCGTCAAACCCATCCCTTGTATTGTTTCAAAACCAACAAAGTCAGCCCATGTACGCCCATAGTTTAAATAATAAGATGACCAGAATCCCTTATAGAATAATTTTGAAATTTAAAAAAAGTTGAATAATGTGGTAACCGTTACAAAATTTTCTTGACCCCGTTACGATTTTTATAGTGTGAAAAGATTACAAATCTACTAGAATCTGGAGTACAATCTGAACCGTCTCATGTACATTGAACGGTCATTGTATGACAATACTTCCCTAGAACGCTCCTTGCCCTTGACCTAACGATCATTAATTAGAATACAAAATGAATAAAACCCAAAATGTAACCTAAATACATTGATATTAGCTGGCAGCCATTGTCCGGCGATAACCTCGAGGTTTTTTTTTGCTGCTATATATATATAGACCCATAGAACCCTATCATCGTCAATAAAATTAAATGAAACTATTTTGCCCGGATGAATAAGAAAAGAAAATATAAAACCTCCCCCTCTTCCATAAAATCACTAAATCTCGTCAAGGCATTAGCTGGTTGATGCAAGGAGAAAGAAGGATGAAAGAAATTTAGAGATGTGAACAAGGGTGGAAGATATATATACCTTGTAAGGAATTTTTTCTTTTACTTCAATTTTGATGAAAAATATTATTTTTTATTATTGAAGGGTATTTTTCGTTTAACATACATTAGATCTGAAATTTTTATTAATATCCAAAATTAATAAATAATTTAAAAATCTACACCCCAGAGGAATTTCGAATTCTGTTCAAACCAGAGATTAAATTTCCAGTTTCAGGCTGCAAAACTAGAAATTTATTTTCCGGTTTCCGAATTCTAGAACTGGGGATTAAATTTCAATGCTAATTGTTTGTTGTTCTCTTACTAAGTATATTTCAAGCGATTTTGATATATATATATATATATAATTAATTAACATATTCCATTAAAATTATATTGCGCATTCAAATATGAAGAACAAATATTAAGGTTTGTATGTGATGCTGCAATGGATGTTTGAAAATTTGGTACACCCTTTCAAAAGATAAAAGAAAGAAATAAAAAAACTAACAGATTATCCACAGAAAAAAAAAATAGAGTATATATGGAGTGCTACCTGCTGCAACACAAGAATAAATTCAATTACATGTGTAAAAAAAAATTATGCATATTTTACAAAATAATTGATCATGAAAGGAAACTTATCTTAGATTATGTATATGGTTCGTACTGCGTAAACAATGTTCTAGAGCTTCTAGTAAAATATTTTATCGCATTCAATGTCTGCGGGACATCTTAAAACGGTTTGCAATTTGTTTACAATCCATTACTAATAATGCATAGTAAGTTATTAGACAATATTTTGTCAAATTAACAAGTTCATTGAAATAAGACGTATTTTTCTCACTAAAGTAGTATTTCTCAAATAAGTTCCATCATTATTTTCTTTCGAAAAACATCATTAATTGTACAAATAAATTAATTTTTGGTTGAAGATGCTATTCAATGAAAACTGATCAAGACTAGAACTTGTGTATAAGATCTGACAAACACAGATCTAGACAAAGAATTAACCGGGATTTATATATATTGATGAGACTGTGTAGATGTAATGTGCTATGTTTTGGTTATTGGTAAGCCATATAAAAGCATAAAAACTGTTTTTTATTAGAGAGGTCAGGTAAAACAAACAATTTGAACCTTTTGTTCCATAACTTGTGCTTATGTTGCAGCAAGCTAGGGAGATGCGGTTTTTTTTAGAGTTGATTTAGTAGGCAAAACCAACAAATGAAAATAGTAAATTTTTAGGATAATTTTCTAGATACCAAATTATATCTAGGATCCTCATGTGCGGTGTGGATGTGCCAAAATACCGTTTTTATTTCCTGAAAAAAATAAACATAAATGGAGAAATTAAAATAGTCCAATATACCAATTTTTTCTCGCTCTTATGAAACATATATTTCATATGTTTTATTATCTATATATACTATATATATATATATAGTTTTGAATTCCATATATATTCTAGTAAAAGGAACACAAAAGAATTCAAAAAGAGATTGGTCTAGGTACGACTCAAGTGCAGAACTTAATCGACAAAGGATCTAACTAGTACAGTACCGGGATTTGAGACTAAGATCATTTTCTACAAGCCATATTAGGCCTATTGCCCACTATAGGCCTTTCCATTCAGAGATGATCTATAATATATCACTTGAACATGTTGGGCAACCAATAAATTGCATAAATGTTACATATCTTATCATGCAATATTTTTTGTTGTGCCAAAGTTCAAATGTTTGTGGCTATTTCTCTTTGAAGGAAGTGAGTTTAGAAAATGTGTCTGTCTCAGATTTCAGTACCGCACAAGTTAGTTCCTTTGTTGTTCTGTATTAGTCATTATCAATCCATGCACTCTTATTTATTATTGTTCTTTTTTTTTGCTTATTGTTTGAAAAGTCATCTATATTAATCCATTAATTATAGTGCTGGGAGATATTAGACATTAATGTCATGTCAAGAACCAAAGGAAAAGGTATTATTTATCATCATAATTTTGTGTTTGAAATAAAAAAACATTATTAATTTTACAAATAAATTAACTTTTGGTTTTGGTTGAATATGCTATGCAATGAATGCTTATCACGCCAAGAACCTGTGTAGGAGATATGATGGCGTAGATCTAGACAAAGAATCATGATTTAATTATATTGAAGGGTTTGTAGATGCAATGTGCTACGATTTGGTTACTAGTAAGCCATAAAAGCACATGTACTAAATTTATTAGGGAGGTCCGTTTTAAACAAACAATTTGTAATTTTTATTTTATATTTTGTGTTTATGTTGTAGATGCAGTTTTCTAGACTTAATTTATGAGGCAAGCGAAAACCAACAAATGAAAATTAAGGGAGTAATTAATATTTAGGAAATTTTTCTAAATATTAGGTCTAGATTCCTTTTTTTCCCGAAAAAAGGAAAATAAATGAAGAAATTAAATATTTCAATATATGCTTTATTTGCTATATATATATATATGGCTTCTAGTTCCATATATTTATATTCTAGTAAAAAGAACGCAAAAGAAGAAAAAAAAAAAAGAGATTGGTCTTAGTATGACTCAATTATAGTGCAAGCTAGCCATGAACTCAATGCTACTTTAATTAGGCCCTTCCATTCAGAGATAATCTGTAATACATCACTTGAACTTATTGGACAACCAATTAATTGTTAAAATGTTACATGCTTTTATCATGCAATATTTTTTGTTGTGCCAAAGTTTAAATGTTTGTGGCTATTTCTCTTTGAAGGAAGCGAGTTTAGAAAGTGTATCTGTCTCAGTCTCACATTTCAGTACTGCACAAGTTAGTTCCTTTGTTGTTCTGCATTAGTCATTATCAATCCACTATTATTTGTTCTTGTTCTTTTTTTGCTTCTTACTTAAAAGTAATTAGTTTCATTAACCCATTGATTAAAATGCTTGAAAATAATACACATTATTAACATGTCAAAATTAAAGGAAAAGGTATTATTTCTCAAATAAGTTCATCATAAAATTTTTTTTCTAAAAATATTATAAATTGTATAAATAAATAAACTTTTGGTTGAAGATGATACAATGAAAGCTGATCAAGGCAAGAATCTGTGTAGAAGATATTGCAATGTAGATTCAGACAATGAACCTGGATTTATATTGAAGAGACTGCAGATGCAACGTGGTGATATTGTTTGGTTACTGGTAAGCCATAAAAGCAAAAGTACTAATTTTATTAGGGTGGTCAGTTTAAAACAAATAATATGAATTTTGTATTCCATAGCTTGTGTTTATGTTGCAGCAAGCTACTGAGATGTGGTTTTTTAGAGTTAATTTACATAGTAGGTAAGAGAAAACCAACAAAAGAAAATAGAGTAATTTTTAGAAAAAAATTCTAAATACCAACTTAGATCTAGGGTCCTATGTGCCGAAAATTCTAATTTTGTTTCCACAAAAAAGAAGAAAAATGAAGAAATTAAATATATGAGTAAAGATGTTGTTCCCCGCACTCCAGTCCCCTAAACGTCCCCCCATTCTAACTAACTTTGTCAATCATTAAACCACCTTGAAAAACGTGTAAAACGTGTAAAAGATGAGTCCAGTTTTTTTTCTTTAAATACTTGATATCTTAAGTATGAATACTTGATGAATTATATATGAATATTTGATAACTTAGGTATGAATACTTTCCATTTTGTATGAATACTTTCCATATTTGAGTTCAGTTTTTTTCTTTAAATACTTGATATCTTAAGTATGAATACTTGATGAATTATATATAAATATTTGATATCTTAGGTGTGAATACTTTCCATTTTGTATAAATATTTTCCATATTTGAATATTTGATACCTTGAAAAACGTGTAAAAGTATGTCATCATAGATCATTTGAAAGATAAAATTGTGTAGAACACGTTCGTGGTTTTAGATTTGCAAAATTCCTCATAGATCGTCCCAAAAATTGGTTAGATTTAACGGAGAAAAAAAAAACCACCTTGAAAAACGTGTAAAAGATGAGTAGGTATTGTGTCCCGTTTTTGTTTGATATCTTAGGTCTTCATACTTTCTATTTTGTATGTGAATTAATTTAATCAATGAATGTAGCACTGGTGGTGTGATCCACGTGACTTTTTGGTTGTGGTTCCCAATGCAGTCTGACAGTTACTGCCCCCGAAAAGTAATGGTCCCCAGTTTGTATGTGAATTAATACTTGATATCTTAGGTATGAATACTTGATGAATTATATATGAATACTTGATATCTTAGGTATGAATACTTTCCATTTTGTATGTAAATTAATGTATGTTGAATGGGGGACTGACAGTTGTACTTTGACCGTTAGAGGACGTTTAGGGGACTGAATGGGGGACGTTTAGGGGACGTTTAGGGGACTGAATGGGGGACTGTTAGTCGATCCCTAAATATATTCCAATATACCAAAACTTTCTCGCTAAATATATTCCAATATACCAAAACTTTCTCGCTATTATAAAGCATATATCATCTGTTTTATTTTCTATAAATACAGCTCACAGTTCCATATATATTCTTGTAAAAAGAATGCAAAAGAAGAAAAGAAAGAGATTGGTCTTGGTACGAGTCGTACGACTCAACTCGAGTACAGAAATTAAACGACAAAGGATCTAAGATATTTTCTACAAGCCATATTAGTGCAAGCTAGCTATGAGCTCGATGCTACTTAATTTAGATCTTTCCATTCAGAGATGATATTTAGGAAATAAATCTGCTGTTATTCTCAAGGAATGACAGTAACCTGTTATTCCAATCCTAACCATTCAAACTTCAAACTTTTCCATGCGCGAATTTCAATAAAATTAGTTTTTCACGCATAAATTTCAACAAAGATCAACGGTTGAAATCGAAATAACAACATATTTATTTCCTGGTCTTTACATCACTTGAACGGGGGCAATTTCATGAAGACCCCTCCAAAACCTCAAAATGATGTATTTATCCTTTCAAAATTCATAACATCATATTTATCCTTATAATTTTCAAAAACTCACAAATTTATCCAATTTGTCAACCTTTCTACTAAAACTCATTTTAAATTTATAAAGTATATATTTTACTTTTATTAAAAATTAAAAAATATATAGCCTATTTAAGAGAAATATTTAGTTTTCTAATTGATCGATTTTGAGAGCAAATGGTTTATTTTCTTACTTGCCACACACACATAAGCATATGCATAAATGTCATGTGCATGGGTCACAAGTAGATAAATAAATCATTTGTCCTCGAAAAATAATCAGTTAAAAGGCAACATATTTTTCTCATACATACTACATATTTTTATTTTTTAAATAAAGGGTAAAATGGATATTTTATAAATTTAAAATAAGTTTTAATAAAGTCAATACCTAAAGTAATTTGTGAGTTTTTGAAATTTAGAAGTGTAAATATGATATTATAAATTTCGTAAATATGATACATAAAATTTCCCCTTTTAATTTGATATGTCCATCTATTTGTTTCAATTAAATCATCAAGCATTAGTTTTATTTTCTGCCAATAAGGTACAAAAAATTGCAAAATTTCCAATATGGAGCCTTTTGATGATCTAGATGATTATTTTTGTTGCTAAGGAAAAATTGCCAATTTTTTTTATAATAATAACGCTCCATTTTGTAAATAATAACATGAGTTATTGACAAAGTTGATTTTATTCAGTATATTATCATTTATATTTATAAAAAGCATACTATTTTTTTTTTAAGTTCTATTTCGCCAAAAAGAACATGGATTATTGACCCTGAACAAAAGTAGACTAGAATTTAACTTTGGAAGTAGCTTATTGCTTATATTGGCAATAAGGAAAAAAATTTCCTTAGCAACAAAAATAATCATCTAGATCATCAAAAGGCTCCATATTGGCAATTTTGCAATTTTTAGTTCCTTATTGGCAGAAAATAAAACTAATGCTTGATGCTTAAATTGAAACAAATAGATGGACATATCAAATTAAAAGGGGAAATTTTATGTATCATATTTACAAAATTCATAATATCATATTTACACTTCTAAATTTCAAAAACTCACAAATTACTTTAGGTATTGACTTTATTAAAACTTATTTTAAATTTATAAAATATCCATTTTACCCTTTATTTAAAAAATAAAAATATGTAGTATGTATGAGAAAAATATGTTGCCTTTTAACTGATCAGTTTTCGAGGACAATGATTTATTTATCTACTTGTGACCCATACACATGACATTTATGCATATGCTTATGTGTGTGTGTCACAAGTAAGAAAATAAACCATTTGCTCTCAAAATCGATCAATTTGAAAACTAAATATTTCTCTTAAATAGGCTATATATTTTTTAATTTTTAATAAAAGTAAAATATATACTTTATAATTTAAAATGAGTTTTAGTAGAAAGGTTGACAAATTGGATAAATTTGTGAGTTTTTGAAAATTATAAGGATAAATATGATGTTATGAATTTTGAAAGGATAAATACATCATTTTGAGGTTTTGGAGGGGTCTTATGAAATTGCCCCCGTTCAAGTGATGTAAAGACCAGGAAATAAATATGTTGTTATTTCGATCTCAACCGTTGATCTTTGTTGAAATTTATGCGTGAAAAACTAATTTTATTGAAATTCGCCCATGAAAAGTTTGAAAGGTTAGGATTGGAATAACAGGTTCCTGTTATTCCTTGAGAATAACAGCAGATTTATTTCCTAAAGATCATCTCTGAATGGAAAGATCTAAATTAAGTAGCATCGAGCTCATAGCTAGCTCTCCTCATCCTCTAAGGCAGCTAAGGTAGTTTTCTTATATAATGCTTATTTTGATGCTTAACTATAAAGATATGTCATAATGAATTTTGTAAAATCTGGTCAGAAGACTACCAGTTGAAACAATGAGGTTTAAGTGTGAAACTATACTTGGTGACCAATATGAATTTAACCTGCTGTAGTTTAATTATTATAGATCATTTTGAAGAAATTACTGGTTTCTCTTAAATACAATAAATACAAAGTTAGGGGTTGTCTTGCAAAAAAACTTGAAATGAGGAGGTTAAATGAAGCACTGAACAGAAATCAGTCACATGACTGATTGATGGTGCATCCTCCTGTGAATTTCTAAAAAAACCAACCCTTTTAGCTTACTGTTTCTTATAAAAATACAAAATTGAGTGATCTGCATATCTCTTTACTGGAAGCCGAGATGGTACATTGAAAAGATGGGCTTTAAAGGACCAAAATCCTACTAGCTTTGTCAGATCATAAAAGACTAGTAAAAGACTTGCACATTATTTCACTTCAATCGGAACATGATTTCACTCTAGTAAAAGACTAGAGAATTCTTGACTTAGAATTCATTTACAAAATTCTTGATATGTTATTTTAGATTTTAAACACTAGAGATCATCTTAGATTTACAGAAATTTTTACTTAGGTTTGTTTACAACATTCAAAACTTAAGTTTACAACATTATGTGATAAGATTTACAAAAGTAAAAAATAATTGAAAGAAGCATCTAGATGCAGAATTTAACAAAACTAAAATTTTGAGAAAAATTGAATTTTTAATTTTTTTACCAGTTTACAGTATTCAATGAAATTGTCTACAGAGTCATGTGATAAGGTTTACAAAATTCAAAACAATTGGAAGTAGTTACTTGACGCAAATTTAAAAAATAAAATAAAATTTAAAAAAAATTAAAATTTGAAATTTTTTTACTGGTTTACAGTATTCATTGACACTGTTTACAGTTATGTAATAAGGTTTACAGAATTCAAAAAAATTGGAAGTAGCATCTAGATGCAAATTTAAAAAAACTAAAATTTTGAAAAAAAAATTTGAAAAAATTAAAATTTGAAATTTGTTTACCGGTTAGTATTTAACGAATCTGTCTACAAAGTTATGTGATAAGGTTTACAGAATTCAAAATAATTAGAAGTAACATCTAGAATCAGATTTGAAAAAAAATTTGAAATTTTTTTTACCTGTGACTGTTTATGAAGTAGTCCCGATTAGTTACTAGTTTTGAAAAATTGTTAAAGATTTTCTAGATGTAGTCCCAGTGGTCTTGGTCAAAGGTCTAAAAGTAATCCCGGTCAAAGCAGTTAAAGTTGTTAAAGTGGAAGTTAAAGTGGAGGTTTTTGGAGACCACACGATAATGGAAAGTTATATTTGCAGAATTCGTTACATTAGTTTACAGAATCTCGTGAATCCAAGAATAATCCGGGGACTGTTAGCAGCTTTCTTTGTTATATTTTGATATGTGAGGGAACTCATGCCTAAAACGAACTCCATACGTTCATTTCTTCAGTACTGCTCAGAATAATATAACTGATTCCTTCAATAGTGTCGTGCTTATTTTTATTCTTATTTTGCTGAACTTTCATGTAATTTAGTAAAAGCTCTAAAAAAGTTTAATCAATTAATATCTGGAGACACGCAAATGAATAAAAAAAATTAATCAATTAATATCTGGAGACACGCAAATGAATAAAAAAAAAATTAATCAATTAATATCTTGAGACATGCAAATGAATCAAAGAACGCACATCAAGAATATTTTTCAACAACAACAAGGCATAATCTGGCGGCACGGGTTGCATAGCACCTTGCATTGTTCTGTGAAAGAACACTTACATGAAAGTAAAAATACTAAACTAAAAAAAAAAAAACATTGGTAATATCAGAAATCTGGAAGTTTTGTCCTAAAACTACTTGAATGAAAATGCACAATAAAGAGAACTAGCCAAAAACCAACATTGTTAACGATTTGTGGCAATTAGCAATTCAAAGGCACACTGTACACTCAGCATCCTTAGCCAAAGTGCCAAGTAAAACATCTGCAATATCTTTGTTTTGATATGATCTAACCAAGCTTAATATGATATCTATTATACATTGTAATCATCCAATCCAATATCCCTCAATGCATCAGTAGCAGCATCCTTACATCCAGGCATTCCCTTTGCTCTCCTTATCAGCTTCTCAACACCACCATTCAAAAGGATAGTCCTAAGTATAGAAATGCAATCAGGTCCCAAGGCAATCAATCACAAGTTTGATCTAGATACCATTATCAGTTATTACTGGTACATGCCATCTAACACTGTTTACTCTCAAAATCGCCATGGTAATGATTTTAACAAGTTTAATTTAAGAGTTAGGTTAAACCAGATATTTCATAACTCAAATGTAATACTCTTGCCACATGACTAAAGCATATCAAGCCAAACAAACAAGAAATGCTTTTAGGACATCTTTACAATAAAGATTGTCAATCTAAAACATACCTGTTTTCTAGGTTCCTAACTACCAAATTGCGAATCATGAGGCACGCTTGCTTCTGCATCTGATGTGAAGTGGGGTATTTTTGCATTGATTCAATTGTCAGATCTCCTATTCCAGCTTCAATTGCGCGAGCTGCATTATCTGGTAATCTTAGTGACAGGACAGTAATAATTGACATGACCTGCATATAGTAAGTAGGATATTAGCGGAGTTTATTTGATTTAACACAGAATAATCTTCTAATGCCAGATATACCCATAGTAAATTGAGTTCAGAATATCATATATTGTCACACAGAAAATAGCTGCAACCCTGGGCATCATTTCAAGTGCTTTTGAGGGCTATGAAAGATTGCAGTAGAGAATTTCAAGCATTGAACAAAATCTATAAAATATTACCTCTTGAATAACCGACGGATCGTCACAAAATCTTGATGATAGTATAATCAGTTTTTCAATCCCATCCTTCTGTACAATTGCAATCTTATTTGCATCACTGGCTGCCAGCTGCATAAAAAGGATTAAAAGATACCTCAAAAAATGAAAAAAAAAATATATCAAAACTGTAACGAAACAATTATTCCAAAAAACAGACCTTTGACAACAAGGAGCAGCAAGATTTAGCAATGACTCTGTTTCCCTGTTCTCCACTTTCATGAATACATTGTAATATTACATCAATCCCACCTTTTTCAGATATTGACTTGCAAATCTCATCCTGTGGAAAGAATAGTTAAATAAGGTGTCAATGTGATTGCTGTGCTCTCCAAAAAAGAGATGAAATAGGATAAGGTCATCAAACAATATAGATGATATGAAACACTGCAGGTTATTTTGTAATATTGGTACTAAAGGAACCCTGATGCAGACTTTTAGGAAAATGAGGGATTATAACTTTGGGGCAATAATCGAACTTACATTTACGGCAACAGCCTTTAAAGCAGCACAAGCTGAAGGCAAGCATGAAGAACCCACACCCTTGCGCAGTGCATCTACAAGAGCATCCGCCATCCCAACTTTTGCAAAAATTCGTGCATACCCAAATACCTGCTTTCACAAAAGCAATTATTTTATAAAAGAAGTTAGGAATTAGTGTTTTTCAGGCCAAGGAGAAAAACGAAATGCAAGGAACTATGCAGTGGTAAGTTTTTGTTATGCTTTTATCAGATAAATGCAAATGCAATTCCATTTACCAAAATCTTATGGTGAGTTCATATTTGTTCAATTCAAAAAAGATTGATACTAACATGCCAACTATTATCCGGTCTATGCAGCAGTTATGTTTGATTGGTAGTACATAGAATTGGAGGTAGATGACATATAATGTCCAGAGTAGGTTAATAGATTACCAAAATTTCTGTTTCGTGATATTTTGGCAGATTTATTGGTTTGTTCTTCAACTTTTTCAACACAGCAAATCCAAATGGAGGCTACTTGAAACACTGGCATGTAGATCAAAATACTTGACACTTCTTTAGAATAACAGGTGCATAACATGTAATTATGAACGCAATTACCTGTGATGCTGCCACCCTGGCATCATCTGGAGTTAGAATGACACGTATGGCATCATACAAACTTTGCATGTTATTATTCGATTCCTCCTTCACAGCCTCGACTAAGAGTTGATCCACTTTTAAATCCATAAATGATTCTTTCACAACTTCATTCCCAGTTGAGGCTGATGCAATTACCGCAAAGGAACTTTCTCGAATATCTAAACTTTTAGGTGCTCCATGTAAAATATCCATGACAATTCTGACGCCACCACACTGACGATACGATTCAGAGCTTTGAAGGTCTGTCAATCAAAATTAGTGAAAAGGTAAAGCAACAAGCCTAGATATTGTGAAAATACATACCTTAATAAACAAATTAATATCAAGAGGAGAAAGATAGTTAACATTACAAATTATATCAATCCACAAAGGTAGACTAAGTATTTTATTACAAAATCATCAGTGGCATACATAGTTAAGTTATTTATATTATAAGAACAATTTGTAAATTTTGTTGATATACTAATAGGCCTGTACATGTAGCTAAATGATGACAGTTAGATAGAGTACATATTTCTTTTCTTTTTTAATCTCACATTAAGATCAAGGAGAAAATATACCACACACAATCAAGCTCAATGCTTTCAATCCCAAAGCGAGTGCTCTTTCAAATTTACAATCAAGTGAAGAACATAGAGAGGTCAGTGCTTCAACTCCTCCATTCCTAGCAGCTAATGTTGCATTTTCAGATCCGGTAACAGAGCACAGATCACATAGTTTATTTAGCAACCCAACAAATTTCTCGCCTTTCTGGTCTTCGCTACATAATTCTTTTGAGTTGGAAGTCTCCAAAGAGGTAACAATGCTCTTCAGTTCATTCATTAATTGGATGACCAGATTGTCTTTAACATTACTCGTTCCAGGAATGCATTTTATAACCCCTGCAATTATTAGATAGAAATGTTATTTCAAAACATGAAGAAAAACAGCAGAACAGTTCACTTGTAAATATTTTGAACACCAGAAAACAGAATGAACAATTTGCAACTTAGACAACTGAAAGAGAGTAGAAATTTCCTAAATCCAGTAATCAGAACATATAATTTCTTAGTACACTAGAAAATATATATATCATAACATTACGAATCTGCCTACCATGACATCGGTGGTATTTCAACCTAAATACCACCAACTCTAAAACCTGTCGAATCGGCTTCAAACGAAAAATCCAAACCGTTCAAACTGATCTACTTCATGAGTGGTGTATTTACATGCAAAATTTATAAATTTATAAATTTATTTAGTATCAAGTCAAGCAGTCAAATTTGGGAGTTTTAAGTTAATTTAATGCATTCATTTTTCATCAGTTTTTTACCGCTTGATTTGGTACTAAAATAATTCGAAAAATTATAAATTTTGCATATAAACAATCGCTCATAAAGTAGATCAGTTTGAACGGTTTTGATTCATCATTTGAAGCCTATCCAATAAGTTTTGGAGTTGGTGGCACGGTAACTGGATGGCAATAACCTTAATATACGTTTCATAGGATTTGCCTGAAGGGAAATATAACTCAATTCTACCTGAAATATAACAGTGAGAATCGAATTTAATACACCAGATTTCTACCTGAAGGGAAATATAACTCAATTCTTGGTACATTCCAAAAAAAAATATATTTTTTAAATTACAGATCGGAAGAAGATAGTGTGGAAGAGATCTAAATCGGGAATACAAACAGTTAACATTCTCTTACCGGATAGATTGACGCCTTGAAGAGTCAGAGTTTGGATAGCATCTTCTAGGGCTTCGTCCGGATCCATGCCGAGATCGTCGATGTTCTCCTTGACCAGCTCGTCAAATGCTTCCTGTGAGATGCTTCGCGCAGCTGGAGGCCCCATCGTCGATATTCTCCTCTCGACTCGTGTGGAGTACCGCCGGGGCTTGGATTTGAGAGTAGAGCGGAACTGTTCGAAGAAAATGTTTGAATTTCGGAATCTGGCCTAATGGAGAGAGAGTGAGGTGGTTGTAGCCTTATAGGTACTGGAATGAATTACAGGGGAAAATGCTGTATATGTATGAAGTATTTGGTCCAAAAATACAAAGGATCTGCCTACGGGCTTTTTAAATTTAAAAGAAAAGTTGAAATGTCTTTATTTTTTATTTTTTCTATATTATTTCTTTATTATTAGTTTTGTAATATTCAAAATAAAATTGTTAGATGTAATATATATTATTTTCTCTACATATAGATAACTGATGAACAGTTATCTCTTTTTAATTTTATTTTTATATGAAAATTGACGTTCATAAATTGTTTATGTTAATATACTTTTGTAAACTCAATCTTAGATAATAATCAAAACAAAGTTGAAATATGATAATCTTTTAAAAGGCATAGAGATATAATCATATGACATTTTAATTTAATCTTTAAGTTTTAGATTTTAAAATATTAAAATTAATAAATAAATATATCATAAAGATATAAAAATATGAATATAGAAATATTTGAACGATCCTTTAAATTTAATTTGTTTATATATTCTTTACGGATATTCACTCCCCAATCAAATGGGTTTAAAGGGCTCATGGGCCGCCCGGGCCATTGGATGATTTAAGAGTACAAATGTGCACTTTTTATTTTTCGTAGTATGAAAATAAAAAGGTTGAGTTTGCCACTAAAATTTATTTACAATTAATTTTGTATGATATACTAGTGGATTGCTAACGGGTACCTCGGGCAGGGCAGACCCGTACCCGTCCCGGGCAGCGGGCAGGACGGGTACGGGTACAACGGGTTGGCGGGTACAACGGGCACGGGTAGGCAGGTTTTTTTTTAAAAACTCCGCCCTGCCCGTCTCAAACCCGTGCCCGTTGCGGGTAGACGGGTACAACGGGCAAGGGTACAGCGGTCACGGGCAGGACGGGCACGGGTAGAATTTTTTTTTTTTTTTTGCTGTTTTCTGATTTGTTTTCTGATTTTTTTTACCGTGTCGTACGAATATTATTACGTGTTTACCGTGTCTTACGTGTTTATTACGTGTCGTACGAAATATTATTTCTTTACACGAGTAATTTTATTTTATTTTCAAACTCTCATTCTAATTATATAGTTTCATAATTTATTTATATCCCGAAATTTGTAGTTTACATTTTAAATTGATAATATATTTTGTAAACGTTCAATTTAAATTGATAATATAAATCTAAATTAAATAAAAATTCAAATCTAAATTTAGATGCAAATTAAATTAAATCTAAATTGAATAAAAATGTAAATCTAAATTAAAATTAAAATTGAATCCAAATCTAATTTAAATCTAAATTAAATTAAATAAAAGGAAAAAAAAAACTTCTACCGAATTTCAAAAGAAAAAAAACAATCTAAATATAAATTCAAATATAAATTAATAGGTTAAATAAAATATAAATCAAAAATATCTTAAATCAATTAATTTAAAACAATAAACATTTTAAATTGATAATATATTTTGTAAACGTTCAATTTAAATTGATAATATAAATCTAAATTAAATTAAATAAAAATTCAAATCTAAATTTAGATGCAAATAAAATTAAATCTAAATTTAATATAAATGTAAATCTAAATTAAAATTTAAATTGAATCGAAATCTAATTTAAATCTAAACTAAATTAAATAAAAGAAAAAAAACTCAAAATATGACTCTGGAATCTGGATTCTGCCGAACTAAAAAAAAAAAAATATATTTGCCTCTGCCGAATTTCAAAAATAAAAAAAATCTAAATCTAAATTTAAATCTAAATTAAATCTAAATCTAAATTAAATCTAAATTCAAAAATAAAAGTTACCCTCCTCCTTTATTCCGGGCTTGGGACCGGCTATGTAAAATAACATAGGCGGAGTTCTAACTTTTTTTTTGTTAGTAATTTTTCTTTAAAATGATAATTTAAAAAATAACCATAGATATTAAAAGAGGTTAGAAATGTATACCGACACTACCTATCTAGTAGTTTGGATTCATATACCATTGTTCGCTCTCTTCCGCACCGTCTGAATCCGAATTAGTCGCGTGCCGCGTATCGGTACCGCTTTCTTCAGTGTCGACTCCGGATGATGATTCTTGATGATCTCGATGTTGGTTGCGCTCATCAGCATCAATCCAATCTTTCAAGCACACAAGTCTCTCAAAAACATGTGCACCCAACTTACTGCGTTTGTCGGAGAGGATCCTGTTCGCCAAACTAAAACAACTTTCGGAAGGGACGGTTGACACGGGTACGGCAAATACGTCGCGGGCCATCATCGCCAGTGTTGGATAGTTTATTTGATTCCTCTTCCACCACGTCATGATGTCAAGTCCATCTTCTCTTTCGTTTACTCCCGCAAAATAGCTCAGTAACTCATTTGTGGATGTGTGCGGTTGGATCTCCGATTGGAAATCTGCTAACAATCCACCGCTGCTAGTGCTCCTGGAAGTGGAACTATTAAAAAAAAATTAGTAGAAGTGTAGATATTATAAATAATAAAGATTAAAATAATGTAGATATTTAAATTGTTACCTAGGACCGGCACGGGACGAAGACGGGTTTTGGTTGTCACCCATTCTTGAGTGGTATATGCTAAACATCTCATCGAACTTCGAAGTCACGAATGCCTCCACCCCGGTGTTGTCTAAATGTAGATTATCTTTGTACGCTGTAACTATTTTGATTGTGTAAAACTTCTTGTATGCCGGGTTGAGGCAGCTTGCGATAATGGCCAGGAGGGGTACATCGTCCCAATATTTTAGAAATTTTTCTTTCATGGCATCTACGATCGGTGTGAGAGTGGTGTACTTGCTTTCAGCTTCTTCCAATTCACGGTACACCTTGGAGATGCTATAGAGATGTCCGATCAACTCAAATGCCGTCGGTGAGTACGAGCAGGATAATTGGACGGTTGCATTAAAAAAGGTTCGTAAGAAATTACTCAGGGTTAGTAGTTGCTCCCATTCTTCGAGGCTGGGCTCCAATGCCATTCCCTCGGGGGTGGAGCCTCTCAAAAACTCTCCTATGACGGCTTTGTATGGAAGGCATCGGTTCAGAAACCTATAGGTAGAGTTCCAACGGGTATCTATATCCCAAGGAACTTTCAACTTGCTCAATCCATAGTTGACACACATCAAACCAAACCGTTGTTTTCTTTCTTGGTTTGAAACAATGTGGGACAGACAATCATTTAATTTAATGATCAAATCTTTTACTGCTTCTGTTTTAAGGCCCGCCTTCACGACGAGGTTAAGTATGTGGCAAGCACACTTTTGGTGAAACATTGCCCCATTCATAATCGGGTTTAGTGACCGTTTAAAAATCTCAATAGAAGCTACATTGTTACTAGCATTATCGAATGAAATAGAGAAAACCTTGTTATCCCTATCTCTCTTAAGGTTATACTCTTCTAAGACCTCAATAATGGATTTGAAAATTACATGTGCTGAGTGCGGGGAATCTAACACACGAAAACTTAATATCCTTTTTTGTAATACCCACTGATCATCGATCCAATGGCCGGTAACACACGAGTACCCAAGGCCATGTTTACCGGCAGTCCATATATCGGAGGTAATTGAGACCTTATTTTGTTGGTATGCAAATATAGCTCGGAGCTCATCTTTTATTTTGGTAAACTGGTTTTTAATTTCACCAACCATCTTTCTATGATGGATCCTCTTGTACATTGGTTGAGCACACCCCTGAATGACTAACCGGGCAAAACTCATGCAACCACCCATGCTTATTGGTTGTTCTTTGTGGGTAATGTACCGTGCCAATTCACTAAGCATTTTTGATTCATCGTATTTTGGGTTGGTTCTAGTACCATCCGCGTTTATAAGGGTTTGGATTTGTCTCGGTCCAGCATTTTCAGATATAACCTCACCCTTCCTTTGGTGCATTTCGACATGTCTTTTAAAGCTGGTCATACCACTACTTTGTTTATACACAAAAAATCCTTTCTTGCAATTTTGTACCTTACATTCGAGGGTGGTCATGTTGCCGTTCTCATCTAGCGAAATCCTGTACCATTTGGCCCACGGCTGATTGTATTCAGGAACTCTTTTAGTCTTCTTTACCACTTGTCCTTCTGGAGGGACACTTGTCGGAGGAAGGATTGGTTCTTCTTCAATTCCAGTGACACTTCTCGACGGAGTACCTTCCATAGGGAGGGTGACTTGACTCGATGCTACAGAAGAAGTGCCTTCATATGCATTCGATGGTGGCGGTTGATGTGTTTCTTGTGGAATAAACATGTTTGGATCGTTTGAAGTATAATACGGTGCATACATTTGGGGGGGGTTGTTGATAATTTAAATCTAGCGTTTGATCCCTTCTTTGATAATTAGGTGGATAATTAGGTGGATAATTTTGTGGATAATTTTGGGAATAATTAGGTGGATAATTTTGGGGATAATTAGGTGGTGGTTGCATAGGTGGAGGTGGGCCAAAAATGTCGAGTGACAATCTTTGGTCCAAAGGTAAATCCTCATCGTGATTAGGAGGAGATGCCATCTTTTAAACCTATTCAAATAAATAAATGAAAATTACTTCACATATTCAAAAAAACAATCTAAATCTAAATTAAATCTAAATTGAATATAAATATAAATATAAATTGAATATAAATGTAAATGTAAATCTAAATTATATCTAAATTGAATATAAATGTAAATGTAAATCTAAATTATATCTAAATTAAATATAAATGTAAATGTAAATCTAAATTATATTAAAAAAAAGAAAAAAAAACAAAGGAAAACCAGGCACTCTGCCCTCTGTGATCCGAACCAAAAAAAGAAAAAAAAACAAAGGAAACTCTGCCCTCTGCCCGCTGTGTGTGATCCGAACCAAAAAAAGAAAAAAAAACAAAGGAAAAATCTGCCCTCTGCCCTCTGTGATCCGAACCAAAAAAAGGAAAAAAAAAACAAAGGAAAACCTCTGCCCTCTGTGATCCGAACAAAAAAAAACAATATAAAAAAATAAATCTAAATTCAAATTTCTAAGTCTAATTCATAATAATCCAATTCAAATTTTAAAATTCTAAGTCTAATTCAAAATAAATACAATTTGTTCTAACTTATTCAAAATATAAATCTAAATTTAAATTAAATTAAATCTAAATTGAATATAAATGTAAATCTAAATTAAAAAAATAACTCTAAGTCTAATTTATAGATCTAACATATTAAAATATAAATCTAACATATTCAAAAATCTAACATATTTATAGATTCAAAAAATATAAATCTAACATATTAAAATCTAACTTATTTATCTAACATATTTAAAAATTAATCCGAAATTAAAAAATAAAATCTAACCTATATTAAAATAAAGCTAACATATTCAAATGACCAAATAACATATTCAAAATTTAAAAAATAAAATATAACATATTAAAAAAAATCCAACATATTTATAGATCCAACATATTTATAGATCCAACATAATTATAAATCCAACATATTAAAAAATAACCTATTTGAAAAATCTAACATACTAAAAAAATCCATCATATTTATAGATAAACCTAAACATATTTCAAAAATTAATCTAACATATTCAAAAATCTAACATATTTATAGATTCAAAAAATATAAATCTAACATATTAAAATCTAACTTATTTATCTAACATATTTAAAAATTAATCCGAAATTAAAAAATAAAATCTAACCTATATTAAAATAAATCTAACATATTCAAAATTTAAAAAATAAAATATAACATATTAAAAAAGAAATCCAACATATGTATAGATCCAACATATTTATAGATCCAACATATTTATAAATCCAACATATTAAAAAATAACCTATTTGAAAAATCTAACAAACTAAAAAAATCCAACATATTTATAGATAAACCTAAACATATTTCAAAAATTAATCTAACCTATTCAAAAATAAAGCTAACATATTTTCAAATAAATCTAACCTATTCTAAAAATAAATAGAACTTATTTAAATCTAACTTACTTACAAATAAAATCTCACATATTTCAAAACTAAATCTCACATATTTTAAAAATGAATCTAACCAATTTTAAAATAAACTACCTATTCAAAAACCATTTTTAAAACAAATATAACTAATTTTAAAATGAATATAACCTATTTAGCACAAATAAAACTATTTAAAATAAAATTTAACTTACTTAAAAATAAAAACCGAATTAAAAATTAAATCTAACCTATTTAAGCTTTTTTGAAAATAAATCTAAGCTATTTATAAATAAATCTAACCTATTTCAAGAATAAATCTAACCTATTCAAAAGTAAATCTAATATATTTTGAAATAAATCAAACCAATTCTACTAACAATAAATCTAACATATTTAAGCTACTTTAAAAATTAGTCTAACCTATTTATAATAAAACTAACAATAAATCTAACATATGTAAGCTACTTTAAAAATTAATCTAACCTATTTATAATAAATCTAACAAAAAATCTAACATGTTTAAGCTATTTAAAAATTTATCTAACCTATTTATCATAAAATTAACAATAAATCTAACTTATTTAATAAATGCAAAAAAATTAATCTAACCTTTGCGAGATGAAAACTTGCGCCTTTGCGGGATGAAATAATCTTGCTCAACCGTATCTCGCGCCTTTGCGGAATAAAATAAATTTCCAACTATATTTTTTTTCTAATAATTAAATTAATTTCTGAAAAATAAAAAAAATGATAGAGAATTAGAGAGTATGAGTGAGAGAGAGTATGAGAAGAGAAAATCAGAAATTTAGTGAGTGAGGGAGAGTGAGAAATTTAGTGAGTGAGGGAGAGTGGGTTTGGGGGTTAATTTATGGGGAAATTCGGAACTGTGGGGGCCTGGCTGGGTGTGAAATTGGGTGATTTCAGTCAAAATTCGGAACAGTGGGGGGCACTGTGGGGCAGTGTACCAATAATACAGCTCTCTGCGTTCAGCCGAATCTCAAAGCCGTGAGAGTTAATCCCAAACCGTAAAGTGAAGGGAATCTTTTACAATAATGGAGAGGACCTTGTTGAAATGTTGCCTTGTTGGCTTGTTCAACACTTCAATTCATACATCGTAAATTGAAGGAAATCTTTACATTAAAACCAAAGCAACCAATAGATGCAGAGGACTAGACCTATGTGTACGGCTACAGCAGTGGCCAGTGGGGGCCTGGAGCTGGCGCAAGTATTATTGTGCTTTGAGATTCGTGCCAAGTTAAAAATAACGGTCCAGATTAAGTGATTGAAAAAACTGTACAACTTGCGCAATATTCACATTTTCACATCCAGCGCAAATTAACAGAGTAGTTTTAGCTTCATGCAGCGCAATATTCACATGAAAAGCTGTACTCAGTGCGCTATCTGTAGCCAAAAATGCTCTGTTAATATTGGCCAGTGGGGGGAAAATTTTTGAATTAAAGTTTCGGCGGGCAGCGGGCACGGGTACGCGGGTGCGGGTACACCCGTGGCGGGTGCGGGCAGACGGGCAGCGGGCACGGGTTTGGCGGGTACGGGTACACCCGGGTTTGGCACCAAAACAGGCCACCCTGCCCATTTCAAGCCCGTACCCGCGTACCCGTTTACCCGTCTATACCGGGCACGGGCAGCCCCAGGCGGGCAGTGTCAAACCACTATGATATACTGCCACAAAGGAAGGAAAAGATTATTCATAGTGATTCCTAAAAATTCAATAATTCCATCTAATTAATTTAGTAAATTTGTCACTAAATTCTAATTAAAATTTGAGAACAAACTTTGTTCTAGAAGTAAAGCTAGCGTGTGATGTGCTCAACAAGAGAGTTTGGTGAGCACAATTATAAAAATCTATCATATTGGTTTCAAATGATGAATGCAAACCGTTGAAACCGATATACTTCATGAGTTATGCATGTACTTGCAAAATTTTGAAAATTTTGAATTAATGTAGTACAAAGTCAAGCGGTAAAAAAAATAATGAAAAATGAATGCATTAAATAACTTATAAAACTATTTTTTTTTACAACTTGACTTTGTACTAAATGAATTTGGAAATTTTAAAACTTTGCATGTACAAGCATCACTTGGAACTTTGGAAGTATATTGGTTTCAGTAATTTAGATTTATCATTTGAAGTCAATTCGATAAATTTAGAGTTTAATGAGCACATCACACGCTAATTTTGCTCTTATTCTAGTGATAAAAGTCATGCCTTCAGCTTTGTAAAAAAAAATGTTGTGCAAGACGAAGACAAGTGCTTAATAGAACTTTTTTCCTCTGGCAATTTTATTCTCACCAAATCTCTTTATTTTTCACGTGATTTGGCAACGAAATGGTGGATATTTGGTTAAAATTGCATTTTTATTAATGTAATGATCCTTTTTGCCCAAGAAATTTTGTTTGGACCCGTCTACCAATCTCGATGTACAAAAATGTAAATTACGTATAAATTTGTAACAAGTGTGAATCGTAATACAAATTTAAATTTGCACAAATTTTCACTTACTGATAAATATTTAAGAAAATTTGATGCGTTAGAATTAGTAGACGAGTTCGAGGTAAAATTACCCCGAACAACAATTAGGAATCCTCTCGATGTACAACGCTAAGTTTCCTTAAAAGACCATCATTGTCATTGCTATTTTATATTGAATGGATTGAATTTGGATAACAAGGTCTATTATATTTAAGGTATGAACAATAGAAAATAAAAGACCCAGCATTATCTATAAAAAACGGAATAATATGTATGTGTTGACAATTAATTTGATAATGATAATGAACATAATATTGTATATCAAACTCGGTGTTATTGGATATATATTTGTTCGGTTGATAATTAAAACTCAAAAGCTAATAAAACTTGGCCATTAAAATTTAAATTGGTGGATGGTGGGCTAATAAAATTTAAAATTACGATCGAATTTAAAACATGCATGAGTTATCTAAATGATAGGTCATTTATTGATTGGATTAAATATATTAATTTATGCTTGTCTGATAACTTATTTTTTCACATTAGAGAGTTGTTTAAAATGATATTCCAGTCGTTGATAACTAAAATCAAAATATACACAACTTTAAATAAATTTAAGTCAATTCTAAATTATTCTCTACAATTATTCCTACGGAGTTCCAACATATTATAATTTAATCTAGAGTTACTTCAAAGGTAATTTAAATACGAGAAGCAACATTGCCACATTGGCATCGGATGTAATAAAGAAATGAGGTTAATTCGAGCTCCTCAATTAAAGATAATAGATGCGTTCTCCATGACATTTTATATATATGATTTGCACTATAAACAAACAACAACACAGAGATTTTTTTTTTTGAAACCTTAATTAACAGCGGCTGTCAACAACACAGAGATCTTACATTAATTTCCAGATTGAAACTATCAATTAATAAATAATACTACTCACAGCTAAAGGTGCTACTTTTACCCGATTACCCGGATCCAATCCGGAACCGAACCGGATCAGATTAATTTGGATAGGATCCGGTATGGTTTAAAAAATATAACCGGTTAAATTATGGGTATGATTACAAAATTAATAATTTAATATCCGATCCGGATCCGAACAGGAACCGATATTGTTATGGATAGGATATGGGTTTGATTTAATTATCCAACTCATAACCGAACCCGACCCGATACCCGTATAAATACCCGATAAAATGATAATACCATTCTTTATAATTATTTAATATAAAAACACATATTAATAACTATGAAAAGTTAATCATTTGTAATATTTTTTAAAAAACAAATCATAATATTAATAATTAATTTCTTTATTTGTTTTAAATTAAATGTCACGTCACTTACATTTTACCTATTAATTTATTCAATGAAATTTATTTCTCTTTTCGCACAGATTATTGAAATTAAATGTCACGTTCACCTCTTGCTTGTAAATTTTCGAAGCTAATAATTTCTTCTTGATCTCTTTGTCTACCATGTACCCGCTCCGGATCCGGACCTGACCCGATAATTCACAAACAAGTTATGGGTATTTATCTACCCAGAACCGAAAGACTGGACCCGAAATATCTATGGGTAGATAGGTATCCGGATCCGGACCCGATCCGATTTGAAACTAATAGGCATATGGATATAAATTCGGACCCAAACACTTTTAGGATACGGATCCAAATATCATAGTATCCGGACCCTACCCGACCCGATAGCGCCTCTACTCACAGCAACAATACAAATATTGATCTTAAACAAAATTTTGACCTGAAATTCTTCTTTCATCTTGCCTTTTATATCTCATTTATTTTCAACTAAGTTCGGCCTTCTCTCTTCGCTAAATTCTTGAACAAGTTAAATAACGTAAAGGGAAGTAAATCAAATTTGTGTAAACTATATACATGAAAAATAAATAATTCATTCATTATTTCTCATACGGTATTTAATGAATTTTTATTTATATGTAATCAACTTTTAAAATTACTTTGCTAAAAATCTTCCAACTTCATAATAGAGGTCTTGTAGTCGATCACAATTACGAATGTTTATTAGTTTACATAATTGTAGTTCGTGGTGAATGTGACAGCCTCAAGCATGCAGTTCCTGTTTATGCTCTTTTTGTGGGTAAGGATATTAACGATGTTGTTTTTGCTTCATGTAATGCATAAATAATAGAATTAAAATAAAAAATAATAATTCGTGCAGTCAAAATAATCTCTCTTTTTATTTACATATCTTTTTGTTTATTTCTCGTACAATATGTGAGAAAATTGTAGACGTATACAATTATTTTGGGCATTTGGGCACTCTAAGGAGCGTAACAGAAGAGTATTCTTCGATATGAGAAAGACACAAAACATACTGTTGAATGAGACAACAAGTAGATATGCACAACTGGAGATTGTTCGCGTGACTAGAAGGAGAGGGACATACTGGATAATTTAGAAATATTTTTCATATTCTTGTTGAGAATTACTTTTAATTTATGTGATGTAACATAATAGAATGAGATAGAATCATGAAAATATTTTACATATGTACATATGAAATACATTAATTTAAAGGTTTCCGGTCCTATCTCACAAGCTTATAAGATTTGACGGATTAGTTGCTTCCTAAAAGAATTCGACAAAATTAAGCAACAATAAGTAACTTTAATTTATTTAGGGAAACTTCCACACTTTTTTTTTCTTTGATTAAAAGTAAGTAGTAAGTTTGTAGATTTACCATCTCAAACGATGGACTTTGATTCAAGCGACCGTAAAGATTGGGCAATTAATTATTTCTTGTGCGTTCATTTGACCAGTAGCTTTTACAAAGCGTGATTAAAGCTAGTCGACTGTCGACCACACAAAAATGACAAAACCCATATGCCCACCAATTGTGAAAATTTACACAAAGCGAAATGATGAGCTTGTAGACCCTATGTAGCTAGCACACCGTGTAAGAAAATTTATAAGAAAATCAAAAAGAGAGAACAACGAGTCCGAGATAAGTCCACCGCCCAACAACCTAACACTGTTATAATTAAGTACAAATCCACCTAATTGATCACTGAATCATGCATTCACACGCCATGATTAGAACAGATAATTAAGTAATGCTTACATCTTATTTTCGTCACTCAAAGCACTCGACTGATTTATTTAGGCAACTGTTATTCCCTTTTGATTTTGGAATATATAGACTGTTCATGATAAATTTAACCAGAAATAAATTAAACATTAAAAAATAAGAATAATAAGAAAGGTAGCATAATATTATGAATCATATCCTTATCCTTTTATAAAAAAAAAATTCTTAATAGAAATAGTCATCCATTATTCAAGAGGATGTTGAAATATCTTCATTTATTGTACCTCCGTCATTCCTCTACCTTTTAATTTTCTAATAAATCTACATTATTTTTTCTAAATCTACATAAAAAATTGTTATTTTTCGGTTTAATTTTTGTATGAATCAATACAACATTCAGAACTTATCCGCATCAGTGTATTTTGCAAAGTTTTTTATAACAATAAAAAATAGTTGAATTATCATACTTTTTTACATGCACATTAAGAAAATGATATAAATTATATCTAACGCTTTTATTTTGATATTTAAGTTACTAAATTTTAAATTAATAATAAGTTTTTAAAGTGAGGTATAATATAGATACACCGAAAACGGAGATATTTGAACTCTCCTCATTACATAAACATCTTATAATTTTTATTAAAAAAAATAATTGTAAGACTATACAGAACTTTTAGTTGGAACATCATGTTTTGCAGTTCTAGTAAAAAAAAAGTAGCAACAATCAGGGTTATTGTTAGAGATCTATAAACATATTGCTTTTTCCCCAAAATTTCCAGAAATATTGCCTATTAGGATGTTTAGTTTGTTTATTTGCATAGACATGATTCCCGTGAATCATTGCTGATCCTTGTACGCTCTGTCCTTACCTTGCTTGCTGCCGGGGCTATATGCCTATATGCTATCTTCAACTTGTGAAAGTGAATAAATTCAAACAAAGGGAATAAAAGTGGAAAAGATTTCCCTTGAAAACGAGACAGGTCTTTACATTTGGACCAGAAGTAACGCAACTTTTGGAAGTGTGCAAGTGGCTCGTGCATTTTTTATGTCGTATAATGGATCCTCCATTACTTGCCCGGTCCAAACGGGCAGTGCACCTTGACCAACCAAAATTAGGACCAAACTAATTCAGAGGGAGGCTTTGACTTGTCATTAACCCCTTCCTATAAAAACCCCATCTGTGGTTTGTTACCTCCATCAAAAATCTCAATTTAGCTTATTCATCTCATCTCTGCTTTTGAGAGTTGACACAAATGGGTCTAAGAAACAGCACATGTATGGCCGGAATAGTGTTAGTTCTTGCCTTGATCTTTGCCTCAGAGATGTCGACCGTAAATGCGGCGAGGTTTATCGTCGGTGACGACAAGCACTGGACTTTCGGCTACAACTACACTGACTGGGCAATCAAGAATGCACCATTCCATGTCAATGATACTCTGGGTAAGCTCTGTTCCTCCCATGTAAAGGAAAGCATATGTAATTATATATATTTTTGCATAAGGATTATATAGGAATGTATATATGAAACATATCTCATTTTTTTAGGATGGAACATAGATTTACATTGTTTTTTTATTACATGCATATTTCTATTTTTTTTTCAAAACACATCATATTGAAATACAAACAAATTATATATTTTCTTTGAGTCAGACCCCCTCTGCCAATACATAATATAATTGTTCTCTTAAACTCAACATATTGAAGAGAAAAGAGAGCACAGAGTGCAAAATCTGTAAAATAAAACAAAACAAAAGCATATTCCATATTGTTTGCTCAAGCAAGATGCAAATTACTGATCATATAATACGATGACTTGTAATGAATCGCAGTGTTCATGTATGATCCTCCAACCAACATCACCCACCCGCACAGTGTGTATCTGATGAACAACCTCCGGAGTTACCTCGCGTGCGATCTTAAGAAGGCAAGGATGGTCGGCAACGTGATTCAAGGTGGGGGCAGCGGGTTCGAGTTCGTGCTAAAAAAGAGAAAACCTCACTACTTTGCATGCGGCGAACGCAATGGAATTCACTGCACAATTGGGCTCATGAAGTTTGTAATTACTCCGAGGCGGCCCTGCCGGGGTTAGACCTCAGCATGGAGAGAACCTAATCCTTGATTGCAGATCATGAACCTGCTGCTATATATATGCATTCGTGTTCTCTCAGTATATTTATTTATGTAAAGTGGAAAGTGGAAGCAAACAATTGGGAAGTTGAGGTTTAATCGAGCGTGTATTTTATCTCAGAATGTTAAATTGAGTTAATTAATTAATTATGATTATGGACTGCTGCTTCAAACTGCAATTTAATCATTATTAATTAAATTAATTAAGCATACGATGGCGGGGTAAATTCAAGCTTTTAGTTAAACTAGTATTGTGCCTGTGCGTTGTAACAATGATATATTATAAGAGAACAAAAAAAAATCCTCGTACAAAATGACATATTTTCATTAAAAAAATAGATCAATGAAAAAAATTATTATTCAACATTATCCATGAATGATATTAAAATAGATTGATTCTAAATTCAAATTAAAAATAAAAAGTCAATTAGTATAATAAAACCCAAAGAGAAATAACATCGATGTAGTGCAAATGTTACTTACAATTATTATTGGTCTAATCAAGTTTTCTTTTCAAATAGTGTGGCATTGGTGCTCGTTGGCATAATGAAGATACTATTTTTTTTTGTTGAAATTAATTTTATAACTTATCGTTATTAATCAGAAACTTTAACTGTAGTTTTGAGATCCTAAATGATATTTGTTTGCAATTTTAACTGTGCCAATCTTCCATTGTAGGAGAGTGTGCAAAATCAATATCTTGTCCTCATGAGCTTTCCAAAAAGTTAAAGAATGCTAAAAACAGAGTTTTCTACATAAAATTATAGCCGGTCAAAGTTATTATCCTCTTTGTGAGGGTTTATTATTATTATTATTATTATTATTATTATTATTATTATTATGCACAAAGCAACTCTTTTCTAGCGGTTAGGAAGATCACAAACCTTCGATCAAAGTCCAAAGAAGGCTCAACCTGAATCTCAAAGAGGTGGTCAAGAAGGAAATAATCAAACTCCTCGATGCCGGCATCATCTACTCGATTTTTAATTCTAAGTGGTAAGTTTGGTTCATGTGGTCCCAAAAAAGAGTGGAACAATAGTTACTCAGGGCAAAAATGGTGAGTTGATACCAATAAGGGTGGTCACCAGATGGAGAATGTGCATAGATTATCGCAAGCTCAACAATACGACACGGAAGGATCATTTTCCTCTACCCTTCATCGATCAAATGCTTGAAAGGCTTGCAAATTATTCTCATTTTTGTTATTTAGATGGTTATAGTAGTTTCTTTCAAATATCAATCCATCTTGATGACCAAGAAAATACCACTTTTACTTGTCCCTACGGTACATTTGCGTACCGAAGGATGCTGTTTGGTTTGTGTAATGCCCCCGCTACCTTTCAAAGAGCCATGATGGCTATTTTTTCTGACTTACTTGAAAATTCCATGGAAGTATTTATGAACGATTTTTCGATTTATGGCACTAATTTTGATGAATGCTTATCTAATTTGACAAAAGTTTTAGAAAGGTGCGAAAGAGTCAATTTGGTGCTAAATTGGGAGAAGTGTCACTTTATGGTGCAACAAGGGGTAGTGTTGGGACGTGGTCTCATCGCGAGGACTAGAGGTCGACAAAGCAAAGGTGGAAGTAATTGAGAAATTGTCAAATCCGATGAATGTGATGGATGTGCGGAGCTTCTTAGGGCATGCGGGATTTTATCGCCGTTTTATTAAAGATTTTTCAAAAATTTGCAAACCTTTAACAAATTTAACAATGAAAGACGCGTAATTTATTTTTGATGAACATTGTGTTGATGTTTTTTGTAGGATCAAAAAATGCGCTAGTCTCGGCTCCCATTCTTCAACCACCAAATTAGAACTTGTCGTTTGAGATCATGTGTGATGCTAGTGATTATGTAGTCGGAGCCGTGTTGGGACAAAGAACCGACAACAAACCTCACGCCATATACTATGCAAGCAAGGTCTTAGATGAGGCACAATTGAACTACACAACTACCGAGAAGAAACTCTTAGCCGTGATATTTGCCATCAATAAATTTTGGTCCTACTTGGTGGGGTCGAAATTGAATGTTTATACGGATCATGTCGCGATTAGTTATCTTCTCAACAAAAAGGATGCCAAACCTCACCTCATCCGATGGATCCTACTTCTTCAAGAGTTTGATCTAGAGATCAAAGACAAGAAAGGTACCGAAAATTCTGTGGCAGACCATTTATCCCACTCAAACTTGAACCAAAAGAAGGTGACCTTTCGATCCACCACAGCAGTAAGGCGCTTCCGCCTCCTCCGCTTTCGCTTTCGCTTTCTCCACCACTTTGTGAGTTTTATTTTATTTTATTTTTTACTTTTTCTTGTGCGAATGTTTGCATTGAGGAAAATGTTTTGTTTAAATTTGGGGGGAATTAGAAGAAAAATTGTATCTGCATTCATGTCATGTTTAATTTTTGCATTGTATTTTTGGTGAAAAATTTGTGTGATTGCTAGAATTAAGGACTTGTTTGAAATTTTTTGGTTATGATTTGACTTTGGAAAATTTGAAATAACCCCATATTTGATCAAAGAATTGCATAGGATAAGATATTTTAAGAATTTGAAAAAAATGAAAAATTGGATTTTATCGAAAACGCATTTTGAAACCGAGGTATGCCTTTTTAATTGGAAATTTGGGATTTTAAAATATATAGAAAGATTGGGATATCCATGGGTATGAAAGAATACCTTTGGATGTGTGTATTCATGGTATTTTTGCATAAATTGTTGAAATCAGTTTAATTGAAAATTTTTGAAAAATTAATTTGGACTCCGCTTGCCTATGTTACGGCAACATGACGTACTTATGGTTATGAGTCTTTGACACTTTGCTCCGCTAGTTTGCCCTATAAAGTGACCGAGTTTACACCACAAGTGTGAGTTCGTGTCATGGAAGGGTTGAACCAAGAGCATGCAATTGCACTTTTGAATTAAAACGGTTGTGTATGGTTAACTATTTGTAACTTTGTATTAATGATAAATATCATAGTGTCACAAAAAAATAGTAGCAAAAAGAAAAAGAAACAAATATATTGAATTTTGCATAATACCAACACACGAAATTCACAACTTTCTAGCCCAAGCTTGGGGGGCGAAAAGGAAAATCACCACAAAATGATGGCATATTTTTGGTAGAAGAATGAAATATTAATAAATCCAATTATTAGTTTTTGCAAATATTAAAGCATCTTTGAATATAAAATTTGATTAATCAAATTGTGGGGTGAATTAAAAATTAATCAAAGAAAGTTCAATTGTTGTTCAAAAGGATTCTCGGAGTTTTAAACAATAGCAAGATAATGTGAATTTTTCGATATACTTGAAATTTGGTTAGTTTAGAAACCGGACATATACCTAAGTTTAGATTTTTGTATACAACCGTTTAAAGTAGTTGTGTCAAACATTTAAATAGTTTTCATGTCAGGTTTAAAATGTCGTAGATTGAGGTTTAAAAGCTTAAGAATTTAAAGTGCTCATAGGCTTTATTTTAAAATAAAAATAAAAACAACGATTTGAAAAAAAACTCAAAAGTATTTCTTCATAGATCTCATTTGAATCGAGTAAAAAATGTTTGTATTTTTAGATTCGCAAAATTCATTACGGATCATCGGAAAAATAGACGAGAATGATCAGAGGAAAAAAAAAAAAGAGTGAGTGAAAATAAATCTTTTCCTTTTTGACTTGAAGATAGAAGTTTAAACTACTCAGATTCAGGATTTAAATGGTTGCATATTTGCAAGTAGCATTGTAAAAGATTATAAACATAGCTTTAAAATACTTGAATATGAGCGCTGAAAATAAAAAATAGAAATTAAATATTTAAAGGTGCGCTCGGAGATTTATTTGAGAGACAATTATCAATTTTTTTTTTTTTTTTTTTTGCATCAGAGTGATAGATAGTGTTTTGGGCTTTTGGCCCATGTAACTATGTAAGGCAGTTTGAATCACAACAGGCCTCAACAGTTATTAGACGAGACCCAACCTCCAAAACAATTCTCCGACTAAAATTATAAACAGAAAAACCCATCCAAAACCCCACTCAAGTCAAATAAATGGCGTTAGCCATATCTCGCTGGACCACTCTGACTCTGACATCCACTCTACACCCCTCTCTCTCGCGTATCCACCGTCCATTCCTAATCAAACGACTTCGCTGCATCTCCTCCCTCTCCGATATGTCTTCATCTGTAGAGAACACCGGCGCCGGGAAAATGACGGCCCCGTACGGCTCGTGGAAGTCTCCGATCACCTCCGATGTGGTGTCCGGCGCCGAGAAGCGTCTCGGTGGGTTCGCCATTGCTGGAGATGGTCGCTTAGTCTGGATCGAGTCGCGCCCGGAGGAGAAAGGGTACCCACTGTGTTAATTTTATATTTTTCTTGTTTTCCAAATGTTGTTCGGGATCAAAACAATGGCTAGCCTTGTCCTTGTGGATTGTTAACTTTTGAGTCATCTAAATTTTAGTGGATGCTATTCTCTGGTCACTGAAATTAAGTCTTATCCAACCTTCAAAAAAAGAAATTAAGTCTTATCAATTTGAACTTCCTTTATAAGTACTAAAGAAACTTGCCTGAGGGGAAGTTTGCATCCCTAGAGATATCTCAAATTTTGAGTTGATATGTGGAAAATCCGGACCGTTCACATCCTTTCTGCCTGAATCTCAAAGCAACAATCAGGGTGGAGCCAGACTTTTGAACTATAGGGGTCAAACATATATGGGGTTCAATCATATAAAATTTTCTTGTGGAGAATGGGGTTCAATTTTAATTATGACATTTTACTCTAAATTATATAGAAAATCATACATAAATACAAAAAAAAATTAAATAAATGGGGGCCAATTGACCCCCATTCTCCCTTCTTACATCCGCCACCGGCAACAATAATACTACCCCGTGCATTCCGAATAGGCACCGAATTAAATATGGCCCGGCTTTAGATAAACTGAAATCTTCAGTAATCTCAGAGGATACGAACTCCCTGATGGGTGGGTCCATGTTCCTTTGAAAATAACAACATATAAAACATGATATTTGGCATACTTGATGATTATAAGTAACAATATTAAGAAACTAATTTTCAACACTTGTTCAAGCAAAATTCCTTGCAGTTGAACACTTTTCTTTTTCTTTTATTTATTATTTTGGAAATTAGTAGGCTCAAATGGTCTTAGTTTTACATGAAGGAATATGCAATAAGTTATAACACATTTTGAGCTACATTATCATGTACAAGTTACCAAAGCCATGAATAACTTATAATATGATCAAGCTCTGTGCACGTACAGTTAGCCCAAACGAGTACCACTACCAACTTATCAGGAAAAAGGTACTCCATCTGCTTTGTAACTGCACCAAGCTGCTATGAAAATCATATCTTTTCCTCTACCAAATATACTGTACTTGTAAGGTCTCTACATGCAAAATCATTCTGGAGTATTAAAGAGCGAATATAATACCTACACTGACCTTCTTCCCATCTCGGGAAGGTTTGATAATTTCCTAATGCTTTTTGGGGCAAACTGCAGCATATAAACAGATGCCCATGCATCAACTTATGAAAGTGTTTATATTTCTCCGTGCATCTCTTTTAAGTACAACTACAGAAGAATTAATACCAGACTTTGATAGGCTATTTGTGGAACTAAATTAACCTTATATAAGAAGTTATATGCTTAACTTTGATCTCTCTACCCTTACCATACCTTGGTCCTTTCTGTACAAAAAGTAAGCCAACAAGCAGCAAAAATTGTAACAGTAAATGAATTATCAATATTGATGTATACTTTTCAGGGAAAGGAAATAAATTGACACTCTTAGAAATGCATATATTTTTTATTTATAATGGTTCATCTCTTTTTCTGACAAAAGAAACCGATATTTTATGGTATACATACAGGAAAAAGAAAGAAAAAGTACCATCCTGTCCTACTTATGAAACGTCTAACTAGCTACCATTAATCCTTAACCTAACTGGTTCTCAACCCCACTAAAACCGGAGGATGAAGCCAGCCCCCCTGGACCAAATAAAATGGATCCCTGTCAATTGCATTAACCACCCAAAATAAACGACAACAGTTAGTTTAAACATACAGACTGACGGAACAAAATCTCAAGCAAAAGATAATACAACTCAAAAGCAATGATTAAAATCAGGCGCAGTGCCGTCCTCTTGCTACTCCAAGTTTGAGCTCGAGTTTGTTGTTGATACTGTAGTGGCACTGGACCAGTTGGGAATGGTCCCGGTTGATTAGAAAAATCCTCCTTGGTATCTGTCCAATTTAGGGAAACAGAGATAATAAGAGAGCCTAAAGATCTCAGACTTTTGCAAATACACCTCTGAAAATAAGAACCTTCCATGTAGTTAGTCCCTGTAAAGGCATATATGACTATATCTACAACTTAACGAAGTTTTAAATGAAGAACCAAAATTTCTGTCTAAACCCCTTATTACTAATTAGCTTAAGAACAGCAAGTTAGACCTATCAGCATTAGTAGAATAATTTAAAAAACATACATTTATAAGATATAAGTGAAGATGACGAAAACATAGCAGCATGTGCTAATCTCAATTCTAATATATGCTTATCAGAAATGTGTAAATGCCACCTTGGGAAATCCTTGTGCCAACTAATATTATAAGCCTTGTTGGTGTCTGATTAGAAAGATAAACAACAACTCCTTTATAATACAGTATAAGTTGTTCATTTTGAAGAAAAGATCACAGCTGTTCTAGAACGGGCAATTTTGGAGTTGTGAAAATGTTTAAAATGATACTTTGGATGTTTCCAGTCCTAAGCTATTTTGTAATATAGTATGGACTATTGGGTCCATTACTGAGATCCTTTCTATTCCCTGAGCAGATAATTTTTTTTTTAGCATAGCAGCTTCTTAAAACTTGGCACCTTTGTTGTTAGTCAAATATATAAACTCAGTAACCTTGTTGATTTTGGGAATGCTTCAGGCGTGCAGTTATAGTTAAGGAACCAGGAGAGTCTGAAGACGGGCCTGTGGATCTTATACCCGAAAATTTTGCAGCTCGGACTCTGGCACAAGAGTATGGTGGGGGCGCTCTTTCAATCAAAGATAGTACCTTGGTATTCTCAAATTATAAAGATCAACGTCTGTACAAGCATTCGATTGGAGGTAGAGGGGATACAAATTTCCTTATGGATTAATTTGCTTTGAAGCAACCACAAAATCTCAAAAGAGTTTAATTTCTTGAAATGTTTTTGTCAACAGGCCCATCTCCCATACCTCTTACTCCAGATTTTGGAGGACCTTTAGTGCACTATGCTGATGGGGTCTTTGATCCTCATTTCAATCGATATGTTACTGTAATGGAAGGTGAATAAATGTACGAAATTACATGGTTTCATTTCATTTCTGCTTACAATCGTCAATTGTAGCATCTGATATTCAAATTTTTTCAGATTGTCGAGAGAGCAGCTTGAACCCAGTTACTGCAATTTCTGCTATACCATTTGCAGATGGAGACATTAAAGGTGAGACTAAATTACAATATATTCTTTTTACCTGAAGAATTAAAAGAAAACTTGTGGTTGACTTCATTATTTGTTCTTTATATTTTTGGGATATTAAAGACCCAAAACAACTCATTGGTGGCAATGATTTCTATGCTTTTCCACGTATTGATCCGAGAGGAAAACGGATGGTGTGGATGGAGTGGAGCCACCCAAACATGCCTTGGGATAGATCACAAATTTGGGTTGGTTACTTCTCTGAAAACGGGTACTTTAACTAGCTACTGAATTTAATTCTCTGTGACTCAATAACTCAAAGCTCCACAATAAGCATGACCTTTGTCTAGCTTTGAGTTGCGTACAATTACCAATTTTTTATTTTCTTTCTTTTTCATTCTCTCTCTTACAGAGAAATAAGCAAACGGGTCTGCGTTGCCGGTGCTGATCCTACTGTAGTGGAGTCTCCTACTGAACCCAAATGGTCTCCAAACGGTGGGTGCTATCATATAACAGGAAACCTTTTCCATTTTTTCTGGCATATTGTAATGTGAGAGTTCTGATTGATACATGTAAACTTGTAGGAGAGCTGTTCTTCATTACTGACAGAAACAGTGGGTTTTGGAATATATACAAATGGGTAAAAGTTTCTCATAGTATATAATAAACTACCATTTCCTGATCATCATAAAGGCGGCGATTCTTGACCCAACCTGACTCATCCTCTGTGGTTGACTCAATGGGTGAGTCGGTCAGGTCTAGAGTCAGGCCTTTCCTGAGCGGACACATTTCAGTATGGTTAATAAGTTATTATCTGTATGAACCTGTTATACCTTTTGCTATAGTTGTATAAACGTGGAAGGGAAACTAAAAATTATGATGTTTGTACAGACTGGAAGGAAAAGCAATTTTAAGGTTAGATCTGTTGTATGAACTGGAGGGAGAATATAAGAAAACTACCTCTTTCTGCACTGGGATTTGAACTGCTTCTTAGTCCCTTTAACTGGGCCCAAGGCCAACTACTACTCACAACTTATGCCAATAGCGATGACCAAAGTACAATATCTAATTTTTTTAGTTTAGTCAGGTCAGGTTGGGTGCTTGTGGAATCATTGTAATCCTTGGCAGGTTAAGTCGAACCTGCCTTGTTTTAGGGAAGTATTGAGCCTACCCATTGCCACTCTATCATAAGACTTACTGATGTTAGAAAAGAACAATATGTAAGTTATAGTTTATCCTGTGCTTGCTTGGAGATAGATTGAAGACAAAAATGAGGCGATTCCAGTATATTCACTGAATGCTGAGTTCACTCGGCCCCTTTGGGTATTTGGTTTTAGCTCCTATGATTTTCTCGAGAATGGCGGTGTAAATCGTATTGTCTGCAGTTACAGGTATTGAGAACTGTTTGTTCCAAAAAAAAAATTCTTTGCCTTTTGCATTTGTTTTAGTATATTATCCATGAATTGTGATTTATCTTATGCAGACAACAGGGTCGATCATACCTTGGAATTCTGGATCATGAATCTGGTTCTTTTTCATTGCTCGACATTCCCTTCTCCGATGTGTCCAACATTGTATGTTCCTTAATTTTTTAATTATCTTGGGACATTGTGCATATATTTTAGGAATCAGTTAATGTTCTATATAGTTCAGCTACTACAAGTTTTATTTAATTCAGGTCTCTGGAAAGGACTGCTTTTATGTGGAAGGTGCATCTGCAAGTCACCCCTTATCCATTGCAAAGGTTAGGTTTATCTTAAACTTCGATTCCTTAGATTGCACAAGTTGTAATAGCTCTTTTTGAGTCAAGACCAATGTTCTTATTTTAGTAAAAAGGCAATGCTAATTTTCAACCCATTTGTTTTTTAATTGTTTAGTGCCCTGCATAAAGTTTGAGTTGATTTAGTACATCCCTTAAATGCCAAATAGCAGGGCATTTGTTTGGGTTGACTGTTCTTTTCTTTCCTTTTTGTCTAAAATTGACCTGTTAGCCAATGCTCTGTCAGTTTGCATTTGCCAATATTGCCGAGTGTTCACTTTTATCTGATATGAACTTACTGTTGAATGCCTTCCCTTAGAGTATAAAAAAAAGAATCTATATGAAAAAATAAAGAAAGATTGACTGAACCTAAGACTGAACTCATTGAAATTGACTGAATAAATGACTGAATAAGATTCAGTCAGTTAGGTACTAACTAATAACTAAACAAAAATGTTATTTCTTTTCCTTTTTTATTTTTTCATTAGAAGAGTTGATTAGATTGCTATAGAACATTGCTTTTTGCTTGTTTCCTATGCAGAAGATAAGAACAAAATTGCAAATTTTACATTTATGAAACCTACTATGTATAATCCTGTAGTTTCCACAAACTATAGGCATATTTTGACCCAGAACCTGATATGTGCCTTTCCTTGGGGAAAATACCTAATATTTATAATGCTTTGGTAGTTAAGGGTCAAGATACTGTTGGTCAGCAGATTAATGTTACTTGTGGTACAGTAATCATTACGAAGTAAGATTAATGTGCAACTTTGGTTAACTGTGCTAAAAGTTGTATTTTATACTTGATAGGTGACATTGGATGAGAAGCTATTGAAAGTAAAAGAATTCTCCATTGTTTGGTCCTCCTCGCCGGATTTAGCCAAATACAAACTTTACCTTAGTACCCCTGAAATCATTGAGTTTCCTACAGAAATTGCTGGTCAAAATGCCTATGCTTACTTCTATCCCCCTACTAATGGTGACTTTCAAGCTCCCTCAGATGAAAAACCACCATTGTTGGTCAAAACCCATGGTAAATTTACCATACTCTTTCAATTAGTTAATTCTTGTAATAATTTTGTTTTTGTACATTTGTTCATGTTTTTGATATTTAAAACATTTTACAGGAGGACCTACTGGAGAAGCACGTAGTACGTTAGATCTAAATATCCAGTACTGGACTAGCAGAGGTTGGGCATTTGTGGATGTTAACTATGGTGGAAGCACAGGTTTGCATTGCATCATTTATATCACTTGTTTTACAAGTTTCCTTATTATTGAAGTTGGATTTTATGAAAAAATGCTTTGCATTTATGAAGGTTATGGGAGAGAGTACCGGGAAAGACTCTTGGGCAAATGGGGCATTGTGGATGTGAATGATTGCTGCAGCTGTGCTAATTTTTTGGTAGGTTTTGTATAATGCTTCTTTATAGAGGGTGAATCTAAGTACTGAAATCTGAATTTGACAGTCAACTCGTGCTTCTTTTCAAGGTCGAACAAGGAAAAGTTGATGGAGAAAGACTGTGTATAATGGGCAGGTCAGCTGGGGGATACACCACTCTTGCTTGTCTTGCCTTCAAGGATGTATTCAAGGCCGGTGCTTCTTTGTATGGTGTAAGTTACCATGCAATGTAACTTTTTGACATGTCAAAAAATAACCTCCAAAAATGTTTACCTACTTTTCTACTTTGGAGAGGATACGTGTTTTCTATTTTATTTTCCGGTTTACAAACTCTTCTCATTTTACAAAAAGAGCAGGTGGCGGACTTGTCTTTGTTGAGAGCTGAAACACACAAGTTTGAATCATGCTATATTGACAACCTTGTAGGTACGCAATAATAGTATATTTCCACCAAACTATTGTAATGCATGTTAATGCACTTTGTACCATTATTCAACATTTCTAAGTTCTCCTTGGATTATTCCAGGGGGCGAAAAAGAATATTTTGAGAGGTCTCCTATCAACTCTGTTGATAAATTTTCACGTCCGGTGATTTTGTTCCAAGGACTTGATGACAAGGTATGAGTACACGAACAATTCATTCCGACAAAATCAACCAAATAAAATTTCTTCCTGGCATTATTTGTTTCATTAATTTAACTTCTATAATTTGACCGGTTGCAAATTGTGTTAATCAGGTTGTTCCACCAGATCAGGCCCGTAAGATTCACAAGGCCTTGAAAGATAAAGGAGTGCCTGTTGCTTTGATCGAGTATGAAGGAGAACAACATGGGTTTCGTAAGGTACTTGAAGAAATGCGCAAATTATACTTGTGTGTTAACTATATTTTTTTTACAGGTTTAGATTTCTTTTAGATGGGTTATTAACTGAACTGATGACAATTTCTTGTGTCTCGGAGCAGGCTGAGAATATTAAATTTACACTGGAGCAGCAAATGGTGTTCTTTGCACGATTAGTCGGCCACTTTGATGTCGCTGATGATATCACTCCGATTAAAATTGACAATGTTGATTAATTGTCTGCTGTGTTTGCCCTCGGCCGTTCAAATAAGAAGTTTTCTCGAAAGAAAAAAAAATCTGATAGAACATTTTGTTGATTATATAACTCTTTGTTTTTATTAAAATAATTTCGCTTTCTGGTTTCTATACAGTAAGAACTTGAGATCATAGGAAAGTTCTCTTATGCAAGTCGAAAAAAAATGAAAATAGTAACCAGATATCATAGAAATGCTATATAATATTATATTGAAATCGCAAAAATGAAGGTACAAACAAGATAAGTGTTGTAAGCTGTCGAACACGGAACACCCCATGTTAAACATCCAAACATGCTGAAATTAAGAGAGGAAACTCATTAGAACATATCGGTTATGGATTATGAAAATATACTAGTTAAAACCTGATATAATCAAAATTGCAATTCCCATAATTTTTGGAAGAGCAATAAATTATGTGTTGAATAGCATATTTTGTTCATTTATTATTATAATTATATTGTTGTTTAATGAATGATGTCCTTATTGTTAGTTAAAATATATTATGTTAGATTATATGGAATGTAATTCCATAAATATTGTTATTTCAAAAAACTTGTCAAGAACTTTATACGTTAATATTTGTTGGTTTTTATTTTGGGTCCGCCTAGCTCTCCTCCGTGAACAATCCCTTGTTTCATCTCCCGATTTCGGATAAGGCATAAAATAGAGAGGGGACCACAACTGTCTCCGCTAAAAACAAAAGAAAACGCGTTAAAAACAAAGAAAACGCGTTATTAAGTGGGGGGACTGCATGACCGTCAACTCATTTTATGAATTGACGGTAAAGTATTCATCTGTGATACAACAAGTATTCATCCAGCTATACGCAGGTATTCACCTTTGCAATAGAAGCATATTAGGATACATTACAACATTCATTACGCGTTATTAAGTGGGGGACCACACAACCGACAAAAGAAAACACGTTATTAAGTGGGGGACCGCATAACCGTCAGCGCATTAATTAAGTGGGGGGACCACATAACCTTCAGCTCATTTTAGAAATTTGCAAAAAAAGTATTCATCTGTAACACAACTAGCATTCATCCATCTATATAAATGTATTCATCTTTGCAATAGAAGCATATTTGGACACATCAATCACTCATCTTTTACACGTTTTTAGAGATGGATTTTTTTTTCTCCGTTCAATCTAACAAATATTTCTGACGATCTGTGAGGAATTTTGCAAATCTAAAACCACGAATGTCTTCTACACAATTTTCTCTTTCAAATGAGATCCATGATGACATACTTTCGAGTTGTCTGTTGCACAAGTATTCATACCTCGTCACAAGTATTCATCTCTCATCGAGCAAATATTCATCATCGTCGTGTAAGTGTAAATAAGTAATGTACCAAGAGTATTACAAACACAAGTATTTATACCTAAGATATTAAGTATTCATCCATAAACGTTGAAGTATTCATCTCTAAAACATCAAGTATTTATTCATACACCTCTAATTTTTTCAAAATTTATTTTTCTGTCATTTCTTAGTACTTAGTACGCACTTCACTAATTCACCATTAATGAAGCTTTGTTCTTTGCAAATAACTTGCTACTGCATGAGGAGAACATAAAGACGATAGATCTGATCCGGCGGTCGACAGTGATGGATCTAACCCGGTGGAGGTGGAGGTGGAGGTGGGAGAGGGAGGCGGCGGAGGTGGGAGGCGGAGGTGGGAGAGGGAGGCGGAGGCGGAGAGGGAGAGGTGGGAGAGGCGGGCGGAGGCGGAGAGGGAGAGGTGGGAGAGACAGGTGGGGTGGAGGTGGGAGAGAGAGGGAGAGAGAGGAAAGAAATAAAGGGAGAAAATTGGGTAATTAATTTGTATGTCCCACTAGGTAATTAGAATTTGAATTATAGTTAGAAAAAGAAGTTAGTTAGTTGGGGATGAAATGAGAGATGGATAGATGGGAGAAAGTATAATTACCCTTTTATTTTATTTATATTTTAATGGACTATATAAAACCCTAACAATTCCACTATAAAGTATAAACACAGGATATGAAAATTTAAATACCTAATATTTTAAGTTTAGTGCAAAACAATTTAAATATAACACCTTGTACGATCATTATTAGTGTAACCGTTACATTGTCAACATCCCATTTTTTTTTTATTATAAAGCAGCCGTGGAGAATTGTACTTCGTAGAGGGATTTTTTTTAAAAACAGTAAATAAAATAATCAAAGTTAAAGAAACGACATGATTGCTTCGTTTGTTATAAAAACAGCAAAAACCGAATCCCGCATTCGGTTAAGCTATTTTTTTCCGCTTCACCGAATGCGCTATTCGGTTAAACCAAATTTTCACAGAACAGATCCCATAAACTATGTAAACTCCGTGTAACACCCCCATTAACCGAATTCCCAATTCGGTTAAGAATTTTTTTTGATTTTTTTATTGTTAACCGAATAGGGGATTCGGTTAACATTATTTTTTTTATTTTTTATTCCACCCTTAACCGAATTGGGAATTCGGTTAAGATTTTTTTTTTATTTTTTATTGTTAACCGAATAGGGGATTCGGTTTACATTTTTTTTATTTTTTATTCACACCGAATAGGGGATTCGGTTAAATAATTTTTTTATTTTTTATTATATGGTATTAACCGAATAGGGGATTCGGTTAATGCATTCAACTAAAAAAAAATATGGGTATTAACCGTGATTTTTATTTTTACCAAAAAAAAAAAATATTTTAATATAAATATTTTATTAAATGGTAATTTTTCACCGATAACCCTAGAAGTTTATTCACCGATAACCCTAAAGTTATTTTTATTACAAAGAATTATATTAGAAAAACTTATCAATAATATAAAATTTCATTTATATTATTGATAAGTTTTTATAATATAATTCTTTGTAATAAAAATAACTTTAGGGTTATCGGTGAATAAATTTCTAGGGTTATCGGTGAAAAATTACCATTTAATAAAATAATAAATGAAATTTTATATTATTGATAAGTTTTTATAATATAATTCTTTGTAATAAAAATAACTTTAGGGTTATCGGTGAATAAATTTCTAGGGTTATCGGTGAAAAATTACCATTTAATAAAATAATAAATGAAATTTTATATTATTGATAAGTTTTTATAATATAATTCTTTGTAATAAAAATAACTTTAGGTTATCGGTGAATAAATTTCTAGGGTTATCGGTGAAAAATTACCATTTAATAAAATAATAAATAAAATTTTATATTATTGATAAGTTTTTATAATATAATTCTTTGTAATAAAAATAACTTTAGGGTTATCGGTGAATAAATTTCTAGGGTTATCGGTGAAAAATTACCATTTAATAAAATAATAAACGAATTTTATATTATTGATAAGTTTTTATAATATAATTCTTTGTAATAAAAATAACTTTAGGGTTATCGGTGAATAAATTTCTAGGGTTATCGGTGAAAAATTACCATTTAATAAAATAATAAATGAAATTTTATATTATTGATAAGTTTTTATAATATAATTCTTTGTAATAAAAATAACTTTAGGGTTATCGGTGAAAAATTACTATTTAATTAAATAATAAACGAAATTTTATATTATAATAAGTTTTTATAATATAAAAATCACGGCAGCTTAACCGAATCTCCTATTCGGTTAAGCCAAAAAAGCAAAAAAATCACCTTCACCGAATCCCGGATTCGGTTAAGCCAAAAAAGCAAAAAAATCAGCTTCACCGAATCCCCTATTCGGTTAAGCCAAATTATAGGATCTTCTGCGGCAACCCACTGTATCCCCTGTTAAAACCACCAGCTTAACCGAATAGCGTATTCGGTGAAGCGAAAAAATAACTTAACCGAATTCCGGATTCGGTTTTTGTTGTTTTTATAACAAACGAAGCAATCATGTCGTTTCTTTAACTTTGATTATTTTATTTACTGTTTTTCAAAAAAATCCGTAGAGGGGAGGTGTTCATGACTTCATGATCGGCTCAGTTCAACGAATTGTAATTTGTTTAACTAAAAGTTTATTCAATTTTTAAAAATATAAATCGAAGAACAGAATAGTTCGATCAACCAAATTTAATAATCTGAACTTTAATTTAATTTGATTAAATTATTTTTTTTTAAATCTTCGCAGAAGCTGCAAAGTCACGAGGGGAATCAAACTCTTGATCATTGGATAACCAGGACTTTTTGTTCTAGCCAACTGTGCTACCTCTCCTTTTTCGATTAAATCATATTAATATGAAAAAATTAATTTATAATTGATAATTTAGAGGACGGTTCAAATGCCTCTATTTTTTGTGCTTTCATTTCATTTTTAGAACTACATTAACTTAAAATTTAAAATTTAAATGTTAAAATAAAACTGATAGATCATTATGCTTTCATTTTAGAACTACAATAACTTAAAATTTAAAATTTAAATATCAAAATAAAACCGTTATATATGATCTATGTCATGCCTTCATTATGATTTCATTTTAGAACTACAATAACTTAAAATTTAAATATCAAAATAAAATCGTATAAAATCGTTAGATATGATATATATTGTTTTCTCTTTGTACAAGTAAAAGATCACAACATTTCGATTTTGTTTTGATCAGTTTTAAGAGCTTGCAAAAATATACCGATGTGGATAAATTCTGAGCATTAATTTTACGACTTATTGATTTTTATAAAACAAATGTTGAAATGTAATAGTTTTTTAGTGTATGTAGAAAAAAATAAAATAAATTATATTAATGGTTTTATTTTGATATATAAATTAAAAAAATTATTACAAAATTGAAAAATGAAGGTATAAGCATAGTCACAAGATTTGTAAATAATTCGTTTTTTTTTGTGATGGCGAACCGAACGCGGTTGACTGAACTTTGACCAAATTATTCACGAATAATTTACGAATTTTACAAATTTTTCTTGAACTTTTTATTTTTCTGGACATTTTTGTTTGCTCACTTGTGGGACTAAGATCTCCAATTCAAATAATTTCGAATTATTCCCGAATTATACTTGAATTATTTTTGACCCGCCAAACTGAACCCCAATAAGAAAATAAATAAAACCGTTAGAACCCGAATAATATAAATTGTCGCTACAAGAAGATAAACTGACAAGGGAATAAATAAAACCGTTGGAACCCGAATAATTCTATCGACTATCATATATTCATATACCTGCTCCATTACCTCCTCCTCACTGATCAATCGGCTTGTCCACTGCTAACGACACTGTCTTTTCAACCTTCCCGGATGTCCTCCACCGAGAAAACAACAGCACCGTACGGTTCATGGAAATCGCCGATCACTGCTGACGTGGCGTCGTGGGCTGAGAAGCGTCTCAGTGGAATCGCCGTTGCTGAAGATGGTCGCCTAGTCTGGATTGATCCCCGCCCCGAGGAAAGAGGGTACACTATACTGCTCTGCTTTCAATTCATGCAATACAATTTTCGTACAGAAAACCACAATAAAGAGTGTCGATCCCCTCAGGATTTCATCAGTTTAATTAGTCTAAAATTACATTGCCGATGCACATGATATATATGCTTAATTCAGCTAATTAAGTAGTTATTTCCAGTCAATCCGGTTGAGTGTCACGTATCCTTTTGCTTATACTAGCAGATTTTAAGATTATCACACCGGGAGCATAAGGTTCATGAATCCTTCTAAGACCAAGTAAATTCACGGGGAGTTAATTAAAACTTTCCCTTGTTGGAAAAAATTTCATAGATGAAATGTCATTGAAGTAATTTGTAAATCTTTTAGGGGCCAAAGAAATATTCAATCACCTTATAAGCATCTAATTGCGCCACCCACTACATATACGACATGTATAAAAGAACACCAAGATCTAATGCAGAGTACAAGAGAGTCCCCTCTCAATATGAGCCTAATCCTAACATATAACGACTTAAGTATAACAAATCAAAGTTCAGTCACCTATTGTGATAGGAGGAAAAGTTTAATTAGCATCTTAACAAGAAATTTACTCTTTAAAAGATAGAGAGGTAGATAGGTTCTTTATGGTACTTAAGTCCTTTTTTGAAAATAAAAATTTACTTGCTTCTTTAACTTTGTTATAATGTTTTTTCAGACGTGCAGCTTTAGTTAAGGAGCCAGAAGACTCTGAGCATGCAACTGTTGATCTTATACCTGAAAATTTTGATGCTCGGACTCGGGCCCAAGAATATGGTGAGGATGCTTTTGGAATCAAAGATGACATCATTATTTTCTCAAACTATGAAGATCAGCGACTATACAAGCATTCAATTGGAGGTAGGATTGATGCAACTTTTCTATTTGTAAGAACAGAAAAAACAAAAAGATGAAACCACCATTCTATGCTTACAGAAAGGATTAAGAAATTTCTATTAAATTATATTTTAAATAAGAAAGAGAGAAACCACAGTTTGGAGATGGAATTCTTTGATTTTTTTTGGTAACTATCCATGTATCGAAAATTCTCAGAAGCTAAAAATCTGATGAGTGACATATATTTATTTGTGTATGCAGGTAGCTCACCGGTTCCTCTTACCCCAGATTATGGGGGGCCATTAGTACATTATGCTGATGGCGTCTTCGATCCTCATTTCAATCGTTATCTTACTGTTATGGAAGGTATTCAAACATGCAAAATCAAGTTTGTTCTGCTATTGGTTATAAGGTACAACTTTGACATGATCTCCTACTTTTAATGTTTTGCAGATTGTCGCCAGAGCAGCTCGAACCCAATTACTACAATTGCCACTTTATCCTTGGGTGATGGAGATGTTCAAGGTACTAATGCATAATTGTTATAAAAAACTAATGAGATTTTCTTTTTTCTTTTGTTTATTAATTCTTCTTCATTTGGAGTATTGTTTGCACATTGTAGAGCCAATGCAGTTGATTGTTGGCAGTGATTTCTATGCTTTTCCACTTGTCGACCCTAATAGTAAACGGATGGCATGGATTGAATGGAGTCACCCAAACATGCCTTGGGATACATCACAACTTTGGGTTGGCTGCTTCTCTGAAACTGGGTAATTTGCATTTAAATTAATAACCTGTAGCAGAGAGTATAAGGAATTTTTTTATTTAGAAATAAAATATTATTTTCTGCTGGAAAGGGAAGGAATCAAGTTGATTTTCGAAAAATAAGTAACACCGGACCTATGTTTCAATGCAAAATTGGGGATACTAGTTACACCGGACCATTGCTATGTTGGAATTAATTTTAATTAATTACAACATATATGGGCTTATATGTGATATAAATATATATTGAATATTAGACTGTCAAATATCTAATTAGACCCGTTATGAAGTGATCAAATTAAGTATTATTTATCGGGTTCAATATGTGTCATGAGAAGTGGGGCCTTTAATGTGTAGAATGCGTATTAATAACTTTATAATTTAGTGATGATCTAAATTATATAAAGTTTGGTAATAATACAATTATGCTATTGGTCCCTGGGGAACACAATTAAATACGACAATGTTCGGTAAATGAGGAAATACCCAATAAGAGAAGTTCTGAATTCAGACCCGCTAAGGATCCAATAAGAAAATAGGCTACAGTAATTAATTAATTAATTAATAAATGACAGCCAGTGCCTATTCATGCCTATTCAAGCCTATTCAATTTTTGGCATTTTTAAAAAGCTATTTGCTATCTCTTTTGTTTCGGACCTTTGGCATTTTTCTCCAATTCTCCCTAAAAACAAAATAACAGAGATTAAGGAAAAGGCTTTGAGAAATTTAGAAAAAAAAAGGGTTTGTCGGAAAGGAACTTGTGATTCGGGTATTCTTCTTGTGTAGAACAAAGTGTTGTCGCTGCCGTCTCTCTTGCTCTCTCCATCGGACTCGAGAGGGATTACTTGGAGATCTAAAGGCTTCCGGTGATCAACGGTGATTGTGTCTCTCTGGAAGATCATGGCTATAGACCAAGGTAATTTAGAATTTCAGATTTTAGGTTCACTAGAGGATCACGGCAAATCTAGAGTTTATGAATTGCGGTATAGTTTTGCATGAAATAAATCTATCATGCTACGGTGTAAGCTGTTTTCTGACCTGGCTCCAAATTTGGTATACTTGTTATACCGGAAAAATTCTTGCACCGCAGCAATGATCCGGTGTAAAAAGTTTGCACTGGAAAAATGCTTGCACTGAGTCTATTTTTCAAAAATCAACTCGATTCTTTTCCTTTCCAGCAAAAAATAAAATTTTATTTCCAAATAATAAAAATCGAGTATACTAATCAAGCTAATAGCAAAATTGAAGCATACAATCATGGATGCTAATGCTTTCACTGAACTATACTCATAATGAGTTGTCTTGCTATAATTTTTGCAGTTAATCTCATTCCCCACTGATAGAAACAATGGTTTTTGCAGAGAAATAAATAACCGAGTCTGTATAGCAGGTGGTGATCCTGATTTAGTGGAGTCACCTACTGAGCCCAAGTGGTCTTCAAATGGTATGTGATTACAATCATACTTCCAGCTAACATTAGATTACTATTTGATGAGCACATTCATGACTATAAATGTAATTTCTTCAGGGGAATTGTTCTTTATTACTGATAGAAACAATGGATATTGGAACATACACAAATGGGTTAGTCCTTTCTGATCAAAATTCCTATAGGAATATAAAAGCTTGCACAAGCATATATGCTTACAGTACTATATAGATTCACTTGACAGTAAACAGTGCTAAATTCACATGCATGTCTCTCTTCCTGGATATAGGTTGAACATAAAAATGAGGTAGTTCCAGTTTATTCTTTGAGTGCTGAGTTTGCAAGGCCCGCATGGATATTTGGTTTTAAAAGCTATGATTTTCTCAAGAACCATGGTCAAAACTATCGCATTGTCTGTAGTTACAGGTATACTTTATTAAAATGGTATAATTGCCTATCCTATCCTTCTTGTAGGTTTCACATTATTTTTGCATACTCCTGAAATTCTTCATAAATTGTAACTTGTGTAGGCAAAAAGGCCGATCATACCTTGGAATTCTAGATCCTGAATTGGGTTCTTTTTCAACACTTGATATTCCCTTCTCTGATGTATACAACATTGTATGTCCCAAACATTCCTTTTTTTTATATATATGGAGCTGCAGCTTTAGTTGTGTTAACTTAAGAGTCAATTTGATTCAGGTATCTGGAAAGGACTACTTCTACGTAGAAGGTGCATCACCAAGTCAGCCATTGTCAATTGCAAAGGTTAGATTGATCTTAAACTGAAGTTGCATGGATATATAGTAGGGGTTTGAATAGTTAATGAGTTATCGAAGTTAATCAACCCACTCGTGTCATTGTGTCAATAAAAAATCCTGTCTGTTGAAAATTGAATAGAACCAAAAGGTTAATTAGTAACTGATAAATAAAGTGTAATATGGGTAATGGTGTCAATTGGTTGGACTACTTTGTATTAATAATAATAAATCAGTCCCCATTATGCAGAAGTTATAACTAGAAATAATATCTTATAATCAATTCTGCTCTCTTTTGTATTATTTCTTTTTTTTTTTTGTTCAAGGAAGACTTGATCAGTAACTATTCATTAAGTAGCTAAAGTTCTTTTAAATCTCTTTTAGGTGACCTTGAACAAGGAGTTATCAAAAGTAAAATAGTTTGAGATTGTTTGGTCTTCTACACCTGATTTATCCAAATACAAATCATACTTTAGTTTCCCTGAGGTAATTGAGTTCCCTACAGAGGTCTCTGGTCAGAGTGCATATGCTTATTTTTATCCTCCATCCAATGCTGATTTTCGAGGTCCATCAAATGAAAAACCCCCGCTCTTGGTCATAGCACATGGTAATTTTTTCCATTGTATATAACGCAGTATTTCCAGAATTAATGCAGCAATATATATTTTCAGGGCAGAGGTAGGAATTTTTTCTACTGGGATCATTATTGCGAGTCTCTAATTACATGTCATAATTGTAGCTTAGTTTTTTCATTATTACGAGTATGGGGGTCAAAAGTGTAAAACTTTTGTGAATAGTATGGGGTCAATTGTGAGTCATCTATTAATTTGTCTTAAAAATTGAAATAAAACCTTAATAACTTCTGGTTTTCGAAGAAAGGACACTAAAACTGGCCAGTATATAAGTTATAAGATTTGCTGATCTTTAGTCCTTAAGTTCTTGTTTGGTTGAGGACTAAACCGAGGAATAAGGGGTTTAGTCCTTACTTAGGCTGGCTTAAGATGGGCATAAGCCTAACTTTAGACCGGCCTTTTTTTTTATTGTGGGGCCTGCTGTGAAGGATATTTCCTCTCTCCTGCTTAACTTAGGCCTCCTTAACTTTAAGCCTTCACCAAACAAAAAAAAAAGCTTAGGTCGGCCTAACTTTGAATAACCAACTTGGACCTACTTAACTTTAAGCCTCCACCAAACATGCTCTAAGGTTTTTAGGCATGTTTGAAGATATTTCTAAATGACTTCCGATTATTTGTTGTTAACAACTAAATCATTATGTCTTGGCAGTTCTTTTTATAATATCTTTTTAATGTTTTAAAATTATTTTACAGGAGGGCCTACAGGTGAAACACGCTCAGTGTTAGATCTCTCTGTCCAGTACTGGACAAGCAGAGGTTGGGCATTTTTGGATGTTAACTATGGTGGAAGCACTGGTCTGTTATTCATCATTTTATATATTTATTTTTTATTATTTTTTGGATCAAATATTTTCCATATTTATTTTGGACGATGAAGAACAAATAGCTTGATAAATTGCTTGCAATATTGAAGGTTATGGGAGGGCATATCGGGAGAGGCTCTTGGGACAGTGGGGTGTTGTGGATGTGAATGATTGTTGCAGCTGTGCTAAGTTCTTGGTACATTTTCATTATTGACGAAGCTTTGGGAAAAAGTTTTTGGAGGAATTTCATGTATACTCCTCAGAAACCTCAAAATTACGTATTTTCCCTCTAAAATTCATAATATCATATTTACCCTTTTAATTTCAAAACTCAAAAATTTATGTAATTTATTGACTTTATATTAAAATGAATTTTAAATTTACAACCTGTTTAAGAGAAATATTTAGTCTTCTAATTAGTCGGTTTTGAAAGCATATGATTCATTTCCTTGTGAGTTGTGACGAATACACAAGCATATGTCTAAATGTCACTATGTATGTGTCACTAGTAGAAAAATGAACCATTTGTCCTTGGAAAGTGATCAACTAAAAGACAGAACATTTTTCTTACACATACTACATATTTTTTATTTTTTTATAATGGGTGAAATGAGTACTTTATAAATTTAAAATGAGTTTTAATAGAAAAGTCAATAAAATAGGTAAATTTGTGAGTTTTTTTAACTTAGAAGAGTAAATATGATATTATGAATATTAGAGGGGGGAATACGTAATTTCGAGATTTTTGAGGGGTATACATGAAATTCCCCCAAAATATTTAATTGATGTCAAAATTTGACATCAAATTAAAAAATTGGCTGTGTTTTCTTCAAGGTTGAGCATGGAAAAGTTGATGGAGAAAGGCTTTGCATCACAGGAAAGTCAGCCGGTGGATTTACGACTCTTTCATGCCTTGCTTTCAGGGATACATTTAAAGCTGGTGCTTCTTTGTTTGGTGTAAGCTAGCATCGTTGTAATAATTTCTTCAATTTTATTTTTGTTTTCATTTTCTGTTATTTGTTTTGCTATTTGCTTTTTTTTCTTTGAAGCTTTTATGGGTTATTGGAAGTATTATGAAGAAATCTTCATTTAAATAGATACTCGTTTTAATATGGAGGAAAAAACAATTATCTTGATGTATGCAGCTTGTGTTGTTTGCTAAGAATGCAGGTGGCTGATTTGTCTTCGATGAGCGCAGAAACTCACAAATTTGAATCTCACTATATCAAGAACCTTGTGGGTAAGAAAAAGATTTTTGACCCAAAGTAGAGGAAATTATTTTTTCTGAGCAGATATTGTCTAATATTTTTTCCTTAATATGCGATCATTCAGGTAGAGAAAAGGATTTCTTTGAGAGGTCTCCCATTAACTATGTCCACAATATTTCCTGCCCAGTGATTTTATTCCAAGGACTTGATGACAAGGTATAATTACAAAGTTAACTCATCCAATTGCAATGAAATATACTGTAAACTTTAATCTAGCAATGTTGGTGCCACTTATACTCAAATTTTACGTTGGAAATTGGAATAATGCTGACATTGATGTAGTAGTGTTATAATTTTGCTGTTGTGAAAATGTATTATTATTCAGGTTGTGCCACCGGATCAGTCTCAAAAGATTTACAAGGCCTTGAAGGAGAAGGGCGTATCTGTTGCATTGGTCGAGTATGAAGGAGAACAACACGGGTTTCGCAAGGTATTCACTTAGTCTTAATCGATTTGTTCCTTGGTGTTTGGTTGAGACCTAAAGTTTCGGAGGTCTAAGTTGGTTATGTTATGGCCTGAACTAAATAAGAAATAATATTGACTAAAGAAGACGGGAAAAAAATTGGATAGTTGCTGACAGTAGGGCTTGTAGGGGGGACTAATTTTCAAGCCACCTAGAGAGGTGGTTTAAATTTAGAGACCTAATTTAGAGTTAGGCCGGCCTAATTAATCTGTGTTTGGTATAGAATGAATCTCTTATTTCATAGTTTATGCCTCCTAAACACCAACTATACTGTTTTCATTAAAAATTGTTGATAGTGTTTTCTGATCTGGTCACCTTTTCAAACAGGCCGAGAACATCAAGTTTACATATGAGCAACAAATGATTTTCTTTTCACGATTAGTGGGGCACTTTGACCTGGCGGATAACATCACTCCAATTAAGATTGAGAACTTTGATTAAACTGCTGATTTGTTGTACATTTTGTCTGTTTAGTTTTATTAGTTTGGCATGCTTCGTTTCTTCCCCAGGAATTGCCCTGAAGCAACAAGTTTCTGCATTCCATTAGTTAAAAGAATATTTCTTTAGTTATCCGTGTTGCTAAAAATAAAAATTTCTTCTTTTATGTAATGAGATCTTGAGTCTTGTAGATACTTCTGATACATATATATATGTGAGGCTATTAAACTCAAAATTTAGATCCCATCGAAGTGTGGAGCCTCCACAATTGCAACATTTTCATTGCTATTTTTTGTAAATAATCCCACAAAAAATTTACTAAGTAATAATTAAATTACTGACACTATTTTTTTATTTTTTTTTTAAGGTTAGTGGCCAATAGCCAACTAACTATTGTATTAATAAAGAAATTATTTACAATAGCTGCCAGGGTACCTGGCTTACCCTAAAACTCTATTCTCGGTACTAACTACCAAATAACACAGAGATTAGAGAACTGTAAACACTCCCAAAGTCTCCCCTCATTTCTCTCGTATTTCCCCGCCCGTTAAATCTAAAATTGCTGACACTCTAATTAAACCTATTTTTGCATAACAGTGAAATACTTTCCTTAACTAGTTTAAGAATATTTCTTTTACTGCTGCCAAAAAAAATTCAAGAAAGATGAACGAAGAGAAAAGACCAACATGTGGAATTAGTATAATAAGGTCAATTGCAAGTTCTTAATGCATACTTGTTTTAGTTTTTAGTTTTTCAGTAGACACAGCACAAACCATGGATTACTCGTAGTTGGTTCCAAAATCCAGAAAGAAATATTAAAAATTTAACGACGGCCCAACATATCTTTCTTCAGCCCAACAAGTCAATGGCCCAACTTGCTTCGGGGGCGACCTGATGGGGCCCACACCAAAATACGCTCCCGGTCTATCGTCGTGCTCCGCGCATGAGATTTGCTTCTGAGAGCGATTGCTGATTCAATAGACGATAGTACTCTTTTGCAAAGCTAGGGTTTGATCCCTCCCCTACTATTTGGCCAATTGCACTGTCGCAGTTCGTTGCTTCCATCCTTCTGACCATAACAGCATGACGGAGGTAATTATCTGTCTAATTTCTTGCTCTTATTTAGAATTTTTCTATGAAATTGTAGGATTTGGTATTTACTTCTGTGACTTGGTATTACATGGTGACAATTCGTATGAATTTCTCTTTTCTTCTAGATAGGTGTGTGCAATTAGTCCGAATTCTCTTTTCACTGAACTGAGCAACCCATAATTAAGTGGGTTCCTCTCAATTTTCTGGAAATTTGTACCCCTCACTCCCTCAGAATTGATCTCTTTTACTACATAACCACAAAAGGTGAAGGGGGTAAAAATCTATGGGGAACCTTATTACTGTATTACAGTGTTATGGGCAAAAGTAGTGAGTAAGTGTACACTTTAATAGAATAGTACCAATCTTGATCTGTTTTGCATTTGTTGTTGTTGTTGTTACAGTATTGGGTTAGTCAGGGAAACAAATGGTGTGAGTTCTGCAAAATATACATATCCAATAACCCGGCAAGCATCAGAACACATGAGCTGGGAAAGCGGCACAAGGACACTGTCGCCCAGCGACTCGCTACCATGCAAAAGGAAGGTGCTGCGAAAGAGAAAGAACAGAAGGCAGCTGCTCGTGCCCTTGAACAAATAGAAGCCGTATGTCTTTGCTTTTAAATATATATTTTTTTTTTTGTTGTTGTACATTTTATAGAATCACATCCTTTGTTCCTTAAGTTAGAAATGAAGAGTGCCTATCTATATACCATGCATCTGCACCAACAACTGGAAGTGGTAGTATATTTTTATTTTAGAACAAACTTCTGGCAAACAAAATACAGCAAGCGAAAGTGCCAGCATAACACATTCCTTGTTGTTGATTTGAAAAAATGGTGTTCAAATCAACAGAAAAAGTACTCAGAATATATGGGTTCTTGGTTGTTTTGTGACAAGTATGTGCAAAGAAGAGCTAAAACTAGGTAGATTTGAATTTTAATTGTTATATAGTTCATAATTTAGTTTGAACTTGTTTGTTTTTCTTTCGCAGAAAGCCAGAAAGAGTTACCAGAAAGACCTGGCCTCTTTTCAAGGAGTATCTAGTGGTCATACAGTAGAAACTAGTCAAAGAACTGCAGATAGCTCTAAATGTTCAGCAAAACCTGGAAATGGTAGTGTATTTTATTTTTTATCTGTAACAAATTAGTAAATATTCCGATCATATCCAGCGACCAGCATTACTCGTCTTCAGACTCAAGCAACCAGCCTTTTTTCTTTGTCGGGTCTTTTATCTGGTATATTGAAATTAGTTAGACAAAACAAATCTAATTGAACAATAATGAAAATATAATAAATTGATGAGTGAGTCTATGGTACTGTGCATAGCGCAGATTGGTCCATACTATGGATCAATATCTTTGTTTTTAAAGTTAAAATAGTTTATCTGAACCGTTCAACATGATCTCCATATGACAATGTACTTGTAGACTAAATTTTATGTTTTTTAGAAATTTTTTACTATTTTTTTAGATAGTTAGAAAATCACTAATTTTGCATGGTCTAGAATATTTAGATCAAGTAATTTTCTACTTATCTAATAAAATAGTAAAAAGAATTGTAATTTATGTAAAATTTGATCTACATGTACATTTTCATATGGAGATCATGTTGAACGGTTCAGATCGACCGTTTGAACTTTAAAAACAGAAATATTAATCCATAGCACAGACCAATCCGTTCCATGCATAGTACCATAGCCTCACTCTCAAGTCTCAATTAATATTACATGTCTTCACTAAAAAAAAAAAGATATTAACATCTGTCTTGTACCTGTAAATGAAAAAAAAAAAATACTAAGCTAGAGTTGTTGTGTACTGGTATCTAAAAATGCATTTCTACTATTAAATTTCATTTGCATCTGTTGGATGCTGAAATTGCATTTCTACAACGAATTTTCATTAAGCTTGACCTTTTTTTTATATATTGTAATGTTTGCATTGCAGATTGGGAGTTTGATTCTTCTTCTGGGTATTATTACAATAAATTGAATGGCTTTCACTACGACAAGAATTCTGATTTATATTATTCTGCTGCTTTAGGTATGTACTTTACTTTTGTCACAGTAACTTATTTTATTGTTAAAATTTTTGTACCAATTCTATCTTTTCCTGAACTTTGTTTAGGTAAATGGGTGACTCTAGAAGAGGCATCAAAATCCGGCAAAGTCACTAAACCTGATATAGGCCAACCATCAGCTGGTACCAAGTCTACAGGAGCATCGCCAGGTTTGGTTGTTTCAAAACAATTGAATCCCACGAGAAACACAAAGGGGGCACCGTCTTCAATTGCTGTTAACAAGAGAAAGCGAGGCGATGCAAAACCCAAAACCATGTCTAAAGAGGAAGAAGAAGCCATTAAAGCAAGAGAGGCGGCAAGGAAGAGAGTTGAAGATCGGGAGAAGCCATTGTTGGGTCTCTACAGTTCTTATTAATTTTGTAAAGATAAATTTAGTTGCAGGGATTCGCTATGTTGTGTCTTGAATTTGTCTAGTTTGAGGGAGAGAGGAGGAATTATAAAAATGTTCATTTCGAATTGTAGACTGTTTTCTACTCTTATCCCCTTCATAATTCATAAAGCACAATTTAGTATTTGTGGATATTGTTTTCTTCATCTTTATAGATTCACTCATTAATTTAATGCGCACTTTAAAAACTGTTGCATTGTTTGATGTCCTATATCATACACTCTACTCTAAATCAAGAGTGTTTGTGTATCATGTTCAATTTTTTTTTATATTTGTTGAGTAATAGGAACAAACTTACCCAAACGAAACCTTGAAATCACGTATTTCATAGAAACAGACATCTTTTTGGATAAAGGTATTGACAATGAAGTTTTTACTTCATGCAGAAGTAAAACCTTATCTGTCAATATTTTTACCCCACTCATTGTTGAGTAGCTTCTGATTTTAATGACCTAGTGGGGGGTGTGTGAAGCAATGTTATCATTTGGGACTTGAGAATATAGATGCTCTAACTAATTTTCAATTTATCTTAAGCTGGATCAAATTATTTTCAGTACCTGTTCGGAATGTAGGGTTTAGTATTGTTTTTTTTTAATTCGTGCAGAAAGAATTTGAATGATTTGGATTTTTCACATCAACCCAAAGTTTCAGATATCAAAGGAAGTGAATTCTAATTGGTTAATCTATGAAGATTCAGTGCAGTACAGGTTTGTTCTCTCTATCTCTCTCTCCTCTTCAGCGTGCGGTTTCATTCTTTTAGGGCAAATTCTGATACAAAATATGTGATTTTGATTTCAATCTTTACCTTGCATGAAGAGAGTGGCGAGATGCAAGATTTTGTAAAAGGAAAATGTTGTCATGACTTGGGTTGCCAAATTAATAATATTTGTTCTTTTAAAATAAAAAGGATGATACTTGTTTTGTTCTTTTGTAGCATATAAATTTGTCTACTTGTCAAGTCCCGTTCTAAAATTTCAAACTAGACCTGACCCGTACCAGAAAACCTGTCAGTCAACCAGAAAATTTAGCCTGTACCAGTCTGGTACAAGTGCAATATCAGTACTACCTTAGTCTGATCAAAATATCACATTATGCTCTAAACAAAATTATGTAAAACATTTTGAATGCCCAATCAAAACAGCGAGAAAACCAGCGATTATGATCAGATTATGAATCATCACACCATAAAAAAAAGGTGCAGACTTAATCCAAGTAAAATCTCGGATTCGGGCACCAAAATTCACATAACACACACATGGTTTCTACTCACTGAGTCAGTGGATTTCACAAAAAGAGAAAAAAAAAAATACCAAGAGTATTATTAACTTAAAAAGGATCAGCGAATAAGGAAATGGGAGTTACTTGTTGAGATTCAATGAAATCTCGCCAACCAATATCGTTCTTGTTTTAAAACCAGTTCATCCTGGCTTGGTTGCAGGTGAACTAAAAGCTTCAATGAGTTTTATTTTGACTGTAGTGTTGTTTTGTTAGAAGATTTGTTCAATATGCTTGTTTGCCTAGGTCCTTGTTGGAACAAAGTGTTCAACATTTAATTTCATACATTTGTAGTTGCTGCAGCTTTGGAAGTGAATTTGGGATCTGTGTAATAATTAACGGATTGTGGGTTTAAAATTTCTATATTTTTTTAAACTATTTAATAATTTTTATGCTCCATAGTCTGCAGGGAACAATTTATATGTTTTATTGATGGATCTGCATTAATTAGTTTGCCAATAGGGTAACCCTCTGATTTATGTTTCACCAGTGCAATCTGTTCTGTTCTTCTTTTTAAATATGAGGAAAATAAATATCTTCAAAAGCTTGTGGCTCATCCATCAATTTGTTAACATTCTTTAAATAATTGATATCTGTAATGAACACCAACTTCTATTTGATAGAAACGAATTAACTGTATTATTTAGTACTAGATTATTGGTTTTAATATTATTTTTTTAATAATAATCTGATTGGAACGAATTAACTGTATTATTTGGTTCAATTTCTAATTCAATTGATTGAATGATTTGATTATTGATGAATGTGTATGACATGGATAAAATTTAGTTAATAATTTAAAAGCAATGAAGACATGTTTCGGTAACCATTGCAATTTAGCGCGAATCAAATATTGTAAACTTATATTCTCTGGGACTGTTGAAAACAATAACTATACGCAAATCAAATATAGTAATGACGCATTTTTTGAAATGATATTCCTTGATATCGCATTCCGTGAAATCCTTCAGAACCAAATTTTCTGAGAACGCTCTCCCTCTCGTCTTGTTATTTCAGTAAGGTTGATTTTGTCATGGTATGTCATGTATGCTTGGCACGTTTTTATGATTTATTCCTATTCAACTTGTTTCTTTTGTTTTTAATGAACCTAGTCTCAGTCTGTCAATATAAAATCCAAGCAGGCAGTCAAAGAATCACGCGTGCGACTCTCAAAAGCTGCTCAGAGAATACAAAAGAAAACAAACCAACGAGCGACCCACCACGATTTTAGTGCTCTAGTTTAATAGAACAGTATTATTTACTAATATAAATACTTTGTTTCTTTGCGGGAGAAGAAAGACCCAGGTCCGGTCCACTTCCCTTTAAGCGAAGAAAAACGAAGAAACAGTCAACAAAATCTAAATTTTTAAAAACTACAAAAATAAAAAAGGAAGACTAGATTAGGTGTTAATTGTTATATGGTCCCTTGATCCTACGATTCTACGCCTAAAGAGCCTAAAGCACTCAGAATTTTTTATTTATAGAAATTATTTGAAAATAATATAGAATAATAGATAAACTGTCTTGAGATTTTGATCTCACAGAGAAAGCCAAAAAGAAATTTCGGTTCTTTAGGCGATTTTCTGTGACATCAGGTGTGTGATACGCAATATCTTAATTTCTTTAGAATTGTCTAATGGAACGGAAAATAATTTTCGGTTTCTTATGTGAGATCAAAATTTTTATACAATTTATCTATTATTCCATATTATATTTATATAAGTTCTGTAAATAAAAAATTCTGAAAAGCACTTCCTTCGTGGGGGCATCAACTATGACTAATATCTCACTCCAAAAAAAAAAAAAACTATGATTAATATTTTTTTTCCTAGGATATATTTATTATGTATATATAATTAGTAGCAAGAAGTAAAGACAGACTACTATACACAGGTAAAACAAAAAACAGAGAGAAATATACTGAGAGTTCTTGTGATTTATTAAAATTTGATGTCGATCCAGGATTCCAGGTGGTGATTGGTGATAGGTGTTGTTCTGACATGTCCCGTTACTAATCATTCATTTTTATATTACGGCGGCTATGAATGATGAATCACACAACTGTAGTAAAAGTGGTAATTGACTGGGGTCCGGATCCCCTAAAGTAACTCAATTTTTTAGTTTTGGATCGGAACCGTCCAATTTCAATCCGTCGTTTGGGATCGTCTAGGGATTCGAATCTGTCGCTCGGGATGTGCGCTCCATTTCGGAATGGATTATCCCAGATTCGAATCAAACAGTCCCAATCTAAAACCAAAAAATTGAGTTAGTTCACTGGATCTGAATTTATTGACTGGTTGGATGGCCCTTTTCATACTTATCACCTGATTAATTCTAAGTCAAGATTACAACAATTAATTCGAATCGATGTCATTTCACCTTTGTTAATTTTGCCTTTTATTCATTTTTCTTGTGTTAAAACAGAGTTTAATTCATCCAAATCTAGTGGTTCAAATTTCAAACCTTTTTTTAAGAATAAAAAATGGACCTTACTCATTGAGTGGATCAAATTAAAAAAGAATCTAAAATAAATTTCCAGCTAAAGCTAGAAGTAATATTTAGGTTAGATATAGCATAGGTCTTAGACTTAATTTGAGCCAATTGTTACCATTATATATGGGCAAGCTAGGCTAGCTAAGGGAATGTAAGCGTCCAGGTCTAGCCTTCTGCTAAAAAGTGAGAATATTACAAATTTGAAGGTGTTTCTTATATATTTTTTTTCAATTCCGTCACTTGTTTAAGAATTTAAGTGTAGTCAAAATGAAAATTATTTTCTGCAATAATTGTGATCCAATATTCGGCTTGACTTGAAAATATTAATAATATATATAGAGAGAGTAAGGCTACGGTGCTTTGCAAAGTAAACAACCCTCTTTACTTCGGGCCACTTTTTCAATTTGCAAAACTCAAACAACTGATCCGAACCGTTCAACATGTTCTAAATATTGAAATGTGCTTGGAGACCAAATTTTACATTTTTTGGAATTTTTTACTATTTATTAAGCCACTTTGAAAAAGTCTGATCCGGTGGTCCAGAAAATTTTACTGTTTTTTACTGTTCACCGTTGGATTAGCGATTTCCAAAGCTTAATAAATAGTAAAAAAATTCTAAAAAATGTAAAATTTGGTCTCCAAGCACATTTCAATATTTAGAACATGTTGAACGGTTCGGATCGGTTGTTTGAGTTTTGCAAATTGAAAAGGTGGCCCGAAATAAAGAGAGTTGTTTACTTTGCAAAGCACCGTAGCCTTACTCTATATATATATATTATATATATATATTTTAAAATAAGCTAAAAGAAGTTTCTAAAATAATTTTGTATCAAGTTTCATACAATTTGCCGACATTTTTATTAATATCCAAAGTTAATTACAAATTAATAAATATATCCAGCTCAGGTAAGTTTTGTTAAAAATGTCCAAACTGGTCATTAAATTGTTGTTTTCCATTTTAATTCAAAACCGGCCATTTAATGGCCGGTTTCCAATTTTTTTTTTTAGAGACTATGAAGAGCAAGATGCTGAAATCTAACATTAAAAATTTGAATTTTTTTTAAAATATTTGTTAGATTACTTCTTTTGATATATAATTAGCATATTTATACTAAAATACGCTAAATTACTTGAATTTATGTTCAATTACGCTAAATTACACTAAATTGCATTAAATTACGCTAAATTACACTAATTTCGCTAATTATACTGAAATATGCAAAATTACAATAATTATACTGAAATACGCAAAATTTTACAAACATAATTTCATGTAATTTAGTATAAATATGCTAATTATACATCAAAAGAAGTAATCTAACAAATATTTAAAAAAAAATTGAATTTTTAATGTTAGATTTCAGCATCTTGCTCTTCATAGTGGCCGGTTGAGGAGAGGTACTGAGAGAGATGTTAGATATCAGCATCGTGCTCTTCAGCATCATGTTAGATTTTAGGGGCACTCTGTTTTATGCCACTTCAAAACTTCACAATTTGATTTTTGTCACTCTGAGGGAATATTCCTTAAGATTAATGATACAATATCCCCAATCTTTGTACCCAAACGATTTTTTTTTTTTTTTATTTATATCAACCTTTGCTCTTAACTTTGGGGCGATATTTTCTACCGAATTTAGCCATACCTCACCTCATCGTATTAATCCGTAATCTTCCCCACTTCTTAGGGTACTGTACGGTAGGATGATTCTTTTGGTTCAGCTATATTTTTCGAAAATCAAGCCCTATAAGCTAATATCCTTGGGTTAATATTGATAGACTGGTATTTGAAGAAAAGCCTTTAAATTGTATAATTATACTTAGATATTGAACACTTTTCATGATTTTGGTATGATCTCCCCCTAGCTACCTTCCTAGAATACAAAGAAACTTAGAAAGTCATGAATAAAAACAGACCTTGCTCTGATACCAGGGTGAGGATCGGTCAGAGCCTTCAAACTTCAACGGGCTACTGTGAACACGGGAAGAAAGAAGGCACACAAGCGGAAATATTATTAAGTGGAATGTTACAAGGAAAATAGAGAGAAGTAAAACTTGCTGGTTCTCAGCTTGTTTTTCAACTCTGAAAACTAACACTTATATAGAGACTTAGGATGGAATCTCAATCATCACATCGGGTACTCATTGGGCCCCATCGCATGTGATTAAAGGATTTCCACAAACTTCTGTCTCCCACTAAAAGATGCTTATAATGCACCGAAAGTAAATATTCTGGCCAATTATGGGCCCACACTAAAGCACACTAAAGAAAAAGCAGAGGCCAATACAATCAGGCCTAAAAAGCAAAACACACCTTATGATACATATCCTATAGTGGTAGGGTCCAGAACACATTTAGACACGGAACACTTTTACTTCACGAATTAGCTGCTTAAACTCTCGGTAAGCCTTTTGAAGCCTAGTAAGAGTTTGCTGGACTTGAGGCAACCAATCTCCCCAGTAATTGTCCCTTGTGGCGAATTTAGAACTTTGGGATTCCTTCATCTGTTGTACTTTTATTAAATCATTAATCCCTTCAAGTGCTTTTGAAATTATTTTGTTTTCTATTGCTCGAAGTTGGAGTCTAAGCTCGTTTCGTCTCTCCAAGGTATGGATTTCGTCAGATTGCCGTAGTAGATCCCTGTACTGGTAAACGAGTGACTGATTTGCAGGATTATTTGAGATATTTTCTCCTGGACCTTCTGGTTGGGATGCTCCTCGTTCTCGTGAAGAGCCCCGGCTAGGTTCTCCAGAACATTCAATGCTTCCTGATTGGGCCATCCTGCATCAATTAAAACATTAATTAACCGTGATAGGGAGTCAGCCAAAAGGTTGTCCTTCCCATCTATGTGCTCGAACTGAACATTAATCCCCAATCCCGTCACAAAGTCTGTGAACGAGATCCAGCGCACTCTTGACGGCTTATTAATGTTAGATTTATTAAAGAAACTAATGATAGCCTGACAACCAGTGCGTATCACTAATTCCTTTCTGTCGAGGTAGTAAATCTTCAGTGCCTCCAGGCTATTCATGACTGCGAAGATTTCTGCGTCTATTGTGGATTTAGGCGGGTTGAATTTGCCACTTGCATAGGCGCACGGCTTCTCTGTGCTCTTTGGATCATACCTCTTTGGCTTCCACTTGCATACACCTCCCCATCCATCCATGCATCCGTCTGTTTCGATCACGATGAAGCATTCTTCTGGGGGTATGCAGAGATCAGGCAGGTTTCTGACCTGATGTTTTATTGCGCGAATCAGCTCCCAATCCTGTTTATTCAATCGTTTATCTCCGGTTGGACTGGTTTTCGCATATAAAGGGCTTAAAAGTTTCCCGAGGTTAGGGATATAGCTTCTGGCATAATTGAGGAGCCCTAGCCAAGATCTCATACCAGACTTCTGAGTGAGATCATTTTCTTTGAATTCTTCGATTTTTGTGATAATATCCGGTTGTAACCGAATAGTACCCTTGCCTATCACTGCCCCTAAGAATTCTATTTGAGGAACGGCTATCTTCATCTTTGTTGGGCTTAGGACAAGGCCATGCTCTTCGCATTTTGAGAGCATTATTTTTAAATGCTCTGCATGATCTCTTTCGGACTGCGAAAATACCAGAATATCATCAATATAAACTGCTATAAAATTCTCAGTGCCTTTGAAGCAATGATCCATCTTTCTTTGGAATACTGCTGGAGCATTCTTCAACCCAAACGGCATTACTAGCCATTCATATAATCCATCAGGCACCCAGAATGCCGTCCATTCTACTGAATTTGGGTGCATAGCTACTTGGTGAAATCCACTCTTTAAATCGAACTTAGAGTAGATTTTACTATTAGCTACTTTCCTCTTGATGGTATTAATTCCAGGAAGGCTATATTGATCTTTTTCAGTTATATCATTAAGCCTCTTGTAATTAAATACCATACGTTCTTTGCCCTTTACCTCCTTCCCAGTTTTCGGGTCTATTGATGTACCGGAATTAACAATAATCGCCGTCGTCCGGTGCCTGCTCTTGCTGGGTCGTATTACTCCGAGTTTCAGCAGGGCCTCCACATGTTTGCTGAAAGTTTGCTTCATCAGTGGCGTGACCTGTTTTAAGGGTCTGTCTTCAATGATGAAGTCTGGATTCTTGATATCCAGCATGCAGACGATCTTGTTTCTACTCCAATGTTGCAAAGGATTTTCGCCAATGAACCCGGCCTCCTTTAGCCTTTTTAGTAGTTGGTCAAACTTTGTAATAAAGTTTGATAATGTTTGCCCATAGTTGTAATGGACCATTTCTTGGAGTTGTATGTACTCCAGGTCTTGAAGGTCTATTTCTTCTATTGTTAGGACCTTTGCTTGTGGTTGTGTGTTGATGACTGTCAGGTTTTTATAGAAGGTAATCGTATCACCCTCTATCCTCAGACCTCCATGCATAGAGCGTATAAAATTACACCCTATGATCATTTGTATTTCCTCCCCCAACTTCATTGGGAATGCATAGGTATATGGTATGCGGAACTGGTTTTCGCCAATGATCATTCTACCATATTTTAACTTCATGTTGGCGGTTTGAGTGGAGTTTACCCCTGTGAATTGTACCACAAAGGTATTTTCTTCAAGAGCTTCCTTTGGTACTGACCCTTGATCTATGCAGCAGGTTGTGGCGCCAGTATCTAGGATTGCTCTTATTTTGAGTTTTTGAACTCCAGGAATATCGAGTTCCACTTCTAGGTTATATAGCCTATTTTGATAATTCTCCCAGTGGATGGATTACCGCTAGTGTTATAGACTGTTTCTCCATTGAGGACGTTCGCGTTTTCATTGCTCTTAACGCCTTTTTGCTTAGCTTCTTGCTCTAGGTTGTCGAATTCTTCCTTCAGGTGTTCTTCGAGGAGGTCTTCGTACCTCTTTTTGTAATGGTCAACCTCTTTCTGCAGCATTTCCATTTCAGCCTCACACCATACAATGTAGTCTCTCTGCTCTTGGACTAGCGTTCTGAGGTTGATTTGTGCTGGTGCGGTTGTTGGGGTAACTGGTACTTCCTTCTTGAAGTAGAACGGGCCGCACAGGTTGCATGTTGTTACTCCGCAATCTGAACAATGTATTCTAGCACGGATTATAGTTTCTCTGGCGCAACAGGAACAGGTTGTTTTGAATGGCTGCTTGATGACTTGATTATGACGCCATTGGTGTTGGCACCCCATCTGTTTCTCGGGTAATTTTATTCTAGGCCTGTAGCCCGAATTCTCTTCTCCGAGCATAAAGAGAGAGTTTAGCTGTAGGGTTTGTATTCCTTGTTGTAGCCCCCATCTCCCCATCTTCTCCTTCAGAAATGCTGAATATAGCATCGCTCTGGCCTTCCCCTTCTTGTACTGATATTATGTCACAATCATCTGGCATATTGAGCCCTTCAAAGATTGCTGCTCGTTTAATGTTTCTTCTATCATTGGGGCACTCTCGCGCAAAGTGACCTTCTTGCCCACATAGGTAGCATTTACACCTTTTGTTTCTAACAAGGTGCTTTCTCTTTTCGATTCTCGCGTGAGATTCATGGGGCTTGCCTTTATAGGTTGTTGATCTTCTCAGGCCGTATCTCTTCTCTGGTTTACGGTAATAACCAGGAATTGGGATTTGGCTACAAAAGGAGAGGTCTTTGAGTGATCGTTTGAAAGCAGCATCTTTGCACTCGCCTTCCAGATATTTATAGGCAAACAGTACCCTCGGAATTACCCCTATCGTGAGACCAGGATATTTCTCCTCAAACATTGTTTTTATTCTGGTCCCGAGGTCACCGGGCATCTTCAACCAGAATTTTTCCGAGAGTTCTGGGCTAATGTACATTCGCCCAGATTTTGCCGCTAACTTTAAATACTCGTTCATATACTGAATGAGATTTTTAACATTGTCGCAGGTGAGGCGCTCCAGATCTTTGTAGGCCTGATCTTGGAGAACTGTTGATCCTTGGGCAGGGTCTTCCAGCGAAAATACTCTTCTCATCTGGGAAAGTATGTTTTGTGTACCTTCCCGGCCGTCCGCCACTGCTATCAACGCCTCGTACTCAGTGAGGAATTGCATCCTCCACTGAACCCATGTTAATTTCTCTACTTCTCCCAAGAGATTTTCCATATATTCTATTTTATCCCTGGGGTCTGTAAACCCCTTTTCCGCTACATGGTTTCGAGTAATAGACTCCCATCTTGAGAATGCATCATGAAACAACCCCAGTTGATCCGGGATTACAAACATAGCGCCTTGCTGTTGTTGTGCTGATGGTAATGTCCACATCTCATTGTTGTAGCCCCCGCGAAATCGCCCTGTTTTAGGCACTCGTTCTTCAAAAGTGGGAATGGTCCATCTTGTTTCAGTTGTACCCCTTGCAGGAGGGTAGCTGGGCATGTGCATTGACTGGTCCTGTGGTGGTTGGTAATGAGATATCGCAGAAGAACTTGACATGAAAGCACGCTCGTTTAGTGTTTCGGATAGGTTTCTGAACTGCGGGTAATCGAAAGTTTCTTCTGTGTTATTACCATGCATCATAAAAATAGTATCCATATCCCCACCATGTTGCGAAAAAGGATTGATCCAATCCTTGTCAATAGGACCACCTTCATGATCTGTATCCCAAATAGGACCAGAATCCTCTTGTTGGGGATTATCAGGTGGTTGTGCTGACTGGTCGGCAAGGTACTGTATGTACTGCCAGTCGTCTTCTTCATCATGATCAGTTTTCTCGGTATCATTATCTTCTTCGGTTAGAACGAGAATTGTCTCACTCCTAACTTCATCTTCATCATCATCAGGTGTATCGTTCACGAGATCAGGGGCTGGGACATAATTCTGGAATGATATAGAGATTCTGCCATCGAGGAGGTTACTGGTTTGCAATTCGGTAGGCATCATAGGAATATCAACTCGCGATGGTCGTACTACCCAGTTTCTCCCTTGATTCTCTTGCGCTGAGTATCGTCTACCCGGGAGGGCTCGTACTCCCCTGCTTGCCAGGTATTCGGAAACATTGCTTATTTGGTAAGCGAATCCAACATTCGATGTATTGGAAAGTCTTCCTACTAAACCTCTAGTGACTAGGAGGTTAGCTTCACCATTTTGCCAGTTTTGGTATCCCCTTGTTAGGATTGATATCTGGAAATTTCTATAGAAATCCCCGATTGTTTGCATAGTATCCGGTATAACATATACCAGCTGGCTTCCTCTCGTTAGATCAATCTCTACTGTATCGAAGATGGACTGATCTCCTTGCCACCTGTTGTCCCTAAAAACAACCAACGCCGAGGTTCCTTCATCTTGCCTGTGCAGGATTTGTATTCTTACTTGAGCGACTCCTATGTGGATAAATTGCATACCACTTTGTCGAAGGGACGCATAGCTCTCGGGTTGTATAAATGGCCTGTCGATTTGTTGGCTGTCTGTGCAGAGAATTGCCTCTTCAGAGAAATGGTTATAGACACGGTGGTTGTTATCGTCCCTTCTGGAATTGTATAGTACTTCAGCAGGTACTATAGCGGCTCGATCTCTCAGGGATCTCCTGAGCTGAGCATCAGGATCCACCTACTCTTCCAGGGTCATTTGGTAGGGATTCCTACCCGTTACAGTTCGGGCAAGACTCCTCGGGTTTCTTTGAGCATTATATCTCCTTCTTTGCCCTCTTCTGTATCCGCGAACCTGATCTTCAAATAACGGTGCATCAGGGTTTATTGTTTGGGTTTGGGTTACACTAGGTCTCCCTGATGCTTCCATCATTTAAGTTTTTGTTTTTCTTCTTGGAGGATAACAAAGGGGTCTTTGAAAACTCTTAAAACCCCTTTCTTTTCCTTTTGTCTGGAGGGTCCGATTGATAGTTCGGCTAGTCTGGCTGATAGTTCGTCAGTTATGTCGCTTGGCAGGTTCACACCCTTTTGTTTCTGAATTTGTTCTTTAAGGATTTTAACTTCTGCTTCAAGGTTTCGGATTCCTTTTAGTGCTTGCACCAGCAGCTGGATTTGGGTGTTGTTCTGCTTAATTAATGCGGTTGTGCCTGAGGTACCACCACGATGGTCAGAAGGTTTTACAAAGCCTACTGCGGGTGACTCAATTGAGTCTGTTGCTTGAACTGCTTGTTTGTAGAATTGGGTGTTTTGAGTGAGTGTGTAATTACTCATGAACTAACCCAGGTTTCCACTCTTTTCAGGACAGTTTCAACTCTTTCGAGTTTCTGGTTGAGTTCTTCAGAAATTTTTAGGGCTTCTGTTTCAATAAGTTTGGGTTGCTTTGTGACTTCTGTCACCAAAGTTTTGACGTCTGATGTTGTTAAAGGACGGTTTTCTGTTAATAGAATTGTGAGGTTTTTCAGGTTTTGTTCAAGTTTTTGGATTTTCTGGTCCAGGAAGTGGATCTGTTCTTGGGTTTGCTTAAAATTCTTTAAGCTTACTCGGCTTAACAGGTTTAATCTGTCATATATGACAGAAATGTTGTTGGCTAAGTGTTTGTTAGTTATGGTTGTTTCTAAGAGATCTAGGTATTCTAGATTAGAGGTTCGAGACTTCGTATACCACTCTTGAATGGATTGCTCCCACCTTTCGCTCATAAACCAGCCTGTACGTAATTTTTGTTGTGACTTTTTTATTTTCAAATATTCCAGGTCAGCAGTTCAGGTTTGATCATACCATTTATAATTGTCCTTGCTCAAAATTTTAAATATGCACTTTGTTTACACATCTAGTTTATTCTGGGGACAAATTCGAGTTATGGCCGTTTAAAGTTATGGCCGTTTAAAGTTATGGCCGTTTAAAGTTATGGCCGTTTAAAGTTAAAAAAACCCGATGATTTGTTTACACATATGCACTTTGTTTAAAGTTTGGCTAGAAAACTCGAATTTGCGCCGTTTAAAGTTATGGCCGTTTAAAGTTATGGCCGTTTAAAGTTATGGCCGTTTAAAGTTAAAAAAACCCGATGATTTTTTGCAAAAACACCGATGATGCACCGATGCTTTATGCACGGCTTAATGACGGCAGAAGTGCATCGATGTTTCTTTACAAAAATATCAGCGACGCATCGATGTTTTTTTAGCACTACCCCTGCTTAATTGCCAATACTAAGACTAATAAAACATCGATGTTTCATTACAAAAACATCAGCGACGCACTGATGTTTTTATAGCACTACCCTACTTAATTGCCAATGCTAAGGCTAATAAAACATCGATATTTCATTGCAAAAACATCGATGATACACCGATACATGCAACCGATGTAACACACGCATCCAACCAAATGCATTTGTTCGATCTTGGGCCAAACCGAGTGCAAACTTCAATCCGAATTTCCTACGACTTTTTCTTCTAACCAACTATGTTATGCCCATCTTAAGGTCGAATCTTTCTCTCTCTCCCAGTCCCTCTCTCTCTAAAAAAAATTAGGAACCGGCCATTAAATAGCCGGTTTTGAATTAAAATGGAAACCGGCTATTTAATGGCCAGTTTGGACATTTTTAACAAAACTCATCTGAGCTGGGTATATTTATTAATTTGTAATTAACTTTGGATATTAATAAAAATGTCGGTACAATTTGTGTGCAATTTGATATTCAATCAAAGATTGTTATATATAGACCTTTACAAACTTTTATTGATAAATGATAGAACTTGCAAATTTTTATCATTTTTAATATAAATCATATGCACATATAAACATCAATCTCAAATGTTGAATTTTAAAATTAGAAATTATTCTTTATGACTATCAAGATTATCAAATTAACTTATTCTTAATTCATCCAATCCTAATTATGGGGTCGAGTAATTAACCCATTGAAATGTGCAATGGTTGCCATTCTGAATTGAAAAAAAAAAAAAATGTAATTTGTCAATTAAAATGTCGTGAATATCTTGAACAATTAAAAAAAAAACAGAGCAAATAATTAACATCCAATGAAAAAAAATAAGCGACTTAATTAATGATGGAAGCTCCAATACAAATAGTATTCCTCATCCAGGTTAATTAACAACAAAAGCAAACAAAGAGAAATATCCTACTATATTAAAAGATAAAAAAGTTGATCAAACAAAAAACAAACATAAATACAAAAAATGATAGAAGTACAGTATAGTTTCTAGCAATATCTTTCCAAATTGATTTATTAGGAAATCTGACCAGGGCTAGAACCCGTCTAAGGAGTTCAAAAGACAAACCTCTTGACAGTTTCAATTGAAAAGTCTAGACATCTAGACCCAATTAAGTGCAACCTCTGTAAAAACCTCTTATAGCTCGTACTTATTTACCCAAAAAAAAAATACTTGGAAATAATAATTCAAAGAAGTACACAGTATACACGATCTGTAAAGAGAGGGAAAAAAGAAAGAAAAAACAAAACATATCTAAATTGTGAATTCATCGAATCACTTGCCCTTGCTCAAGTGGTGCGTGTTCATCCCTCGTACCAACCGGTGCATGGATGGGTTGAGCCGCATGCAACTGAATACACCTTGCCGGATCGGTACCTGACCCTTTCTCCTCTGATCCTCTAGCGTCGCAACATGTTGATGCTTCTCATTACCAGTTGTCGGTTTTTTCATAAAGAAATTGCTGCCTTTCATGCCTTTCAAACCAAGCGGACCGTTCTTTTTAGTGTCGTCACTGCCACCCGCTTTCTTCTCAGTAGCTGGAGACGGTGACACCGGGGAGCCATTGAAGATACCCGAAGGTGAATACTTGAATATCGGATCTTTGTTTCGGTTACCAGCGCGACGTCCTTCTGATGCATTTCTGAAAAGAAGCAGATCGCTGAGCCGCCATTTCTTTCTACTTTTATTAGAAGAAGATTTACTGGTACCAGTACCAGTACTACTTGTCTCGGTGAGGGGATCAGGTTGCATGGAAGACTTGAAAGAAGCAATCTTCTCATCAAGTAAATTCCCTCTACCGAGCGGGGAAGGCGAGAGCGACCTCGACACTTTCCGTTCATGAGAAGGGGTCACCTTCTCCTCTCTCCCTCGATCAGCCGTGGCCACCATCATTGCGGCAGCAAACGGGTCAAAGTCTGACTTGGCCCTGGTGCGTGGGGACCGCAACGCCCAACTTTTTGTTGGCCGAGGGGATGAGTTGGCGCTCATGCTGGTACGTGATTCATCCATGGCCAAAAGTTGGAGCCTGGGTGGCGGCTTGAGAGGCCTTATCTTACCTTCCTCAAAAAGCTCATCGGCCGTTGTCAGGTCGGATTTAGGTGCACTTTCCTCTACCGGCGCATTGAATTCAAACTCGGGAGAGCTGGTTGACTTGTCGCTGTTGGCTAAAGGCGATTTAGGCATGCCGGGTTTCTCTTCCCAATAGAACGGTACCTTCGACGAGGTCGAAAAGGAGGCGCGTGACATGAAGGTGTCTTCTTCAGATGCAAACTCGGCATAAATGGCAGCGGCTCGGGTCGGGCTAGAAGGAGCACTGCTGTAATGGTTGAAAAAATCGAACGGGTTGATCGATCGTCTCGGGCTGGTTGTGCTCAGCTCATCGATGAATGGGTTTGATGGCCGACCTGTTGGGCTTGGTGGCGGGAATTCAAATGGATTGACGACGCCATTTGAGTCGGGAGCTGGAAAGTCGAACTCGAACGGGTTAATGGCAGTAGCGGTGGCAGCATAGCGTGGGCTCGGTGGTGAGTTTGTGATCAAAGGAGGTTCTTGTTTGACCGGCGCCACCAGCTCCATGCGTCTTATGTTGAGTTAATTCTTCTCTTCGTCTCTCTCTCTGACCTTTTTTTTTACGATGATGCTTTTCGTGCGTTGGGGTATGAAACAGGGCAGAGGGAGAAGAATGTTGGTGAGAGAAAAGAGGTGCATTTTTATTAATATCCAAAGTTTAATACAAATTATTAATTATACCCAGAACTCAACTCAATATTGAAATATACCCAAGCGGGCCATTTTTTGGCCGGCTATGTTCCCTCTCTAAGCAGGCCATTTTATGGCCGGCTATGTACTTTTTTTTTTTTTTTTTTTTAAGAGACACTTCATAGATCAAAATATTGAAATCTAACTCTGAAAATTTGAAATTTTTGTTTAAATTATTTGTTATATTACTTCTATGAGGAGGGATCCAATTACAACAATTATTTTTTTTATTTTCAAAGTCCAAATCGTCATTCCAGACCGTTCAACATGATTTCCACAGTAAACTGTGCTTGCATATCAAATTTTACATTTCTTGAATTTGTTTACTATTTATTAAGTATTTTACAAAAAATAGTCATATTCAGACCATTGAATTTTGTACCCATCTTAATAAATAGTAAAAAAATTCAAAAAAAATGTAAAATTTGATCTGCAAGCACATTTTATTTAGATAATCATGTTGAACGGTTTGGATCGACGATTTGGACTTTGAAAATGAAAAAAATGGTTGTTGTAACTTGATCCCTCATCTACTTCTTTTGATGTATAATTAGCATATTTATACTAAAATACGCTAGAATACTTGAAATTATGTTGAATTAGACTATATTACAATAAATTATGTTCAATTATACTAAATTACGTTAAATTACAATAACTTCGCTAATTATGCTGAAATACAGTAAAAAAACACTAAACTACACAAAATTACGCTATAGTAGACTGATTTTGTTCATCTTTCATGAATCATAAAAAATAGTAAAAAAATTCCAAAAATAGTAAAAATTGGTAATCTGCAAGTTCATTATGTAACTAATTTACTGAGCTACTTGGATTGAATGATAGAAATGAAAATCTTAATCGGAAACTTCAACTCAAGTTTTGAGGCTCTTCCCTTTGTTTTTTGGCGATTCTGAATTTCGGAATCTGGCATAGCGGGCACGGACGCATGCGCATTTTCGCAAGCTTTCTGAAAAGTGTTCATTTGCTGAAATCGGACACTCGAGCGCCATTTTATAACCGTTTGAAGTTTCATCATCGTTTTTCTCCTTTTCAGTGAAGATATCGTCCATATTCATATCATATTTTAGCGTAATCTATCGTATTTTAGTATAAATATGCTAATTATACATTAAAGAAGTAATATAACAAATAATTTAAACAAAAATTTCAAATTTTCAGAGTTAGATTTCAATATTTTGATCTTCATAGTGTCTCTCTCTAAATCTAAAAAAAAAAAGGTACATAGCCGGCCATTTTATGGCCGGCTTAGGGAGGGAACATAGCCGGCCAGAAAATGACCGGCTTGGGTATATTTCGATATTGAGTTGAGTTCTGGGTATAATTAATAATTTGTATTAAACTTTGGATATTAATAAAAATGTCGGTGGGAAACAGGATAGAACTGTCTTAAATGAATTGAAATGAAAACAGTTGGATCAAGGAAAGCAAAGGATGGATAGAAAAAGAAATAATAGTTATTTTCACATGGGCCCTTGTGATTTGTAGATCAGTAGATGTAACATTTATGTAGCGGAAAACATGCAGAGAATGTTGTTTCGAAGGCAAAGAAAGATATTGACAGAGCATACTTTATTTATACAGCACAATGCACGATCAATAAAGAAAATGAAAAATATATACTAATGCACTACATGAAGTGAAAATAATTTTGTTAATATATAAATAGAAAATATATAACTGATGAGTTGCAGGAAGATAAAATAGTTTTGCCAATATCTTTACTCATTTAGAAATTTAAATCGTATGATCTCTTAAGACTGATGCATTAGGATTCGTGCCGGATTAAAAAGGATATGTAAATCTCATTCTACACAGTAGGGTACCGCACTTGATCTAAACTTCTCTTACTAGTTACTATATTTTTGGACCATAGAATCTTGCCAAGATTCGCGCACGATCCAAACTGGACTGTATTAAACGAGCTACCTTTTTGTTAATTTTTCTTTGTAACATTTATTGTGAGATCCAAATTGGACCATAGAGACGGACCTTGTGATCTTTATAATTGGACGGACGGATGGATTTTGACCCGTTCGATTGGCCATGTCATCACGTTCTTTGCTTTTTCTTTAATTTTTCTCCACACGTGGTCGGATCCATGCCCTCTGCTTTGTTGAATAAGGGAAATGTTGTGGGATCGGCTACAGGTTCTGAAGCACGGTTGTCTTGTGCTCCTAGACATAGAATCGCGTGATCCAACTAGATGGGTCAAGATTTTCTTTTGTATATGACCCAAAGTAATGACGGATTATACTCATGAAGTCATGATATCTAATTATGCATTTTGCATTTTGATCCTATTTTTTATCTTAATTATATACACTTATAATTCTTACAAACTTAAATATTTACAAGTACGTAATCTTTGTTGTGAATTTTGAATTGGATAAAATTTACTGCCATTCTGCTCGCGTTTTTTAAGTTAGAAAAGACGAGTTCAACGTGACATATATGTTTTATAATGCTTCAATGAACTTTACAGTTTTTTTTTCAAATGAAACCCTTAAATATACATATTTAGTCTTTTCAAAATATCATTTATCTAACCTTTCAAATATATTGTAGTTCATTAAAGCTTAAAAATAGATCCTTTTTTTTAAACGAAGCCCCAAAAACACATTAATTGTACATATTTAGTCTTTTTCAAAATACATTTATCTACTTCAAATATATTGTAATTCATTAAAGCATAAAAAATAGAATTTTTTTTTATTATTAAACACGAAGCCACAAAAAACACATTCATTGCATCGCGACAACTATGATGGATTTTGTATAGATAATTAACAACTATACAAAGAACAAACATAAGCTCCCCAAATAAACAATACAATAATAATACTAAGACAAAAAGGGACCGCCTAATTAAAGCGGTGACCGCCTTTAGACTTTAGAGGCGATTTCTCAATCGCCTATGGCGAACCGCCGTCCTCCCTGCACTTCACCTCTTGATTTCATTTTGTCCATTCGTTTGAGGAGATGTTTCTATTTAGTAGATCTGATCACTTTTTTATGATTATCATTTCAGTTTGTTTTTTGAAGTTTTTTCAGTATCAGTTAGATAGGTATTTAGGAATAGGTTGAGAGAGGTAGAGAGATATTTCTCTAAGTATGCGCTAGGCTTAATTCACCTTGCTTTTGGTGTTTTCGCTTAGTGAATTTGATCACTGCGCTTCGCTTCATTTATCTTTTCGTCTCTTCATTATGAGGATCTTATTCTCCAAAACAAGTAATTCGTTTTTCTTATTTCTTCTTCTTGCGAGCTCTTTTTCTTTTTTTAATAATAGAAGAGTAGGGTTTTTATGTGGTTGACTGTCAAAAACAAAATTCTCACTAAGAATAATTTGAGAAAAAGAGAATGGAATGGTGATAATACATGTCAGTTATGTCAACTTTCTGAAACTCGTAATCATTTATTTGTTAACTGTGATTTCACTAAAAAGTTTGGTTTTAGATAGATTCTTGTCAAGAATTTAGCTTACACTGGCACACTTTTTTCTGATATTGTACATTTTGCTAATCAATTGCCCAAATTTCATAGAACTGTCTTGTTATTAGTGTTTAGTGCGGTTTGTTGGATCATATGGAAATATCGAAATGAATTGTGTTTTGAGCCAGGGAAAAAGAAAAAATCAATTAAGCAAATTATTTTGCTAATCATCTCTTTAGTACACTATTGGACAGGGAATGTTCACGAGCAAGTGCAAGTGTATACTGCTTTATGGCTTCCTGTGGAGTTAGATGCCATCCCTTTAGCCATTTTGCCTCCTGATGATGAACCAATGGAAACTGCTCATGAAGATTTTGCAATGGTGGTATATGCAGGGGACCATAATTTTGCTCCATAATGAACACCTTCAGATGTCAAGCTTCAAATTTTGTTTTCATGCAAACTTACCTCAGCCCCCATTGTGTGTGGCTTATATGTCGTGTTTTGTTTGACTTTAGGCTTACTAGTGAATGTGATAAACTGTTGTGGTTGATGATTAGGGTCTTCATAATAGATCTCTGAGTCGGGTCTGAACATTATATGGATGTAACTTAATTAACTATTTCTTTAATGAAATGGGCCTAGGCCTTTTTTATCAAAAATAATAGAAGAGTATGTATACCGAGAGCAATACATATAGTTATTTTATATGTTTGATGTTGTTGTCTGTCTTGATTGTTTGTGTTGGTGTTTGCTATGTGTTATTTTTCTCCTCCTCCTCTTCCCCCTCCCTTTCCTCCTCCTTTTCCTCCTCTTCTTATGATCTCCTGTTTTCAAGTTATTTTTTACTCCCACACTAGCGGCTCTCTATTGGGACATTAGCATGATGACTGTCCCGGTCCGGTTGATTCAGTTTCTGATCCGGTTTGATTCAGTATCTTGTATTGGGACTTCTGACTGGTACCTGTCCTAGTTCGGTTGATTCAATTCTTGGACCAGTTTGATTAAGTGCCTTCTCTGCTCTGTCAGAAGAAATATGACAAAATATGCGCACAGAGGAAACAATCACTGGGCTCCTATCATTACAATCAAGCAATGATAATCAAATTTGTGTCCTTTTTAGTTTGCTTATTGCTGAATGTTTTCAAAACCACTCGCTGTCTAATATTATGTCTCAGTTTAGTATTCTGATAGTACATATTATAAACACTAAGATATAACTATTTTTGATATACTACACTTATGTGCAATGGAATACAAGCCTACGGACTTTGTACCATAAAAAAATACAATAATAATATTTGAAGCTTCGTAAATGTTTAATGAGAAGGGTTCAAATGTCTCCATTTTTTGTGTCTCCACAATGCCTCTATTTTTAAAAACGTTAATAAATCAAAATTTAAATCATAAACACCAATATAAAACCATTAGATGTGATCTATGTTATTTTCTCTATGTGTTCATAAAAAAATATCACATTTCGATTTTATTTTTATGTGAATCAGTTATTTGAAAAATTAACTTCTAGAAATTATCTACATTAGTACATTTTTACAAAATCTTGATGGCAACTAAAATAAAATTAAAATGTCATAATTTTTTACACGTGCATAGATAAAATAATGTAGAACATATCTAAAGGTTTTATTTTTACTTTGTGATAGACCAAAATGGCACTACTACTTTTAAAGATTTATAAACCTTAATTTCTACTTACGTTTAGATCACAAGCGCATGATCTCACTGTGTAGTATAATTAGGTTGTTGATCTACAGGGATAGTGTATTAGATTTTAAACAACTTTTCACTAGTCTAGTTTATCGGTTTTTAAAAGTTTGATGCGGTGGCGCTAACTGTCCTAAGGTTAGAATTAAACAGTAAATAGAGGGCCTCTAGGATTCAGGTTCCTCCTTAATTATGCAAAGTATAAATTTCGATGTCTCTCTGCGTCGCATGCGGCACTGTCATTGTCGCATGCCGCCTAGATTGTCCCACAGCTACCCCGCATGCGGTATTGTCACTACCCGCCGGGCTTGCTGGGTTTTTGCTTATGCTATTTGAAAGGTTTTTCGATCTTGCGATCAGCTTTTGGGCTACCAAGACTAAAGTATTTTAGATACGTAATTATATTATTTTCCTATACTACCACGTAGTTGAAATATCTCAAAGACCCTATCTAATCTAAGTGTTTTCTAATATAATCTAAACGTATAATTTTACGCTATCCTGCCAAGGGAGCCCACTGGGTTACCCCTAGTCTTTGAACCGCTGCAATGCCTCGTTAGCCGAAGTGCCTATAATACTTACATGCATTATCCCACTCACATCGGGATGCAATGACTAAACACCTATTGGTCTGTGGAGAATCATTGGCATATAGTAGACATAACTATGTATGCAATGACTTAATAAAAAATGATTTAAATAATAAATAAAACTCAAATCAACATAAACAAAACATAAACTTATACTAAAACATAATTAAGGATTCAAGTACAACCCTCACCCTAGAGATGATAAGTTTAGCTTCTCATGGCCATGGAAAAATAAAAGGAATAAAATAAAGAGAACATAAATTACAACCCAATTGAAGATGAATGAACCTCTGCCTCCTTAGATGACGTCTTCTTCTCCTGCTTGACTTCTGATAGCTACCCTTCTCTCTCTAAGTACTCTCTAACCTAACCTAGCAATGAGAATTGATAATCTCGATTCTATAGACTTAACACAATTAAACACGCACACTAAATCCTATTACAAGAGGAGTATTTATAGCCTTCCTAATATGAGAGATGGAGTAGTGGAAGTAGTGAAGGTGGTGGAAACTTGGAGTGCACTTCAAGTTTGGATAGATTAAGCCAAAAATAGCTATGAAAGCTTGGTTCCGAATCAATTGCGTCCCTCCAGAAGAATTCTACCGAAAATAGCATCAACGGTGGATGATCTGATCCCAAGGAAACAGTCCACGAATTGAGTCCACGGATCGCGAAGCATCAAGGTATGTTGCATGCGGCATAGAAGAGGCCGCACGGCTTCCTGACTTAGCGGATTTTATGTATTTTTCATCATTTCGCATATTGTGCACTTCGTGTGAGGTGTTGCATGCTCCATGTGATGCCCTGTTTTGGTGCTATCTCCAGAAATCGCCTAAATATGACACTTTTGCTTTGTTTTTGTCATAAATACGCAATTTTCTCAAAAATCTGCCAAAAAGACCTAAAAACACGTTTGTGGTAAATAAATCGGAAAATGGCTACTTTGCATTCGCTTTTCGTCATTTTTCGGAAGAAAAGATAGTGATTTTCGCTATATGTTTTGGCTTCATCACTTTGAAGTTTTAAATTTTGAGTTATTAAAGTTCTTAAAAATAAAAGTATGATGGAGGTAAAAAAATTAAAAGCATTTGAACCCTCCTGTTGTTTAATATTTTTTTTAAAAGTTTTGACTATATAATAATATTTGATGTTCTTAGCTGGATGCATAAAGATTACTTGGCAAGACGAAGGGCCAATTAATAGCCGAAATTTGTATTAATATCCAAAAAAATAAATATTTTCAAAAACTGCACCCCTTTGCGTTGGAATTCCAAAAATGACCAAACTGCAAAATTTATTTCCGGTTTCAAGTTACCTTTCTGCAAAAATAATTCCTGGTTCTGGCCTCTCCAAAACCGGAGAAAAAATTTCCAATTTTGAAAAAATTTCCAGTTTTGAAAAAATTTCCGACTGACCACGCCTTGCAGGAATTTTTTCACCCCTGACCATTACCTCAAAGATCCCATGTACCCTACCATAAGGAATCGCAGTCATGGCCAGAGTTTGTTAATACGCTTTTGCAATAGCTCGCTTACCCTGTTAGACCACAACTGACCATGCTGAAGTCCCATTTCAGTTTTGTTTCGCCTTTCATAAAACCAAGCATTCATCTTGTAGAACGTGTCCTCCACGACAGCTGCAACCGACAATCGTCAACTCAGTTTGAACACATTGTTCAGTGACTCCGACCCATTTGTTGTCATTATTCCTTATCGGTGACCTCCTTTAAATGCTTGGAAAAGCTTCTCTGGACATGAAAGCTCATCTTCATCATTAGGGTCTCTCTTACCAACCTTGTTAAGGTACTCGATAGCCTCTGGACAACTAATTTCAAAATCTTCAAAAATCTCCTACAACCTCCTAGGTTTATTCTTGTTTACTCCAATCTTAAACCTATCGTTGACCTCTCTCTTCCGCCCCACATACTTGAAGAGGTTCTCGGCAACATGTTGAGAACAATATCGATACACACATTGATCGGTAGACTCATTCCATCCGAGATGTGGATCCTGGAACACGGATTTAATCCCCAAATGTCTATCCGATATGACACAAAAGAATCGACCATCTCCAATGACTTCCAACTGCAACCATCTCATAAAAAAAAACCCCAGTTTTTTGCGCTTTCTTTCTCTACAATTCCAAAAGCCAATTAAAGCAGTTGGTTTTCGGAATCGTATCCGCATGCCATTAGCAACCTACCTTGGTACTGTCCAGACATTAAACATGCATCGATACTAATCACTAGTCTGATGTACGGTATCGCCGCAATACACGGCCCATACGCCCATGCCGCTGCCTTAAAATGCCTAACCGGTGATCCATCAATCAGGGTCGAGGTCACACAATACTTGGTTCCTGGATTGGTTTTTTTTATAGCTTCCAAGAGCAGAATAAGCAAGTTGTACGAGTTCTCCCAACTCCTAAAAAGATTAGCAATAGCAAGCTCACGGCCTCGCCATAATTTGTTATACTTGGGAGTTACCTTTTTGTATGTGGCCTTGATGACATCTCGGATATGATTTATACTCGCGCACACATCCCTTCTCATGGTCTCATCAATTGCAAGGGCAACCATCTTTGCTGTAAGCCGACAATGATCAGTACGTGATGCAGGTACTTTGCATGCATGAGAGATTGCTTGTTTGCTAATAATCCAAGATTCTAAAATACCGTTAGGCTTCACGCATAACTTGAATTTGCAAAAATCATCTTTGCACACCACAACTAAACATCGAGGTTCACTTTTAGAAACCTTACACTCAAAATTGTTCATGATATGGAACTCATTGATTGCTACCCTTAGAACCGTTTTCGACTCAAACACTTTGCCTACGGCCAATGGGTTATCGAATGTTCTCTTTGTGCCGCTGAAAAAATCGACATCTGCAAGCCAAAAATCAGATATGTCATAAAAACTATCAACCGGATATCTAATATTTTCCCGGTCAGTTATTGGGTACTGTGTTTGGTGGGACTGTGAACAAGACTGTGATTGTGACTGTCTGGTCGGTCCAGCATCATCGTCGGAATCCGATGACTCGTCTGAGAGCATTTCATCCCCGCTCTCCAAACTGTTATCATCAATTGCATCCACAAGTACATGCGAATAATCAGGGACCGTTACCAGTCTACAGACCTGAACAGTTTTGGGTTGAGTTATGGGTTCCGACTAGTACAGGGATGGGATCGAGATTCAGGGATCTGACTGGATACAAGAGCCTGACTGTTCAGATTCAATTGGGAATTAAAACCGGCATGGTTCGGTTCCAATTCTACATACAACTCCAGAACCAGTAACCTTTGTAGGAAAGACGCCACAATTTCTAAAATCATTTCAAACGATGCCTGGTTTGTTACCAGTACTAATTGGTAGTCAAGTTGGCCATCGGTAGACATATTAAACCTGGCTTGGATTTCCAGATTTGCTTCACTAATAGTATACCCAACCAGTTTATAAATCTTATTATGGTGAATAATCAAAGTTATGGTTCACGGTTAGCGGTAATGAATATTTAGGCCGGGTACTATAAAAGATTTTGTTATCATTGTATTGGATTTCCCCTCTAACAAAAATTTTCACACAAATCATTTTTTGTTTTGGTTGGTCTGGATAACAAACTACAATTTAAAAAATTATAACCCTATAAGTACAACATAAATTGAAAAATTAAATAATTTAAAATTAAATAAATAAAAAAACTTACAAAAATTCGCTTCTCGAATCCAATTTTCTCTATTTTTTTTCTTTTCTCCTCTTCTTTTTTTTTCTTTTTTCCTTTTTTTTTTTTCCTTTTTACTCTTCTAAAAAATTAACTGAAGTGTGAAGTGTGCGTTCTGGGAGGCAGCAACAACGCGTTTTATAGGTAAAATGGTCCGAAACCGCAAAAATTAATTCCGAACTTCAAACCGCAAAAACAAATCCCGGTTTTACCAAACACCGCAGATTTACTTTCCGGTTCTAGAACCGCATAAATTATTTTCGGTTTTGGACTGAAACCGAATTTTTTTTTTGCGGTTTTCCTTCTCCAAAACCGGAAAAATAATTTCCGATCAAAAGGCCCAGAATCGGAAATTGTTTTTGCAGTTTGGACAGTTTTCAAATTTCTCTCACCAATTTGTAAAATGTGCAAATCATATATATGTCAATCTCAACATTTTCTTATGAGCAATTCAACGTTTCAAATAATTTGGCATTGATATAAAATTATGTAGATTAATGATCTACATAATTTTGTATGAATTTTACGATGATCACTCCATCTGTCCAACATATATTCTCACGTCTCCAAATTGCCATCAAACTCCATTTGTTTATATAGCATCATTAAAATTTAAAAGCATTCAATTTCTTCAAATTATGTAGAGAGCATATTGCATTCTCATGTTTGAAAAACGAGTTCTTAGTTGTGTTTGTATGTACAAACCACTTTTTAAAAATAAATAAATAAAAAAACAGAGTGTGAGGAAGTCTCTCTCTCTATATATATATATAGAGTAGAACTAGGGTGCTCCTAAGCTCACCAAGCCCTTCCGTGAGCGCGACTCTAAAACCTATCAAATTGACTTCAAACGACATTTCCAAACCGTTAGATGTTCAATCTATATTAAAATGTGCTTGGAGACCAAATTTTACATTTTTTGAAATTTTTTTATTATTTATTAAGATGGTTTGAAAATTGCTGTTTTTATTAAAATTCTGCACCATTGGAAAACAGCGATTTTCAAACCATCTTAATAAATAGTAAAACAATTCCAAAAAATGTAAAATTTGGTCTCCAAGCACATTTTAATATAGATTGAACATCTAACGGTTTGGAAATGTCGTTTGAAGTCAATTTGATAGGTTTTAGAGTCGCGCTCACGGAGGGCTTGGTGAGCTTAGGAGCACCCTAGTTCTACTCTATATATATATATATATATATATATATATATATATATATATGTTGGACGAGTGAGCCAATAGTAATATGCATATCATACACCGGCCCGCTATTAATTTATATTTCTATTTTCAAAATCTCAACAATCGATCTAAACCGTTCAACATTCTTTTCATATTAAAATGTACTTGCAGACCACATTTTATAATTTTTTATATTAAAATTTTTGTTACTATTTTTTTAAATAAATAGAAAATCACTTGATTTGAAAATACTGGACCATCGAAAATCAGTGACTTTCTACCTATCTAAAAAGACATTCTCCTTAGTTATTATACTTAGTCATATTTTCTTTCACATTTATGTTGTAAATGGAGTTCAGTTTCCTTATATTACATAATTTCACAATATGAAAATTTATATAATTGATTTTTATTCACATTTAAAACACATATAGTATGGTTCCGCCCCTACTAAACACGAACTCCTTAGTACAAATTAAAATTTAATCTTATAACAGTTGTCGAACACCCCTAAATCATGCTAATTTCAGTCAACCACCTAAAATAAGAAAACATATACCACCGATATATTCTGATGCTTACACTTTCTAATCAATCTATTACAGATTTACAATTATCAAGATAAGACATGAAATATATACCGCTAACATACTTCGTATCTCTACAATATCGCAGGAGATAGAATACTCAGTCAAATCAAAGTTTTTTGGAAACCTATTTAAAATTGGTTCATTTTAAGAGTCGTGTAAATTTAAGTTAAACAGTTCGGATCTAACGTGATCTAAATTTTATGTTTTTTTTATAATAAAAAACTTTGTTTAAAAAAAAACCTAAAAAAATAATTGATATATTGCGGAACATTCCAAGAAAGATATGTTATTTAATAATAATATGACCCCGCCGGGTCCGGATCCCCTAAAGTAATCCAACTTTTGGTTTTTCGATCGGGATCGTCCGATTCGATTCTGTCGCTCGAGATCGTCTCGGAATTCGAATCTGTCGTCGGAATATGTGCGCTCCACTTCAAAATGGATGATCTCGGATCCGAATCGGACAGTCCTAATTTAAAACCCAAAGATTGAGTTACTTCGCTGGATCCGAATTCCCCCTCTTTGATTTGATGCCAGTTGACTTCTTGAGTTGCGTTTCCATTTTAGCCTTTACAAAAAGCAGCAACCAGCAAGCATCAGATTTAGAAATCACATCAACTAATGTAACTCACTGTTTGAGTTTGAATCCCATCAATTTATTATATATTAGCACGATTTTTTAAGGAAATTTGTACATTATATATTGGATTGAATTGGTCTGTCTTTTGATCGGACGATCTAGATTCAAACTCAAGCGGTAAAATTTGGTGAGATAAGTCGATGATATTACATCATGATTCATGTTGAGCAACAAGAGCACTGAACATCAGATTTAATGTGCCCAAAATTCGACATTATGAAAAAAAAAAAAAAAAATTGGTGAGAGTGCATGAAAACTTAAATGGTGATATTAGTAAAGTCGATGATATTATCTCATAATTCATGTTTTTTTTAATAAAGGGCTTCTCATAATTCATGTTGAGCAACAATTTCGCTCAATCAGAACGAATCACTAGAATCTTCCATTAATAGATGTGTGTTGTGTTACTTGCAAATTTGTAATTAACGTAAATTATGTACATTGTTTTTTATAAAAGTGGAGTACCGATTTCATTTCAAGTAACAAAACCTACAAAGTTAACAAGTATTGGTATCAAACCACTAATACCAATTCTGACAAAAACAAGCTAGAATCCAACAAAAATACACGAAAAACTCGATACATAGCCTACTACATCAATTACCAAAACCCAACATGTAAAGCATAAAAAACAACTAATGATACTACAATAGCTAACTAACTAACTAGAGAATCAGCCTTTGATCTAGTGACAAAAGCACATAGTTCTCATGTGAAAGGTTATGAGTTCGAAATAAACAAACCTGTAAGCTAGACCTCTACCTTTCATTTCAAAAAAAAAAAAAACTAACTAAAACATGGTCAGCTGCTGCTACTCCTCTCTTCAATCTTCACTTTGGCTTGGGTCGATCCACCTAAAAAGAAGAGGGGTCCTGTCCTCCACGAGAACAGCTTGGGTCTGATGCCCATCGGACTCAAATTTGGGTCCGATGGGTTTAGAGACCATCCGATTCACTTTAAGATTCGTGCGCATGAATTTTAAAGCAGACGCCAAAGTTGCGGGCGTGAATCTTAAAACAGATCGGACGGTCATCGAACCCATCGAACTCACTTTGAGTCCGATGAACATCGGACCAAAATTGGTTCCGTCCTCCACTTGGCCATCCAACATCATCACACAATAATGAAATAAAAATTATGTTCAATTTATATCTATAAATTTTATATTTATTTAATACAATTAGATTTAATGTTTTGACAAATTTACAAACATAATTGACGATTGCAGGCGACTTACGTGACAACACAGTGTGTCGAATGAGATTCTTTGGATAGCAAATTAGGTCTTGATAGATTCTTATTCATGTTTAATATTTGGTGCGTTGTTCGAGTTTTAGCACCAGTTGAAATTTATATAAAATTATAATGATTGCAAAAAATTAATTATAACAAAGTAACATATTCTCTTGCAGTCATGATGCATATTCAAAAAAAGTAAAGAAGAGAATAAATGTGGGTCTTACAAGAATATTATTTTAATAATGTTTTTGTTTGAAGGACAGTGAGAACTGAGAACACTGTCAATTCCATTAATTAAGAAAGTTATTCACAAATATTTTAATAAATTTAAAAAAGAAATACTTTGTTTCATGTTTTACTAAAAACTAGAAAAATATAACATTTTATGCAAATTTCTAAAAGACAAAATGCTTCTCTTTGGGAATACAAAGCAAGACTGAACAACATTAATAATATTATTAAGTAGAACTATAAAAAAAAATATTTCTTACTCTTGAAAATACAATGATTACATATCAGATCGCAATCAATTCTTGTTCCGACAATTTGGATACAGTCATACCCGACATTTTGATTAATATCCAAAATTAATTATAAAAAATTAATTATACCCAGCTTAGCTGGGTTTTTTTAAAATGGTCCAAATCGGTCAAAAAATGGCCGGTTGGATTAAAAATTAGGACCAGCCATTTTTTGGCCGGTCACGAGGTTTTTTTTTTGAAATATTTGTTAGATTACTTCTTTTGATGTATAATTAGCATAATTATACTAAAATATGCTAAATTACTTGAAATTATAAATTACGCTAAAATACAGTAAATTATGCTAAATTACGCTAAGAGAGACGATATCTTCACTGAGAAGGTGAAAAACGACGACCAAACTTCAAATGGCCATAAAACGATGCTCGAGTGTCCGATTTCAGCAAATGACCACTTTTCGGAAAGCTTTGCTATTTGTTGAAATTCAGAATTGCCCAAAAACAAAGGGAAGAGCCTCAAAACTTGAGTTGAAGTTTCTGATTAAGATTTTCATTTCTATTTTTCGATCTAAGTAGCTCAGTAAATTGGTTATATAATGAACTTGTAGAATACCAATTTTTACTATTTTTGAAATTTTTTTACTATTTTTTATGATTTATGAAAGATGGCATAAAATCGGTCTAATTTAGCGTAATTTAGCGTATTTCAGTATAATTAGCTTAATTAGCGTAATTTAGCGTAATTTAGTGTAATTTGGAGTAATTTAGCGTAATTTAGCGTATTTCAATATAATTAGCGTAAATTAGCTTAGTTTACCGTATTTTAGCGTAATTTAACATAATTCTAAGTAATTTAGCGTATTTTATATAATTATGCTAATTATACATAAAAAAAAATCTAATAAATATCTTCAAATAAAAAACCCTCTCACCGGTCAAATAATGGCCAGTTCTAATTTTTAATCTAACCGGTCATTTTTTGGCCGGTTTGAGAATTTTTTAAAAAATGTCGGCAGTCATACAGACCGGTTATAAAATTTGGAAACGCACCGATTTTACGCAACCACGTGTTTATTAGTCTGAACACAGAATGGGTTGACCCGGGCAGCCGGCCGGGCTGCCATTTTTCCTGGACCGGACTGCACTGACGTCACTAGTTCATGGCACGCGTGTATGGAAATCTTTTTAATACCCTATGGATTGGATAGGATAAAAAATGTTTTCGTTTTCAAAGATAACAATTATTTTAAACTTACAAGGACGCATCTTAAGTTTAGTTTTATGTTTGTAAAATCAACACAAATTCAAGGTTCGTTCCAAAGCATTAATAGTTTGTTACTGTATAGATAATATTATATTTTTAAATAAGTTGATTTTTATCAATAATTATTTTTGTAATCATTATAACAGAAACTTACAGTTAAGTAAATTTTGAACATAGATTTTTTTTTTAAACTCTAAAATATATATAATAAAAAATAATACAAACTCACTTGATGATATGACATAGTGAAAATTTTTAACAATTTTTATAGAGTATAGAATCATAGATATATGATTAAACAATATCTACTATTAATCAATGCAGGATAATCAATGGGAAGGGAAAGGAAAAGAAAGATGTTTGCTAATGTAATTGGAGCAAGACTCTCTGGCAATTTAAAAAAAAAATCAAATTGTGCATGAGAATTTTTTTTAAGTGACAAAGAAAATTGTTAAAATAACGAGGTTTTCATTGACTGGTATAGGAGCCCTGTGATCATGACTTCGTTTTTCTTATTATTTTTTTTCCAAATTTTTTTTTTATTTGTTACTTTAATCTGCCCGTTCTGCAATAATATATTAAAATTACAGGAAGGTTTCTTTTAAATGATATCAGCGAATTAATTCGATCGGTCTTTGTAAAATTAGATGATCCAAACTGAAAAATACCTACTTTCGTAGAAGAGACGAATGCATGCCATCTTAAACAAACGCTTGACTCGGTACACTTGAAATAATAATAAGACTTGGAAGGCTTTTATTTTTACCCTCTTGACTAATAAAAAAAGAAGCAGATGAACAAACTATGTATGATTGAGCTTCTTTTTGCATAATCAATTTGGAAGTGAACCTCTTAGTTCCTACCAGTACAAGATAATTTTAAATTGAATTAACTTGAAGTTAAAAAAATATAGAGAGAAGAAATTTCGGATTAAGATATAAACAGTGCTGTTTCAAATTTATACAACACGTAAATATAACTCGTGTGCCATATGACACTAAAACAACACTGTTAATATTTTTACCTGAAATTTCTACAGGTAGATTTCGGAATTCAGATCCAATGCAGTATCCTATCATGTATAATTAAATCTGCATCATAGGGAACGGAAATGCTGTTGGGCATGATAATCAAAATCTAATGTGAGAGGCGATAGGCTAAGGAGAGGCCATGTATTACTTTTGCCTTTTCTAACCTATCTTTCAGTACTCGGGTTAATTATGTGATGTGGGCTGAATCTTCAAAAAGAACTTGTACCAACAAATAGTGTCTGCACAGTTTACTCCTCCCAGAAAAGTTTATTTGCGAAAGAACCCTCAAGTATTTTCCCCATCCCACTTTTCGGCCTGGTTGATAGGCTTTTTCGTACCGATCTCTACCATACCGCTAGGCACTAGCCACGTCTCTTCACTCTCCTTTTTCTCTCTCGCTTTCGCTCCGCCTTCCTTTAATGACGAGCCACGTCACGCCGGTCAGCTGCTCAGCGCTGCCCCCAGGTTCCAGTAATGGTGTGCGTAGAACCGCGGGCCCCAAAAGTTTCTTCCTGGGTATTACGTACTTCGACTGTCCTTTTTTTTTCTTTATTTTTTCGAATTTCCTCCGGAACTGGTGTGTAGGTTCCATTTCTACTAAATTTTAGTTCTAATTATTTGTATCCAAACAGCTACCTTTCTATTTAGAACTTAATTGTTTATTGAGTTTTTTCATTAGTAACTTCGCTAAGAAACAATGTTTAACTATCAGCAGCAGGAACTACTAACCGGGTCAATTTGGTTCTGAAGAATTCACAGAGATTTTGGGGGAATTTATCAGTTTTTTCTAGAAATTTATCAAACTTCCGGTGCAATGTTGCCTCGAATGGTTCTACAGATAACAGATTCGATCAATCTACAACAAATGGTGAGATATCAATGTCACCCTATATATGGCCAGATAAGAAGGTTTGTTTTTTGTTCGTTTATATTATTATAATTTATAAGCTTGTAGTTTTATTATGTTTGCTAAGAGAATAAGGTGTTTGTTTTATTCTATTTAATTTACTGGGCATGCGCATCTGCATATAAGCAATTCTAGTCATTTCTATGAGATGTATAATTGATTACTCTAATGCTTGTTTTTCCCCCTCAGAGACCACGTGTGTGTATTCTGGGTGGTGGATTCGGAGGGTTATACACTGCTCTGAGATTGGAATCTCTTTTCTGGCCTGATGATAGGAAACCTCAGGTATAGTTAGCTTTTTAGATAACCTAATTTTTTTTTCGAATTAAAAGGAAAAATGCCTGATATTCTTTTGTAAATTCTTTTGGTAGAGCATGCTATTGGTTTTATCTTTTCATTTTGTCTTGTTTCATTATTTTACTAAATTATTGCATTATATGACAATTGTATGTTGTTCTTGATCAATCTGCATCATCCCATATAACTATGTTTATTTTAAATTAAGATACTTGTCATGATCCTTAAAACAAGATAAACTTGTAACCGCGTTGATTGGTTGTTATGATTTTCTTTATATATGTTATTATAACCGCCCACCTACTATTTGATATACAAATATATATCATATTTACTACATTGAACCTTCTTCCAGGTTGTTTTGGTGGATCAATCTGATAGATTTGTTTTCAAGCCAATGTTGTATGAGCTACTGACAGGCGGTAGAGTACTTGAAATGCCTCTTTTTTTATACAATTTAGTTTATTAGTGTTGATAAGCTAATCAACCTTTCTATTCTTCCATTATTCTTTTACAGAAGTAGATTCGTGGGAAATAGCCCCGACATTTACAGAACTACTAAAGAATACAAGTGTACTATTTGTGAAAGACAGAGTGAAAATTTTACGCCCTTGTGACCATTTGCACCATGGACGAACAAACAAAGATACATTGAATTGTGCAGGAACAGTTGACCTTGAAAGTGGAACTTCTATTGAATATGATTGGTAATTATTTCTACAAACATCAAAACCATTTATTCAATTATGTTTGTAAATTGAATTCTTCTTGATTTTTTTCTTGGCTGATGTTGCATTGTTTTGAGTGGGCAGCCAGGCTTGTTCTTGCATTAGGAACTGAACCGAAACTTGACGTTGTTCCTGGATCAGCGGAATATGCAATTCCTTTTTCGACCTTGGAAGATGCTCTTGTAAGTCGATCGGCAACTATGATTTCGTAATTTCATCTTTTGTAAGAGTAACCTTCCCTGACTAGGATGATTTCATAATTTGATATTTGCAGAGAGTTGATAAAGAATTGAAAAGGCTGGAGAGAGGGATGTCTGGTAACGGTTCACTACCTATAGGTGTGGCAATTGTAGGTTGCGGTTATTCCGGGGTTGAACTTGCTGCCACTATCTCCGAAAGATTGCAAAGCAATGGGAAAGTGCAAGCAATTAATGTTCAGACGACAATTTGCCCCAGTGCACCTCCCGGCAATAGGGAAGCTGCTTTAAAAGTAAGAATCAATACTAGTTTATGTGATGGGCTATTTTACTTGGGAGTAAAAGCCTCTGTTTTAATTCGGGCCCATCTTTTGTGATTTCAAAGTGCAAACCATCGATCTGAACTGTTCAACATGATCTCCCAAAAACACAGTGATTTTCTACCTATCCAAAAAAATGGTAAAAAATTTCTAAAAAAATGTAAATTTGGTCTCCAAGCACATTTTAAGACGGAGATCATATTGAATGGTTCGGATAAACTGTTTGGACTTCAAAAACAGAGATTTGGGCGTGAATTAAAACCTCTGTTTTAATTCCCATATATTACAATAGTCCAACTCTTAGTTTATTACTAAATTAATTGTTAAGTTTTTTTTTCTTTTGCATTTTAACCTTTTGTATACCAGGTTCTTGAATCTCGAAATATTGAACTTCTCTTGGGGTACTTCGTTAGCTGTATAAAGGAGGTTGGCGGTGCTTCTGACGACGGTTCAACGATAAAACAAAAGAAATATATTTTGGAGCTTCAACCTGCCCAGAGAGGACTTCAGAGGCAGTCATTGGAGGTAGACTTGGTGCTCTGGACAGTGGGGTCCACACCTTTGATCCCTCGGTTACAGCCTCCAGATCAACCTTTTGCAATTCCCTTGAATGGTCGGGGTCTAGTGGAGACAGAGGAGACTCTACGTGTGAAGGGGCATTCTCGTACTTTTGCAATTGGTGACTCAGCTGCTCTAAGAGACCCATCGGGCAAACTTCTCCCTGCCACTGCTCAGGTTTTATTCTCTTTCTTCCGTCTTCTTTTAATTATTTGATGGGAGTTTTCCTTGATATGTTCATCCTTTTATTTATTATTAAGCAATGATAATTATTTTTGTTTGTTCAGGTTGCATTTCAGCAAGCTGATTTTGCAGGTTGGAATTTATGGGCAGCAATAAATGACCGGCCTCTTCTACCATTCAGGTTTGTTATTTACATACTACTTTTTGTAATCCAATTGAATGGAAATTTTGATTTTGATAAAAGAAAAAAAAGAAAAACCAAATTCATTTGTTTATTTTTCAGGTTCCAAAATTTAGGTGAGATGATGGTACTTGGGAAGAGTGATGCTGCAGTAACACCGAGTTTTATCGAGGGTTTCACCTTAGATGGCCCCATTGGACATGCTGGTAATTCATTTATTCTGATTTTTGTAGTTATTTATTGTTTAAACAATTACCCCATTTCTATTTTCTATTTTTCTATTTCTCATTTCTTTTTTTTATTTCAGCAAGGAAATTTGCATACCTACTGAGATTACCTACAGACGAACATCGTGTAAAGGTTGGAATTAGCTGGTTTACAAAGACTGCTATTGATTCTGCTGCCTCTTTGCAAAGCTCCATAACAAATCTTCTTTCTGGGAATTAAATCAATATTTTTAGATCCTATTATCACTCTTTGGGTTTTCATTTTTGTTGTTTTATGTTTACCTGACCGGAGTGCAGATATACTGATACCGATGTAACATCTCCATAAACAGTTGGTGCAATTTTTTGTCTATTACATGCTTGATGCCCAATTGCATTTTATTGTATGTAGCACATGACGTTATTATCTGTCAATTTTTCTGAGGCTAAAGCAAGGAAATGTATTAAATTGTTTGGTATGGTAATCATTCCAATATAGTCAACAGAGAGCAAAATGAGTTATAGATCATTCAGTATAAATCCCCATAGTTTGAATAACGCAAGTTTTAGGCTACGAATAATGTTGCGTCGAACTTATTTTTTGTACTTAGAAAGCAATGTTAAGGCTTAAGCTGGTGGTGCTTAGTGCTTTGCTTCATCCAATAATCCTTTCCACCGTGCTTATCACTTCCACTTCACATGGAAACCATTCATACTTGAATCTCATGTGCTTCACAAATTGGTCTTCATAATTGTGCTCATTCAAATCTTTTATATTACTTGCCAAAATATCGTGGAAGTCATTACATAACCAGCATCCATGGCCAAGGGAATGTCAGTAAGCAACCAACCTGACAGGCACGTCTGACTCTTAGTGGTTACCATTTCTTCAATACAATTATTTTATTTTTGCAGTTACATTTAAATTTAATAAAGTCTGCAGAAAATAACAACTGTCATCTGTAAATGTACCTATTGCAAATTGCCATTCTGCACCAAATTAAGCTTCTGAAAGAAACATATCCAACTTTTATAATAAACATTCCTCTAGAAAAACAGCAGTGATTAATTGCTTAAATATAAGCTCTCCAATTTTACCAGGTTGAAATACGCAATATCATGCACAAAAAGAGAACAACAGTAATTGCTCAATTGCTGATCAATCATTTCTTCCTAGAGATGCAATGATCATTTCAGAATTAATTGAAAATAGAGAAAATGCACAACTTGACCACCTTTCACTCCTTTAGGAAAGCAATTACACGCTCCTGCAGCTCAGCAGTTTTCTCACATGTTGACTTCATAACATGGAATCTATGCCCTTCTCCGATCGACTCGAACAGCTCAGCAACGCCATCCCAGTCACTCTCCTTCAACTTTTCGCAGTACCAAACTCCTCTATCCCTTAGAAAATCGTGCTCCGCCACACACACATCCTCTTACACACCAAATTTTTCACACTCGGTGCACCCTCTACAACTGGATTCAATATCGGGTCGTCCAGCCCGGATGTGCCCGGGTACACAAAGTGCCACACCTCCACATTTTTTGCCCATTGTGCGTCAGGAAGCTCCACCTCACACTTATCCGCTCTTTGCCTGAAAAATAAGGATGAATCAGAACCATCCCCTTGACAACCACACCGGGCTTGAGCCCGTCAAATCTGGCACGTAATAACCCACCGGCACTGCAACCTGCAACCTGCCAAGAACACACGGCCAAAATCAGCATGATCGACCAACCACGGCTCAGGACCACTGCCATTGGCATGTGATATTACCCACTTGAAAGCTGCCATTGAGTCGTCATAACCTATCGGCAGGGGATACTCTGGTGCCAGGCGGTAATCCACCGAGACAGGTATGATATTGGCATCGGCCACTAAACGATTGAGGTAGTTATGGTTCGATGAATTGGCGGCAGATCCGATCATGAATGCTCCACCATGGTAGTAAACCACGACAGACAGCTTGTGCTCTGAAGGTTTGTGAGCTTGGGGAGGTAGAGCTGGACCCACAGACCAGTGGAAGAGTAGATCACCACATCCTTCGAGGTGACGCCGGTCGCCGGGTTGACTGAGGCGGGGACGGTTTGGCGGGAGAAGCGCTCGATGCACCCACTTTTGTAAACCGTAATAATGGGATAGAATTCAAATTGAATTTCTTTGTCAGTATCCATTAATGGAAGAATGAAAGAAATCTGGTGTATTGAAAAAACAGAGGAGGTATATAATGGATTGAAAGAGGAGAATTTTTTATTTATAGAAAAAATTTAAAAAATAAGAGAGAAAAAGAAAGAGTATTTTTATTTTTCGATGCATCTAAGGATCGGTGATCCAAACTCTGAATCTTTAAAAATTTACCTATTATAATTTGTTAGTATTTGCATGATACATGATTTAGGATTTAGATATTATTATTTAGTAATATTGAAATTATGGTTTTAAAAATACCAAGTATGGTTCAGAAGTACCGGACCTAGCTCTTTTGTCTTCCAAACATCAAAATTATGGTTTTAAATATACCAAGCATGGATTTAATTTAGGTTTTAATTAGTATGGCAAGATCCAAACAACCTCAACTATTTCAGGCAGAGAGTTCTCAGACCCCTCGGTTAGATTTTCAGGGTGAGCGCTTCTGTAACTTACTCTGGATATTCCACCAGCAGCACGGAGTCACCTTGGTTCAGATAAGGTAATTGACATTTAACGTATTTATATAAAGATTAAATATGATTTATTTCCATTTTAATAAATTGTCACGTCTCTATGCAGTATAATGCTTTGTTATTGCATTATCAGTTCGACATCATCGGATGCACACATGACATACGAGCCAGCCATAAACATGACTTATTATACTTCTGGTATTATACTTTCAAGAATATTATCACGCTTATTATACTTCCAATAATATCCAAAGCTAATGAATTTACAAGGAAGTTAAATTTCTATTTCCTAATTCTTACCTGCGAAAGTACCTTCAACCTCAAACATTGATACAATTAATATATCTTTCTTTAATGTGGCAAGTTGCCATCTTACAATTTCATTAATGAAAATAATATTTACAATCGTGAAGTTTGCTGTTACATAATATTAAACTCAAAAGATAGTACAGTCATAAAATTTCCAGGGGCCTATATACAATGTACCAGTAACACTCAATCGGACTGTGGCTGAACTTGTTCTCTCCTGGTGCCTGTCAGCAGAGTGTCGTCCACCTTTGTATCTCCACACTGGTTTCACGTACCAGTAAGTGAGCCGCTCGCTGCTTAAAACTGAAAATTCTGGATTTTCTCTCTCTCCAAAGCACCCACATTCCTGCTACCCATGCCATGTCCCGACACTTTTTGAACTCCTTTGCAGTGTATTACCATGTTCCCTCCACAACTGCGGGACCGACCCAATACCGGTAACCGGAAAACCCAAATTTAAGTGGCCGAGGAGTCTTAACCAGAACTGTGTAGCATACATACAGCACCAAAAGAGATGGTCCCTCGACTCAATGACGCCGTCAGCACACAATACGCATTCATTCGGTATGTTGCAACCTCTTCTAATCAGTACCTGTCTCGTGAACAGCTTGTCCTACAACAATACCCAAACAAAAATTTCTATCCTTTGTGAGTGCTTTTGTACTCCCGATACTCTCCTGATAGGGGCATGTCACCCCTCCGTGGTGCATAATCTGATAAGCCAACGATGTTGTAAACCTCTCCAATAAGTCCCATCGCCAACTATGACACTGGAGCTGCTGGTTGTGCTGTATTGCTGCCGTGCAGAATGGTTTCAATGCCGTCAACGATTTGAGAAGGAAAGACAGATCGTTGGTGTCAGCGACATGGGAGATTTGGTGTATACCGTACAGAGCTTGCAGAGCACCTGACCAAGCTGATGTTCGATCAGTCTGAATAACCCAAAGCCACTTGACCAGTAGTGCATTATTCTGAGTCGCAAGGTCGATTATGCCAAGTCCCCATTTCTTTTTAGCGCGCACATCCTGTTCCAATTCACTAAACAATTGATAGGCTTGCAGATATCATTACCTCTCCAGAGGAAATTGCGTCTTAGTCTGTCAATATGAAGGGGTCTGGAGTAAACAATTAATATATCTTTAAAACTAAGTTTTTCTGAGTCAGCCGTAAACATGACTTTCAAGCTTCAAAATTTAAACACCTCCACTCTCAAATAAATAATTTAAATTTCATTCTCATACATGTTTTTTATGCGATCTACTCATTTAACTCATTTAAAGAATTGAAGGGGTATGGAGTAAAACGCTCTACCTGATTATATATATATATCTCAGGAGCTCTTTACTTTCATCATATCAACTGCATTATTAATTTGTTATCTCCATGACCTTGTTAACAAACTTCTTTTATACCACTTATCATATATCATGGAAGTAATTAAATAATCAGCATTCATGGCCAAAGAATACTCACGGGTGCAATATTAAAAACTAATTAAATTACCTAACAGAAAAACTAAAAAATCAGTATAAAAACCAACCTGTTTTCTACCAGTATCAAGCTGACATGCACATCTGGACCTTAGAAGTTAGTACTTAATTCTTCAATAAAATTTCTTTTTGTAGTTACATTTAAATTTTAAAAATTGTGCAGAAAATAACAACTGTCAGCTGTAATATATACCTATTGCAAGGGAAATTAAGCTTATGAAAAGTACACATATCCAGCTAACATAAGACAAACAAGGAATAGAGCAAGAATAGAGCTAATTAACTCCAAGATTGAGAACAGTACCTAACCCAACATTTTGTTGGGTTAGTAGAACAGTGAGAAAATCCATAAAAGACAAATAAAGAATAGTCCATATTTGCTAATCCAAACACACTCAAACGGAGAATAGTAGCTCGGAATAGTGATAACCCGGGTAGTGACTATTCTTCACCCATCCAAACGCACCCTGAGAAAAACAGCAGTGATTAATTTCATCTTGATATCACTCCAGTGATTACTAGACTTCGACAGATGAAAGTAAGACGTGGACTTCTCCATCTGCCTTACGTAATTACACTTCCCTCTCCACCCAGTCGCCTTCAGTACTTAACTGTACCTCAGGCCCACAGCTACGATAGTTCAACCAATCTTTCTCTGTCACACTCACCACTACACAGTTCACAGGACAACCCCTTAACACTTGCTAAACCATTCAAAGACATTTTGCAAAGGGGATCATCAAATCTAATTGAGCCAGGATGAACAAACTGCCACATTTGATCTATCTCAGTCCATGTGCCAAGATCTTTGGCCAAAAGATGAACACATGGAGGTAGATGCAAAGAGGAAGTGTCTTATATTGATCTGAGAGGATAGGGAGATTAAGCTGGACTAAGACCCCAGTTTTTCGGATTATTTGTACGTCTTTCAATCTGAATGATCTCATATGATGCATATATAATTGGAGTTCTAGAATAAGATAATCCAAGTTGAATTTATTTATCTGGGTTTGTTAGCTTAGAGATGTCAAGAGGTAAAGATTTGATTTGACGAAAAAGGTTTAAGAGAGGCAGCTATACCAACCAAAAGTTAGTGGTTAGTGACAGTGAGCACCTAAGGCAGAAATAATATAATATATTCGAATTCCTTCTCCAAAAGAAAAAAAAAACACACACATGTACCTGGCCTTTATTCCAAAAAAAAAAATATCGGACCAATAAATGTTCAAGAAAATGCCTTGCTTAAATATAAGCTCTCCAATATTACCAGGTTGTAAACTTTTAAAACGCAATATCATGCACAAAGAGAAAACAACAGTAATTGCTCAATTGTTGATCTATCATTCTTCCTAGAGATGCAACTGTTCATTTCAGAATTAACTGGGAAATAGAGAAAATGCACAGATGCACAACGAAACCACCATTCACTGCTTTAGGAAAGCAATTACACGCTCCTGCAGCTCAGCAGTTTTCTCACATGTTGGCTTCATAACATGAAATGCATGTCCTTCTCCTACCGACTCGAACAGCTCGGCCTCGCCATCCCACTCACTCTCCTTCAACTTCTCACAGTACCAAACCCCTCTATCCCTCAGAAAATCGTGCTCCGCCACACACACCAACACCCTCTTACACACCATATTTTTCAAACTCGGTGCACCCTCTGCAAATGGGTTTGATACCGGGTCATCCAGCCCGGATGTGCCCGGGTACACAAAGTGCCACACCTCCACGGTTTTTTCCCATTGTGCATCAGGAAGCCCCACCTCAGACCCGATCCGTTCTTTGCCCGAAAAATAAGGATGAATCACCACCATCCCCTTGACAACCACACCGAGCTCAAGCCCATCTAATCCAGCACGTAATGCGACAGTGTGAGCCATGTTGCCACCGGCACTGCAACCTGTCAAGAACACACGGCCAAAATCGGCATGATCGACCAACCACGGCTCAGGACCACTTCCACTGGCATGTGATATTACCCACTTGAAACCTGCAATTGAGTCATCGTAACCTATCGGCAAAGGATGCTCTGGTGCGAGGCGGTAATCCACCGAGACAGCTATGATATTGGCATCGGCCACTAAATGATTGATGTAGTTATGGCTGAATGGATCGGCGGCTGATCCGATCATGAAAGCTCCGCCATGATAGTAAACCACAACGGGCAGCTTATTCTCCGAAGGATTTGTGAGCTTTGGAAGGTAGAGCCGGACCCAAAGACCAGTGGAAGAGTCGATCACCACATCCTTCGAGGTGACGCCGGTCTCCGGGTCGACTGAGGCGGGGAGGGTTTGGCTGGCGAAGCGCTCGATGCGGCCACTCTTGTAAACTCTAATAACAGGAAAGAATTCGAATTCAATTTCTTTGTCAGTATCCATTAATGGAAGAATGACAGAAAGCTGGTGTATTGAAAAAACAGAGGACGTATATAATGGATCGTGGTTGGGAAGTGTATGGAGTGGTTGAATGGCTATGATAAAAAGATGTGTCTATAGACCAATGAAATGGGAATTGTTAGAGAAAGTTAGAGAAAGTAGGTGTATGATTAGGTGGCGGGATTTTATCACGGATCGCTTTATATTAGGGGATGCTTCTTTTCTTTTTAATTAAAGCAAAAGAAAAGAACTATAGCTCCTTCGGTCCTTCGTTCGTTTGGAAAATTATAACCACCGCAATTCCGCAAAAGGCAATTGGCTTTTTTATTGTATGTGACACTAGAAGGTCGCAAGAATGACGCCACAACGAATCGAAAAGCTTCTAGAAACCCAAAGTTAATTAGACGGGCCTTCTCGGTCTCGGAACAGACCCCACAGAGGAAATTTATGGGCTTACGGCCTGGCTAAAATAGAATAAATAAAAGAGGAAATTTGATGTATACCCCTAAAAAAATCGAAATTACGAATTAACTCTTCTAAAATCATAATATCATATTTACCCTCCTCAATTTCAAAACCCACAAATTTATCCAATTTATTGACTTTACTGTTAAAGCTCGTTTTAAGTCTATAAAGTACTCATTTTACTCTTTATTAAAAAAAATATGTAGTTTGTGTGAGAAAAATATTTTGTCTTCTAACTAATCGATGTCCGAGGACAAATTGTTCATTTCTCTACTTGTGACGTGTAGTGGCATTCAGACATATGATTGTGGGTTTACATCACAAATAAGAAAAGTAACCATTAGCTCTCAAAATAGGCCAGTTAGAAATAAATATTTTTCTTAAATGAGTTATATATTTTATATTTTTTTAATAGGGTAAAATGAGTTTTAATAGAAAAGTCAATAAATTGAGAAAAATTTGTGAGTTTCTAAAATTTGGAAGGGTAAATATGATATTGTGAATTTTAGAGGAGAAGTAATTTCAAATTTTTTTAGGGGTATACGTGAAATTCCGGTAATGAGATCATAATGCCAATTTTTATTTTCGTTGGTAAATGATTCCATAAAGTTATTCTATATTAATCAAATAATTTTACATTTTTGAATTATTCTTCTTCCAAATAGAACATTGAGTTTGATATACAAAAATATAAAATATAGTTTTATCCTTCTGCTCATAAAACTATAGAAGTCACTCAAATTACAACCACCATTTAAATGGATCTTATTCTTCCGAACTGAGCAACTAAAACATTAACATAAATATCAAAACCAAAACACCTCAACTCCAAAAGATCAACAACAAATCTATCAGTGTTTTATAATAAATTTATTTGATATCTTGAAAAATATTGTTCAAAATAAATAACTACATTTATACCTGTGTTCTCACTTGTTTAACTATGCTACATTACTTGTGAATCTTGTGATCTTTTTGTTCGTTTGATCATTGTTTTCTCTGATAACTAGTATCGTGTTCGTGCGTTGCAACAGGGACATTATAAGAAAAAAAAATAATTTTATATAAAATGACATATCTTCATAAAAAAATTAGATTAAATAACAAATAACATTACTAAATAACATATTAAACGATATCTACACATAAATAATATTTTTTAAATGACATATTTCATTACATGACATACATATTATTTTTTATCTTTTTGACATATTTTCATAAAAAATAACATATTAAATGACAAATAACATTTTTTAAATGATATAAAAAAAATGAAAAAAAATGAAGGCATAACCAATCAAATATCAATCAATCTAAAAATTTCTCAAATAACATTTAAGAAATGGAAAGAAATGATGACCAATTAGAAAGATGATACAATTTGTATGTAGCGAGTACGTGTCTAAATAAATTTAGACTTCTACACGTAAAAAAACATAAAAAATATACATAGAATCAAAAGAAGGCAGACTATTTGTTTGGATGGCTGATATTCGATTCAAAATTTTATCTTCTAATCACAGTCATTAGCAGATCAGGACATCTACATACTTAATATAAGAATGGAGATATGTGCAATATTCTAACGGTTCACACTTTTTCCCGTCTTATAAAAAAAAATGCAATTACGCTTCGATGGGTTGCGTCATTATTGTGCTGGGTCCAACTAATTACATGAATGAATTGAATTACTATAATTGTGTCATTCTTTATCAAAATTATTTTGTGGGTTCAACTAATTATAATACTATCTATCTCATATGAAAAATTTAATATTTATCCAGTATATGTTCTTTTTAAAGGACGGATCCGAAAAACAGCCCTAGTTTAAATACGGTGCGTATTAAATTTGAATCAATTTGAAATTTAATTGGTCATCCCTTATAACACTGTTAAAACTCCGCCTTAAATTTTTTAATTATTTGATTGAAGGCTAAATGTCCTTTATATTGATCCGAATTTGATGCAGATGTTTTTAGAAAAATGAAGAACGCATCTAGAATTTTTAATCTTCTTTTATTATTTGTTGTGAAACTTATACAATTTAAGTTGAATTTATTTTACTCTTTAGTCTTCATCTTTTGTTAGTATTTATATTGCATGTGGCTTTCTTATTATTTGTTTGTCGGGAAGGGAGAAAACATCTGTTTTATCATTTCGATTTTATTCTTGCTCACCATGTGGATTTTGTTCTTTCTTGTACCCACTTGCTAAAGGTTTAAACTTCTTGTCAGTACCTAAACCAAGAAACATTACTGGAAGCAACTTGCTATGATTTTTCCTGCATTAGTTGGTGTTTTTCAATTCTTTTCTAGTACTACTGTTTACTGTACACGTGCACTATAAGTATGATGCTTGTTGGACACTGATATAAGGTGCTACAGGGACACTTTGGTGAACACTGATATTGTAATTATGATTTCATTTTTAATGGAACGGGCGTCTGCCTCTTTTAAAAAAAAAAATAAGTATGATGATTGGCATTGTTTGTAATATTAATTTATGATAAATGTGTCCTGCTGCATCCATAGCATTTTTTCATCAAAATAAAAAAAAACTTATCAAATAGACTTTAAACAACGTATTGAAACCGTTAAAATCAAACTGCTTGCTTTATAAGTACGTGTTTACATATAAAATTTATAATTTTTCAAATTATTTTAACATCAAATTAGCAGTTAAAAAATAATGAAAAATAAATTCATTAAAATTAACTTTAGAATCTCTCACATTTAACGGTTTTCACTTAATACTTAATAAATTTGAAAAAATATAAATTTTGCATGTAAATACACTAGGAATATGATATATGATATATGAGTATATCCGTTTGAACGCTTTGAATTCGCCATTTAAAGCCGATTAGATAGATTTTTAAGTTGGCGATATTTAGGCAGAAATATCATATATATCACGGTAGCCGAATTCATGACAATTCCTAGCATTTTGACTACAGTGACATTGGCTTTATTTATGTTATAGACCGTACCTAAACATAGACAAATTACTAGCTTGTACAATAGTTCCCTTACCCTGTATCGGTAAACACCTATCATGCATCTTTTCTTATTTTTTTGTCAAATTTTTAGGTTTCTACTTGTTCATCTAAACTAAAAAGACCAAAACAACAAAATTGTAAACACAATATTATACATCTTTTCTTATTTTATTTTTCTTTTTCAATTTTTTTAGGTTTCTACTTGTGCATCTAAACTAATAAAACTATAAAAGACCAAAACAAGAAAACAGTAATATGAAGTTTTCCTTCGAAAATAAACCAAACCATCCTCCCAAACCCCTGTTAAAATTTTGCAAATATGAATCCACCATAAACATAAATTTCTCTCCACAAACCTTCACAAACGGTTGATGAATGCAGCAAGAGCTTGCATCTCCTTGGCAGCCTTCTTCCCAAGCGGATCCGAAATGAAATACACATGAAATTCATCTTTGGTTTCATAAATCTCCACCTCTCCACTCCACCCACTGTTCTTCAACCCTTTAACATAGGCCAACCCTCTCTCCCTGAAAAAATCCCGGCCCGACACTGTCACGAGCACGCGCTTGCAACCGAGGTTTCTCAGCCCCTCCATCCACGTCAGCGGGTTCACAGCCGGGTGGTCAATCCCCATCAACCCGCCACACACAAACTTCCAATTTTTCTCGAATGCGTCCCTTATCCACTTATCGCTGGGTTCGGTTCCTACTGGATCCTTCCCCCAGAAATACGGGTTTGATAAAATTAACCCTTTAATCTTAACACCCAATTCGGATTGATCCATTCCTACCCTTATTGCCGCATCATGTGCAATGTTGCCTCCGGCACTATCTCCACCTAGAAAAACCCTATTTATGTCTCCATGGGCAAGAAGCCATGGCTCGGGCCCAGATTGACAGTTACTCAAAGCCCATTTTAAAGCCATCCATGCATCTTCATATGCGGCCGGGAGGTGGTGTTCAGGCGCTAGACGGTAATCTACTGAAACTGCCACCACCTCAGCCTTTGATACTAGCACATTTAGATAGTGGTGATAAAATTTAGAGAAGGCCGATTCGATTACGAATGCACCTCCATGAAAGTAAAGCAATACCGGGAATTTGTGGCGTTGCTTCAAGTCAGTACCGATTGCTTGCTTGGGAAGGTATAATCGTACCGACACACCTGTTGCTTCATCAATTCTTACATCTTTTGAGTTGACGCCGGTTAATGGGTCTATACCGGGTGGTACCAACGGGATGTCGGGAAGCCGTTCGACGCGGCCGCTCTTGTATAGCTTGACATACGGCGAGAAATCATACTCAAGCTCATCATTGAGTTTTGGATCAACAATCGAGAATGGTTTCTTATGGGATGATTCAATTGGAGGAGATTTTCTCTTAATTTGTGGTGAATGGTGTTTGTTCTTTGGTTTGTCAATTGGGATTAGGATCGGGGTCTGGCGCAATGGTAGAATACTTACCGAATCCGGTATGGAATCCTTGCTAAAGATGTAGAACAGCGAGAAGAAGAGAAGAATGGAGAGTGCGATTTTGCTGAAGATAGAGAAATTGGAAAGATCTCTCAGGAGCTTATCCATATTCGATTTGAATTTGATCTGTCGCCTCAGTACTAAATGTTCAAAAATCTAACCTAATACAAGGAACTGAATCGATGGTGTTTAGTTACGGTCTAATTGGGGAACGAGTGACGTGTGCTAGTAGAAGCATCGGATGTGAAGCCTTGGATGTGTACAAGAAATGTAATGAAGAATGTGTGAAAGAGAGAAAAAGCGGTGTTGAGAGAGAGACATGAGTGTAGTGAGTGGGATGGAGGTCTTGGAGCGGGGCTGCATTATTGTGCTTTGAGATTCGTGCCAAGTTAAAAATAACAATTTTGGGCCGTCCGATTCAATTGTACTTTGTGAATTCGCTGCATGATGCGGACTGCCAGGAATTCATATCACATAAGGTAACTCAAATTTTGAGTTTCGATCCGGACCGTCCGATCTGCTTTTGCCCGAATATTAAAGTCCACCGGATTGATCCAGATTGTGATCAGACGGTCCATATTCAAACTCGAAATTTAAGTTACTTTATTGTTTGGGCAAAAGGTTGATCCCGGGTTTTGTTGCTTCATGCAAACCATATAGAATGAATATTTTATGGAATATCAATTTCTCACCAGCTAAACAAAGTTTTAACAACTTTTATTTAAATTTTAAAATACAATCACCAAGATTATACTAGTGTAATATTCAAAGTATGCATTAATAGAATATCAAACAATATTTAAACAGATATTAACATTTCTATTAACATCTCTATTTACATTTTCAATATTTTAAATTATTTTAACTAAATTAAAAAATATTGTCCAACCCATTATTCTATATAGCCGGACTAACAAACGGGCAGCGTGCTTGTTGGTCAACTTAGTATCATTGTTTAATTGTTGGATATTAATTTGAGAAATTTTAATTATGAAAGCCGGAAAAAATTTGAACAGTTTTAAAAATCACAATAACAGTTTCCTGTTATTCTATTGGGAGTAGAACTAGGGTGCTCCTAAGCTCACCAAGCCCTTCCGTGAGCGCGACTCTAAAACCTATCAAATTGACTTCAAACGACATTTTCAAACCGTTAGATGTTCAATCTATATTAAAATGTGCTTGGAGACCAAATTTTACATTTTTTGGAATTTTTTTACTATTTATTAAGATGGTTTGAAAATCGCTGTTTTCCAATGGTGCAGAATTTTAATAAAAACAGCGATTTTCAAACCATCTTAATAAATAGTAAAAAAATTTCAAAAAATGTAAAATTTGGTCTCCAAGCACATTTTAATATAGATTGAACATCTAACGGTTTGAAAATGTCGTTTAAAGTCAATTTGATAGGTTTTAGAGTCGCGCTCACGAAGGACTTGGTGAGCTTAGGAGCACCCTAGTTCTACTCATTCTATTGGAATAACAGCAGATTTATTTCCATTACCTGATAGCCAACGCCACGTGGCATTTCTTAGAGTTTGTGCGGCATGATCACTGAAAAAGTCAGACCTGAACCCGACATTTTTATTAATATCCAAAGTTTAATACAAATTATTAATTATACCCAGAATCGGACCAATTATCGAAATATACCCAAGCCGGCCATTTTCTGGCCGGCTAAGTTCCCTCCATAAGCCGGCTAGAAAATGACCGGCTTGGTACCTTTTTTTTTTTTGTTTAAAACCCCAAAAACTCTATAAAAGAGCACCACATCCCTTCAGATCTTCACACAGCCCGAGGCAGCTCGCTAATCACTGTTGAGGTAATATATATATTTTTTTAATTATTATTATGTTTTATTTTATAGATTAATTAATTATATTATTAAAAAATTTAATAATAAACCCTTAAACCCTATAACCCTAAACCCTAACCCTATAACCCTAAACCCTAACCCTAAACCCTATAACCCTATAACCCTAAACCCTATAACCCTAAACCCCAAGCCCTAAACCCTAAACCCTAAACCCTAAACCCTATAACCCTATAATAGTTTAATTGTTTACCATTTACTTAATTGTTTACTATTTACTTAATTGTTTACCATTTACTTAATTATTTACTATTTACTTAATTGTTTACTATTTACTTAATTGTTTTTTATTTACTTAATTGTTTACCATTTACTTAATTGTTTACCATTTACTTAATTGTTTACTATTTAGTTAATTGTTTACTATTTAGTTAATTATTTTTTATTTACTTAATTGTTTACCATTTACTTAATTGTTTACCATTTAGTTAATTGTTTACTATTTACTTAATTGTTTACTATTTACTTAATTGTTTACCAGTCAATTGTTTACTATTTAGTTACCTCACAATTATTTACCATTTAGTAACCTGACAATTGTTTACCATTTTCTAAAATGTAGTTTGTTTACCATGGCCTTTATTTCATTACACTATGGTGGGAAGATGCTTAATAGTGCACAAGGGGCGTATTACAACAAAGATGCAGCTCATTCATTGATGATTCCAGATGACATCTCACTTTTGGACCTGAAATCCATAGTTTACACACACACCGGTTACAACCCAGAAAGGTGCGACCTAGAATTGGCAACCCGATATTGCCATCCCTCCAACGGGAAATGGATTGTTGCGAAACTGGTAGATGAGAGTACGTGGAGAGGCATGTTTGGTTATTTGAGGTCCGAAGGGAATTTTCTAATATAAATATTTGCTAGAAGAGTTCCGGTAGAGCCTGGGGTTGGAAGTTCGGGCTCTGGATCAGCGGCACCACATTATACCCCACAACCAGAAACTTACAGACGTGACTCCACCTTACCCCTCACCGAACCTGACCCAGAACCCTACAACTACGTCACTCCACCAGCACCTCAACGAAGACACTCAGTTGCATCCCCACCTAGACACAACGAGACAGACCAAGACACTCAGTTTCAACCCCACCTAGATCCGTAAATGCCACTCCTTTACCGTTACCTCCAGTATCACCTTACCCCAGACCTGCACCAGTAGACGATGCAAGCTGCCCGGACTTTGAAGATATTAATGATGAATCGGAGGACGATCTGGGGAGCGGGGATGAATTTGAAGGAGACATGTGGGGGGGATTCAGATCACATGGAAGGTTGCGATGAAGACGGGTGGGCTGAAACAGCTGAAAGGCATACTGATGAGGGGGGCCCGCTTAGTGGCCGAACTGATACGCACCCGTTCCCAGACCTCAATGATGTTTCTGAGTTTAGAGAAGCAGATATTGGTTATTATGGGCAACGGATTAAGTACAAAGGCGAGCTGTGTGCAAACCTATATTTTAAAACCAAAGAAGACCTAATTAAGAAGATCAGAGAGCACCATATAACTAAGAATCAGGAGTTCAGATCTTGGAAAAGTGACAGGAATCGGGTTACTATGTTGTGCACGGACAAGAATTGCCGTTACAAGCTTAGGGCAAAGCAGACGGATGTGGAGACGCATGGGTTATAACTAAGCAAGACAGGCCTCACACATGTAGGACTGAGAGTACGAGAGATGACCACGATTGTCTGACGGCATCACTCATTGCCGATGTCATTGAGAACGCCATTAAAAAGGACCCGTGTATGAGCATCCAGACGGTGGCAGACATTGTTTTGTCTGTGTATGACAATGTGACACCTAAATACAACCGACTGTGGAGGGGCCGTGAGCTGGCAATAGCCCGACAATTTGGGAGTTGGGAGATTTCATACAGCTTGCTGAGACCACTGTTGCTTGCAATTTGCCACAACAATCCCGGCTCGATCCACCAATTTCTGACCAGCCCGGTACGGAATAAGGAAACAGGACTAATCATGCCAGGTGTTGCCCAGTTCAGAGCCGTAGCCTGGGCGTTTGGTCCATGCATTGCGGCGTTCCAGTACTTGAGACCAGTGATCAGCATCGATGTCTGCTTCTTGTCTGGGCGATACGAGGGGAGGCTTTTGATAGCTTGCGGCTACGATGCCGAGAACCAATTGTTGCCTATTGCATTTGCAACTGTACGTCAGGAGGATACTGAGAATTGGGGTTTTTTCTTGCAGTGGTTGAGGAATGAAGTGTTCGGCCCGTGTAAATTTGTATGTGTCATATCGGACCAGCACAAGGGGATCAAAGCTGCACTGACAGCTGAATACAGATGGCCTCCCGAGCTCTTTGTGCACAGGTATTGTATGCAGCATGTTGCTGACAACTTAGTCACGAACTGTGGAGGAGACAGATGGTACGGATGGAGGTTCAGGGAAGGAGCAAAGAGGAAGAAGCCGAGAAGATTACAAGAGATGTTCCAAGAGTTTGCTCATGTATGCCTAACTTATAACATTTCGTTTAATTATCTTATAAGAATTTTATGAAAATGAAATAACACCCCTTTGTTTTTGTGCAGCTAAATCCGAAGTGTAATGCATATTTAAAGAAGGTGGGCAAAGTACGTCCTAATGATGCGATGGAGCCGTCCAATTATGAGAAGATTTTACAAACTTGTGACGGAGGATACCGGTTTGGTATCATGACAACAAACAGCTCCGAGTCGCTCAACAATGTCTTCCGAACGAGTCGTAGATTGCCTGTTTGTGCCATAGTGGAGGATACGTTCTACACGTGCAACAGATGGTTTGTTCAGCGGCGTCAGCGAGCAATAGAATTACAAGACAATGGACAGGTTCTGTCTGACCGGGTTTTGCAGAAGATCAGAAAACGTTGGGAGAAAGCTGGAAAAATGCGGTTGGTGCGTTACACGCAGGGCCAAGGTCAGTACCAAGTTTCATCCCCAAATGAGTACGTTCCTTGCACCCGTAGCGACATGGGCAACATGGAACCCACTCACAGGGAGTTCATGTATATTGTGACGCGCGGTCCCGACAGACAAATGGAATGCACTTGCAGAGGTATCCAATTAACTTCTATTCCGTGCGCTCATGTCTTAGCTGTTTGCTTTGACCAAAACTGGCAAGAGGACGACTTTGTTGCAGACTGGTATAAAACACCCTATCTTGTGAGTACTTGGAACCATGTGTTCAATCCAATTGGCAATATGGGAGACTGGCCTCCTAATACTGGAGACAGAATCCTTCCGAGTAGTGGTTGGATTAGGAAGGGGAGGCGAAAACACACCCGTCATGTAATGACGATGGATGAAATGGAAGGTAGACGAAGGGGGCATCAGCCTCGCCGTTCCACTTCCGATAGGCAACGAAGAGGTATGTAGCATTCATCCAAAATTATTTTTCTTTTCAATTTATACCAACTTACTAAGTAACACATGCAAATGCAGAGGCAAGAAACGCAACAAATGCGGCAGAAAATGAGCGAGTAATGGCGTCATGAAGTGGGTCCGGAGGGTCAGGCATAGCACAACTACGAGCCGTTTAGATGCAGCTGCTATGTATGCCGAAGCAATGGGAGAGGCGGTTGCCATAGGAGGAGAGGCGGTTGGGGTGCAAGGGGAGCCATCTGCCCAACCGAGGAGGTCCACTACTAGACGCACAACAAGGGCATCTACAAGCCAAGCAGGGCCATCTGGAGCCCAGGCCGGCCCATCTACAAGCCAAGCAACGCCATTTGGAGCCCAGGCCGGTCCATCTACAAGCCAAGTAGTGCCATCTGATAGACCATCTCGTAGGGTATCTTTCGCAAGTGGTTTACTTCGGAGATTACAGTTTAGACGTAGCAATAATAGGTGATTTGTATGCATGTTGTAAAAAATGTGTGGACTCTATTTGTAATTTGTGTGTACTTTATTATTTTGTACGAAACTTAGAAATGAAATATTTGACTCTAATAGAAATCACCTAAAACAAAAATAATGCGGTTAAAAAAAAAAAAAAGGTACCAAGCCGGCCATTTTCTGGCCGGCTTAGGGAGGGAACTTAGCCGGCCAGAATATGGCCGGCTTGGGTATATTTCGATAATTGGTCCGATTCTGGGTATAATTAATAATTTGTATTAAACTTTGGATATTAATAAAAATGTCGGGACCTGAACGATCCGTATTTTCAGCTACCAAATAAATTGGGAACGGACTCTGCTGCTCTGAGAGAAGAGCGTTCCTGCTTTCGATCTCAACCATTCAAAATCATTGAGATTTGTGCATAAAAAAATTCTTTTATCGAGATACGTGAATAAAAAATTTTGAATGGCTGAGATCGGAAGAGCAGGACCCTGCTCATATCCAATAAATTGACGACCTAAAAAATTGCAATTTCGAGAAGCTAGTTGAAGTGCTTTAAATTTATTTTATATTAAAAATATCATATTTATCAAAATTTAGAAAAATAAAATTATGATTATTTAAAGGTAAGTTAAATTTCAAATTAGTACAATTGAAAATTAATTTATATATTGTTCATCCGACTCTTTTGGAAAAAGATAAGATACTGATGAAAATTAATTTAGTAAAAAAGTGTGGAGGACTAGCAGTACTAGGTGCCAATTCTGTCAGCAACAGGAGGACTCCTCTCATCTTTTTATTTCTTGTTCATATGCTAGACTAGTATGAATATGAATAGGCAAGTGTCAAACTATATTTCACACTTGGACCAATTTTGATGATCTGATGGATTTTGCTTGTTCATTACATGATACTCTGTTTTTTTTACTGGTAGTCAGTCAGTGCAATATGCTGGTCTTTATGGAGACCTAATAATAAAAATTTGCATTCAACAAACAAAGATCCGTACTAATATAAACCTAATTTTATTCATTGTATCTTTTATTCATTACTGGACAGGTCATGTTAAGAATGAAGTGAAGCAAGGAGTGAAGGAATGGATGCCTGATGATTCTACTACATATGTGGTCTCCTGAGGTTTCTTTTTCATCAGCTCTATCCTCTGAGCCTCTTGTATTGAGCATGGTTGCTCTTCTGATTATGGTTCTAATAGAGCTCTGTTGCTCTCTTATTTTGAGTTGGTATACTGATGTTACTGATACTGACAGTCCTTTTGTCATATGGGAATGGGACAGGGTTATATCTAGGTATGGGAGTAAGGATAATCTAGGGATTTCAAGGTACAATGATATGGTCAGGCTGAGGCAAGTGTGCCTTTGAATTTTTGTTTAATTTTTGTGGAATGATATGGTCAGGCTGAGTAAGTTTTTTATACACACATCTTAACGAAGACCAATGGTTGGGATCGGAATAACAGGTTCCTCTGTTATTTCCAAGGAATAGCAGCAGATTTATTTCCATGATAGCTAGCTAATTAAAACTGGTAGTCTGTATGTAACTTAAAAGTTTGATTTAAAATGAAACGGGCACTACAAGCCAAAAAAAAAAGGGAGAATTTCATGTATATCCCTCAAAAGTTTCAATATTACGTATTTATCCCTCCAAAATCAATAATTACATATTTATCCTTAAAAATTGTACAAACTCACATATTTATCCAATCTAACTCAATAACATATAAAATATCTCTAAAAATAATTAAATAATAATTTTTATAACTTTGAATTTATTTTACAATATTAATTAAGAATATGTTGACCATTATGCCTTTCGTTTGTGTCACTTTAGTCTGCCTGATTTCTTTTCTCTTTAAGGTGTCGAACCTCCCCCTTCTCTCTCCAAATGTACCAAATCACGGATTTCTCCCAGCCTTCTCTTGTCGCCTCCCCTCTCACAGATTTCTGCTGCTCCTCGCTACTTTAATTTTTCCATCTTCGTTTGGAGAGAGAGGCGGGAGTTTTGGTGTCTTAGAGAGAAGATAACTCAGGCAAACTAAAAAGACAGAAACGAAGGGCATAATGGTCAATATATTATTAATTAATATTGTAAAATTAATTTTTAAGTTTTAAAAAATATTATTTAATTATTTTTGGAGGTATTTGATATGTTATAGAGTTAGATTGGACAAATATGTGAGTTTTTACAATTTTTAAGGATAAATATGTAATTATTGAATTTGGAGGGATAAGTATGTAATATTAAAACTTTTGAGGGATATACATGAAATTCCCCCCCCAAAAAAAAGAAGCGGGCACTTTGTCTTTGTTTCACAAAAAAACATTCATCCGAAATTGAGGACAGAGTACTTTTGCGCTCATTTCAGGTTGAAATTGAGGAGTGTTACATGTATGCTGGTGGATTTAAATGCATTAATTTCACATTTGGTCTTATTTTCTTTGGTGCAACCTACAATGGTATTAGGTCAAATTGAGGATAAGTTAAACATTTTGACAAATCAGACTGTTGAAATTGCATTCCTTGCAAAAGAAATATGAAAAATCAACGAGGTCTGACATCCCACCATCGTTTTTGGAAAGGGACGTGCTATCTCTTGGAGAAATAATAGAATATTTAGAATGGAACAGACAACATACATGTAAACTTTTTCTTATTTTAATGAATCAACAGAGGCGTTTTGCCTGCTGCTACAGAAAAATATTATATATTTCATACCGTGATCAGATTCGAATCGAGGAGAATTTGGTGAAGGAGACGGTTCTAAAGAGTGGGCTTTAAGCCTATTTTTCAATGGAAGGGCTGTAGTAGTAGTGGGCTTTGGGCTTTTCTTTTGTTTAGTTTCTATTAAGTTTTATTTTTTATTAAACTGGGCTGAGAATTTGTTTATTGGCAGAGTTAATTTTGGGGACGTTTGAGCTGCGTAATAGCATCAATGATCCAACCGTCACAATTCACAATTTTAATTTCCACTTGGTGTCGGAGTGATTTTGTTTTCCTCCCTTCACCATAGCAGCCGACATTTTTATCAATATCCAAAGTTTAATACAAATTATTATTTGTGCCAAGATTGTCAGCCAATTTCGAAAAATACCCAAGCCGGCCAGAAAATGTCCAGAAAATTTGTGCCAAGATTGTCAGCCATTTTCTGGCCGGCTTAATATTTTTTTTAGAGACACTATGAAGACCAAAATAATGAAATCTAACACTGAAAATTTGAATTTTGTTTAAATTATTTGTTAGATTACTTCTTTTGATTTATAATTAGCAAAAAAAATAAAAAAATACAATAAATTACTTGAAATTATGTTGAATTACACTATATTACAATAAATTATGTTGAATTACACTAAATTACGCTAAATTACAATAACTCCGCTAATTATGCTGAAATACGGAAAATTACGCTAAAATAGACCGATTCTGTGCCATCTTTTATGAATCATAAAAAATAGTAAAAAAATTTTGAAAATAGTAAAAACTAGTTTTCTACAAGTTCATTATGTAACTAATTTATTGAGCTACTTGGATTGAATAATAGAAATGAAAATCTTAATCGGAAACTTCAACTCAAGTTTTGAGGCTCTTCCCTTTGTTTTTTGGCGATTTTGAATTTTGGAATTTGGCATTACAGGCTCGGACGCATGCGTATTTTCGCAAACTTTCCGAAAAGTGGTTATTTGCTGAAATCGGATACTCGAGCGCCGTTTTATGACCGTTTGAAGTTTCGTCGTCGTTTTTCACATTTTCAGTGAAGATATCGTCTCTATTCATATGTAATTTACCGTAATTTACCGTATTTTAGCATAATGTAATGTAATTTAGTGTAATTCAACTTAATATAGTGTAATTCAACATAATTTCAAGTAATTTAGCTTATTTTAGTATAAATATACTAATTATATATCAAAAGAAGTAATCTAACAAATAATTTAAACAAAAAAATTCAAATTTTCAGTGTTAGATTTTATTATTTTGCTCTTCATAATATCTCTTAAAAAAAAAACGAGTAAGCCGGTCATTTTCTGGCCGGCTTGGGCATTTTTCAATATTGCCTCAGAATTTGGGCATAAATAATAATTTGTATTAAACTTTGGATATTAATAAAAATGTCGGCCATAGCAGTGACTCGGTGGAAGTGTTTCTTTCGAAATCTAATTTGCGAGATACTTGTTCTTTTAAAGTCAATTTGTTTATTTCTATTTAAAAAAAATCGTCGGAGTGTCCGTGTCTCGCAGTACAACCATATATTATCATTTTTTATTTTTCTCCACTTTTTTTATTAGAGAAAATTTCCAGTGTGTGCGTACAAACTTTTAAAGTAGTCAATTTTTTCATCAAAATATCGTAATATTCAAAATCTCTAAAAAAACTTAATATTTTTTCTTCTATCCTCTTTTAATTATTTAACTTTTTATTTAATTATTTTATAATTTGAATTGACTAATATGTCCTTTAATTTTTAAATAGAAATGTCATTTGCTTCTAATTATCTTCTTCCTCCTCTTTTGCACACGATGCTTTTCTCCTCCAACACCTGAAGAAATAAAACCAAAGAGAATACATCAACCAACTAAGAAGGAAACAAAGAATAAAATCTGCAACACTAAGAATGAAACAAACAATGAAAGTGACATTTCATATTATTGTCTTTCTCAAGAAGAAATGGTTCTGATGAAGTGATGATCAATTCAATTTTGTCATTACACGCTGAATGTACTGGTCCTAATTACTATTTTACACATGTTGTTCTGTCTTATAAGAAAAAAAAAAGAAAAAAAAATCAGATTCGAAATGCTCTATTAGAAGCAAAAAATACTTCTATTTAAATTAAAGGACATATTAGTCAATTTAAATTATATAATAATTAAATAAAAAATTAAATAATTAAAGGGGATAGAAGAAATAATTTCAAGTTTTTATGGGGATTTTGGATATTATGATATTATGATATTTTGATTGGAAAATTGGCTATTTCAAAAGTTTGTATGAGCACACTAATTTTTTTTCCTTTTTATTATTTCAAAGACATGTTGTGACGGTTGGAAAATTAAATTCTAAAAACAAATTGAACCATTAATCTTAATTATCATCGCAGGTGAAGATAATGTGTGCGTCAAAACTTATTTAACTTTTTTGAGCTCCTTCTTACATCAATAAATTTTGGAGTCCATCACATCAATTTTTTATTTTGAGCATTTGTACATTTATTTGAAATTTTTTTATCAAAATTATCAAATAATTTCACTGCTAAGGGACATCATGCCTCATGCTCCACTTAATTAGTTCTAGAATTAGTTTACTCTAGTTCAACTGTAAATATGAATTTGGAGATGCCTTCCGAAAATGCTTTCAAAAAAAAAAAAAAAAAAAAAAAACAAGAAGAAGAGTGCTGAACATAAACTACAACAATAAAATCTCTATCTACGTGCAAAACCTCAACAAAATCACTTTCAAGGACGATTGATAAATGAAATTACATATTCCATCTCTTTCAAAGACTTGTCAGAATTCGGTTTGGAAAGATAATACACATGATCCTCCCCCATTGTTTCATACATCTCCGCCGTGCCGTTCCAGCTGCTCTTCTTGAGCCCCTCGACATAGGCTACGCCTCTCTCTCTGAACAAATCCAGTTCCGACACCGTCACAAGCACCCGGTCGCATGCTAGCTGCTTCCTCCATTCCTCCGGTGAAGATAGAGGGTTGACGTACGGGTGATCAATCCCATATTTTTCCCCGCATACGAACCCCCACGTGCTCTCCATGCGCCACCTCACCTCTGCGTCTCTCTTCTCCTTTCCCACCGGCTCCTTCCCCCAGAAGTACGGGTTCATCAGCACCAGCCCTTTGATTCTTACTCCATCATCCAATCCCTCTCTCCCGACTTGCATCACCGTGTTATGTGCTATGTTACCGCCGGCGCTCTCACCGGCAACAAATATCTGGCTTAAATCACCGTGCTCTAGTAAGTATTTCTCTGGGCCAGACTTGGCATTCGCCACGACCCATTTAACCGCCTCGTAGGAATCATCATATGCAATTGGAAGCCGATGCTCTGGCGCTAACCGGTAGTCAACTGAGACAATCAGAATACTTCCATTGAGGGCTAATGTTTTAAGGTATGTCTGGTACACCGGCGCGAATGCCGACTGAATGACAAAAGCACCGCCATGGATGTAGATTAATATCGGAAGTTTCTCTTCGCTCACGGTGCTGTTGGTGAAATCGGGCATGTAAAGACGGGCAGAAAGGCCGGTTTTTTCATTGATGATGACATCTTTGGAAACGGTTCCTGGAATTGGAAAGGCCGAGGCGGGGACCATGATGGTGCCATAGTGGCGCTCGACACGGCCGCTTTTGTATAGACGGACGAAGGGAGGGAATTCATACTCCAGCTCTGTGTCGAGCTTCGAAGAAGATTCGACAAAATTCGAATCACTTGACCAGGAACTGATCTCATCCTTGGCAAAAAGATAAAGCAGAGTTAATAGAAGGACAAGAGGGAGATATTTTTTAAAGATTGGCGAGGCACAGATAGAACTCGCCGCTGCTTTGGAGTGATTCACCATTAGTTATCTGTGAAGCAGAGAAGAGAGTTCTGGCTTGAATTTGTGAAGAAAAGCATTGGATCGGTAGAACAAGGGATGTTTGACCTGGCTGCTTGGTTCGACGTGCGAGGATGGTTTTTCGTGCCTCATTGCCATTGGCTATTTTATTTTGAAAATTATTCTCGGATGGAGAAGTAGTGTCTGTATTAAATGATTCATTCATTGTTCGCACGTTGACTTCTTCTCAGTTCTCGGAGAAGATAATTAAAGCTTGATTATGATCCCTTTTGAATTTTCATAATAAGATCAAGTGAGAAATAGTATTTCCGGACTTGAACAGGGCAACAGGCCCATATATTTTCAAGCCCATCAAATATCAAACCGAAATTATACTCCATCGCATGGACTATAGTGTTACCCCTCTCCTCTCTTTGTTTCTTTCTTGTCCATTGCAGATAGAAAGGTTCAAGAGTGAGTCTATGGTACTATGCATAGTACGGATTGGTCCGTACTACGGAGTCATATTTTCATTTGAAAATTCTAATAATCGATCCGAACCGTTCAACGTGATTTCCACATGAATATGTACTTGCAAACTAAATTTTATATTTTTCAAATTTCTTTACTATATTTTAAGATAGGTAGAAAATCAATTGATCTGAAAATTCTGTACCATCCAAAAACAGTGATTTTCTTCCTATCTAAAAAATAGTAAAAAAATTCAAAAAAATATAAAATTTAGTCTGCAAGTACATATTAATGTGGAAATCACGTTGAACGGTTCGGATCGACCATTAGAATTTTCAAAATGAAAATATGGCTCCGTAGTACGGACCAATCCGTGCTATGCATAGTACCATAGACTCACTCAAGGTTCAGAATCTAAGGGTGCAAATGGATCGGATAATTCGGACCGTATCCGGATTTCAAAATTAGATACATATATCTGATATCTCTGAATATTCCTGTGGATACATATATAGTTTTAAATTTTAATTATCCGTATCTGAAGCATAGATATATATTATATAATTTATATATTATAAAAAGAAATTATGTATTATTCATGAATATTTTAAATCTTATCTATATCCGAAATATAAAAGCGAATATGAATATGATTTTACCACTATCCGATCCATTTCTGATCCATATCGATCCGTTTGCACCATAGTTCAGATCGGATCTAACTTCCTCTTTTAGTTTCTCTTTTTTTTTTTTAAATATATCATGTGACCCAAAATGTAAGAAGACATAATCTAGCTTGTAATAATTTATCCTGCACATCCAGCATTACAATTTCAAACAATTATGGAGATGTGTGTAGAAAAGTATTTCAAGCCCATAAAATATCAGCCCAAAATTACACTCTATCGCATGGACTATAGTGTTACACCTCTCCTTGTTTCTTTCTTTTCCCAGACGCAAATTCTTTCTCTGTCTTATAAAAAAAAAAAATCTTTGAAAGGACTACCAGAGCCGTACGATCCTCCCAATCCATCGATCTATCCACACAAAATAAGAAAAATATCACAAGATCTTTCTCTTTCTCGTTCTTCTTGGAGTACAAGTTTTTCGCGTTTCCACTGTCCACAGTCCACAGAGTGTGTATCCTCTGAGATATCTCAACTTTTGCGTGATCGACGTGTCCGGTGCCTATTCGGGGATAGCGCAGGGGCAAGTATTATTTGTGCTTTGAAATTCGTGCAGAACTATTTGAATGGTTGTGATTTTCCAGAAAAACACTCAAAAGTTGAGATATCTCAGAGGATGTGAATTCCAGTCGACACCCCCGGTCGAATGAGTCCGGATCCCCTGTGGTACGATCCTTTAGCGTTCGATCAGAAACGGTCAATCCGGCTCAAGGGGAATGCACGGGGTCCTTTGATAGTCGTGCCAAAGCAGATCGGACGGTCCGAATCTAAAATCAAAATTTGAGTTACCTTAGTGATATGAATTCGAGTCGAATTATCTCAGTTGTTTTCTGTAACGACAGACTCCATTCTTTATCCCCTCCCCCTCCCTCCAGAGGCCTACCACTCTCTTGGGAAACAAGCTCCAAAAGCACAACTGCTGGAGTGCGGCGCCGCCGGAATGGAGAGAGTGGCGTTGCTTCGCTCCTTATCGTGCTCCACCACGGTCGCTTGCCGCAGTCTTCTTCTGCGGGCCAAGCCAAGGTCTCGTCTCTTCTTCTCCTCCTCCTCCTCTAGCCTGAGCCTCCGTGCATCCCAGCGTAACGTGTCTCGCGCCTTATCCTCCTCCAGCAGCCTGCGTCGATGGACCTTAGGCGCTGTTCGTTCGGCTGGCGTCAGAAGGCGTTTCTATCTTTCACCCCGTGCCATATCCACCTCTCCTTCTCCTATATCTCATGGTAAAATTGAAATGCCATGACTGAATTTTTTAAGTATCATTTTGTTACTGTTTTATCTGCGATGAAGTTTTAAATAATTGGGTGATTAAGTCAAACCTTCGCTTGGTATTGTAAATTTGAGTGATAATTATAATTCTAGTGGAGTCACTTACCACAAAGTAATAAAATTATACATTTTGCAACAAATTAATTATAAGAATATGCTTACATTTTATAGCTGTTGATTGCTTCACAAATGGTGGTACCTAAGCTTTCCCAATGTAGACTGTTATATTTTTAGTTAGATAGCGCCAAATTAGGAGCATAACCAGGGATTTTTTTTTTACTTTTGTTTATGTATTTACCAATAATGTTGCAGCCTAGGTTTCAGTCTAGTTGCTAATTTTGATTCATGACTTCCCTGTATAAAGAACAGTTGATGAAAGCCAGATATCTGACATGTCTATTCAATTTTGATGCTTGCAGATACAGATGGATATGATTTTGCCGAAAAGTATGGATTCGAGAAGATCAGTGAGCAAACAATTGAAGAATGTAAATCAACTGCTGTGCTTTACAAGCACAAGAAGACCGGCACAGAAGTCATGTCAGTAGTAAATGATGATGAGAATAAGGTTTTTGGCATCGTGTTTAGAACTCCTCCGTAAGTCCCTCTGTCCATGTAATTTTTTGTTGTTTGTTTGTAAATTTTCTTTTGAAAGCATTCCGTGTATTCAGTTGCCGATTGACAACAAAATTATCACCGTCCACTTGTAAATGGACTGTATAGTGATATTCTGCTCCCAAGTTTGTAAACCGAAGTAATTTGGGAGAAAGGGACGGTAGAGGGGAGAAAAAGGTACATTAACCTTGTTCTTGGGTTCGAATTTTAGAAGGCAAATGGAAGTTAATGGATTATAATGGGGACAATCTCTCTATTCATTTCTTCAAGATTTCTTCCCTTTCAATTTTGAGAGTAACATACTTAACCCTCTCACCCAATTCCATCCTTTCCCTTCCCTTAAGGCCGTGCTCCAGACAAGGGGGGGAAAGGGAGGGGAGGGGAGAGGGGCAGCATAAAGGGTTTGCCTCCTCTAGAACCTGATTTGAGGGTTACAAAATTTGAATAGTTTGTACATAGAGTTCACCTCCTCTCGTCTCCTCTCCCCCTCAAAATATAATGTTCTGGAGCAAGTAAACAAGGGTTGAGCAGGTCTGGTCACCCTTCCCCTCCCCTTCCCTTATGTACCTTCTTCTGGATCATAGGGTTACTTTCCTTCCCTTTTCTCCCGAATTCAGGAGCACACCCTAATATTGCTGTGCATATGACATTATCTACTGCTAATAATATATATGCTTCTGCGCAAATATATTTTTATAATGAACTTGCGAAATGAGAATTGTTTGAGCTGGAATTTCATGGTGATCTTGTGAACTGACAGGAAAAATTCAACCGGCATCCCTCACATCCTCGAGCACAGTGTTCTGTGTGGATCGAGAAAGTACCCTTTGAAAGAACCATTTGTAGAGCTATTAAAAGGCAGCTTGCACACTTTTCTTAACGCATTTACTTATCCAGACCGGACTTGTTATCCTGTTGCCTCGACAAACACCAAAGTACGTATGTCCTTACTTCTTGTGTTGTTTATCTCCTAATAGGTTCTGGTACCATTTTGTGAGTTTACTAAATAAATTGCGCTATGTGATGATATATTTTTCAGGATTTTTATAATTTAGTTGATGTATATCTGGATGCTGTGTTATTTCCCAAATGCGTCGAGGATTTCCAAACTTTTCAACAGGAAGGATGGCATTACGAACTTGATAAACCTGATGAAGAGATATCCTATAAAGGTCGGAATTCGTTCATTATGTTTTCAACTATATTTATTTTTCAAGTAATAGTTGGCTGGTTTTAGTTGATGATCCCAATAAAGATCCTTTTCTTTCTTTCCTTTTTTTTTTTTTTTAGCGTGGGGTTGCCATATGGGAGAGAAGCTCCCTTGGTACCTTTTTTAGGTACCATTGTGTTTTTAAGCCATGAATCTAATTCATTTCGATATTATTTCAACTATATTGGTTTTAAGTAGTTGGGAGCTGGTTTTGGTTTATGATCTCAATCAGGTTTCTTTTTCATTTGTTTTTCCTTTTTGTGGGGTGGTTGCCATTTGTGCGGAGAAGCTGCCTTGGTACCTTTTTTACCATTTTATTTAAAAAAATTGTTGCAGGTGTGGTTTTTAATGAAATGAAAGGAGTGTACTCACAACCCGATAACGTCCTTGGAAGGGTTTGTCAGCAGGTAATTCAGTTACTATGGTTATTTCTTTTCTCACCAATGACCAACATACTAGTCAAAGGCCCAAACCATGCTTACTGACGATAACAAGAAATGTTTTTCGAATGATAAAGCTTTTTTTTTTTTTCAGGCAGTATTTCCTGAAAACACTTATGGTGTAGACAGTGGCGGTGATCCAAAGGAGATACCAAAACTCACATTTGAAGAATTCAAGGTTTGTTCGGTGATAACTTTTCATTATCTATTTGTTTGAAAAAAAAATTTCTGTGGGACATGGATATAGATAAATCAGTCCTAGTTCCAAATAATTATCTCTTTTAGGGTACACTGGGATTGATGCATGAGATATTTTTGAACGATTGAGTTGATTTAATCATAATCATATTTTGTTTAATGTAAATTCACTGATTTTCTGCAGGAGTTTCACCAAAAGTACTATCATCCTAGTAATGCAAGAATATGGTTTTATGGGGATGATGATCCAGTGGAGCGACTACGTATCTTAAGTGGTAATGTACTTTTTTTTGTGTGCTGTAACTTTACTGTAGATTTCTAGCTAACTATTATATATTGATGGTTTTTTTGTTATTACTTCTTTAGAATACCTTGATCAATTTGAAGCCAGCTCTGCTTGTAATGAATCAAAAGTTTTCCCACAGAAGCTGTTCAAAGAGCCTGTTAGGATAGTGGAGAAATATCCGGCAAGTGAAGGGGCTGATTTGGAAAAGAAGCACATGGTATGTCTCAATTGGCTTCTATCGGAGGAACCTCTCGACACAGAAACCGAATTAACACTGGGCTTTCTTAATCATCTCCTACTTGGTACTCCAGCATCTCCCCTTAGGAAAACTCTCCTTGAAAGCGGCCTGGGAGATGCGATTGTCGGAGGTGGATTGGAAGATGAGTTGCTTCAACCCCAGTTCAGTATAGGTTTGAAAGGTGTCTCAAAAGACGACATTAGAAAGGTCGAAGAGTTGGTTATGAACACTCTGAAAGATTTAGCAGAGGAGGGTTTCACCTCTGAAGCAGTTGAGGCATCGATGAATACTATCGAGTTTGCTCTCCGGGAGAATAACACTGGATCGTTTCCTCGTGGCTTATCTCTAATGCTTCGTTCAATTGTATGAATTTTTTTTTTTTATCTTAAATGCATGGTTTTGGGTTTTATTGTGATAACACTGGTTACTGTTAAAGTTCTGCACTACAAGGGCTACAATATTTGATATAGTTTTTGATTATCAGTTGCCTGTTATCTTTATTTATTTTGCAAATATTTCAGGGAAAATGGATTTATGATTTGGATCCCTTCGAGCCTCTAAAATATCAAGAACCATTGCAAAATTTGAAAGCACGTGTTGCAGGGGAAGGATCGAAAGCTGTTTTCTCACCCCTTATTGAGAGATACATCTTAAACAATCCTCATCGTGTCACTGTAGAAATGCAGGTATCGAGAAAAATCGTATCTCTTTCAAAAAAAAAAAAAAAATCAATTTGTTGTTTCGTTTTCCACCTTAATTTACTTACCTAAAGATCTCAGGTTTGGTTTATCATGGTTTTCTTTCCGAGTCAAGTCCCTGAGCCATATCCCTTAGGGTTACACCTATATTATCTGATCTTGTTTGAGCTTTTCTCATCATATTGTGGTTTGTTTGATGCATCACGAAAGAATGTAATTGTCAAAGGCAAAGTTGGAAGTATGAGTTGACTCTGGTACGAAATTTGTAGGCGTAATGAAAATAAGCAATTTGGATACGGATTAAGAGCCCAAACATAGTAGGGAATTTATTTATTTATGTATAAGCCCATTAAGGTTTGATGGTTGATTTAGACATAGGTACAAACTCTGGTTTTATGTACATTTTGCAAAAGCTAGAAAATTAGAGAATTTATTCATATATATATATATATATATATATATATATATATATATATATATATATAAGCCCCATTAAGGTTTGATTTTTGATGATTCTTGTTGCACTGAGCTATCATATAATTTTTTTTAGCCTGATCCTGAGAAATCCTCCCTTGATGAGGCGGCTGAAAAAGAAATTCTAGAGAAAGTCAGAGCTAGCATGACACAAGAGGACCTCGCTGAGCTGGCACGTGCCACCGAGGAGTTACGTCTGAAGCAAGAAACCCCAGATCCTCCGGAAGCTTTGAAATGTGTTCCCAGTTTGTCATTGCAAGACATCCCCAAAAAACCTATCCATGTACCAATTGAGGTACTTGAAATCATTTTTATTTTTCTGGTGTTGAAAACATCAAGTTATAAATGATGTCAGGAAAATAGTTATCTCTCTCTTCTTTTTAGGTTGGAGAAATAGATGGTGTCAAGGTTCTGCAGCATGATCTTTTTACAAATGATGTTGTGTACTCGGAAGTTGTCTTTGATCTGGGCTCGCTGAAGAAAGAGCTTCTCCAATTGGTGCCGCTATTCTGGTGAAAAAGATAAATAATTAAAAAAATTCATGCATTACATGAAAATGCAAAAATCATCTGTGCTGAAATTCTTCTTATCCTTTGTTTCAGTCAATCATTGCTAGAGATGGGTACCAAAGATATGGATTTTGTGCAGCTGAACCAACTCATTGGAAGAAAAACCGGCGGTATCTCAGTTTATCCCTGGACTTCACCAGTACGTGGGAAGGCTGATCCATGCACCAAAATTTTTGTACGTGGAAAGGCCATGGCATCAAGAGTAGAGGATCTATTTAACCTGGTATAGCATCTCTCTCTCTCTCTCTCTCTCTGCATTTCTCCCTCATTCCCTCCCTCCCTTTGTGTACGTCTGTCTGTGTGTGTTACAGTGAGCTTATTTTTAATTTACTGCTTTTCACATGTGTAGATGAGCTGTATTCTTCAAGACGTCCAATTTAAGGAACCACAGCGGTTTAAGCAGTTTGTTTCTCAAAGCAGAGCGAGAATGGAGGTACATATTGTGAATGTTTGCATCAAACTATTGAAAAATTTATACAATCATGATCTCAAGTGAAGTGACTAATATTTATTCTCCTCTTTTTTTTTCTAGAACCGAATAAGAGGAAGTGGTCATAGTATTGCTGCTGCAAGAATGGATGCGAAGCTGAATGCCGCTGGGTGGATTTCTGAACAGATGGGCGGCATTAGGTACACAATTCAATCTAACACAAAATAGTTAGATTTATTCATTATGATCAGCATGAGCTATTTGCCCGTAAAATAAAATAAATGTTTCTGTTGATTCTTATTTTCTTGGTATAGTTATTTGGAATTTTTACAAGACCTTGAGAAGAGAGTTGACCAAGATTGGGATAGCATTTCTTCTTCTCTGGAGGAGATAAGGAGGTCTTTTTTAACAAAGGAAGGTTGCTTGTTTAATATGACTGCTGATGGGAAAAATCTTACAAAATCAACCTTTTACATTGCAAAATTTCTCGATTCACTCCCTCATGGATCTTCCGGCCAGAGAAATTCCTTCCTTGATCAGCTCCCTCCAGTGAATGAAGCTATTGTTGTGCCAACTCAGGTGACCCCATTTATTTGCTATTTATTGAGGAGTGAAGAACATATAGTTCCAGAATTCCTGTTCTTATTTTGTTTAACTGAGTATTTATTTATGTGCTACATTTTCAGGTCAACTATGTAGGGAAAGCTGCTAACATATTTGAAACAGGATATGAGCTCAAAGGGAGTGCATATGTCATTTCCAAGTACATTGGTAATACATGGCTGTGGGATCGTGTTAGGGTCAGTGGAGGTGCCTATGGTGGATTTTGTGATTTTGACACCCACTCAGGTACATGTGCTAACTTATGCTTTCAATTTTATATAATTGCTTGGTAGACCGTAGACATATTCTAACAAGGTTGTTATTATTGGCAGGAATATTTTCTTACTTGTCATACAGAGATCCAAATCTATTGAAAACACTGGATATATACGATGGAACAGCTGATTTTCTAAGAGAGCTCGAATTGGACGAAGACAGTCTTACAAAGGCTATTATTGGCACTATTGGTGATGTTGATGCGTACCAACTGCCAGATGCAAAGGGTTACAGCAGGTAATGGACACAGTTATTCTTACAACAAAGTTGAACTTTGATATTTGAGTGAGGCTATGGTACTATGCATAGCGCACATTTGTCCGTACTTCGGATTAATATCTTCATTTTCAAAGTTTAAACAGTCAACCTGAACAGTTGAACATCATTATACTTGCAGACTAATGAAAATGTTTTAAAAAAATAAATTTTGATCTACAAGTACATTTTCATTCGGTGATCATGTTGAACGGTTCAGATCGACTATTTGGACTTTGTAAATGGAGATATTGGTCCAAAGTACGGACCAATGTGCGCTATGCACAGTACCATAGCCTTGCTCTTGATATTTTATAATTTTTAACCTGGGATAGTTTAAACATAGTTTGATGTATAAAAGTAGATATGACTGGCCATTTAGCTAGCAGTTAGATCTAGTTGATGGGTTCTTAGTCCGACATGTTAAGTCGATTAAAATAACCATCTAGTTTTTCTGTTGAGATCAAGTCTGTTACTAATTTGCTGTGAAGTATAATTATATTGCGTGAAGTTCCATCCAGTGTTATGATAATTTTTTTTAGCCGAATAATAATTGCAGGTTTTATGTCTTGTCTAATGAATCTCATACTAAGTTTGCTTCTTATCCATACAGTTTGTTGCGATATTTGCTGGAAATCACCGATGAGGAACGTGAGATAAGGCGTGGAGAAATTCTGTCTACTAGGTAGGGATATCTCTTCTGATATACTCCTTTACTCCTATTTGTGTTTCTTTTGCAATAACAAAATATTCATTTCATGAAACAGTTTGAAGGATTTTAAGGAGTTTGCTGATGCAATTGAGTCAATCAAAGAGAAAGGTGTTGTGGTTGCTGTTGCATCCCTGGACGATGTTGATGCTGCTCACAAAGAGAAGCCTGGATTTTTTGAGATCAAGAAGGCCTTGTGAAGATAGCTTGTTTTGTTGCTAGATAGGTAATAATTACATTTTTCAAGCCGAAGAATTGTCGTTAGTGGACCCACGAATCAGGGATTGCTCCAATTAAAAGCTGGGACCACCTTTTGATTCGTTGGACTATTAAAAAAGGTCCCCATTTTTACAGGGGAAAATTAAATGAAAAGAGCGATACTGAAAGGGAACTTCAGAAACAGTTATCCAAGGCAAATTATCAGTTTGAGATTTCCTTTCGTTACTTTATCTTTTATTTTATATTAAACCTCTCGTCTGAAGAAGTGATCAGACTTGATTTTTCGTAATTTGTTTCACATGCACCTATCTCAAGATATTTATTTAGTGGCTTGCTTAATGAATTCAGTTCTAGTGAGGTACCTGACCTGGTAGAATAAATTTCAGATCGTTTATTTTAACCCGGCACAAATCTCAAAGACTCCGTACATATAAGGCTACTCTGAAAACAAATCACTCGGCTAGAATTTCCTTAGATACGTGCAGTACCTGAGAGGATACTCTCTCTTGCTCAATGGGTTTGCTTTGAACCTTAGATTAGACATTAATTAGGCCCAACTTTATAAGATCATTCAAGACAACAAAAAGATCGAGGAAAAAAAAATATGCGAGAATTTTAAAGTTATTTATACAAATCTTAATACAAATTGAACGGTTTTGATCTGACACGGATGAAATTAGGCCTATCGGACAGCTCCTGATTCCATTTGCAAAGCGTTATCACAAGCCGTTCTATACCAGTCTCGTTTCGGACGTAACAAAGATAATCGTATGCTTTTAGTTTAATGTCGCATTTAATCATAAAATGGCAGACGAAGTTGACATGAGATCGGATCAAAGCCTTTTTGAGCCGATGTGGGTACCTGATGGGATGTCTGATCAGCAATAAGTGTGCAATGTCGGTGATATTTGATGTATTTTGCTTGCACTTTGGACAAGTATGGGATACTATATTAGATGATTAGATGATGTGTACCATAAAATATATTATATTAGATGATTAGATGATATGTACCATAAAATTTCGTGTAAAATTTTGAATATAGTAATTTTGACTCTATAGAGCGCACGAACTAGAAGATTTATTTTATCTGTGTAAAAAATAATTATTATCGAAAGTAAGATCACAAAAATTACTTTTAGATATATTTTTACTGATAGAAATATCTGTAAAGATACTAAAGATGTTAAGTAATAAAAAAAATTCTTATTATATATAAAATTAAAATAGCGTTATATATAAGTTGTACCCTCTATAAACTTAAAATATTTACCGTAAAAGTGCTAAACTGAAACCGGATCTCCTTCTAACCCTCCCAACGTTCGTTGGTTTTTTTCTCCTCCAAAATTTAGATTATGCAACAATTTTTATTTGTCGTCACTCGTCAGGTATGCCATTGTAGATGTGTAGGCCCGTAGTGCCGTATCTCATCTGGGTCATGTATCGATTTGCGGCGTGACTAGATTTGAAAAGGATGACTTTCTCCTGATTTTGTTTCGTTCTCCAAATGATGCCAGGGAATATATTGTAATTTTAACTTATACAACTGAGTTTTCGTTCTTAACTATATTTTAAGAAATATATTCAGGGATCACTTTCATCACTATCATTATTGTCATTGCTATATAATAAAAATTTAAAAGAAATTGAATCCCAAGTCATTAATTGAACAATAATTTTATTAAGCTAAATTATAAAACATATATATTGTTTGATTCAGTCCGAATCAGTTTAAAAAAATCTCTTCACTATTATTTTTTTCTTTCTGATTTTGGAACTCCGCTATTAATTTTTTTTTAATTCAATTCTAGATCAATATCTATTCGAACAAAATTATTGTTAAACGAAATCATATTTTTTAAAGTCGATCCTAAAAATAGCAACGACGATAGTAGGCATGAATATATCAGTGTATTAATTTTCTAATTTAAAATTTAGCTTTCAAGAATATCTGTTGAAATGAAAGACTGCATAATCTTCGTTCTCTATTTTTTATTAATTATAGTTTCATCTATAATTATCTCATAACGATATGTCTCTAATAATTTCTAGTATCCGCCAACCAATCCAGGCATGACCTATCAGGACATAAACTTCCTTTGAAGTTTTGGTTCATCTAATCAATATTTTCGTCCACTCCCTCCAACTGGCTACTTTATTGCAAAGTTCGCAAGTATCTTTCAGTGTAGACTGGCATGCACATAGACAAGTTATGATGGCTTGGGACTTACTGGGGAGTCATCGGGGGGTCAGGTGTAGCCGTGTAGGTATGACAAGAGGGAACTGAATGCAACTGCCCACTTATTAGCAAATCAGAGCAGTAGAGGAAATTTTAGTTACAAGGGATTTACTTACCCTATGTTCAGATGATGTAATAGGATTATCTCTGTGTAGAGATAAGTGTAGGTCCGATGCCCATCGGACCTAGTTTGGTTCCGATGGGCAGATCTACCGTAGGAGAACGGAGTAATTTGTGCACACGAAACTTGAAACATACACGCACGGAGTTTAAAGCATTTTGCACGAATCTAAAAGAAAATCGATGGTGATTAAACCCGTCGAACCGAGGTAGGTCCGATGCCCATCGGACCTACTCTCAAGTCCTCTGTGTAATGTTGTTACTATCAATATATGCCTACGGACTTCACTGGCAAAAAAAAATATATATATATATTTTCGTTGATAGTAGATCTAACTTTTATGTGACATTATTACTACAAGGTATACAATAAGCTCATCGATAACAAACTCAAAACTATTTAGTTGCTGAAATAGCTAGACAGCCTTTAGCCCTTTACTCGCTTCCTAATCTAATCCATTGCCTCTGCAATTATTAATGGTAATGATATTTACAGAGAAGTTTTTGTTCCATGCAGCGCACAGACATTAGAGTAAGAACACTGATGCATATGACTCATGCGCTGTATGAAGCAAAAATTCCTCTGTCAATATCCTTAATAACCAATTATAATGCGTGTCCCAACCAAACAAAGAAGGTGACATCGCATTTTTACTAATAAATAAATGCGAATCAAAACATATTTATAATTTTCCTTTACAATTCTGAGTTTCTCACCCACCATTCCCGTCGCGGCAACCCAAGAAACTTATTAATCAAAAGCGATAGAAGAACAATCCCATCACGGAAAGCACCAAACCAAATCCAACTACAACCACCCTTTTTCTTCTCAAACAAGTCTCTATAGAATCGGTTTTCTTGTCGGCGCGCTCGTAATGCAGCGGCCGCAATAATATGAAGCCGGCGATAGAGGCGGTGCCGGAGGCATGACGAGGGGCGTTGCGTCTTGGGGAAGATGGAAATCGTGCTCTTATAAGAAGTTCACGTTCGCCATCTGTTTTGTCAATCTGTTTGTTGCTCTGGTGATCCTGAGATCTCTGTGGTTCTCCTGCGCCAGCAATTCCCATTCAGGTAAAATAGAATTTTTTTTATGAGGATGTTTTCAATTTTTTTTCTCTTAATTTTGCTGATTTGATGTGTTTTCAGTGAGTAAGAAGTACACGGAGGGGCAAATTGAGAGGATAAAGGAGTCGATTCGTATTCGCGAAGAGGCTGTACCGACTGAGCTTCTGAAAGCGGTTCGTAATCGTATCCACTTGATTTCAATTTTACCACAGTTCGATGGGTGCAGGGGTTTGATTTTTTGGTTATTTGGATGCTTGAACAGGTGATGAGATTGAGAAAAGAGATGACTGAGCAAGAGAAGAGTAAATTAAAGTTGCCACCATCTCTCAAGCAAAAGGTGGCTCGAGATATTATAGAGAAATTGAGAAGCTTGAGAGAAGGCAGTAATTCTACTGATGAAATAGGTTGGTTTGAAAAATTCATGCAGGAACATAATCTAATTCTAATTTTGAATCTGTTTCCAGTGAGTTATTGATAGTGACTGGTGTCACTAAGTTCCAACAGAGTGATTCCATCTGAAACATTATAGATTTAGTGCCGTTATAAATCTAGTTTACCAATTTTTGTGTTTCAGTTATAAAGTTCACATTTGCTCTATTATAATTTTTTTTACCATACTTGTAATTTTTTTTGTAGTTTTTGGATTAGGCCCTAGTGGTTCTACCTTTGATGAGATAAAGCAAACTCAGTTATAAATTGTTGAGAAACTGCACTATCTGATATGACACAGCCAATTAAATTATGCGGACATAATTACCCCTCTTTGATGCTCCAAATGTCTGTTTAATTATTTTGAATTTAGTGCTCGTAAATAAAAACTCTTGAAATCCGATTTTTAAATATTTAATTACCTGTTAGAATCATGTTACATACATTTCTCTAATTTATGTAATTGTCGAGTTTTTCCCAATAGAAGCGGTGGAGATGTGGCGTATTGAAAGGCTAAATGATCTTAAGACTTCTGAGAGGAACTTGTCAGATTTAGTCAGTTCTGCAAATGAAGCAAGTATGTACTTCCTTTAAAAGAAATAATCCAAAACCTAGAGAAAATGATGATCTAATTTTTGGCGTCTTTTTTTTTATATACTTTCAGTTAAAAATCTAATTACTATTCATGTCTACAGATATGCTGAGAGTTGCACTGGAGTTGAACTGGCGTACACTAATGGACGATATTGGTATTTGGATACCAGCTAATGTTACAAATCCAGAACATAATGATAAACCTGATAATGAGCCCGAAGGTTATTTCTAGATTTTGAAATTTTCTTCTGCCTTTTAAAATGTGTGCATCTGAATTAAAATCCTATGTTTGTGACCTTGTACCATTTCTTGCTTTATAATTTATGTTGCTACATGTTTTTTTTTTTTTTTTTTTTTCCGGTAATAGAGGCAGAGATCATACCAGGGCCACCGCTACAGCCAGTGTGTAATGTTGAATTACACACTGATTATGCTGGTGCAGCTGTCAGGTGGGGCCTCACTCACCACAAGGAGAGTGCAGCTGATTGTTGCCAGGCATGCCTTGACCAGGCCAAACATGCCAAGCCTGGAGAGATGAAGTGTAATATATGGGTTTATTGCCCTTCTGAATTTGGCTGTTTTTCACCTGATATTTATGAACATAAGCATCAGGAGTGCTGGTTGAAAATGGTAATGGTTTCCTTTTCATGCTTTCTATTTGCAATAGGATTTATTTATTTGATTGTCAGGTTGTCAGATCACTACAGACTGAACAGTACCAAAATTGGAATTCATATTACCCAAGTTAACTCAAATTTTGAGTTTAGATCCGGACCGTCCGATCTGCTTTAGCATGAATATTAAAGGAGCCCCGTGCATTCCACCTCAGTCCGGATTGGACCGGATTCTGATCGGACGGCCCGGATCTGAACTCAAAATTCGAGTTACTTGAGAGGATCTGGACTCCCAAAATTGTAGTTGGTAAGAGTTGCTAGCTAAGAAAAATGCCAAAATAACACTGAAAAAGAAGGAAAAAAGTGTTTTTCTGGTTCAAGAGAGCGGATCAGCTAATGGCAATCGAAAAAAAGGTAAGAAAAAAAAAGAAATAGATCTCTCATACTTCGCTGGGACTTCACATCAGCTGTTATATAGTTCGTGATTGCACTTCTGAATTAATATGCCCTTGAACTTCCCAAGGGTATGAACCAAATAAAAACCTACTTTTATTGTAAAATGGATGGTTAGAATCAAATAATGGCACAACTGTACCACCACAAAAACGACAGAAATACTAAGGAGAGAGCTTTAACAGCACTTTGATAAACCCCGAGATAGAATCTTTCGCAACTGGTCCAGAATCCTAGATGCACGACAGTCTATTCTCTGTCTCAGAGGCAAGATTCGGCAGTGTCGTATTGTCGAAATACTTGCCGATAATAGCATTATGCTTGGTTAATATGTGAAAATTGTCCAGTTTGTAGTTTGTAAATTAACAAAGAGCAGCAATACCAATACCTATGCAGGATGAGAAGCCGAGGATAAACTTCAAGGACAAGTATTCTGAGTCATATAGAGATTCACATCCGACCGCTCCTGTTGTCGTGCCTTGGATGTCTGGTGTGATATCTAATTAAAGCTCGATATTTTTTGCTACATGAGGCAAGTGCTGAGCTACTAATAGTCATCTGTCCTTACCAAATTCCAATCTACTTCAGTTTAGTTTCTTCCTGATTTTTTGACATCACTGTACATTTTTACCACAGGCATTATTAGCTTCTTGAGCTATTCAATTTGTTCTTGTTGTATCATTGGTGATACCTTTTACAGCGATTTGCTGTCGTTGTGTCAATTGTTGTTTGAGACATTGGCACGTGAAAATGCAAAGAGCTTAGTGGGTTCGTCACCTACTATTTGGTTGTGTTAATGAACTGGACGCTTTGACCTGAAGCATTTTTAATTACTTTTCTATAGGCGGATGCCTGAAATGTGAAATCTGAATCCAATATATATATGTAGTGTGATAAAATAGCCCAATTTTGCCCTTGGTTCTATCCGAAAAGAATCATTAACCCAATAAATGGGGATGCTCATTAGGTCAATTAATCAATCAGTCTAACATGGCAAGTTAAGTATGATACTGGCATCTGTGATATCCTTGTGTGGCGAGGATCACGAAGATCACTATAGAATAGTTATGCTGACTTGGATCTTTAACACGTTCAATATATCATTATCGCATGTCTTTGTTTTATGGTGGGATTTGTATAATATTGCAAAATAATTCCTTATGATTTGAAAGTTGGCTAGAAGAACCGTCTATTGGATATTGTGGTGTCATCAATGATATATTATTTCATAAAGCGGGTGTGGATAAAAAAATTACATGCACGATGTAAATCCAACTAATTTCAAAAAATCTGTCCAAATCCATTATTTTGAAAAAGTAAAATTGGTATAAATAGAATAGGACTTGAGAAGACTTAAGATTGAGACTATAAAAAATCAAACAATTTGATATCGAACCGTGCGATTTTAATTTTAACATTAAACTATACTGTAAACATTTTGCTAGTTTTTTTTAATGCATATTTAGTTCTTTTTAAAAATAATATAGTTAGAATCCTCAAAACTTATCTGATAATAATTAGAAGTGTGATGATAGCCACCGATACAACTTCCGTTCAGGACCTACAACCATAAATTAAATTTTGATGGGTATGTATCCATTTTTTGTTAAAAGAAAAAAAACTAGAATATATTCAAATAAAGCTAAATAAGCATCTATCAGAACAATATTTTTCTAAATGTAATAGTTTGATACAAAAGTACATAATAACATAGTTATATTGTAATGACTATATATTAATATGTATTGAAGATAAATTAGCTAAGTTTTACGAGTACGATATATTATATTACAAAAAAATGTTAAGAGGTAGGAACGTACTCGAAACATTTTCCTTAAAGATTAAATTGGCAGCGAGGATCTTTATCCGGGACAGGTCATCCCTTCTGTTAAGGTACCTGACCGTCTGCCGGATTAAAATTATTTCTAGAGTGAGGATATGGTGCTATGCATAGCACGGATGGCTAGTGTACTACGGCTCAATATAATACTTTTTAAAATTCTAACGGTCGATCCGAATCGTTCAATGTGATAATCATATGAATATGTACTTGCAAACTAAATTTTATATTTTTTCAAATTTTTTTACTATTTTTTTAGATAGGTAGAATTTTGATGGTCCGGAATTTTCAGAAAACACTGATTTTTCTACCTATCTAAAAAAATAGTAAAAAAATTCAAAAAAATATAAAATTTAGTTTGCAAGTACATAATCATATGGATATCATATTGAACGGTTCGGATCGATAGTTTGAATTTTGAAAAATACCATATTGAGTCGTAGTACACTAGCCATTGGTGCTATGCATAGCACCATAGCCTCACTCTTATTTCTATGCCCATGTAGATTATAGGAGTCTGCTTTAATATTCGTGCAAGATTGAAACGGACGATTTAGATCTAATTCTTCACTCTCAGGTATTGCACTGGATCTGAATTGCCTAACTGGCGAGAGAGTAGGAACTCCGAATTCCCAGTAGAAGGAAGCCATCTTGGTTCTTGGTTATCTGTTGCGAGCGCCTTTCATACTCCCTCGATTTAGAACCTCCAATCCGTGCACCCATGAGCATCAATCTCGGACCGATCAGATCCCCTGGCGCTCGTTCATGGAGCGTATTCGACGCTGTTAGATCCTTCCCTTCCACCCCTGAGGCACTGATGTCGGAGATCGACGCCGCCATCGCTTCCACCGAGTACTCCCGCTCCTCTCCTCCGCCACCCGACGCCAATTCCTCGACAGAGGAAGAAAGAGTGGGACCCACCACATCGACATCAGCACCTGCATCGAGCTACGATGCTCAAATTGCTGACGAGGCGTACAAGGCAGCTTGTGCTGCTCTAGCCGCGAGAAGGCCTGATGCGGCGGTAAGGTCACTCCAAGTGGCGCTCGAGAGTTGTCCTCCAGATAAAGCATCCGCAATTGCGAAGCTCCGATCGCTTCTGGCAATTGCGAATTCTCAGCTTCAGAAAACACAGCAGAAGCAACCTCTGTTAAAGTGATCGGTTAGTATTACACTTTTGCATCTCTTTGTGGTGTGCATGGGGATGATAGGTGGAGATATTGTGAATTAGTGATTAATCAAATTAAGGGACCTTCTAATATTGTTTGAATAGATGCTATTTTGTAAATTGTCTAATCCCAGTGTTATTTCCCTCGTCGTATTAGAAGATAAATGAAGTCAAGCTGTTCTTCTTGTTATTCTCTCTCAGTGGCTGAGCTATGTTATGGTATGGGGATCAATTGATCCCTATACTTGTTTTTTTCCAAAATTTAATTAATTAGCATGGCATATTTTTACATGAGTGAGGCTACGGTACTATGCATAGGGTAGATCGGTCCATATTATAGCTTCATATCTTCGTTTTTAAAGTTCAAACGGTCAATTGGAATCACCCAACATGATTTTCATATGAAAATTTACTTGGTGACTAAATTTTACATTTTATAGAATTTTTCTACTATTCTTTTAGAAGGTAGAAAATTGCTAATTTCGAATGGTCCAGAATCTTTAGATCGACTGATTTTCTACCTATCTAAAAAAATAGTAAAAAAATTATGAAAAATATAAAATTTAGTCTCTAAACACATTTTCATATATAGATAATGTCGAGCTGTTCGGATTGACTGTTTTGAACTTTGAAAACGGAGATATGGAGCCATAGTACAGACGGTGTGCGCAATGCGTAGTACCCTAGCCTTATTCTTTTTACATACAAACTTTAAAAATGTTCAAATTGACCCTTAAACTTTTTAATGTTTACTATGACTCCCCATACTTCTAAAAATAATAGATCAAAGTTCAAATTATAATGTACAATTTGTAGACTTGTATCGTTGACCCCGATATGAAAAAATTCTTGCCTCTGCCCCTGGCATCTCTTACTTTATTTTCAAAAGCATGGCTAATTTTTTCGGAATAGTTTTGATGGCATTTGGACTCAGCTGTGAATATTCGACATGAAGGACTCTATGTTGAGATATTTAAATCTGGGTCCAATTAAGTGATCAAAACCAAGGTAACAAAGAAGGATGGATAGGAAATTTGTCACTCTTGGTGTTAGTTCGTACCACCAGTTGCGATGATGAATGGGTGCTATACTGTAGCATAATCCCTGGGATAAACTATGTTTAAATCGTTTATATGCTATATGCTATATATACATAAAGAGAATGCCATCATATGATATTTGTAATGCCATCATATTTTATATGCTGCATTTACAATATGGCCTGGCTCTAATGAAATAAATTCAACAACTTTTATGTAACCTTAACTAGGTCCATCGATATTGATAGATTGGAAGAACCTCATAAGAGGCACGGATTAGGATCTAGCGTGTGAGTAACCTTCTTACTATCTATCTCTCTGTTACCTCAACAGTGGTTCAATTCACCTGCCAAATATGTGATAAAGAGGAGGTGACATGGTTATAATGGTAGAGGAAACATGATAATCACTTGCGTAAACTCCAAGCGAAGATGAACCATAAATCTAGTTTATCAATGTAATCTCTACTTGATGTGTAGTCTAACTGCAAAGTAGAAACCACCCCAGAATTCTTCTTTTTCTCAAGGTAATTTTTTATGATATTTTTTTCGGAGTTCTCTCCTAGATTTACTAATCTTTGGCAATTTTAGTCTAATTTTCTTGTTTGTTGCTGACTCTTTAGTTCTTGCAAATTGTCTAGTTGTTGCTATTTAATTGCACATTTTTCTCTGATTCCTGATGGAAGAAGATTTAGTGATAGTTGATTTGTTTCAGAGGTATTATTATTTTATTTTATTTTTTAAATTAGCAGCTTGTAGCTGCCAAGAAATTATGTACAAACCTAATTCAGCAAACACCAAATAAACCCAAATACCGGATAGCTCTCCATGTCAGCAGAGTAGAGGAAAACAAAATGAAACACGAGCATCATTCACAAGTCCTAGCTATCAAGAATTTTGAAAAACAAAGAGGTAATTAGTACTTACCCCAGTAATGTACTGGTACTGGTACCAAACACCTTACCGGTGTAACAATACTTGCACCAGTAATGTACTGCTACGTGTATCTCTACATCACCAGCCACACAAGAATTGATTATTATTAAACAGTTTAAATGACACAGAAAATAACTGTTTTCATTATGAATTGGAATATGAAATATCAACTTGAGCTTACATATTGCCTAAAAAATTGCTCATCAATTTAGTATTGAGCAACGTGCTTGATATTTGTGCGTGAGGTGTTTCTGATGAAGTCTTATCTGCTGTCTTAAGTTCAGGCAGTACAAATCGATACATATCCCAGTATTATTGCCTATTTCCATTATCAGTGTACACGGGCTGAAACAGTGCACTATTTTTTTTTTTGTTAGAAAACAAGGAGAAAATACTTGTATATGTTGTACAAAGTGCACTATTGCATGCAGTGCATTTGTTTCTTGAGAAATTATAAAAGCTCTCTGCAAAGTGCACTGCTCCATACAGCTGGATTTTGATCATTTAATGATGGTCCAGTAGGGAATAAAAACTGACATTCCAATATTCGTTTAGTGTACTCAGGAATAGTTATATGCTGTACAGATAGCTTTGGCACTTTGTACCTCACCTGGAATATATGTCGTACAGATAATACTGTCATGGCCTCTACGAAATGGTATGATTCTAATCTCATCAGAAGAATTTTTACATCTTGCATAAAGTAATTTAAATCTCATTCACAGTAAGGCTGATGGGGCAAAATTGGCTTTTACTTCTGCTTGGTTGAATCATGTAGATGTTAATTGGAAAGTTCATTTGGGTTATAGAGCGGGATTTAATGCTATCAGAAGTATAAGGGTTAAAACGACTAAAAAAAATGTACTCATTGTGTTAAAAAAGGAATTTGCAATCTAACGTTCTGGTTCCTGCCCCACTGCATAAGCTTCAAGTAATAATATATTTTAGATGAACATGTAATAGGAGTATTATGAGATAATAATATTCAATGTTCATTTGTTTGATACAAAAATGACAGATATATTCAGACAAGTACACCCTACATTTCCATTTAAGGAAATAACCTTGAATGGTGTTGAAATTGCAAATGCAAATCTCAAGACATTTCTGATGTACAAAGTGGGACCAAAGGCAAGATATCTAGCGAATACAATTTAAAAAAAAAACAAGACCTCACCTTAACAAAAGAGACAAGATTACTGTAGCAACTCAAGAGCAGTTTCAGTTGCACTTGCCCCGCCTAACTCAAGCAGAGAGAGTGCAAGATCGTATTCGTGCCAACCCTTTATACAGCTCGATATTTTCTTTAATATATCAAGTTTTGTACCGAGCACCCAAGCAGGTGAAAACCTGACAATAAGACCCACAAAGCTTGACACGTGTGCCTTCCACATGGCAGGGTTGCATCTTAGTCTTACTTTACCCTCTATAACTTCGGCTATGAAATCCAGGTGGCTTGCAATAACACGTGGAGACATTTCGGAGCCCCTAACCTTATCTGGAGGTAATTCAGCCCCGACTCCCCACATCACAGCCGTAGAGAAAAACAGTAGGTAAGATATAGCGAGTAGAACTAGGGTGCTCCTAAGCTCACCAAGGCCCTTCCGTGAGCGCGACTCTAAAACCTATCAAATTGACTTCAAACGACATTTTCAAACCGTTAGATGTTCAATCTATATTAAAATGTGCTTGGAGACCAAATTTTACATTTTTTGGAATTTTTTTACTATTTATTAAGATGGTTTGAAAATCGCTGTTTTCCAATGGTGCAGAATTTTAATAAAAACAGCGATTTTCAAACCATCTTAATAAATAGTAAAAAAATTCCAAAAAATGTAAAATTTGGTCTCCAAGCACATTTTAATATAGATTGAACATCTAACGGTTTGAAAATGTCGTTTGAAGTCAATTTGATAGGTTTTAGAGTCGCGCTCACGAAGGGCTTGGTGAGCTTAGGAGCACCCTAGTTCTACTCAAGATATAGCATACCCTTCTAGTATGCTACAAAGGGATGCCATCGGTTTAGATCTCTCCTCCCGCTCTGATAGCAGAAATATCGGGACAGTATCCTCCAGAGTGGGAAAATGGCACGCCGGAGCCGGCTCCGTCACGGAACGGCACGGTAACGGCACGGAACGGCACGGCACGCGTGTCATTCGCGTGCCGTGACTCGCGTGTCCCGTGCCGTGACCATTCGCGTGCCGTGACCATCTTTTGAAACTTTGGCACGGCACGGCACGTGAAAAATTTAGTCACGGCACGGCACGACACGTAATCACGCGAGTCACGTGTAATTAGGACCATTAGATATTGATTTAATGGTGAATCTTGAATAAATTAATTTAAAGTATGAATAAATGGCCACGCGAGTCACGCGAGTCACGCGGGTCACGGCACGTTTAGGCACGGCGTGACTCACGTGGCGTGACCATTCGCGTGCCGTGACCACCCCTTGACATTTTAGTCACGGCACGGCACGTGAAAAATTAACTTGGTCACGGCACGGCACGGCACGAGACCAAAGTCACGGCGTGTTAGTCACGGCACGGCACGGCACGGCACGGCACGGCACGTTTTTCCCTCTCTAGTATCCTCAAACAACACTCGGACCAATTGAGACCAACCCGCTATACAAAGCAGGCTCGTGCCGAGCATCGCCACCTGGCGTACTTGAGAAATAGCTGTAGCAAGTGAGAGTTGTCCAAATTTCAACTGTGCAGAGCCTCCTCGGGTCCACTTGTCAGCCAGCTTGCAAACCCACTCAACCACCAATTTTAATATGAATTCAGATCCAGTGCAGTAACTCAATTTTTGAGTTTTGATCCAAACCGTCCAAGGTGTTCTAACACGAATCTTAAAGAACCTGGACCCCACAAATAATACTGGCCCCTGTGCTACCACCGAATAGGCACCGTACACGTCTAAACTCAAAAATTGGGTTACTTTAGGGGATCCGGACTCCCCATTGCACGAGTACTACAAACAGATTCTCCCAGGAGCCCAACCACACCACATGTCGAGGTCGTGTAATTGCGTCCTCTGAGGCGGGGCCCGAAAGGGCTTTGAAGCAGCTCTGTAGCAGCTGATTAATGGCATCTTTGTTGTGAGTGAAGTGAGAGCGGACACCATAAAAAACCGTATAGTCCTGCCATGTAGGGGCCTTTTGGGCCCATAAGGCTCCGATTGCCAGCGTGATCGGCCAAGGGGAAACTATAGCCTGATGTTTGATAGCTTGGCCCATGACAGCATGTGCATACTATGTGTTCTTGTCTAACTTGAAGGTGATTGTTAGACCCAAAAATGCTGCCAGTGGCAGAGGCAGCATCAGCTGCGCATCCTCTGCAGAGCAAACCAGTAAAGGATGTTAATTTAGAAGAAAGAGGGTTGTCTTATTTTGGGGCTATTCTGAAAAAGTATGTTGTACCCTGGTGTTGCCGGTTGCACACAAAGCATAAGTTCCTGGTTTATTGGTATTTAGTACCTATCATTTGTAAGGTACAGAATCTTAGTTTGTTTTGTAATATTCTAGTGTTTAAGGGTAGAACATGCAAAAGTAGTGGTATGACTGTTTTAGCTTGTAATTCTGGTGGCTGGTACCTCTGGTAACTCTGGTACCAGTTTGTAAGACTTTAATAGTTTCTTATGGAAACTGGTGATGATATTACCTCACTTTAATTAAAAAAAAAGCGGTACAGAATCTTAGATAGACATAACAAGCATTACAAACAGTGTATATCTATATCATTAATCTTTTCAAAACACCTTAAAGTGTCGATTAAAATGGGAAGACAAAACAAATTGTTTACCTGGGTGCCAGCTCTCAATATGGACTCCAACATGTTCAAGTACTTCCTTTACGCCCGACCCAAAAGAGTTGAGCACTTCTGCAGGACTTGGCCAGTCGATGCCATTCATTGAGACGCTCTTCCATGTGCCACGAGAAATCTCTGCCTCCAAGTAACGTATAATAGTTGCGATAGAAGCTGGAAAGAACTCCACTAGATCTCTTAGTCCTGGAAATTACCACTCGTGAATAGCTTTATCTATTTGTCCAAAACAGTAAAAGTATCTATTTCTTTGGTTGAGATTTGCAAAGGTTCATAAATGCAACAATAAATTTTAAATACGGAGATAGATTATGGAAATAAATCAGCTGAAATTCCGAGATCGGCTACTGTTCACCCTGAAATCCCTGCAATTCGAAATCCAACCATCGAATTTTTTCGAGAACGCATCTCAAAACAGCTAGTTTTTCCTTGCACGCATCTCGGAACAGTTCGACGGCTAGATTCGAATTACAGGAATTTGGAATTTCAGGATGAACAGTACCGATCTCGGATTTCAGCATATTCGGATCCGATAGATTATACTGACTCAATAGAGACTTACGACTGGTCTTGTGAAGGATTGACAACTTTTACCAAGAAAAAGGCCGAGTTGACCCATTTTATCGTAACTTCAAAATCGAGTAATAATGAGTTGACCCATTTTATCGTAACTTCAAAATCGAGTAATAATTGAAGTATCCATAATTTTATTCAAAATTCGCACAACTATCAATGTGAGGAATCTGAATTGGCTTTAATATTAGTGCAAAAGTTGTCTTTTGCCTCATATTTTTTTTATGATTTGGTTTTTTGATAGTATAGAGTTCATATTCTCTGCATTACCTCACACACGAGTTTAAATTCAGACTGTTTGATTAGAATTCAGAACATAACGAACATATCGGATTCAAATTCACTGTCTGAGATACTTTAGGTGACATAATTTTGATAGTATGTACAATCTCAAAATATTTCTTACTGTATATTATAAGTTCTCAATTTTTCAATATATAATGTTGTTCTATGTTTTTCTTACCGGAAATAAATGTAATATGTCCTCCCAAATTAACAATGAGGCGATAGAGGTGCTGAGTTTTCTTAATATTGAGGATATTTTTAAAAATAATGGAAGCCAGCAAAAAACAATAGGGACCAAGGAAGTGAACGAAATTGTAATTAGAATCAATTTGATATGAATTAAAAAAAATAATGAGTAAATTGGGAATTTTAAAATTTTAAAGATTGAAATGATAAATGGTGATCCATATAATTAACTCAATATAATTGGATTTGTGTTTTGTGCCCCCAATAGTTAAGATGGGCTCTGTAAATTAGATAACAATTTAAATGACCCAAAACCATAGCTTAAAACAAGAGAAACGATGAAAAAAAAGATCGAAATTGTTGCAGGAGAAAAAAGGACAAATCAGACAATTTCATACATGAATTTGAACTCCAAATAAACAAGCAGAAAAAATAACTTTCCCCTTGAAACCAACTGAATATCTCGAAGTATTTGTACTCCTTAATTGATGCAGCACCAAAATCGAAAGATGCACACAAATAAACAAAATCTAGCTTTGAAACAACACAACATCATCTTTTGAGAAGAGGCGGAGGATCATACTTCATCGCCATCAAGAGTCGGTGCGAGCATATTAACAAAGAGATACGGTGAAGTATAAAATGATGATTAACCATTAAATTCTCATACAAAGATTTAAAATCCAAGCACAAGTGCATCACATCTTTAGATCAAAATTGGAGCCGTCAAATATTGCATGAAGAGTAATTAATCAAGGAATTAACAACAAGAAAATTCGATGGTACAAGCAAAATTGAAAAATCCAATGATTGGCCTACTAAACAGAAAATGTCGCTAACTGAAAAAATAAAAAACACCATATAATCATCTTTCAACATTTAGTCAATATTTCGGCACCATTTTCTGTTATTAGAATTGTGTGCTCAAATTGTGCTGACAGGCTCCCATCTTCGGTCACAGCTGTCCAGTCATCGGACCAAATAATTGGATTTATGCTCCCAATAGTTAACATGGGCTCTGTAAAACAAAAGCATTTAAAAAAAAGACTTTAGATTGACTCCAAACCATAGAGTAAAGAAAGACGACGACAACAACAACAAAGTCTTTAGTTCCAAACAAGTTGGGGTAGGCTAGAAATGAAACCCAAACCGTAGTCACAAAACCAAGATAGAGTAAAGAAAGAAACAAGAAAAAAAAAAAAAGAGAGCAAAAAGAACAAGAAAAGGGTGTTACAACAGTGGATAAAAGAAGGTACCTATGGTGAATGTCTGGCCCAACACCATGCGCCCACGTTCATTATTTCCTGCAAATTTAACCATTACTTGGTAAGGTGAAAAAATTGATAGGTGGGTCCAGAATTAATGGCTTGCATTACAGTACGAAAATAATACCACCAAACAGCTGAGTAATAACAGCATAGCTTGATGCACCATTGGAACTAAATTTAATATAATTTTTGGAACTGCGATCATGCTTTAACCTAGTAATGGGAATGATTGCATAGAATTGAATACTCACTGAAATGTAAGATGGTAGGCTCTGCATGAAAAACTCGACCAACTCCATGGCCCACAAATTGCTGAACTACACCAAATTTGTATTTATCCGCATGACCTCTTAAACATGACAAACAAAGAAAACAAAATTTGTCAGCCTTGTGAAACTTTGGGAAAACAAGACTTGGCATTCAACAAATTATAAATCGTTAGACAAAACAAATTTAGATAAATGCTACCAAAGAGCAACATTCATTTTATAGTGCACGTACTGTATGGTTCTTCCAATTCGGTTCAATTCCACTCCGGGTGCACATATTGATATTGCCTTGTTTAGACATTCCCTTGTTACCTAAAAATAAATAAGATATTCCTTAGTTACCGATAAAATGAGTTCACAATTACAAGGCTTAAGAACTAAACTAACAAGCGGAGGGATCAAATGCCTCCATTTTTTGTGCCTCCATCATGCCTTCAAAACAAAAACATCATATGCGATATATTATTTTCTCGACATGCACATAAAAAATTATCACTTTTCATTTTGATTTCATATGAATTAATAAGTTGAAAGATCAACGTCCAGAAATTATCCACATCGGTGTATTTTTGCAAGCTCTTGATACTAATCAAAACAAAATCGAAATGTCATGATCTTTTACGTGCGGATAGAGAAAATGATATAGATCATATCTAACAGTTTTCATTTTAACATTTAAGTTTTAATTTTGAAGTTATTTTAGTTCTAAAAATGGAGGCATGACGGAGGCACAAAAAATGGAGGCAATTTTCTTCCTCCACTAACAAATTTGAAGTAAATATTAGGGACAAATAACATAAATTCAACAATTCCTTCTGCAGATACCTCCACCAGTTGCTTAGCTCTGCCATCTACATCTCCACAAAAAAATGTTGCTGATGTGTCACCGTGATAGCCCTACAAAAAAACATGAATCAATCAGAACTCCAGAAGTGATAAGAAAGAAAATTCATGCAGCATAACAAAACAAAATTCTAAAAAGCAAAAATGGAGCAATTGAAGAGTATTTAACCAGAGTAGGGTTCAAATGCCTCACGTCTTTCATGCCTCAACCGCGCCTCACATCTTTATCTCTGTTTTCATAGTCCAAACAGTCAATTCGAACTGCTCAACATGATTTCCAAATTAAAATGTGCTTGGAGACCAAATTTATATTTTCAAGAAATTGTTTACTATTTTTTTAGATAGGTACAAAATCACTGTTTTTCACAAGATTCTGGACCATCCAAAAACAGTGATTTTGTATCTATCTAAAATAATAGTAAAAAATTTCCAAAAATATATAAAATTTGGTCTTCAAGCACCTTTCAATATGGAGATCATGTTGAGTGGTTCGAATTGGCTGTTTGGACTTTGAAAACGGAGATACGGATACGAGGCACGATTGAGGCATGAAAGACATAAGGCATTTGAACCCTACTCTATTTTGAATTAATTTTGTTAATTAACTTTAACTTGTCAATTTTAAATAGTCTGATTTACCCATAAAATGCATGGATAACTTGATGTTTAGTATCCAACAATTTTTAATAATTGGAAAATAGTAAACCCAATCTAATCAATCAAAAGGTCAACCACTAAGTCAAAAGAATTTCAATTTATCTGAGTAATTCTGGAACTTACATTGAGATACACAGTTACGTCAATGTTGATGATATCACCATCCTACGATAAAAAGAAAAAAAAAAGTCTTCAAATTACATAATATGAAAAAAAGTGCAGAAATTCATTAAATCAAAATAGTTACCTCAAGTGGCCGTGAGTCAGGTATACCATGGCAAATACATTCATTAACTGAAGTACAAACGCTCTTAGGGAAGCCAAAATACCCTAATGGCGAAGGATATGCGCCATTTTCTATTGTCATTTGATGCACCGCCTTATCAATTTCATCAGTTGTTACGCCTGGCTGCCAAAGAAAACAATAGTTATAACTCTGCCAAGACACATAGTAACGTAACACTAGTTCATACATTGACCTCCAATTGCTTGTGTTGAAAATTTATACATTTTACAGCAAATTTACACATCAGTCTATTATATATAACCATACAAAGCATGTCAATACAACATATACCTCCAAAATTTGAAGTTATCCAATGTGACCCTCCCCATTTTCATATAAAGATGCCCAAAATATGCCGTCTTTTATACTGCTTAATGCAGATGAGGAAAAATATATCTCACTATTCATTGATAAACATGGCTCTATAAGACATTTCTCATTCTATAGGGGTATACATGGTAGTTCCAATGTTTACCTTTTCATTTCTGCTTGTGCTCTATCTTTGAACCAGTAATTTTCAAATACTTCAGATACTTCAAAACATTGTATAAAATGAAAATATCAGAAAATAATAGTCTATGTAAAATGGTAAGCTTTTAGGTTGGCCTGAAACGAGCTTAAAAGAAGGAGACAAAAGTTGCTCATTTAAATTGAAATCAAACAATTTCATTAAATTCAAACACAAATAACAAATCAAAACTTGTACATTACTTTGACAAGAGTCCCAGCATACTCCAAAACCTGAGCGGCTAGTCGTCCTGACGCACGCATGCATTCTATGCCCTTCTCGTCATGGATCTCAGGCCCACTTGAAATTTGTGGTGACCCGCGCGAATTGACATATGGTGGCCGCATTATATGATCTGGGACAGTGAGGCGAGGTGATACTTTGCCCGGTCTCAGACGCTTGCTGTTTGATATGTCATCGTCCTTATTACTAAATTAAATTATAAAAAAGCTGAGATGGCAAATATAGGCAAAATACTATATGGAATCAGTTGTTGGGGAATAATTATACCTTCGGTTAAAGAGAATATCAACCAAATTGCATAATATTCTTGTTTGTTGAACTGATGCACGGTTATTTCCTGTATTTTTGAAGAAATTTAGCATAAAACTTCACAAGAAATGAGAAACGAGAGTATACTCATATCGAGAGAAACAAATACTGAACTGTATTATTCAGAATTGACCCGAAAATGTAAGCAAAATTTTTTTTGGTTGGATTGAACAATCTTCCTAAGTTGGGAAAGAAAAAAGAATCTTATAATAGTTTTACTTTGAGAATGGCAAATAACAGCACAAGAAAAATCTAACAAACGGTTTTTCTTATATGCAATGTTTCCTTGAACCCTTGAGGTACTTTATAAATGAAAATTGAGAGCGATCACAATTGACTATTTAGAAGTCACAAGTTTAAACGAAGCGTCAGAACATATTTTTTTAAGAACTTCAATTTGACAGATCGGTACCTAAAAAAATAAAAGTTTGTGATAACAAAAAGGAAAAGAAGGTACTTGGATTAAAGGAGAGAAGGGGTCGAAGCGGCTTAGCAGAGCAGACGAAGCGGTCTCCAATGAAGGATGACAAGAGACGAGGTTGCAAGGAGCTCGAGCACGCCATGGCCATGAGTTGTGGCCTCCTTTAACTCTCAGTCTCTCAACAGAGAACAAGAGGCAAACGGTAGATATTCTATTCTATTGACAAAATGCTAAAAATGTCAAAGAAGTAAGATAATATATCATGGGTGATGGGATGGATTTAGGTTTATCACCATCCATCCCGCTCGACAAAATGTCAAAAAGAGATGGATTTTTATGGGTTTCTCACGCGAGCTAGGCTAACACAAGAATGTAAAACGGCCCATAATTCTTTGATTATTAATCCTACAGCCCAAAATACTGCAAAACATGTTGTTTAGTAGCAAACAGAGCCCAAAAGTTTTTCTCTGACTATTGATTTGAGAGTCAGTGCCGCTTTTATTATGACAACTGAGACAAGCAATGGCTGCTGCTGCTATTTGAGAAATCGACTCTGCAGTACTAGAGAGAATCTGTTGATAAATAACTAATCAAATATACCAATCGGAGATGCAACTCTTGGGACACATGTCACACATATCAAAGGATTGTAGAAATTTTCAGATGACACATATTTGCTCTTTGGCGCCATTTACTCTCACTGATGATACGCAGTCTCACTGGCGATTCTGGCTGATTACAAGATTTCAAGATGTTCTAAAATATTGCCATGTAATCTTCTCTTCATTAAATTCCGATTCTTTCCTTAACTAGTTCCGCTATATTATCAAAGTGATATATAATTACATTGTTAACTTTATGAACGTAATCAATTAATTTACAGAAAAAAAATTTAATCAAAGTTTTCATGGTATCAGAACAGTAAATAGAACAAACGACCCAAGTGATTGATGGTGAGTCCTGAGAACATAGTTGCGCCTCCTGAAAATGTAAACAATTACAAACACTCAAATATTGGTTCTTCTTTAAGGCCTTTCTACCATGCTGCTCAATAGTGACACTTCAGGAAAATATGGCTGGGTAAACAGTTTCTCGTCCAAAATTTCTCTTGATAATCTGATTACGTCTAAACTATCAAAATAAATTGGAAGAATGGCATTCATTTGAATTGATAATCTGATTATGTCTTGGCTTTTAAACTTCATGGAATAAAAAATATCTAGTTTGTTTATTTACAATAATTATTCAAAGGATATGTGGGAAGGAATAACAGAAATGTATGGTCAACAGAATAATTATGTCCATATCTTCTTATTAAAACAACAACTAATTCAAATAAAATAAAAAAACCTAACCAACCGATTACTGAACTTGTTGGGTCTTTGAGATCTTAATTAGAACAGCTCGCTGTTTACCAGCTTCCAACAGTTGATTTGAGTGAATTACAGAAAAAATCAAACCAAGAAAATGTTTATTTGTTCCTATAATCTTTTGATTCTTTATTTAAACAAGAAGTCAAATTATCCCCTCCTGAATTGCCTTCATTTGCTAGCAGAATCAGATTGGTACAGAGCTCTGGAGAGTCGTAGAAGGCTCATGGATCAAGTGGCAAAGACAACATTGAATTTAAGCAACACAGAAGAAAAAAAACTACATTCCATATTTTATCTTTAATCTCAGAAAATAAGGTGAGAAAAAAAAATTCAACACTGTCATTGCAATTTTCTCACCAAAACGGCAAATATAAACCATGATGCAGACTAATCTAAGCATCCGAATTCAAGCAAACTAACATCACCAAATCTCCATTATTGAAACCGAATCTATGCTCTCTTCACAATCTTAGCTACAATCCTCAGGCTTCTTTGTCAGAAAAGAAAAACAAAAAACAAAGACCTTACAAAAGAAAAGAGGAACCAATCCCTTTATTATCCATATCTCACTAAGATTCGCCGAAGAGTCGCGTGAGGTGGGAAGTGAGCGCGCCCGATCTATCAAGCTCAGCTTCACGGCGGAGCTCGGACTTGAGGTGGGACATCCGGTGGGCCAGAGCATCCCTCTCCTGGCGCAGCTCAGCGTTGTCTTGGGAGAGATCGTCGATACGGTGCTTCTGGCTGAGCGATCGGGCACTCAGCATGAGGACCCCCGTCATGATAAACAACTGGATGAAGCTGTCCTTCCTCTTCATCGCGATCGCCATGAAACCAGGTGGTTTGGCACGGACGTACGAGGAGGCGTAGCCGCCGGAGGGAGGCGGAGGAGTCGCCGCCATTGGGTCAGAGTAAGGCTGGAAGCGAGGGATTTGCGAGGCCGAATGAATTATGGTTTTTGGGGGATTTTGGTTGTTTGGATGGTCAGATTGGGATGGATCCTGGATGAAAGCAGAGGGAATGTCGCAGGATACAAGGCCCATAAAAGCCCGAGGCCCAGATAAATATTTCTGGTCGTAATTTCTTAGGGGCAAGCAAAACGACTCTTATTATGATAGGTGAAATTTCATGTATATATATTACTCAAAAAGTTTGAAATTACATATTTTTTCTTTAAAATTCATAATAAGACATTTATTCTTCTAAATTTTAAAAACTCATAAATTTATTCAATTTGTTGAATTTTTTTATTAAAACTTATTTTAATTTATAAAAGTATCTATTTTATTCATTTTCTCCAGATCGTATTATGTCCAGTATGGCACTTGGTCTACATTATATTAAGAGTAAGTCATTATTAAAAAAACAAATAAATAACTTGAATGTCACAATAAGAGAAAATAATAGTGAATCCACACACACACATTCAGTGGAGAAGTAATCAAGCTTCTTGAAATAAGCCTACGTGCTAAGAATTAATTAATCCACACACGCACCTGGTCTACATTGTTTTTACTTCTTAACCAAGTCAATATAGTGATATACAGCTCGGAATAGGTCAATTTTTGCGGATAGTGGTAAAACCATATTTATATTCTTTTTAATTTTTCGGAGACAGATATGGATAC